>CM035632.1:79947724-82447724 GCA_020496765.1 Gossypium stocksii | reverse complement strand
GCTTACACATAATTACACATAACAATTACTTTCACAAATAATTAATTTATTAATGATTTCACATCGATTTATAAAATCACTTTCCTATTTCAAAACAAATACATATACATTTATACAAGTATACACATATATCACATTTTCTTGATTTCATATGCACATATCACTTAACCGAATTTATACTTGCATTTCAAACACATATCAATATTCAACTTAACTTATTTCCAAAAGAAAATCAACTTCCACATACTTGAACATTTAGTTCATTTAACACATTCGATCATAGTTATCGTTGTCCGTATGAAGTCGACTAGGCAAAAAGCCTAATATAACACATCGGCATGAAGCCTGCTAGGCATATAGCCTGATACAATACACTAGCACGAAGCCTACTAGGCATATAGCCTAATACAATACACCAGCACGAAGCCTGCTAGGCATATAGCCTGATACAATACACCAGCACGAAGCCTGCTAGGCATATAGCCTAATACAATACACCAGCACGAAGCCTGCTAGGCATATAGCCTGACACAATACACCGGCACGAAGCCTGCTAGGCATATAGCCTGATACAATCACTGACATAAAATTTAATCTCACACACATCATTCACATATCAGAGGTTTTATGGACTAGATCCATAACACATTTTCAATTAAGCACTTACGTGCATATTTAACATAAATCCAGTCCTTAACAACATATCCACTACTTTTTCATGTGTTCTTTTATAACTAAATTACAGCCAAATCAATAATCAATTGTCAAGACGTATCTAGAAATCCCCAATTCAAACTCAATTGCCAAATATCAATTCATCCATATTATCAAACGTAACTCAAATATGTATATCGAAACTTATCAACTAACTTTACTTATTCCTCAATCGAATATGCGTAACTATCAAGACATAATGATTTTCGAACTTAGCAAATATAATAACTCTTTCATTCGATCATAGCATGAAATCTTTAATATCAAAATAGACAGCATTTATGTCATATACCAACTAAATTATTACTTCACGATCAAAACATTTCAAATAACAATCACAACTTAAATATCATATTCTATAAATTCATATAATTATAACATTTGTTAACATCAATATGTCATACATTTTGATCCACACCTGTATGATTTTCAACATATCATTAACACAATTTTGTTCAAACATTTGAGTACACATTTTGTACTATTAGAATTATCTCGGTTGATAGACTTATCTGTCTCATCAAAATAATTTTTTTTTTGTCAGAGTCAGGGAATATCAGACTATCGCAAATTGAATACGGCATGTATAACTAGACTCACATACACTATGGTAATCCTAGAACTGACTAAACCATAGCTCTGATACCAATAAAATGTAACACTCTTAACCTACATTCGTCACTAGAACAGGGTTATGAGTATTACCGATCAAATATTTTAACTCATACTTTGATTTAATAATACATAAATCATTCATTTTACCATTTATCAAGCCATATTATACCACTTTTCCTATTTCCAAAATGGATTAATTTAATAAGCGAATGTACATCTTACTTACCATTCCTCATTGTCGAATCATGTAATCTACATCTCAAATTAGTTTTATGAAACATAACTCTAATATTAAGTTTATAATATGACCTAGTATAACTATCAACATTAGCATCATGATCAAGCCATTTTCGCATGGCTAAATAGATACACAAATTTAAATCAAATATATCAAACTAACCTATACATGTCATAATTCTGAAATGTAATTTATAAAATATCGGACGCGGTCGATAGTGTGATAAGCTTCTCTGATGATCCCCGAGCTTGCAATTTGAATTTAGGATCTATAAAACAGAGACAATTTCACACAATAAGCTACCCTAGCTTAGTAAGCCATAAGAAATAAACACATAAGATAATATTATCAACTTGACTGAACCAAACCAAAACTATATTATCGTAACAAATGTAGAGCCAAACACGTATGACTCCATTTTCTTAATATACATAAAGCTAGACTCATTTGTAAATGCCACTTTGACCGAATGCCCATGTAACCGTATTATCATATTGTCTTTAATTTCCAAAATCGAATAGTCATTACAGACCCAATTCACGAACCCATAAGATTCATAAGCTAATGTGTCAAATCTTTATATCACATAATTGTACTTCACATATATCTAGATATGTTTCACGATTACTCACCTGGGCCAAGTACTCACGTGGTTCTTCTAATATATATATATTGCTAAATTCCCAAACTAAATTATCTTTATCATGACCATTACCTATACTCATATATGCACAAGTTCATAAGTCTATGAATAATAATCCCATATATATATATATAGTTTGTAGCCGAACACATACACATGTAAATAAAATATATCCTTTAATTTCAAGGTCAAATACCATTTTAAAAACACATATATTTCTTCTTGTAAATCACATTATGATATCATATGCATATACATACTTATTTGACAGAATAATCAAGATCCAATATATATCATCTCATAATTTCTTACTTATATAGCCAAATACACATGGTTCATTATATCATCACCTATGGTCGAATATATAAACACAATATGCCATCATATATGACCAATCATACAATATCAATACACCATCACATATGTACGTACATAGGTGGCCGAATATATATATATAAAGTCATCTAGCTCATTTTCACTTGAACAATTTCTCTACCTCAACTTGAAATCTTTTAAACATAAGCTTGAAATTAAACTTATACAATTATTAATATAATGTCTTAACTGAATGTACATGGAAATATCTATCATCATTTAAGCATTCCCAAAGACATTTTGTTCAATAATATATTATTGAAACTTCTATACAAATATTTGTCCACATAAGACCAAATAAAAGGGATAATTAAATCCCAATATCACATATCATTCAACTCCAATATCACACTATTATATTGGATCCTTCAATCCATGAAATTTCATGTAATCCGTATGCACAAGTAGTAGAAATTTTGAAAATTCAACTTCATTACATTATATTCACATATATAATTGGTTCAAAGAAATACCATATAAATAAATTGACATTTTTCCATAACTGTAATAATATGATTAATTGTATTCATATATTTGGAAATAAATCACCGATTTATAACCAGCTAGGCGTGAGCCTGAATTCATCACCGGCACAATGCCTGCTAGACTTTTAGTCCGATATATATTCTCCAGCATTACGCCTGCTAGACTCAAAGCCCGATAATCATCACCAACTTAAAGCTTGGTAGGCTAGAGGTCCGAATAACACAGTACGATAATCAAATCACAAAGTTTCATATACTTCAAATCATTTACGTCTAATTTTCGCATTGCACAAACATATAGTAAAAGCTTAGCATCATTCGAACATAGCACATACCAAATACTTTATTACATTTCATAATTCACATTAGGTACGTATACATAACATCTTATTCACTTTCATTTCTCCCTACCGTTCGGCCATAATACATATCAACATCTTATTCACATTTCAAAATTCCATTCAGCCATAAATCATATTAAACACTTACCTTCATTTCATACTTACCACTAGACCATTTCCCACCATACTTACATTCGGCACTCATGATGAATATTATAACTAACATCATTCACATCCCAATTTGCATTCGGCAGAAGGTAACACCATATTCAATTTAATTCAATCATGCTAGTCACATACGGTATTTGTCTATAGATAACCATAGCTCAATTTTACTTTATTCATTTAATCTTTAAGCATGTATAATTTAATTTGATTACTTAAGAACTTACCTTAGTCGGTAGTACAAGACAAACTCAACTACTCAACAAGTTTTATTTTTCCTTGGTTCGAAATTGTGTCCTTAGGTTCTTGAGCTTAAAAATAAACAATTTGACTTACTTAGCCACTTAACCATTTCTACTTTCATTCAATTAACGAAAATATGCCCAAATTACACATAGTCTCGTTTACTACTCACATTGGAGTTAAATTCGAAAAAAAATCATGAATTATTGAATAACAATAACTTATAAAAAATTACACTTGTGCCGAATTTACCTAATTCGCAAAGAGTTCCTTCTAGTTTGTCTATTAACCAACTTAGCCCCATCACCTTTACAAGTTTGTTATTTAAACAAATATACAATGGAAATTATATAAAAAAAATCCATTTAACTCACTTGTATCTAACCTTTATACAATAGCCGAATACCATTAAATCATTTAAGCTTCCTTACCAAAAATTTTACTAAGCTTAAAAATCATCTTACAATCATCTCTCATTTTAAAACATCTAACACCAATTATTCATGCATTATTTCCATGGCCAAATGAATGTTTACCCTTAACTTCAAAAATTAACACTTGGGCTATGCAAGAAACTTAACAATTAACTTAAAAACACAAAAATTCAAAGAAACTAAATAGAAATCATACCTTAATGGCTTGAGCAAGTGAATCGAATGCTCAACTTTCTTTTTCTTTTTCCTCTTATTTCATTTCAGCAATTACAAGGAAAGAATGCATGGCTTTCTTATTTTATTCATTTTTATGCTTTAATAATTATAATTTAATTGTTTTAACATGTTTTACTCATTTAACCATATAAATAAAATGTGAAACCCTTATAAAGAAAAGTCAATGCCGTCCATCATGAAATATTTTGGCATAATTGCCTCATGCAACCTCCATACTAAAAAGACATAATCAATTAAGCACTTTACAATGTAGCATGCTTACTTTTCATTTATTGTAACTTAGTCCTTTTTAATTAATCGGGCATAATAACAGTAAAATCTTTGCAACAAAATTTTAGCAAACACATATTCACACATTCAAAACACAGAAAATAATATTTAAGCATTTTTCTGACTCGGATTCGTGGTCCCAAAACCACTGTTCTGACTAGGGTCTAAATCAGGCTGTTACACTGTTATTGTAATCTATGACAACATTGGGGTGTAACAGTTTATACTAGGAAGGTCACCGCTTTCGATGGTGGAAGAGAACAGTAATAACTTGATTATAATGGAAGGCCCCTTGCGTTTTCCTTCCTCACACCTATGTTTGAGTTTTATGAAACATGCTCTTCTAATGAGAAGACTCATTGTCGTGCCCGCATTAACACTGTCAACTACGAACCCATTTATGATCCATCCCTTTATAGCATAACCTTTTTAAGCTTGAAGCCTTACTTGTACTTCAACCTGAAATAGTATAATCACCATCAACTTGGACCTCAAGTTACAAAGCGATCCCGACTTCTTAGGTGATGTCGCCATACTCACACAACAAGTGAAATTTGTAGGTTACTGAGCTCCATGAGATCACCATGGATCCAAACACAACTTAAAACTATGACTACCTCTCCCTCAAAGCGAGAGAGAAATAAATCTTTAAACCTGAAAATTTCAATAAGAAAGAAGAAAAAAAACAATTTAGCGAAGATTAAGATATGGTGAGTAGGGGACGAAGAAAGAGCGTTTATATAGGGGATGATGCAATGTGTAAAGGGGAGAAAATTTTATCCCAAGAATCTAGGGTTGCAGGGCTCAGAAGTAATCAAACTAGGGTGGTTGAAATGGCCAAAAAGAAAACAGTCCCTATAGGGGGCATTTTCATCTTACATGGTAGTGAAAACGCTTCCTGTAGGGGGCATTTTCCATTGACATGTCAAACATGTAGCTTGAAAACACATCTTGTAGGAAGCATTTTCATTACCATGTTAGATGAAAACCCCCTTGTAAGGGTGTTTTCTCTCTGGCCATTTCAACCACCCTAGCTTGATTGCTTCTGAGCCCCTACAACCTGGGATTCCCAAGATAAACTTGATTGAGGAAAATGTAGAAATCGCATGTGTAGAACTCGCACACCAAAGTTAATATTAATTATTGAAGTGTAGAAAAGCTAATTAAAAGACTAACTCATTGAGTGAAAACACGAACTTATTTGTTTATTCATTATTTTTTCCTGTAAAGTACATATGAGCATTCGATCAAATCAAGTGAAAATAATTCAGGTTAATCGAGTTGATGAGTCCTATTTTACCATCCTAACTCAACTAGAAATTTTTCCAAATCAAGTCGAGTGAAATGAAATTCGTGTCGAATTGAGTAAAATTGTTCGAGTTAAATTAAAAAAGTAAACATGTCAAATTAAAATCTTGTGCCAATATAAATAATTCCATGTTAGAGTACATAAATTTGAAACCATACATATTTGAAAACGTTTTCAAAGGAAAATAAAAAAATACTTTAGTATGATAAACTTGAATCGTTAATTAACTTAGTTAAGTCCCAAGAATTATTATTCTAGAAAGTTTTAAATTTTTTTAACTTTTTTATATATTTTTTGAATTTTTTTGAAATTTTTTTAATTTATACATATAAATTGTTATTCGAATTATTCGAGTTATTCAAATTGTAAAATTCAACTTGATTCTTTGCTTTTTGAAAATATTGTACTTAACAATTGGACGAAAAAAAACTTAAAAGAAAAAGTAACATAAATAATTGTAAATTTTAAGCTCACGACTTGATTGTGTACAAATCAAACCAATTTAATAAATTTGTTTCGTACATTGTAAATAACTAAACATTTCAGATGGAAAACAAAGTATATAAAAAATTACTAAATTACAAAATAATGTAATCATTGGCATCCCAAATGTAACACCCCTAACTCGAAACCATCGCCGGAATAGGTTAAGGGCATTACCAAACCTTCAACTCAGCTCAGAACATATAATCAGCAATTATCATCTCATTTTTGTAACTATCAATCATTCATTATCATAACATGCTTAAAACAAGCATACAAAGCTTCAAACATGCATTCAGGATTGAATCAGTAACATTTGAAAACTTTGAGAAAACTTAGAAAAATTTTTAAATAAGAGACACACAGCCCTGTGCCCAAGCCGTGTGCCTCACACAGCCACCAGACACGCCCATGTGTCCAGGCCGTGTAAAAACAAGGCATACATACTGACTTATCCACATGGCCACCAGACACGCCCGTGTGTCTGGCCGTGTGAAAATTAGGGGGTATACTAACTTGGCCACATGGCCGACCACACACCCGTGTGACAGCCCTTGTGCCATGAACAACCAGTAGACACACCCGTGTGTCTAAGCCATGTAACTCACTGACTTGTTTTAACTAAGGTGCAGGGGTCAAACAGTCGAGTCACACGCCCGTGTGCTCAATCGTATGGCACGAAAATAGGCTTGATTTAAGCCACTTTTCTCACCTAATTTCCATGTACCTACAAGCATTCAAACGGTACCAAAGGCATATTCAAATAGGCAACCAAACGTCCATGTTAACACATTTTATGCCATTTCATAACCAACCTTTCCTTTCTCAATTCAACACCATTATGCAACCAACACATGCCATTATAACATGTTTCATATAACTTAATGCATCTAATAACCAATTCTATAATTCATCCACAAATCCATATAACCTCATCCAAACCACCATTATAAAAACATCATTCATCATACTTTCCAAAGTATATATATTATAATGCATATATACCAAATCAACCATTAGTCAACATAAGCCAAGCCATATCACATAGCTTAGTCATATACCAAAGCTTCTACCAAAATCATTAACATAAGTAGTCATCCATTTCAACCTATTAACTAGCCTATACATGCCTTATTTACATATTTTCCTTGAGTTCAAAAGTATCAAAGAGTTGACTGGATAGTGTAATGCCTTTCCCCGATGCCGTCCAAATCGAGTGAGTTTTCAAAATCTATAAAACATAGAAAAGAAAAAGAAGCTCTATAGCTTAGTAAGCCCATATAATATAGAATTAAACTTACCGTAAATCATACTACAAGCAATTTAAACCCAATTTAATCTAACTTATTAGTTTAAATGCCTATTACATAGATATATTCATAGGTTAATAACTTGAATTTGCACATAGCCATTAGTTCAACCATAAGGAATTCATCTAGTAATCGATCTCATATACATATACATTTCATATAAATCATATTTCATTTCCATACTTTTTCATATAATCAATAACATTATAATGCCTGTTGGGCCTAATGAAATATTGAGGGATACACGAGTGATACACACAAAGTGTGTTAGTTAATAATCTGTCAATTCATCATCATTTTTGCTCTTTCGAGCCATGATCAGTAAGCTCCTCTTGAGCTGTAAACAGTAAGCTCTATCTAGCTAAAACGGTAAGCTTCGAATAGCTGAAACAGTAAGCTCATCTAAGGTTAAACAGTAAGCTTATACGAGCTATGGTGAGTCCACAAGAAATGTAGGAGCTTGACCAAATGGTAACCCTAGTGACATGTCACTCATATCCTACAACTTTCTACATTTCAAACAGGACTCGATTATCAGTAATTTCCTCAATCGAGCATTTAAATTTCATATTATACCATGTAACGCCTCAAATTTTAGGGTTTCAAGATTTCTGCTTGAATTGATATTTGCATGTTTGGGTATGTTAAAGTGATGTTTTGGGTGTGTCTAGGGGGCCTTTGGAAGGCCTAGGTTAGGCCCAACCCTGACAAAAATTTAAATTTTAGCCTTAAGTGAATCTAGACTCTAGTATGTAGGACTTATAAATTAATGGTGTGGTTTCTTACCACAAAAAGCCTTGTGTTGGAGTGGCAAGAGGAACCACATGTGGGGCTTGGTGTGGCATCATTTAGCAGGTGGGAGAGCTGAGGTTCAAGTCCCTTTTCACGTAAGAAGTAACTATTTTGCTAGCTAGAATCATCAAGTGATGGAGTTGGAGGTAAACTTTTTAGATGGTGGTAAGATAAAGATGATATGGTCTTGGAAGTTAAAGTTAATATCCAAGATAAACTTAAGATAAACATGGGGAAAATTGTGGAGGTTTTCAAGGATTTGGAAGTGGTGGCCGAATATAGGTAAGTTGCAATAGGCTAATCGGCTTGGGTCTTTGGGTATTTGCCATTTTCGGTAAATAGGGAGTAGTATGCTGAATTCATTCTTTGTTGTTTCGGTTTAAGCACTTTTTGCTTTTATGTAGTGTATTTTGACCATTTAGGCATTAGTGTTTCTCAAGGAACCGAATTGGCCTAGTTCTCATCCATCTTCTTTTTCACTTCTGTCATTACTTTTCTTCAAGCCGAAACCCCCTCTTCTCTTTCACTCTGTCGCCACCACTTCTACTTCAGTCGAATATTGACAACCTTCTCTTTTTCTTGTCCTCCCAAACTACTTTGAGCCGAATCTCTGTTTCTTGTTTTCTCCACTCTTAGCCTATAACAATATCTCTTTACCTTCTCATCCTTATTCTTCTTCTCAAATCCTTGCACGTGTCGAATCTCATTACTTCTTCCCATATTGCTATTGGCCGAATTTAATTCTCACTTTTTTGTGCTCATACACTCTTCTTCTTTTTGGATCTGAATCAAGGTAAGTGCATTATTTCTTTCTCCTTTTCGAATGTTCTTATAAAAGTCAAATCCCCTTTTTCTCTTATGGGGCAATCGGCCTTTAATCCTTCTTTAGGAATCGATTTGGATCCTTCTTTCTTGACCACTCCGATTTCTTAGGGGTTCGAGGAGATCAGAGTCGTAAGGGGTGGTGGATTACTGAATGGTGGGATTGATCTAGGCTTTGTGGTTGGGTTGCCGCTAAGGTAAGTGTTTCATGCCGTCATGTGGGATATTGGCCAAATGTAATATGGGTTTTTGTGGTGGTGGCTCACAAGCCGAATTGTTGTTCAATGTTTGGTCTAAATGATTGTAGGTATATTGCTCACGGGCTTGATCGACTCCATTCGTAACCCAGGTGTGTAACGAAACCCTCCAATAGCATAGATCGGCAAAAAGCCGAAAAGCCAGAATGCCAAAATGCTGGCATTCTGAGGTCGCACACTTATAGGTTGATCCGGAATCACGAATCTTGAGTAATGGACTGTAAGGTTCGCAGTGCGCGTTTTCGTGCACTTAGGCTGTTTTGGGCCTTGATAGGCTGAGATGGGCCCAATAGGCCTACGGGCCCATATGTTAAATCTGGTACGACCGTGTGGGCTCTCTCAGGCCCATTATGGGTTTTGAGCCCAATTTCACTGTGACTATTTAGACTCCCTGAGTGGCTCGGAGCGATGTTAGACCTACTAAAAGGTCGTATTAGGTGTTGAAACATCGAGACTTAGTGAAATGACCAAAATACCCCTGAAGGGTAAAATTACCATTTTACCCTCAGCTGCCAAAAGACTGTTTTAACCCTAGAGATAGGTTGACTGAGTTTTGTATGCCTATATCTGTATCTGATAATCTGTATGCATATGATATGTAGTACTCTAGTCTGTATGGGGTTGGGTTTTGGATTTGGAGGAAGTTCTGTATAGTGGCACTGCCACGTATTCTGTTTAGAGGCCCCGCCTCGTAATTTTGTTCTAATGGCTCTGCCACGATCTTTGTATTAGCAGCTCTGCTGTGTCTGTGGCGTATAAGGTTGGGTGGGTTGAGTTATTCCCCATATGGTGTGATGGGTTGGTACGGGTGGTGTGATGGGCTGGACTGGGATTGAGTTTTTGCATATATACTCTGTTCTACATCGGTAATAGGCCCAAGGCCAACTCTATTTCTGAATAGGGCCAAGGCCCAGATTGATCTGTATCTGAATAGGGCTTCGGCCCAGACTAAACTGCATGTTTGATCTTTAATATTAGTTGGGTTAAATTACACACTTAGTTTTCACAAACTCACCCTATTATTTCACCTATGCAGGTAACCCCCAACCATAGTGGATTTAGAGCTACGAGGGACTCGGGGTAGCCATATAGTTTATACTTCTAGTTTTCGTTTGGTTTTAATTTATTTTTATCTCTATTTTAATTCGAATTTATATTGTAATATGGCCACTATGGGTGTTTGGTTGGGTGATACTATTATTGGTTTTAAAGCGGTAGACTAGGATATGCGGGGTTTCAAAATTAATAGCAAACATTTTCAAACATGCTTTACGTAGTGATCAGATGACTTAATAATAAGAACGACAACAAATGGGATTTTGGTACGAACACTTCACGGTAATAAAAACAGTTTTTATCTGGTTTTGCTCAATAACTACAAGCTACTAGTTGTGGACCTCCAATAAATAACTTAACAAATTGTCAAAGTAACTGGTTGAGAATAAATCGTCCATGTGACACACCAGATCTAGCCATAACGTCCGGGCCGAGTCTAGGGTGTCACATTTAGTGGTATCAGAGCCTAGGTTGCAGTAACTCAGCAGTGGAATGGGTTTGAAAGTTTTCTTAAAAGTTGATTGGAAGGCTAAAAATTGCTTTTAAAATTTGATTTTTGAAAATTTCTTTAGAAAATATTCTCTTAAACCCGATGTCTTTCCAAAAATATTTTTCTAAAGTATAAAGTTTTTGAGAAGTTTTCAACAAATTTGATTTAAAATGTTTGCTTTCGAAAAAATTTGAAATACTCTAAAGATGGTTACTGAAAAGTGTGGCACATCGAGTCTCCGACACCAAATCTATAAGTATTTTCTGTTATACTGTATTGTGTTGAACTTTGATACTGAGACACTACTATAGATAGTGCTAAAACCCTACTGAAACTCTATAGTTAGGGTAACACTAAGACTGTAGGAGACTGAGACAATAGGAAAAACTAAAAACTGTAGGTAGATTGTGATTCTGTGAAAACAAAGTCCTAAAACTACTGTCTTTTCATAAAACATTTGTAATAAATACTGAAATTATGAACTAATGCATAAAACTCGTAAATTAGATAATACGATATGAGTACAAGAGCTACACGTGGAAGAGATGTAGCAGAGGCCAAGGAAGTGCTCAGGCTGGATCTTCATCCTCGGGTCATATGCCTGCTATAGAGGCGCGGGCGTCACCAGTAACTGAGACGGTGTCTTACGATTGGGCTGCAGGGGACGATGCTTTGTCCCAGGCAATGCTCTGTGTTCTAGAAAGGGTTGTTGGAGCGAGTACTGGAATGATGAATAGGGGATCAATTTCTAAGCAGCTTCGGGCTAATGGAGCAGAGGTCTTCAAGGGCGTATCTGTTATAGCCTTGAATATGGCCGAGTACTGGCTGGAGGCCACAGAGTGGATAATGGATGATCTGGACTGCTCAGTGGAGCAGAACCTAGAAGGTGCAGTATCTTTACTACGTGACAAGGCCTACCAGTGGTGGCTCACTGTGAGGGATGGTACACCAGCTGAGCGGGTGACTTGAGAGTTATTTAAGATAGCCTTCAAAGGGAAGTACGTTGAGGCGAGTTATGTGGACGCCCGAAGGAAGGAATTCCTGAATCTGACTTAGGGTAACAAGACTATAGTAGAGTATGGAGCTAAATTCTTAAGGTTAAGCTGGTATGCAAGTGGGGTAGTTGCTACAGATTACGAATGCAGCATGCGATTTGAGGATGGCCTCAAAGATAAACTGCGAGTACTAATTACTCCACAGAGGGAACGAGATTTTGCTGCCCTGGTGGAGAAGGCTAAGATAGTAGAGGAGGTGAAGCGCTTAGAGCGTCAAAACCATGAAAAGGATAGAAATAGATTCAAGAGGGATTCAGGGCCCTCGGGTGCTACGGGAAGGTCTGCTAAGAGAGCTAGAATAGATGAGTCGGTGCGAGCAGTTCTGGTGAATATGGTTGGACTGCAGGCTTGTGCAGACTCTGGAAAGGTACATCAGGGGGAATGTTGGAGGCGTTTTAGAGCATGCTTCTGGTATGGGTCCAAAGATCACGAAGTCAGAGATTGCCCTCAGAGGCTAGTGTAGATACAAGCTACTAAGTAGAGGGTTGCTCAGCCAGTGAAAGGTGGTTAGCAACCACCGAGAGGTCGTGGTTAGGCTAAGAGAAGAAATGGACGTGGACATGGAGCACCGAGCAGAGGTGCTGCAAATGCTGAGGCACGACAGCCAGCATTAGTCTATGCGGCTGGTCAGCGAGAGAATGGTGACGCACCTGACGTCATAAATAGTACATTTTTAAGTTATAGCACGCCATACACTGCTTTGATTGACATTAGGTCTACACATTCGTATGTTGCGTGTGATATGTCTAGAATGTTGGGTGTGCAATCTGGGAACATTGTGAGTGGGGTATCTATAATTAGTCCCCTGGGTCACTTGGTTATGTTAGACAAACCTTTTAGAGATGTACCCCTAGAGACACAAGTTAGAATTTTCTCTACGGATTTGATGGAGTTACCATTCGAAGAGTTTGATCTTATCTTGGGTATGGACTGGCTTGTTAAGCATCGGGCAAACTTGGATTGTGTTGCTAAGCGGATGGTATTAAAGACTACGGAGGATGAAGAGGTAACTGTAATAGGGGAGCAAAGAGATTACTTGTCTAATGTTATCTCGGCTTTAAGAGCTGAAAAGCTTATTCGCAAGGGTTGCGAGGTGATTCTGGCATATGTGAGTAAGTCTAATTCTGAGGGCTTGTCCGTGGGTGAAGTTAGAACTGTCAAGGAGTTTCAGGATGTTTTTTCGGATGAGCTTCCTGGGTTGCTCCAAACCGTGAAGTCGAATTTGGAATTGATTTGTTGCCGAGAAAGGCTCCGGTGTCCATTGCTCCTTATAGGATGGCACCGAAGGAGCTGGTAGAGTTAAAGGCACAAATCCAAGAACTTCTAGATCAAGGTTTTATCTAACCAAGTATGTCTCTATGGGGAGCACCGGTACTGTTCGTTCAGAAGAAGGATGGGACGATGCGCATGTGCATTGATAATCGTTAGTTGAACAAACTGAGTATTAAGAACAAGTACCCTCTGCCAAGGATTGACGATCTATTTGACCAACTAAGAGGAGCTTCGGTATTTTCCAAGATCGACCTTCGATCTGGATATCATCAGCTAAGGGTTAAAGAGGTGGATATCCACAAGACAGCATTCAGGACTCGGTATGGTCATTACAAGTTCCTGGTAATGCCATTTGGACTGATGAATGCACCAGCGGCCTTCATGGTTCTTATGAACTAGGTATTCTAACCTTACTTGGATCCATTTGTGACAGTCTTTATAGACGATATCCTAGTGTATTCGAAAATCGAGGAGGATCATGATAAGCATCTTTGGATTGTTCGGTAAGTGGGAATTTTGGTTACAAGAAGTGACATTATTGGGTCACATTGTTTCTACTGAGGGGATTAGGATGGATCCTCGAAAAATTGAGGCTATTCTGGAATAGAAGCCACCGAGATCTGTGTCAAAAATTTGGAGTTTTCTAGGTCCGGCAAAGTACTATAGAAGATTTGTGGAAGGATTTTCTATAATTGCAGCACCGTTGACAAAGCTTCTGAGGAAAGACGTATCGTTTAACTGGACTAATAAGCAACAGGAGAGTTTCTAGAAGTTAAAGAAAGTTTTGACTAAAGCACCTATGTTAATTCAGTTGGAGTCTGGGAAGGATTTTACTGTGTATGGTAACGCGTCGCACATTGGATTGGGCTGTGTGTTGATGCAAGAGGGTAAAGTGGTTGCCTATCCATCGCGACAACTTAAGCCTCATGAGGCAAATTACTCTGTAACACCCTTATCCCGTAACCGTCGCCAGAGTAGGTAAGGGGCATTACCGGACTTGTAACATTTATCGAAACAGTAAAAATTTTAAACTTTTTAATCAAGATTCATCATGTATCATCAATCATCAGAGCATGCTTCAATTGATCATAAAAGGATGCATATAACTATTGGAAGTCTAATTGGAAACATGCTAAAAGATAGGAGAAAATTTGCAAAATTTTCAAAGTTAGGGACACACGGCCGTGCCCCTAGCCCGTGTTCTTCTCACACGGCCGTGTCCCTCCAGACACGCCCAAACCTTTCAGCCCGTGGTTGAATCTGACTTACCTCCCACGGCTGTCCAACACGCCCGTTGGGTTAGGCCGTGTGTCGCCTACAGCCTAGGCACGCCCGTGCCCTTACCCCGTGGTCGAAACTGTCAAATATCACACGGCTACCAGACACACCCGTGTACAAAATAGAGCAGACTGTATGACTATACTGCCAAATTTCACACGACCACAAGTTACCAGACACGCCCATGTGTCTAGGCCGTATACCAAAACTGACCAAAACATTAAGGTGCAGGGGTACACACGGTCGAAGCACACGCCCGTGTTCCCTGGCCGTGTGGCACAAATATAGGCTTGGTTTAAGCCAATTTGCCTACCCAATATGGGTCATTTCTACTAGCCATTCTACCAACCAAAAACATACCAATTCATGCACAAAATGGACCCAAAGTCATCTCAATTCATTCACAAATCAAGCACACCAACTCAAAGGCCTAAATAACCATTTCCATGCACTCATTCACACATATATACATATCAATTATGCAAGCTTATAACCTCATCAAAATCACATATCTTTCCATAAGCACATATAGCTAAAGGACAGCTCAAGTACTTGATTATAAACACATGTATGACTCAAGCCACATACCATAGCTTGAACATTTCCAAAATGTATCATGTTCACTAACGTACTAGCCTATACATGCCATGACCAAACGTTTGTAAAATACTCAAAAGTACCGAAGCTTTAATGATAGTGTGATAGCGATCCCCGACTCGTCCGATATCTGAGCTAGCTTCCGAATCTAAAAGATAGTGAAAAAAAATAAACAGAATAAGCTTCTAAAGCTTAGTAAGTCCATATAACATGAAATGAAACTTACCATTTCAATGAGGTATCCATAAGTAAGGCCATTACAAACATATGATCTTATAGCCTATTGCACAAGCTCACACTCATTAGTTCATGTAGTTTCATAACATATCATAAATAAAAGCTTATCAAATACTCCATTTCATGTAACATATACAAATCTTATAAATCATGTGGCATAATATGCCTTCATTTGCACTTTTCTCATATAACATGTTGATCATGTAACTAGTATCATTCCATTCATACAAATCATATGACATGTATTTCATATACTTCATTATCTCATGTATAGCATATAACTCTTATAACATGTACCATATCTTTCATGTAATTCATATAACATGTAACTTATACCATTCATGTATTCACATAACATCTCTCTCATATATTCAAATATCAATTAATCTTTCCTGTAACATGTATCGGTATTGCCCGTTGAACCTATAAGAACATCAAAAGATACTCGGGTGATACACACACAGTGTATATACATATAACCTGTAATCCGTCAATGCGTCATATATGCTCTTTCGAGCCTGTACGGTAAGCCCGGAGGTGAACATATAATCCCGAAGAATAATCAATAAGCCCGTAGGCTGAACGGTGAGTCCAAAGACTAAACATGTGATCCTGAAGGATAATCGGTAAGCCCGTAAGCTGAACATGTAATCCCGAAGGATAAACCTGTAGCTCATGAGCACGTGGTGAGTCCGCAACAAATGCAGGAGCTCGAACCACCCTGTAGCCCTAGTGACATGTCACTTGTATCCTATCGACTTCTACGGTTCTAACGGGGCTCGGTATTCAATTTATCACTTGTAACCATTTAACATTTCTATTTCAATTTCATATACACTCGTTCCATTAGGCTATTTAATCATCTAGCATTTCACAATTTCAAATAACTATACATATGAACATATATATATATACATTAAATTCGTTATACAAACTTACCTCGAAATCCCGTATTTACTCGTCTATTTTCTGTTTTCCCCGATCAAGTTCCGGGATTCGATCGTCTTTATCTAAATTAAATCAAATTCAGCTATTTACTAACTCACATATTCAATTCAATCCAAAAACATATATTTTGACCTATTTGCAAATTAGCCCATATACTTTCAACACTTTACAATTTAGCCCTTTTAACACCAAATGGCAAATTACACAATCAATCCCCTAATTTACCATAGTCGAATATTCAAAGGGCTTATACAAGCACATATCTTTTAATTAATCACAAATTTAACCTCAAAAATTCTATCTTTTTGCAATAAATCCTTAAACTCATTTTCATCAAAATTTACTTTAAAATTCTTGTATTTTCTCACATAATATACAATAATTCATCAAAATCTATCAATATATCAAGGATTCATCAATGGCATTTTTCAAAAACATAATCAAAATCAAAAATTGAGGTACGGTTCGGTTAATATACGAAGCAACGATTACAAAAACGTAAAAATCACTAAAAACCGAAGTCAAAACATACCTCAATTTAGCAAAATAGTAGCCGAATGTTTGAAGGCTTTAAAACCCTTGTTTTGTTTGAAGAATTGGTGGAAGAGAAGAAAATATGAAAGAATTTTCATGTTTTATTAATTAAAACATATAATAAAGCCAAATGACATTTTTAACCTTTGTAAAATAATTATAAAACATTATAAAACATGGACATAATGGTCCATTACCAACCACTCCAATTAAAAATGGCATAATTGCCATGCAAGTACCTCCTTTTATAAAGCCATGCTCAAATAAGCCATTTATAAAATAGAACTCTAATTTATCGCTTTATGCGATTTAATCCTTTTTATCAAATTAATCGATCAGACAGTAAACTTTAAATACAAAACTTTCACACCATATATCTATCATACAGTAAAACATATTAAAGCATTTAAAATAATATTTTAACTCGGTTAAGTGGTCCCGAAACCACTCGTTCCAACTAGGGTATAAAGTGGGCTGTTACATTACCCTACGCATGATTTGGAATTAGCGACGGTGGTTTTTGCACTAAACATCTGGAGGCACTACTTGTATGGAGAAAATTGTATCATATACACGGATCATAAGAGCCTCAAGTATCTTCTAACTCAGATGGAGTTGAACCTTAGGCAACGAAGATGGATAGAGTTGGTTAAGGATTATGACTGTTCTATTAAGTATCACATGGGCAAAGCTAACGTGGTAGCTGATGCTCTAAGTCAGAGAGCTGTATCTGATCTGATAGTGATCTTCGCTCGTCTCAATCTGTATGATGATGGTAGCTTGTTAGCTGAATTGCAAGTAAGACCGACCTAGATGGAGCAAATTAAGGAGAAACAATTAGTGGATGAGTCATTAGTTTCTGGGTTTTGATAGGTAGAAGAGGGTGAAACTTCTGATTTTGGACTAAATAATAAAGGAATTTTGTGCTTCCATGGGAGAGTTTGTGTCCCAAAAGACTCTGGTCTGAGGCAGTCTATACTGCATGAGGCACATAGTGGTCTTTGTGACATGCACCCTAGTGGGAATAAGTTGTATCGGGATCCACGGGAATTATATTGGTGGCCTGGACTTAAGCGAGAAGTAACGGAGTTTGTGGGTAAGTGTCTGACATGCCAGCAAGTGAAAGCTGAGCATCAACTACCTTTTGGACATCTACAGCCGGTCAACATTCCACTTTGGAAGTGGGAAAGGGCAACCATGGACTTTGTGGGTGCGCTACCCTTGACTCCTTCCAAGAAGGACTCAGTTTGGGTAATTGTGGATAGGCTGACCAAATCAGCTCATTTTATACCCGTCCAAACTGATTATTCGCTTCAGAAGTTGGCAAAGCTATATGTAGATGAGATAGTGCGACTTCATGGGGTGCCAGTTTTGATTATTTCTAACTGGGACCATGGGTTTACATCTTGATTCTAGTAGAAGTTGCATGAGGCGTTGGGAACACGGCTAGACTTCAGCACTGCTTTTCACCCTCAGACGAATGAATAGTCAGAGAGGGTGACTTAGGTTCTGGAAGATATGTTGAGAGGGTGTATTATTGATTTCCAGGGTACCTAGGAAGATTACTTGCTATTAACGGAATTTGCATAGAACAACAGTTACCAAGAGAGTATTCTATGGCACCATATGAGACGTTGTATGGTCGTAGGTGTCATACGCCTACCTGTTGGACGGAATTGGGAAAACGTCAAGTTCTTGGGCCAGAGTTGGTGGCAGACACGAAGAATAATGTTAAGTTGATTAGAGATCAGTTAAATGAGGCATTTGATAGGTAGAAGTCTTATACCGACTTAAAGTATAAGGAAATTGAGTACTCTGTGGGAGATTTGGTTTTCTTCAAGGTCTGGCCTTTCTTAAGGTTTGAAAAGAAGGGCAAGTTAAGTCTGTGATTTATCGAGCCCTATCAAGTTCTTAAACAAGTGGGTCCGGTAGCATATTAGCTGGAGTTGCCTCCGAAGTTGGACCAGATCCACGACGTCCTTCATGTCTCTATGCTAAGATGATACCATCTAGATCCCTCACATGTGGTACCAGTTGAAGAGATTGAAGTTAAGCCTGACCTGACTTTTAAGGAGGAACCATTACAAATTCTGGAACATGATGTCAATGTGTTAAGAAAGAAATCAGTCCCTTTGGTAAAAGTGCTTTGGAGTAATCATGGTAGAGAAGAAGCTACGCTGGAGCCTGAGGAGGTGATGTGTCAACCCTCACTTGTTCTGACCAGGTAAAATTTCGAGGCTGCAATTTCTTTAAGGGGGTAGAGTTGTAATGCCTCAAATCTTAGGGTTTCGAGATTTTTGCTTGAATTGATATTTGCATGATTGGGTATGTTAAACTGATGTTTTGGGTGTGTCTAGGGGGCTTTTGGAAGGCCTAGGTTAGGCCCAACCCCTGACAAAAACTTTAAATTTTAGCCTTAAGTGAATCTGGACTCTAGTAGGTAGGACTTATAAATTAAGGGTGTGGTTTCTTAGCATAAAAAAGACTTGTGTTGGAGTGGCAAGAGGAGCCACATGTGGGGCTTGGTGTGGCATCATTTAGTAGGTGGGAGAGCTAAGGTTCAAGTCCCTTTGCACGCAAGATGTAACTATTTTGCTAGCTGGAATCGGTAAGTGATGGAGTTGGAAGTAAACTCTTCAGGTGGTCATAAGATAAAGATGATATGGTCTTGGAAGTTAAAGTTAATATCCAGGATAAATTTAAGATAAACATGGAGAAAATTGTGGAGGTTTTCAAGGATTTGGAAGTGGTGGCCAAATGTAGGTAAGTTGGAATAGGCTAATCGGCTTGGGTCTTTGGGCATTTGGCATTTTTGGCAAATAGGACGTAGTATGCCGAATTCATTCTTTGGTGTTTCGGTTTAAGCACTTTTTGCTTTTACATAGTGTGTTTTGACCATTTAGGCATTAGTGTTTCTCAAGGAATCGAATTGGCCTAGTTCTCTTTTCTATTCTTTTTCACTTCTCTCATTACTTGTCTTTAAGCCGAAACCCCCTCTTCTATTTCACTCTGTCGCCACCACTTCTACTTTAGCTGAATATTGACAACCTTCTCTTTTTTTTGTCCTCCCAAACTGCTTTGAGTCGAATCTCTGTTTCTTGTTTTCTCCACTCTTAGCCAACAACAATATCTCTTTACCTTCTCATCCTTATTCTTCTTCTCAAATCCTTGCATGTGCCGAATCTCATTACTTCTTCCCATATTGCTATTAGCCAAATTTAATTCTCACTTTTGTGTGCTAATACACTCTTCTTCTTTTCGAATCTGAATCAAGGTAAGTGCATTATTTCTTTCTCCCTTTCAAATGTTCTTATAAAAGCTAAATCCCCTTTTTCTCTTATACGGTAATCAGCCTTTAATCCTTCTTTATGAATCGATTTGGATCCTTCTTTCTTGACCACTACAGTTTCTTAGGGGTTCGAGGAGATTGGAGTCATAAGGGGTGGTGGATTGCTGAATTGTGGGATTGATCTAGGCTTTGTGGTTGGGTTGCCGCTAAGGTAAGTGTTTCATGTCACCATTTAGGATATTGGCCGAATGTAATATGGGCTTTTATGGTGGTGGCTCGCAAGCCGAATTGTTGTTTAATGTTTGGTCTGAACGATCGTAGGTAGATTGCTCACGGGCTTGTTCGACTCCATTCGTAACCCAAGTGTGTAACGATACCCTCCAATAGCGTAGATCGGTAAAAAGTCAAAAAGCTAGAATGCCGAAATACTGGCATTCCAAGGTCTTGAAAGCATGTGAACGGTCGTGGGCCGATTCGGAATCACGAATCTTAAGTAATGGACTGTAAGGGTCGCGGTGCACATTTTCGTGCATTTGGGTTGTTCTGGGCCTCGATGGGCCTCGATGGGCCTCGATGGGCCCAATGGGCCAACGGGCCCATATGGGTAAAATTATGCAATAAGTATTTTCTGGTATGTTAGATGCTAAATCTATGATAATATGCTTAAGCTTAGACTGGGCGGGCCACACGAGCGTGTGGACTCCCTCGGGCCCATTAGGGGTTTTGGGCCTAATTTCACTATGTGACTATTTGGACTCCATGAGTTGCTTGGAGCGACATTAGACCTACTAAAAGGTTGTATTAGGTGTTGAAACATTGAGACTTAGTGAAATGACCAAAATACCCTTGAAGGGTAAAATCACCATTTTACCCCCGGCTGCCAAAAGACTGTTTGACCCCTAGAGATAGGTTGACTGAGTTGTGTATGCCTATATATGTATCTGATAATCTGTATGCCTATTATATGTAGTACTCTAGTCTACATGGGGTTGGGTTTTGGATTTGGAGGATGTTCTGTATAGTGGCACTGCCATGTAATCTATTTAGAAGCCCTGCCTCGTAATTCTATTCTGGTGGCTCTGCCACAATCTCTGTATTAGTAGCTCTGCTGTGTCTGTGGTGTGTAGGGCTGGGTGGGTTGAGTTATTCCCTACATGGTGTGATGGGCTGGACTGGGATTGGGTTTTTGCATATATATTCTGTTCTACATCTATAATGGGCCTAAGGCCAACTCTATTTCTGAATAGGGCCAAGGCCCAGATTGATCTGTATCTGAATAGGGGCTTCGGCCCAGACTAAACTGCATGTCTAATCTCTGATATTGGTTGGGTTAAATTGCACACTGAGTTTTCACAAACTCACCCGATTTTTTCACCTATGCAGGTAACCCCCAACCATAGTGGATTTGGAGCCCTGAGGGACTCGGGGTGGCCACGTGGTTTATACTTTTGGTTTTCATTTGTTTTTAATTTATTTTTATTTCTATTTTAATTTTAGATTTATTTTGTAATAAGGCCACTATGAGTGTTTGGTTGGGTGATACTATTATTGGTTTTAAAGCAGTAGACTAGGATATGCGGGTTTTCAAAATTAATAGCAAATGTTTTCAAACAAGCTTTATGTAGTGATCAGTTGACTTAATAATAAGAACGACAACAAATGGGATTTTGGTACAAACACTTCATGGTAATAAAAACATTTTTTACCTGGTTTTGCTCAATAACTACAAGCTACTAGTTGTGGACCTCCAATAAATAACATAACAATTTGTCAAAGTAACTGGTTAAGAATAAATCGTCCATGTGACACACCAGATCTGGCCATAACGTCTGGGCTGGGTTTGGGTTGTTACATACCATTAAATCAATTAGGACTCTATTTCAAATAAATTTCAAATAAATTTACATAACTAATGTTTAATTCTATTTATACGAACTTACCTCGTTTTGCTCGGATAGAAAATATCGCCTATTCGTCAACTTTTCGTTTTCCACGATCTAGTTTCGTTATTTGCTTATCTTGATCTATATAATATCAAATTAAATCATTCAAACTTTCATTCAATTCAATTAAGGCCGTTATTCATAATTTTGGCAAATTACACATTTGCCCCTAATATTTCACAATCGTTGCAATTTAGTCCCTAGGCTCATAAAAAAGAAATTTATTTAATTTTAACCAAACCCAAGCCTAGCCGAATTCTTCCTAAGCTATAATCAGCCCATATTTTCATTTTATTTCACATTTTAATCACAACATTTTAACATTTCTCAATTTAATCCCTAATTTGCATTTTTATCAAAAAATCACTTTATAAAACTTGTTAATCTAGCTTCAAACTTTAACAATCTATCATAAAACGTCTAAACAAGCAAGCATTCAACAATGGCATCTTTCAAAACTATAACGATTTCAAAAACGGAGATACAGGCTAGCTAGATTAAGCTGCAACGAGCTTAAAAATGTGGAAATCATTAAAAACTGAGCTAAAACCGTACCTTAATCAAGCTAATAGTGTGCTGAACCCAAGACCTCTTCCATGGTTGTTTTCTTTGTTCAATTCTGGTGGGAGATGATGAAATGAATGAAGAAACTTCATTTGTTTTTACTTAATAAGCTTATAATTACCAAATACCAAAAATACCCTTATTAAAAATTAAAAGTTCCAAAATTATCTCGCCACTATCATCCATTATCATGTTATTGGGCTATCTATTACTTAAGGACCTTTATTTTAATGTTCTATAGCTATTTGACACCTTTAGCTAATAGAACACAAGTTTTACGCTTTACGCGATTTAGTCCTTTTTAATGAATTAAACATTTAATCGGTAAAATTTCTTAACAAAATTTTTATACTATCATTCTATCTTGCCATAGACCTTAATAAAAAATAAAAATAAATATTTTGACTTTGAATTTTTGGCCCCAAAACCACTGTCCGATTTGACTCAAAAACAGGTTGTTACAACTCTCCCCCTTAGGGTTTTTTGTCCCCGAATATCTTGCCAATAAACAGGTTAGGGTAATGTTTTTGCTTAGCCTCCTTGGGTTCCCACATATCTTCCTCGATCCCGTGTATATGCCAAAGAACCATTATAAGAGCTATACGTTTCTTTCTCAATTCATTAACTTCATGAGCCAGAATCCTGATCGGTTCTTCGCTATACGACAAACCAGGCTGTAAATTAACATTAACTGGAGAGATCACATGTGATGGATCGGATCGGTATCGACGTAGCATAGAAATGTGAAAGACATTATGTATCTTTTTGAGTTCAGACGGCAACGATAATCGATATACTATAGGCCCTATTCTTTCAACAATCTCATACGGCTCGATGAATCATGGACTCAACTTTCCTTTACGACTGAAACGGAGGATTTTTTTCCACGGTAATACTTTCAAAAATACTCGATCCCGGACTTGAAACTCAATTTCTTTACGTTTTAAATCCGCTTATGATATCTGCCGATCCGAAGCAGTTTTCAAACTGTCGCGAATTATTTTAACCTTTTTTTTGTTTCTCTGATCAATTCAACCCCGTGAATCTTTTTCTCACTCAATTCAGTCCAGTATAACGGAGTTTTACAGTTATGACCATATAAAGCTTCATACGATGCCATCTTTATACTCTTCTGGAAGTTGTTATTATACGCAAATTCTATCAATGGTTTATACTTTTCCCAACTGCCCTTAAACTCTAAAATGTAGCATCTCAACATGTCTTCAAGAATCTAAATAACTCTTTCAGTGTGACTGTCAGTTTGAGGATGAAAAGTTGTACTTAAATTCAATTTCGTTCCCAGAGCTTCTTGCAGTTTCTTCCTCAATCTCGATGTAAATCTCAGATCTCTATTGGAAATAATAGATACAGGCACTCCGTGCAAATGAACAATCTCAGAAATGTACAATTCAGCTAATCTATCTAGTGAATAATCTATACGTAGTAGTATGAAATGAGCAGATTTCGTCAGTCGATCAATGATAACCCAGACTGCTCTCCTGAGTATAAGATATGAAAAAAGAAAGATTAAGAGCACCAATTCTCACAAAATTAATGATAATCCATCCAAAATATAGGCTAAACATGAGGTAAAAATATGTATAATTTATCGTTTATAAAATACCCCCACACTTAAGCCTTTGCTTGTCCTCAAGCAAAATCTCAATCCCTAATTAAGAATCATTCCTCTTAATTTACAATCTTTATCAATAATGTTTCAAACTAATCCACAGGTAATCATACAATGAAGATTCAATCGAAAGAACATTAAAGACTCAATCACTTTAAGTTGAGAATTTTATCATTGAAATATAAGTTTTCTCCCTTTTTCTAAGTAGCTATCTCTCCATCTTAATTAACAGAAATTGACATCCTCACTAAGGATTCACTCTATCCACTCGAAGTGTTTAGGGTTTAAAAATTAAGCACTCTCTAGTCAACCTGAAAAGTTATTATCATAGGCTTGCAAGAGAATCACATCTCTACCACTTGTAGATTGATATGATACATCGATCAAAAGGTCTTGTAAAGGTTGTAACGGGGCTTGGTTAGGGGTGTTGTTATAGGCTGCAAAAGAGGGTTAGAATTGAGATTGAACTGAAAAATTATCTAGCTAGAAAAATTTTTATCACTTGAACATATTCTTCGGGCTAATTCTTATGATAACATCATTTCTACCTTGGTAGCCTTAAAATAGAAGTATGCAAAAACCATTTGAACCTATTACAGATTACAACTGAATTAATATATGCATTTTTTTAAGAACAATTCAAGTAAAATACATTAAGTTGAATATTTAAAACTTTACAATATGGAAAAGAGAAAAAAGCTAAATAATAAGTTCAACTGAAATCTCGACAAAAATAGGGATCAAAGTAATTAATGGAATTCAACAAAAATGGGTTATAGGTTAATATTAGAGGTAAGTCAAAGAAAAGGTTGTTAGGTCAATGGGGTTCACTAGGGGTTAATTTATGGAGGTAGGCTTTTATGGAGTAAGTGGGTTAAATCCTAAGTGCCTTTATCATTTCAGTGTATCAAATCAATGATGTGGTCTTGACATGTATAATCAAAGTAAGTTCTAGAATAACAAATCAGTGTTGACTCACTCAAAGCAATAATAAAAGTGAGCACGAAAGAATGTATGCTCAAAAGGCTCAAAATCTCACCAGAATTATGGTTTTTGATGTCAATTTTGCGAATTTCAAATCTCAAGATAACATTTAGAATTAAGGAAAATAACTTATGAAAAAAAAATGGGGTTCTCAAAAATTTCAACTTATCATGCTTGATTCCCTAATATTGTAGAGTTTGAATATTCAAAGTACAAGCACCTATGTCTTAATTCTCACATATCAATAAAAATCATAAATCAATCAAAATATATTCTTAATAGGAGATTGAAGATAATGCAATTAAGAACAATGCATAAGATTTTAGGGTTTTCATATATAGTATAAAGATTTAAAGTAAGTTTTTCCCCCCCACACTTAAGATGTACATTGCCCTCAATGTACAAAGATAACATTAGTAGCAATAGAAGCACAAGATCATAAGATAGGGAAAGACCTGAAACTCCCTGAATTTTGGATGGATTTGTGAGACAGATATTGGAATTGGAAGAGCCGACAGTTGTAGCAGGGTGCTCCCATTTTCGTAGAGATTTGAGCTGGAAAGCTCCTTTGAAACTGCAGAAGTATTTATTAGTCGTGGGAAATTTGGATTAATAGAAATTACTCATTAGGGATTGGCCGATATGAAGAAGAAATAAAATACTAAAAATACTAATATTCAAATACTGAAAATGATGAAATGAAGGAAAATAAAATAAAATGTAAAAAGGAAAAAAAAGTTAGAAGAAAAAGGTAAAAATGGATATCAGTGTTCAAAAGTTAGAATAAAGTAAAATAAAGTAAAAAAAATAAAGTTAAGAGGAATAGATATATCTAATCCTCAGATGGATCACAAGGTGGTGGAGTGATGCGGAGGTGCTGGCATATCTGCTCTAAGGTGGCGTCGATATAATTGAGGCGCCGAAAGCATTGCTGCTCAAATTATGAAAAGCGCTTAGATAGGTCAGTGCGGGTGGCTGCTACATGAGATGGGTGGCGAGGTGGTAGTGGCGCTGCTGGTGCATCCTCCTCCGGTAGTGGGACATCGTCAGGAATGTCCTCTGGCTCCTCGCCCTCCTGAATGAGGCAGAACTGTAAGGGGGTGCCTCTTGGCCTCCGCTCGATCATCCTCATATGAAGCATAGTCTGGATGCCTTGAGGAGATATCTGACCGATGAGTGTGTAGGAGGATGTCTAGGCTGAACTGTTGAGGAGCTCGAAGTAACGGGCCAAGCGAGTAATGTAGGGCCCCATGGATAAGACGCCTCTGCGGTGCCTCTCCATCTGATGCTGCATGGCGTGCGCGATGAAGTATGCCAAATCGATGATGTGGCCATTTGCCATGCACCATAGGAAGTAGACATCGTGAGTGGTCTACCTGTCAGAGTGTAAGCAAGGAGAGCATGAATGTACCTCAGAGAGGGAACGAGGGCGGTCGCCTTGCTGGCACTGGGGTTATATGTCTGACGCCCCAGGGCGATTTCGTTCCAACAGTCGACTGGCCTGATATGGATGTAGTGAGAAAGGTTGGGGAAGTCTTCGTCTGCCATGAATTGCTCTGTGTAGAGCCCAAGTGCTGAGCCAAACTCTGGAACGCTGAGGTGTCTCACGAGACCTCCCAAACGGAACTGGACTGTCCCAAGGTCATCAAACCAGTTCATGACAGTCTGGAGGTGGAATATGGAGCAGAACTCTAGGGTGAGTTCTAAGTATGTGGGCTCCACGATCTGGAAGAACTATTCCAATGGCTCGATCATTAATAGGGCTCGGACATCGTCCACTAGGTGTATCTGCTCGAGGCCAGCCCAATCTATGCATCGGCCTGTGGATATAGTGCAAGCTCAGAGTAATTGATAATGTTCCTCATGGGAGGCTTGGAAAAAAGTGATGAAAGGGTGTCGAGCCTCAGAGGTGGGCCTCGATGATGAACTTCCTTGTAATATCCCAAATTAGGGCCTAATCGGAATAGTGGTTTCGTGACCACAAATCTAAGGTAGAAATAATTATTTTATAATTATTTTGATGTTTATGATATGATTTTATGATGGTGTGAAAATTTCGTGAAGAAATTCTAAGCGTAAAGTGCTTAATTTGAAATTAGGGACTAAATCGAATAAGTTGCAAAACTTGCATTCTAGAAGTTTTTAGTATGAAATTGCTTTGAAATATTAATTAGGAGGTCTTAAATGGTAATTAGACCAATTTTAAGTTCATGGACAAAATTAGGACATGGAAGGAATTTTTGAAAGTTTAGTAAGGAGGGGCATTTTGGTCATTTGGATATTAAATGAAATAAAAAGGGAAAAATAACACAAAATTCATCATCTTCTTCATACGTTGCTGCTGAATTTTTCTCTCCACCATAGCTAGGGTTTGTTTCAAGCTTCCAAGCTTCATAGTAAGTGATTTCAAGCGCCGTTTTTAATGTTCTTTACGTTTTCGTAGTCCCGGTAACTCGATAAAGCTTATGTTAGCAATATTTTGAGTTAGGGTTCATATTTGGAAAAATACCCATAAGTGAAATTTGTGTATTTTGATGTTTTATGGTAGAATATGAGGTTTTAAATTATGTTAGACAACTTGTGCTACTCGGTTTTAAGTAAAAACGAACAAAACGGCTTAATAGGTAAAAGTACATATTGTGCATAAGTATGTATTATAGTGGGAATTTGAGCTTGCTAATAGCAAATAAATGATCAGCATGTCCTAAAACATAAGAATTTGAAATAAAATTTAATTTCCGAACTTTGGGGCAAAAGTGTAAATATGCAAAAGTTTAGGGGCAAAATTGTAATTTTGCCAAAATTTGAATTTAGGACTATTTTGATAATGTGAGTATTAAATAAGCTAAATGTGTTATTTTAGATCAAGAAAGACGTGGAATCAACCTTGATCGAGGAAAAGAAAAGATTTTGGACTAAATCGCAAAATTGCTATATTTTGGTACCAAGGTAAGTTCATGTGTAAATAATGTAACATAATTGTTATTTTTAAGTTAATTGATGTTATTTATATGATATGCTGATTTTTAACGTGAAATATATGCTTTGTGGTTATTATCGAATAATATGCAAATTATGTGTGCTACTTGTTAAATATAAATTGCTACCGAGTATTGGTTTCGGTATTCTGTGGAAGACGGCAAGGATATGTGATTGAGGAAAATCCCGTTTGAACCTTGGGAATAGATTAGGATACAAGTGACATGTCACTAGGATGGTTGGGCATCCGAACTCGTTGAGTTGAGTCCGAGTTCGTGAGATGTAACTAGGCATTCGAGCTCGTTGAGTTGAGTCCGAGTTCACTTATGGATGTGAACGCCCGAGCTCGTTGAGTTGAGTCCGAGTTCGTTTATGGGCGGGTTACATGATTGATTGATTACATATATAGCACTTATGTGCAAATGATCCGTGTATCCGAGTTATATTCTGATGTGTTCAACGGGTAAATTTCTAGCGGAATGGAAGAATACTCAAGATGAAAATGATATTTTGGTAAGTGTTGTGAAATGGACAATTTGGACAGGTATGTACTTAACCCTCGGGTTGAAACTTGATACAACAGAAATAAGGTGGTAAGATGATACATGATAGCTAGAAATGTGGTTTGTATCTTGGTGATATCATGCTATTGTTGTTGATATAATTGCTTTGTTATGTTACTTGTAATTTGCGTGTGAACTTACTAAGCATTTATGCTTACTCCCTCCTTAACATTCATTGTAGTTTTTAGCGAGCCAACTTGGATATCGGGAAGGTCGAAGAAACGCTCACACTATCCGAGGAATAATTGGTATATTGGTTTGTATGTTTTGATGTATGGCATGTATAGCAATATACTTGTTTTGTGTAAATAATCTTGTGATATGGTTGTGGTTTGGTTGAGGAAATGCTTGATAATGATTAGTCATTGGTATGGCTAGCCTAGATAATATTGAATGCCTTGTGAGTTTAATATATTATATAGTTCATGAGAATTCATAAAAAGATGAAACTTGCCATAAAATAGAACACTACAGCAACAACGATGTGAGTTTGAAAAATCACCAAAAATAGTAGAAAACGAATTAGGTGAATAATTAACTATGAAATTGAAGCTTATTGTGTCTACTTTCAAATGGAAAAAGAGAAATAGGTAAAGGAGTTATATGTTATAAGATATTTGAGTTTTAGTGAAACAGGGCCAGAGCGATTTTTGGATCCCCTGTTCCAACTTTTAAAATTCACTATAAATTGTAAAAAAATAATTAGGAGGTGTAATTTATATTCTCAGAATTCTTATTGAATCTAATTTTAAGAGAAATAAACGGTATAGTTATATGAATTTTGTACAGGGATAAAAGTGGTTCGTAGTAAGTAGAGGTCAGTGCAGTCAAGTCCTGAAATAGGGGTAACTTTAACTAATAAACTGTACCAATTGGCCCAACCAAAAATTTTAGAAAAAAATTAGTAGATAGATATGTGAGTCTAGATTCAGTTAAAATTTACGGATCTTGATTTCGAGTTTCGTAACTCGAGATATGATTTTTTTAGCGACCATGATGCAGAAAAACTACTTATTCCGAAAATCAAAATAAATGATGTAAAGTTGTTTAAATGATAAATTATGTTCGGTAACACCTCAAGCTCGACTCTGGCGACAGTCTCGGGCGTGGGGGTGTTACATTCCTGGTCCCTTACATTTCTTTGAGGCGGGGACGGCAGCCTTCTTACCTTGTGATGATGACATGTTACCTAAAATAGAGTTAGAATTATTAATTCTAAACATCAAAGTTAAATTGCAAACTATAGTAAAATTAAATGTGTAAATTAAAATGGCAATGTGCCTAAAAAAAATTGAATAGGGACTAACCAAAATAGTATATATAATCCATTCTAAGTGGTAGCAAAAACAAGCAATATGGGTATGTATTTATACTAAAATTATGAGAAAAATGGCAGGCAAATATGAACTTAGATGGCAAACAAAAATGAATTTAAATGGCATGCAATCCTAATATGTTCTATATAATTCTAGATTATTCATCCTAGTTTAGTTAATTCCATGCTTGAAGTAAACAATAAAGTAAGATTAACTAAATAGATAATAAAAACGAAATATAAAAAAATAAATGCGAAAAATGAGAAAATAGAACCAAATATAGGGTGGCACGGTCGTGGGTTGAAGTCGAACAGTCGTGAGGTGGGTTTCACGGGCGTGGGTCGGCTGTGGATGAGCGTGGTGGTGGTTTTAAGGTCGGTGGCAGCGTTTATGGTGGTTGGGGAGGGAGGATTTTAGGGTTTTGAGTGAAGAAGAGAATGAATAGTGGCTTCCTATTTATAGTTTTTGGGTCACACGGGCATGTCACACGCCCGTGTGACTCGGGGTTTGCCCATGTGAATTGAAATTTGGTGGTTTTGGCACTCCTGGTTCGAAGTACACGCCCGTGTTGATGTTTTGTACGGCCGTGTGTGATTGTATTCGCTTTTCACACGGTCATGTGATAAGTTCCACAGCCATTTGCGATTGGTTTCATTCTTCACACGGCCGTGTAGAAGGGGACACGGTCGTTTCGAAATGGACAGTGTTGGCCACAGTCTGGGGACACGGGCGTGGGGAATTGTGCAAGCCTGTGTCTAAGCTGTAGGGTTGCCATGGCCATATCGCATGGCTGTGGGTATTTGTTGGTAGCCCGTGTTGAAGTTGAAAGGTTGCCACGGCCATATCTCACGGCCGTGGCTATTTATCGATGGCCCGTGTTTTGGGAAAATTTTTGTTCTGGTTATACACGGTCTCAGTACACGACCGTGCCTCTGCTTGAAGTGTTCACAGGCCTTGGACACGCCCGTGGGCATGGTCATGTGGTCCTAAATCTCTGCATTTAAAAGGGTTAGTTGATGAAAAATACTTAAAATTTTAAGGAAGGAAAAGTTACTAAGTTAGTGCTCGGGTTGCCTCCCGAGAAGCGCTTATTTAGAGTCTAAACTTGACTCTACCTGGATGTGTCACGAAGGGATTTCGTGGAGCTGAAGCTCCTCCCTGTAATCTTTAAAATTCTCACCTCTGTAGTGTTTAAGCCTATGTCCGTTTACCTTGAACGTATCGTAGTTGGGGTGAGTTACCTCAATTGTGCCGTATGAAAAGACAGTTTGAACAGTGAATGGACCTGACCACCTTGACTTGAGTTTTCCAGGAAATAGTTTCAGCCTTAAGTTGTAGAGTAAGACAAGATCACCTGTTTTGAACTGCTTAGGTTGCTTCAGTCTTTTGTCATGATGTCGCTTCATGGCTTCCTTATATAGTCGTGAGCTCTCATAGGCATTGCAATGCCATTCATCGAGTTCATTTAATTCCATTAATCTTTTCGCACCTGCAAGCTTGAAATCAAGGTTTAAGAATTTGACAGCCCAAAATGCTTTATGTTCAAGTTCAAATGGCAAATGACAACTTTTTCCATAGACAAACGTATAAGGAGATGTACCTATGGGTGTTTTAAAAGCAGTTCTATAAGCCCAAAAAGCATCGTCTATTTTCCTTGACTAATCCTTTCTATTTGTTTCTATTGTTTTCTCTATGATACGTTTTAGTTCCCTATTTGTCACTTCGACTTGGCCACTAGTTTGTGGGTGATAAGGGGTAGCTGTTCTATGGTGTACTCCATACCTTTTTAAGACTTTTTCAAACTGGGCATTGCAAAAATGTGTGGCCCTATCACTAATAATTATCCTAAGTGTTCCAAATCGAGAGAAAAGTTTCTTCAAAAATTGTACTACCATTCTAGCATCATTAGTAGGTAAGGCTTGGGCTTCCACCCATTTTGACATATAATCTACTGCTACTAGTATGTACTTATTCCCAAATGAAGTAGGGAATGGACCCATGAAATCAATACCCCATACATCAAATATTTCACATGAAAGTATATAGTTCTAAGGCATTTCATTATGTTGAGAAATATTACCTGTTCGCTGACATTTATCACAAGAGGTCCTGTTGGCATCCCTGAAAAGTGTAGGCCAGTAAAAGCCTGATTCGAGTACCTTATGAGCAGTTCTAGCTCCACTGTGATGTCCTCTTGTGGGTCCTGAATGGCAGTGATTTAAAATTTGGTATGCTTCTGCTTTAATAACGCATCTTTGAATAACTTGATCTGCACAAATTCGAAAAAGAAAAGGATCTTCCCAAAAGCTGTTTTTCACATTAGCGAAGAATCGCTTCTTTTGCTGATGGGTCAACCCTTTTGGGGTTATGTTAGCTTCTAAATAATTTGCAAAATCAGCAAACCAAGGAACCGTTGCATCTGCTAAGGATAGGAGTTGTTCTTTAGGAAACAAGTCGTTTATTTTGTCAAAGCACTTCGGTTGCGTGTTTTCTAATCTTGAAAGGTGATCTGCTACCAAGTTTTCAGCTCCCTTCTTGTCCTTTAGTTCTAAATCGAACTCCTGTAACAATAGAATCCATCTTATTAATCGAGGTTTTGCATCAGTTTTAGTTAAAAGGTAACGAAGAGTAGAATGGTCAGTATAAACAATGACTTTTGACAAAATCAAATAAGATCTAAATTTATCAAATGCAAAAATAACAGCTAGCAATTATTTTTCTGTGGTAGTATAATTTGCTTGAGCAGCTGTCAAAGTTCTGCTAGCATAATAAATCAGCTGGAAGTGCTTGTCTCTTCGTTGTCCTAAAACTGCACCTACTGCAAAATCACTTGCATCACACATTAGTTCAAAAGGTAGATTCCAATCAGGTGAAATCATAATCGGGGCATTGACTAACTTTTCTTTAAGAGCGTTAAAAGAGTCTAAACATTCTTTGTCAAAGTTGAAAAGCACATCTTTTTCTAGCAACTTTGTTAAAGGCTTAGCTATTTTAGAAAAATCTTTAATAAATCTGCGATAAAAACTGGCGTGTCCTAAAAGCTTCTTATAGCCTTAACTGAATTAGGGGGAGGTAATTTTTCAATGGTTTCAATTTTTGCTTTATCTACCTCTATCCCTTTACTAGAAATTTTATGTCCTAAAACAATATCCTCTTAAACCATAAAGTGGCATTTTTCCCAGTTTAGCACTGAATTTGTCTCTTCACATCTTATCAAAACACGTTTTAGATTATTAAGACAAAGTTGGAAAGAATTACCAAAAACTGAAAAATCATCCATAAATACCTCCATGATGTCTTCCACAAATTCATTGAAGATAGCTAGCATGCATCGCTGAAAAGTAGCAGGAGTATTACATAAACCAAAAGGCATTCTACGATAAGCAAACGTACCATATGGGCATGTAAATGTCATTTTCTCCTGATCTTCTAGGGCTATCAGGATTTGGAAGTAACCAGAGAGGCCATCTAGGAAATAATAATACATGTGACGTGATAATCTTTCCAACATCTGATCAATAAAAGGTAAGGGAAAATGATCTTTTCGAGTGGCCTCATTCAGCTTCCTATAATCAATGCAAACTCTCCATCCAGTGACCGTTCTTGTAGGTATTGCCTCTTTTTTATCATTAGACACCACAATCATGCCTCCATTTTTAGGAACAACCTGCACAGGACTTACCCAAGAATTGTCAGAAATAGGATAAATAATGCTTGCATCTAGAAGTTTAATTACCTCGGCTTTTACGACTTCCTTCATGTGGGGATTCAATCGTTTCTGAGCTTGCACTGATGGTTTAAATTCATCTTCCATTAAAATTTTGTGGGTGCAGAAGGACGGATTAATTCCCTTAATATCTGAAATTTTCCAAGCTATAGCATGCTTGTGTTCCCTTAACACATGGAGTAGTTCCTCTTTTTCTGCAATGCTCAAATCTGATGCGATAATGACTGGTAAAGTTAAATCTTCCCTTAAAAAGACATATTCTAAATGATCTGGTAGTTGCTTTAATTCTAATTTAGGGGGTTCATCAATGGAAGGTTTCTGTCTCAGTTCATCATTCATCTTTATACTTTCATAAGTTATGTGTCTTGTGATGATTTCATTAGAATCTAACTCCTTTCTTAGTTCCTCAATTTTAGTGGTGACTTCGTCTTCTCCCCCACCTTGAACAAGACACAGTTCCAACGTGTCTGCCGTAGAAAGTTCCTAAAACTTATCTTGAACAAAGTAATCAATAATATCAACAAAATAATAGGAATCATCTTGTTCTTTAGAAAATTTCATAGCATCATAGATTTTAAAAATGACTTCTTCCTCACCAACTCTGAGTACTAATTTACCATCCCCTACATCAATAACAGCTCTAGCAGTGGCTAAGAATGGAAGTCCCAAAATTAAAGGTACCTCAATATCCTCATCCATATCAAGCACAACAAAATCAACAAGGAATATAAATTTATCTACCTTTACGAGCACATATTCTATGATTCCCCTAGGATATTTAACAGATCTATCAGCTAGTTGAATACTCATCCTAGTAGGCTTTGGTTCCCCTAGACCTAGTTGCTTGAACATTTTGTAAGGCATGAGATTAATGCTAGCACCTAAATCAGCTAAGGCTTTATCAATAAGTAAACTACCAATTAAACAAGGAATAGTAAAACTACCTGGATCTTTCAGTTTTGCCGGCAGTTTATTTTGGAAAATAGCTGAGCATTTTTCGTTGAGTTCCACTGTGGCTAATTCTTGCAACTTCCTTTCATTTGTCAGAAGTTCTTTAAGGAACTTCACGTACTTCAGCATCTGCGAAATTGCTTCAACAAAAGGTAAGTTAATGTGTAATTGTTTAAAAAGTTCAAGAAATTTACCGAATTGATCGTCTGTACGGTCTTTCTTCAACTTTGCCGAATATGGAATAGGCTGTTTGTATTCCTTGAGTGTTGGTAGAGTGTTTTCCTTGGGTTCCTCTGCCTTGTCTCCTGATGATTCTGAAGCAGACTTCTTTTCTGGTCCAGCTAGTACTTTCCCATCTCTTAGAGTAATTGCTTTGACATGTTCTCTATGATTTGGCTCAGTATTACTTGGTAGTCCACCTTGTGGTCTTTCTGAAAGTAATTTTGCAAGCTGACCGATTTAATTCTCAAGCCCTTGAATTGATGCTTGCTGGTTCTTTAGTGCCATTTTCATGTTTTGGAAATGGGTTTCTGATGCGGCCATAAATTTGGTGAACATCTCTTCAAGATTTAGCTTTTTCTCTTATTGTGGTGGTGGCTGCTGGAATCCCGGAGGAGGCCGTTGTCTTTGATTTCCTTGTCCGCCCCATGAAAAATTGGGGTGATTTCTCTAACCTGCATTGTAAGTATTACTATAAGGATTATTTTGGGGTCTAGAATTGTTACCCATATAGTTGACTTGCTCAGTTTCCATGCTGTGTCCAGAGGATGAGAAATCTAGATTGAACATATTTACTGGAGTTGTGTCACACTGCATCACTAGTTGTGCCTGCGTAGAACTAACAAAATGATCAAACTTTTTATTTAAAAGTTCTACTTGGTTAGAAAGCATAGCGACAGCATCAATATTATAAACTCCTGCAGCTTTTGTCGGCTTTGTCCTCATGACCTGCCACTGATAGTTATTCAGTCACATTTCTTTCATAAATTCATAAGCTGCTTCTGGTGTTTTGTTATTGATCGTTCCTCCTGCGGCTGCATCAATTATTTGCCTTGTTGAAGGGTTCAAACCGTTGTAAAAGGTTTGAACTTATAGCCATAAAGGTAGGCCATGATGAGGGCATCTTCTCAAAAGATCTTTGTATCTCTCCCAGGCATCATATAGTGTTTCTAAATCCATCTACACAAAAGAAGAGATATCGTTTCGTAATTTAGCTGTTTTAGCTGGAGGAAAATATTTAAGTAAAAATTTTTCGGTCATTTGTTCCCATGTGGTGATTGAGCCTCATGGTAAAGAATTTAACCACTGTTTGGCTTTGTTTCTCAAAGAGAATGGAAATAGCCTTAAACTAATGGCATCATCAGAAACGCCATTAATTTTAAAGGTATCACAGAGTTCCAAAAAATTGGCTATGTGTGAATTTGGATCTTCATCCTATAAACCATCAAACTGCACCAATTGCTGTATCATCTGAATAGTGTTAGGCTTTAATTCAAAATTATTAGCAGCAATAGTAGGTAAGAATGCTAGTTTGGGTACCAACCAAACTAGGTTTAGCATAATCAAACATAGTGCGAGGAGCTTCTTCTTGATTTGCAGGTGGCGCGACTATTGCCGGAGGTGGTGGAACGTTTTGATTTTCTTCCATCTCTTCTGTAGGGTCTGGCCTTTGTTCTTGATCTTGTTCTGGATACTGTAGGCTTTGTCTGATCTCTCTGCGAGTTCTGCGAACTGTTGCTTCTAAATCGTCGTCAAAAAGTAATGGTCCTGCTGGGTTGTTTCTAGTCATAAACTAAAAATACCTAGAAGGAAAAAAACAAAGAAAATTAAAATAAAAAAATAAAATAAAAATAAATAAATAAAATAAAATAAAATAAAAATAAATAAAAACTGAAAATAAATAAATATGTAATGGCTAAAGTAATAGAAATCGAGTTTTCTTATTATTTTAGTTCCCTGGCAACGGTGCCAAAAACTTGATATGCTCGCGATATTAAGTAATAAAATTTATAAAAACTGATCACACCAAAAACTAACTAATATCACGATCTTCAAGGCAAGCTCACCTATCAAACAGTAGTATAGTTTAGCGGCAAGACCGAGTTATCGTACCCAAGGGAACCAAAAGTACTAATACTTACTTCCTTTCTATTATCTAGCCTAAAAATAAAAGAGGATTGATTGAAACTAATTCTAAAACTAACTAAAAGTGCACAAAAAGCAAATTGGGGAAAACTTTAGGGAAAAGTTGATTGATATGAGCAATACTTAAGGGAGAATCCACCTAGACTTCACTTGCTATTTACTTCTTGAACTAGATGATTTCTTCACTTGACCTGATCCGTAGAGATCCCTAACTTATGTTAATACCTCTTTCGAGGATAAGAACAACTAGGCCTAGGCTGTTAACTAAAGTTTCTTTATTAATTAACACCCTAGGTTGCATTAATTTGATCTATGGATCCCCCTATTAGGTTTGACCCTAATCTGGCATATTTATGTCACCCTATGTCTAGGGTTGCATGCAACTCCGCTTAATTATGGTAGATCTACTCTTAAAACAGGGACTTTTGCTCCTCTACCTAAGCATATCAAGTTCTTGAAGTAATACCTAGGATTATTAAATCAAGAATGAAGAACACATAATTAAGAACAAGTCAAGTATTTATCAAATAATTCAAGAATAAATAATAACAAGATCTGTCTTAGGTTTCATCCCCCTCAAGTATTTGAGGGGTTTAGTTCATAATAAAGAAAGAAAACATCTCAGAAGAATTAAGATAACAAAACATAAAGAACCCAAAAACCCTTGAAGAAATTTAGGGAGATTCTCTGTCTTGATGTAGAACTCTGGCTTTTGGGATGAATCAATCAGCTTCCCTTGGAGTAATCCCTTGCTTTCACTCCTTGTGTTGGCAGAATTATGACGCTCTTTCTTGAGAGAAAATAGTATATCTTTAGAGTTGCCTCCTGGGGTCTTTATATAGAGTTTAGAATGGCTTTCTTAGCCCCTAAGTATCCAAATCCGAGTAAAATTCCTCTTCCTCACAACAGGGACACGCTCGTGTGCCACGCCCGAGTGCCACGACAAGAGGTCGTATGAGAGTCTGTCGATGGAGGCACGACCGTGTGGCCTAGCCGTGCTTGTCGGGGGTTGGACCATGTGATTTTTATGTGGCACGGCCATGTGCCACGATCGTGTGGTGACTTCTTGGGCCGTGTCGATTTCCTATTTTAGTCCATTTTCATAGTTTTTGGTCCTTTTTCCGTTCTTTTCTCTTCCCTATGCTCTCCTGAGTATAAGATATGAAAAAGAAAGATTAAGAGCACCAATTCTCACAAAATTAATGATAATCCATCCAAAATATAGGCTAAACATGAGGTAGAAATATGTATAATTTATCGTTTATCAGGAGCATTCAACAATCATCAGCTCTAATTTGAAATTCAAAATCAAAAACAGACTCACATTGCATTCGTTTAGCTTGTAAATCATTGTCATTTTTCTGAGCTTCACATATCTGTTGAAGAAACATCGGTTTAACTTTTAACTCAGCTAATATCTACCGATCATCACATAACATCATCTGACTATTCATTACCTGTAAAGCAAATAGGGATTTTCGGCTTAAAGATCAGCAACAGTGTTAGCTTTTCCTGGATGATAATCAATCACACATTTGTAATCTTTAAGCAACTCGAGCCATCTTCGTTGCCGTAGATTCAAATCTTTCTGTGACATCAAATATTTCAGACTTTTATGATCTGTATAAATGTGACATTTTTCACCTTATAAACAGTGTCACCAAATCTTTAATGCGAACACATTGCAGCTAACTCAAGATCGTGTGTCAGATAGTTCTTTTTGTATGGTTTCAACTGTCGGGAAGCATAAGCTATAACGTTTCCTTCTTGCATCAGAATCCAACTCAGGCCGTTTAATGACGCATCACTATAAATCATGAACTCTTTACCCTATTCAGGTTGAACTAATACCGGTGCCACTACAGCAAAACAAACTTCTAGCGACGTTTTTTAGGAAAACGCCGCTAAAACTATTTGTGGCACTTGTAAAAAAAACACCGCTATAAACAACGCAGCTAAAATTTACGGCGTTTATATAAAAAACACTGCTAAAAGTCATGACCTTTAGCGGCGCTTTTACTGCAAATGCCGCTAAAAGTCATGACTTGTAGCGGCGCTTTTATCACAAACGCCGCTAAAAGTCATGACCTTTAGCAGTGCTTTTAAAATAAACGCCGTTAAAAGTCATGACCTTTAGTGGCGCTTTTCCAAAAAATGCCACTAAAGAACATACCTTTAGCAGCGCTTTTCTCAAAAACGCCGCTAAAGGTCATGAAAAATAAAAAAATTAAAATATTATAAAAATGCCACAAATCCATTCTCATCCTTTACCTACTTAAGCAAACCCTTTAGAAATGTTGTTATCAGTACATACATCACTCCATTCTTTGGTTAGAGAATGCAGCAAAAGTGGGATTTCACCAATTTAGAAATGTATAATTTAATTTGAAGATGTATTAAAATGGAAATTCATGAACAAGAAAATCAATGGTTTTCACTATATCTCATGCAGCAAGTCAAATTGCCTTTGATTACATAAGATTCCTTTGATATTTTTTTTTTAAAATCAAACTTGCTCAAGTTGTATGTATGAATTGCAAGATCAACACCTTATTTGAACGTACAATTCTAGGAAAGCATAAAATGTAGTTCCATGAGCATGCATTTAAAGTGGCAGAAAAATTTACTGATTACAGTAACAGTCTAAGCTCCAAATCTAGCTCTTGTGTGTCGCTTGATTCTGAATTCTGACTGCTCGATCCCAATGAGTTGTTGCAATGTTTCTTGCTTCTTGAATGTGAATCCTATAAGAATGTAAGGAACTAAAATAAGTTAAATTTTAAAACACAATCATCACATGGCACATAAACTAAAAAAAGGAAGGGACTTGTGTGTAGTAACCTCAACATGTAGGTTTGGAAGTTCTGGTCATGTTTGGTTGTGTCAAAATGTTAGGTGTCTAAGAAGCCACTGCTTAGCTGGGAATCACCATATCTGATGTTTGCCCTTTGATCATATTCTCCAACCCTAATCTTTAATAATATATAATTATAGTACTTGATTTCATTAATATAGTTATTGATGCATAAAGAAATGGGGGAGGTGACAATAGAAAGTAGCAAAGACTTAATATATCTAAGGTTAACTGAAAATTATTAGAAACTACAATTTTTATTATTTTTTGAATGAAAAATTAAAAAAAAAATTATAGTATACTATATAGAGAGAAGAAAGAGGGTAAGGTGGTTCACTTACCATCATGTTGGGGTACTGGAAACCATCAAAAGGCGAGGAAGTTGATGAATAAGAAAAAGATGATGAGGCCATAGATGAATAAGTTCTCATGTTATCTTCTTGCATGTACAGCCATCATCAAAATCCACCCACAAACTCAAATATGATAAAGCTTCAATTCATTCAATCACTGAAACCTGCAGGCAAAAAGAAGAAAAAGGGAAAATACCTGGTTGAAATCAGTAGGTTAAGTTTCCAGCTTTCAAACTTAATAAATTTCAGCATTTGAACATAACACCCCAATTTTAGCAACTAAACAATTCAATTTGCAGTACTTAAAAACTTCAATTTATAGCATTTAAACACTTCAATTTGCAGCACTTTAACACTCAATTAACAACATTTATCCACCTCAATTAAAGCGATTAAACATCTCAATTTCCAGCACTTAAACACTTCAATTTGCAGCACTTTATCACTTCAATTTACAACATTTAAACACTTCAACTTGCAGCACTTTAACACTTCAATTTATAGCATTTAAACACTTCAATTTGCAGCACTTTAATATCTCAATTAACAACATTTATACAGCTCAATTACATCAATAAAACATCTCAATTTCCAGTAACTAAACACTTCAATTTGCAGCACTTAAACACTTCAATTTACAACATTTAAACACTTCAATTTACAGCATTTAAACACTTCAATTTGCAACACTTTAACACTTCAATTTACAGCATTTAAACACTTTAATTTGCAGCACTTAAACACTTCAATTTACAACATTTAAACACTTCAATTTATAGCATTTAAACACTTCAATTTTCAGCACTTTAACACTTCAATTTACAGTATTTAAACACTTCAATTTGTAGCCATGGCATGTAAAAACAAGAGATTTAGCCTAAACAAGAAAGAAGAAAGATAGATGCATGTAAAAACAAGCAAGAAATGGCATGTCATTTAAGGATGAATGAGGCAAGCATAAACTTAGTATCTATTCAAAGGTTTCGAGTCTAATATGAGCAATACAAGATGGTTCAGTCACGTATATAGCAATGCGTATGAGAAAACAAAATTTGAACTCCATCGACTCCATAGCATATTGGTAAATGAAAATCATACCTAAAAACATGATTTATCGATGGCATAATGAAACCAAAGGCAGCCCTCAAAACATATAATGCAACCTAAGGTAGTCCTTATGAGATAATTCTATACCATCAAAATAGGGGAATCCAAAAATGGAATAGTTCTTTACAAACCACTAGGCATCAATGTTACTTGGAATCTAAAATACAAGTCCGACATGAATATACTCGATTTTTCAAAGTATTTGAAGGATCATACTCTCGTATCTATATGTGTGGGATAAAGAAAATAAACAAAAACACCTACATTTGGAAAGGGAAATTCAGACAGAAGGATACTAGGCATTCAAAAATGGTGTAAGAGGAAAACCAATTTCAGTCAATGTCTTGTAATTTATTATTGTAACAAAATAATAAAACCAGGACAGCACATGTCAAAAGAATTACCTCTTTGAATATTATTTTATAATTTAGAGAACTGGGCATTTTAGAATCCCAAGAACTTCAAAATCTAATTATCTGTAAACACAACTAGAAATAAAAAAAATCAAAATGTTCCACTTGGAATAACAAACTTCTCAAATATTCACAGCCAAAAACTACCTTAAAGTTTCCACCGAGTAGAAAATAGTAGATGGCATGTACTTGAATCCCAATATCCGTAACCCTCTCATGTCTCATATTGCAATCGCCTTTGTTAATAAAATGAAAAAAATAGATAAACTATTCATGACTTAAATAAACATAATGCTAAACTAGGTTAAAATGCTTAAACTTAAAATTAAAAAGAGAAAAAGGAAGATCCAACTTCTATATTAAAATAAAAGGAGAAAAAAAAACCAATTTTGAGACTTTAGTTTAAAAAAAAAAAAAAGAATCAATGAGTCTTACTAGGAAGTAAATTATGATTAAAACCATAGCAGATTGTAAGAGGAGCTATCCACATGAACATCGATGCAATGAAGAACTTCTTAATTACTCCAACAACCACGTTTAATTTAAAAGAAAGGGCCAAAAACATATGAAATTAATTAAACTTAAAAAAAAAAAAAAGATAATTACTTTATCATCGATTCTAAGAAACTAGAAATTAAGGGTTTCAAATAGTGGTGGGGAAACTTGAGGTTCAAATAGAAATATAATTGCTTTATCAACCGTAAAAGAGTTTAGGGTTTCAAAAATTACATTTATTTAATTTCCTCGTCGGGAAACTTGAAGGCAATAGCAGGCAGCCGAAGGCAAGAGAAGGATGGGTCAGGGACTGGAATTTTCAAATTAAAATTGGAAAACCTTTTTTCTTTTGGGATTTCAGGTGAGATTTCTGGTGGTGGGGGGAATCGATTTTGGGAAAAAGAAGGGGAAAAAAAAGAAGAGATTTCATTTGAAATTTTGGGATAAAAAATATAATTATAAAACGACGATGTTTTGCAAAAAAAATATTTGTGGCATTTAGAAAAAAAAGGCCACTATTGCTCGGCTTTTAGCGGCGTTTTGACCAAAAACGCCACTAATGCTCAACTTTTACCAGCGTTTGCAACAAAAACGCCGCTATTGCTTACCTTTTGCTGCGTTTTTTTCATAAACGCCGCTAACGCTCGACTTTTTTTACAATTTTTATATTAAATTATTGTATCTTTCATATAAATTTTAAATAAATAATTTTTGTACTTTTAAGTAATATTTAAAAGAATTAGATAAGATTATAATTTTTATATTTTTTTTATGTAAGAAAACAAAAATAAAAACAAAAACAAAAAATTCCAAAATATGAAGAAAAAAAAGCTTTAAAAAAATTTCTCTTTTGTAATTATATATTCTTTCAATATTTTAGGAAATTAAATTATATTTTTCAATTTACTAGTTAAAGAATAAATAGAAGATGATGAAAGAGAGCATGAGTTGTCGAAAAGAATACATGATGGCCACTTGGATGATGAGTAAGAATACAGGTAGCAAAACAACCCCGTTTTGTTAAAAATAAAATGATTTTTTTGCGGGGTTTTTATCAAAACCCTTAAACACTAAACCTGAAACATTAAACCCGAAACCCAAACCCTTAAATTATAAATCCTAAACCCTAACCTTAAAACCCTAAAATCATAAACCCTAAACCCTAAAACCTAAACCATAAACTCTAAACTATAGACCTTAAACCCTAAAATAAAATGAATTTTTGAAAATTTCAGTAATATTTAAAAGAATTAGATAAAATTTGAAATTTTTATACATTTTTTTTATGTAAGAAAAAAAAAACAAAAACAAAAAATTTTAAAATATAAACCATAATCCTAAACCATAGACCATAAACCCTAAACTCCTAACCTTTAATGTAACACCCTTAACCCGAATCCGTCGCCGATAAGGGTTACGAGGTATTACTTGACAAGTCACAGTTCATACTATAAACATTTCATTTTAGCAATTCAACATTTGAACACATCATTATTCGCGACCTTATCAAATATAAAACCAACAAAAGGAAAAGAAAATTTTGTAACATTTATAAGGTCACATAGTTAGAACATAAATCGGCATTTAATGTAACAAATTATAAATATGTTTATAAATAGGACATAGATCCACCCACAACTAAATTAAAGAAATGTCAATTAATTTTCATAAGGCCCTGCACATGTACAAGCTGTACTACATATGAAACAAATTTCAAAACCTAACTTGTCATTCATTTATACCTCATTATCAAGATTAAAAACAAATTTTGTATTCATGTCTTGGTATAATTTACCACATCCATTCGGTCTCATTTATGTGTACATTTTAGGTCATTTAACGAATTTGAATAAAACTTTATAGCAAAACATGTTTACAATATAATAGACCACCAACGAACAAGAGATACAGCATCTGTCACCGAGCCCAAGCATATTTTATCTTTGAACCTAAATCATTTTCGAACCCTTATAATAATTCAAGACCATTTCATACATAATTCACTAAATCATCAAGCTTCCATTTAATCACGAATATCATTCTCTGCTCACACTAAAAATAATTAGTAGAAATAATAGTACAAAATTTAATAAATAGTCGCATATATAACATTGATGCAATTTAACATGGCTGTACATATTATTAATACATGCATATACCTAGAGTGCATTTACCCAAAATTTAAAGTCACACTAAACATGTGAAAACATGCCAGACAAATGACTAACAATCCTGGAACATAATTCACACTTGTTACCTATCATCACCGAATTAAAGTACTTAATTCTAAGTTTATTAAAACATTATATCTAAGAACATATGAGATTAGGTCAAAGCATATTAAGCAATTTCGCATATGTATATATATATATATATACTTTATCTTAGTATGAGATACTTTCGAACTAACTACACATGCTTATGACCGATTCCATCATTCCACATACAAAGTCATAAAACAACCTTAATGTACGATCACATAAAATAATTTATAATTATTCATGACACACGGCATCACCACCAAAATAGACTTAAACCTTAACCAAACCAAAACCAAAATCAAGCAAGATAATTAAGCCATTTTCGCATGGCCAAAATACATACACTTTTAAAATAACTAACTCCAAGCCAGCCTATATATGCCATAGTTTCGGAAATTTAGTTTATAAAATACCAAAGACAGTCGATAGTGTGATAAGCTCCTTTGACGATCCCCGGATTCGTAACTTGAATCCAAAATCTATACAACAGAATAAAAATGAAAGACACAGAGTAAGCTATCATAGCTTAGTAAGTCATAAGCAAATAAACAACTTAATAACATTATCAACTTAGTTATACCAAACCGAATTGAATTATCAAAGCACATTTAGATCCAGACATACATAGCTCGTATTTTAAATGCATACCCATATATGTGTACATACTGATTCATTACCGCCAACTTGGATGAATACTCATATAGCCAAATCAACTTATTATCATTTAACTTTCAAAGCCAAATAGTTCTTATAAATTTAGTGCATCTACACACAATTACATAAGCTCACGTATCACAAAATAGTTTCATATACATATATTAGTTAAATGGTCGATTACTCAATAACCACATATGTATATAATTGAAACTCATTCCATAACATTAACTAGGCTGAATATCTACATGAACAAATTAACCAATGCCATTCAACTTTCAAAGCTATATAGTCCTTATGTAACCATTTATACATAGATTTATATAGACGATCTTAAGAATCATAGTAAAACATAAACTACATAAACTTATCATTTAGCCGAAAATGCATGATCATATTTACATATACCTAAGTATCAAAGGTTGTCTGTTCTTACCGAGTTCACATAAAATCTTTATTGGTATCACACATAGTTCCAAACAAGTTTCAAGTCACGTTCTTACTTAGTCTTAAGTAAACAACTCACTAATTCAATTCGCTACAACAAATAAAATCGTGTTTTCAATTTTCATATACATTTCCTTAATCGTAAAATACATGTATTAAGCACATACTATACAAAAAATCCACATTTAACCGAATACATATATTCTTACACATATACGTGTAACCATGAATCAAAATGTAACATCACATGCATACACCTCACATATGGCCAAATATACTTCACCAATGTACATATATTCACATTAGCAACTTATATAATTGTATCACATGTCCAATGACCAATTTACCTTATTTTCAAATAGGTAATCAATTAGCTCATACCTGTTCATTTGGCTCATCTTACAAGTTCAATCACAACGTATCTTTGCCCGATGAACCATTCGGAATTGGATAGGACACTCGGGTAATCACACTTATCATACAATGCCAACGTCCCAGATGTGGTCTTACATGTAGCCACATATCGATGCCACTACCTCAGACAGGGTCTTACTCGCACACATATATCGGAGTCACATATCGATGCCATGGTCTTACACGCACACATATATCGGAACCCTATGTCATGACATATGTATCCCAACTATTCCTAAGGTTCATACGGGGCTTTCGGACATCGTAACTCGATCGAAACGAATTTGGAAATATAATAACTAAGCTTTCTCACATTCGGCTATTATATATATAAAATCACATATTTCATTTTAGCATATATAACTTACATTCAATTAAAATTAAGTACGTCTATTTACCTATAAACTTACCTCGGACGATGAAAAACGGAACGGGACGGCTAGTCGACAACTTTAGCTTTTCCCCAATCCAAATTCTGGTTTCTTTAATTCTTGATATAAACATATTCAAATTAAGCTCATTCAAGCATATGTTCATTCAATTTAGTCCAAAAACACCTAAATGGGCAAATTACCATTTTACCGCTGATATTTACAATTTTTACAATTTTGTCCCTAATGCATAAAACACAAAATATACAAAATTAATTACACCCAAGGTAGGCCGAATATTCCTATTGTCCAAATGAGCCCATATTTCTCATCAATTTCACATTTTAGTCTCCCCACATTTTTATTTTTTGCAATTAAATCCTAATTACTCAAAATCATCAAAAATCCCTTTACAAAATATGTTAACCCAATCCATATCTTTCATAATTTATTATCAAACAATAAAAATCACAAGCTCTCATCGATAGCATAACTCAAAATATTCATCAAAATTAAAAATTAAAGCATGGGTCTTGAAGGTTACTAAGCAACGATCTCAAAAACGTAGAAATTATCAAAAACCGAGCGAGTTACATACCTTGATTGAGCTTGACTATGGCCGAACCTAGGTTTTCTTTTTCCTTTCTTTCTTATTTAGCTATTCGGCATGAAAAAATATGAAATAAGCTTGTTTTTAACTATCATATAATATAATATATACAAACATATTATTAATACATGTTTTCCATTTTTACCCTTTTAAACTTAATGACTAAAACACATGTTTTAAGGGCACATTCGGTAATGAAGAAACAAAAGACAATGCATGATAAATTATATTATAACATACATTATTATAATAACATTTTATCATTTATTTACTAATATAGCTTTAATGTTTTATTAACAACTTAATAATGCATGCCATTACCGTCCATTCATTTATTCACTAGCATAATTGCAACATAAACACTTTAATTTATAAAGCCACATTCAATTTGGTCCTTACACATTAAACCATCAAATTTTTATTTTACGCGACTAAGTCCTTTTATTTAATTGGATACCTAAACGACCAAATTAAATCACGAAACATTTCACAGATATAAATTCACACAAAATAAACACGAAAAATAATTTTAAAATATTTTTCTGACTCAGATTCATAGTCCTGAAACCACCGTTCTGATTAGGGTCTAAATTGGGCGGTTACATTTAACCCTTAACCCCTAACACTTAACCCCTTAACCCCTTAACCCCTAATCACTAACCCCTAAACCTTAAACCCCAACCCTTAAACCATAAACCATAAACCATAATCCCTAAACCCATATCTATAAGCCTCAAAATAGTAACTCATAAACCTTAAACCTTAAACCATATATCCTAAACCATAAACACTAAACTATAATGATAATTAATTCAATATTTTAAAATTAATACTATCTATTTTACGATTATATAAGAAATTATTTTATGTATAAATTAAAAAACAATCAGTCATATACCTAAAAAACTTTAAATTTATTTTAAATAATATTATTTTAATTTTTTTCATTGTTAACATATATGTTTTTATGTTCTTACTTTCAAATTTTTTTACATGTCATTATTTTTCGAAGAATTTAAATATTCAATTAAAAATAAATTGTATTTTAATTAATATAAATAAACCAATTAAATAATAAATAGACAAATAAATTTTTTTGCGGCGTTTTTGATAAAGCACACTAAAGCTCGGTCTATAGCGGCGTTTTTCAAAAAGCGCCGCTAATGCTCGATCTATAGTGGCGTTTTCCAAAAAGTGCCGCTAAAAGCTCGATCTATAGCCGCGCTTCTCAAAAAGCGCCGCTAATGCTTGATCTATAGTGGCGTTATTAATAAGCGACGCTAAAATCTCGATCTATAGCGACGTTTTTCAAGAAGCACCGCTAATGCTTGATCTATAGCAAAAACTACCCTAATGTCACTAAAGCTCAACATGAAAGGGGCATTGTGCTTAATTTTTTTGCGACGTTTTTAAGAAAACGCCGCTAATGGCTGACCTATAGTGGCATTTTTAAAAAGCGCCGCCAATGCTTGATCTATAGTGGTGTTTTTTAAAATGTGCTACTAATACTCAATCTATAATTGCGCTTTTCAAAAAGCGCCGCTAACACTCGATCTTTAATGGCGTTTTTTGTCCAAATGTCGCTAAAAATGCCGCTAAAAACCTGTTTTGATATAGGGTGCCTCTATTAACAGTGCTTTCAACTGCTCGAACTCTGTTGACACTTTTCTGACCAATCAAATTTCACATCTTTTTGAAGCAATCGTGTCTTTGGTGTCGCGATCATCGAAAATCCTTTCATGAACCTCTAGTAATAGCCCACTAAACGAAGGAAACTTCGGACTTTAGACACATTTCTTGGTGGTTTCCAGTCTATAATTGAAGAAATTTTGCTCGGATCAAATTTGATGCCTTCTGCTAGAACGATATGGCCTAGAAATCCAACTTCTCGAAGCCAGAATTCACGTTTGCTAAATTTAGCATACAACTGCTTATCTCTCAAAGTCTGCAACACAATTCTCAAATGCTCGGTATGCTCTGTCTCATCATGAGAATAGATCAAAACGTCGTCAATAAATACAACAACAAATTTGTCTAAATACGGTTTAAATATCCAATTCATCAAATCCATAAACATAGCAGGAGCATGTAACGCCCTAATTTTTGGGATTTTTTAGGTTTTTGTGATTCTTGGTGAAAATTTGAAATTTTGGTGTTCTGGATATTGAAATTGTGTTTAAATGTGTTAGTGAGCCTTTAGAAGGCCCAAGCCTAAGTTAAAACCTAGCAGAAATATCAATTTTGGCTTTCAAGTGAAAGGGACTTGGTTAAGTGGGCTTTTAAGAAAAAGTTGGTAAGTTGAGACACAAAAAGGGCCTTGGTAAAGTGGCAAGGTGGCGCCACTAAGTTCCTAAAAAAGTGGCATGTGGACTGAGTTTAAGGGCTAGAGTTCAAGTCGCAAGGTAAGCAGATGGTACTTTTATTTTTGTGCATGTGCCGGGTATGTGATAGAGCTTAAGTAGCATTCGGCTAGGGCCTTAGGGGGATTGGGCCGTTGGTTTGAATGGCCATTAGGGCAAGTTTTATTTTCTTTTTGTCTTGTCGAATTAAGGTTAGCCACCTAGAGCCTTCACTTTCATTCTATTCTCTTCTCAATGTTGCAAAAAGCCGAAAACGCAAAGTTAGAACTCCTAAGTGTCGAATTCTTCCTTCTCTTCTCCTCTCTTCCATTCTTTCTTTTTCTTTTCCTCTGTAGCTGAAATCACCTCTCCTCCTCCCTCATCTTTCATTTTCTTCTCTTTAAAAACTGAAGTTGCCACTCTTTTCTTCTCAAACTCATCAACTACTAAAAGCTGAAATCCCAAAAGGCTTGCTTCTTGTGCTGATTTGCCTATAGCCGAACCCCCTTTGTTTTTCCTCACTTGTAGTGGGAATTTCATACTCTCCAAACCCTTAGGCTCTATCGACAAACACCCCTCCAACCATGGCCTCAAATCATATCTTCTTTCACCACTCAAAAAGCTGAAAACACCATAGTTTTTAGGGATATATAGCCGAATCCTTAGATCTCTAAGATTCAAATTCTGCTAGTGTTTAGGGGCTAGATCTGCATCAGATCTGAGTAGAAGAATCGCTTTGATTAAGGAAAACATGTGGTAAGTACTCGACATCTCAGATCTACTCGTTACCTTTAAATTTAAGAAAAGCTAAAATCCCTAAACTCTTTAGGGAGGCTGTCGAATGTGATGTTAGGTAAAGATAGTTCTTTTAATTAGTTTTATGTGTACTTGTTGTGGAAGGGGTGATCTAGCAAGGAGCATAAGAGGCTTGGACCTTTGGAACGACTAGATCTAGATCTAGTCACTAGTTTAAGCAAAGGTAAGATCTCAAGGGCCTAGGGTGGTGATGGCCGATTATGGTAAGTAGAATTATGGAGATTGTCATTGTATTTTGGATCTGATGTGTCTAGTAATTGATTGTAGGATATCGTGGGAGATCTCGTTAGTAGTCGTCGCAAATCAGGTGTGTATCAAACACCCTATTGTAGTTCAAATTGGCAAAAGCTGAAAAGCTAAATTGTCGAAATTTTGGCATTTCGTGGGCTTGTGAGCGTGCGAACGCTCATAAGTCGTTTGGGAACCATTGGATCCGTAATCGTGAGTGGTAAGTTAGTTGAATGTGCAATTTCGTGCACTTCGGTAAATTGGGCCTTGATGGGCTGAAATTGAGCCCAACAGGCTTACGGGCCCATATGGATAAAAATAGGTAATAAATGTATACTGGTATACTGTAGGTCTAAAACTGCTAAAACTGGTAAATTGATCGTAAAATTTGGACTAGATGGGCTAAATTAGCTAATTGGCACTATAGGGCCCATTAGGGGTTTTAGGGCACAATGACTGTAATCTGCTAAAATGGGCTAAACAAGCTACCGAGGTAAAAGTTAGTCTATTACTGATTAAAATGTGCATAAAAACCCTAAAAACTGGTATAATTACTGAAATATCCTTGTAGGTGCGAAATTACTATTTTACCCCTGGGTGCTAAATGACCGTTATACCATTAGGCCTAAATTTGACTGAAATGCATGATTTACTGTTTCTGTTTACTGAATGCCATATCTTGAATATCTGTTGCATGAGGCTAGGTTATTGATGGAGGAAGTTTTGAAAGTGGCTTGACCACGTACTGAAGGCTTTGCCTCATCTTACTGTTATCTGAGCAGCTATGCTGCAACTGTAGAGTGTAGGGCTGGGTGGGTTGAGTTATTCTCCACATGGAGTGTAGGGCTGGTACGGGTGGAGTGTAGCGATTGGGTGGGTTGAGTAGTCTCCCTACATGTAATGGGCTTGCATTCATAATTAATATCTATTCTGCTACTGAAATGGGCCTATGGGCCGTACTGTTATCTGAGAAGGGCTAAGGCCTAGTTTACTGTATCTGGATAGGGCTTCTACCCAGTAATTACTGAGACTGGATAGGGCTTACGCCCAGTGGGCTTGAGCTGATTTAGGCTCGGGATGGACTTTCCTTACAACTAAGTTTCCAAGCTTACCCCTTTCTCTCCATCCAAACAGGTGAGCCCTACATTGGTGGACTTAGAGCTGGGAGGGATTCAGAGTGACCACATGGACTGCAGTTATTTAATTAAGTTCTATTTTAATTTATTTAATTTATGTATTTATTTTTAATTATTTTTATTATGGTTTTGGGTTTGTAATAAGGCCGCTTTAATTATTTTTATTTTGGGTTTTTAAATTACTTAATCATACACTACTTTAATTCTTTTGAATATAGCTGCGCAAGGTTTTTTCTTAAAATTAATCAAGTGTTTTCAAAATCTCATTACACGTTTCAAACGAGTAACAAAGTTAAGTTTTATCATCAATCTATTAATAACTAGTATTGAATAGGACGTTCATTAATAAACCGAGAATTTCTCTTAAGACATAAATATCAGTTTTGCAAAGCTCACTCTAATCTTGGTAACTAGGTAATATGGTTAGTTGTAGGTGATGTGACACACCAGACTTGGCCGTAACGTCTGGGCCGAGTTTGGGGTGTTACATTTAGTGGTATCAGTGCCCGGTTGTAACAATTCGGCTATGGATCGGGTCTAAAAATGTTTTTGAAAATTCTTAAAATTTAGGCCCAAGAAGGGTATTTTGGAAATCAGTTTCTGAAAAATTTAGAAAAAACCCTTTTCAAACCTGTTTCTTCAAAATATACATGTTTTAAAGATTTGATTTTGAAAAGCTTAAATCTTTGCGAGTTTTCTAAAATTTGGTATCTGAAGAAGTGGCACACTGAATCCTTGGCACCAAGTCTATAAGTATTTCTGTCTCTTATACTGTATAATACTGCAATATCGCTGTAGATAGAACTAAGACCCTGCTATGATACTGTAGATAGGATAGTACTGAAAACTGTAGAGACTGAGACTGTAGGGAAACTAAACCCTAGGAAAACTGAGACTGTTGTTAGGCAACGATTTCACAAAAATAAACTCTGAAACTCTATCTGTACATAAGATATTCTGTAATGAACAACTGAAATAATAAACTAATGTCATAAAATTTGTAATCAGATAAGTCGATATGAGTACGAGAGCTACTCGTGGGTGAGGCCATGGACGTGGCCGAGGCAGTGTTCCAGCTGGGTCTTCATCTTCGAAACACATGCCAACTGGTGGGGCACGACCGCCACCGGTAGCTGAAAATAGGCCATATTATCGGGCCGCAGGGGATGATGCCTTGTCACAGGCAATGTTAAGGGTTTTGGAAAGGGTTGCTGGAGCTAATGTTGGGCCAGTAAATAGGGGATCTATTTCTGAGTGACTCCGGGCTAACGGAGTGGAAGTTTTTAGGGGCATATTTGGAGTGGCCCCAAACGTAGTTGAGTATTGGCTGGAAGCTACAGAACGGATTATGGACGACCTAGATTGTTCGGTGGAACAAAAGCTGAAAGGTACAGTATCGTTGCTACAAGACGAGGCTTATCAATGGTGGATCACAGTAAGGGAGAGTACCCCAGTTGAGTGGGTAACTTGGGAACTGTTTAAGACGTCTTTTAAGGGAAAGTACATTGGAGCGAGCTATGTGGATGCACGTAGGAAGGAATTCCTAAACCTGACCCAGGGCAATAAGACCATTACTGAGTATGAGGCAGAGTTTCTGAGGTTGAGTCATTATGCCAGCGGTATAGTTGCCACTGAGTATAAGCATAGTATTCGCTTTGAGGATGGCCTCAGAGACGAGCTAAGGGTGTTGATAGCTCCACAGAGGAAGCGTGATTTTTCTGCACTAGTGGAGAATGCTAAGATAGCCGAAGAGGTGAAGTGAGCTGAACGGCAAAACCGTGATAGGGATCGAAACTACTTTAGGAAGGATACTAGACCATCTGGAGCTACAAATCGAAATGCCAAGAGAGCTAGAGTGGAGGAACCAGTCCGAGCAGTTTCGGTGAATACAGTTAGACCGCAGCCTTACGGGGACTGTGGGAGAGTGCATCTTAGAGAATGCTGGAAGTGTACTGGAGCATGTCTCCGATGTGGATCCAAGGAACATAGGATCAAGGACTATCCTAGGAGATTAGCTTAGACTCAAGTTACTGAACAAGGGGTTGTTCAACCAGTGCGGGGTGGACCGCTACCGTCGAGAGGTCGTGGACAAGGCAGAAGTTGCAATGGAAATGGTTGTGGTCGTTGAGCACCTAGCAGGGGTGCTGGTAATGTTAAGGCTCGTCAGCCAGCTTTGGTTTATGCTGCTCGTCGTCGAGAGGAGGGTGACGCACCTGACGTCATAACTGGTACATTTTTTATCTTTAGCATGCCCTATACTGCTCTAATAGATGTGGGATCAACCCATTCGTATGTTGCATGTGATATTTCTGGGTCATTGGGTGTGCACTCTGAGGAAACTATGAGTGGGGTAACTGTGATAAGTCCTCTAGGTCACTCGGTTAGGGTAGATAAACTCTTTAGAGAGGTGCCTTTAGAGACTCAAGGTAGGATTTTCTGTGGAGACTTGATGGAGTTACCATTCGAAGAGTTCAACCTGATCTTAGGAATGGACTGGTTGACCAAGCATAGGGCAACTTTGGATTGTGCGGCTAAGAGGATGGTGTTAAAGACTGTCGAGGATGAAGAGGTAGTGGTTATTGGAGATCGAAGGGACTACTTGTCCAATGTTGTTTCGGCCTTAAGGGCTGGGAAACTGATTCGCAAGGGGTGCGAGGTGTGCTTGGCCTTTGTGATCCAAATTAAGACTGAAGATTTGACGGTAGAAACAATCAGAACTGTTAGGGAATTTCATGATGTATTCCCTGAGGAGCTTCCTGGATTACCTCCAAACCGAAAAGTCGAGTTTGGAATCGACTTACTACCTGAAACGGCTCCAGTGTCCATCGTGCCTTATAGAATGGCACCGAAGGAGTTAGTGGAACTGAAGACGCAAATTCAAGAGTTGCTGGATAGAGGCTTCATTAGACCAAGCGTGTCCCCGTGGAGAGCACTAGTGCTGTTTGTGAAGAAGAAGGATGGGACGATGCATATGTGCATCGATTATCGCCAGTTGAACAAACTGACGATAAAGAACAAGTATCCTCTGCGAAGAATCGACGATCTGTTTGACCAACTTAGAGGAGCTTTGGTATTTTCCAATATCGACCTTCGATCTGGATACCATCAATTGAGGGTAAAGGAAGTGGATATTTACAAGACTACATTCAGAACGCGGTATGGTCATTCTTAGTTTCTGGTTATGCCGTTTGGACTGACGAATGCACCTGCAGCTTTCATGGATCTGATGAATCGAGTGTTCCAACCTTACTTAGACCGATTCGTAGTCATCTTTATCGACGATATTCTGGTATATTCAGAAACTGAGGAGAAGCATTATGAGCATCTCCGTATTGTACTGTAAGTGTTGAGGAGAAACAACTCTATGCGAAGTTCAGTAAGTGTGAATTTTGGCTTCGAGAGGTGACTTTTCTAGGTCACGTTGTTTCTGCTGAGGGGATTAGAGTAGACCTTCGAAAAATTGAGGCAGTTCTGGAATGGAAGTCACCGAGGTTAGTATTGAAAATTTAGAGTTTTCTAGGTCTGGCAGGCTACTACAGAAGATTTGTAGAAGGATTCTCTTTGATTGCTGTTCTATTGACGAAACTGTTAAGGAAATGAGTAGTGTTTGTTTGGACGGAGAAGCAGCAAGAGGCTTTCGATAAGTTAAAAAAGGTTTTGACTAAGGCGCCAGTGTTGATTCAACCAGAGTCTGGTAAGGATTTCACTATATACAACGATGCGTCACATGTGGGATTAGGATGTGTATTGATGCAAGAGGGTAAAGTAGTCGCTTATGCTTCGCGACAGCTTAAGCCTCATGAAGCGAATTAACCTATGCATGATCTAGAGTTGGCCGCAGTGATCTTCGCGTTAAAAATTTAGAGACACTATTTGTATGGAGAAAGGTGTATTATATATACAGACCATAAAAGTCTCAAGTATCTGTTGACTCAGAAGAAGTTGAACCTTAGGCAACAAAGATGGATAGAGTTGCTTAAGGACTATGATTGTTCGATTGAGTACCACCCAGGTAAGGCGAATGTGGTGGCTGATGTGCTAAGCCGAAGGGCTATAGCTAAGTTGAGAGCGATGTTTGCTCGGTTAAGTCCTTATGATGATGGAAGTCTATTGGCAGAGTTACAAGTGAGACCAACTTGGATTGAGCAGATTAAAGAGAAGAAATTAAAGGATGAATCGTTGCTTCCTCGATTTCAGCAAGTTGAGAATGAGGAGAATTTGGATTTTAGACTAAATGCTGATGGAGTTCTTTGCTTTCGTGGAAGAGTTTGTATTCCGAAGGACTCTAAATTGAGGCAGTCGATTCTGAAAGAGGCTCATAGTGGACCTTGTGCCATGCATCTTGGAAGGAATAAGTTGCATCGAGACTTGCGAGAGGTGTACTGGTGGCCTGGACTTAAGTGTGAGGTGACTGAATTTGTGGGGAAATGTCTGACGTGCCAGCAAGTTAAGGCTGAGCACCAACTACCTTATAGACTGTTACAACTAGTGAAAATTACACTCTGGAAGTGGGAGAGAGTTACTATGGATTTCGTAAGTGGGCTACCTTTGACACCCTCCAAGAAAGACTTTGTGTGGGTAATTGTGGATAGGTTAATGAAATCTACCCATTTCATACCTGTCCGAACTGATTACTCGCTGCAAAAGTTGGCCAAGTTATATGTGGCGGAGATAGTGTGACTGCATGGGGTACCAGTGTCGATTATTTCTGATCGAGACCCTAGGTTTACATCTCGATTCTGGCAAAAGTTGCATGACGCGTTGGGTACGTGATTAGACTTTAGCACTGCTTTTCACCCTCAGACAGATGGACAGTCGGAAAGGGTAATTCAGGTTCTAGAGGATATGTTAAGAGGTTGTGTTATCGACTTTTGTGGCAGTTGGGAGGACTATTTGCCGTTGGTGGAATTTGCATACAACAACAGTTATCAAGCGAGCATCCAGATGGCTCCATATGAAGCACGCTGTAGGCGAAGGTGTCATACGCCTACGTGTTGGACGGAGTTGGGAGAGCAACAAGTTCTTGGACCAGAATTCGTGGTAGATACTGGGAGTAAGGTTAAGTTGATCAGAGATCGGTTAAAGGAGGCCTTTGACAGGCAGAAGTCGTATGCAGATCTAAAATGTAAGGAAATCGAGTTCGCCGTTGGGGATATGGTATTCTTGAAGGTTTTGCCTTGGAAGAAGATCTTGAGGTTTGGTAAGAAAGGCAAGTTGAGTTCGCGGTTTATTGGGCCTTATCGGGTTCTTAAACGGATAGGGCCAGTGGCGTATCAGTTGGAGTTGCCATCAGAGTTGGACCGTATTCACGACGTCTTCCATGTATCCATGTTAAGATGGTATTGATCGGATCCTTCACATGTGGTACCAGTGGAGGAGATTGAAGTAAAGATCGATTTAACTTTTGAGGAGGAGCCTGTGTAAATTTTGGATCGAGAAGTCAATATATTGAGGAAGAAGTCAGTTCCGTTGGTGAAAGTACTTTGGTGCAACCATGGCAGAGAATAGGCTACTTGGGAGCTAGAAGAGACGATGCGTCGACAATACCCTCACCTATTTGGATCAGGTAAATTTCGAGGTCAAAATTTCTTTAAGGGGGTAGAATTGTAACGCCCTGATTTTCGGGATTTTTTGGGTTTTTGTGATTCTTGGTGAAATTTTGAAATTTTGGTGTTCTAGATACTGAAATTGTGTTTAAATGTGTTAGTGGGCCTTTAGGAGGTCCAAGCCTAAGTTAAAACCCGGCAGAAATATCAATTTTGGCTTTCAAGTGAAAGGGACTTGGTTAACTGGGCTTTTAAGAAAAAGTTGGTAAGTTGAGACACAAAGAGGGCCTTGGTAAAGTGGCAAGGTGGCGCCACTAAGTTCCTAAAAAAGTGGTGTGTGGACTGAGTTTAAGGGCCAGAGTTCAAGTCGCAAGGTAAGCAGATGGTACTTTTATTTTTGTGCATGTGCTGGGCATGTGATAGAGCTTAAATAGCATTTGGCTAGGGCCTTAGGGGGATTGGGCTGTTGGTTTGAATGGCCGTTAGGGCACCATTATTTTCTTTTTGTCTTGCCGAATTAGGGTTAGCCACCTAGAGCCTTCACTTTCATTCTATTCTCTTCTCAGTGTTGCAAAAAGCCGAAAATGCAAAGTTAGAACTCCTAAGTGCCGAATTCTTCCTTCTCTTCTCCTCTCTTCCATTCTTTCTTTTTCTTTTCCTCTCTAGCCGAAATCACCTCTCCTCCTCCCTCATCTTTCATTTTCTTCTCTTTAGAAACTGAAGTTGCCACTCTTTTCTTCTCAAACTCATCAACTACTAAAAGCCGAAATCCCGAAAGGCTTGTTTCCTGTGCCGATTTGCCTATAGCTGAACCGCCTTTGTTTTTCCTCACTTGTAGCTGAATTTCATACTCTCCAAACCCTTAGGCTCTGTCGACAAACACCCCTCCAACCATAGCCTCAAATCATATCTTCTTTCACCACTCAAAAAGCTGAAAACACCATAGTTTTTAAGGATATATAGCCGAATCCTTAGATCTCTAAGATTCAAATTCTACTAGTGTTTAGGGGCTAGATCTGCATCAGATCTGAGAGAAGAATCAATTTGATTAAGGAAAACCTGTGGTAAGTACTCGACATTTCAGATCTACTCGTTACCTTTGAATTTAAGAAAAGTCGAAATCCCTCAACTCTTTAGGGAGGTTGTCGAATGTAATGATAGGTAAAGATAGTTCTTTTAATTGGTTTTATGTATACTTGTTGTGGAAGGGGCGATCTAGCAAGGAGTATAAGAGGCTTGGACCTTTGGAATGACTAGATCTAGATCTAGTCACTAGTTTCAGCAAAGGTAAGATCTCAAGGGCCTAGGGTGGTGATGGCCGATTATGGTAAGTAGAATTATGGAGATTGTTATTGTATTTTGGATCTGATGTGTCTAGTAATCGATTGTAGTATATCGTGGGAGATCTCGTTAGTAGTCATCACAAATCAGGTATGTATCGAACACCCTCTTGTAGTTCAATTGGGAAAAGCCAAAAAGCTGAATTGCCAAAATTTCGACATTTCGTGGGCTTGTGAGCATGCGAACACTCATAAGTCGTTTAGGAATCATTGGATCTGTAATTGCGAGTGGTAAGTTAGTTAAATGTGCAATTTCGTGCACTTCGGTAAATTGGGCCTTGATGGGCTGAAATTGGGCCCAACAGGCTTACGAGCCCATATGGGTAAAAATAGGCAATAAATGCGTACTGGTAGACTGTAGGTCTAAAACTGCTAAAACTGGTAAATTGATCGTAAAATTTGGACTATATAGGCTAAATTAGCTAATTGGCACTGTAGGGCCCATTAGTGGTTTTAGGGCCCAATGACTGTAATCTGCTAAAATGGGCTAAATAAGCTACCGAGGTAAAAATTAGTCTATTACTAATTAAAATGTGCATGAAAGCCCAAAAAACTGGTATAATTACTGAAATATCCTTGTAGGTGCGAAATTACTATTTTACCCCTAGGTGCTAAATGACCATTATACCACTAGGGCTAAATTTGACTGAAATGCATGATTTACTATTTCTATTTACTGAATGCCATATCATGAATATTTGTTGCATGAGGCTGGGTTATTGATGGAGGAAGTTCTGAAAGTGGCTTGACCACGTACTGGAGGCTTTGCCTCATCTTTCTGTTATCTGAGCAGCTATGCTGCAACTGTGGAGTGTAAGGCTGGGTGGGTTGAGTTATTCCCCACATGGAGTGTAGGGCTGGTACGGGTAGAGTGTAGCGGTTGGGTGGGTTGAGTAGTCTCTCACATGTAATGGGCTTGCATTCATAATTAATATCTGTTCTGCTACTAAAATGGGCCTGTGGGCCGTACTGTTATCTGAGAAGGGCTAAGGCCCAGTTTACTGTATCTGGATAGGGCTTCTGCCTAGTAATTACTGAGACTAGATAGGGCTTAGGCCTAGTGGGCTTGAGCTAATTTGCGCTCTGGATAGGCTTTCCTTTCGCGCTGAGTTTCCAAACTCACCTCTTTCTCTCCATCCATGCAGGTGAGCCCTAGATTGGTGGACTTGGAGTTGGGAGGGATTCAGAGTGGCCACATGGACTGCAGTTATATAATTGACTTCTATTTTAATTTATTTAATTTCTGTATTTATTTTTAATTATTTTTATTATGGTTTTGGGTTTGTAATGAGGCCACTCTAATTATTTTTATTTTGGGTTTTTAAATTACTTAATCATACACTATTTTAATTCTTTTGAATATAGCTGCGCAAGGTTTTTTCTTAAAATTAATCGAGTGTTTTCAAAATCTCATCACACGTTTCAAACGAGTAACAAAGTTAAGTTTTATCATAAATCTCTTAATAACTAGTATTGAATAGGACGTTCATCAATAAACCGGGAATTTCTCTTAAGACATAAATATCGGTTTTGCAAAGCTCACTCTAATATTAGTAACTAGGTAATATGGTTAGTTATAGGTGATGTGACACACCAGACTTGGCCGTAACATCTGGGCCGGGTTTGGGGTGTTACAGAGCATTAGTCAAACCAAATGGCATAACTAAAAATTCATAATGACCATACCGTGTTCTGAATGCAGTCTTCAGTATGTCTGAGTCTTGAACTCGTAGCTAACTCAAACTTTGAAAATACCGTAGCCCCTTTCAACTGATCAAATAAATCATCTATTCGCGGTAGAGAATATTTATTCTTGATCGTTACTTTATTTATGTGTCTGTAATCAATACACATTCTTATTGACTGATCTTTCTTCTTTACAAACAATACTGGTGCACCCTAGGGCGAATAACTCGATCGTGCGAAACCTCTGTATGTCAACTCTTGTAATTGTGCTTTCAACTTTTTCAATTCAATCGGTGCCATTCTGTACAGAGCTATCGATATCGGTGTAGTGGCTGGTAACAATTCAATACCAAATTCAACTTCTATGATCGACAGTAATCCTGATAATTCTTTTGGAAATATATTTGAAAACTCACAGGAAATTAACACAAATTCAATCTTCGATTTAGATACCTTTGTATCAAGTACATATGTAAGGTATGCATCACAACCCTTTTTGACACATTTCTGAGCTTGCAGAAATGATATCACTAATTCACTTAAATCGTCAGACTCAATCCGAAGAACTTCACCGTTCTAACATTTCAATTCAATAATCTTTTGTCTACAATTTACAACTACATTATGCATAGTCAGCCAATCCATACTCAGTATCACATCAAACTCATCAAATGGTAGAAGCATCAGGCCAGTTGGAAAACATTAACCCCAATTCATCAATGGACATTTCTTACAAATTTTATCAACTAGAATAGACTTGCCTAAGGGGTTCAATACTTTAACTACAAACTCCGTAGACTCGACATGCAAACTCTTTTTAAACACTAATTCCATACAGATATATGAATGGGTTGACCCAAGATCTATCAACGCAACAATATTAGTGTTATAAAGAGAATAAGTACCGATAATAACACCAGCGACGATGCTTCCTCTCGTGCACAGATGGCATATGCTTGAGCAGGTGCTTGCGTCTCAGATCTCATACTCGAGTCTTGCGCAGCACCCTAATTACCACTCAAATTTTCAGTATTTTGGGATGGCCCCCCTCTAGTAGCCGTATTGCTCACTTTTACAGATTGTTCTATTTCAGCAGTAGACTTCTCTAGACAATCCCAGAGATAATGCTCTAATGATCTGCATCTGAAACATGCCCCGTTTTTCACTCGACATTCACCATAATGCTTCTTATTACAGTGTTTACATTCAGATCCCACATTTGTCATACTACCCACAATAACAGCAGATGTTGTTTGGGGTCCCAAACTGAACTGTCTAGTATCACTATCTCTAATCGATATGCCTGTAGAAGTAGTTGAACGGGGGTGATATTCTTTAGTTTTCTTCGACCTAGTCTAATGTGATTTACTCGCGAATCTCTTTGCTTTTTTTCTCTTTTCCAAGCTCTTCAGCTCTACAATCTCTATCAACCAGGACAATGAACTCTTTCGATTCGAGAATCTCGACTAACAATCTAATATCTTCAGTTAATCCATCCTCGAATCTTTTACACATTAAAGCCTTAGTGGAAACACATTCGTGAGCATATTTGCTGAGTCTGACAAACACTCTCTCATATTCAGTTACTGTCATACGGTCCTGTTTCAATTCAAGAAATTCCTTTCCTTTCTGGTCGATGAACCGTTGACTAATATATTTCTTTTGGAATTCTATTCGAAAAATCCCATGTAACTCTTTCTCATGGAACAACGGATATTAGGGTATTCCACCATTGATACGCTGCATCTCTCAACAATGAAATAGCACATTTTAAACATTCTTCAGCTGTGCAAGATAGTTCATCAAAAACCCTAATCGTATTTTTGAGCCAAAATTTAGCTCTCTCAGCATCATAACTAGCAGTGGCTCTGAATTCTTCAACCCCATACTTCCATATTTTATCAATAGGAGGTCTATTTAATCTCAAAGGATCCGTACCTCGTGGATCTACACGGATTGGTTGGGGAATAGGCGGGGGTGGAGTTTGTTGAGTAGCCGAGTTTGCTCGAACAAATTCTGTAAACCATTCACTCATCATTTGGAAGAAAGCTTGTTTAGCTTCTCCCTGACTATCCGTAACAGGACTAGATTCAGAAGGTGCAGTCCCTTGAGCAAGAGCTAGCGCATTACTCTTTACGTCATTAGCTACGACTCGATTTGGATCCATTTACTATAAAAACATAATTCAGAAGCTGTTAGGAGATATTACACTATCACAGTTTATATATGGCATGTATAGCTATACTTATACATACTACGGTAGTCCTAGAATTAACTAAATCGTAGCTTTGATACCAATAAAATATAACACCCCTAACTCGAAACCATCACTGAAATAGGTTAAGGGGCATTTCCAGACCTTCAACTCAGTTCAGAACATATAATCATCAATTATCATCTCATTTCTGTAACTATCAATCATTCATTATCATAACATGCTTAAAATAGGCATACAAAGCTTGAAACGTGCATTCAAGATTGAACCAGTAACATTTGAAAACTTTGAGAAAATTTAGACAAATTTTAGAATAAGGGTCACACGGCCGTTTGCCCAAGCCGTGTGCCTCACATGGCTACCAGACACGCCCATGTGTCTAGGCCAGGTGAAAATAGGGCGTACATATTGATTTATCCACACGGCCACCAGACACGCCCGTGCGTCTGGCCATGTAAAAATTAGGGGGTATACTGAATTGACTACACGGCCGACCACACGCCCATGTGACAGCCGGTGTGCCATACACGGCCAATAGACATGCTAGTGTGTCTAAGTCGTGTAACTCACTGACTTGTTTTAACTATGGTGCAGGTGTCACAAGGTCGAGTCACACACCTATGTGCTCAACCGTGTGGCACGAAAATAGGCTTGATTTAAGCCACTTTTCTCACCTAATTTCCATGTACCTACAAGCATTAAAATGGTACCAAAGGCATATTCAAATAGGCAACCAAACATCCATTTCAACACATATTTTATGCCATTTCATAACCAACCTTTCCTTTCTCAATTCAACGCCATTATGCAACCAACACATGCCATTATAACATGTTTCATATAACTTAATGCATCTAATAACCAATTGTAACACCCCAAACCCGGCCCAAACGTTATGGCCAAATCTGACGTGTCATATTGAAAACATTAAAAACACAAGTTTTGATCTTAAACCTTTCTTAAAGAATTTGATGATAACTTTTAAAAGACTAAAGTGAATGGAAGCTGTGCACCAGGTAGGTATCCGAAACAGAGGAGGTGAGCCATGAAGGCTGCTTAAATACCAAGCTCTTGATTGGATCCAATCCTCGACATGCCCACAACCATTGCCACACTTTAGGTTATCGGAAATTTTGAAAATGTCTCGAGATGGTGTTTGTTCAAAGTGATGCCTTAGTTAAAATGTTATATTTTATCTTTGTAAGATTTGAAAAGTGAGAGTTGTTTAAAAACGTAACCTAGATCTAGCCCATTTTAAGATATAAATAATAACGCAGAATTCAAAGTTCAAAACCAACCAAATCCAGAAAGAAATTAGTTAAAATGGCCTTATTACAACCCCAAAAATAAATAATAAAATTTATTTAAAACTTTTAAAAGAAAGTCCAACTGCACATCATGGCCACTCTGAATTCCCACCGGCTCCAAGTCTCCACATCAAGGCTCACCTGCAAGGTTGAAGAAAGGGGGTGAGTTGAAAACTCAGTGTGCAACAAGCCCTTTCAGAGCCCAAATCCACACTTGCACAAATTTTAATTTTTCATCATATACTGGGCCGTAGCCTTTCGGTTAACTGTTACTGGGCCGAAGCCTTTCAATTTCATATTTCTAGGCCAAAGCCTTTCTGTACACGGTATGGCCCTTAGGCCCATTTCAATATCACATATGACAAAACATGTATGTATGCAAAACCCGTTTGGGGAGACTACTCGACCCACCATCCTCTACTCTCCACCCGTACCAACCAAACTCTCCATGTGGGGAATAACTCAACCCACCCAGCCAAACTCTCCACTGGCAGCATAGCTGCTTAATCATATAACTGGAGGCCAAGCCTCTTTTAATAACTGGGGCAAAAGCCCTTTCGGTAAACTGGGGCAAAAGCCCTTTCGGTAAACTGGGGCAAAAACCCTTTCGGTAAACTGGGGCAAAAGCCCTTTAACACTTCCTCCATCGAATAATCCCAACCCATGTATGTAATGAGTAAAAACATGGCATATCGTGCATGTGTCATAGCATATGATGTGCATATCATGTCATAGCATGTAAAATAACAATATCACAATCATCATATTCAGAATGAAACCCTAAGGGTAAAATAGACATTTTCATATAGGGGCAAAATAGTCATTTCCCATGCTTAGGGGTAATTTCGTAATTTTACTAACTATTATGGTTTTCCCACGTTTATTCATCAATTCCAAGTGTTTAAACAACCGTTTTTAGCCTATTATAGTGCATTCAAGTTATTGGGCCTAAAACCCCTAATGGGCCCTTCGTAGCCGATTTAGTCATTTAGGCCCTTTTTAGCCCAAGTTACGTAACGGTAATAAAAATTTAACATGCATTTCAATCAGATTCCATTTTTACCCATCTTTACCCAAATGGGCCCACAAGCCCATTGGGCCCTATTTTAGCCCATCGAGGCCCAACGTACCAAACTGTACGAAATTGTACTCTTACCTGTTCCTTCCCTTCCGTTTACTGTGTTCATCGCAATTGAACTCATCCACACATCATCTCGTATTTACAGGTTACATCAACAACATAATCCGATGTTTCGGCTTTTATACAATATGAACCTAGGCTATTACGGGGTATGTTACACACCTGCTTTAAAGACGATCGATTCCTCAAAGTATACCACGCTCTTGTCCTACATTTGTATATTAGACATATCAGGTTTGAAACCAAAACGAGCAATAATCTAGACCCATCAATACCATTCGGCCACTATCCCTAACGCCATAGATTTCTTACCTCCGCAAGATTCGACAATTGAACTAGGATTATTCAATACCGATTCTCCAATCTATTGTTCCTTCAAGGTTTGTTTGCTTCGCTACAAGAGACCATAAAACAAAAGAAGAAGGCTTAATATAGCCTAGACTACAAATCGATAATCTCCCTAAACCTTAGGGAGTTCGGCTTTTCTTATCATCCATAACATCAAAATATAACTAAGGTTTCGAACTCTTACTGAGGGTTCACTTACACCAATAGTTCAATCCTGTATTAACTCAGATTCGACACAACTCCAAGCTCCCAAACACCAGTAGAAGTCGCCCCACAAAGATCCTAAGATTTGGCCACCAAGTCTCCAATAGATGTTGTGCTTCGGCTTTTGGATCACAAAAACAAGAGATGGTTACGGCTAGAAAGGTGTGTTGGTAGAAAAGTTTAAGGGCTTTAGAAAGAATAGAAATCGGTCAAAAGAAGAAAGGATAGAATTTACCTTTACATAGAAATCGATTGCCCCTCTTGGATCCCTTCGGGATTTGGCTTATGCGCTATTCGGCTAACAAAAGGAATGGGGAGAGAAATATGGTTCGGCTTTGGCAAATGAGGAGAAGAAAATGGGTAGATGAAGTGGTGATTTCGGCTGAGGAAGAAAAGAAGAAGAGAAAGGATTTTTTTGAGTGCTTTAACCAAAAGAAAACAGCATACTCTAACCCCTACTGCCGAAAATGCCAAAAACCAAGGTCTTTGGCCGAATTTGCACTCATAGAGCCCCTTTTTCGGCCAACTCTTGCTCCCATACGGGATTCCTACAATCTCTCCCCTTATCCCTCCTAAAAATGCTCCCCTTATCACTCCACAAATCCCTCTCATGACTAAATCAAACACCACCCATCAGAGTTCCACTTGACCACAAACTCCTGCCTACCCAAACATTAAAAATAAAACACCATACATGCTCATCTTAGGACTTGAACCCAGGCCTTCCTCCATGTTCCACACGCCACACTTTTAGCTCCCTTGTGGCGTTACTTTGCCACTCCACCAGGGGTTCTCTTGTGATACATTTCACCCACAACTTTTAATAAGACCACCTATCACCAACCCCTAGCTCCTTAAGTCCAAAATTCAAAAATTCCACAGGGTTTTGGCCAACTCATGGGCCTTCCATAGGCCCATTTACACCCTCTAAATATGAATTCCACGACCACATCTCAATATTTTTAAAAAATTTACAAAACATCATACAAAATTACTAAGCCCCAAAAATTAGGATGTTACACAAATTCTATAATTCATCCACAAATCCATATAACCTTATCCAAACCAACATTATAAAATACCTAACATCATTCATCATACTTTCCAAAATATATATATTTTATAATTCATATATACCAAATCAATCATTAGTCAACGTAAGCTAAGCCATATCACATAGCTTAGTCATTACCAAAGCTTGTAACAAAATCATTAACATAAGTAGTCATACATTTCAACCTATTAACTAGCCTATACATGCCTTATTTTCATATTTTTCTTGAGTTCAAAAGTAACGAAGAGTTGACTAGATAGTGTAATGCCTTTCTCCAATGCCGTCCAAATCGAGTGAGCTTTTGAAATCTATAAAACAGAGAAAAGAAACGTAATAAGCCTTATAACTTAGTAAGCCCGTATAATATAGAATTAAACTTACCGGAAATCATACTACAAGCAATTTCAACCCAATTTAATCCAACTGATTAGTTCAAATGCCTATCATATAGATACATTCATAGGTTAGTAACTTGAACTTGCACATAGCCATTAGTTCAACCATAAGGAATTCATCTAGTAATCCATCTCATATACATATACATTTCATATAAATCATATTTCATTTCCATACTTTTTCATATAATTGATAACATTATAATGCCCATTGAACCTACTGAAATATTGAGGGATACATGGGTGATACACACTAAGTGTATTAGTCGGTAATCTGCCAATTCATCATCATTTTTGCTCTTTCGAGCCATGATCAATAAGCTCTTCCTAAGCTAGTCAACAGTAAGCTCTATCTAGCTAAAACGGTAAGCTCCGAAGAGCTAAAACAGAAAGCTCATCTGAGCTAAAACAGTAAGCTCATACGAGCTATGGTGAGTCCACAACTAATGCAGGAGCTCGACCAAATGATAACCCTAGTGACATGTCACTCGTATCCTACGACTTTCTACAGTTCAATCTGGACTCGATTTGCAGTAATTTCCTCAATCAAGCATTCAAATTTCTTATTATACCATTAAATCAATTAGGACTCTATTTCAAATCAATTTCAAATAAATTTACATAACTGAAGTTCGATTCTATTTATACGAACTTACCTCATTTTGCTCAGGTAGAAAATATCGCCTATTCGTCAACTTTTCATTTTCCCCGATCTAGTTCTGGTATTTGCTTATCTTGATCTATATAATATCATGTTATATCATTCAAACTTCATTCAATTCAATTAAGCCCATTATTCAGAATTTTGGAAAATTACACATTTGCCTCTAATATTTCACAACTCTTGCTAGTTAGTCCCTAGGCTCGTAAAAACGAAATTTTTTCAATTTTATCCAAACCTAAGCCTAGCCGAATTCTCCCTATGATATAGTCAGCCCATATTTTCATTTTATTTCACATTTTAACCACAAAAAATCACTTTATAAAACTTGTTAATCTAGCTTCAAACTTTAATAGTATATCATAAAACATCTAAACGACCAAGCATTCAACAATGGCATCTTTCAAAACTATAACAATTTCAAAAATGGAGATACGACTAGCTAGATTAAGCTGCAACGAGCTCAAAAGCGTAGAAATCATTAAAAATCGAGCTAAAACCATACCTTAATCAAGTTAATAGTGTGCCGAACCCTAGAACTCTTCCATGGCTGTTTTCTTTATTCAATTTTGATGGGAGATGATGAAATGAATAAAGAAATTTTATTTGTTTTTACTTAATAAGCTTATAATTACCAAATACCAAAAATACCCTTATTAAACATTAAAATTTTCAAAATTATCTAGCCACTATCATCCACTATCCTGTTATTGGGCTATTTACTACTTAAGGATGTTTATTTTAATGTTCTATAGCTATTTGACACCTTTAGCTAATAGAACAGAATTTTTACGCTTTACGCGATTTAGTCCTTTTTAACGAATTAAACATTTAATCGTAAAATTTCTTAACGAAATTTTTATACTATCATTCTATCATGTCATAGACCTTAATAAAATAATAAAATACATATTTTGACTTCAAATTTGTGGCCCCAAAACCACTATTCTGATTTGACTCAAAAACGGGCTGTTATACCAAATGTATGCCACAATCAGGTGGGTGTCGAGCACTCCTACGGTTTCGTCGCCCTATTTGATTCGATGGCTCCTCGCCAACTTTGAATTCACCTTAACATGCACATCTAGTTTGATCACTGAATTCGTCTCCTTCCTCCATGGTTACTGTGATCATGTCCTAGCTGCCCATCGTGGATCCCCCTTGTTTGGGTCAGCGGTGCGAGGATAACCCACCTCTGTAGAACAACGATGTTGGGGTGTTTGTGACACTATCAATAGGCCACTATATGGTTCTGTATGGCCTGATTGTGGATAAAAGGTAGGAATCATTGACGAGCCTGGATGTGCCAATGTTGTTAGCGGGATTGGTATGTAATATTGCATGATTGGTGGCGGTTGTGCATAATATATCCCCAAAGTAGGTGTTGATATAGGGAATGATTGCACATGGTGTAGTGCTTGTGTAAAATAAACTAGTACTAAATGTGTTGATGAGAATGATTGTACGTTTTGTGGTGGTTGTTTAAAATAAACCGGAACAGAAGGCGATGATGTAGGGAGTGAGTGTGCATGCTATGATGCTTGTAACAAAAAAAAAAAAAAACTGGGTTAGAAGCAAAAATAAATGAACTACACTGACCAGGAGGTTGCACAATAGGTCCTCTGGTACAAATGGAGTAGATGTCAATCCCGTCGCATCTCTATCTACCGACCTAGGATTGATGGGCCCTCGTCTTGGCCTCCTACGACGATATTGCCTATGTAACACCCCTAACCCGTATTCATCATCGGAATTAGGTTACGGAGTATTACCGGAGTTTATAGTACAAACAAATAGAATTTCGAACATTTCATAACATATCAATATTCATATAAAAAGCCAATCAAAATCATTCATATTGTCCCATATACAAGCCCTCAAGGCCCAAAATATGCATTAGGAACAAGTCAAGACTAAACCGAAAACTCAAATAAATTTTTAGAAAACATTGAAAAATTTCAAAGTTGCAGGGGTCACACGGCCAAGAGACACGCCCATGTCTTAGGCTGTGTCGGCATTCGAAATAGGTCGTGTCTATGCCCATGTAACTCTCTGACTTGATCACACGGCCAAGCCACATGCCTATGTGCTAAGTCATGTACCCTTTGAAGTAACCTCACACACCCGTGTGCTAGGCCATGTGCTAAGCCATGTAACAGTCTGATTTGCAGCCCATTGAAAGCTATAGGGGACACACGACCATGTCACCTGGCTGTGTGTCACACATGGCTAAGACGCACACCCGTGTCTCTGCCCGTTTGGACGAAAATAGGCCATTTTACAATATATATTTCTCACCTATTTTGCATAAACCTATACCCAACATTATGCATATAAGCAAGCCATAATAAGGTACCAAAACCATGCATTTTCTAGCCTTACACAAATGGTATGATCACATACAACCAATATGCCCTTATGCACCTCAAATTACAATTTATAAACATTACTAACCATGTGATCAATATAACCAATTGATCAACTAACATGTATGCATATTTGCACCAAAACTTACCATGTAGATCAATTATCAAAACATACCATTTGGTACCAATTATACCACTCAATCATTAGCATCAAATTGTCATATATTTCACATATAACTTGTACACTAAAAACACCAAATAAGCCATTTAAACAAGTACCAACCCCAACAATTCTATCAAGCTTCAAAGCTTATACAAAATCCATATTCAAACTACCATTTTACCTTCCATCATTCTACCATATCAAGCCACAGATCAACATGATAAGGCTACTTATATACATACCAAAATATACCAAAACACAAGCCAAATCATATGGCCACAATCACAACAACACATATGGGCCAACATTAGCCAAAATAACCTACACATGCCATTATAACCAAAACTAAACCAATCAAAAGTACCAAAAGAGCCAATGGATAGTGTGATATAGCTCCGACAAGCTTCCAACCTGAACGAGTTTTTGATTCACTATAAAACACGGAAAAATACATAGAGTAAGCATTTAAGCTTAGTAAGTTCATATAACATAGAATTTAACTTACCATTTAGTCACAATTTATGTAAGTAAACATAGCATATCCCAATTCAATTTGGCCAAATGCCTAAGCATATATTCACCAACATGTTAGCCATGTAAAACACATATAATGTCCAACAAACATGGATGAACTTAATAATTAAGCAAGTTTCATATACGTATATCATCCATTTCATGTTTCAATACATCATATAATATCATTTCCATATATTTCATGTATATACCTGTAATAGTTCGTATCAAACTCATATCATCTTGTAACAGAACATTACCCGTTGAACCATTTAGAATATCGTTGGATACTCGGGATAGCTCACACATAGTGTGCTAAGCTCTAATCCGTTAAATCCTATACATGTATGCTCAAACGAGATGTGAATCGGTATGCTTTCTCTCGAGCTGTGAATCGGTATGTTCTCATATGCTATAAATCGATATGCTCTCACGAGCTGTAAATCGGTATGCGCTCAAGAGCTGTAAATCGATAAGCTTATACGAGTTGTGGTGCGTCCGCAACAAATGCAAGACCTCAACCAAATTGGTAACTCTAGTGACATGTCATTTGTATTCTACAAATTCCTAAGGTTTAAATGGGGCTCGATATTCGTCATACGTCATCGGATATGCAATCGGTATTTATACATGGAAATTATACAAATCACATACATATAATTTAATTAAAACATATAAATACTCAATTTAATTACACGAACTTACCCCGACGAGTATACGTAGATACAGAGGCGATTAATCTGAGATTCTCTTTACCTCGATCTAACTCCGTACGAGGTTTGACTAGATCTATATAAATAAATTTAACCCAATTCAATATATTTCACATTCAATTTATTCCAACACATATTTTGGCAAAATACCATTTTACCCCTATACATTTAATTTCTTTACAATTTAGTCCCTAGGCTCGAAAAATGAAATTCATGCAATTCTTCCCTACCCAAGCCTAGCTGATTTTTATACATACTTATAGCAACTCACATATTTCACAAATTCACAAATTTTATCATGAATTTATCACATTTTTGAATTTAGCCCTTAATTGATAATTTCATCAAAAATTCATTTGCAAAAGTTTTTTATCTAACAACAACCATTCATTTTCTAACATCAAACTTCAAAAATCATGTATATTCATCAATGGTAAAACCCTAATAGTTTAACAATTTCACAAATTAGTCCTCGAACATGCTAAATTAAGCTACAACAAACTCCAAAACACATAAATCATTAAAAATGAAACAAACATTACTCACATGCACAAGGGATAAAGTTGGCCAAACCTAACAAGCTTTAACAGCTTCCTCTTCTTTGAATTTTTGGCTGGATAAGAAAGAAAAAGATGATACTTTGATTTGTTTTATTTATTTTATCATTTAATTACCTATTTACTTAATTAACCTTTAATCAAAATTACAAAATTGCCAAGCCAACATCTTCCACTAACTCATTTATGGACTAATTACCATATAAGGACTTCTACTTTAAAGTTCTATAGCTACTTAATACCTTTAGCCTATAAAACCCCACTTTTGCACTTTACGCGATTTAGTCATTTTTATTAAATTAAGCACGTAAATGGTAAAATTTTTTAACGAAATTTTTATACAATAATGCTATTATGCTGAAGACCATAAATAATAATAAAATAAAATTTTTTGACTTTAGATTTGTGGTCCTGAAACCACTGTTCTGATTTCACTGAAAACAGGTTGTTACAGCCTACTCTTTTTTTACGCCAAGAGTAGATACGGCTTGTCATTATGCATGAACTAACCCATGTAATCTAGAGACACCATCAACTCTTGTGTGAGAAATGGTTCACGCATTGGCAAGTAATCATACTTACGGTGCCACATCTCAATGTACTGCTTGTGTTAGACAATCTTCCTCGAGTCTCCCTCGCAAGTCGATCTTGTGCAGGTCATCGAGCTCCTAGGTGGCTGTGGAATATGTTTCATACACCCAAATTGTCGCATGACTCGGTTGGATTAATGCATCTCAACCATCGCAAAGACAACCAGTGGCACTTTGATGTGCCAAATGTTACGATTGGCCAAAAATTTGATCAAGATGCATTCTTGAATCCTTGAATCCACACATGACATCCATACAAACTGCATTATGAATTTATAATTTTTAGAACATGCCTAATATTTAATTTCAAGTGCTAGAGTACATATTATATAACTCTGAAATTCATAAACTAACCTCTTCCTTAGTTTCTTGATCTAGAGCTAATCGGATATTCTCGAGCTCGATCGATATATCGCTGTGTCTCACAGGGTTGTTACACCTATTCAAATAATATGTTATTTCAAAATTACAACAATGAAAAATAGTAACGGTAATGATATTGTCAATTGACTTTTACCATATGACGAATAGGAATTTGTAAGGGAGTTCCACTTAGGGGCGTAAAAATGGTAGTTGGTACCATGCTCACAATTGAAGAAGGAGTATGCAACAATTAATTTTAGCTTTATCCAGTATCATCAGTCGACACATTTCTCGATATAATGTTGCCAACACCACTAATCTCTAACTAAGTTGTTCTAGTTCTTTCAAACCGGCTAGTAGTAATAATCCTCCAATCAACCTTAAGATGGATGCATGTGCAATTTTTTCCTTTTCAACGTTGCTCATTGAAGCCTTGATAGATTGGAAGTTGTCCTCCAACCATCTCATATCGATTCGGCTACCTCTAAACTTGTACAACACCTTCCCTAGTAGTTGCTCGCATGTTGCACTCCAATCAACACTAATAATTGACTCTGTAATGACATCCCCATCGATCGATAGACTGAGTTATAAATTGACATCCTTGAGTGAACTTGTACATTTATCGTAAGGAAGATGGAACATGTGCATCTTCGATCTCAATCTCTCAACCAAAGCACTAATGAGTGGGGGATCCAATAAAGTCCTTCCCCTCGAGCATGCGAGCCACATATAAAAAGTTTGCATCTTGCAAGTGTCCATGAATGACCTCTGATGCATATTCACTTAAATTGTTTATGTACGTCTCCAAAATTTGATATTTGGGCTAAGTATATAAACATAAAAAATTAATAATCTAAACAACATAATAATTAACTATTTAAATTTAAATAATTTAATAAATTTTGTTACCATTTGTAATTGAACGTTACAGATATGCTTGTCATCCAAACGAATAAGTTGATTTGCCATTAAAAATTTATAAGAAGAGAATAAAATTGAAGAGAATAAAATTCAAAAAAAGAATTGAAAAAATTAATTAAGGATTGAAAATTCAAAATTGAAAATTAAAAATTAAAATTTAAAATTTGAAGATTGAAAATATAAAATTGGAAATTGGGGATTGAAGATTGAGGATTGATTATTAAGAATTTAGGAAGGAAGAATGAGTATGGAGTAGTTGGTTGAAAAGAATGAGTTTGGAGGGGTTTATATAGGAATTTTTATGACTGTTGGAGCCCTACTAGACGTTGGAAAAGTTAATGCTGGAATAATTACCGTTGAAAGGAAAACACATCCTACAAGGCGTGTTTTCACTGATGTGGCAATGAAAATGCACTCTGTAAAATGCGTTTTTGTTCTCTCTCTTGAAAATCTATCCTATGTTGTGTGTTTTCATTGATGTGGCAATGAAAATGCGTCTTGTAGGCCGCGTTTTTCTTTCTCTCTCTAAAAACATTATAGATCAATAAATTTTAAAAAATTCAACTTAATTTCTAAAATGGTTTTTTTAGAATAATTATATAAATTAACTAAATAAAATCCCTCAAAGAAAAAGACAATTATAGATAAAAAAATAAATGAGACGTTAATTTCACCTTTTCTTTTCTTCTTCTTTTTTTTTTATCTTTTCCTAGATTAGCATTATGAGAAACATTAGACATTAAACCTAGTTAGTTGCCATTAATTAGTGTAAGCATAGTTGTAAAGAATTACGTCATCCATTAACATTTTTGACTTATTTATATTTTTAGGTATAAATTTAAAAGATATGCATTGATTTGGATTTAATTTATATATCATAAACGAATTTTGATTTGGTGCTATTCTATGCATAAAATTATAATTCTAATTCAATTTCCACATTACACTTACAACATTACCTATGTAACACTATTTTTCTTGAAATAATGTTTAAATTGTTGATTGATATTTCACTAAACTAAAAAAAAGGGTAAATTTTAATATTTTCACATAAATTTAAATTATGTTGATATGAGTTTTAAGGCTTAATTTTAATCCCATCGACATAATAGGTCCAGTCTCCCTCAAAACCCAATCACGAGATCCAAATCCAAGCAGTAGAATTCAAAACTCAACTTATTCATTCAAGACTTTATCACAAAAAAATTTCGAGAAAAAAAGTTGAAGATTCAAGACAATGAACTTTGGAGTTCAATATAGAGTGAATATGAATTAAAAGGAGCTAATTTTGGTCATGGACTTAAAATCTCAATCCATGATGACAAGCCCACGTGGAAGATGTAACATCTCAATCCATGATGACAAGCCCATGTGGAAGATATAACATCTCAATCCATGATGACAAGCTCACATGTCTAGCCATGTTATAATTAGTTGACTTGTGGTGCACTTTTAGGAGGCATATAGGCATTTTTATGTAACACCCCAAACCCGGCCTAGACATTATGGCCAAATTTAACGTGTCACATTGAAGTGCTTTTCAAAAACCATATTTCTTTAATAAAAACCCGTTCGAAGGTTAAGGCCTCTTTGTTAATTCTCAAATCATCTTAGTTGCTTATTAACCATTTTGAATCATCATTAGTTCTAAAACATTACTTGTTGCAAAAGCTTAAAAAATTGAGTTACAGAAACGTGATATTTTGAAAGCAATTATCGTTTTGGAAACCTACGCTCTACTTCTAGCATACATAAATCATAGTAAATAAAATCCCAAATTAAAAATTAAAAATTTAAAGAGAGGCCTTATTACATAAAAATACCCAAACCAAAACTATTGAAAATAAAAGTTGAATGTAAAGCAGATGCAGCTGTGTGGCCACCCTCGAGTCCCTCGTAGCACTGAACCACCTAATGCTGGGGATTACCTGTACAGTTAAAAGTGGGGTGAGTTTACGAAAACTCAGTGTGTACTCCCCTAATAAAAAACAGTCAGTCAGATAAACAGAATACAGAAGCAATCTAGGCCTGAGCCCATTATAGTATCAGTTGGGCCTTAGCCCATAACATAACAATCTCAATTGAGCCTTAGCCCTTAATCAATATCAGGTGGGCCTTAGCCCAAAATAGTATCAAAATGCAGTATGTATGATGCATGATGCAAGTTATCCCAACCAACCCTACACTTGCCTCCATTCAACCCTGCACTTACTGTGGGGAATAAATCACCCACCCATCCCTACACTTATAGAGTTAGAACCGGTTGCGGCACTAACTGGAATAGCAGTAAAGCTGTTAGAAAAATAAGTGGCTTAAAGCCATCAATAGCGGCACAAGGCGTTCAAAAAACGGCATAAAGCCTTTAGTAACAGCACAAAGCCTTCGATAACGGCACAAAGCCTTCAGTGGGTCCACAATCGTCTTATGCGACCCGTGTGACCCTAACAGATCAGTACATTTCCTCCATAACAATATCCCAACCCATGCAGTATGTTGTGTATGTATGTAAAACACATAAATATCACATGGCATGCTCAGTCAATCAACCATCATATAATGCATAATAGTCATTCTACCCTATAGGGGTATTATGGTCATTTTACCCTAAAAGGGTAATTCAATCATTTTACCCTACATGGGTAATTCGGTCATTTTACCCTATAGGGGTTATTCGGTTATTTTACCCTACGGGGGTAATTCGGTCATTTTACCCTATAAGGGTAATTCGGTCATTTTATCCTCCGGGGGTAATTCGATTATTTTACCTATCCTAAAATCTAGATACACTTACCAACCCATCAGAAGGTCTACAGTCGCCTCGAGCGACTTACGTACCCTATAAAGTGTATATGGGCCCAAAGCCCACTATTCGGCCTAAGTGGCCCACACGCTCGTGTGGCCCATTTAGCCAATACGTGGGCTCAGTTTTACCACACAAGCGTTCACACGCCCATGTGACCTCAAAGCCCAACCTTCTGGCTTTTCCGCTTTCCGGCTTTTCAGCTTTTGCCTATCTACAGACAAATCAGTGTAAACTACACACTCTTTCGGATTTTTAGCCGACTATCATTTATGGTATCCTATTACACACCTGATTGCGATAATGAAACGTGCTCTGGATATCCTTGTATCTAGATTAAATCAACATAACATCCGATTAGATACTTAACTCATGTTACTAAAGAGATCTAATGGAAAATCCAAATCGATTATGATGCCCTTACCAAAAATAAAAGTAACCGCTTCCTCAGTTCTCAAGCAATAGACGAATCACCCGTGGCCACAACCTACGCAAAAAACCCCTTCTTCGTTAGCTTCACTCAAAATGAATGATATCATTACCACAAAACCTCAATGTTGTCTTAAGCCCCACTCTTAACTACTTACCAATCCACAGAATCAATTTCTGACTAAAGGAGTAGCACACGAGAGTTGAGTATTGCGTTAAAACTTAAAGAAAAGGTCAAAGAAAGGTAATCGGTGTGGGGAAATAATAGAAAAGATAACCATAAGAAAGCAAACTGAAAAGTAAAAGGAAAAAGGAACACCAATACTAACCCAACAGCATTCGGCCAAAGGAGTAATTGGAGGAGGAAGTAGAGTAGTGCAGGGAGACAAAATGTTTGATGTTCGGCCGAATGTTCAGGAGCAGAAGCCAAAAGTAAGAGAAGGAAAGGAATAATCGATTTAAGAATCCAGAACCAAAAATCGAAGGGAGTGGCAAGAAGGGAAGAGAAGTATTATTCGGCCAACACAAAAAGGTGCAAAATAGGCAATCGACTAACACAACAGTAAGGTTGAGAGAAAGGGAAAAAGAAGAAAGTATTCGACAAACACTCAAAAGAAAGAAAAAAAAAAAGAGAAACTTGAGGGCCAACAGAAAAGAGGAGTAGGGATGATCGAATACCAAAGCGAAAATGGAGAAAAGAAATAGAAAAGAATCGGTTATAGTACAAAAGAGGAAGGATGAAAGAATTATGAAAACAGGTCAGAAATGATTCGGCTAACCAAGCATCTGAGCATAAAGGGGACTAATGTTATACCTAAAAGTAGAGAAAACGAATAGAAAAGAACAAAAGCAAAACCCAAAAGACCCCCTAAATAGGAAACATCTTAGATGTGCAGAGAAAAGAAAAACCAAAATGAATGCCAAAAGCCAAAAATGAAAGGCATTCCTCTAAACCAAAATTCTGTACTTACAGTCTCCACAAACGGCACAACTTCCCTCTCTCACTCAAATTCCTTGATTTTCTCCACAATCTCTTCTAAAAATCCTCCTTTATCTCCTCCATGATTTTCTCCATACTCCACTCCTTGACCAGTTCAAACTTCCCTCAACAAAGTTTCAATCAACCTCTGCTTCTCACATGGCAAGGGAGCAAAATAAATACTCTTCTTACCTTGCCATGACTTGAACCTTAGACCTCAAGAGAACTCCACACACCACCTACCACTGCACCATAAGCTCTTTTGTGTCATCAATTCACCATAATTATTCTTAAACCCTACCTTCTAAAGATAAGGTTCATTTAAGAGAAAAACATGGATTTTTGCTAAAACCTAGGTTTGAACCCAAGACTTCTCCAACACTTCTCAAGGCCCTTAACCACTAAAGCAGACATTTAATTGTGTTATTTCCTTGCACAATTAAATACTTAGGTACAACCTCCTTAATGATCCATACTCAATGCCCAATACTTCTAAGCCCAAAATTCAGGGCATTACATTTTGAGTCAATATATCTTCATATTAATCGAAGATCTATCTCTTAGCTTTGCAATATACTTTAAATCACTCGATTTTGAGTTTAGGAACTCAAGTTATAATTGTTTTAGTGAAGACTGCGTGAGTAGAATTTCTGGACGGGATTATTACAGAAATTACGAGTTTCGGGCTTTTAATCCGAATTTAAATCATATTACTTTCGATTTAGGCTTAATTTTTATTTTATATGATCTTAATATTGTATTTATTAAGGTTTATTATTTTATTAGTTATTTATTTCCAATTTGGATAAATTTTATGAGTTTTATTTTAACAAGAAAGTTTAGTTTAAAGCTGTTTCTTTTTAGATTAATTAAAGTTTTAGTAAACTTGAAAGTTTTATTTGGATGTACTTAACTAGCTAGCCTATATAAAAGCCTCTTCATTGTACAAAATTTGTAATTCATTCAACAACTTCTCTATTTGATTTAATAAATTTTCTTTGAGTTTTCATTTTAAAGAATTTCTCTTGCATTTTCTTTTAAAAGAGTTTTAAACATCTATTCAGATTGTGGGGATCATCTTCAAGCTTTTTGTTGTCAAGTTTTTTTTCTTGGAGGAAAAATTAGATTCATTTGAATGGAGTTGTGGATTCATTTGTTTTCAATGCTCTTTAGGACTTCTACATGCCACTTTCCATCTTTTCTATCTATCTTGTTTCATTACTTTGTTATTATGTTTTGTACTTGTTTCATTGTTTCTAATCTTTAATTTGGATTTTTTTCTATCTTTTGTTACTTGTTTTAATTGTTGTCCTTTTAAATTCTTAGATTTAACTTGGATTTATTTACATTTCAGGTTGTGTCAAAATCTAAATTTCTTTCTAATCATTTAAAGCCCTAAATCAAATTCGTGACTTAAACAAACTTTCGATCATGTTTTGCGTCATCCTTATCATTTTTTTTGAAATAATTTAAATTATTTTTACATAAATTTAAATTATTTTCCCACATCTATAATGATGAAAACATGTATTTCTTTAATATACGTGAAAATAATTTAAATTTATTTGTATTTTAATTTAATAAAATGTCATATTAATAATTTTCACACAACATAACAAAAAATGGTGTCACAAAAGTACCCATGCTAATAAAATATAAAAATTGAATCAAAATTATTATACTATATATAATTTTAAAATTTATTTCTAATTGGTATGGGAACTCAAAACTTAAAAATAGTGAAACGATTAAAGTGAAGTCAAACATTTAATTTTTAATTTAATTTTTTTTAAATTTTTAAACAATTATGTTACATTTGATAGGAGTATTATTATTTATTTATTTTAATACACGAATTAGTAATAAATGAATTACATGTGATAGTTTTTAGTCACTTACATAATTTGTTTGTGGCAAGAAGAGTAATTTTTTTTTACTTATTTTGAGGAGGTTTTATTTTTTATATGAGATATTATTTAAAAAACAATTTTAACACTTAACATTTATACGTTGTGTCAATTAAGTCTTGATTCTAAAAAATCTAACTATCAATATTTACACATTGTGTAATTTGATATTTTTCGCTATTTTACTTTTATTTACATGCCTTTCACCTAAAAACTAAAAAAAATCAACAAAATTTTATTGAAAAATACAAAAATGAAAACACCAAAAATTCAAAATAATAAATTTCATATTTTCTCATTCTTTAAAATTAATCCTCAATGTCACAAAAAAAAGCAAAACTATAAAAAAAAGATATCAAATTACACAATTTGTAAATGTTGAGAGCTAAATTTTTATAATCAAGATTAAATTGACATAATTTATAAATATTGAGAGTTAAAGTTGTTATTATATTAATTTTAAAAGTTACCATTGTTGCTAATTAATGACAAAAAAATTAAAATTAAATAGTTAAATGATCATTTTATATTTTTTTATAATTAAGTGATAAAAATAAATTTATTAATAAATTTACCCTAAAATTAAAAAAAAATAACTCAACACTAACCGGTTTTATTTAAAAATTAAAGCAATTGCTTGTTTTCGTATCATTATTATTGATTGAGTTGATATGAACAATTAAATTACCCGCATAGCTTAAAAAAAAAAAGAAAAAGGTCAAAATGGCGAAATTGAATTTAATATTAAGAATACCGATCCCAACCCCCACATAAATTACATTCGAAGGGGCATATTATAAATAATTATATAAAATACGTTTATATTCAGGAGTACGCAAGCAATATGTAAATTAAATTAAACTAAAATATTGTAATATTATAATATTAAAATATAAAATGCTTCTAGAAAATGGTGTATGAGGCAAGGGTAAGTGTAGGGTGACAGCAATAATAATGATTCAACCTGCACCGTCCTGCCCCGCCCATGTTAGATTGTGTGATCCATGGGACCCCACTTGAAGTCAAAATAGAGTTCTGGTACCGTCCACAAAAAAAGGTGGCAATAAAGTTAACTCTAATTATCCTCTTTAACCCACCTACTTTAATAAATATTTTCTCTATTGTTTTTTTCTAGAATTTTTAATTTTAATAATTATATTTCAAACTACATCATTCAGGGTTTGATTAATTTGTTTTCCTTTTCCTATTGCATCTCACATTTTTGGGAAAGAGAAGCTTTGATTTGAAGAAATAAAGATTATTTTTATTTTTATTTTTTTAAAATAGAGAATAGTGAATAAAATATGTTTTGTTAAAATTTTTAAAAATTATTTTTAAAAAATAGAAATACATGGAAATTAGAAAATAATAAATTTTTTATTTTTGTAAAAGCAAAAATGATGAAAATAAAAAAATTTAACTTTAAATGAATTGATTCTAGTTCAAACTTATATAAGCGCAAAAATATTTTTTTTAACAACTTTCAAATATTAAATTTGATATTCTAATTCAAATATATTTAAGCGCAAAACTTTTTAATTTTATTTTTCATGTTTTTATTATAAAAAATATATTTACCAATTATATTTTTTACTATTTTTATTAATGCAAACAAAATTTTAACACCAAATGTATTTTTCTAATCTCAAAAAATAAAAAATGAAAATAGGAAATATTTCTTAATTTTTACTTTTTTCCTAAAATTTAATATCACTTCCTAGATGCATAAGTGATTGAGTTTTGAGTTCTTCATAATGGTATTTTATGTAACGCCTCAAAGTTTTCATTTCTTTTGAATTGCTATTTTTGTTAAATAAATTGATTTGTTGCAATGGTTAAGTGTTACTTATGTGTGCTTAGGGTCCTATGTTTAAATCCCTTCTTTTAAAATTTTTATTATTTTTGTTCGAACCCTCAACTCTAAACATCTTATTTATCTTTAAATTTTGAGTGTTTATTGACAAGAATTGGTCTGCTGGTTCAATAGTAAGGCTTTAATTTACCCATAGGTCTTGTGTTTGAATTATGTTGTATGCAATACTGAAATTATTTTTGCTTCCCTTTGTTGTGCTGCCCATGCTTAGAATTTAGATCAAATTCAAATTCTGGAAAATCTTATAGGGATAACAAATAATATTTAGTGGGTTTTTAAAATAATTTTAAGGATTTTTCCTCACAAAACACTCCCTCACAACCGTCTCTCTCCTACTCTCGACACTTTTGTTGTCCTTTCTCACCTCATTTCTCTCCATCTTACTGTTTTTCTCAATTTCTTTTCTTTTTTCTCCTTTTGTTCTTCTATTCTTTCTTTTCTCTCCATTGTTTTTGCCTTGCTTTTTTTTTCTTCTTTCTCAATTGCCTTTTTGCACGATTATGATTTATGTTTCTGCCATTTTCCTTATTTGGTCACCATCTTCTATTTTTGGTTGCTGTTCTTTAATTGTGCTAGACCGTGTGCACCACACAAGCTAGGCTAGGTAGGTCTGTGGGTCTATTTCGTTGGTTAAGTGATCCGAATGTGTGTTTGTAAAACTTTGCAATAGTTAAGTGGCCATTTATGAAACTGGTTAAAATCATTACGTTTTGCTTGATGATTAACTGCAAACATTCTGTGTGTATAAACGTAAAGTTAAATCTGTATAATTGTTGTATGAGTAAGCATGTCTCTATACGGCATTTTTTATGTTGATGTTGTACATGATTTTGACTTGTGAAATTGTATACATCATTAGCACATTTTGGTCTATCGAGTATATAAGAGCATGTCTGGTCTGTGTAATAGCCAAAATTTGACCCTAGTCAGAATGTGGTTTCGGGACACAAAATTTTTTAGATATTAAATTTCATGTTTACTATGTGTCTTAATGCTTGTGTGAAAATTTGATACTTTGATTAAATCATTTGAATGTGAATTTTGCTAAATAGGACTTGATTATGGAAAATAGAAATTATATTGGGTAAATTTTTAAATGACTAACAAATGCATGAAACTTACATTGTGGATGTGCATGTCAATTTACCCAAATAATTCATAGTGGCCGGCCATCATCATTTCATGATGTGAATAAATTATTTTATATTAGATTTTTGTTTATGATAAATGAATTTATAATAGAAAATGGTAATTAATGAACAAAAAAGAGATAAAACAAAAGAAGAATGGTGTTAATCTTCTTCTCTTAGCCGAATGTGGAAGAGGAAGAAAGAAAAGTTTTTTTTTTGGAAGGTCGGCCATGCATGTCTCCATTTGAAGGTATGTTTGATAGTTTTAATGGGATTTTTGTATGTTTTGAACCATTTGATGAGTTCTCTTCTTGGCTCATGAGCATTCGGCTATGGCTAAGAAATGTTGAAAATAGTTGAAGTTTGATGCTAAGAATTTTGAATGATGGTTAGATGGACTCTATGATGGTAAAATCTATAAAATTATAAGACCTTGAGTTAAGAATTTTAAAGTGAGCCATGTATGACTCGATCTCTTGAAATGAGCAGTCGGCAATGGCATGAAAGGCATGAAAGAGTGGTATTGGATGATTTTGATGATATGTTTCGTTGTAAATTTAGTTTGGGATTGGTAATATAATGTCAACAATTATTTGTATATTTTAATGTAATAGTCGAATGTACCTTTAGCTTGTTAATTAAATCATTTGCGGTTTTTGAAGTAGAATTTATGAGAATAACGAATGCTAGTCCTTGGTCATCTTATACATAGCATTCGACTTAGGATGGAATTTATTGAAATGCAATCCTCGATAAATTCTAGATTCGGCCATGAATGTTGCATTTCCTTGATGTGGTTTTTGATGTTTTATGTATTGAGAATTTATAATCGATAAATTGAGCTTGGTAAATTTTAATGTTTGTGGCTAAATTGATTTATGGCAATAGTCTATTTGGTGTTATGTAAGGTTAATGTATAATTAGTAATAATTATATGTGTGATAGCTAAAAATTTGAATTTAAGTAATGCATTGAGAAAATTTTGAGTGTTAAAATGATGTAAGATGAGAGTTGCCGAAAGTGAATCTATATAGTGCATATATAATGCTTATGTTTTAACTTAAGTATAAGTATGTTTGGGTGGGAAGTTATATTCGGCCATGTGATGTGTAATTCATAATTTCATTTTGGAGTGTGAATGATGATTGATTTAAAAGTTAGTGAATGAAAGTAATGAATTGATGAGGTGATCTAATTAGTTTAAATATTTTTGGATTTTAAAGCTCAACAACATAGAGGGGTAAATTCGGATAAGGGGAAAGCTAAAGTAATTGAGTAGCTGATCCGCAACCGTTCGAATATACGGGGTAAGTTTTAAGTGATTAAAGGTTGAGTAAATTCAATCATAATAGGACATAATGAGTTGATTTAATAAGATATGATGTGGCCATGATATGTTCTAAACTCAAATGGTAAGTTCTTAAGTGTTTGGACTTGAAAATTTAAGAGCAAATTGTAATAATCTACTTAGGACAGCAGCAGTAACGTGAATTTAGAAAATCACCATAAATTGTTAGAGTTGTATTAGAGGCTGAATAAAATTTGTAATCAAAGCTTAATGAGTCTAGTTTCCAATGGAATGAACAAGAACATATTTTGAATTCTGTACAATGAGAAATTTGATTCGTAGTGAAGAATGGTCAGTTTAGTCAAACAGTGAAATAGGGGAAACTTTAAGAAAATTCTGGTATTGATTGGACAAACCAAAAATTCTGAAAATTATATGGATAGAAGATATATGAGTCTATTTCAGGGAAAATTAACGGCACTTCATTTGGAGTTTCGTAGCTCCAGTTACAAATAATTTAATGACTGTTGCTCAGGAAAACAGCTTGTAGTGAATCTGTGTTTTTGTTGTAAACATTGATGAAACTATTTGAGTTGCTTATAAGCTATTGCTGAAATTGATTTATAAGATAAATATATAGGTGGTGAGGCCAAAATGGCTAAAATTTAAATGTGTGCAAGTTATCAGAATGGCTATCTTATAAACATAAGCTATGTATATGTAATATGTGTTGATAGTTTTATAAATTGAAGGTGAAGTGACATATATGTTGTTTAGCCGAATGGTTGTCATGAGAAGAATGTAAGTCATGTGTGTACTTGTTTATTTAGTCGGAAGTTTATTGAAAGGGATATATATATATATATGTATTAAAGTCGAATGATAGTATGACATGAAGTTAAGGTGCATGCTATATGCTTATATTCGAATGAGGTTAAAGAATTACAAATGTGATAGTCTGTGTGAAATGTGGTAACATGTGATTAAATATACATGGAATTTAGAAAGTGTCCGGGTTAAGACTCGCTGACTACGTGATGTGGCCTAATAGCTCTTGTGAAATGAGACTAACTATTTCGAGATACGAATAAGTTCGAATGAAGTGATACCTCATTAATGTGTTTTCGTGATGGTAAAATTCAAAGGCGGATTGCCGATGATCTGACAGTATATATGACAAAGAGGCTCAGTTATATATATAAAAAGGACAAGTAAAATTTCATAAAGCATTAAGTAATCCAAGTATGTAATATTTATTTTATAAAATGTGAGAGTGATCTCAATACGATTCTTGAATTCAGAAATTTAAAAGTACTTGGAAATTGTTGTATGATCATAGATACTTATTTGCATTCAGCCATCTTAGAAGGTATCTTGAAATTGATGTATTTTATAAGTAATAGAACCTCAAAAAAAAAAATGATTGGGATTAAGTACATGTATAATCGGCCATTGTGAGCTCTTATGTATGAAAGTATATAAGTTTTAGGTGAATGATGATCATTTGAAACTTTATATGAAATGTGATGCCTGAGTTAGTTTTGTTGAATCAATGATATGTCAGTGATATAGTTATAATGAGGCTATGCATATTCGGTAAGTTGGCAGTTCTTTCGAATATGATAGAGATGAACGTTGAGCATAAATTTAGTTGTTGTTTAAGTACTTATTACTTACCTAGCTCATTTGCTTACTGTGAATTTGTTTTACTCAGTTTATTGAATATGTTCAATACATTAAGTTGGCCAGGTATGTATCATGCACTTGTATGTGAATTTAATTCGAATTGGATCATGAATCTCTAAAGTGATATGTATATGTATAAATGTTGTGTCTGCAAGTGTGACAGTAATACATTCAGTCCATTTATGAGGCCATGGGAAAGTATGTGGTACAACCATGAGATATGAACGTTAGATTAAGTAAAAGTATCGCTAAATCGCCCTATGTCTATGCATATATCCGGCTAAGTGGTTAAGTACCTAGAAAAAATTTCTAGTGTATTTGATTGATCGGCTGATGATTAAGTTAAATTGTATATATATATTGCTTAAGACTTACTAAGCTTATGAAAGCTTACTCCGTTTGTTTCGTATCTCTGTTTTATAGATTATGGACTCTTACTACCAGCTCGGGGATCGTCAGTAGTTCGTCACACTATCTACTATTGCGGTAACCATATGAATCGGGCTTAGCTTATGGCATGTATAGGATAGACTATAAGTAGAATGATATCTTGACTGTTGTATATAAGCCATGTGAATATGGCACCCTTGGAAGTTTACTTTTATAAGTTTTAAATTCGATCTTTGTTGGTGCCTAGCATCTATATAAATAAATTATCTTTTATTCAAGAAAATGCTCAAAAATTTTTACTATTTTGACCTGTTTCCAAATTTTCGGTAACGCTTCGTCCTATTCTGGCGACGGTTTGGGGATAGGGGTGTTACATTTTATTGGTATCAGAGCTACAGTTTAGTCAATTCTAGGACTAACGTAGCACGTGTGAGTCTAGTTATACATGCCATATAGTGATAAAATGATAGTGTGATGATTTCTAACAGATATAATGTGTTTTTCGTATTGTAATGAATCTCTATCCCTATCGAGGTGTAGCAAGCATGATGACTAGTAATGTGTTTCTGACTCGAAGTTCAACAGGTTTGTGTCAGTGACAAGTTAAGGTTATACCTAGCGGGCTGAATGTCAGAAAACTATTAAAGAGACTAAAACTATGAAGCTTATGCTACACGGTATCCGAATCTGTCCACTAAAATAAGTTGCTCAGGTATGTGAATGTTATTTATGAAATGCATATGAGAAATGGTGGTATATCTATGTGTTCGGTTTCTATGGAAATTTATATACATAGAAATGTATGTGACACCTATGTGATTCGATCATTAAAATTATAGAAATTAAGTTTGATAGTGAAACGAAAATGTGCTCTTTGCATGAGGTTATTGGACCGAAAGATGAGTGGTTGATAAGCATGTGGTGCTTGGATTCGAGTAATGTATATGATACATTAATGTGTTATGCTATATGATATATGCAAAGTAATTGAGCTTTATAACCGGTTAAAACCTGAAGGCCTCGTGCGAGATTTATATCCGGACTAAGTCCCGAAGGGCATTCGTGCCGGTGTTATATCCGGGCTAAGTCCCGAAGGTCATTCGTGCTGGTGTTATATCCGAGCTAAGTCCCGAAGGGCATTTGTGCCGGTGTTATATCTGGGCTAAGTCCCGAAGGGCATTCGTGCCGGTATTATATCCGGGCTAAGTCCCGAAGGGCATTCGTGCTGGTGTTATATCCGAGCTAAGCCCCGAAGGGTATTCGTGCCGGTGTTATATCCGGGTTAAGCCCCGAAGGGCATTCGTGCCGGTGTTATATCCGGGCTAAGTCCCGAAGGGCATTTGTGCCGTTGATGTGTATTCAGGCCTTCGTGCCTAACAGGCTTCGTGCCGATAATATATATATTCAGACCTTCATGCCTAGATGGCTTGATGCCAAAGATTAACATGCCATATTACAAATGTCAATCATTCTCTGTATAATTAGTATATATATAGCCAAATGGTCATTATGGAATTGTGGTGTAGTAGCAAAATACCATATTGCTGTGTGGGCATTGAATAATAAAAATGAAAATTGTGATAGGTTTATGTGGACAAATAGTAAATATGAAATAAGATGAAGTGTTGTTGGCATGTGTACATATTCAAAAAGGTTAAATGCTGAATTAATGTGCTCAAGTTATGTGCAACTTATAATCATATGATTAGTAGTGGATAGAGTGATGGGAAGATTGATATTTTTACCGTGTTATTCGGGCCTTAGGCCTAGCAAGCTTAAAGCTGGTAATTAAAAGTTTCCAGTCATTTCAGATATTGAATGATGAAATTCGACTTGTATGAAGTAGCATAATTCAACTACAAAGGTGAATACCTGTTGCCCGGTATTACACTTGTGCAGTCAACTCTTAAATAAATTAATTCAAATGTGCGTTTTCAGCTTTGTTAGAGATGCATTAAGCTTTAATGCTTATGGGACAAGATTATCTTGTTGTGGTTATAGTAAAATTATTGGAATATACGAATTGTTAATATGTTACAAGGTTGAGTTAAATTATATGTGATATATGAGGTTTTGGTTACCTATGACATTTGGTTTAGGTATTTTACCTCGTATGATTGCTTAATATTTTATATCATTAAGGAATGGATTTGTGTTATAAATGTGTTATGGATTTAGTCTATGAGATCCTTGGTATATGAAGTCATATGTGCTATTGCTGAATGACCCCTATTTTGTTAATCATGTTCAAGAAATTATTTCGATTAAGTTTCGACATTCGAAGGTCCGTAAGAATTTTTGATGGATACTGAAAATTTTGGATATATGAATTATGTGCTAAATAAATCTCATGCCAGTGTATTATGTTAGGCTTTATGCCTAATCGACTGTATGCAGGTAACGATAACTCGGACTGAATGTGTTAAATGAACTAAACGTACAAGTACAAGGAAGTGAAATTTCCTTTCGAACTAAGTTAAGTTGAATATTGAAATGATAAGTTATAAAGGATATTCATTGGGATGTTGAGTATATGTTTACTTTCGGCTAGGTTATGGGTTATACATGGATGAAAATGTGGATTATGAATATGTGGGTTGATGTTATGAATTATACATGTTAATATGTGATTTATATGTGTTAGAAATGCAAGTATGAATTTAGTTAAATGATTACTACTTAAGAAATCAAGAAAATAAGATATATGTGTATACTTGTATAAATGTATATGTGTATGGACATAATTTGATAAGAGAAAGTTATCCTAACTTAGTCGTTAGTGAAAATTTTAGGGGACGAAAATCCCTAAAGGAGGGGAGAATTATAATAGCCAAAATTCGACCCTAGTCGGAATGTGGTTTCGGGACCACAAAATTTATTAAATATTAAATTTCATGTTTACTATGTGTCTTAATGCTTGTCTGAAAATTTGATACTATGATTAAATCATTTGAATGTGAATTTTGCTAAATAGGACTTGATTATGGAAAATAGAAATTATATTGGGTAAATTTTTAAATGATTAACAAATGCATGAAACTAAAATTGTAGATGTGCATGTCAATTTACCCAAATAATTCATAGTGGCCGGCCATCATCATTTCATGATGTGAATAAATTATTTTATATTAGATTTTTGTTTATGATAAATGAATTTATAATAGAAAATGGTAATTAATGAAAAAAAAAGAGATAAAACAAAAGAAGAATGGTGTTCATCTTCTTCTCTTAGCCGAATGTGGAAGAGGAAGAAAGAAAAGTTTTTTTTTTTTGGAAGGTCGACCATGCATGTCTCCATTTGAAGGTATGTTTGATAGTTTTAATGGGATTTTTGTATGTTTTGAACCATTTGATGAGTTCTCTTCTTGGCTCATGAGCATTCGGCTATGGCTAAGAAATGTTGAAAATAGTTGAAGTTTGATGCTAAGAATTTTGAATGATGGTTAGATGGACTCTATGATGGTAAAATCTATGAAATTATAAGACCTTGAGTTAAAAATTTTAAAGTGAGCGATGTTGACTTGATCTCTTGAAATGAGCAGTCGGCAATGGCATGAAAGGCATGAAAGAGTGGTATTGGATGATTTTGATGATATGTTTCGTTGTAAATTTAGTTTGGGATTGGTAATATAATGTCAACAATTATTTGTATATTTTAATGTAATAGTCGAATGTACCTTTAGCTTGTTAATTAAATCATTTGCAGTTTTTGAAGTAGAATTTATGAGAATAACGAATGCTAGTCCTTGGTCATCTTATACATAGCATTCGACTTAGGATGGAATTTATTGAAATGCAATCCTTGATGAATTCTAGATTCGGCCATGAATGTTGCATTTCCTTGATGTGGTTTTTGATGTTTTGTGTATTGAGAATTTATAATCGATGAATTGAGCTTGGTAAATTTTAATGTTTGTGGCTAAATTGATTTATGGCAATAGTATATTTGGTGTTATGTAAGGTTGATGTATAATTAGTAATAATTATATGTGTGATAGCCAAAAATTTGAATTTAAGTAATGCATTGAGAAAATTTTGAGTGTTAAAATGCTGTAAGATGAGAGTTGCTGAAAGTGAATCTATATAGTGCATATATAATGCTTATGTTTTAACTTAAGTATAAGTATGTTTGGGTGGGAAGTTATATTCGGCCATGTGATGTGTAATTCATAATTTCATTTTGGAGTGTGAATGATGATTGATTTAAAAGTTAGTGAATGAAAGTAATGAATTGATGAGGTGATCTAATTAGTTTAAATATTTTTGGATTTTAAAGCTCAAGAACCTAGAGGGGTAAATTCAGATAAGGGGAAAGCTAAAGTAATTGAGTAGCCGATCCGCAACCGTTCGAATATACGGGGAAAGTTTTAAGTGATTAAAGGTTGAGTAAATTCAATCATAATAGGACATAATGAGTTGATTTAATAAGATATTATGTGGCCATGATATGTTCTAAACTGAAATGGTAAGTTCTTAAGTGTTTGGACTTGAAAATTTAAGAGCAAATTGTAATAATCTGCTTAGGATAGCAGCAGTAACGTGAATTTAGAAAATCACCATAAATTGTTGGAGTTGAATTAGAGGCTGAATAAAATTTGTAATCAAAGCTTAATGAGTCTAGTTTCCAATGGAATGAACAAGAACATATTTTGAATTCTGTACAATGAGAAATTTGATTCGTAGTGAAGAATGGTCAGTTTAGTCAAACAGTGAAATAGGGGAAACTTTAAGAAAATTCTGGTACTGATTGGACAAACCAAAAATTCTGAAAATTATATGGATAGAAGATATATGAGTCTATTTCAGGGAAAATTAACGGCACTTCATTTGGAGTTTCGTAGCTCCAGTTACAAATAATTTAATGACTGTTGCTCAGGAAAATAGCTTGTAGTGAATCTGTGTTTTTGTTGTAAACATTGATGAAACTATTTGAGTTGCTTATAAGCTATTGCTGAAATTGATTTATAAGATAAATATATAGGTGTTGAGGCCAAAATGGCTAAAATTTAAATGTGTGCAAGTTATCAGAATGGCTATCTTATAAACGTAAGCTATGTATATATAATATGTGTTGATAGTTTTATAAATTGAAGGTGAAGTGACATATATGTTGTTTAGCCGAATGGTTGTCATGAGAAGAATGTAAGTCATGTGTGTACTTGTTTATTTAGTCGGAAGTTTATTGAAAGGGATATATATATATGTATGTATTATAGTCGAATGATAGTATGACATGAAGTTAAGGTGCATGCTATCTGCTTATATTCGAATGAGGTTAAAGAATTACAAATGTGATAGTCTGTGTGAAATGTGGTAACATGTGATTAAATATACATGGAATTTGGAAAGTGTCCGGGTTAAGACTCGCTGACTACGTGATGTGGCCTAATGGCTCTTGTGAAATGAGACTAACTATTTCGAGATACGAATAAGTTCGAATGAAGTGATACCTCATTAATGTGTTTTCGTGATGGCAAAATTCAAAGGCGGATTGCCGATGATCTAATAGTATATATGACAAAGAGGCTCAGTTATATATATAAAAAGGACAAGTAAAATTTCATAAAGCATTAAGTAATCCAAGTATGTAATATGTATTTTATAAAATGTGAGAGTGATCTCAATACGATTCTTGAATTCGGAAATTTAAAAGTACTTGGAAATTGTTATATGATCATAGATACTTATTTGCATTCAGCCATCTTAGAAGGTATCTTGAAATTGATGTATTTTATAAGTAATAGAACCTCAAAAAAAAAAAAAATGATTGGGATTAAGTACATGTATAATCGGCCATTGTGAGCTCTTATGTATGAAAGTATATAAGTTTTAGGTGAATGATGATCATTTGAAACTTTATATGAAATGTGATGTCTGAGTTAGTTTTGTTGAATCAATGATATGTCAGTGATATAGTTATAATGAGGCTATGCATATTCGGTAAGTCGGCAGTTCTTTCGAATATGATAGAGATGAACCTTGAGCATAAATTTAGTTGTTGTTTAAGTACTTATTACTTACCGAGCTCATTTGCTTACTGTGAATTTGTTTTACTCAGTTTATTGAATATGTTCAATACATTAAGTTGGCCAGGTATGTATCATGCACTTGTATGTGAATTTAATTCGAATTGGATCATGAATCTCTAAAGTGATATGTATATGTATAAATGTTGTGTCTACAAGTGTGACAGTAATACATTCAGTCCATTTATGAGGCCATGGGAAAGTATGTGGTACAATCATGAGATATGAATGTTAGATTAAGTAAAAGTATCGCTAAATCGCCCTATGTCTATGCATATATCCGGCTAAGTGGTTAAGTACCTAGAAAAAATTTCTAGTGTATTTGATTGATCGGCTGATGATTAAGTTAAATTGTATATATATATTGCTTAAGACTTACTAAGCTTATGAAAGCTTACTATGTTTGTTTCGTATCTCTGTTTTATAGATTATGGACTCTTACTACTAGCTTGGGGATCGTCAGTAGTTCGTCACACTATCTACTATTGCGGTAACCATATGAATCGGGCTTAGCTTATGGCATGTATAGGATAGACTATAAGTAGAATGATATCTTGACTGTTGTATATAAGCCATGTGAATATGGCACCCTTGGAAGTTTACTTTTATAAGTTTTAAATTTGATCTTTGTTGGTGCCTAGCATCTATATAAATAAATGATCTTTTATTCAAGAAAATGCTCAAAAATTTTTACTATTTTGACCTGTTTCCAAATTTTCGGTAACGCTTCGTCCTATTCCGGCGATGGTTTCAGGATAGGGGTGTTACAGTCTGTGTGCATTTGAGTATGTATGATGTTTTTGCATATGCATTGAGTGGGATATAATATGTGATGGAGGAAGTTCTAACAGACTATATTCTACAATTTCTAGCGGTAACACTGCAAATTTCTGTATCTAGCAATTAAACACTTCAAATATATGATTCTGGTGGTTTTTCACACTATATCTAGCATCTTGACTACATATTTCTATATGGTGACGTACAATCACTAATTTGCTGTGTGGGTTGGGAAGGGTAATTTTACCCTGATTGGTGTGTTGGGATAAACGACGATGGTGTATAACGAATGGTGGTAGGATTTGTATGTATTCTGTGTCATATGTTGCATCACCTAATATGCCATGTGATCTGTATCTAATTTGTTTAATTAGTATGTTGCATTGCATAAAAATGATATGCCATCTGTCCCTGTTCAGTTTTTTAATCTATATTATTATTTGATATCTCTTATGTGCATGAGGGCTAAGTTACACATTGAGCTTTGTTAGCTCACCCAATAATTTATCTTCTCAGATAATCAATAAACTTAGGATGGGGCAAGTGTGCGAGAGCTCGGATTGGATTTTAGCTAAATAAAAAGAAGGTTTATAATTTTAAACTTAATTCTGGACTTTTTTGACTGTATACATGTTTTGACCTTTTTTTTTTAGTTTTTAGATTTTTTGTAGGATTTTTTTATAATTTGCAAATTATATGTTTTCTCATTTTGAAATCATGATTTACAAATTAACAACTCAGAATTTTTAGCTGCAAAACTAAGTAACCAAATAAGTGTTTTTCTATTAAATAAATAAGTTCAACGTGTATTTTTATAAAAAAAATTGTTAGAGATTTGCCAAATTTAATATTTTCGAAACACACACTTTTTTAGTTTAAAAATTGGAGTTCTAAAATGAGTTTGTGTAATTCCTTAAGATTTAATTTGACCATAACATCTAGACCGAGTGTGGGATGTTACATTTGGTGGTATCAAAGTCAAGTTTTAAAACTCGAATTGTGGTTTTTGGATTTAAAATTTCATGAAATTGTTTTACTAAAATTATATATATCCTGAAGTTTAATTATATTTGATATCTGAACTCATAAAAAGAGAATCCAAGACTCCAGCGACGAACTAGTAAGTTACATTTACTTTAGCTATACTAGACAAACTAGTAAAATTGTAGAATTAAGAATAATCTAATTTAGCTAAAAACTGAAATAATTATGTTAAAACTCTAGACTTAGGATTTTTAATAACCTAAGTTAATCTATAAAATTTTTGAAATTGTACGTAATTAAAATGAGTACACGTGGTGCACGAGGTCGCGATACTCGATGGCGTGATGGACACCATCGAAGGGGCTCGAGCTAAGCCTTCTTCTCTAAACAACATGCCTAATTCAAAGACTAGTGAGATAGTAGAGACTAAAAATGTAACACCCTTAACCCGTATCTGTCACCGGAAAGAGGTTACGAGGTATTACCAGATGAAATACAACTTCCAGACAATCACAGACTTTCATAAGCTGAAGACTCGAATACTAATCATATATTAATGAAAATGACTAATTCAAAATATTTACGAATTATATCATAACATATAATAAACGTATACTTAATTATATAATCATAAACAAATAGTGTTAATATATCATTTTGCCAAATAACATATGTGCATATCAAGGACATTACAATTAAGTCAATCAATTAATACCTTATGAATTATAAAATAGCACATAATTAAAGTGCATACCAATATTGACATGTACTTTCGGCACCAAGACATAAATATATAATTATATAGACAACTTAAATAAATTAATAATAGTATAAAATACCTTACTATAAAAGATCTCAAAAGTTGTAATTATGCGTCCCATTAGAAGAATTACTAACCATTTAAACCAAATTCAATAGAACATGAAATAGTACATTTCCAAAGTGCATATTTCCATGCGCAGAAAACAACTTTACATTCACACAATTATACATCCCTAAAACCAAAATACTATTCATTTGGTCACCTTTATAGGCTTAGCTGAATACAACCTATTAAACCCTTATAACACCTTCCTCAACCATTTCATGAATATACCAAATGTCACACATAAAACATTAAAAACATTAAATACTAATTCATAACTCATTTTATAAGTTTCTATACGACAAACCTCATAAGCATAAATAATCAATCAGCAAATCCCAAATAACAATTATAAATCAATTTTAATGCCCAAAAGCTGAATTCATACACTCATGATTTCCAAAACTATATTACGAATATAATAGACATTTTAGCAAAATTCATTAATACAAATAAGACTTGACTGAATACCAATAAAGTATTTTCTTTACCAAAACAACCAAATAACATAATGAATCAAACTTAATCTCCAGCACTGAATATATATATATCAATATCCTTCGTTAATCCAAAAATACCACCTTCTAATATATATATATAGGTCATTTATGCATCACTTATTCCCCTACTATGATCAAATATTCATAAATATCCACGTCTCAAAGATCATTCAAACATAGCAATATTCAATTTACGTCTCATATATAAAATCCCTACATCATTCACTTATAACCATTCTTAACAAACTAAATACACATCCAAGCTTGTAACATACCGAATTTACCAACCACAATCAAAACCTTAATCATATCATTAGATTAAACCATGAAACCATATTTAGCAAATGAACAAGCCATTTTCACATGGCATTTTAATATATACATATTCCAAAATCAACCATACACATATTATCCTATACATGCCATATATTCGAGCTTAAAACTTTTAAAAGTATTGAAAGTAGACAATAGTGTGATTGACTTCACTGACGATCTCTGAGCACGTAACGATCTCCAAAATCTAATAAACAAAAATAAATAAATATCTACAAAGTAAGCTAACTTAGCTTAGTAAGCCTTAAGCAAATAAATAGCTTATAAGCATTATAAACTCAACCTAATTAAATCAATTCATACTTTTATAACACTTTAAAGTATCAAAACTTACAATTTCGTAAACCTTATACACATTCATATATAAACTTGTCTTGGCTGAATATATATTCATGTATCCATCATCAAGAATCATTTAGTTCAAAGCTATAATATCATTGCATAACCAAATATACATAATCATGAATCAAATTACAAGATCTCATACTTATTCAATAAACCATATATATAATGTTATATACACAGACATCTCTATTAGCATTCTTTATAACTTGCTTCACATATCACATAATCAACTTACATGGCTTTCAAGTAAGCAAACTTTATCACGTACCTGTTCATTTTAATCTAAATTCACATTCATCTGTAACTTATCATTGCCCGTAATAAGTCTGCTAGGCATAAAGCCTAGTATAATACACCGGCACGAAGCCTGCTAGGCAATAAGCCTAATATAATACACTGGCACTAAGCATGCTAGGCAGTAAGCTTGATGTAATACACCGGCACTAAGCCTGCTTGGCAATAAGCTTGATATATTACTGACACAGAATTGGTCTTACACATAATTTATACATCAACTTGAATACATTCTCCCATGCATAATCACATTCGGCAATTTCATTTATAACTTATAAAAATTCAAATCAGCATATTAAGTTTACATATAATCAAAATTAACAACATTTATTTGCGTATAGACTTACCTCAGATATCGATGGACGATATAGATTGGCTATTCAGCTATTTTTGTTTTCCCACAATCCAAGTCTGATTTCTTTAGTTCTTGATCTATACAATTTCAAATTAAACTCATTCAAACATAATTTCATTCAATTTAATCCAACAACACATAAATGGGCAAATTAATCCAATTTGCATAAAACACAAAATACACAAAATATCAATACATCATGCTTGGGCCGAATGTTCATCTAGTACATACAAATACACACATTTCATTTATTTTGCATTTTAGTCCCTTAATTTATTATTTTTGCAATTAAGCCCTAATTACTCAAATTCATTAAAATTTCCAATAAAATACATATTAACCTAAAACTTATCTTCCATATTTCATTCTCAAACACCACAAAACACAATTATTCATCAATGGCATAACTCAAAATATTCATCAAAATCAGAAATTCAAGTATGGGTCGGGTAGTATTCGAAGCAACGATCTCAAAAACGTAAAAATTATCAAAAACCAAGCTAAATTCTTGCCTCAATCAAGCTTGTACTATGCCAAATGCTCAAAATCTTTTCTTTTCTTTTGGTTCTTTAGTTTCGGTGATAAAAACATGAACATGCAACCATGTTGTCATGTTTTAATTATTATAACATATGTTAATTTCCAATTGACAAGATTAACCTTATAAATAAAATGTGCAACCATTAAAATAAAAGGTCAATACCATCCATCATCAATTCTTTTGGCTTAATTACCACATGCAACCTCCATATTAAAAAGACATAATCAATTAAGCACTATACAAAATAGCATGCTTATTTTTCATTTGATGCAATTAAATCCTTTTTACTAATCAAGCACTGAAACATAAAAATTAATGTTCAAAAATTTTACAGATATCAATTCCCACATAATAAACACATAAAATAATGTTAAAATATTTTTCTAACTCGGATTCATGGTCCCGAAACCACCGTTCCGAATAGGGTTAAAATTTAGCTATCACAAAAAAATCAGAATATAGGGTTGACTTACTGTCCAAGGCTATGTTCAAAGTTTGATAGAGGGTTGCTGGGACTAAATCTAGATCTGACGGCTGAGGGTCGGTAACTAAGCGACTTTGGTCTAATGGTGTCAAGTTGTTTCGGTGAATCGTTGGGTTTACCCCGACTGTGGTCAAGTATTGGTTAAAGGCCATCGAAAGAATTATGGATAACTTGAATTGCACCCAAAGTAGAAATTTAAGGGTGTAGTATCATTGCTGCGCGACGAGGCATATCAATGGTGGCAGTTGGTGGTGCGAGGCACACAGGCTGAGCGTGTGACTTGGGCATTTTTCCAATGTGCCTGTAACACCTCAAGCCCGACCTAGACGTTATGGCTTAATTTGACAGTGTCACATGATAGGGTGTTTGAAAACTAAATTGTCATGATGAAATCATTTTTGATTTATCTATTTCAGTTAACTCTTAATATCTCTAAAAATAATTTTCCAGTTAAGTCGATTTTTGAAAATTTAATTCATAGTAGAAGCTTTCAAAATAATTTGTTTTAAGAAAACTAATGTAATTAAGTAAATCCGACCATTTTAGAAAAACCCTTTTATTTCAGTAAAATCTGTTTGTTTATTAAGTTGCGCCGTTATAAAATCCATAAAACTAATAAAAACCCAAAAATTAAGGAAAAAGACCGAAAAGTCCTAAATTACATCGAAATTAACCAATAATAAAAACGTACTCATAAATCGTAAATCATACTAAAAAGTGCTAATAACTGTGGTCACCGCTGAGTCCTCCGCTGCACCGATCCGTCTAAGTTTGGGGATTACCTGTACAGATAAGATAGAAGGGGGTGAGTTTACATAAACTCAGTGTGTAATCCCCATAGAAAATAGACAAGCAGTTTGGGCCTAAGCCCATTTCAGTTTCAGTAGCAGTTTGGGCCTTAGCCCATTTCAGTTTCAGTATCAGATATGTATTAGGGCCTTAGTCCATCATAGTAATAGTCATGCATGTAGTGATCAGAAAACAGAATCCTACCCACCAACCTCTAATACACCATCTCCGTCCATCCCTACACTTCTTGTGGGTTTAAAACACCCACCCAGCCCTACACTCTTAGTTGTATTGAATGTGGCACATATCAGTATAATGCAGCTAAGCTGCCAGTCAATAAGCTTAAGAGACTTTCAGTATATATATTGCAGTAGAGTTGCTAGTCAATAGGCTGAAAGCCTTTCAGTACACTTCCTCCAAATTTCATCATCCCCACCTAATGCAATGCAAATGTACAATAAATGACATGCTATTATGGGGTTATCAGTACATATATTCAGATTAATATACATGCATAATATTAACATGCTCTGTACATAAATCATACAATCAATACATATATTCAGATCAATTTTGGGTGTGTTTAGGGGGCCTTTGGAAGGCTTGGGTTAAAGCCTAACCCTTGGCAAAATTTTGATTTTTGGGCTTAGGGAAGTAGGGATGTTAGCTCACAGGGCTTAAGTTTAGTTATTGTTAGTTCATGTTACAAAAAGCCTAGTGTTGGAGTGGCAAATGGCGCCACATGTGGGGCTTAAAGGTGGCATGATTTAACACGTGGGAGAGCTGAGGTTCGAATTCCCTTGCAGGCGTGATGCGTTTATTTTGCTAGTTGGGGCGGCAAGTGGTGGCCTTGAGTTCAAACTCTTGAGGTGGTGGAGACTTGGTAAGAGGGATTTACATTGAAATTCAAATTCAAAGGTTGAGTAAATCATAGAGCTAATCAATGAGAGAAATTTGAGGAGAAGATTGTGGAGACTTTCAAGGAGTTGGATGGAAGGAGAGGTGTAGTCGATTTAGTTTTGATTGAGCAAATTCGGCTAGGTAGTGTTTTTGGGGCAGAATTTTGGTATTTTGGGAGTAGGTGCCGATTTCTAGTGTAGGCTATTTCGGGATTTTACTCTTTTGTTCCTAATGCTAATCTCTCAAGTAGTTTTCATGCGGCTTCAGGATTTTGTACTTTTGGTGCCGATTTTGTTTTAGTTCATGTGTGTCGAACCTTATTTGTTCACCTCTTATTTTGTTTGAACAAAGTTTCACATCTCTTTTTTTTCCCATTCACTTTCTTTTCCTATTTCCTCTTCATCTAGCCTTCTCTGGTCGAATCTCATTGTTCTTTTCTTTCATTCTTGTAAGCCAATTGCCGAATCTAATCTCTCTCTAGTATCCCATTCTCTTTCGCTTCACACAAATTTCTTGTTTGCCGAACCTTCTGTTCTTTATTTTATTTTGATCGTACACCCTTCATTGGTCGAACTTCAATTCTTCTTTCTCCACTTGTTTCTTCATCAGCCGATTGTTTTTCCCCTTCATTTTTCGTGATTTCTATCAACTCCTCCTCCATAGCCAAATATTCCTTTGCCCCTCTTCTAACTCGGTGTTCGTTTCTTTATCTGTCGTGAAGGGGTAAGTATTGTTTCTTTATTTCTTTATAAGTTGAATAGTCTCAGTTTCTTAGAGTAGCGATTTTGATTCTTATTTTGTTAGAATTCGTAGGGAAGGGGTGATTGTTGAAGCAATCTTTTCAATCCATTAAGGGAGTGTGTGACCCCACACCCTAGGTAAGTCAAATTTCTTACTCTTTCTCCTATATTAATTGGTTTTTGACCATTGCTTTTGATCATCTCTCCCTTCTTGAAGGCTCTGTGTCGATTTTTTAGATGTGATTTGTTATTCGATCTCTCAAGAACTAGAGGCTTGGTTAGGGATAATAAAACAGGCTAAATCATTCTAGCAGTGTTAGTCAAGGTAAGTACTTGGTCTTGCATTTTTTGGGGATTAGAAATGGTTCATAGGAATTAGATCCCATGGCAGTTAATTAACAATGTGCATTCTTTGGGTTTAGGTATTGTGCGAGGAGTAACTTGCGTTCATAAAATAGATGTGTAACTACAACCGCCAGTAGCGTAGATCGACAAATGCCGAAAAGTTGAAATGCCGAAATGCTGGCATTTCGAGGTCTTACAGACATGCGAATGCTTGTGGGCCGATCCGAACCCACAAACCGTGGGAATAGGCTGTGAAGGCCATTGTACGTGTTTTCGTGCACTTGGGCCGTTTTGGGCCTCGATGGGCCGAAACGAGCCCATATGGGTAAAGTATTCAGTAAGTGATAATTAGTATGATAGATGTTAAGATTTGTGATACCGTGCGTAAAATTGGACTAAGCGGGCCACACGAGCGTGTGGGCCAACCTGGGCCCAATAGGGCCATTAGGGGTTTTGGGCCCGTAAACCCTGTTTGACCATTTAGAGTTTCTGAGTCGCTTGGAGTGATGTTAGACCGGTTATGAGGTCGTATTAGGTACCGAGACACCAAAACTTAGTAAAATGACCAAAATACCACTGGAGGATAAAATTACCACTTTACCCCTAACTGCCCAAAAGGCTGATTGATAAACCATAAATTATACATATTTTTACCTCATGCTTAGCCTATTTTTGGATGAATTATTCCTTGATTTTTGGAATTTGATGCTCCTAAACCTTTAACTTCATGTTTTATACTCAAGTGAGCTTACGGGAGTGAAAAGAACAAGAAACAGGCCGAAAACGAAGAAAATGGGCCAAGGTGTGAAAACAATACGGCCTGGAGTTCAGCACACGGGTAACCCACACGGTCGTGCCACATTAACAGGCTTGAGCACGGCCCTACATTGACTCACACGGGCGTGTCCCTGTTGTGATGAAGTTCAATTTCACGAGAAAAAGGCTACTTAGGGGCTAAGAAAGACATTCCAAACTCTATATAAAGACCCTAGGAGGCAACTACAAGGGTGTACAGTCTTCCTGCCAAGACGGAGAGCTAAAGGTAGGGAATTACTCAAAGGAAAGCCTATTGATGCATCTCAGAAGCCAGGATCTACATCAAGACAGATGATCTCCCTTCAATCTTTTCAGGAGTTTTGGGTTTTCTTATGTTTTGTTATTTTCTTTACTCTGAGATGTTTCTTTTTATAAACATGAACTAAAATCCCAAATATCTTAGGGGGATGAAATCTAACACGAATCTTGTTATTATTATCTGAACTATATGATAAATATTTGACTTGTTCTTAATTGTGTTTTTAATTCTCGAATTGATATTTCTGGGATATTAATTTAAGTCAAATGTGCTTAGGCAGAGGAGCAAAAGTCCCTGTTTAAGAGTAGATCCAACACAATTAAGAGGAGTTGATCGCAATCCTAGACATAGGACGATGAAAATCTACTGGATTAGAGTCAAATCTAATATGGGGATCCATAGATCGAGTTAATGCAAGACTAGGGGTTTTAATTGGAAAGAGATTTCAATTAATCAACCTAGGATTAGTTGTTCTTATTCTCGACAGAGATATTAACATAATTTAGGGATCTCTACAGATCAAGTCGAATGAAGAAATCGTCTAGTTCAAAGTTAGATAACAAGTAAAGTCTAGGTGGATTCTTCCTTAGGTATTGTCATTATCAATTAGTTTTTCCTAAAGTAATTTTCCCAATTTACTATTTGTCGTGCCTTTAGTTTAATTTAGAATAGTTACAACCAAACCACCTCTTTATTTTTAGGCTAGATAATTGGAAGAAAGTCATTACTAGTACCTTTAGTTCCTTGGATTTGATATTCCGGTCTTGCCACTAGCTATACTACTATTCGATAGGTACACTTGCCTTTTATCGTGATAATAGTTAGTTTTTAGGTACGATCAATTTATTACTTCATCACAACACGAGATCAAGTTTTTGGCGCCGTTGCTGGGGAGCTAAGATATTAGGAACACTCAATTCCTATTACTTTAGCCATCTTTACTTATATTGCAATTTATTTTCTATTTTTATTTTAGGTTTTTATTTACTAAAATTTTCCTTTTATTTTTCTCTTCCAAGTGTCTCTAGTTTATAATTAGAAGAAACCCAGAAGGACCATTATTGTTTGACGATGATTTAGAAGCCACAGTTCATAGAACTCGCAGAGAGATAAAAAGAAGCTTGCGATACCCAGAACAATGATAAGAAGAAAACCCTAAACCTATTGAAGAGATGGAGGCAAATCAAGATAATCAGCTACCTCCTGTAGTAGCCGCAAATTCTGTCGAGCAAAATCCAGTTCCTCGTAGTATGTATGACTATGCTAAACGTAATTTGGCTGGTACCGAATCTAGTATTGCTAGGCTTACTATTGCTGCAAATAATTTTAAATTGAAGCCTAACACTATTCATATGATACAACAGTTTGTTCAGTTTGATGGTTTGCAGGATGAAGATCCTAACGCTTATTTAGCCAACTTTTTGGAATTATGCGACACATTTAAAATAAATGATGATTCTAATGATGCCATTCGTCTTCGGCTATTCCCATTTTCCTTGAGGAATAAAGCTAAACAGTGGTTAAATTTGTTACCACGAGGATCTATCACTACATAGGAACAAATGAACGAAAAGTTTTTACTCAAATATTTTCCGCTGGCTAAAACAGCTAAATTAAGGAATGATATCTCTTCTTTTGTGCAGATGGATTTAGAAACACTTTACGATGCTTGGGAAAGATACAAGGACTTATTGAGAAGGTGCCTTCACCATGGGTTACCCCTATGGTTACAAGTTCAAAATTCTCACAATGGTTTGAACCCCTCAACGAGACAAACGATTGATGCAGCCGCCTGTAAAACAATCAATAACAAAACACCAGAAACAACTTACGAGTTTATAGAGGAGATGTCACTGAACAACTATCAGTGGCAAGTCATGAGAACAAAGCCACAAAATGCTGCAGGGGTTTTTAATGTTGATGCAGTCACCATGCTTTCTAATTAGGTAGAACGCTTAAATAAAAAGATTGACGATTTAGTTGGTTCTACGCAGGTACACCCAGTGATGCAGTTTAACATGAGCAATTCTGAGTACCCCACCTATGGATATAGCATGGAAAACGAGCAAGCCAACTATATGGGTAATAATCTTAGATCTCAGAATAACCCTTATAGTAACACTTACAGTGCAGGTTAGAGGAATCACCCCAATTTCTCATGGGGAGGACAAGGTAACCAAGGAAATGAGAGACCACCACCTCCTCCGGGATTTCAGCAACCACCGTACCAGCAAGAGAAAAAGTCGAACCTTGAGGAGATGCTCACAAAATTTATCTTTGTGTCAGAAACCCGTGTCCAGAACACCGAGATTTCACTTAAGAACCAGCAAGCATCCATCCAAGGAGTTGAGACTCAAATAGGCTAGCTCGCTAATCTAATCTCTAAAAGACCACAAGGTGGTTTACCAAGCAACACCGAAACTAACCCTAAGGAGTAACTCCACGCCATCGACACAATTGATGAAGAAAGGTTGGCCAAAACCACAACAGAGTTAAGTAAAGAGATTATGGTAAGTAGAGGTAAGCATGAGGTAAGTCACAAAGAACTAGTTGTCAAAGAATACAAGCCTCGTGTTCCATATCCTAACGCGATAAGGAAAGATCGCACAGACAAGCAATTCGGTAAATTCCTTAAACTCTTAAAGAAATTACATATTAACTTACCATTTATTGAAGCTCTGTCATATATGCCAAATGCTGTTAAGTTTTTGAGAGAGCTTCTGAAGCTAGATGAGTCATCTCATGTGGAACTGAATGCAGTGTGCTCAGCAATTTTGCAGAATAAGCTACCGAACAAACTAAAAAATCTAGGGAGTTTTACAATTCCTTGTTTAATTGGTAGTTTAGATGTTAAAAATGCTTTAGCCGATTTAGGAGCAATATTAATGTAATGCCTTAGAAATTGTTTAAACAACTAGGTCTTGGGAAACCTAAACAAACTAAGATGAGCATCCAATTGGCTGATAAAACCATTAGATTTAGGGGCATAATCGAAGATGTGCATGTCAAAATTGATAAATTTATATTCCCAGTCGACTTTGTTATTCTAGATATAGATGAGGATAACAATGTACCCCTAATTTTAGGGCAACCCTTTTTAGCAACGGCTAGAACCATAATTGATGTAGGCACAGGCGAGCTCACACTTCGCGTAGGTGATGACAAAATTACTTTGCAGGCTCGGAACTCAAATAATACTATCAATGATAAAGATATTATTATGAGTCCTGATAATAAAAATGATCTCACCGCCCAACCTTCTTTGCAGGATACTCTTCACATAAGTTCGATAAAAAACAGGCGAGTCCACCCAAGGTGACCACCCATGAAAAACGAATGCTATAGATTGAAGAATTGGATGAGTGGCTGAACTATCGACAAGAGAAAACCAAAATATACAACATAAAACTAGAGCATCACCATGATGACCCTAAGGTAAAAACAAATCAATTTAAGGTAGGGGATAAGGTATACTTAGAGGAGGAAGATCCTCAAATTTTGAATTCAAAAGTTCTTACAGGTGATACCCCTCCTTTCACGATAATAAAAATTTTCCCCTATGGTACAGTCGAGATAACACATAAGACATTTGGCACTTTCAAGGTAAATTATACTCGACTCAAACCTTATTTTGATAGTGAGACTAATAGCAAGAGAGAGGAATTCGAACTCCTCAAACCACCATGACCATGCAAGCCTAAAAGAAGTCGAGCTTAGACTATAAACAAGCGCTTCACGAGAGGCAACCCGAGCACTGACATAGTAAAGTTCTTTTATTTAAGCTCTCTAATTCATCAACTAACATCCTAAATGCAGGTTTTTCAAGCCACACGGCCATGCCCATTGGCATGCCTAAGGCCGTGTGGATACCATAGGCAAAGACACGACCGTGCGATACGGCTGTGCACAAACAGGACCAAAATTTTCCCAACACACGGGATGCAATAAATAGCCACGGCCATGCGAGGTGGCCGTGGCCAATCCTGACAAATCAACACGGGCGTGTGACACGCCCGTGTCCTACGGCTATGGTCGATCCTGTTAATTTAACACGGGCATGCAACACACCCATGCCCTAACCCCATAGTCGAACCTGCCAATTCATACACGGGTGCGTGACCCCATACACGGGTGTAGGAAAAGCGAACATCGAAGGACACGGCCTTGCGACACGGCCGTGTGCCCTAACATGCCCAAGGAACACGGGCGTGTGCCACGACTCAGGCATGCCAAAACCCTTGAAATTCAAACCACACGGGCTGAAAACGAATCACACAAGCGTGTGACACGCCCGTGTGCCCTAATTTCTATAAAAACCCTTCACTATTCATCATATTCTTTATTCAAAACCCTAAAACCTCTCCACCCACAGACCATACTAGCCCCTCCTAGCGTTGCCGCCGACTTAGACCACGCCACCACACCCGTGCAAGCACCACCACGATCGTGCTCCACCCCTACAACTACTCATTAGGTTTCCCTTTCTCCCTTGTCTCTTAATTTTTAGTGACTTTTAACTACTTATCTGTTAAAGATTTCATTTTTTAGTTGTTTGCATTATTATTGATATTATTCTCATACATTTTGCATGATTAATCTAGGAAACCTATTATGCCATTTAGAACCATCATTTGGCTGCCACTTCTAACTATCTTGAGCAATTTGATTCTCAGTATAAATTGATACCCATGTCTCCATTATTTGATGCTATGCTTAGGATAAAATTTATCTTTGAATTCATCTCTTGCATGAATTATTTAGTAATTTTGGTTAGTCTAATTTGTCAATTAGTTTAGGAACTTATGAGTCCTCATAACTTATTCTTTTTATTCTCATTTGTTCATTTTATTTCGGGAATCATGTCATCCTCCTAAGGAAAGAAAGCCGCTGTCCTCGCCTCTAAAAAATGAAAGGGGCCCAGTGTTTCCTCTTCCAGGGCCACAAATGAAATTAGACACCTCTTCCTCTAATTTTCGAAAAGTTCCCAAGAGGAACTGTTTCAAAATCTAAGGGGGAGACCTCTCGAAGTAGGAAGGTGTATTGATAGGGCCACATTAGAAAGGGTCTAATTGGCAGACGTAATACGGGACCTGTTGACGACGGGCCCGTAGGACCAATTCTTCCAGATCGTTGAGCCCACTTATCTCAAGCTTACCTTAGAGTTGTGCTCCATATTCCACTTCCAAACTGTCATGGCCCAAAACGATGATCCAGGGACGATCCAATTTCTCCTCGGAGGCATTGTTTGACAGCTTAGTGTACCGGAGTTTGGTACCGCACTGGGTCTATACACCGAGTAGTTTTCGGAGAAGGAAAACCTCTCAGAGCTTTACTGCTATATCCATTTCTCACCGTCTAAGTGTTGGCAGGCCTTAGTCCCTGCTCCGGCCATATACGACCCTATTCACTCCAAGGTGACGGCTCTTGCCCCATCTCTGAGGTACCTACATCCTCTACTCGCACACACATTGACAGGTAGACGTGAGAGCACCGGCATCGTCAACACCCACGACGCCTACTTCTTGTGGAGCATGGCACACATGCACGTGCTCGACCTCGCCTACTTCATTGCCCACGCCATTTAGCACTAAACCGAGCGACATCGAAGGGGTGTAATCTCGATGGGCCCATACGTGACCTGCCTGGCCCACTACTTCGGCCTCCTCAACATAGAGGCCCAGACATCCTCCTACACTCTCATCGGACAGATGTCCCTGCAGGGTATCTAAAGTATGCTTCACATGAGGATGATCGAGTGCTGACCTGGGACTGAACCTCCTCAATACTGATTATCTCAGTCCACCGAGTAGGAGGACCCAAAAGACATTCCTAATGATGTCCCCCATCCCACGGGGAGCTACTGCCCACTCGCCGTCCAGTTCATGCGGCAGCTTCAGATTCTATCACTTCTGAGCAATTTGCACAATTCCAGCAACAGTGTTTTCAGCGCCTTGATACATTGATGCTACTCTATCTCAGATCTCTCAGCATCTCCATCTCACACCGCTGCCCCCACCTCACGAACCATTTGAAGATTAAGACTCACGAGTCCTCTTATCTTTTTCTTTATTTTCCTTTTTTTATTTTACTTTTTCCTTTTATTTAATTTAAAACTTATCGTTTTCATTATTTGAATTTTAGTATTTTAAGAACTTAGTTTATTTTATATCAAATATTTAATATTGGCTATTTCCTAACGAGTACATTATGCTAATCTAAATTCCCTAAAAATTTATAAATGCTATCACAGTTTCAAAGGAGCTTTACAGCTCAAATCCATCTCTAATGGGAAAACCCTGCCACGACTGCCAGTTCCTACACGACCATAACCCTCGCCACCACGACACTGATCATCATATTGTTGTGGCATAGAAATTATGAATCAACACCCTTCTCTAAAAATCTTCACACCTCGAACTCAAAAAATTCATCCAATATTCAGGAAGTTTCGCTTCTCTCTCTATCTTATGATTTTATACTTCTATTGTCACTAACTTTATATTTGTACATTGAGGGCAATGTACATCTTAAGTATATAGGGGAATTCACTTTCATTCTTTGTATTTTCCTTGAACCCCTGGAATTTTATTACCACTAACTTTTTGCATTGTTCTCAAATCTTGAATTCTCACTTTCACTCTCTGCATTATTCTCAACCCCCTATTAAAATGAATTCTGATTGATTTACGATTTTTATTAATATGTTGAGAATTAAGGCATAGGTACTTATGCTTTGATTATTCAAACTTTAAGACATTAGAGAATCAAGCATGATAAGTTGAAATTTTGAGAATTTAAATTTTTCTAGGTTATTTTCCACAATTTTAAGTGTCATCTTGAAATTTGAAATTCACAGGATTGACATCAAAAGCCATAATTCTGGTGAGATTTTTGAGCCTTTTGAGCATACATCCTTTCGTGCTCACTTTTATTGTTGCTTTGAGTGAGTCAATGTTGATCTGTTATTCTAGAACTTGCTTTGATTGTGTATGTCGAGACCACATCATTGATTTGATATACCGAAATGACAAAGGCACCTAGGTTTTAACCCACCTACTCCATAAAAGCCTACCTTCAAAATTAACCCCTAGTGAACCCCATTAAGCCTAACATACCATTCATTGACTTATCTTCAATATTAACCTATAACCAATTTTTTGTAGAATTCCCTTCAATTATTTTGATCCCTATTTTTGTCGAGATTTGAGTTGAATAATTATCTAGCTTTGTTCTCCTTTTCAGCTTGTAAAGTTTATAAATATTTGTCCTGTTCTTAAAAAAACAGACATAAGTATATTTCAATTGTAATTCAATGTTTTGCATATTTCCATGTAATTTTTTTGAGCTTCTGTTCTTAAACGATGTCTTTCAAAAGAAAAAGGCTTTATTCTAGTAATATGTTTCAGTGATAGAGATTTTTCTAATTAGATGATTTTTAATTTGATCTCGATTCTAACCCCCTTTTTCAGCTTGTGACCACACCCCTAACCAAGGCCACGTTACAACCCTTGAAAAACCTTTTGATCGATGTATCATGTCAATACATAGAGGTGGAGATTTGATTTTCCTGCAAGCTTATGGTAATAACTTTTCATGTTGACTAATGAGTGCTTAATTTTTGAACCTTAAACACTTCGAGTGGATAGAGTGAATCTTTAGGGAGGAAACCTATGTTTCTGTGATAAAATTCTCAACTTAGATTGTTTGAGACATTAATTTTCTGTCGGTTGAATTTTCAATGTGTGATTACTTGTGGATTAGTTTGAAACATTATTGATAAGGATTATAACTTGAGAGGAATGATTTTTAATTGTAAGTTGAGATTTTGCTTGAGGACAAGCAAAGGCTTAAGTGTGGGGGTATTTGATAAACTGTAAATTGTACATATTTTTACCTCATGCTTAGCCTATTTTTGGATGAATTATTCCTTGATTTGTGGAATTTGATGCTCTTAAACCTTTAATTTCATGTTTTATACTCAGGTGAGCTTAGAGGACTGAAAAGAATAGGAAACGGGCCGAAAATAGAGAAAATGGGCCATGGTGTGAAAACAACATAGCATGGAGTTAAGCACACAGGCAACCCACATGGCCATGCCACATTAACAGGCTTGAACACGGCCCAACATCAACTCACACGAGCGTGGCACACGGACGTGTCCCTGTCGTGATGAAGTTTAATTTCACGAGAAAAAGGCTACTTAGGGGCTAAGAAAGACATTCCAAACTCTATATAAAGACCCTAAGAGGCAACTACAAGGGTGTACAGTCTTCCCGCCAAGACAGAGAGCTAAAGGCAGAGAATTACTCGAAGGAAAGCTGATTAATCCATCTCAGAAGCCAGGATCTACATCAAGATAGAGGATCTCCCTTCAATCCTTTCAAAAGTTTTGCGTTCTCTTATGTTTTGTTATTTTCTTTACTCTGAGATGTTTCTTTTTATAAACATGAACTAAAACCCCAAATATCTAAGGGGAATGAAACCTAAGATGAATCTTGTGAACTATATGATAAATATTTGACTTGTTCTTAATTGTGTTTTTAATTCTTGAATTGATATTTTTGGGATATTAATTTAAGTCAAATGTGCTTAGGCAGAGGAGCAAAAGTCTCTATTTAAGAGTAGATCCAACACAATTAAGCGGAGTTGATCGCAATCCATAGATCGAGTTAATGCAAGACTAGGGGTTTTAATTAGAAAGAGATTTCAATTAATCAACCTAGGATTAGTTGTTCTCATTCTCGACTGAGATATTAACATAATTTAGGGATCTCTACGGATCAAGTCGAATGAAGAAATGTCTGGTTAAGAGTTAGATAACAAGTGAAGTCTAGGTGGATTCTTCCTTAGCTATTCTCATTATCAATCAATTTTTCCCACAGTAATTTTCCCAATTTACTTTTTGTCGTGCCTTTAGTTTAATTTAGAATAGTTACAACCAAACCATCTCTTTATTTTTAGGCTAGATAATTAGAAGAAAGTCATTACTAGTACCTTTAGTTCCTTGGATTTGATATTCCGGTCTTGCCACTAGCTATACTACTATTCGAGTTGCGCTTGCCTTTTATCGTGATAATAGTTAGTTTTTAGGTACGATCAATGTATTACTTCATCACAATCACGAAATCACTGATATACCTTTAAAAATAGGTTGTTCGATATATGTATGATTGTATCTGTATCTGTTAATCTGTATGCATGTTATATGTAGTTCGTTAGTCTGCATGGGGTTGGGTTTGATATCTGAGGAAATTCTGTATAGTGGCACTGCCACGTATCCTATGTAGTGGCTTAGCCACGTGTTCTGTATCTAGTGGCTTTGCTACGATATCTGTTATTAGCTGCTTGGCTGCACATTGGTGTGTGGGCTCGGTGGGTTGAGTTATTCCCCACATGGTGTGATGGGCTGGTACGGGTGGTGTGATGGATGGATTGGGTTGGGTTTTTTTTTCATACTGTTCTACATCCGTAATTGGCTTGGCCCCACTTTTGGGCCTACTCTATTTCTGAATAGGGCTAAAACCCAGACTGATCTGTTTCTGAATAGGGCTTCGGCCGAGTCTGATTTGTATGTCTGAATTTATTATTGGTTGGGAAAGTTATGCACTGAGTTTTCACAAACTCACCTTTTATTTTATATCTTCAGGTAACCCTCAGCTATAGACGATTTGGAGCTGCGAGGGACTCGGGGTGGCCACATGATTTCTGCTTCCGGTTTTGCTTTAATTTTTAAATAGTTATTATTTTGGGTTTATGTTTGTAATAAGGCCATTATGAGGTTTTTGGTTTATTTTCTTTATTTGGGTTAATTTATAATTACAATTGGTAAAGTAATTTAAAACGAGTTTTCAAAATTAATAACCAACATTTTCGAGTAAAACTGCGCGTAATGTTTTCAAAAAGGTCGAAGAGTTTTTATAACTCTAAGTAACTGAACATAACAAATAAAGCAATCATTTCTTATAAAACGTTTCCAAACTTATAAAAATAGTTTTAACTTGAAATCGTTCAACGTTCCAAAAAAAATAAGGCTTTTAAAACAGGACAAACTTTTAAATAGTCTGATCACGAATACAACTTCCATGTGACACACTAGATCTGGCTGTAACGTTCAGGCCGGGTTTGGGGTGTTACAAACCCCTCTTAAACACTTAGCCAGAGTATCGTTAGTGTTTACTAAAACAAAAACTTACCAAGCACGCACAATCCAACCTTGTATAGAAAAGAATACAAAATAAAAGAAGAAATCGAAGGGGAGGCAAAATTCATGGAGAATTCGACAAGGAAGGGACTAGATTTTCGAAGAAAGGGAAGGAGGAGAAATGATTTTTGGTAGAGAGGAGACATAATGAAACTAACGTCAAAGTTTTTCTCTAGATGGAAAAAATAGTTTTTCCAGATTTTGCTAACTCCCCATTAATCCACATCCTAACCACCCACTACTCAGAATCTTAATAAAACTCGAACTCTTACCCGACGATCGCGCAAAAAAAAAATAATGCCCAAGCAGGGATTCAAACACGCGACCTCCATCACACCAACACTCCACTTATCCACCAGACCAACAGGCCCATTTTGTTAAGTACTCACAACCTTTTAATTAAAATCCTACTGACCAAAGATAGGGCTTTATTCTTAAAAATACAAAAATTTACCCAAGGTAAGACTTGAACTTGGGACCTCCCACACACACCCAGAACACTTAACCACTGAAGCAGACAGGCAGTTGTGTTACATTTACACAGAAACATAAATAAGAGTTTTGAGGCGTTACAACTCTACCCCCTAAAAGAAAATTTCGTCCTTGAAATTTACCTTATCAGAAAAGATTAGGATACTGCTAACGCATTAAATCCTTAGGTTCCCACGTGGCCTCCTCAGTGCTATGATTTCACCACAAAACCTTAACCAGTAGAATAGACTTCTTCCTCAGTACCTTAACATCGCGATCCAAAATCTAAACCAGCTCCTCCTCAAATGTCAAATCTGGCCAAACCTTAATCTCCTTAATAGGGACAATGTGAGAAAGATCAGAGTGGTAGCACCTCAACATCGAGACGTGGAACACGTTGTGAATTCGATCCAACTCTGGAGGTAGCTCTAACTAATAAGCAATCGGTCCCACTCGCTTCAGAATCCGGTATGGCCAAATGAGCCTAGGGCTTATCTTACCCTTGCGGCCCAACCTCAGAACCTTTTTCCACGGCGAGACCTTAAGAAATACGAAGTCGACCATAGAATAGTTGATATCGCATCTCTTCATATTCGCATAGGATTTCTGCCTGTCTGAAATGCTTTTAGATGATCCTGAATAAATCTAACCTTATCCTCTGTCTTAGAAACCAATTCTGGACCCAGAAATGTCGTTTACCCAACTCAGTCCAACATAAGGGAGTGCGACACTTATGACCATACAGAGCCTCGTAAGGTGCCATCTGAATACTACATTGGAAATTGTTATTATCAACAAACTTCGCTAACGACAGATAAACCCCCCAACTGCCTCAAAAATCAATGACACAACTCCTCAACATATCCTCCAGTATCTGGATCACCCTCTTAGATTAACCATCGGTCTGAGGATGGAATGCAGTACTGAAGTCTAATCTCGAACCTAGAGCCTCATGTAGCTTTTTCTACAATCGAGACGTGAATCGAGGATCCCTATTAGAGATAATTGAAACTGTAACATCCCAAATTAAGGCCTAAATAGAATAGTGGTTTTGAAAACCACAAATCTAAAATAGAAAAAATTATTACAATTAAGTTTTAAAGTTTATAATGTGATAGAATGATTGTGTGAAATTTTCGTTAAGAAATTCTATTGATTGAGTGTCCAATTTGATAATTAGGACTAAATTGCAATATGTGAAAAATGTAAGTTCTAGAAGCTAAGGTACTTATTTGAAATGGGTTTTTAAAGTGGAGGTCCTTAAATGGCAATTAGACCATTATATAGTTTGGACAAAAATGGACAAGGATGGATAAAATACCAAAGTTTTTCATTAAAGGTATTTTGGTTATTTAGTAATCAAAATGAATTAAAAAGACAAAACAAGCCAAAATTTTGTCCATCTTCTTCATATGGCTGAATGTAGCATAGGGAAAGCCATGGCTAGGGTTTTCAAGCTTTCAAGCTTCATAATCAAGAAAAATGAAATTTGGGTTTAGATAAGGAAAGGATGAAGTTATGGACTAAATCATGTTAATTAGCCATCTTCGTATTCAAGGTAAGTTCGTGTGTAAATAATTCATCATTATGCTTTTATGTATTTAATGCTTCGATACTACATGAAAAGAATGATTGTTTTATGAGATTTGTTAATGAGATTTCTATAAAGAAATGATGAAGTGATTGTATAGAAATCCCGGTTAAGCTCTAAGAATACGAAAGATACCATTGTCATGACATGAAACTAAAGAGGTCCCATATAAGACCATATTTGGGATATGACATCGGCACCAAGTTGATATCCCATGTAAGACCATATCTGGGATATGGCATCAGTATCGACATGTGATCCCGTATAAGACCATGTCTGGGACATGGCATCGGCATTAATAAACGATCTCATATAAGACCATATCTAGGATATGGCATCGGTATCGACATGTGATCTCATATAAGACCATGTCTGGGACATGGCATCAGCCTCGAGATGAGATCCCACGAAAGACCATGTTTGGGACATGGTGTTGGCATTGATTTGAGGTCTCGTATAAGCCCATATCTAGGATATGGCATCGGCATCGATTTGCGATTCCATGTAAGACCATATCTAGGATATGGCATTGGCATCCTATAATGTGAATGACATTTTTCTAAGTATCCCTCAGTATTCTAAGTGATTTAATGGGAAAAGAAGTTAAAGCTTATGTAACATCCCTAACTCATATCTGTCACTGGAATAGGGTATGAGGCATTACCGAACTTATACACAAAATCAATCAATTTCTGAGTTACAATTTCCACTTGAAATTTAAGACTTTTCATTTAAACTCATTTTGTCCCTATTATGGGCCTACGTGGCCCAAGACATACTTTAAAAACAATCCGGGACTAATTCGAGGTCTTTGGAACACTTATAAAAATTTTCATGAAAATAATGTCACACGCCCATGTGGGCAGGCCGTGTGGTCACACACGCCCATGCCCCAGCCTGTGTTAACAACATCAAGCATTCTGTTTATGACGTCAGCATACTATTAAGGGCACACGGTCAAGTCACACGCCCGTGTGCTAGGCCATGTCTTCCACATGGTTGAGACATATGGCGGTGTCTCTACCCGTGTGTCCAACCCTTAGGCTATTTTCCAAGCCCTTTTTGTTGCTCTTAATTCTTCACACCCATATACAATTCATAGACACATATCATACCCTTAATTATTCCTATCTTAACCATCAAATACATGTAATATACCTAACTACATCAAAGCATTTCCACATATAAGCATAAATTAGGCTTACAAAACCATAATTATTACGAGCCACATCTCATGGCTATATACAATGAAACAACATAAGCCAATAAATTTGGCCAATTCACTATAATACATACCACCAATAACTAAATCTCTATACATGTCACTCACTTGTAAGTAAATAAGAATGGTTATTACACCATCCTAACAAAGTGATAGCGTGATGCTGCCTTCGACGATCTCCAACCCCGAGCCAACCTCACAACACTAAGAGAAATGGAACGGAGGGTGTAAGCTTTATAGCTTAGTAATTTGGCATCTAATAATAAGCAATTTAATTAACAATATATTTTCATTCCTCAATGGGTATTCTTAAGAAAATAGAATCAGTAATCACATGGTTTCACTTTTTTACTCAAGTTCAGCTAAAGCTATTTTCCTGAGTCACAATTACTAAATTAATTATATCTTAATCTACAGAACTCAAAATTAAGTTTTGTAAATTTTTCCTGAAACTAGACTCATTTCTTGAAATAAAATTTTTAGAATTTTTGGTTTAGCCAATTAGTACAGTTTATTCATTAAATTTTCCCCTATTTCGCTATTTGACAATCCTGACTCCTCTTCACTAAAATTCAATTTTCTCATTTTACAGAATTCGGATGACCTTATCATTTGTTTCTCTTAAAAGTAAACTCAACAAGGATTTTAAGCATATAAATTACACGCCATAAGTGATTTTCCAAAGTCAAAACAAGGGATCCTAAAAGTCCATTTGACCCTATCTCACAACAATATAAATATCTCATGGTATGAGACTATTTTGTTTAATATAATTCTTTTATGTGAAAATAAACTCAATGGGATTTAATTTCGTATATTATTCAATTTCTAATTCAATTCTAACCATTTTTTGGTGATTTTTCAAAGGTGCAATACTACTGCTGTCCAAAACTGTTTTAGTTTTAATTTCACCTTTTCATGCTCTCTTTATAGAAGCTATAATTGTAGCACTTGCCTCTTATCAAACTTACCCTAGTTCAATCATATAACGAGCATATTGCTCACAATTTACACATACATACCTGCACTCATTCATAAAAACTTCATATTCACACTTACACATATAAATGCATCATGATATGAAACACATTTATACATTATTTCATCACAACCCATAGTCAAATCTTTCGACCTTCTATCACATTATTACCATAGCAATTCAATACCCGTTGAACCAAGCAGAATTCTAAAGGATACACGGAAAAAGGCACAAAGTGTCACACATATTGTAGCCGAAGCTACCCCTGATATGTAGCCGAAGCTACCGCTTTTCACATATCACATAATGCTCATCATTGAGCTATTCAGGGGCCCGCTCACACAAGCTCACAGTAGAGTCAAATCTACTCAGTGCTGCTCACACAAGCTGACAGGTATCCACAACAAATGCAGGATTACCTAGCCACTAGTAGTCAAACTAAACCAGCAGCCGGAATCACATATACAATCTATCACAACCAATGGGTTCCTAGTGACATGTCACTCGTATCCTAGTTGATTCCTAAGGTTTAATCGAGACTTTTTCACACTTGTCGAAGCTTAGTCAATATACACTTAATCACATATCTTATGAGGATAAAAAATCTCACAATTTCAGATAATAACTGTATTCATAAAAAGCACTTTGAACACAATATTTCGATTCAATTCCATGTATCATAACATACCTTTATATCATTTAATGTACATAGCACCATAACCATTTAATTCAACATATTCAAGTCAACATACTAATTTAAGTTCCAAAAATAAACTACAACATCATTATATTATTATTATCACACCAACTTACCTGGAATGCAAAAACGACTAATTTTTTCGACTTAGCTCAAAATCTCGTTCTCCCCTGATCTAAGCCCGAATTTCGTGTTTTCTTGATCTAACATATCAAATAATACTCATTTAACATTCATATTATTCAAACTAGTCTAAATATCAAACTTTGAAAATTTTACGTTTTTTCCCCTAAAGTTTGTCAAAATTACACTTTTGCCCCTATGTTCGTAAATTAATTTTTATTCAATTTTCTTGTATTTTGGACTTAACCAAACCATTGTCATAACTATGGCAGTCCACAATTCCCATTAATTCACACACTTATGACCAATTTTATAACTTTTACAATTTAGTCATTCCGGACGTTTTCACCGAAAATCACTTAGTAAAAACCGTTTCTCTTACCATAAACATGCATAATCTGCCATAATTCATCAGAATGCACAATTATTCAACATGGGTAAATTTTTAAACATAAACCCTAGCTCAAAAGAATGGTAGAAATAACTAAAGTAAGTTACGAGGATTCCAAAAATACGAAGAACATTAAAAACGAGGCTCGAAATCACTTACTATTGAGCTTGAAAAGCTTGAAAACCCTAGCCATGGAGAAGACGAAAGGTTCAGCCAAGCAAGAAGATGGACAAGGGTTTTTGGCTTTTATTTTGTGTTTTAATTCATTTAATAGCCAAATGACCAAAATACCCTTCACTTTAAAACTTTGATATTTTACCATTCCATTTCCATTTTTTTCCCAAAATTTTAGAATTTGGTCAAATTTCTATTTAAGGACCTCTAATTAATATTCCAATTCAAATTCATGCTAAAAGTTTCTAGAACTCAACTTTTACCACTTATTCAATTTAGTCCTTAAAATCAAATTGAACACTTTCCACATAAAATTTCTTCATGAAATTTTTACACAAGCATGTAAACATATCATAGACCTTATAACTATCATAAAATAATTATTTCTACTTCAAATTTGTGGTCTTGAAACCACTATTCTGATTAGGCCCTAATTTGGGATGTTACAGCTTATGTTAAAGATGAGAAAGACTAAAGTTATATGATGAAGTGATACATGTACTTACGCGAAACTCATGAGAAAATGTGCTCGGTATGCAATCAAATTTGGTAAGATCTATAAACGAGTAAGCTATTCATATGAGGATGATTATAAGATGACCTTATGATTATAGGTCTATGCTTATGATATATACATGTGTGTTAGATTTGCTTGATAAGCATATATGAGGCTTTTTAGGCCAAATTAAATTGGAAAATGATATGTTCAAGTATTTATTGTGGTTGTATAGATTGAATTGGCCAATCAATGGCATGTAAATATTTGCTAAGGGTTAGTTATGGATATGTTTTGGTGATATGAATGTTAGATGGTAGTTAAAACAAAGAAATCATGAAAGAGTAAAATTAGCAATAAAACAGTATTGGACATAAGCAGTTATGTGATTTTGAAAAATCACCAAAAATGGTGGGAATCAAATTAGAGATTGAATAAGATATGGAATTAATTGTATTGAGTATATTTTCACATAAAAGAAGTTATGTGAACAAAAGAATTTCATGTTATGAGATATTGGAATTTTTGTGAGATAGTGTCAGAATGGTTTTGGAATCTCGTATTCTAACTTTGAAAAATCATTAGAAATTGTAAAAAAAAAAATCATGGGATATAATTTATATACTTAATTCTCTCAATGAGTCTACTTTCAAGAGAAACAAATGGGGACATTATCCAAATTTCGTACGATGAGATACTTAATTTTTAATGAAGAGAGGTCGGAACTATCAGATAGCGAAATAGGGGAGATTTTAAAGAATAAAATGTACTTATTGGCTAGACCAAAAATTCTAAAAATTTTGTGGTAAGAAGATACATGAGTCTAGTTTTAGGGAAAATTTACAGATATTAATTTAGAGCTCCGTAGATCAAGATATAATTAATTTAGTGACTACAGCTCAAGTAAATAGCTTAGGATGGACATTAGTTAATAGTAGAACTATATGCAATTATATTAGTATTATGTTGAGAACACATTGTGACGATTGGTAAAAGCATATTAATTAATTTCTTATTATTTTCATGCCAACTTACTAAGTTATAAAGCTTACTCCCTCCTTTCCATTTCTCTTAGTGTTGTCAGGTTGGCTCGGGGTTGGAGATCACCAAAGATGCTATCACACTATTAAGCTGTTATGTTGGTAATTGAATTTAAATCTCTGAGTTTATGGCATGTATAGGGATTTTTTTATTTGTGTATATATGTTATTGTGAGTTATTGGCCAATGCTATTGAAGTTCATTGTTGTATAAGGTCGTTTAATGTGGCCAATATTTGTTATGTCAGAATCTTATGATGATGCATTTCCTGGATGAGTATGATTTCATGTGGGGATGAATGTTTTGATAGCTTAATTATGTCAAGGAATGTGTCATTGAAGTTTTGTTCAAGTATGTGCGTAATAGGGTAGAGAATGGTTTGGAAAATAACCAATGTCTTGGCCACACGGGTAGAGACACAGCTGTGTGTCTCAGCCATGTAGAGAATACGGCCTAGCACACGGGTGTGTGACATGGCCAAGCACACGGGTGTGTGACATGGCCATGTGACCCTAAATAGATGATGATGTCATAAACAGAGAGTTACACGGGTGGAGGACATGGGCGTGTCCCGAGACACACGGGTGTGTGTGACCACATGGCCTGCTCACGCGGGCGTGTGACTCTCTAAAATATGAAAATTTTCTTAATGTCTCAAAAGTTTAAAAAGCTCTTAGTTTAGTCCCTAACCACATTCAATGCATGATTTGGGTCTCGAAGGCCCATAAAAAGGGACTTTAAGATGGAAATTGAAAAGTGTTAAAATTGAATGAAAATTTATGTCTCGGTTTTATATGTTTATGTATGTTTAAGCCAATAATGCCTTGTACCCTTTCCCGGTGTCGGACATGGGTTAGGGGTGTTACATTTAGTTGTATTAGAGTTATGGTTTAGTCGATTCTCAAACTAACCTAGCATATGTGAGTCTAGTTATACATGCCATATTACTACTCGTGATAGTGTGACGTCTCCCAGTGCTAACAAAACTATTTTGTTAAGACAGAAACAACTTCCAACTGAGCTATTTTTGATAATGCTGAAAATAATATTAAGATGAATGAAATGTGCTCACGTTATGTTGAATTTTGGAAAGGTATGGATAGAAATTCGTGACATGCATGTGTTCATGTATGAAAAGAGATGATCATAAGTTGAGAAATGTAGAAAAGTGAAACGAAACGAAAGTTTATGTTGTGATAAGCTTATCCGTGTATGTTGGTATTCACATAATGTTATGTGCCCAACCATTTGATTAAGCGAATATGATAAGTAAACTTACCCGATGGATGGAATGAGTGTGTATGTACACTTGTTTAAATAATACGTAACCAGTATATCCATATAGTTGAATCTCATTAGTTAACTGCTAAATTCGAAATAATATGATGATTTGTTTTATGACTTTATCATAGAACCACAAATACTATAATAGTATGAAAGTTGAATTGGAAGATCAAATTAAGTAGAATGCAGGAAATAGGTAAGATCGTGCAATAATGATGTAACACCCCTATCCCATTATCGTCGCCGGAATAGGTAGGGGCGTTACCGGATATTCAAAACAGATCAGAACAGAATACTCAGAGATCATAACAAAATTCAAACATAAAGTCCCTTTTTGAAAGTCCACTAGACCTCAAACATACATTTAGACAAGGTCGAGACTAAACCAAATACGTTCGTAAACTTCAGAACACATAAAATTTTTTTTCCAACTTTTGGAGGTCACACGCTCATGCACCCAAGCCGTGCGAAAACAGAGTAGGCATACTGACTTTTTACCACGGCCACGAGACACGCCCGTGTGTCTTGGCTGTGCGGGTTTTATGCCCAATACTAGAAAATCAACACGGCCTTAAGGCACGCCCGTGTGCCCTAGCCGTGTGGTACTAAGTAGAATTGGTTTAAGTCATACTTTCCACCCATTAAAGGGTCATATCTACAAGACAATTCATGCCACAATTTCAACTTAATTCAATGCCTTAAAACATACCTCAACATGATCAAACCATTCATATACACAATCATATTCAAATCTCACACAAACATGTCTTTATCACAAACAAAGTTCATGACCAAACACATAGTACATATCTATTTCATACCACATCCAAATCTTACCATTTCTTCACCTTGACATGTTTCAAGATGACCAAAGCAAATTAGATCGTAAGATCATCATAAACTTACATAATTTGGCATCACAAACCATAGATCTAATTCACATGGCATTACAAATCAACGTATTCAGGCTTTATACATAAACACTCTAGCCTATACATGCCATACTTAAACTTTATACATTCAAAAGGTACCAAAATTAAGCTCGATAGTGTGGTGAAGATCCTTGACTATCCCCGAGGCCTCAGTAGCTATGATATTTGTAAAACAATTAAAGGAATAAGCAGAGTAAGCTACAATGAGCTTAGTATGCCAAATACAAGCATATGCAATTCTTGAACAAAATGTGATAACCATTTCGTATAATTAACTTACAAATCAGATTTACTCATTTGTAACAGAATTCTATTTCACAGTAGTATATCTTTCGTACTCAGAAATTCAGTGCAGAACAGACGTACCTGAGTCAGACATATAAAGTATGCATATTTCCTTTCTCGGAATTTCTCTTTTTTCTTTCAGAAATGTTACAAAGATCATAAAGGCCTTTTACAATGCCAACGTCCCCGACGTGGTCTTACATGTCATTCAATACTGATGCCACTGTCCCAGACAGGGTCTTACATGAAACATTTACGATACCAGTGTCCCAGACACAGTCTTACATGCAATTCTCTAATCAATGCCTACGTCCCGGACAAGGTCTTACATGACATCATTTTACCATTTCTCATTCGGAATTGACTCGAAATACTAATTCAGGCTCTCATGGCCATCCAAAAACAGTTTATAAAGCAAGAAATTTATAACAGACACCAATATGATGCATATTTGTATTTTGACTTACCTCGTACGGATCTAAACAGATTCGAGCCGACTACTCAACGATTTTGGACTTCCCTCGATCTAAGTCTGTTTTTCTTGGTTCTTGATCTTTAATCAAGCTAGAAACTAGCCAAATGCATGAAAGCTTTTAAACCTTTCTTTTCTTTGAGTTTTCGGTGGAAGAGAACAATTTTATGACCATATTTTCTTTGTTTTGTTTCATTAACGCATAAAAATATAATAATTACCAATTTGTCCCTAATTTAAACTATAATAAAACATATGTTTTAAGGTCATTTATGACTATTTAAACCTCCAATGGTTTAATTGCCACATAAGGCCATAATCATTAAAAGCCATTTCAATGGAACACTTAAACATATAACATACCAAATTTATCACATATACAATTTAATCCTTTTTCACAATTAAGCACAGAGACAAACAAATTAAATCGTAGAAATTTCACAGATGCAGATTCATATACCACAAACATAGAAAATAAAATCAGAACATTTTTCAGACTCAGATATGTGGTTCCGAAACCACTTTTTCTACTAGGGTCCAAACTGGGCTATTACAATTCTCCCACCCTTAGGGATTTTCATCCCCGAAAATCTTACCGTTAAATAGATTCAGATATTGCTGTTTCATTGCACTTTCACGCTTCCAGGTAGCCTCTTCTAGTCCGTGACGATGCCATAGTACTTTACCAGTGGAATTTTCTTGTTTCTCAATTCATTCATTTCTCGAGCTAAGATATGAATCAGTTCTTCATCGTAAGACATATCAGACTCTAATTCAATCTCAGAAAAAGATATCACATGAGATGGATCAGATCTATAACGTCGAAGCATCGACACGTGAAATACATTATGTATCTTTTCTAGCTCAGATGGCAACATCAGTCTATAATCAACTGGCCTAACTCGTTCAATAATCTCATATGGTCCTATGAACCTCAAACTCAATTTGCCCTTTTTCCCAAACCGAAACAGTTTCTTCCACGGAGACACTTTCAGAAATACTTTGTCCCCAATCTCAAATTCAATATCTTTCCGTTTCAGATCCGCATATGACTTCTGACGATCAGATGCTGCCTTAAGACTATCTCAAATCACTTTCACTTTCTGTTCTGTTTCTTTTATCATATCAATCCCATAAATCTTACTTTCACTAAGCTCAGACCAATATAATGGAGTTCTACATTTTCTACCATACAAGGCTTCATACGGGGCCATTTTTATACTTGAATGAAAACTATTATTGTACGCAAATTCAATCAAAGGTAAATACTGTTCCCACGTACCTTTAAACTCTAGAATACAAAATCTAAGCATGTCCTCGAGTATCTAATGATCCGTTTAGACTGGCCGTCTGTCTATGGGTGAAAAGCAGTACTGAAGTGTAATTTAGTACCTAAAGCTTCTTGCAACTTTTTCCAGAATCTTGAAGTAAACCTTGGATCTCTATCAGACACAATAGACAGTGGTACCCCGTGCAATCTCACAATATCAGAAATGTAAAGCTTAGCTAACTTTTCAAGTGAGTAGTCAGATCATACTGGAATAAAATGAGCAGACTTTGTCAATCGATCAATGACAACCCAAATTGAATCTTTCTTTTTCGGAGATAGGGGTAAACCAGAAACAAAATCCATAGTCACTTAGTCTCATTTCCATTTAGGAATCATAATCGATTGTAGCAAACCTGAAGGCACTTGATTTTCTACTTTTACTTGCTGACATATTAAGCATTTCAGAACAAAATCAAATATATCTCTTTTCATTCTTGGCCACTAGTATAACCGTTTTAAATCATTATACATTTTTGTGCTACTCGGATGTACAGAGAATTTACTACTATGTGCTTCACTTAAAATCGTCTAAATCAATTCAAAATTTCTCAGAATGCAAATTCTATTTTTGAATCTCAAATAATCATCTACATCAACCCAGGATTCAGAATTGGAATCACAATGAGCTCATTTTGCTAGCAATTCATTTTCTACTTTTTGAGCATCAATGATTTGTTGCAAAAACAAAGGTTTTGCTTTTAATTGAGCCAACATGGAATCATCATCATTCAGATCAATACCGGTACTTAAAGCACAAAATACAGATAGTGATTTTTGGCTTAAAGCATCAGCTACCACATTTGCTTTACCCGGATGATAATCAATTACAAGTTCATAATCTTTTAACATTTCCAACCATTTTTGCTGCCGCAGATTCAAATCTTTTTGAGTCATTAGATATTTTAGACTTTTGTGATTTGAAAATATGTGACATTTCTCACTAAACAGATAATGATGCCAAATTTTCAGTGCAAAAACAATGGCAGCTAACTTAAGATCATGTGTCGGATAGTTCTTCTTGTGTGGCTTTAATTGTCTAGAGGCATATGCTATAACCTTTCCTTCTTGCATTAAAATGCAACCCAGTCCATTCAATGAAACATCACTGTATATAACAAATTCTTTACCCATTTCAGGTTGCGCAAGTACAGGAGCTTTAGTTAACATAGCTTTCAACTGATCAAAACTATTTTGACATTTATCAGACCATTCAAACTTTACATCTTTTTGTAGCAGTATTGTCATCAGAGTTAAAATTACCAAGAAACCCTTAACAAAGCGACGGTAATAACCAGTAAGTCCCAGAAAACTACGGGCTTCAGAAATATTTCTCGGAGGTTTCCAATCTAAAATAGCTGAGCTTTTACTCGGATCAACCCGAATACCTAATGCAGATACAATGTGACCAAGAAAACTAACTTCATGTAACCAAAATTCACATTTGCTGAATTTTGCATACAATTGCTTATCACGTAGTGTTTGAAGTACAATTCTTAGATGTTCAGCATGATCACTTTCATTCCTCGAGTAGATCAATATATCATCAATGAAGACAACAACAAATTGATCTAAATACGATCTGAAAATTCTGTTCATCAGATTCATAAACACAGCAGGAGCATTTGTTAATCCGAAAGGCATAACTAAAAATTCATAGTGCCTGTACCTCGTTCAGAAAGCTATTTTCAGAATGTCAGAGTCTTTCACACGTAACTGATAATAACCGGATCTTAGATCTATTTTTAAAAATACAAAAGCACATTTTAGTTGATCAAACAAATCATCAATTTGGGGCAACTGGTATTTATTCTTTACAGTCACTTTGTTAAGCTGACGGTAATCAATACACATTCTCATTGTGCCATCTTTCTTTTTCACGAATAGAATGGGAGCACCCCACGGTGAGAAACTCGGTCCAACAAAGCCTCGATCAGTCAATTCTTGTAACTGAGTCTTTAATTATTTCAGTTCAGTTGTTTTATATGGAGCTATTAAAATCGGAGCAGTTCCCAGAACCAATTCAATCCCAAACTCAACTTCTCGAATCAAAGGCAAACCTGGAAGTTCTTCAGGAAACACATTAGAGAATTCACATACGACAAGGATTGATTCAATCTTTTTATCAGACACTTTTGAGTCAATCACGTAAGAAAGTAGGCTTCACAACATTTTTTTACATATTTTTGAGCTTTTAATGTAGATATCACAGCCGGTAAACCATTCAATTCACCAGACTCAATTCTAATGATTTCACCACTCTTGCATTTCAAGTCAATAACTTTTCATTTGCAATTTACAACAGTATCATGCGGAGTTAACCTATCTATACCCAGAATTATATCAAATTCATCAAATGACAAAAGCATCAAATCAGCAGGAAAACAGATATCTCAAATCATTAACGGCCAGTTCTTGCAAACCTTATCAACCAGGACACTTCTGCCTAAAGGGTTTGATACTCTAATTACAAATTTAGTAGACTCTATAGGCAAAGTCTTACAATATGCTAAATTCACACTGATATAAGAATACGTTGATCCAGGATCTATCAAAGTAATCACAGAGGTTACATAAAGAGTAAAAATACCAGTAATCACATCAGGAGACGAAGCTTCTTCACGTGCCCAGATAGCATAGGCTCTAGCAGGCACTTTAGCTTCAGATAGTGCAGTCATATCTTTAGTAACTCTTTAACCAACACTTGCATTTCCCGTGCTTCTAGAAGTTCTGCCTCTAGCAGAAGTATTACCCGATCACGAATTTTGTACTATCTCTTGCTCAACAGATTCAGAACAGTTTCTAACAAAGTGATCCAGGGATCCACATTGGAAATAGGCTTGATCTTTCAATATACAACTTCCCGGATGTCTCTTGACACAATGTACATATTCAGGTCTCTCAGATCTCATATTCTTGACACTAGCAACAGATGTAGTAAGAGTTTTAAAACTTGAACACGATTTGTCACAATATCTGCCAGAATGTCCTATAGTAATCTTCGAATGGTTAGGGTCATCTCGGAACTTTTTTGACATAGACTGAAATGATCTACCTAAAGATCTTTTTTGAACCTCCTTAGCTTCAGAGTCAGCTTTCTTCTTTTCTTTATTAAGTTCTTCGGCTTTACAAGCCCTTTCAATTAACACAACAAATTCATTCAGATCGAGAATTCCAACCAGAAGTTTAATGTCTTCATTCAAACCTTTGACGAATCTTTTACACATAGTGGCCTTTGAGGCTACACACTCCCGTGCGTACTGGCTCAATCTTACGAACTCTCGTTCATATTCCGTAATAGATCTATTGCCTTGTTTCAATTCAAGAAACTCTTTACGTTTCTGATCAATGAAACGTTGACTGATATACTTCTTTCTAAACTTATCTTAAAGAAATCCCATGTCATTCGTTCACTCGAAACTATAGATGTTAGTGTTTTCCATCAATGGTATGTAGAGTCTCGTAATAATGAAACCGTAAATTTCACACTTTCCTCCGGAGTGCACGACAATTCATCAAGAACTCAGATCGTGTTTTCCAACCAAAATAGAGCCCTCCCAGCATCGTCATCAGTAGTAGCTCGAAACTCTTCAACCCCTTACTTTCTAATCTTTTCCACCGGAGGCTTACTCAGATGAACCGGATTAATCACAGGCGGTACAACATTTTGTTAAGGAGCAGTCGGGGGTGGGGGTTGAACAGCCAGATTTGTTTGGACATACTGAGTGAACCACTCATTCATCATTTGCAAGAAAGCTTGCTTAGCTGCTCCCTCATTACCACTTGTAACAGGTCTAGAATCAGATGGCGCTGTCTCTTGAGTGGGTGCAGGTGCATTACTTTCAACATCGTCAGCTACGGCTCTTTTAGGATCCATTACTATATGAAAGACGCATTTCATTCATCAGGGTTCATCACACTATCGAAATTAAGATATATGGCTTGTATAGCTAGGCTTAAACACGCTACCTTAGTCCTAGAATTGACTAAATCGTAGCTCTGATACCAACCAAATGTAACACCCCTATCCCGTTACCGTCGCCAGAATAGGTAGGGGTGTTACCAGATATTCAGAACAGATCAGAATGGAATATTTAGAGATCACAACAAAATTCAAACATAAAGTCCCTTTTTGAAAGTCCACTAGACCTCAAACATACATTTAGACAAGGTCGGGACTAAACCGAATACGTTCGTAAACTTCAGAACACATAAAATTTTTTTCCAACTTTTGGAGGTCACACGCCCGTGTGACCAGGCCGTGTACCCCACACGAGACTCAGGCACAGCCGTGCACCCAAGCTGTGCCAAAACAGAGTAGGCATATTGACTTTTTTCCACTGCCACGAGACACGCCTGTGTGTCTTGGCCGTACGGGTTTTATGCCCAATACTAGAAAATCAACATGGCCTTAAGGCATGCCCGTGTGCCCTAGCTGTGTGGCACTAAGCAGACTTGGTTTAAGTCATACTTTCCACCTATTAAAGGGTCATATCTACAAGCCAATTCATGCCACAATTTCAACTTAATTCAACGCCTTAAAACATACCTCAACATGATCAAACCATTCATATGCACATTTATATTCAAATCTCACACAAACATGTCTTTATCATAAACAAAGTTCATGACCAAACACATAGTACATATCTATTTCATACTACATCCAAATATTACCATTTCTTCACCTTGACATGTTTCAAGATGACCAAAGCAAATTAGATCATAAGACCATCATAAACTTACATAATTTGGCATCACAAACCATAGATGAAAATCAAACACAAACATACCATTTGCCATCCAATTCACATGGCATTACAAATCAACGTATTCAGGCTTTATACATAAACACTCTAGCCTATACATGCCATACTTAAACTTTGTACATTCAAAAGGTACCAAAATTAAGCTCGATAGTGTGGTGAAGATCCTTGACTATCCTCGAGCCCTCAGTAGCTACAATATCTGTAAAACAGTTAAAGGAATAAGCAGAATAAGCTACAATGAGCTTAGTAAGCCAAATACAAGCATATGCAATTCTTGAACAAAATGTGATAACCATTTTGTATAATTAACTTACAAATTAGATTTACTCATTTGTAATAGAATTCTATTTCACAGTAGTATATCTTTCGTACTCAGAAATTCAGTACAGAATAGATGTACCTGAGTCAGACATATAAAGTATGCATATTTCCTTTCTCGGAATTTCTCTTTTTATCCTTCAAAAATGTAACAGATATCATAAAGGCCTTATACAATGCTAACGTCCCCGACGTGGTTTTACATGTCATTCAATACTGGTGCCATTGTCCTAGAAAAGGTCTTACACAAAACATTTACGATGCTAGTGTCCCAGACACGGTCTTACATGCAATTCTCTAATCAATCCCTACATCCCGGACGATGTCTTACATGACATCGTTTTACCATTTCTCATTTGAAATTGACTCGGAATGCTAATTCAGGCTCTCATGGCCATCCAAAAATAGTTTATAAAGCATGAAATTTATATTAGACACCAATATGATGCATATTTGTATTTTGACTTACCTCGTACGGATTTAAACAGAATCGAGTCGACTACTCAATGATTTTGGACTTCCCTCAATCTAAGTCCGTTTTTCTTGGTTCTTAATCTTTAATCAAGCTAGAAACTAGCCAAATGCATGGAAGATTTTAAACCTTTCTTTTCTTTGAGTTTTCGGTGGAAGAGAACAATTTTATGACCATATTTTCTTTGTTTTGTTTCATTAACTCATAAAAATATAATAATTACCAATTTTTCCCTCATTTAAACTATAATAAAACAAATGTTTTAAGGTCATTTATGACTATTTAAACCTCCAATGGTTTAATTTCCACATAAGGCCATAATCATTAAAAGCCATTTCAATTTAACACTTAAACATATAGCATACCAAATTTATCACTTATACAATTTAATCCTTTTTCACAATTAAGCACAGAGACAAACAAATTAAATCGCAGAAATTTCATAGATGTAGATTCATATACCACAGACACAGAAAATAATATCAGAACATTTTTTAGACTTGGATATGTGGTTTCGAAACCACTTTTCCAACTAGGGTCCAAACCGGGTTGTTACAGACGAATTGATGGGTAAGACCATGGTTGGACCATAGCAGTATATATGTGGTCCTATGTAAGACCATGTTTGGGACATGGCATTAGCATCAATATGTGATTTCATGTAAGACCATAGCTGGGCTATGGCATCGTGATGACATGTAATACCATAGCTTGGCTATGGCATTGTGATATGAGTAAGACCATAGTCGGACTATGGCCTCAAGTGGACGACGTACTCAAACCTTTAAGGCACTCCCTAATTTGATAAATATGGTAAAAAAATTTGAATCTAAGTGTTGGAATTTAATTAGATACTAATATAGAGCTCGAGTAAGTAAATTCATTATTGGAGATTGTGGATGATAGAAAACATTTGTATAATAAATAAGTGTATTAATTTTCTTGGAATGAACTATGTGATTATGATGATATCACATTAGTGATGAATGCTAAGTCATATGTGTGGACTTAAGAGGGTCAAGTCAGAGGCTTTATAACCTCACCCTTACCGGTGTTGCCTTATGACGAAATTTTACAAGAATCATGTTGAATAAGTTCATAAGTGTAAACTAAAGAGTTCAATGGTGAAATAATTAATAATGCATACAGAGATGAGAATAGTTTGGAGAGTGTATTATCTCCGATACTAAGGAAGTCCAGAGATGGTAAACAATGTTTTTCTTCTGGTTTTCTCTAGGGGATCATCCTGATCCTTATAATTATTCCTTTATGAGTCATGTTTCTGGATTTCTATTACGATATCATAGTTGGATTTTCTTACCACCCTTATTGTGTAAATTATTCAGACATACCTCATCTTTAAAGTATGTTCTCTGATCGAAGATGGTTATGTTTATCACGAATGTATTTCTAGATTCGATAATAGGAACGTAGTGATTCTGGTATGTGGAGTTTTGTAATTTTCATGAAAGGAATTGACACCAAAAAAGGTATAAATGATGAGAGCATAAGCTCAAAATTATGTGATGGACCTCTTTTCTATGGTAAGTTTGATTAAAGTCGATGATTTCAATCAAGATATCTATTTCCTTAAGCTAATATGGTTGTAAGACATTTGGTTTGCATGATAAGAGAGTTGTGAATGAATGTATGTATTTAGAACGTGGTAGTAGTATGAAGAAAATAGTGTTTTGGCATGTTATCATTCGATGGTTGAAATTAACTCAGTTGTTCTTATTGAAGCAAGCTAATTTGTTGAGTCGTAGTTTAAGTTATATGTATTTAAGCATGTTCTCAGCTAAGGAAATAAATTCTGTGCATTCACGAGTATATGTATGTAGATGGATAGTCTGAATGAACAAATTATATCCTGGAAATTAATATACAGAGATATGCCTATCGGATTGTTTTAATCGAATGATGTTATTATGAATTAAAGGGTACTGATTGGTAAAGCTATCACACCATGAAAATTTGAATGATCTATGCATGATTACAAAGATCTAAACAAATAAAAGTACTATTAACCGAAGCTTTAGTTCTAAGTTCAAATTGAATTGAGTAAAGAGTTTGCAATTTTCCAATAAGGTATTATTGAACAGCTTGGAATATGTTTAATACAAAAATGTAAGATGATGGTTTGTATGTTCAGACGATTAAAGTCATATTAGAAAGAACTGTTCAACTAGTGATTTAAAGACGACCACTTTTATGTCTATGTTAGGAGTTTGATAATATCATATGTTTAACGGAAAAATGTCACTTACTTCCTGATCCTAATGGTTTAAATTGTCTAATGTTACAGAAAAAGGATCTGAAGTTTAATACTTTATCAATGGATTAACATAATGAAAGATTTCGAGAAGATTTTCGATTGACCTTTAAGAAAGCAGTTATAGTCCCAGATACCTGGATGGAAAATCTTTATTCATAATTGTGAGTACTGGTTACTTGATTGATCTTACTTGATGATGGTCTAATTCTAGCAGTATTAAATGCTAAAGTGGGATTTTCTTTGCGAAACTAAGAAACTCAGAAAGGTAATAATGAATGGTAGTCTAAATGAGTTTAGAATACGTTTACTTCTGATGTTGAATTCTAGGTCAAACATGATTCTTGTTGTTATTGTTATTTCAAGATAGAAATTGCATATTGATGGATCCAGAACTTATGCAGAAGTTCTGGTACAAGGCTCAGTAATAACATATTTGTTCATACAAGAAAAATAAAATGTACAGTTATATGAGTAAATGTTATCTAGATTGTGGTTGATTGTTTGGCAAAGATTTGTATAATCATTTCAGTATGTACAGAATTCTTATTTGACGGATTATTGAGTATATGTATTTCAGAGAAAAAGAAATTCAGATTTTGATGATGTGTTCCGGCATTGTGTGCTAAAGTTTAAAAGTTATTGGGAAGAGATATACGAGGTTAAATAGATTTGTGATTCTGGAAAGCTAGAAAGTATTTCATTAGGGTCGAAAATAACTTCTTCTGGTAAGATTTTCAAGGACGAAAATCCCTAAAGAGGGGAGAATTGTAACAACCCAAATTAGGGCCTAAACAGAACAGTGGTTTCGAAAACCAAAAATCTAAAATAGAAAAATTTATTGTGATTAAGTTTTAAAGTGTATAATGTGATAGAATGATTGTGTGAAATTTTCGTTAAGAAATTCTATCGATTGGGTGTCCAATTTGATAATTAGGACTGAATTGCAATATGTGAAAAATGTGAGTTCTAGAAGCTAAGGTACTTATTTGAAATGGGTTTTTTAAAGTGGAGGTCCTTAAATGGCAATTAGACCATTATATTTTAATTTGGACAAAAATGGACATGGATTGATAAAATACCAAAGTTTTTCATTAAGGGTGTTTTGGTCATTTAGTAATTAAAATGAATTAAAAAGACAAAACAAGCCAAATTCTTGTCCATCTTCTTCATATGGCCGAATGTAGCATGGGGGAAGCCATGACTAGGGTTTTCAAGCTTCCAAGCTTTATAATCAAGAAAAATGAAGTTCAGGCTTAGGTCAAGTAAGGACGAAGTTATGGACTAAATCGTGTTAATTAGCCATCTTCGTATTCGAGGTAAGTTCGTGTGTAAATAATTCATCATTATGCTTTTATGTATTTAATGCTTCGATACTTCATGAAAAGAATGATTATTTATAAGAGTTGTTAATAAGATTTCGATAAAGAAATGATGAAGTGATTGTATAGAAATCCCAGTTAAACTCTAAGAATACGAAGGATACCATTGTCATGACATGAGACTAAGAAGGTCCCGTATAAGACCATATTTGGGATATGGCATCGGCACCAAGTTGAGATCCCATGTAAGACCATATCTGGGATATGGCATTGGCATTGACATGTGATCCCGTATAAGACCATGTCTGGGACATGGCATCGGTATTGATAAACGATCTTGTATAAGATCATATCTGGGATATGGCATCACATCGACCTACAATCCCGTATAAGACCATACCTGGGATATGGCATCGACATCGACATGTGATCCAGTATAAGACCATGTCTGGGACATGGCATCAGGATCGAGATGAGATCCTATGTAAGACCATGTCTAGGACATGGCGTTGGCATCAATATGAAATCCCGTATAAGACCATATCTGGGATATGGCATCGACACCGATTTACGATTCCATGTAAGACCATATCTGGGATATGGCATTAGCATCCTATAATGTGAATGAAATTTCTGAGTATCCTTCAGTATTCTAAGTGATTCAACGGGAAAAAAAGTTAAAGCTTATGTTAAAGATGAGAATGTAACATCCCGAAATAGGGCCTAACCGAAATAGTGGTTTCGTGACCACAAATCTGAGATAGAAATAATTATTTTATTATTACGATGATGTTTATGATGTGATTGCATGATGGTGTGAAAATTTCGTGAAGAAATTCTATACATAAAGTGCTTAATTTGAAATTAGGGACTAAATCGAATAAGTTGCAAAATTTGCATTCTAGAAGTTTTTAGTATGAAATTGCTTTGGAATATTAATTAGGAGGTTTTAAATAGAAATTTCACCAATTTCTAAGTTGATGGAATTTTTGAAAGTTTAGTAAGGAGGGGCATTTTGGTCATTTGGATATTAACATGAAATAAAAAGGGAAAAATAACACAAAATTGATCATCTTCTTCATTACCATGAAATTTCAAGGGTTCTCCATAGCTAGGGTTTGTTTCAAGCTTCCAAGCTCCATAGTAAGTGATTCCAAGCCCCGTTTTTAATGTTCTTTACGTTTTCGTAGTCCCGGTAGCTCGATAAAGCTTATGTTAGCAATATTTTAAGTTAGGGTTCATATTTGGAAAAATACTCATAGGTGAAATTTGTGTATTTTGATGTTTTATGATAGAATATGAGGTTTTAAATTATGCTAGACAACTTGAGCTACTCGGTTTTAGGTAAAAACGAGTAAAATGGCTTAATTGGTAAAAATACCTATTGTACATAAGTGTATGTTATAGTAGGAATTTGAAGATGATGTTGGTAAATAAATGATCAGCATGTCTTAAAATACAAGAATTTGTGACAAGTTTTGATTTCCGAGTCTTAGGGCAAAAGTGTAAATATGCAAAAGTTTAGGGGAAAAAATGTAATTTTTCCAAAGTTTGAGTAAAGGGCTGTTTTGATAAATGTTGATATTAAATAAGTTAAATTTGCTATTATAGATCAAGAAGAACGAAATTTGGGAGTAGATCGGGGAAAAGAAAAAGTAAAGGACTAAATTGTAAAGTTTAGTCACATTTGGTATCGAGGTAAGTTTACGGTAAATAAATGCAATATTCTGTTATTTTACATTACTATTGTCATTTTCCAGCATTTATATATTCATTTTATGAAAATAATCAAGTTGAATATAAGGTGATATGACAGAGAAAAGCAGTAGAAAGTCCCGATTGAACCTTAGGAATGTTAGGATACGAAATGTCATGACATTAGGGGTCGACAGGACAGGACAGGACAGAAATGAGCCATGTAAGTCTGTACTAGATATACGGCTTTGGAGACAGGATAGAGCCATGTAAGTCCATATTAGATATGTGGCATTAGAGACAGGAATAATTCATGTAAGTCCATGTCAAAGACATGGCATTGGCAGGATATTGTTAGACAGGAACAACCCTAGTATCCTTAGTATTCCGAGTGGTTCAATGGGCCATTATTCAAGTAAATGTACAGTGAATTATCAGCAAAGGAAAGGTAGATTGTAATCATGAATAATGAAAGGTCGGGTAAGAAAGAAGGTAAGTGAAGAAGAAGAAGGCAGAAAATGAGATGTAAAGAAAGCTTATAATGCTAATTGATAGTTTGCATACTTATCCCATATGATGAATGTTGTAATTTATTTGCTTGTAAACTTACTAAGCCTAGTGCTTACCCTCTTTATTTCTTTCTTCTTATATTTCTTTCCAAGCCACTCGGGGATCAAAGGAAACGTCAGAGATCCGGTCACACTATCGAGGAATTCTATCGGTATAGTTAGACGTTTCTTTTCGTGTATGGCATGTATAGGGACTTGGCTTCTTTTGATATGGATGTCTTATGACATGTTCAATGAATGGGATGTAAATACTTGATAGTGAATAGCTAATGAAATGGCTAATGATATACAACTATGATAGTATGTATGCTTGAGTGATAACTGTCACATGGAAATTAAGGAAAAATGTGAAAGTAGCTTAAAAACAGAACATTATAACAGCAGTGATATGAGTTTGAAAAATCACTAAAAATAATAAAAACATGTTTTGATGGTGAATAATATATGAAATTAAAGCTTATTGTGTCTATTTTCATATGGAACAAACAAAACAGGTAAAGGTATTGTATTTTATGAGATTTATGAGTTTTAGTAAAACAGGGCCAAAGGGATTTCTAGATCCCCTATTCCAAATTTGGAAATTCACCATAAATTGTACAAAACTAATTATGAGGATTACTTTATATTTTCAGAATTCTTATTGAGTTTAGTTTTAAGAGAAACAAACGGCATAGTAATATGAATTTTGTACAGGGAGAAAAGTGGTTCGAAGTAAGTAGAGGTCAATGCAATCGAGTTATGAAATAGGGGTAACTTTAACTAATAAAATGTACTAATTGGCCCAGCAAAAAAATTCTAGAAAAATATTAGTAGATAGGTATATGAATCTAGTTTCAGAGAAAATTTATGAATCTTAATTTTGAGTTTCGAAACTCAAGATATGAATTTTTAAGCGACTATGACACAGAATGGCAGCAAATTTCGAGAAGCTTAAATAAACGTTTTAAAGTTGCTTAAGTAATAGATTAAGTTTAGTAGCGCCTCGTGCTCGATTCTGGCGATGGTCTCGGGTAAGGGGTGTTACATTTATTGGTATCAGAGCAGGTTTAGTCGGTTCTCAGAATAGTTAGCATGAGTAAGAGTCTAGCTATACATGCCATACTTATATTTTGATAGTGTGACGACTCCTGACAATTTTTAAATATTTTGTTTTATAATAATGGATCCCGAACGAGCTGGTGATGATGATATGGAAAGTAATGCGCCTGCTTCCGCAGAAGGGGCAGTGCCATCTGAGAATAGGCCAGTAACAGTTGATCAGGGAGGAGTGACTCGAGAAGCTCTCTTCCAAGCTTTGAATGATTGGTTTGCCGAGTTTGTTCATACAAATCCGGCAGTCAGACCTCCACCCCCTCATGATTTTCAGGCTACCCATGTAGCTCAAGCTGCCCTAGTCACAGGTACAGTGATAAGAGAAAAGCCACCAGTTGATAAAATCAGGAAGTATGGGGCGGAAGAGTTTCGAGCAACAAAAGAAGATGACGCAGAAAGAGCAGAAATTTAGCTAGAAAATACTATCAGAGTTTTTGATGAATTATCTTGTACACCTAAGGAATGTATGAAATCTGTAGTATCACTTCTTATAGACTCAGCCTACCACTGGTGGAAGACTTGTATCAATTGTACCAAAAGAGAGGGTCACTTGGGATTTCTTTCTGGAAGAATTTCAAAAAAAGTACATTAGTCAGAGGTTTATTGACCAGAAGAGAAAGGAGTTCTTGGAGTTGAAACAAGGTAATATGACAGTGATCGATTATGAGCATGAATTTGTCAGGCTTAGTAAATATGCTCGAGAATGTGTGTCCACAGAGGCTATCATGTGTAAAAGGTTTGAGGATGGGTTAAATGATGATATCCGACTATTAGTGGGAGTCCTAGAAATAAAAGAGTTCGTTATTCTAATTGAGAGAGCTTGTAAGGTAGAAAAGCTGTTAAAAAGAAAAGGCAAAGTTGAAACTGAGACGCAAGATACGAAGAAAAGACAGATAAGCAGATCATTTCAGGTTACATCCAAGAGGCCCAAAGAGTTTCCTACCAGATCTAGCTTTTCGGCAGGGCATTCTAGTCAGAATAAAGGTAACAGATTTAAGGATCCAAAGGCTCAGACCACCTCAACAGCAAGTGTGGATAATGCTAGACCGGGTAGATCAGGGTGTCCATGGTGTGGTAGACTTCATTATGGTCCTTGTCGAGCAGGCAAAAATGTTTGTTATAAATGTGGTGCTCCAGATTATTTTGTGCGAGAATGTCTAGAGATGGCTAACCGAGGGGTAACACAGAGTGCTAGATCCGGAAATGCTCCTATTAGAGGTAGATCACTGAGGCAACTGGGAGTAAGAGCAAGTAACAGAGGCACCTCTAGAGATTTGGCAGTGAGACCAGATGTTAGAGCCCTTGCAAGGACTTATGCTATCCGTGCACGAAAAGAGGCATCCTCCCCCGATGTGATTACGGGTACATTTTCTTTGCATAATATTAATGTTATTACTTTGATTGATCCGGGTTCGACCCATTCCTATGTTTGTATGAAATTGATGCCCAGTATGAGCATGTCTATAGAATCTACAGAATTTGTGATTAAAGTAATGAATCCACTAGGCAAGTATGTATTGGTAGATAAAGTATGTAGAAATTGCCCCTTAATTATTAGAGGTCACTGTTTTTCGGCCGATCTCATGTTATTGCCGTTTGATGAGTTTGATGTTATTCTGGGTATGGATTGGTTAACTGCACATGATGTGGTAGTGAATTGTGGAAGGAAATTCATTGAGTTAAAATATGGAAATGATGAAATTCTTCGGGTTAATTCAGATGAGTTAGATAGTTCATTTGCCATGATTTCTGTTATGACTGCTCAAAAATGTTTGAGAAAGGGGTATGAGGCTTATCTTGCTTTTGTGTTGAATACTAAAGACCCAGAAATGAAAGTTGAATCAGTGCCCGTGGTATGCGAGTATCTAGATGTATTTCCAGAAGAATTACCAGGTTTACCTCCTGTTAGAGAAGTTGAGTTTGGTATTGAGCTGATTCCAAGTACCACACCTATTTCTATTACTCCTTATAGAATGGCCCTGTCAGAATTGAAAGAATTGAAAGCTCAGTTGCAAGAATTAACTGATAAAGGTTTTGTAAGACCAAGTAGTTCGCCATGGGGTGCACCAGTGTTATTTGTAAAAAAGAAAGATGGTTCAATGAGATTGTGCATAGATTATCGGCAACTTAACAAGATAACTATCAAGAACAAATATCCACTGCCCAGAATTGATGATTTGTTTGATCAATTAAAGGGAGCCACAGTGTTTTCCAAGATAGATTTGAGATCCGGATACTATCAGATGCGAGTTAAGGAGTCAGATGTTCCGAAGACTGCATTCCGAACTAGGTACGGTCATTATGAGTTTCTTGTGATGCCGTTTGGCTTAACTAATGCTCCTACCATTTTTATGGACTTAATGAACTGAATATTTACACCGTATTTGGATAAGTTTGTAGTTGTGTTCATTAATGATATCTTGATTTATTCTCCTAATGAGACTGAACATGAAGAGCATTTGAGAATAGTTTTACAGATTCTGAGAGATAATCAGTTGTATGCTAAGTTCAGTAAAAGTGAGTTTTGGCTCCGAGAAGTTGGATTCCTTGGACATATTGTTTCAGGTGAAGGTATTAGAGTTGATCCGAGTAAAATTTTAGCCATTGTCGATTGGAAGCCTCCCAGGAATATTTCAGAAGTTGGAAGTTTTCTTGGCTTAGCTGGTTATTATAGACGATTTATAGAGGGATTCTCTATGATAGCTACCCCGTTGACGAGATTGCTACAGAAGGATGTTAAGTTTGAATGGACTGAGAAGTCCCAGCAGAGTTTTGATAAGTTAAAGGCATTGTTGACTGAAGCTCCCATCTTAGTACAGCCAGAACAGGGTAAAGAATTTGTTATTTACAGTGATGCATCCTTGAATGGGCTCGGTTGCGTACTCATGTAAGAAGGAAAGGTAATTGCTTATGGCTCTAGGCAATTGAAGCCACATGAGAAAAATTATCCGACGCATGATTTGGAACTAGCTGCTATTATATTTGCATTGAAGATTTGGAGACGTTATTTGTATGGTGAAAGGTGCCGGATATTCACCGATCATAAAAGTTTGAAATACTTGATGACTCAAAAAGATTTGAACCTGAGGTAAAGAAGATGGCTAGAGTTGATTAAAGATTATGAGCTAGTGATTGATTATTACCCAGGTAAGGCAAATGTAGTTGCTGATGCTTTAAGCAGAAAACTTTTATTTACATTGCGAGCTTTGAATACCAATTTGTCCATGTCGGATGATGGTTCTATTCTAGCTGAATTGAGAACTAAACCGGTATTTCTTGAAGAAATTTGTGAAGCTCAGAAAGATGATAGTGATTTACAAGCTAAAAGAGTTTAATGTGAGTCAGGCATAAAATCAGATTTTCGGATTGGTTCTGATGGTTGTTTGATGTTTAGAGACAGAATATGTGTACCAAAGAATGATGAGCTTATTCGGAAGATCTTACAGGAAGCACATAGCAGTTTTTTGTCTATTCATCTGGGTAGTACAAAGATGTATAATAATTTGAAGAAATTGTACTGGTGGGTAGGAATGAAAAGAGATATTTCAGAGTTTGTTTCCAGATGCTTGATTTGTCAACAGGTAAAGGCCGAACACTAGGTACCCTCGGGATTATTGCAGCCTGTGCTAGTTCCGGAGTGGAAATGGGACAGAGTTACTATGGATTTTGTGACCAGATTGCCGTTAACGCCGAAAAAGAAAGATGCAGTATGGGTTGTGATTGATAAGCTAACTAAGTCGACTCATTTTATCCCAGTCTGTATGGATTATTCACTTGACAAGTTGGCCGAGTTATACATTTCAGAGATAGTTAGACTACATGGAGTGCCATTATCGATCATTTTAGACAGAGATCCAAGATTTACTTCACGGTCTTAGAAGAAGCTACAAGAAGCTTTGGGCACCAAGTTGAGTTTTAGTATGGCTTTTCATCCCCAAACCGACGGTCAGTCATAGAGAGTTATCCAGGTACTTGAAGATATGCTTAGATGTTGTATATTAGAATTTCAAGGCAGTTGGGAAAAATATTTACCATTGGTAGAGTTTGCTTATAATAATAGTTACCAGTCGAGTTTGAATATGGCACCTTACGAAGCTTTGTGTGGACGTAAATGCCGTACACCTTTATATTGGACAGAGCTTAAAGAAAATTAGATTTACGGGGTTGATCTAGTTAAAGAAACAGAAGAAAAAGTGAAAGTTATCAGAGATTGTTTGAAAGCAGCTTCAGACAGCAGAAGTCATATGTAGATTTAAAAATAAAAGAGATCGAATATCAGGTTGGCAACAAGGTATTCTTGAAAGTATCCCTGTGGAAGAAAGTTCTCAGATTTGGTAGGAAAGGCAAGTTAAGTCCTCGTTTTATTGGACCGTTTGAAGTGATTGAGAGAGTTGGACCATTAGCATATCAATTAGCTTTGCCGACTGAGTTAGAAAAGATTCATGACGTGTTCCATGTGTCAATGTTACAACGTTATCGATCAGACCCGTCACATGTGATTTCTCCGACAGAGGTTGAGATTCAGCTAGATATGACTTATGATGAAGAACCGGTAAAAATTCTAGCTCGTGAGATAAAACAATTAAGGAATAAAAGTATTGCTCTTGTAAAAGTCTTGTGGAATAGACATGGAGTGGATGAGGCTACATGGGAACCCGAAGAGGCCATGTGAAAACAGTACCCAAATCTCTTCACAGGTAAGATTTTCGGGGACGAAAATCCCTAAAGGGGGGAGAAATGTAACATCCCGAAATAGGGCCTAATCGGAATAGTGGTTTCGTTACCACAAATCTAAGATAGAAATAATTATTTTATTATTATGATGATGTTTATGATGTGATTGCATGATGGTGTGAAAATTTCGTGAAGAAATTCTATGCATAAAGTGCTTATTTTGAAATTAAGGACTAAATCGAATAAGTTGCAAAATTTGCATTCTAGAAGTTTTTAGTATGAAATTGCTTTGGAATATTAATTAGGAGGTTTTAAATAGAAATTTCACCAATTTATAAGTTTATGGACAAAAATTGGACATGGATGGAATTTTTGAAAGTTTAGTAAGGAGGGGCATTTTGGTCATTTGGATATTAACATGAAATAAAAAGGGAAAATAACACAAAATTGATCATCTTCTTCATTACCATGAAATTTCAAGGGTTCTCCATAGCTAGGGCTTGTTTCAAGCTTCCAAGCTCCATAGTAAGTGATTCCAAGCCCCGTTTTTAATGTTCTTTACGTTTTCGTAGTCCCGGTAGCTCGATAAAGCTTATGTTAGCAATATTTTAGTTAGGGTTCATATTTGGAAAAATACTCATAGGTGAAATTTGTGTATTTTGATGTTTTATGATAGAATATGAGGTTTTAAATTATGCTAGACAACTTGAGCTACTCGGTTTTAGGTAAAAACGAGTAAAATGGCTTAATTGGTAAAAATACCTATTGTACATAAGTGTATGTTATAGTAGGAATTTGAAGATGATGTTGGTAAATAAATGATCAGCATGTCTTAAAATACAAGAATTTGTGATAAGTTTTGATTTCCGAGTCTTGGGGCAAAAGTGTAAATATGCAAAAGTTTAGGGGCAAAAATGTAATTTTGCCAAAGTTTGAGTAAAGGGCTGTTTTGATAAATGTTGATATTAAATAAGTTAAATTTGCTATTATAGATCAAGAAGAACGAAATTCGGGAGTAGATCGAGGAAAAGAAAAAGTAAAGGACTAAATTGTAAAGTTTAGTCACATTTGGTATCGAGGTAAGTTTACGGTAAATAAGTGCAATATTCTATTATTTTACATTACTATTGTCATTTTCCAGCATTTATATATTCATTTTATGAAAATAATCAAGTTGAATATAAGGTGATATGACAGAGAAAAGCAGTAGAAAGTCCCGATTGAATCTTAGGAATGTTAGGATACGAAATGTCATGACATTAGGGGTCGACAGGACAGGACAGGACAGAAATGAGCCATGTAAGTCCGTACTAGATATACGACTTTGGAGACAGGATAGAGCCATGTAAGTCCATATTAGATATATGGCATTGGAGACAGGAATAATTCATGTAAGTCAATGTCAAAGACATGGCATTGGCAGGATATTGGTAGACAGGAACAACCCTAGTATCCTTAGTATTCCGAGTGGTTCAACGGGCCATTATTCAAGTAAATGTACAGTGAATTATCAGCAAAGGAAAGGTAGATTGTAATCATGAATAATGAAAGGTCAGGTAAGAAAGAAGGTAAGTGAAGAAGAAGAAGGCAGAAAATGAGATGTAAAGAAAGCTTATAATGCTAATTGATAGTTTGCATACTTATCCCATATGATGAATGTTGTAATTTATTTGCTTGTAAACTTACTAAGCCTAGTTCTTACCCTCTTTATTTCTTTCTTCTTATAGTTCTTGCCAAGTCACTCGGGGATCAAAGGAAACATCAGAGATCCGATCACACTATTGAGGAATCCTATCGGTATAGTTAGACGTTTCTTTTCGTGTATGGCATGTATAGGGACTTGGCTTCTTTTGATATGGATGTCTTATGACATGTTCAATGAATGGGATGTAAATACTTGATAGTGAATAGCTAATGAAATGGCTAATGATATACAAGTATGATAGTATGTATGCTTGAGTGATAACTGTCACATGGAAATTAAGGAAAAATGTGAAAGTAGCTTAAAAACAAAACATTGTAACAGCAGTGATGTGAGTTTGAAAAATCACTAAAAATAATAGAAACATGGTTTTATGGTGAATAATATATGAAATTAAAGCTTATTGTGTCTATTTTCATATGGAACAAACAAAACAGGTAAACGTATTGTATTTTATGAGATATCTGAGTTTTAGTAAAATAGGGCAAGAGCGATTTCTGGATCCCCTCTTCCAACTTTGGAAATTCACTATAAATTGTACAAAACTAATTAGGAGGATTACTTTATATTTTCAGAATTCTTATTGAGTCTAGTTTTAAAAGAAATAAACAGCATAGTCATATGAATTTCGTACAGGGAGAAAAGTGGTTCGTAGTAAGTAGAGATCAGTGCAGTCGAGTTATGAAACAGGGGTAACTTTAACTAATAAACTGTACTAATTGGCCCAGCCAAAAAATTCTAGAAAAAACTTAGTAGATATATATATGAATCTAGTTTCATAGAAAATTTATGGATCTTAATTTTGAGTTTTGGAACTCGAGATATGAATTTTTAAGCGACTATGACGCAGAATGGCAGCAAATTTCGAGAAGCTTAAATAAACGTTTTAAGGTTCCTTAAGTAATAGATTAAGTTTAGTAGCGCCTCGTGCTCGATTCTGGTGATGGTCTCAGGTAAGGGGTGCTACAGAGAAAGACTAAAGTTATGTGATGAAGTGATACATGTACTTACGCGAAACTCATGAGCAAACGTGCTCGGTATGCGATCAAATTTGGTAAGATGTATAAATGAGTAAGTTATACATATGAGGATGATTATATGATGACCTTGTGATTATAGGTTTATACTTATGATATATACATGTGTGTTAGGTTTGTTTGATGAGCATATATGAGGATTTTTAGGCCTAATTAAATGGGGAAATGATATGTTCAAGTCTTTATTGTGGTTGTATAGATTGAATTGGCCAATGAATGGCATGTAAATATTTGCTAAGGGCTAGTAATGGATATGTTTTGGTGATATGAATGTTAGATGGAAGTTAAAACAAAGAAATCATGAAAGAGTAAAATTAGCAATAAAACAGTATTAGACATCAATAGTTACGTGACTTTGAAAAATCACCAAAAATGGTGGGAATCAAATTAGAGATTTAATAAGATATGGAATTAAAGTTTATTGAGTCTATTCTCACATAAAAGAATTTATGTGAACAAAAGAATTTCATGTTATGAGATATTGGAATTTTTGTGAGACAAGGTTAGAATGGTTTCACAATCCCCTGTTCTGAATTTGAAAAATCATTAGAAATTGTAAAAAAATAATCATGGGATATAATTTATGTGATAAAATTTCTAAATGAGTCTAATTTTAAGTGTAACAGCTTGGTTTGGACCCTAGTCAGAATAGTGGTTTCAGGACCACATATCCGAGTCTGAAAAATATTTTAATATTATTTTCTGTGTCTGTGTTATCTGAATTAGCATCTGTGAAAATTCTGTGATTTAATTTATCTGTCTCTGTGCTTAATTATGAAAAAGGATTAAATTGCACATGTGATAAAATTAGAATGTCATAATTACATATATGTTTTTGATATGGCTTTTGATTTAATGGCCTTGTGTGGCAATTAAACCATTGAAGGTTTGAGTGGTCATAAATGACCTTATTACATATGTTTTTATTAATGTTTAATGGAGGTTAAAATTGGAATTTTGATATTATATGTTTTATACTAAAATAAATGAAACAAAAATATGGCCATTTCCACTTTGTTTTTGCCGAAAATAGAAGAAAGAATAAGAGTTCATGCTTTCTCAATTTTGGCACTTTGGATTAGTGATTAAGGTACAAGTTTTGATTGGTTTTTGATAGTTTCTATGTTTTTGTAATCGTTGCTTCCAAATATTTCATGCCCGTGTCTCAATTTCTGTTTTTGATAAAGTTGATGAATAGTGCTATTATTGATATTTGAAGCTTTGTGATGAATTTGATTGAATTATGATGGATAGGCATTGAATAAACATGTTTTGCCATGAAATTTTGATTATTTTGAGCTATGTAGATTAAATTGTGAAAATGAAAAGTTTAGAGGACTAATTTGTGAAATAAATGCAAATTATGAGTTTATATGAACACTATAGAGATTCAGCTAAGTACTTGTCTAAGAGATTTTGTTAATTTGATGATTTTGTAAAGTAGGGACTAAATTGTCCACATGTGAAAATATGGGTGTTAATTTGTAAAATGCCTTAAATAAGTGTTTGTGGATTGAATTGAATGGAATGAGTAATTGAATGGTCGAATTTGGATTTATTTAGATCCAGAACCATGGAAAATGGAGTTAGATTGAGGGAAGTCCAAAATCATTGAATAGTCAGCTCGAATCAGTTTAAATCCGTACGAGGTAAGTCAATATACAAATATGCGTCGTATTAATGTCTGTTATAAATTCTTGATTTATAAACTGTGTTTAGACGGCCATGAGAGCCTGAAGTATTATTCTGAGTAATTTCCAAATGACTGGTGGTAATATGATATCATGTAAGACCTCGTCCGGGATGTAGGCATTGATTAGAGAATTATGTGTAAGACTGTGTCTGGAACACTGGCATCATAAATGTTTCGTGTAAGACCCTGTCCAGGACAGTGGCATTGGTATTAAATAACATGTAAGACCACGTCGGGGACATCGGCATTGTAAAAGGCTATATGAATTCTGTAACGTTTTTGAATAATATGAAATGTAATTCCAAAGAAAGAGTGAATTGCATACCATATATGTGTCTGACTGAGGTATGTCTGTTCTATATTGAATTTATGAGTATGTAAGGATGCTATTGTGAACTATGAGAAAATGACAAATGAGTATATCTAGTTTATGAGTTATCTATATGAGATTTCTATCACAATGTGTTTAAGGATTGCATATGGTTGTATTTGACTTACTAAGCTCATTGTAGCTTACTCTATTTATTCTTTCAACTATTTTACAGATATCATAGCTACTGAGGGCTCAAGGATAGTCAAGGATCATCACCATACTATTGAGCTTGATTTTGGTACATTTTGAATGTACAAAGTCTAAGTATGGCATGTATAGGCTAGAATGTTTGTGTGTTAGGTTCGGATATGCTTATATGTAAAGGCCATGAGAATTGGCTGGTAAATGCTATGTTTGTGCTTGGTTTTGGTATATTGTTTGTGATGCCAAATTATGTAAGCTTATGGTAGTTATAGGAACTTGTATGATTTGGTCATTTTTGAAACATATCAATGCGAAGAAATGCTGAGTTTCGGATATGGTATAAATCAAGTGTTTAAATCTTGAACTTTGGTTAAGTCATGGATATGCTAGGTATGAGATTTGAAATTAAGTATGTAAGTGAATGGTTTGATTATGCTGAGGTATGTTTTAGGCATTGAATGTAGTTGGAAATGTAGCATCTTTGTGGCATGGATTTGGCTTGTAGGAAATGACCCTTAATGGGTGGAAAGCATGACTTGAACGAAGTTTGCTTAGTGCCACATGGATAGGGCACACGGGCGTGCCTTATGGCCATGTTGATTTTCCAATATTGACACAAACATTCACATGGCCAAGACCTACGGGCGTGTCACATGGCCATGGTAAAAAGTCAGTATGCATGCTCTGTTTTGGCACGGCTTGGGTGCACGGGCGTGCCTGAGTCTCATGTGAAGCACACGGCTTGGGTCCACGGGCATGCCTGAGTCTCTTGTGAAGCACACGGCCTAGTCACATGGGCGTGTGACCTCCTTAAGTTGGAAAATTTTATATGTGTTCTGAAGTTTACAATTGTATTCGGTTTAGTCCCGACCCTGTCTCAATGTCTGTTTGAGGTCTAGTGGACTTTCAAAAAGGGACTTATGTTTGAATCTTGTTAAAATCTGTGAATACTCTATTCTGATCTGTTCTGAATATCCAGTAACGCCACTTCCTATTCCGGTGACGGTTACGGGATAGGGGTGTTACATTAAGAGAAACAAATGGTAACATTATCTGAATTTTGTACAATGAGATAATTAATTTTTAGTGAAGAGAGGTCAGAACTGTCGGACAGTGAAACAAGGGAGACTTTAAAGAATAAACTGTACTTATTGGATAGACCAAAAATTCTAAAAATTTTATTGCAAGAAGATATATGAGTTTAGTTTCAGGGAAAATTTACAAATCTTAATTTGGGGCTCCGTAGCTCAAGATATAATTAATTTAGTGACTGTAACTCAAGTAGACAGGTATGAACATGAGTGAATAGTAGAACTATATGCAATTATGTTAGTATTATGCTGAGAACACATTGTGAGGATTGGTAAAAGTACATTAATTAATTGCTTATTATTTATATGCTAACTTACTAAGCTATAAAGCTTACTCCCTCCTTTCCATTTCTCTTAGTGTTGTCAGGTTGGCTCGGGGTTGGAGATCGCCGGAGATGCTAGCACACTATCAAGTTGTTATGTTGGTAATTGAATTTAAATCTCTGAGTTTATGGCATGTATAGGGATTTGTTTATTTGTGTATATATGTTATTGTGAGTTGGCCTAGAATATTGGCCTATGTTTTTGAAGTTCATTGTTGTATAAAGCCGTTTAATGTGGCCAGTATTTGTTATGTCATAATCTTATGATGATGCATTTCTTGGATGAGTATGATTTCATGTAGGGATGGATGTTTTGATAGCTTAATTATGTCAAGGAATGTGTCATTGAAGTTATGTTCAAGTATGTGCATAATAGGGTAGATAATGGCTTGGAAAATAGCCAATTTCTTGGCCACACGGGTAGAGACACGGCCGTGTGTCTCAGCCGTGTGGAGGACACGGCCTAACACACGAGTGTGTGACATGGCCTTTGACCCTAAATAGATGATGACGTCATAAATAGAAAGTTGCACGGGTGGAGGACACGGGCATGTCCCAAGCCACACAGGTGTGTGTGACCACATAGCCTGCTCACACGGGCGTATGACTCTCTAAAATATGAAAATTTTCTTAATGTCTCAAAAGTTTCAAAAGCTCTCAATTTAGTCCTTAACCACCTTCAATGCATGATCTGGGTCTCAAAGGCCCACATAAAGGGACTTTAAGATGGAAATTGAAAAGTTTTAAAATTGAACGAAAGTTTATGTCTCAATTTTATATGTTTATGTATGTTTAAGTCGGTAATGCCTTGTACCTATACCGGCATCGAACATGGGTAAGAGGTGTTACCAAAACCGTCACCCCATTCAGTCTCACTATATCAGAAAAATAAAGCTTCGCCAACTTCTGCAAAAAATAATCGGTCTTAATCGGTATGAAGTGCGCAGACTTGGCAATCGATCCATGTTGACCCACACTGAATCCTTCTTAGTAGTTGTTAGAGGCAACCCACTAACGAAGTCTATCATCACTCACTCCAATTTCCATAGAGGAATCTTAACCGGTTGCAGCAAACCTGAAGGCAACTAATGCTCAACCTTAACTTGCTGGCATGTTAGACATCTAGCCACAAAATTAGTAACCTCTTGTTTCAATTTCGGCCACCAAAACAGTTCCCAAAGATCTTGGAACATCTTATTCCCGTAGGGATGCATATTGTAAAGGCTACTATGCGCCTGCTTCAGAATAGATTGTCTCAAATCAGTATCATTTGGAACACAGATCTGTCCACAGAAATAAAGTACCCCATCACTGTTTAGCCTAAAATTCAAAGTACTACCACTTTAAATTTGACGGAATCAAAGACTCAAGGACTTATCCTCTAGTTGTTTAACCCTAATCTGCTCGATCTAGGTCAGTTTAACCTGAACCTCGACTAACAGAATACCATTATCAAATAAGCTAGGGCGAGCAAACATTGCCCTCAGATCAGTCATTGCCCTACGGCTTAATGCATCGGCCACCGCATTGGCCTTGCTTGGATGATACTCAATAGTACAGTCGTAATCTTTAAGCAACTCAATCCATCTATGCTGCCTAAAATTTAACTCCTTCTGAGTAAGGAGGTACTTGAGGCTTTTGTGATAAGTGTATATGATAAACTTCTCACTATAAAGGTAGTGCCTCTAGATTTTCAAGGCAAATACTACGGCATCCAATTCCAAATCCTACGTCGGATAGTTTGTCTCGTGTACCTTAAGCTGAGGAGACACATATGCTACCACCTTACCGTCCTACATCAACACAATCCCAAACCGACATGTGATGCATCATTATAAACCGTGAACTCTTTTCCAGATTCAAGCTGTATCAGAATAGGAGCCTCAGTGAGAATAGTCTTGAGCTTCTTGAAGCTCTTTTGCTGCGCATCAGTCTAGACAAACAGTATACCCTTACGGAGTAGCTTAGTTAAGGGTGCTGCAATTAGTGAGAAACCTTCCACAAATCGTCGATAATAACCCGCCAGTCCCAAAAAACTACGGATCTTAGACTCATTCCTAGGCTGCTTCCACTCCAACACAGCCTCAATCTTTTAAGGAACGACTCAAATCCCCTCAACGGATACTATATGACCTAGAAATGTTACCTCATGTAACCAGAACGTGCACTTGCTAAACTTAGCATAGAGCTAATTTTCCCTCAAAATCTGAAGAACAACTCTAAGGTGCTTGTCCTGCTCATCCTCGGTCCTCAAATAAACCAATATGTCATCGATGAACACCACCACAAACTGATCCAAATAAGGCTAAAACACTCGGTTCATTAGATCCATGAAAGCTTCCAGTGCATTAGTCAGTCCAAAAGGCATCACTAGGAACTCATAATGACCATAACGAGTCCTAAATGCCGTCTTATGTAGGTCAATGTCCTTAACCCTCAACTGATGATACCCAGATCAGAGGTCAATCTTAGAGAATACCGAAGCTCCTTGAAACTAGTCAAACAGATCATCAATCCTCGGAAGTGGATACTTATTCTTAATAGTCAACTTGTTTATCTGTCGGTAGTCAATACACATCCTCATAGATCCATCCTTCTTCTTAACAAATAGCACAGGTGCTCTCCATAGAGACACACTAGGGCGGAGGAACCCACGATCCAACAACTCCTGAATCTGAGCCTTAAGCTCCATAAGCTCCTTCGGTGCCATCGGATAAGGAGTGATCGACACCAAAGCTATACTAGGGCAGTGCTCAATCCCAAATTCCAATTCTCCAATCACGACTACATCATTATCCTCCTCAGTTCTCAAAACGACCCTCTTAGTTGCACCGTCCAAACTTACTTCATGCTTGACCAACCAGTCCATTCCTAGAATTAGGTCAAACTCCCCAGTTCACCACACTTCAAACTTTCATATTCTACCACTAGACATCAAAATGCATTTAGGTCATCCATGGGTAAAATTTTAAAAATGAACCCTAGCTCAAATTAGTAGTAGAAATAGCTAGAGCAAGTTACGAGGATTTCAAAAATACGAAGAACATTAAAAACGGGGCTAGGAGTCACTTAGAGCTTGAAAAGATGACAAAACCCTAGCTATGTTGCCCTTACAAATTTCAGCCAAGAGGAAGAAGATGGACACCAATTTTGACTTACTTTCCCTTTTTATTTCTTTAATTATCCTAATGACCAAAATGCCCCTCATGCCCTTCATTGAAATTTTTTCCTTCCGTGGGTATTTTTGTCTCAACTCAATTAAAATGGTCTAATTACCACATAAGGACCTTAGATTTAAAACCCATTTCAATTAAGTACTTTTATGAATTAAAACTCATACTTTTCACTTATTGCAATTTAGTCCAACCTATTAAATTGGACATGCAAACAATAAAATTTACCTACCAACAATTCACACAAACATTCAATCACCAAGACTAAATCGAAAAAATATTTTAGACCTCGGATTCATGGTTTCAAAACCACTATCCTATTTAGCCCCTAATTCGAGCTGTTAGAACATGTGTCTCACTAGTGTCTAAGTTCAGCGTGCCGCCAGAAAAAGAAGACTCGGCGCGAGCCCCTCTACGGCCTCTACCACGGCCTCGAGTACCACGTTCACGGATACCTCGTGTGCTCATATCTATTCGGATATATCTATATTTCTAATTTTATGAATCAGTTATAGTTCAATATTTATTAGCAGTTGTTTTATATAAATAGTTTCAGTAATTTAGAGTTTGTTTTTGTATGTCACAGTTTCTATCAGTTTTACAATAGTTTTAGTTTCACTACAGTTTCCGTATACACTAACTAGAGTGTTTTCAGAATAGACTATCTATAATTTGAAATCAAAATTCAGAAAACTTACAGGATCGCACTAGAGACTCGATGTACCACATACTCAGTCAAATCATTTAAGTCCTTTGAAAATCAGTTCTTTAAAAACCAAATTTTAAAACTCAAAATCCACAGTCGAGCTTTGCAGCCTGGCTCTGATACCACTAAATGTAACATCCCAAATTCAGCCTAAACGTTATAGCTGAATCTCGCGGTGTCACATGATAGGGTGTTTGAAAACTAAATTGTCACGATGAAATCATTTTCAATTTGTCTATTTCTGTTAACTCTTAATATCTCTAAAATCCATTTGCCAGTTAAGTCAAATTTCCAAAAACGTAATTCATAGTGGAAGCTTTCAAATCATTTGTTTTAAAAAAACCCAATGTAATTAAGTAAATCCGATCATTTTAGAAAAACCCCTTTATTTCAGTAAAATCAGTTTTTTTGTTCAGTTGCACCTTATAAAATCCATAAAACCAATAAAAACCCGCAAATTAAGAAAAAAGACCGAAAAGTGCCAAATTACATAGAAATTAACCAATAATAAAAATGTACTCATAAATTGTAAATCATACTAAAAAGTGCTAATAACAGTGATCACCTCTGAGTCATCCGCAGCATCAATCCATCTAAGTCTGGGAATTACCTGTACAGATAAGACAGAAGGAGCTGAGTTTATGTAAACTCAGTGTGTAATCCCTACAGAAAACAGACAAGCAGTAAATCACAGTAAACAGTCAAACACAATTTGGGCCTAAGCCCATTTCAGTTTCAGTATCAGATATGCATTAGGGCCTTAGCCCATCACAGTAACAATCATGCATGCATTGATCAGAAAATAGAATCCTACCCATCAGCCTCTAATACACCATCTCCATCCATCCCCACACTTCTTGTGGGGTTTAAAACACCCACCCAACCCTACACTCCAAGCTGTACCAAACGCGACACATATCAGTATAATGGAGCTGAGCTAGCAGTCAATAGGCTTAAGAGCCTTTCTGTAACACCCTAAACTCGACCCGAACGTTATGGCCGAATAAGGCGGTGTCACATTGAAGGGTAGTACGTTTAAGTCAAAGTTGTTGGAAAAACCCTAAATCACTTGGTTATTCGGCATTTTAAAATCCAATAAGTTTCTTAAAATAAAGCCATGCCTCATAAGTGTATTTTAGTTCAAACTGAAATCCAAACCGTGTAATTCTACAAGTTTAAATAAAACCTTGAATATGTTAATTCGAAAACCGGAGTTCACAAACCTTGGTTAAGTTCCTTGTCTATTTACAGTGGAAGCTCTTATTTTGAAAACGTTTGTTTCTTAAGTGGAGTTTGCGTAAAAATATTACTGTAGTTCCACGTTGGGAAAATCAAGTTTAAACTTGGAAGTTGAGCAAAACGAGAGGAAGGATCCAACCAAAATAAAACCAAAGATAAGGGCCTTATTACAACCCAAATAAAAAAACAACTAAAGATAATATGAAAGCATCTACTAAAATATCAAACAGCTCGCAGTGTGGCCACCTCCGTGTCCTCCCATACGTCGAACCGCCTACTGGGATTACCTGAAAAATTAAAAGAGGGGTTGAGTTTTCGAAAACTCAGTGTATACAACCCTCATCAATCAACAAAATAAGTCACATCAGATTAGGGCCTCGGCCCATCAACATTAACAGTGGTAATTGGGCCTTAGCCCAAATTGGCCTCAGTTGGGCTTAAGCCCATATCAAATATCAAAATTAATACATGCAATGCTTAAATGCCCATACCAACCCTACACTCCATCTCCTGTCCAGCCCTACACTCTTGTGGGGATATATATATATCGACCCACCCATCCTTACACTCCCTTTGTAGCACCGGTTGCTGCACTACTCAATGTTGCAGCAAAGCTGCCAATCATATACTAGGCTTAAAAGCCATCGGTAGATCCACTGTCGTCAAGCGACTATGTGATCCTCACATAACACTTACTCCAACATAAACCCATTCGACATGCAAGCATGGATGCAACATAACGTATTAAATATGGCATGCAAAATCAGTGATAAAATAGGTAGGAGTATTTTAGTCCTTTCACCCTTAAGGGCATTACGGTCATTTACTATTATTATGGCTGAAGTGCATGTCTCGGCCCATTAACAAGTTCGCTATCATTAGTGCATTTAATGACATTTTAAGCAATTACAAGAACTATAGGGCCCAAAAGCCCAGTACGTGGCCCAAATCTCTCATATGGCCCATTCAGCCCAAATCCACCATTGGCCATGCAGTCAATATGATCGGCTCGTCAATTCTTACCAATCCATCAATTTTACTCGTGTCGGGCCTACGAGCCCATCGGGCCCATTTGGCCCATTTCGACCCAATTGGCCAAAAAGTGGCGCAAGCCCATGAGATCGCTCATGGGGCCTCTGTCGTCATATCAATCTCTGTAGATAAGTATTCGCACGCTGGTGGGGTTATTGTAGCCAAGTTTTCAACTTTCTAGCTTTTCGGGATTTCCTGATCTATCGTATATACAGTGTGTATACACACCTTGATGAAAAGAAACGTAATAGCCCACGAGCATAGAACCTATATTGGAATGAGATACTTGGTTAGCCCTTCGATTAATAAGCTTTAACAACCTTTCTAAAATCGAAACTGAATCCTAAGATTAATACTTACTTTGACTGATAAAGCCTTGCTAAACTCCCTATTTGGTATCAAAGTATATACCCCTTGACAGATCTACGTTTACAAAAGCCTTACTAAAAAGAGGTTGCTAAAACATGTGGTTAAAACCACACTTGGCAAGACATAAGCCACTAAGAATATTTAGCCTTCAACATAGCAAGGCAAGAACACTTACTTAGATCAAGACTAAGAGAAGGATGTCAATTGCTTCATGCCACTTGCCCCCTTTATCAAAACTGGAGTGAACCTACATACCAACCAACGTCAGACTAAGCGAAAAGAGGGGAGATTCGGTAGGTATAAAAGAAATAATACTAGCAATGAAGACCGAATAAAAGAACCGCCATTACTTACACTTGATTTATGCAATAAAGAAAAGATGAAACCGCAACTTGTGATAGGAGAAAGAAATGTGAACAGCTTCGGCAATAGATGATAGAGAGAGATATACGACTTACAAAAAATAGTGTTGAACAACAAAAGATTTGGCTATAGCTTGGCAGAGAATCAAGAAAAGAAGAAAGGATTGAGAAGAGGGAAGGAATAGTCGATTAGAAAAATAGTAAGGAGAAAGGAATAGAAAAGAAAAAATGGACAAATGAAAGAGCACTCAATGCTTGCCAGAAATGACAGAAAAGTTGCATGAGTGGTCAGTTTTCAGTATATGATCGGCAATACAAAGAAATGAGAAAAAGAAAACAAGGAGAACCCCCAAATATCACAAAAGAATTCGGCAATATGAGAAAAAGGTCCTATGACCGAATATGCATAATGGGAGTCTCATATTCGGCCAACTACCACTCTCTATCCTTTCCCTTTATTTCCCCCTTGATATGTAGCACAATCTTCTACCAACAACTCAAGACCAATCCAAACTTCCCCCCAGCAGTCTTTCACTCGAACTCTACCACCTCACAGTAAAGGAGTAAAATAAATACTCCTTTAAGCATAAGGTGACTCGAACCCAAGATCCTTTGCCACCTAATGACGCCACATCCACCAGACCACAAGCTCATCTTGTGTCACATTTTATCCCCCAAATACTTATAAAGCCTTCTTGCCAATATCTATGTAACGCCTCGAATTTTGGGCTTAGAAGTTTTGGGCCTTGAGTTTTGGATCGGTTAAACGGTGGCTTAAATAATTCAAATGTGTGATTTTAGAGTGTTTGGAGGGTACTATGAAGTCCTGGGTTCAAGTTAAGCTATAGGAAAAATTTTGATTTTTATCCTTAGTGGAACCCTGATCTCAAGTGGTATGACTCTTAAATAAATCAAGGTAAAAAAAGGCACAAAAAGGAGTGTGGTGTAGTGGAAAAGTGGCGCTACTTAGGTGACAAGGAAGTGACGTCATAAAGGAAGCAAGGGGGTCCAAGGTTCAAGTCTTGGCTCTTGCAATTTATTTTGGTTTTTCCTTTAAATAAATCTGGAAGCGAGTAGGCGGGCTGTAAAATTAAATATGTTGGACTTATGACACAAATGAGCTCGTGTCCTAGTGGTGGTGGCGTGACATGGTTATTGAGAGGACTATGGTTCGAATCCCTTTACACGCAAAGGTTGATTATTTTGCTAATGATTTAGTTTTGGGGGATTGATGGAGAATCCCACATCGAGAAGCTAACAAGAGAATAGGTGAGGAGCTGGCTTTAAATAGAGCAAACCATGAGGAGAGTAGGCATACCTTTCTTGGCTTATCCCTTTCATGTTGTGGCGTGTTCGTTTGGGTTAGGCGTTGGATCATTCGTTGATCTGTATGCCGTTGGGTCACGGTGGTGGTGACCGTAGTTGATCGACACACCCCCTGGGGAGTCAAGAGTGTGATTATTGTTGGCTTCTAGGCATAGCAGCGTTCAGAGCATGGATTAACTTCAGATACCTATCAGGTGTGTACTTCACCCCTGATTTGCAAAATTACCGAATTACCCTCAATTTGTAAAATTACAAAAATATCCCCGGTTTGCAAAATTACAAAAATACCCTCGATTTGTAAAAGTACTATTTTACCCCTAATTTGTAAAGTTACCATTTTACCCCTAATTTGTAAAGTTACCGTTTTACCCTTGATATGTAAAGTTATCGTTTTACCCCTGATTTTTAAAGTTGTCGTTTTACCCCTGATTTGTAAAGTTACCATTTTACACCTGATTAGTAAAGTTATCGTTTTACCCTGATTTGTTAGAATTACCGTTTTACCCTCAATTTACAAAATTACAGAAATACCCCAGTTTACAAATTACAAAAATACCCCAAATTTAATAATTATCAAAATACCTCTGATTTATAAAATTACCAAAATACCCCTGGTTTGTGAAATTACTGAAATACCCCTGGGTTGTAAAATTACCGAAATAGCCCTATAGGGTAGAATTACCAAAATATCCCTTTAGGGAAGAATTACCGAAATATCCCTTTATGGTAGAATTACCGAAATACCCTTATAGGGTAGAAGTGATTGATATGTTTTAATATGTGTTTAAATGACTGATACTGAACATGGCCATTTCGCATACATGTGTGATGATTGAGCATAGCATACACGACATATTGGGTTGGGACATTGATATGGAGGAAGTTCTGTTCTGATAGGATCGCACGGGTCGCACAAGACGATTGTGGATCCAGTAATAATTTGATAGGTTGCACGGGTTGCATGAGACAATTGTGGACCGACTGAGGGCTTAATGCCATTTATTCCGAGTATGGCTCTGTGCTAACCAAACATATGGCTCTATGCTATCGGGATCATGGCTTTGTGCCAATTATATTTTCCTAAGGCTATGTGCCTATCTTATTTACTGATGAATGTGTGTCGATCACATTTACCCATGCCTATGTGCCGGTTATATTACCCTAATTGATGGCTATGTGCCAATCCTATTATAGTTACTGATTGGTTTGTGCCAATTATAATACTGGTACTAAAGGCTTAAAGCCACATTTAAATTAGCAGCATGGTTGCATCATTGGTGTGTAGGGCTGGGTGGGTCGAGTTATTCCCCACATGGTGTGTTGGGTTAGTACGAGTGGTGTGATGGCTGGACTGGGTTGGGATTGCATTTGCATATTGTTCTGATTCTGCTATGGGCTTGGCCCACACTGTTCTATATAGGGCTAAGGCCTAGACTAATCTGTTCTATATAGGGCTTCAGCCCAATCAGTTTTGCATATCTATATTATACTGTTACTGATTCTATTTTGGGCTTAGGCCCACCTGATTCTGATTCTGATTTTGACTCTAATCTGATAATGTTTCTGATTTTGTAATAGGCTAAGGCCTATCAGGTACTGTTTATGATAATGGGCTAAGGCCTAATTGATACTGGAACTGTAGTAGGGCTGGGACCCAGACTTTTAATTCTTTTGTATGACTGACTATTCGTTTTGTATGGTACCGAATTACACACTGAGTTTTCATAAAACTCACATCGTTTAATAATTGTGTAGGTAATCCCTAGCTTTAGGAGGATCGGTGCTGCGAGGGACTTAGAGAAGGCCACACATTGCTTATTCTTTGTCTTGATTTACTTTTAAGTACTTTATTCCAGTTTGGGTTGTAATAAGGCCTTTTAAACTTTCTGGTTTTTACATTTGGGATTTTATTTATTATTTTATAATTGCTAGAAGTCGGACACGATTTTTCTGAAACAACAACTATTTTTCAAAATATCACGTTTTTGCAACTGTTTTAAATTAGGCTTCCGTAACAATTAAGGTTTTAAAGGTAATAACATTTTACAAGAGAACGTCTTTTAATAAACCACATTTTAAAAATATGCATACGAAATTCAAGATTTTACACAAGTTTTAAATGGCAACAAGTTTTAATAAGAAGGGTTTTCAATGGAAACAAGGTTTTCAAAAAATACCTTAATGTGACACGCCAGATTCAGGCCTAACTTCTAGGCCAGGTTTGGGGTGTTACAATCTAGGTTCATTCAAGAAATAATCAAAAATTCTACTCACGTCATGACTTGAACCTCAAACCACATGCATACTCTTAACGCCTCTTTCCCACTAGACCACACACTCTCTTGTGTCATGCTTTCACAAAAAATATTCTTAAGGCCTACCTATTAACGTCAAGGCTCTCATAAGAGAAAAACATAAATTTTTTCTAAGGCCCAGGTTTGAACCTGGGACTTCTCCAATACTCCCAAACACACCCAAACCTCTTAGCCATTACACCAATGTGCCATTCAGTGCATATGGGCCCAGGGCCCATTACGCAACTTAAGTAGGGCCCACGTGCTCGTATGGCCCACTAAGCTAGATTTGACCATAGCCATGTGTACGACACAGCCATACCATTAATTCCCATGAGTCTAAGGACAACCACCAGTATAGGCCCACAAGCTTATTGGGCCCACACAGCATTCTTCCAAGCCCAATTTTGAGGCGTTACACTTTCAGTATATATATTGCAGTGGAGGTGTCAGTGAATTGGCATAAAGCCTTTTAGTATACTTCCTCCAAATTCTATCATCCCAACCCAATGTAATGCAAATGTACAATAAATGACATGCTATTACGGTGTTATCAGTACAGATATTCAGATCAGTATACATGCATAATATTAACATGCTCAGTACATAAATCATTCAATCAGTTCAAACATTTAAGGGTCTAAGTAGTGCTTGCTGACCCTATAGTAGGTTCATAGTTGACTTAGACAACCCGTGCAACCTTAGAAATTGTTTGAGTTAAATGGGCTCACACACCCATATGGCCTACCTGTGTGGGCCCACACGCACATGTGGCCTACTCGTGTGGGCCTACATGTCTGTATGACCCACACGGCCTGGCCCAAATTTTTACACGCGTGTGTGGACTACCTGTGTGGACCCACACGGCCGTGTGGCCCACAGAACCCAAATCAATCTAGCTCGTGTGTTGCACACAGCCTATCTAACCATCACATGGCCATGTCTTACATACATGACCTGGCCTCGTCAATCACATGCCTTTGTCCTATCACACGGCCTACCACACGAGCGACCACACGCCCATGTGGCATCGAAAATAGGGTTTTTGGCTTTCATTGAAACCCCACTTTCTGTGTTTTTGGGTACACACCTAGTTTTAATTGAAGTTGAAATGATTCCAGAGCACTCTAGAACCAAAAAATTGACATTCTAATGCCCAATTTCAAAAATATTAACAAAATATATATGATATAATAACGAGATGTTCAACCCAAAAACTTTCAAACCCTTACCTTCAATCAAGAGTAGGAATTCCACCCCCTTAAAAAGTCAATGGGCGATCTCCAGCCTCTCAATTAACTCCTAAACCATAAGTAAAACACCTCTTAAACAGTTAGCCAAAGTAACGTTAGAGTTTACTAAAATGAAAACTTACTAAGCACGCACAATCCAACCTTGTAGAAAAAAGAATACGAAATAAAAGATGAAATTGAAGGGGATGCAAAATTCAAGGAAAATTCAGTAAGGGAAGGGAGTAGATTTTCGAAAAAAAGGAAGGAGGAGAAAGGATTTGCGATAGAGTGGAGACACAATGAAGGTAACATCAAAGTTTTTCTCTGAATGGAAACAACAGTTTTGTCAGATTCTGCTAACTCCCCACTAATCCATATCCTAACCACCCACTACTTAGAATCTTAATAAAACTCGAACTATTACCCCACGATCCTTTTAATTAAAATCCTACTGACTAAATATATGGATTTATTCTTAAAAATACCAAAATTTACCCAAGGTAAGGCTTGTACTTGAGACCTCTCATACACACCCAGAACACTTAACCACTGAAGCCTTACCTTGGGTAAATTTTGACCCTAGTCGAGAATTGGTTTTGGGACCACTAAACCGGGTCATTGAAATAATTGATTTTTATATTCTATGTTTGATTTATGTGATAAATTTATATATGAATTTTGAAAGTTTGAAAATGTCAAATTGAATGTGAATTTAATAGTAAGGACTCATGTGAGATAAATTAAAACATAAGTGGCCAAATCCAAGGGATTAATTGTGGAATAAAATGAAACAAATGGGCTTGCATGTCAAATTGACATGTTTCTATTTAGTGGCCGGCCATGTGGGAATTAATCATTGAAAAACATGTATTTTAATCTTAAAATGGAATTAAAATAATATATGTTACTTTGATGTGAAAATAAAAGGAATAAAAATGAATAAGGGTCAAAAGAACAAAGTCCATCTTTGTTTTTCATTTTGCCGAAAATAGAGGAAGAGGGTTTGGCATTCGGTCATTCATTGTTGGCTTGATTAAGGTAAGAAAGTCTTGTTATTTCCTTTGAATTTCTAAAGTGTGGTGGATAATCAAGTGTTTAACTTAGCCCATTTTGAAATTTTAAGTTCTATAGTGATTTGGGCATTCAGCCATGACTTTGATGATAGGAAATGGTTGTTGTTTTATGCTCTTATGAGTGAAGGTGGATAAGTGAGCTTTAAACTTGTTAGAAATGCATAGTCGTGGTTTAGGTACTTTAGGGAAATTTTGGCTAATGTGTTTGTGTTTGCCAAGATTAAAATTGAGGTTTTGAGCATAATTGTGTAACTTGTGAACGAATACTTGAAATTTTGAATTAGGAACATGAATTTAGTCGGCTACTTAAAACAAATTGCCGAATAATGCTCAACATTAGTGCTATTTATTTAATTGGCAAATTGAACTTAGAATAAGTGAATTCGTGAGTATGGTGCAAGGTATTTAAATTCAGCCATTAGCTAGATGTTGTTAAGATTAATGAAATAAAGAATGGTGGGTTTAATTGAAGAAGTCATGCTTTTTGTGCCTTATTTGCTTAGTGAACATTTGGCTTTGTCTCTAGGGAATGAATGAATTGTTGATAATTTTTTTTATGGGATTTAGCTTTGCCATGTTTATATTAACAAGATGAGAAATGAATTAAGATGGTCCTAGTGTGCCGAATGGGAGCTAGGGATTTGAGTTAAAGATAGAAGATAGTGAGTAAATATTTCATAGTCTTTTTGACACTTAAGTTCACATGAAATTGAGCTTACTAAGTGGTAACATATTCGGCTCTTGATGATTATTATGTCTTGAATAATGAGTTTGATTAAAAGATTATGTATACTTAATCTAATCAAAGCTAGGCATGACATGCAACATAATGGTAATTGGCCGAATGTGTATGTGTGCTATAGAGAGGATAATTGTATTTCTTGCTTTGACTAAGTGAAGTACATGAAGTTAATACACTTAATTTGTCCGATTAAGCTCAAGAGCATTTAGGGGCAACTTCGGACAAGGGGAAAGCAAAAGTGACGGAATAGCCGACCCGTAATTACTCAGAAAGATACGAGGTAAGTTCTCAAATAACAAATTTTAGCTTATGATATGATGAAGTTATAGTGCACATGTATAATATATATAAGCTTAGATTTAAAGGTTATGCTTGAATGTCTTTTTGGGAAAGATAAATTGAGAAATTGTTGGAAGCCGAATATTAGTATTGAACCTTGTTATATCTTGATAAGAAATTGTGTCCTTGATTTATAACCAGTGAACCGAATGATGCATAGTTGGTAAACATGCTGTAATTGCATTCTAGTATCAGGAATGATATCCAAATGTGATGGGATATGTATGCTTATATGTGCGAACGTTAATCAGTGTTAAGAATCCGAGCTTAGTCTCGACGGGCTTTCGAGCCGGTGTTAAGATCCGGGCTTAGTCCAGAAGGCTATCCGTGGGGGCATTATATCTAGGTTAAATTTCGTAAGCATTTGTACAAGAAATTATATAATAAATGTTGAAACAATTTTAAACAAATGCGCTACCTACCATGAGATAGCCAGGTATGCATTCTACTTTCGTTGAGACTTTGATTACCTTCGAATTTTGATTTTGAAATCCGATAGGGATACTTAAACCATTTTTTAGAATCACTCGAATGTTTATGATCTGATTTTGATGAATGAGTTCTATTTTTAAAGAGTTTAACTTCCTGAATGTGAGATGAATATGTATATACATGAGATTGACATGGAAATTGATGTGGGCGTACTCGGCTATAGGTTGAAGTTATTGAATACATTGATCTTTCCTTTGTGATATGAATGATATAAGTAGTATCTTCGTTATGTTCTTATTCGGCCAAAGAATGAACTAAACAAGTTTAGATATTACTATGCCATTTTTTTAAAATTGATTTTTGTTACTTAAAAACTTACTAAGTAAATGATTGCTTACTTCGTTGCCCTTATTTTTTATTTTATAGATTTCCCTCGGTAGCTACGGTCTCGGGAATTCCAGGGTTGAAGTCATCCACACTATCAAAACATCTCTCGGTATTTTGTAACTAAACCTTGAAAATGGCATGTATAGGCTTGTTATTTTAATGTTAACAAACATGATTTTGAAATTGTAATTAAGTCAGCCATACGAAAATGGCTTACCCGAATGCCTTACATTCATATCCATAGTTTTAAACTTGGTTACTATATATGTGAATGGAACTTTAAGTTATGAAATTTGTAAACTAGGCTCGAAGTATGTCATACTATGATAACTATGTTATATGAAACATGTGTGTTTAAATGTGATCAATAATGATATTAAATGTAACATTTCGATATGTACATGAGGACTAAATGGAGTTTATATGAAATTCGTTGGTATGTTACGTTGTATGTTGTTTTGAATTTGGTAAATCGGCTTAGCTGATTTTGGTTTTGAACTTTGCTAAACTTGACAGTCTTTTTATCATATGAATAGTAATGGTCTTAAAAGAAATGGTTAGTGGTGATCATTGACCCAATGTATGAGTGTTCGATTATGAATGTATTTATGACATGAATTGTGCGAGTGAGATGTTGCTTAGTTAATTGATGGTTGGGTGATGCCTCTTGACTCTCCTGTGATGGGTACGGGTCTAGGGGTGTTACAGTGTCACATTTACACAAAAACATAAATAAGAATTTTGGGGTGTTACAGTGCCTTCGAAAAGAAGTATATGGGGGTGAGGTACATTGAGGCCCATAGATTGGAGTTTATTGGGCTTAAGCAAAGTGAGATATCTGTGACTGAATATGATGTCAAGTTTTTAAGGCTTAGTAGTTACGCTTATAGCCTAGTTGTGACGTGTATGATAAGAGTGTCTGATTTGAGGACGAGCTTTGTTATGATCTAAAGGTTTTAGTAGCTCTACAGGAGGAGCGAGTCTTCAAAATGTTAGTGGAGAATACTAATATAATATAAGAGATTAAGTGCATAAAGTACGAAAGGAAGAAGCAGGAAAAGAATCAAAATAAGAACAATAAGGATTCGAGTCCTTCTAGTTTAGCTTTGTGGCCTAAGAAATGGGCCAGGATTGATAGGCCTCAACAGGTTGAAATGAAAGTAAATACTAGTAGGGCACAAGTTTGTGCTGATTATGGTGGGCGCCATTCGAGCGAATGTTAGAGATGGATAGGAGCATGTTTATGGTGTAGGTCTATAGAACACCAGATTAAGGATTGTCCGCATCGTGCTGAGTAGATGCAAGCAATAGTTTATGATAGATTTTAGCCTCAGCGGGTAGATCAGTAGCTTTCGAAGGTTTATGGTCAGTTTATGAGAGGTAATAGAGGTGGTCGTAGACAAAGGGCATTAGGTCGAGGTGCTAATCAGATTAAAGCGAGGCATCCTACTTTGGTTTATGTGGTGAGACATCACGAGGACAGAGAAGCAACCAATGTGATAGTTGGTATGTTTACTATTCATTCTCACTCATACTTTGCTTTAATTGATACTAGTTTCACGCATTTATACATTGCTAGTAGTATGTCTGGTAATCTGAGAATTTCTGTTGAGGATACTATTAGTGATATTTCTATACTTAGTCCATTGGGGCAGTTAGTGTAAGTTAATAAGATATATAGGAGATGTTCGTTTGAGATTTAGCTGTTTGTGTTCTCGATAGATATGATAGAGTTATCATTTCAAAAATTTGATCAGATTTTAGGAATAGACTGTCTTTTGGAGCATCAAATTAGTTTGAATTGTACCTCGAAGACGGTAACCCTAAAGATCGAGGATGGTGAAGAAATTGTTATGATAGGTGAGCATTGAGATTACCTCCCTAATATGGTTTCCACTATGGTAATTGATAAATTGATTCGAAAAATGTGTAATGCGTATTTGGCATATTTGCATGACACAAGTGTTGTGGGTTTTGCTATGGAGGGAATTCACATGGTTAAAGACTTTTCGGATGTCTTTCCTAAGGAATTTTCAAGGTTACCACTGGATAGGGAAGCTGGGTTTGGAATTGAGGTATTGTCAGAGACAACTTCGGTGTCTATTGCTCATTACTGTATGACACTGAAAAAGCTAAAGGAAATGAAAATGCAGCTTCAAGAACTTCTTGATAGAGTATTCATTAAACCTAATGAGTTTTGATGGGGAGCACCTGTACTCTTTGTCAAGAAGAATGATGGTACTATAAGGATTTGCATAGATTACCGACAACTGAACAAGTAAATGGTAAAGAACAAATATCCTTTACCGAGGATTGACGATTTGTTTGATCAATGTCGATGAGCATCTATGTTTTTTAAGAGTGATATGAGATTTGGGTACCATCAGTTAAAGGTGAAAGAGGTCGATTTGCCTAAAACTGATTTTAAAACTCGTTATGGTTATTATGAGTTCCTAATTATGCCTTTTCCTTTGACGAATGCTTTGACTACATTCATAGATCTCATGAATATGGTGTTTTAGTTGTATCTAGATCAATTCATCGTAGTGTTTATCAAAGATATTTTGATATACTTTAAGACCGAGGTTGAGCATGATGAGTATTTTAGATTGGTCTTGCAGATTCTCTAAGAGAATAAGCTCTATGCTAAGCTGAGAAAGTGTGAATTCTAGTTTAATGAAGTCATGGTTTTGGGACATGTGGTTTCCACCGAAGGAATCTGTGTGGACCTAAAAAAGATAAAGGCTATTCTGGAGCGGAAATAGCTTAGAAATGTTTTTGAGATTCAGAGTTTTCTCAGTCTAGCAAGATATTATCAAAGGTTTGTAGAGGAGTTTTTGTTAACCGCCACTCCTTTCACTAAACTGTTGCATAATAATACTCCCTTCGTGTGGAATGATGATTAGCAGTCGAGCTTTAAAAAGCTCAAGTCGATATTGACTCAAACAACCGTTCTAATACAAACTGAATATAGGAAGGAGTATGTGGTATATAGTGATGCATCTCACACTGGTTTGGGTTGTGTTTTGATGTAAGAGGGTAAAGCGGTGGCTTACAGATCTAGATAACTCAAGTCATATGAGGGAAACTATCCGATACATGATATTGATTTATCTGCAGTTGTCTTTGCCTTGAAAATCTAGAGGCATCATCTGTATGGTGAGAATTGTATTATTTACACTGATCACGAGAGCCTCAAGTATCTCCTCACTTAGAAAGAGTTGAATCCTAGGCAATGTAGATAGATTGAGTTGCTTAAGGATTATGACTGCACTATAGAGTATCACCCTAGCAAGCCAATGTGGTGGCCGATGCTTTAAGTCAGGCGCAGATGTTTGAGTTGAGAGTAATGTTTGGTCGATTGAGTTTGTACGATAATGGTGGGTTGTCAGTTGAGATGCAAGTTAAGCAGACTTGGATTGATGAGAGTTGAGATAAGCAACTTTTGAATAAGTCTCTGGTTAGTTGGGTTTAGCAGATTAAAGAGGGTAAGACTTTAGATTTTGGGTTTAATAGCGAGGGTATTCTATGTTTCCGAGGTTGAGTTTATGTGCTAAATAATGTTGAGTTGAGGTAGTCTATTATGTGGGAAGCACATAATAGTCTTTATGTTATGCATTCCAGTGGAAACAAGATGTACCATGATCTCTAGGAGTTGTATTGTGGCCCGATTTGAAGCGAGAGGTGACTAATTTTGTATCTCGGTACTTGGCGTGCCAGCAAGTTAAGGCTAAACACCATCTTTGTTCTGGTATGTTACAACTTGTTAATATTCTGTAGTGGAAATGGGAAGGAGTAACCATGGATTTCATTAGTGGGTTACCTTTGACACCCACTAAGAAGGATTCTGTATAGGTCATTGTGGATTAATTGACCAAGTCTATTCACTTTCTTTCAATTTGGTCTAACTACTCATTGTAAAAGTTTGCTAAGTTATACATTTCTGAGATAGTTAGACTTCATGGGGTTCTTGTATCGATTATCTTAGATCGAGACCCTTGTTTCACATATTAGTTTTTGAAAAAGCTACATAAGGCTTTGGGTACTCGGTTGGACTTTAGCACAACATTCCATCTATAGACTGATGGACAATCTGAGAGGGTAATTCAGGTTCTAAAGGATATGATTCGGGGTTGTTATAAAGTTTCATGGTAGGTGGGAAGAATTTCTACCTCCGGCCTAGTTCGTTTATAATAATAGCTTCCAAGCTAGTATTCAGATGACACCTTACGAGGCTTTGTATGGTTGTAAGTGTCACACTCTATTGTGTTAGACCGAGTTGGGGGAAAAGAAGATTATGGGTTTGGATTTGGTTAATGAGATAGAGAATAAGGTCAAATTAATTTGAGATCAACTTAAAGTATCTTCTCACAAACAAAAATCTTATGTAGATCTTAAGAAAAAAGATATTGAGTTTGCTATGGGAGATCAGGTTTTCCTAAAGTTATCTCTGAGTTTGGACGTAAAGGTAAGCTAAGCCCCAGGTTCATTGGGCTTTATCGGATTTTGAGGCAAGTGGGGCCAGTTGCCTATCAATTGGAATTGCCTCCGGAGTTAGAATATATACATGATGTTTTCCATGTCTCCATGTTAAGATGTTATAAGTATGATCCATCTCACATTGTGCCTATTAAGGAGATTGAGATGATGCCAGATTTGACTTTTGAGGAAGAGCCAGTGTAGATTCTAGACCGAGAGGTAAATGTCTTGAGAAGGAAGAGTATTCCTTTGGTTAAGGTTTTATAATGGAGTCATGGTACCAAGGAAGCCACTTGGGAATTGAAAGACTCGATTCGACAACAATATCCGTATCTATTTGAATCAGGTAAATTTCGAGGATTAAATTTCTTTAAGGATGAGAGAGTTGTAATGCCCCAAAGTTTTCATTTCTTTTGAATTGCTATTTTTGTCAAGTAAATTGATTTGTTGCAATGGCTAAGTGTTACTTATGTGTGCTTATGGTCTTATGTTCAAATCTTTTCCCTTGAAATTTTTATTATTTTTGTCCCAACCTTCAACTTTGAACATCTGAATTATCTTTAAAATTTGTGTGTTTGTTGATAAAAATAGACCTGCTAGTTCAGTGGTAAGGCTTTAGCTTACCCATAGGTCTTGTGTTTGAATCATGTTGTGTGTAACAGTGGAATTATTTTTTCTTCTCTTTAATGTGTCGTCTATGCTTAGAATTTGGATCAAATTCAAATTCTAGAAAATTTGTTAGGGATAACAAATAGGATTTAGTGGATTTTTATAATAATTTTGATTATTTTCTCCTCAAAACACTCCCTCACAATTGTCTCTCTCCCACTCTTTTCATTCTTGTCTTTCTCTCTTTCCACATTTCTCTCCATCTTATTGTTTCTCTTAGTTTATTTTATTTTTTTCTCATTTTTTCTTCTATTCTCTCTTTTTTCTCTGCCATTTTTGCCTTGTTTTCTTTTTATTCTTTCTCAATTACCCTTTTGCATAGTTACGATTTCTGATTTAGTATGTCTAGACCAAATGCCCTAACTTTTATGGGCAAATACTCTAAATGAGTAGGGGTCAAATTTTGATTTGGATTCGATATTTTGTGCTAATCAACTTGAGTGGTGTCGTTATAGGATTTGGAATTATTGTTGTTGTATCGGGATCGCAAAATTGTTAGGTATGTGACTCTAATTTCAAAAAATCAATTAATGGCACGAAGCTAAAAATCATACTGTCAACACCACTCAAGCATATGTCTGGCCGTGTGAGCCATACGACAGTGTGCTAGACCGTGTGGGTCCATTTCATTGGTTAAATGATTCGAATGTGTGTTTTTAAAACTCTGTAATATTTAAGTGGCCATTTATGAAATCAGTTAAAATTGTTAGGTTCTGCATGATGATTAAATGCAAACATTCTGTGTGTATAAGCGTAAAGATAAATATGGATAATTGTTGTATGAGTAAGCATGTTTGTATACAGTATTTTTTATTTTGATGTATGTGATTTTGATATGTGAAATTGTATACATTATTAGCACATTATGACCTATCGAGTATATAAGAAAATGTTTAGCCTGTGTGCATCTAAGTGTGTATGATGTTTTTGCATATTCATTGATTAGGATATGATATGTGATTGAAGAAGTTTTGGTAGACTATGTTTTGCAATTTCTAGTAATAACACCACAAATTTCTGTATCTAGTAGTTAAACATTGTATATATATGATTTTGGTAGTTTTCCACACTATATCTAACATCTTGACTGCATATTTCTGTACAATGATGTACAATTACTAATTTGGTGTGTAGGATGGAAAGGGTATTTTTACCCTAATTGGTGTGTTGGGATGGACGGAAATTATGTGTAGTGGATGGGGTAGGATCTGTATCTGTTCTGTGTCATATGTTGCATTGTATGATATGTCATGCCATCTGTTAGAGTATGCCCAAAGACCAATCATGAGATGGTTGTAATTACATACTTATTTTACCTTGTTATTAATATAAGACATTTTCATTGTTATTTCAGTTTCTTTTTCTATGTACATAAATAAACTAATCAATAATAAAGTCCTAAGAATAATATACTTATTCTTAAAAGGTCCTTAGTCAAGTATTATTTTGGGATTGGACAATAATAATGCGTTGAGACTAATGTGTAGTTGATTGATGATAAAGTGTTGTCATTGATATAAGGATGTAAAAATGAATACATGAGTATGTGTTAGAGAACAATATATTGGACTGACCCATCATGAATATGTTTTTTGGATTATTATGTAATAGTCACAAGCATTACTCATAGTGATAACTATGTATATGATCCTCAAACTTGAGATCATCATTATCCCAACATCGTAGTTATATATTTTGATATAGTCAAACTTCTACCGTAACAGGTTAAACTATAAAGACTAATTTTGGATACACCACAATCCATGTTGTGGGATATGGCTGATCAAGACAGGATTTATCACTCCTACATAATGGGAGTAATATCTTGGGCCACTTGATGGAGTGAGACTAGAAATGCATGGTCATACTCAAATAAGTGCATATGAGATATCACACTTATTTGTTTACTGTAGCCTACTTAAAATATTAAGAAATATGAGATTGAACTATACAATTATAACTATACCATGACTTATGTCCAACGTAGATATAAATGATAAAAGGATATGATACATGAAAAGCTTATCACATAAATGTTATGTCGAATCACGACTTATTGTAACTTCATGCCAATACAATGGGTGTATACCCTCTTACATACAACTATGGTGGATTCTTATCATTGGTGGATAAGTATCACCTAGTGGACAGTATTACTCGACGAACAATATTGCCTAACGAATAGTATAACTTGGTGGGTAGAATTCATAACTTTTTTCCAAAGTTAATATTTATGAAAGTTAGTAATCTTTTGGAAAGAATATGATTTCAATATATTCCATGATTTTCTGTGTAAAGTAAAAGGGAATTATTTTGTTTTAATATATGATATTAATAAAAGGAAAATAATCGCTGATCATGTGGGAGTGAATAAGTAAGAAAAATTCAAAAGGTCTAGTAGCTAGATTTTGGATTCTCTTTGAAAAAGTTCAAAGATTTCTTTGCTATTCGTGTTTAACTGGGTTGACTACGTAGAGGCCAAGATAATTTTTTTTTTGTTGCGGCTAGGATTGACATTGCCCAAAGGAATTCAACCAACAATGTTATTTGCCATTCTTCAATTTTCTAAGGTATATCTTCAACCCTTTTTCAACTAGACTCGATCATCGTATATGGATCTGTGGTTGATGATCGCTAGAATATTTTTTCCTCTGTGCCACGGGACGTACCGGTGATCCAACACCATTTGTTTCTGATCTGTTTAATATGTTGAATTGCATAAAAATGTTATGCCATATGTGTCTGTTTCGTTATTGAATCTATATGATTGTCTGATATCTGTTATGTGCATGAGGGCTAAATTACACATTGAGCTTTATTAGCTCACCCAATAATTTATCTTCTAAAGTAATCAACAAACTTAGGATCAGGCGGCGTGCGGGAGCTCGGATTGGATTTTAGCTAAATAAAAAGACTTAATTCTGGACTTTTTGGATTGTATAAATCTTTTGGACTTTATTTTTAATTTTTGGATTTTCTGCTATATTTTGTTTTCAATAATTTTCAAATTATATGTTTTCTCATTTTGAAATCACATTTTACAAATTAACAACTTTGAAACTTTCGTTGCAAAACTAAGTAATCAAATAAGTACTTTTTGTTGTTAAATAAATAAGTTCAACGCGTATTTTTCAAAAAAAAAAACTGTAAGAGATTTGTCAAAGTTAATATTTTCGAAACACATAATTTTCTAGTTTAAAATCTAGACTCTTAAAACGAGTTTGCGTAATTTTTCAAGATTCGGCCATAATATCTAGGCCGGGTGTGGGGGTGTTACATTTGATGATAAATTAAATATGTAATAATTATTTATTTGAAGTAAATGATTTTAATAGTTCAATATAACTAAAAATTTTAAATAATTGAATAAAAATAAGTTTGAAATGTATGAAAATTCTATAAGAATGAAATCACATTTACGAAAATAAAATACTTTCCAACATTGAAAATACATCAAGATACATAGTAAACACTATGATGAAGTAAATGTTGAATGAATGGTTTTGTGATTACAAGTTAACTTTTTTGGTCAATTGAACTCCAACCACTATAGAGTTAGTACAAAGGATATGGGCCAAAGCCCAAATAAATACATTGAACTGCATCCATCATAGAGTCAGTACAAAGGATATGGGCCAAAGCCCAAATAAATACATATCAAAACCCAAGGTTTAGTTCACAAAGCCACCTTGAAAACCTGGTACCTAAACAACCACCACCGTGGCAGAGGAAGAGGGGAGAGAGAGCCAAGGTCCAATGAAGCCGTCGTGCAGCTGGCCTGAGAAACAGCACCTCCAGGAAATTACAAGTTGAAATCAATTTCGTTATACTGATTTCTAGAAAGAATATCTAAGATGAATAGCCAACAAAAATCAAAATTTATATAACAAATCTCATGCCTTAGAAAATTACAACTAATCTATTAAAAAAGATTTAGTAAGAGCAACGAAAGATCAATAATTTTGTCATCAATTTTCTTTAAAGATTTTATAAATATAATTATAAGTAAAATCACAATCATAATTGTAAATAATAAAATCTAAAATTAAATTAAAATATATTTAAATAGGGCATGAAAATTATAATTTTTTATTTCAAATAAAGATATTAAAAGAATTTTTTTCTAGTATTTGAATTAAGTTTGAATTTTGAAATTGACATTATTTTGAAGGCTTTACTTGAAATGGATGAAGACACCTGTACTTATACCAAAAAAAATAGAAAACATGTAAGTTAATTAAAGATTTCTTCAATTTTAACTGTAATCGGATGATATTAACAATACTAACATAATCCTTACTCCCAAACTTGAAAAAACAATCTGAAGCATTTTCTAATTTTCGCCCAATCAATTGTTGCAATCTATCTATACAATTATAGCTTGAATCATGGCTTCAAGGATGAAATGTCTCATTTTGAAAGTTATATCATGTACACAATCTGCTTTCTTTGCTGATAGAGCGATACAAGATAATATCTTATCGGCCCTTGAGACTTTCCATGCCTTGAAAAAATGAAAGTGGGAGTAGAAAGGATGTATGGCTACCAAGTTAGATCTTGTCAAGACTTACGATAAAGTGCATTGGTCCTTCTTGAAGAGATTAGTGGAGAGAATGGGTTTTTGTAAAGGATGGTCAATAGGATTCACGAATGTGTTTCAATAGTTAAATTCACACTACTATTTATTGAGGCTAGTAAAGGTTACTTTATTTTAATAAGGGGATTATTGCAAGGAGACCACTCTCCCCTACAACTTTCTCCTGGAGGTAAACATGTTTTCAAAGCTTTCGGAAATAGCCAAACTACAAGGTGATCTTGAAGCATTTAAAATCAATCAAAGATGTTCTACACTATCACTCTTTCTGTTTGCATACAATTATCTATTTTTCACAAGTGTGACAAATCAAAGTTGTGAAGCTATTTTTAGTGTTCTTAATCCTTTTTAAGATGTTACGAGTCAATTGTTAAATCGATGAAAAATATCTATTCTATTCTCACAAAATACCTTTGTGAAAAACGAAATCTAAGGAAGAATGAGAATTCCAATCATAAAGCCAACTTGATCTATTTGGGGCTTCCAAAGAGGAAAAATCCTGAACATTGGGGTTTATCATGGATAAACTACGTTCTAAAAATCAAAATTGGAAAGGAAGACTACATTCTCAAACAGGGAGGGAGATCCTTACAAAGACAATTGCATCTGTTATTCCCATATTTGCTATACAATGTTTTGGAGTCCCATCTTTTTGCCAAAGAGTTAATTCAGAGCTAAACAAATTTTGGTGGGTAGAAATGCTGGAAACTTATTTAGAAAAACATATGAAAGTTGACACAAATGGAATTTGAACTTTTTTGTACTATAGATTTTTGCCGAGATATTTAAAATAATAAATTTGATTAAATAAGTGTTTGTGTTCCAAAGATAGTTGCATATTGGTTCCGAATATAAATTTTCTGATAAACTTGAATTGAAGTTCAAAATCTTTAAGCTCTCAACTAAATGATCTTTTTCTCATTCTTGAATTTTCAATAGCTTAAAGTGTGGGCTCTACTAAAAGAACCGAACAAATGATAAAAACCAAGACTTCCTAGTGAGTGGAAGTCGGAATCCTTTATGTATTTCAAATAAAAAATTTATCTTCTAAACTTAAATTATAATTGATAAATTATTGCAATTATAACTCCTACAAACCTAGAATCTAAATTAAAAAATAATAATTTTGTCAGGTATAAGAAATTTTTAACCATATACAATTTTCACTAAATTATAATTGATCACAAATCTAAAATCCAAACTAAAAAAATCAATATAACTTTTCTTAGTACAATGACTACATAATTTTTGGCTATCATGAGGTTTATATAGAAAGTGTGAAAAATAGAATGTCGATAATGATAATGTATCGCAAAGAAAAGAGAAAGAAAAATCAAGAACACATAAGAAAAATCAAGAACACATAGATTTTATATGGAAACCCTTTTGGGAAAAAACCACGGGTAGGGGAGAAGATAATTCACTATGTCGAATTCGAATGATTATAAGATAAGTAGACTATGTATATTTATAGGCTTGTAAAATCATATTCTAATAAGAGTGTAGGAAGATTGAAACACCTTATTCTAATCAATATCAAATAGATGAAGTTTAATAAGGTTTAAAAAACCTTATTCTAAAATAAATAAAAGAAGTGTAGTTCTATATGGATTTTACTTTTATTTTATTTTACCACTTTATTTTATTTAAATAAGGATTCAGTTCACTCAATTCTAACAATCTCCACCTTGACACGAATTCTCAATGAAAAAGTTCTTCATCGTAAACTCTCAACGAACAAGTTTTCCACCTTTTCCATAAAACCCCTTAAGGGTTAAACTTCAACAATGAACACCAACCAAGTCTAAGCAATGCTTAAACTTGGTTATAGGAAGTGACTTAGTCATCATATCTGTAGAATTTTCATGAGTACTAAATTTGCTCACAACAATATCACTACGAGCAATAATATCACGAACAAAATGATACCGAACATCAATGTGCCTTGTTCTCTCATGAAACATTTGATCTTTTGTAAGGAAGATAGCACTTTGACTATCACAAAATACTATACTGATTTGAAGGTATTCATTGAGTTCACTAAAGAGTCCCTTCAACTAAATGGCTTATTTATAAGCATTAGTAATCACTATGTACTCAACTTTAGTGCTAGACAAAGCGACTGTCGTTTGCAAAAAGGATTCTAACTGATTGCACAACCTCCGATTATAAAGACATAACCTGTGAGAGATCTTTTTCTATTAAGGCCTTCGGCAAAATCATCATCAACATACCCAATGACTCCATCTCTAGTTTTTCCAAACTATAAGCAAACATCAATAGTACCGGGATTTGTCATGTATCTGCTAACTGCACTGACTGCATATGATAAATCTTGACGTGAACAAACCATAGCATATATGAGAGATCCCACTGCACTAGAATATGGAACATGTGACATGTACTCAATCTCATCATCTGATTGTAGAGAAAAAATCGATGAAAGCCTGAAATGGGCTGCTAAAGGAGTACGAATAGGCTTAGCACTCTGCATATTAAACCAGCAAAAAACTTTTTCAATGTACGCCTTCTGACTTAGATACAATTTACTTGCTTTTTTATCTCTGGGAATCTTCATAACAAATATCTTCTTTGCCGGTCCCAAATCTTTTATCTCAAATTCTTCATTTTGTTGGGCTTTTACCTTTCTTATCTCTCGTTAATCTTTTGCTACAATCAACATATCACCAACATAAAGGAGTAAATACATAAAAAAACCATCACTATTTTTCTTAAAGTAAACACAATTATCAAAGCTACTTCTTTTTAAATCATGAGAAGTCATAAAGGAATCAAACCTCTTGTATCTCTATCTTGGTGACTATTTCAAACCGTAAAGGGACTTTTTCAGCAAGCAAACATAGTCCTCCTTTTCTAATACTGTAAAGCCCTCTAGTTGTTACATGTAAATATTAGTCTCAAGTCCTCCATTCAAAAATGCATTTTTTACATCTAACTGCTCAAGCTCCAAATCATGCATGGCCACAAGACCAAGCAAAACTCGAATCGAACTATGCTTCACAACTAGGGAGAACACATATGTGAAGCCCACACCTAGAATTTGACTGTAACCTTTTGCAACAAGCCTTGCTTTATATCTGGGTTCTTCAACTCCTAGAGTCCCTTCTTTCTTTTTAAACACCCATTTACAATGAACAACCTTTTTACCTTTAGAAAGCTTCAGAAGATCCTATGTTCTACTTTTGCAAAGTGATTCCATCTCCTCTTACATAGCAAACATCCATTTTTTTTAGTCTTCACAACTAACCGCCTCAGAATAATTAGATGGCTCTTTGTTTGCATCTATATGTTCAACCACATTTAAAGCATAAGCAACTAGATCAGCCTTGACATACTTCTTTGGAGGTTTAATTTTTCTTCTAGTTTTATTTTTGGCGATAGAGTAATATGGTGAAGAAGCAACTCTATTCTAAATTTCTATAATGGCTTAAGGAGTCGACTCTATCGTAGATTCTAGATTAATCTAATGCTTCACCTGCTTTTAATGTTCCTTATTGGAAGAGTCTTTAAGAGATAAGTTAGGTAGCATAGCAGTTTTATCAAAAACAATATCTCTACTGATCACAACTTCTCTATTTTCAAGACACCATAACTTATACCCTTTTACACCAGCTTTATAACTAATAAAAACACATTTAATGAATCTCAGTTTTAATTTTCCATTATCAACATAAGCATACGTAGGACATCTAAAGATCTTTAAATCAGAATAATTAGCAGGATTACCAAACCATACCTCTTGTGGAGTCTTTTTCTCAATGGCAATAGATGAAGATTGGTTGATCAAAAAACAAGCAGTAGAGGCTACTTCGGCCCATAACAACTTCGGTAAGTTAGCATTCGACAACACACATCAAACTTTCTCCATGATCATTCTGTTCATTTGTTCTGTAACACCGTTTTGTTGTAGAGTATGATGAACTTTCAAGTGTCTCACAATCCCTTCGGACTTGCATAATTTATTAAACTCATCAGAACAAAAATATAAGCCATTGTCTCGACAGAGGTGTTTGATTTGTTTTCTTGTCTGTTTCTCAATCATAGTTTTCCAAGACTTAAATGCAGAAAACACATCACTTTTCTGCTTCAAGAAAAACACCCAAACTTTTTTGGAAAAATCATCAATAGGTGTTAGCATATAATTAGATCCACCTTTTGGAGGCACTCTAGATGGCCCCCATGGATCAAAATGAATATACTCCAACGTTTCCTTCGTGTTATGGATTCCTATGGTGAATCGAACTCTTTTTTGCTTCCCAAAAATGCAGTGCTCACAAACCTTCAGTTTGCAAATTCCTTGCCCATCAAGAAGTCCTCTTTTGCTCAATTCTACCATGCCATTCTCACTCATATGCCTTAGGAGCATATGCCAAAGTCTAATACCATTATCATCTGACAAGGAAGAGGAAGCGACAGTTGTATTACCAGTAACAGTAGAACCCTGCAAAACATATAACTTGGCAGTCTTTCTCTGCCCTTTCATCACAACGAGGGAACCTTTAGAAATCTTCAAAACCCCACTTTCAGTTGTGTATTTGTACCCTTTTGAATCAAAAGTACTTAGTGAAATTAAATTTCTCTTCAATTCTGGAACATGTTGCACGTCACTAATTGTTCTGACAACTTCGTCAAACATCTTAACTTTAATCGTTCTAATACCTGTGATTTTACACGAAGCATTATTTTCCATAAAAATAACACCTTCAGGCAGTGTTTCGTAAGTTGTAAACCAATCCCAATTGGGACTCATGAGGAAGGTGCAGCCCGAACCAAGGATCCACTCATCGTTCCCTCTAAAATTGTTGAAAGAAGCGACTAGAAGTTCACCATCACTGTAGTCTTCTACAACATCAACTTCACCAGATTTTTTTGGTTGTTTTCCCTTTTGATTTGTAGCCTCTCTTTGATATTGTTATGTAGTTTATAGCACTTAGATTTAATGTGCCCTTTCTTCTTGCAGAAGTTACAAGTTTTACCTCTGTTTGAAGACTTCGATCTACCTTTAGATTTACCGCGAGGATTTTATTCCTATGTCTTTCCACGATCATCATTAGCATTCTAATATTGTCTCTCACAAATAATAAGACTCTCACTCTGAGAGTCAGGTTTAACCACAACATGCTTTATCTTATCATATGAGGTTAAAGAATCATAAATCTCATCAACTTTGAGAGAATTGCACTATATAAAATTATGTCTCTAAAGGTTGAATAAGACTGAGGCAACGAACAAAGTAGAACCTATAACAGTCCGATTTAGGGCTCAAACAGAACAGTGGTTTCGAGACCACGAATCCAAAGTAGAAATATTTATTGTGATATTATTTTAAGGTCTACAGTATGATTGAATGACTGTGTGAAAAATTTATTAAGAATTTTATTGATAGAGGGGGTTCAATTTGATTAGTAGGACTGAATTTTAATAAGTACAAAATGTGTGTTCTAGAAGCTATGGGTGCTTAATTGAAATGAATTCGTAAATTAGAGGTCCTTAAATGGTAATTAGACCATTATACCAAAAGATGGACAAAAATGGACATGGTTAGGTGAAACTTCAAAGTTAGGCATTAAGGGCATTTTGGTAATTTGGCAAATAAAGACAAAATTAAACAAATAAAAGATATCACCTTCCCCAATTTAGTCCCTTAGTGCCGAAATTTCAAGGGTCTCCATATGTAACACCCCAAACCCGGCCTAGACGGTATGACCGAATTTGGTGGTGTCACATTGGAGTGTAAAATGAAAAACCTCGATGACATTGGAAACCTTAAAATTATTAAGTCAAAACAGTGATTTCAAAATGGGTTGTTCATTTCCAAAACACATGTCATTGATGAGTTATTTAATTTTAAAACACGATATCGTTTGAAAAGCCAAGTTTTTATTTAGCCTCTTTATGTGATCTAAAAGAACAATTAAAAATCTTGCATTAATGTCAAAAGTACTTTCTTTTAAATTTTATCAATTTAAAATTTCATTTATAGGGGAAGCTTATCTTTTGAAAACAGTTGCATAAACGTGGTGTCTTTAAAAAACAGTTACCTTTTGAAAAACCAGTGTTTTTCCTACCTCTAACAGTTTATAAAAATAGAGTAATAAAACCAAATTAAAAATAAAATCCAAAAGAGGCCTTATTACAATAAAAATACCCATAATAATCTACTTATAAATCAAAAGCTGAAAATGGAAGCAAATGCAGTTGTGTGGCCACCATCAAGTCCCTCGCAGCACCGGCCTACCTATAACTGGGGATTACCTTTACAGTTAATCAGAAAGGGTGAGTTTACGAAAACTTAATGTGTAATCCCTATTATAAAACTAGTCAGACATACAGAATTTAGCCCAGTACAGTAGCAGAATCAGAAACAGAATATATGTGGGCCTAAGCCCATTACAGTATCAATGACAACAGAAATGCAAACAGGAACCCCATTCCAATCCAGCCAAACACACCACTCTGTCTCGCCAGTCACACCATATAAGGATATAATCGACCCACCGAGCCAGACACACCAGGATTAGCACCAGTTGCGGCACCAATCAATATCGTAGCAAAGTTGCCAATAAAAAGGATGGCTATAAGCCACAAACAGGATGTCTAAAGGCCATAATCAAGATGACAATCATACATATCATAGGCAAATCAGTCATGTTACTTATAGGGGCAAAACTGTCATTTTTTTTAGAATGGGTCTTACACACTTACTGACCCATCAAAAGGTCCACAGTTGTCTCAGGCGACTCGTGTAACCTCAACATACATAACAGTGTGAATGGGCTCAAGGCCCATTATGCAGCCCATGTGGGCCCACACGCCCATGTGGTCCACTAAACCCAAAAACGACCTTAGCCATGTGTGCGACACAACCAGGTCCAATATTTCTACATGTTTGTAAGGTTTACCCATATAGGGCCCATGAGCCCATTGGGCCCACATGGCCCATTTCGGCCCAACGTGGCCCATGACGGCCTAAGCCCATGAGATAGCTCATAGTGGCCTCTACAGTCTTTCGCCTATGTTTCACGGGCGTGGCTCACCGCACGTACGATCGCACGCCCGTGTGGCATTGGTAGCCAAGTTTTCAGCTTTTTGGCTTTTGCCGTTCTATGGTTGGAATAATGTGAGTACACACCTGTTTGCGAAAATGCGCAGATCCACAAACACCCAACCTACATCCATTCCAGGCATACAGTCAGATTTCAATCGCTAGTGTTCACAAGTACTTAATCTCAAAACGATAATCACTACCCACCTTGATTGTATAAGGTACGGCTTAATCCTCCTAGATCGCTGCCTAAAAATCATTCTCACATCCTTGTCGATTAACTAGATTACAAATATAACCTATCAATTATGATGGTCTAAAACCATGGTTAAGCACACATTAATCTAAAGGAAGTACACGAAACCCCTCCCCAAAAAGGGGAAAGTAACATTCGGCCAAACACTGGAAAAAATACAAGCCCTCAACTTTACCTTTGACCGCGAGATGAGAGAACAATTTGAACTCCTCATGAAATTCTATAAACTGAAGGCGGCACTACTAAGAAAAAGATGGAAAGAGAATCGGCCATAAGTGAACACAAAAGAAGAGCATTTATTTAAAACAATTTGAACATATTGAAGGAATAAAGAGAATAAGAAGTAATTGTAACTCACCAATCAAAGAAAAAGAAGAAGACCGATATCAATAATAGAGTTAAGACTATAAGCCAAAAGAACGAGGAAAGAAGAGAGATGGGAGAATTGGCTAAGAGAGAAACCAAAAAGAAAAAGAAAGATGGTATAGGAAAGAGGTAATATTTGGCCAAAAAGTTGAGAGAGGGGGAAGAGAAGCAATGTTCGGCTTTGGCACAAAAGAAAGGATTGTGAAAGAAAGAAAAAGAAAGTGACGCCAAGAGTACAATACCTATTCGGCCAAAGAAGGAAAGTGAAAGCAAAGTCGAACCAAAAGAGAGAATAATCAACAAGAGAAAAGTGAGAGCCAACAATCCCGAAAACAAAAGAATGTCGATATTAAACTAGGAAAAAATTTAGCAATTACCCCAACCCACAAGATGTCCCCACTTTTCTTCCAAAACTGAAACCAAAGAGAGCTTTAGAGTTCAACTCGGCTACAACCTCTACCAACATCACATCCTTTGTTTTACTCTCTAAAACCCTCCACAAATCTCTCCCTTAATCTCTCCACTGATCACTCCTCAAATCCCTCAACCACACAATTCAAATCATCCTCAAACTCCTCAAATTTGGTTAAACAAGGACACTCTCACGACAAGGAGCAAAATGAATACTCATTTCTGCAATACGAGACTCAAACTCAAGCCCCTTAGCCACACTAACACGCCACCAACCACTGGACCACTGGTGCTTTTGTGTCATATTTTATTTGCAACAATTTAAAAGCCTACAAGCCAAAGTCAGAGTTCACTTAAGTAAGTAAAAAAAATTCTGCAAACGCTAAGACTTGAACCCATGGCTTCTCAAAGACTCTTAAACACTCTTAAACCATTCAAGCAGTCATATATTTGTATCAAACACACAAAAATCAAATACATAGATTTTTGGGGTGTTACACCGTAGCCAAGGTTTTGGCCAAGCTTTCCAAGCTTGATTGTAAGTCCGTTCTAGCCCTATTTTTAATGATTTTTACATTTTTTAGATCCTTGTAACCTAATCTAGCTTTTCCAAGGACTAATTTGAAGTATTATCAAATTTTAACATTTTACCCATGTTAGACATGTATGTATTTTGATGTCTAGTGGTAGAAAATGTATGTTAGATATGTGATAAATAACTTTTGCTAAGTGATTTTTGGTAAAAATGTCAAATAGGACCTATTTGTAAAAGTTGTAAAATGTGTATAAAAATATGTGAATAAATGGAAAACATGGGCTGTTATGAGCATGGAAAGGATTCAGGTAGGCCAGGGTAATAAAGAAATTCATTTTACAAGCCTAGGGACTAAAGTGTAAATAATTGAAAAATTAGAGACAAAAATGTAATTTTGTCGTTATGTGATTTTTGGGTTGAATTGAATAATGTGATGATTAAATAAGTTAAATTTACTATTATAGATCAAGAGAAACAAGGTTTGGACCTAGATCGGAGGAAAAGTAAAGTATTTAACGATTAGGTCCATTTCAGCTATTTTTGTACTGAGGTAAGTTCATATGTAAATAATGCATTGTTATATTATGTTTAAATGCTTTAATATTGCATGAATTGTATGATTGACCTTTTGGACATATTCGTTAAAGTTTCGACAAGTGAGAAATCCTGGTTAAACCTTAGGAAAAGAATAGGATAGGAGTGACATGTCACTAGAAACCTATGTGTATGTACATGTTTATGTGATTCCGGGTGCTAGTTTCATATGTACTACTAATGGCTAGGCATCCAAATCGAGCTGTAACTGATGAGGTAGAAAGTAATGCACCGGCTCCAGCTTAAGGGGCAGCACCATCTGAAAGTAGATCTCCCATGGTTAGTCAGGGAGAAGGGGCTAAGGAAGCCTTCCTCCACATGATGAATGAATGGTATATTGAGTTTGTTCGAACAAACCCTATGGCTCAACATCCTCGACCCCCTCCTTATCTTCAACTAGTTCCCGTAGCTCTTCAAGGTGTGGATTTGGTAAGACTGAATAAGCCTCTGGTTGATAAGATTCGAAAGTAAGGGGTAAAGAGTTTAGAGAAAATATAGATGATTTTGAGAGAGTCGAGTTTTGGCTTAAAAATACTATCAGGGTGTTTAATGAGTTGTCATGCACACCCGAAGAATGCTTGAAATGTGCTATATCATTATTGAGGGACGCAACATATCACTGGTGGAAGAAACTAGTATCTGTGGTATCGAGAGAGAGGGTTACATGGGAGTTCTTTCAAGAGGAATTCCAAAAGAAATAAATTAGCCAACGGTTCATCGATTAGAAACATAAGGAGTTTCTTGAGTTGAAACATGGCCGAATGCGAGTGACAGAGTATGAACGGGAATTTGCCAGGCTTAGTAAGTATGCTCGAGAGTGTGTTTCCTCCGAGGCTATTAAGTGTAAGAGGTTCGAAGATGGGTTGAATGAGGATATCAAACTGTTAGTCGGAATCTTAGAAATAAAGGAATTTATTGTATTGGTTAAACAAGCTTGAAAAGCCAAAGAACTAAGCAAAGAGAAAAGAAAAGCCGAGAGTGATGCTAGAGATGCAAGAAAAAGGCCGATGTGTAAGTCATGTCCATCTCAGTCAAAGAAATTCAAAGAAATGTATTCTCGTTCGAATGTATCAACTGGGCATTCACGCAGAGACCGCGGGAAATAATATTCGGGTTCTACAGCTCAAGCTACTTCGATGGCAAGTGTGGGTAATGTTGGGTCTAATAGACCTGAATGTCAGCATTGTGGTAGACGACATCCCAGAAAGTGTTGGATGATTAACCGAGCTTGTTTCAAGTGTGGTTCTCAAGAGCATTTTATCCGAGATTCCCTTAAGAGGGATGAGGAAGAAAAACTTAAGAGTGTCAGATTGAGTAATACTACCAATAGAGGTAGGCCACCGTGGAACACCGGAAATGGAACTAGCAGTAAATGTGTGACGAAGGATTTAGCTGTGAGATCTGAAGCTAGAGCACCTACTAGAGCTTATGCCATACATGCTCGTGAGGATATGTCATCTCCCAATGTGATTACCGATACATTTTCTCTTTATGATACTAATGTTATTGCATTGATCGATCCTAGATCGACTCATTCTTATGTTTGTGTGAATTGGGTATCTAGTAAAATTTTTCTTGTTGAGTTTACTGAGTTTGTGATTAAAGTGTCAAATCCCTTAGGCAAATATGTGCTCATCCAGACAGTACAAAGATGTATAATGATTTGAAGAAATTGTATTTGTGGTTTGGTATGAGCGGGATATTTCTGAATTTGTATCGAAATGCTTGATTTGTCAACAAGAAAAGGCTGAATATTAAGTGCCTTCAGGTTTACTTCAGCTTGTGATGATTCTCGAGTGGAAATGGGATAGAATTACAATGGATTTCGTAACTGGAATACCTCTGACTCTGAAGAAGAAAGATGCTGTTTGGGTCGTTGTTGATAGATTGACGAAATCTGCTCATTTTATTCTAGTACATACCGAGTATTCACTTGATAAGCTAGCTGTATTATATATTGCTGAAATTGTTAGATTACACGGAGTGCTTATTTCTATTATTTTGGATAGAGATCCCAGGTTTATGTCTCGCGTTTGGAAAAAAGTTGCAAGAGGCTTTGGGCACAAAGCTGAACTTTAGTACCGCATTTTATCCGCAAACCGATGGTTAATCAGAAAGAACGATATAGTTTCTCGAAGATATGCATTGTAGTTGTGTTTTAGAATTCGAAGGTAGTTAGGAAAAATATCTACCTTTAGTCGAATTTGCTTATAACTATAGTTTTCAATCGAGTATAAAGATGGCACTGTAAGAGGCTTTGTATGGCCGTAAGTGTTGAACGTCATTATACTAGACCGAGCTCAGTAAGAGACAGATTCGCAGGATTGATTTGGTTAGAGAAACTGAAGAAAAAGTGAAGGTAATCTGTGATTGTTTGAAAGCAGCATCGAATAGACAAAAATAGTACGTGGATTTGAAACGAAAGGAAATCGAATTTCAAGTCGGTGATAAAGTATTCTTGAAAGTGTCTCTATGGAATAAAATCCTTAGATTTGGTCACAAGGGTAAGTTGAGTTCGCACTTTATTGGTCTGTATGAGGTTATTAAAAGAATAGGGTCGGTGGCATATTGGTTAGCTTTACCGATAGAGTTAGAAAGAATCCATAATATTTTTCATCTATCTATGTTGTGTCGTTATCGATCAGATCCTTCGCACATAATTTCACTGACAGAGGTTGAGATTCGACCTGATATGACTTATGGTGAAGAACCGATCAAGATTTTGGCTCGAGAAGTCAAACATTTAAGAAATAAAAGCATAGCCCTAGTGAAAGTTTTATGGTAAAGACATGAGGTTGAAGAGGCTACGTGGGAACCCGAGGAAGCCATGAGAAAACAATACCCAAACCTCTTTTTCGGTAAGATTTTTGGGGACGAAAATCCCTAAAGGGGGAAAGTTGTAACAGTCCGATTTAGGGCTCAAACGGAACAGTGGTTTTGGGATTCATGTTTTAGGACCATGAATCTGAAGTAGAAATATTTATTGTGATATTATTTTAAGGTCTACAATATGATTGAATGACTATGTGAAAAATCCGTTAAGAATTTTATTGATAGGGGGTTTAATTTGATTAGTAAGAATAAATTGCAATAAGTGCAAAATGTATGTTCTAGAAGCTATAGGTGCTTAATTGAAATGAATTTATAAATTAGAGGTCCGTAAATGGTAATTAGACCATTATACTAGGACAAAAATGGACATAGTTAGGTGAAATTTCAAAGTTATGCATTAAGGGCATTTTGATCATTTGGCAAATAATGACAAAATTAAACAAATGAAATATATCATCTTCCCCAATTTAGTCCCTTAGTGTTGAAATTTCAAGGGTCTCCATAGCTAGGGTTTTGGCCAAGCTTTCCAAGATCGATTGCAAGTTCGTTCTAGCCCCGTTTTTAATGATTTTTACGTTTTTGAGACCTTGTAACCTAATCTAGCTTTTCCAAAGACTAATTTCAAGTATTATCAAAGTTTAAAATTTTACCCATGTTAGAAATATGTCTAATGATAGAAAATGTATGCTAGATGTGTGATAAACGACTTTTGCTAAGTGATTTTCGGTAAAAATGTAAAAAAGGACCTATTTGTAAAAGTTGTAAAATTTGTATAGAAATATGTGAATAAATGGAAAACGTGGGCTATTATGAGAATGAAAAGGATTTGGCTAGGCTTGGGTAATAAAGAAATTCATTTTACGAACCTAGGGACTAAAGTGTAAATAATTGAAAAATTAGGGGCAAAAATGTAATTTTTTCATAATATGATTTTTGGGTCGAATTGAATAATGTGATGATTAAATAAGTTAAATTTATTATTATAGATCATGTAACACCCCTATCCCTTAACCGTCGCCAGAATAGGTAAGGGGCATTATCGAACTTGTAACTCAGATTAGAACATTATATCATCAGTCATAAACCATATATCATCTTATTCCAATAGTTTTCAAACATCCATAAACAGGTCATGCTTAAAACAGACATATAAAGCTCTAATTATAACATAGGGACTAATTCGATAACATATAAGAGATATAAGAAAACTTCAGAAAATTTTTTAAATAGGGTCACACGGCCGTGTACCCAGGCCATGTGCCTCACACGGGCACCGGACACGCCCATGTGTCTAGGCCATGTGAAAACAGGGCATACCTATTGACTTCGTCGCACGGCTACGAGACACACCCATGTGTTTAGACCGTGTCATCTTGACTTGGCTACACGGGTACCAGACACGCCCGTGTGTCTAGCCCGTGTGCCATACTATCCAATTTAATCAAAGTGCAAAGGTTTCACGATTGAGACACACGCCCGTGTGCTCAGGCCGTGTGACACGAAAAAGGGCTTGGTTTAAGCCACATTTTCCCCACATATCTCTTGTACCTACAAGCATCATTTTGCACAAATTTCACATACTAAATAAGCAACCATTTCAGCCAATTAAAGTCACATATAGACTATTTTATAACCAACCAAATCAATGCTATATAAATAACATAAATATGACCAACTTTTCATGTATCCAATTTAAGCCAAATATCTATCATTCATATCTCATTCTTAGCAATATCATACCAATTCAATTATGAAACTTACCATTTCTACTCAACATCATTCAAGCCAATTCAAATCAATGCTCAAACCTCATCCATCACCAAATGAACTTATCAAATTAAGCATTCATACCCATATCAACATTTCTAATTCAAGCCATATCACATAGCTTGAGAAAGTACCAAAATTCATACTATATTCACTAGCATAAGTGACCAAAAGATTCAACTTAAAGATTAGCCTATACATGTCATATTTACATCATTTACAAGTTCCAAAAGTACCAAAAGTTTGCTTGAATAGTACGATAGCAATCTTCGACCTCATCCAAAATCGAGCTAGCTTCTGAGATCTATAAAACACGGAAAAATAAATAGAGTAAGTTTTAAAAGCTTAGTAAGCCTGTATAATATAGAATTAAACTTACCAAATTGTCAATAAGCATATAAAGTAATTATAAATCAACTCATTTTCTCAGATTGCCTATCCACATGATTCAACTACATGTTAGTTACTTATAAATCATATATTCATCCATTCAAAGGATGAAACCAAGCATATAACATCCATGTAACATTCCCATACTTGTATCCTATCCCATATCAAATTTTCATTTACAAGATTCATACATACCATGTAACCTTTTATCTATACAAATCATATATCACAATAAGTATATAACACATATAAATCATATAGTTCATGTAACATATATTTTATGTAACTTGTAATTCATATAACACATAATTCATTTACATCTTCTATCTCTTGTAACATGTATTCCATATATTTCATATCGGTATAATGCCCGTTGAACCTTTGAAAACATCAAGGGATATTCGGGTGATACACACTAAGTGTATATATATCTGTAATTCGTCAATTCATTATACATGCTCTTTCGAGCCATGTACGGTATGCTCCTACTGAGTCAGTAACGGTAAGCTCAATCGAGCTGAACGGTAAGCCCAAAGGCTAAACGGTAAGCCCAAAGGCTAAATGGTAAGCTCATGAGTTGTGGTGAGTTCGCAACAAATGCAGGAGCTCAACCAATTGGTAACCCTAGTGACATGTCACTTGTATCCTATGACTTTCTACGGTTCAAACGGTACTCAGTACTTAATCAAAACACGTAACCAATAGGCATTTTGATTCATTATTTCATATACACATTTATACAAAATGCAATTCAATCATTTCAATTATAAGCATAAATTAGATTCTAATTATATGAACTTACCTTGTCTTAGCTCGTATACCTGATATCTACTCGTCTACTTTTCGTTTCCCCCGATCACGTTCCGGTATTTGTTTATTTTGATCTATATGATTTCAAATTCAACCCATTTATTCACCAATACATTCAATTTAATCCATATACATGTATTTTAGCCTATTCACAAATTAGCCCTTGTATTTTCATGCTTTGACACTTTAGTCCTTAATACATAAATAAGCAAAATTACACCAAATTTCCATATACCCATTAATAGCCAAATATTTATGTATACTATACAAGCCCGTATTTTTCATTTATTCACATTTCTAACCACAAAATTTCTATCTTTTTCAATTAAATCCCTAATTCACATTTTTGACAAAAATCACATTATAAAACTTGTATATTTCTAAACAACCATCAATAATCTTGCAAGAATTATTATAAACATGTATTCAACTATGGCACATTTCAAAAATATCATCAATTTCAAAAATTGAGGTACGGGTTAGCTATACCGAGCTGCAACGAGCTCAAAAACATAAAAATTATTAAAAACTGAGTAAAAACCATACCTTGATTGAGCAACTTGCCTTAGCCGAATGTAAAGTTAAAAATATGGCTTTTCTTTCTTTAGTAAATCTGTTGAAGAAGACTTATGAAGCATTACCATGTTAATGCCCAAAATTAATAAACATATAAACCATGTCATAAAACCCAGTACCGTCCATGTATATTTATGAAGGGTAAATTTCACTTTAAGGACTTCTAATTATAAAGCCACAGCCATTTAAGCCATTTTACTAATAGAACTCATATTTATCATTTTACGCAATTTAGTCCATTTTACTGAATTAATTATTTAAACAGTAAAATTTCTTTACGAAACTTTCGTACGGTAATTCTATCATGCTATAAAACTCATTGAAATAATAAAATAAATATTTTGACTTGGTTAAGTGGTCCAAAACCATCTGTTCTGATCAGACTCAAAAATGGGATGTTACAGATAAAGAGAAACGAGGTTTAGACCTAGATTGGGGGAAAAATAAAGTATTTGACGATTAGGTCCACTTCAGCTATTTTTGTACCGAGGTAAGTTTGTATGTAAATAATGCATTATTATATTATGTTTAAATGCTTTAATATTGCATGAATTGTATGATTGACCTTTTGGACATATTCGTTAAAGTTTCGACAAGTGAGATATCCTGGTTGACCTTGAGGAATAGAATAGGATACGAGTGACATGTCACTAGGAACCTATGTGTATGTACATGTTTATGTGATTCCAAGTGATGGTTTCGTATATACTACCAGTGCCTGGGTACTCTAGCATTTGTTGCGGATACCTAACAGCTTATGTGAGCAGCACTGGATAGTTACGTTTTGACCGAAAGGTTAGGTGAGCAGGCCCGTGAATAGCTCGATAGTGAGCCTACGTGTGTTATGTGATATGAGGTAGCTTGGCTACATATGTGGCACTTATGTGCGAATTTTCGAGTATCCGTTAATATTCTGAGTGTTCAACGAGAAATGTCGAAGATGTGAAAGTGTGTGTGGCTATGTTACAATTTGGTACAAGTATGTACGTAAAACTCGCAAGTACGAATGCTATAAGTGATGAACTCTTGGTAAGATCGTGATTGAGTAAGTTATACCTATGGAATTTTAATGACAATTATGTTATCTTTCATTATAGGAATTGCATGAAAATTGTGTGATTAAGATGCTTATTATTTGCATATGAACTTACTAAGCTATATAGTTTACTCCCCCTTTTCTTTCCCTTGTTTTATAGTGTTGCCAAGCTAACTCAGATCGGTGATCGTTGGAGATTCGAATCACACTATCAACTCTCTCATTTTGGGTATTGATGATTTTAGCATTTTGAATGTATGGCATGTATAGAATGACTTGGTCATTTTGTTATGTGTCATATTTGATTCGGCCAAATATGTTGGCTTATTTTGGTTTGATGATTATTTTGTATAAGGCCATTGGAAATGGGCCAATATTGATTATAAGTATATTCGTATGATGATATCTTTTATGAATAATGTGTTAATGTCTTGGTTGTGGATATTTGGTTGTATGTATATGCTTGGATTGATGTTATGTTTTGTTGTATGAGTTTGTGCATCAAAGGGGTGACAAAAGGGCTTGGTAAATAGCTTATATTTTGTCCACCCGAGTAGGCACCCGGACATGTTTCTATTTCGTGTGTCAAACAAGACTAGTCCCACGGGCATGTGTTTAGGCCGTGTGTCCTCTGCACCTTAATTTCGAGAAACAAAATGCTCAGAATTAAGCATACGAGCAGAGACACAGGCGTGTGCCCTGGCCGTGTGAAGTCTGCACCTACTTTGTGAAAATGGATTTTCCACATGGCCTAGCACACGGGTGTGTGACTTGGCCGTGTGATCTCAATTTGCTCATGAGTTACAAGTCAGAGAGTTACACAGGGTAGGGACACGGGCGTGTTCCAAACCACACGGGCATGTGACCCCTATTTTGTGCAAAAAATTTCTAAGTTTTGTAAAATTTCCTAAAGTTATCGGTTTGGTCCTGAATCACCACCAATGCATGTTTTGGGCCTCGTAGGCTCATATTAGGGACTTTATGATTAATTGCAAATGATTTTAATTTGGACGCAAGTTTGTAACCTGAGACTGAATGTTTGTTAGCGCGATAGGTCCAGTAATGCCTCGTACCCTGTTTCAACGTCGAATACAGGTAATAGGTGTTACCGAATTAACCCTAGATCTTCGTTATCATACTAAACCTCCATGGCTTCCAAGTTTGAGAGAATTTCTTTAAACATTGTTAAGTGTTTGTGTACAGACGCACATTTCTCCAAATGATGAGCATAAAGATGCTACTTTATATGGAGCTTGCTGGTTAGAGTTTTTGACATACATATTTGTTCTAGCATCTTCCATAATGCAGCGGCGGTCTTTTCTTTCATCACATCTTGCAAAATTTCGTTAGACAAATGCAGATGTAATTGTGTTAACGCCTTTCGATCTTTACGCCTCTTCTCTTCCTCCGTCAATGTCAAAGGCATCTTATTTATCCCTAGTAAGGCATTCTCTAAGCCCATCTGTGCAAGAACTACCTGCATCTTTATCTGCCACAACGCGAATCTGGTGTTGCAATCCAACAACGGAATTTTATACTTCAAAAATGCCATTATCGTGATTGAGATGAACAACCCGGAAGCTCGGATACCAATTTGTGAAAAATAGAACGTCGATAATGACAATGTATCGCAAAGAAAAGAGTAAGAAAAATAAAGAACACACAGATTTTACGTGGAAACCCTTTCAAGAAAAACTATGGGCAGATGAGAAGATAATTCACTATGTCGAATTTGAATGGTTACAAAAGTAGACTATGTCTATTTATAGGCTTATAAAACCATATTCTAATAGGAGTGTAGTAAGATTGAAACACCTTATTCTAATCAATATCAAATAGATGGAGTTTAATAAGGTTTAAAAAATCTTATTCTAAAATAAAATAAAAGAAGTGTTGTTCTATATGGATTTTACTTTTATTTTATTTTACCACTCTATTTTATTTAAATAATAATTCGGGTCACTTAATTTTAACAGAAGGATATTTGGAACATCTTAATTTTTATTCTAAGCACATTTATTAATTAAATAAGCGGAGTTCAAATTCCATTAGGAATTTCTTATGTTAAAGTTAACATCCAAGTTGAATAAGTGCCATAACACATAAATTATAATGGGCTAGTTGAGTTGGTTTAATTATATGAGTTTATCTCTCTTGATTTAAATAAAAAGTCAAACTTATATATTTAATTAATTTAATAATAAAATATTTTTTAGGAAATAATTGATTAACTTACACAGCTCAGTTCTAATTTCGTTAAAATCATGACGATTTTATCGTACTAAATTTATATGTAAACATATGTAATTATTTGAATAGAATTAAACAACAATGATTATTTAAGTTAATTTTCAGATATAATTAAATAATAATTTTAAAAAATATAATTAATTCTAAATTATCTCTTGCACATGTAATCTATTTCTCATTTGTCTTTTTTGTCCACCGCTATTCATAGTTATATTGAACTAACTTATGACACAATCAAAATTAATAGTGATGCTGCTACTAAAACTAATGAAAAATTGTAGATACGGAAAGATTATAGAAGGTACCAAGCACAAGTGGTTGAAGCCATAGCTTTAAGGCTTAGTGCCAATTTGACAATGAGTTGCTGCTGGAGAAATGTGATATTTGAGTCAGATAATAATGTTGTAATTAAGACCCTCACAGAAAATCCCCCTGGGGGATTAAAGTTGCTGCGGATGACATTTTATCTATTATATTGCTCCTTTGTCCATTTTAGTCACTCGTTTGGGAAATGTAATTGTGTGACAGATTAGGTTGCAAGCAGCATAACTAGAGATAACCTACATGGCGTGTTATTATCCCTGCAGGCATTGGAAAATTTGCTGTTAATTTCTTTTGAAAATATTTTTTTCAATTAAAAATCTTATTGTAAAGATAGGATCCAAAAACAGTAAACGAAATACGAAAAAGTGAGTCAGTCAGGTGAACATGTAAAAAAAATATGGGAGACAACAAATAAATTTTTAGATATCTCATCGTCAATTACAAAGTGAGAAGCAATGGCCATTGAGGGTAGTAACTATTCATGATGTCTGTCAATGTTTCATGCTGCTGTCTCAACATACCATTTTACTACTAAGCCAAGAACATGTTAATCTTTCCACGGAACTGTATTGTTTTTTTTTTTTTTTTTTTTGACAACCATATTTGTTTGGTTGAACTTAAGTTGGAGCTATCAAGCAAAAAAATGTAAAATAATTCATTCTTTACATTAAATTGAACTTTAAAATGAAACTCATTCTTAAATTTTAAGTTGAACTTTACAGTTTACACAAATATGAAACCGCTGAATAATTCTTGGGAAAGCCATTATTGATGTGGTGCAACCAGGCTCTGGCTAAAGTATTGCAAAGGACACCATGGTCCATGACTGATTGATGTGTTCCTTGCAGTCTTTCCAACATGTCGTCGAAACTCTTAACAACAAAACACTGTTTATCAAAATGTTCTAATATCCATATATGATCATTTATAGAAATAATAAAGACGTCAAGCAAAAGCCAGTATTGCAGGTTCTAGTAAGTAGTTCTTAGGCTTCTCCTCACCTTGCCTTCAAATGAATAGCAGGCAATTAGTCCCGGAAAGCCTAAGGCCTTCAATGTTGATCCAAACTAGTTTTATTGCTAAGCCCACGGAAAGCTTGGCTTATGATAATCCAAACTTGGGACCCATCTTCCCTCCAATCCAAAAGGAAGGGCAATATCTTTTTGCTAAAACCATATAATATAATAATACAAACAAAAGAAATATTAAATCCGATTAGACTAGGGCTGTGGAGGAAACTTGGAATAGGTCAATAGACAAAAGTAATTAGACATGAAAGACTCTAGAACCTGGACGATGTATCCACCTCCTGCTCGGCCTATCGGCTGCTCTCTTTTCGATTTGCACTGTGCTGCTGAGTTTGGTTATCGCTAGAATCTTCCCAATTTCTCTACAAATTAATCACATCATCAGAAATTTCAAGAATTTCACTACTTTTACCCACATATAAATATCCCCTCAAATCTTCTTACAATGGCAATAAAATTTAACATTGAAGTAGCATTCCCTTTAAGTCGCTAATTCCAGACTTCCAATTCAAGAAATCTAGTTCACTCTCACTCGGCATATATACACAATGAGGCTCTTGTTGTTGCTCTTGGTGTGTTATGTTGGCCTATGCAATGGGTCGAGTTTGCTGCCATTCATGGATCCAGGCAGTGGCAGTCTGTTATTGCCTGATCCGTTCCGAGTGTTAGAGCAAATCCCACTTACCCTGGAGAGGGACGAGAGCTTGGCACTGTCGCCAGCCCGGGTGGACTGGAAGGAAACAGCGGAGGGGCATACGATAATGTTGGATGTGCCAGGGTTGAAGAAGGAAGAGCTGAAGATCGAAGTGGAAGAGAACCGTGTGCTGAGGGTGAGCGGGGAAAGGAAGAGAGAGGAAGAGAAGAAGGGCGACCATTGGCACAGGGTGGAACGCTCCTATGGCAAATTTTGGAGACAATTTAGGCTGCCTGAGAACGTGGACTTGGACACTGTGAAGGCTAAGCTTGAAGATGGGGTGCTTACTTTGTCATTGGCCAAGCTGTCTCCCGATAAGATTAGGGGTCCGAGGGTTGTCGACATTGCTGGCGGAGAGGCTAATGAAGCACCCAAGCTCCAGGGTAACGATGCCAAGCAGGAGCTTTAGATCCATCCTTGAATTGTTTTCCATGGCTTTCAAAGCTTTTTTCAGCCTGTTTATGTAGATGAATATATATGAGAAAATAATTACTAAAATTGAATAAAAATGTTATCAAAATTATAATGTAACGTAATGCAAGGTAAGATATTGTTGTACCTAAAATTTGATTTTCACGACGCTGATATGTTTTCCTAACTAATCATCTTTGTCTGCCGCTCTCTGTCAACGTTTGTTTTGTTAAATGTGTTTAAAGATATTTCAACCTCACTACACGGAGTCAGAATCATCTATATATTATATATAATATTAACTGTGTTTGGATGAGAAATTTAGACAATAAATTTTATTTATATTTAAGTTTTTAAAATTTTAAAAATGTATTTATTTATTTAGATAAATATAATAGAGTTTTAAAATTTGTGAGGAATTAAAAAGGTTTAAGTAGTTTAATTTTTTTTCAATTTTTTTTAATTTCTCATTATTTTAATTTATTTAAAGCACACAATTTCATTATAAAATAAAGAATTTAAATTTCAAAAATTAATTTTATTTATTATAATATATACTTTATTTTATTTTATTAAATATATTTTATAATTTTTTACAAACTTAATAAATCCATATTATGCTATTTATTTTTAATATTATTCTTGAATTTATAAACTTTCAATATCTTAATTTTTTATAAAATAATTATTTATCCAAACAAAACAATTAAAATTTAAAAATTTTAACATGCTAACTTTTTAAAATATCTAAAATTTTAAAATTCATTTAAGTGAAATTTGAAGGAAAAATTTGAATTCATATAAATTCTGAAATTATTTCCCATGTATTTTTAAACAAATAAATTCACTCTTGAAAATTAAAAATTTAGATAAAATTTAAAACCCTCCATGTTATATATATATATATATATGAGGAGGGATATATTTATATTAGTGTTATACATTTCTATAACTTTTTATACTATTAATATTTTTACTATTCAATTGTTTTATTTCATGTTCCATTCATGTAAATTATACATGTCAAATCCAGCGTAACTTTAAAATTTCTAACTATAGTTTATATAAAAAACTTTCAACCATTCAATAAATATTAATATATATAATATTTTGTATCGGTATAATAGAGATATCGGATCGATTCAAAAATTTACATGTGTCATAATGTTGCATACACAAGAGTACGAGGCCTAGTATGCAAAGCTTGACACAGAGGGCCTAAACTAACGTAGAGTGGCCACTAACCAATTAAGGCTAGGTTGGTTAGCCACCTATCGTCTAAAAGTCTAGAATTAATACTACAAAAAAATCCTAAAAGTCTAGATTCGATCTCATCACCAAATTTCTGGTTCGAGAGTACAGTTACGTGTGGGGAAGGTTATAGCACCCCCACAACGCCTATTCGGTGATAGTCCTACGAGGTCTTAGAAGCTAGGTTTTTTTTTTTTTTTTAACATATTAATGTCTTAATCTAAGCTAAAATTTTATGGAAACCTTAAGTAAAAACTCTAAAGAAAATGTCTTCGATTTACTTGTAACTCGATTAAGATGTGTTCACCAAACATTTCTAATTTGAAACTTAAATTAGAGATTTTTACTTTTAACGGGAACCCTAAAGGATACCTAAATAATACTAGTAAAATACCTTCAATTCCTAAAATTAATTCTATTTTAGAATTCTAAAAAAAAAAAACTAGAAATTACCAATGAATTAAGAGAAATATTAAAATCCATCTAGAACTTATTTGATCTTTTATTTTTATTATTATTTAAAAGATTTAATTAATAACGTTGAACCTATCAAGATCTAACAAAAGTATCGTATGTCAGGTTTATTATTTATCTTACTTTAAAATTCTTGATCTAAGATTTATGTAATACCCCAACCCGACCTGGATGTTATGGCTGAATCTGGTGATGTGACATGGAATGGATTCTGAAAACGTAGCTCCTACAATAAAACCATTTCTGAATTTTTTACTCGTAATTGTTTGGAACCATTATTTAAAGCATTCAATCATTTAATTACCTGTCTTTCTTGCCCAAAACTCATACATAGTGGAAGTCTAGTAAAACCGATACCTTTTTGAAAACCCAATTCACATTTTTAGAAAACCTTTGTTTGTATAAAACCGTTGAAATCAAAACACTTTATCGAAGCATGAAAATAAATATCTCAAAACCAAAACTAACGAGTAAAAGTCCATGCAATCCAAAAATTTTACAGACCCACAAATTAACTAAAAATCTAATATAAAAACTGTAAGTTTAAAACTTAAGTAGTTTATAGTCGAGTGGTCACCATTGAACCTCTGCCACACCGATCCACCTAACTCTGAGGATTACCTGTACAGAACAAACAAACGGGGTGAGTTTACGTAAACTCAATGTGTAACCCAATAGAATTAAACATGCACATATACAGATCATCATATATCAGACAGATACAGATTCGGGCCTAAGCCCATTTCAGATACAGAATCAGATAAAGATATGCCAATCAGATAACAAAATCCTAACCTCATCCTCTACACGCCATCTCTGACCATCCCAACACACCACGTGGGGTTAAAAACACCCACCCAACCCTGCACACCATATTGTGTCATTACGACACATAACAGATAAAGGGCAATCGTGCTACCAGAATATAGGTAAAGGTCGCCTTTCAGAACACTTCCTCCATATATACATATCATCCTACCCCCAATATCAGATACAGAATATTTGGATACAAATATACAGACTAAACATGCTCACATGCTTATATACGGATATAAAATGCAGATATAGATATAGATATATCACACATCAGAATCAATCAGACATGCATATCAGTGCTATACATGGAACAGAACATCCGATCTACAGTTTATAGGGTTTGGGTAGCCCTTATAGTAGGCCCATAGTCGTTTGGGACGACCCGTGCGACCTTAGGGAAAATTTCAAATTAACAGACCCACATGCCCGTGTGATTTGCCTGAGTGGGTCCACACGCTCGTGTGGCCCACAGACCCAGATTGGCCCTGCTTGTGTGATTCACATGACCTGGCACAAAAACCCACATGCCCGTGTGGTCTACCCATGTGGGCCTATACGACCGTATGGCCCACACACCCAACTTGGCCTAGCCCGTGTGGCTCACACGACCACACTCTGGCCACCACACGGCCATGTCTAACGAACGACCATGCCTTCGTCAATCACACAGCCGTGTCATCGCACACGACCATCCACACAGGTGACCACACGCCCGTGTGGCATCGATAGAGTAATTTTTTTGGCTTTTGTCGAAGCCTCATTTTTTGCATTTTAGGTACACACGTGGTACCATTTTGATGCAAAAACAATCTCGAGCCTTCCAAACCTAAAAACACAGTACCAATCAACGATTTGGGTTTAAAACTGAATTCGATATAAGAACAATTATGGAACCAACTTACCACCGTCGCCAAATAACCCCTTACACACACTAAATCGTTGAAGTGCAATTCATTGCCCTTGATATGCTCCTAAACATAATTAACACCTACTCAGTAACTATAGATTGCCAGAAGAATCAAACTCCGTTATTTATGATAGAACCAACTGAAGCACTAGGCAGAATTCTACTTACTGAATCAGTAGGAAAAACCTGGCAATACCACAACACGATTGAATAAAACAAAGGTTTGCAGAGAAGGAGAAAAGGAAATTTTAGAGAGGGGAAAAATAATAGAGTTTTGGCGTTAGATTTTCTTGTGAGAGAGGAAATGAATTTTTGAAAAAAAAACAAAAATAAAAATAACTCCCCAAATCCATTAATACCCTCCCACTAACCCACTACACATAACTTCCCAGAATTTTAACTTCCCCGAAACTCTAACGCAGCACTGAGCCAAAAACGTAACATCCATGCTCACACAAAGATTTGAACATCAAACCTCCAACACACCAACTCCCTTACCACTTGGACCAACAGGCTCATTCTGATATGAATTTACAGATAATTTAATATAAGCCCACTCCTTAAATGTAAGGTTTAGATCAGAAAAATAATAAAATTTGCTAAAGGTAAGACTTGAAATTGTAACATCTCACACACACCCAGAACACTTAACCACTGAAGCAGATACACAGTTGTGTTAAATTTTACAGGAGCAAAAATAAATTATTCGTGCGACAGCCCGATTTAGGTCTTAGTTAGAATAATGGTTGCGAGACCATAAATTTAAAGTAAAAATATATGTTTTATGATTTTTTAAGGTATATGATATGATTGCATGATTGGGTGAAAAATTTCATGAAGAAATTTTATGATTTAATGATCAATTTGTCTTTTAGGACTAAATTGTAAAAGTAGTAAAATATGAGGTTCTAGAAGCTTTGGGGTACTTAATTGAAATGCATGTGAAAATTTGAGGTCCTTATTTAGTAAATAGACCATTATATCTCATGATGGACAAAAATGGACGTGGAATGGGAAAAATCTCAAGGAAGGGCATTAAGGGCATTTTGGTCATTTGGTTATTTAATGAATAAAAAGGGAAAAATAAATAAAAAATTTGTCCATCTTCCTAGCTTGGCCAAATCTCTCTAAGTCTCCATAGCTAGGGTTTTTCAAGCTTTCAAGCCACATAGTAAGTGCGTCCAAGCCTCGTTTTTAATATTCTTTACATTTTTAAAGTCCTCGTAGCTTAGTTTACCTATTTCTACCATTATTTTGAGCTAGGGTTCATGTTAAAAAATTTACCCATGTGTGACATAGTTGTACTGTGATGTTTAATGGTAGAATATGAAAGTTGAATGTGTGATGAACATCTTTTTCTAAGTGATTTTCATGAAAACCCCTAATAGAGACCAATTTGCAAAAGAGGAAAAATGTGTTGTAAAAATATGATTTGATGAGGAATGTGGGCTAACATGAACATATGTGTGGGTCAGCTAGGCTTGGATAACTAAGAAAATGAGTACATTGCATCATACGAGCCTAGGGACCATTTTGTAAATATGTGAAAGTTTAGGGGCAAAATAATAATTTTGCCAAAGTATTATTCATAGGTTGGTTTAGTCAATTTTATAATTAACTAAGTGAAATTTGTCATTATAGATCAAGAAACACGAAGTTCGAACCTAAATCAAGGAAAGAAGAAGGTGGTGGACTAAATCGAACAATTATCAATATTTTGTTACCGAGGTAAGTTGTATGTAATAAATCAAAACTTTATGTTTAAGTATTTAAATGCTTGATTTTGCATGGAATGTATATGCTTTATATGAAAATGGTTAATGAGGTCTCGATAAAGAAATGATGAAGTTAAGCTATATAGAAATCTCGGTTGAACCTTAGGAATATAAATGATACCATCATCATGACATCAGATTAATAAGGCTCCATATAATACCATATCTGGGATATGGCATCAGCACCAAATGAAGATCTCGTGTAAGACCATATCTGGGATATGGCATCGATATTGAATAGTGATTCCGTGTAAGACCATCTCTGGGACCTAGCTTCGAAATGGAATCGTGTAAGACCATGTTTGGGACATGGCATCGATATACGATCTCGTGTAAGACCATATTTGGGATATGGCGTCGACATCGTTATGAGATCCCGGATAAGACCATATTTGGGATATGGCATCAGCATCGACATGTGATCCCATGTAAGACCATATCTTGGATATGGCGTTGGCATCTCGCCAAGTGAATGATATTTCCAAGTATCCTTCGATATTCCAAGTGGTTCAAGGGGAAAAAGAATTAAAGTTTATGTTAAAGATGAAAAAGACTAAAGTTATGTGATGGAGTGATACAAGTACATATGCGAAACTCACGAGAAATGAGTCCGGTATGTGATATGTGTTCGGTAAGAAAGAGTATGAGTAAGTTATGTCAATGATCACTTGAAGATCATGTGTTTATTCATAATGTGATATGTGGATGTTATTACAAGATTTGATGTTGTTATTTATTACATACAACTTACTAAGCTTTATGCTTACTCTCTTTCTTTTCCCATTTCTCGTAGTATCACCAAGCTAGCTCGGGATCGAAGGACGTCAGAGCTCGATTCACACTATCAAGTTATTCCTTGGGTAAAGTAAAGTTTGAGTATTTTGGGTATGGCATGTATAGGAACTTGGTCATTTTCTAATATGTCATATTGGTTAGCCAATTTGTTGGCTAGTGATGTTACTTATTCATTTTGTAAATGGCCATTGGACTTGGTTACTACTAGATAAGTTATATTCTTTTAATGAAGATGAAACTCATGAAAGTGCAAGCTTACATAATTGATTGGGTAATGTATGAAGTATATGCATGATGAATGTAGCATGGAATTGAGGTGTGGATGTCATAATTGTGGATGTGTATTATTGCCATGTTATGTGTTATTGGAGATGGTATAAGTGTGGTTGTTTTTCAGGGTGGCAAATGGCTTGGTAAATAGCCTTATATTTGTCCACACGGGTAGGCACACGGGCATGTGTCTAGGCCGTCCGTGACACACGGTAAGCCCTATGGGCTTGTTGATAGGCCGTGTGCCACTGCATCCAAAACTTAGATAAACAGAATGCCTAATAGTAAACACACAGGCAGAGGCACAGTCGTGTGTCTCAATCGTGTGAAGGACATGGCCTCGGGACATGGGCGTGTGCCCGGGCCGTGTGAAGTTTGCATATTAATTGCGAGAATTAAATTTTCCACATGGCCTAGCACACAGGCGTGTGACTTGGCCATGTGCCCCTAAATGTTTGCTGACATTATAAACAGAATGTCAAGGTTTTCATACATAGGCTAAGACACATGCGTGTCATGGCCATGTGAGGGACACGGGCGTGTGTCAGGCCATGTGAAAACCCTTGTATGTTTGAAATGAAAAATAAAATCCGCACGGACTAGGGATATGGGTGTGTGTGATCACACGGCTTGCCCACACGAGCGTGTCCTTTCCATACGGGTGTGTGGCCCTGTTTTGAGCAAAAATTTTTTAAGTGTTTGAAATTTCCAATTTAGTCCCGAACCACTCTATATGTATGATTTGGGCCTTGTAGACCCATAATAGGGATGTTAAGAATATGAATGAAAAGTTGTCAGTTGGAAAGAAAATTTATAGCCCGATTTCATATGATGAGTTAATTTAAGTCAAGTAATTCCTCGAACCCTTTCCCAGCGTCGGATACGGGTAAAGGGTGTTACATTTAGTGGTATCAAAGCTAGTGTTCAGTCGATTCTCGGACTAACCTAGCGTGTGCACGAGTCTAGTTATACATGCCATACATATATATAAAAAATTATGATAGTGTGACAACTTTTGACGATCTAAAATGTGTTTTCATATAGTAAATGGATCCCGACAGAGCTGTGGTGGGTGATGTAGAAAGTAACGCACCAGTCCGTGCCCAAGGGACAGTGGCAGCTGATAATGAAAATTGACCAATGACAGTGGGTCAGGGAGAAGAGGCTTGGGAAGCCTTCTTCCAAATGATGAACGAGTGGTTTCCAGAGTTCGTTAGAATGAACCTGGCTGCTCAACATCAAGCTCCACCCCCTCCAAACCCTTAGCCTACCCCTGTAGCTCCCCAAGTTGTAGAAATGGTAAGAAGAGAAAAGTCTCCAGTTCATAGAATCTGAAAACAAGAAGCTGAGGAGTTTCGAGCTAACAAAGATGATGATCTGGAAAGAGTAGAGTTTTGGCTAAAAAATTCCATCAGGGTATTTGATGTATTGTCTTACACACCTAAAGAGTGCATGAAGTATGTTGTGTCACTCTTACGAGACTCGGCTTATTCGTGGTGGAACACCCTTGTGTCGGTTGTACCAAAGGAGAGAGTTAATTGGGAATTTTTCTAAGAGGAGTTTCGCAAGAAGTATATTAGCCAAAGGTTCATCGATTAGAAAAGAAAGGAATTCCTTGAGCTAAAACTAGGTCAAATGACGGTAACCAAATATGAACGTGATTTTGTAAGGCTTAGTAAATACGCTCGGGAGTGCTATCCACGGAAGCCATCATGTGTAAGAGGTTTGAGGATGGATTAAATGAGGATATCTGATTGTTTGTTGGTATTCTAGAACTAAAGGAATTTATGGTGCTCGTAGAGAGAGCTTGTAAGGCTGAGGAATTGGCTAAGGAGAAAAAGAAAGCTAAAATCGAGTCCCGTGACTTGAGAAAGAGACAATTAGGTAAATCCTTTCAATCCTCATCTAAGAAATCGAGAGAGTTCACTACTCGACAAGCCGCTTCAGTTGGGTTCTCAAACCGAAGTAAAGGTAAACAATACACGATTTCTAAAGCTCAAACCACTTTGATTGCTAGTGTTGGCAACGTTCGATCAAGTAGACCGAAGTGTCCACAGTGTGGAAGACGTCACCCCGGTGAGTGCCGAGCAAATGAGAGAGCTTGTTTCAAGTGTGGTTCCCAAGATCACTTCATTAGAGACTATCCTGAGATGGTTGAAAATGATAGAAACCAGAGTGTGAGATCGGGCAACATTGCTAGTAAAGGGAGACCACAGAAAAATCCGGGAAATGGAGCTAGTAGTAAGAATACACCTAGAGAGCAGATTGCAAGATCTAAATGTAACACCCCAAACTCGGCCTAGATGTTATGGCCGAATCTGGCAGTGTCAAATTGGAGTGTTTTTTGAAAACATGTTCTCATTTGAAAACTCATTCAGTATTAGAACTCTTTGTGTTATCAACGAAAAACTTATCGAACAAGTTGAATTGTTAATAAACTTTAAAAAAGGAACTCCCATACATATTAATCCATGTTATTAATCTTTCACTGACTTGAAATGGAACGTTCATTTTCAAAACATAGTTTGTTATTTAAAACCGTTTCTTTTTAGTTTGTTATTTAAAACCGTTTATTTTTTTAAAGTCGTTATACTTGTCAAATCTCGTTTAGTAGCGGAAACATTTAAAAATAATTTTTCACAACATTGTACTTTGAAAAGTATTTATATTTTGAAATCCTGTCCTTTTCCTTACACCTAGCAATTTATAACAAAGCAAATAAAAACCCCAAATTAACAGTTAAAATCTTAGAGAGGCCTTATTACATAAAAATCACCTAAAACGAAATTAATAGTAAATATGAACCAAATATAAAATAACCGCAGTCGTGTGGCCACCTCCGAGCCCCTCACGGCACCAATCCATCTATGGTTGGGGATTACCTGTACAGATAAACAGAATGGTGAGTTTACGAAAACTCAGTGTGTAATCCTTTATCAAACAGTATGCAGTAACAGTCCGGGCTTGAGCCCATTACAGTGACAGTATCAGTGTGGGCCTTAGCCTAATACAGTGACAGTAGTAGTACAGTAATGTAATCAGATAAACCCACCCAATCCATCCAAACACACCACTCTGTCCCGCCAATCATACAATGTGGGGATATAATTGACCCACTCAACCAGTCACACCAAGATTAGCACCGGTTGCAGCACTAACAGTATCGTAGCAAAGCTACTAGTAATATACACGGCTTAAAGCCGACAGTAGGTCCACAGTAGTCTTAGGCGTCTCGTGTGACCCTAACAGTACAATACACTTCCTCTAGATACATATACCCTTCCCCATGCAATGTGTCATGTCATAATATCATACGTGTATCAAAATGTCATGTTCAATACAATCATACATATCATAGGGCAAATCAATCATTTTTACCTATAGGGGTAAAACAATCATTTCACCTTATCGGTCGAAACAATGTATATGGGCCAAAGCCCATTATGCAGCCCATGTGGGCTCACACGTCTATATGGCCTACTAAGCCTAGAAATGACCTCAGCCATGTGAACGACACAGTCGGGTTCAATGTTTCCCACCTATCTGTGAAATTAGCCCGTGTGAGGCCCATGAGCCCATTGGGCCCACAAAGCCCATTTCGACCCAACATGGCCCAAACGGCCAAAACCTATGAGATCGCTCACGGAGGCCTCTACAATCATGCACTCATGCCCCGTGGGCTTGAATTACCACGCGTGCATTCGCACGCTCGTGTGGCATCAATAGCCATGTTTCTGGCTTTTCGGCTTTTGCTGTCCTACAATTAGACAGTGTGAGTACACACCTTGTTTACGAAAAAGGCACAGAAACCACAAGCACCAACCTATATTCAATCAAACCACTCTGTCAGTCGTTTAATCAATAGAGTTGATCACCCTCTTGTAACACTTAAACCGAAATAATATTAATACCTGCCTTGATTGAACGAGTGAGGTTTAGTCCGCTTAAACTGTTGACGAAGTTTGATAACAAACCCTTTGACGGACATCTGCGTTACAAACGGGCTTTACTAAATGAGATTATTCAAACACATAGCTTTGATTAATGATTGATACTTATCAGAACCATTAAATCCAAAAAGTAGGGAAGAAAGCATGACTTACACCCATGAATACAAGGTAAAACCTACATTTGCTCGAGCGATGGAAGAAAGGTTTCGACAGTCTTAGTATCACCTAAACTCCTTCACTCTATAAGGAATTCTACGAACCAAAAGTACAACCCACTATAAGAAAAGTGGAAGAATTCGGCAATAAGAAGAGAAATGTATATTCGGTTTTAGTTAGTGCAAGAGAAAAGCGACTTGATAATCATTCTGAGAAAACAAAAAGGTGATGAGCGTACTTCCCGCAGTCAGAGAACTCTTTCCAAAACCAAAAACAAAACACAAGGCAAGTAGTCGGCCAAGGTACAGAATGCAACAGTATGGAAATCGTTTAATCCAAAACAAAGAAGAGAATACAAGCAAAGATTCGGAAGGGGTTCAGAGAAGGAGAAATCGATCACTAAAATTGGGGAGATTGAAGGAAGAGTATTCGGCCTATGCAACAAAGTGAAATAGGAAAGTATTGAGAGGAAGAAGGGGGAGAATTGACCATAGTAACAATTAAGAAAAAGGGAAGATAAGGGGCTCAAGGGAGTTGAGAGAAAGTGACAGAAACAAAAAGGCAGTGAGCAATCGGTTTACCAAACCAAAAGAAGAAAAGAGGGAAGAAACAAAGGAACTAGATCCATACTATTCGGCCAAGTTTGGAAAAGCAGAAGAGAGGCAAGAGAAGAAGAATAATTCAGCTAAGGTTAAACAAGAGAGGGAGAAATCAAATGAGTTGAGAGAAAGTTCCCTAATTCGGCACAAGCAACCACCACGTACACTACCCGAAAACAAATTAGAAGCCGAAACCCGAGAAGATAGCATTCAAAAAATTCCCAAACCCGTAACTAAAATGCCAAAACAACTAAAATCCAAAAATTTGAAGAGAACACCCTAAAACCATTTACCTTGTGTGCCTACCAAGCCCAATCGGCACAAACTCAAATTCCTAAAACCTCTCCTACAATTTAGCTACCCACTATCCACCAACTTTCTATCCCTTAACTCCCTCCTATTATCTCTTTATAACACACTCCATCAAATCCTCCTAACTTCTCATTGATTTCCTTCACATATCCCTCCATGACCAAGCCAACCTCCACCCAACAATGTTTCAGTCAATCTCTACTTCTCACATAGCAAGAGTAGCAAAATAAATACTCCTTTGTGCGCAGAGTGACTTGAATCCAGTCCCTTTAAAAGCATCCACACGCCACTACAACTGGACCCTCAGGCACTTTTGTGTCATGTTCTAATCACAATAATTTAAAAGGCTAAACGCTAGAGCCAGGGTTCCTTCAAGCAAGAAAAACAAAATTTTTGCAAAAGCCCAGACTTGAACCTAGGACTTCTTAAAGACTCCCAAAGACTCCTAAATCACTTAACCATTAAAGCAAACATGCATTTGTGCCACACGATACAGAAATTAAAAACTTAAATTTTTGAGGTGTTACAACTTTACCCCCAAAAAGAAATTTCGGCCTCAAAATTTACCTGGTTAAAACAGATGAGGCTATTGTTGTCGCATCATCTCCTTGGGTTCCCACGTGGTGTCGTCTAAACTGTGATTGCGCCAAAGTACCTTAACCAGTGGGATGTATTTTCTTCTCAGAACCTTAACTTCACGATCTACTATTTACACTGGTTCTTCCTCGAAGGTCACGTCTAGCCTAACCTTCATCTCCTCAATTGAGACAACATGCATGGGAGCAGAACGGTAACACCTCAGCATTGAGATGTGAAGCACATCATGAATCCGGTCCAATTTTGGCGGTAACTCAAGCTGATAGGCAACTGGTCCCATACGCTTCAGTAGGCGGTAAGGCCTAATGAACCTAAGGCTCAACTTGCCCTTACGACCAAACTTCAGCATCTTCATCCATGGGAAAACCTTGAGAAACACGAAGTCCCCCATACAATACTCAATCTCTTTGCACTTCAAGTTCACATATGACTTCTGTCTATCTGAAGTTTCCTTTAGCCGACCTTGGATTAATCTAAAATTGTGTTCAGTATCAGAAACCAACTCAGGGCCTAGAATACGCCACTCACCCAGTTCAGTCTAAGATGAAGGAGTACGACACCTACGGCCATACAACGCTTCATATAGTGCCATCTGTATGCTCGACTAGTAGTTATTGTTATACGCAAACTCGGCTAATGACAAGTAGTCTTCCGAACTGCCTCAGAAATCTATTACACAACTCCTTAACATGTCCTCTAGTATCTAAATCACCCTCTCTGACTGACCATTTGTTTGAGGATGGAACGCAATACTAAAGCCCAACCTTGTACCCAATGCCTCGTGTAACTTCTTCCAAAATCGAGACATGAAACGAGGATCTCTGTCAGATATTATGGAGACCGATACCCCATGCAATCTTACAATCTTAGCCACATATAACTTAGCCAGCTTCTGCAATGAGAAACCAGTACGGACCAGTATAAAATGAGCAAACTTGGTCAATCGATCCACGATGACCTATATCAAATCCTTCTTAGTAGGCATCAATGGCAGCCCACTAACAAAGTCCATTATTACCCTCTCCCACTTCTATAATGGAATCTTAACCGGTTGTAATAACCCTGAGGGCAACTAATGTTCAGCTTTAACTTACTGGCAAGTCAAACATTTACTTACAAAATTAGTAACTTCGCTCTTAAGTTCTAGCTACCAGTATAACTCATGGAGGTCTCGGTACATCTTATTCCCACCAAGATGCATAGCATAAGTACTACTATGCACCTCTTGCAGTATAGACTGCCTCAAAACGGTATCCTTTGATACACAAACTCTCCTACAGAAGCACAGTACCCCTTCGTTATTCAATCCAAAATCTGAAGCTTCCCCATTCTCAAACTATCAGAATCGCAGACCTAGAGACACATCTAAAAATTGTTTACCCATTATCTATTCAATCCACAATGGTTTAACTTGCAGCTCCACCAACAGACTCCCATCATCGAACAAGCTGAGACGAGCACACATTGCTCTTAGATCAGACACAGCCCTACGGCTCAGTGTGTTAGCTATTACATTAGCCTTACTGGAATGGTATTCAATCGAGCAGTCATAATCCTTAAGCAGATCAATCCATCTATGCTGCTTAAGATTCAACTCCTTCTGGGTGAAGAGGTACTTGAGGCTCTTATGATCTGTGTAAATAATACACTTCTCACCGTACAAATAACGCCTCTAAATTTTCAGTCGAATACCACCGCAGCCAGCTCCAAGTCATGTGTTGGGTAATTCGCCTCGTGAGTCTTAAGTTGACGGGACGCATATGCAACCACCTTACCCTCTTGCATAAACACGCATCCCAAACTGACATGTGATGCATCATTGTAGACAGTAAACTCATTCCAGACTCTGGCTGAATCAAGACAGGGGCCTCAGTCAAAACCTTGTTAAGTTTCTCAAAACTCTCTTGCTACTTACCAGTCCAGTTCAATGGCACCCCTTTACGCAGTAACTTAGTTAGGGGTATAGCAATCAATAAAAACCACTCGACAACCCGTTTATAATACCCTGCCAGACCCAGAAAACTTTGAATCTTAGATACAGTCTTAGGTGGTTTCTAATCCAGAATAGCCTCGATTTTCCAAGGATCAACCCTAATTCCTTCGGCAGATACTACGTGGCCTAGAAATGTCACCTCTAGTAGCCAGAATTTGCACTTGCTGAACTTTGCGTACAGTTGTTTCTCCCTCAGAATTTGTAGAACAATTCAGACATATACATCATGTTTATCTTCGGTTCTCGAATATACCAAGATATCATCTATAAGCACCACTACGAATAGATCCAGATAGGGTTGGACCACTCGGTTCATCAAATCTATAAAGGCTGTCAGTGCATTCGTTAGCCCAAACGGCATCACTAGGAACTCATAGTGACCATAATGAGTCCTAAACACTATTTTGTAGACATCAGACTCTTTAACTCTCAGTTGATGGTACCTAGAACAGAGATCAATTTTGGAGAAAATTGAAGCTCCTCGTAGTTGATCAAAAAATCGTCGATCCTCAGTAAAAGCTACTTATTCTTGATGGTTAGTTTATTCAATTATCGATATTAGATGCCTATACGCATAGATCCATCCTTCTTTTTCACAAATAACACTAGTGCTCCCCATGGAGACACACTAGGTCGAATGAATCCTCGGTTTAGTAACTTCTGAATTTGAGCTTTAAATTCCACAAGCTCCTTCGGTGCCATTCTATAAGGGGCAATAGACACTGGAGCTGTACCAGGTAGAAGCTCGATCTCGAATTCAACTTCACAGTTGGGAGGTAATCAGGTAGCTCATCGGGAAAAACATCAAGAAAATCTTTAACGGTTCTCAAATCCTTAACAAAAGAACCCTCAGAATCTGAAATACTGATGTACGCTAAATACGCCTCACAGCCTTTACAAACCAATTTCTCAGCCCTTAATGCAGAAATCACATTTGAAAAGTAATCCCGACGCTCCTCAATCACAACTACGTCCTCATCCTCTGCAGTTTTTAGTATCATGTGTTTCACAGCACAATCCAAACTTGCCCGGAGTTTTACCAGGCAATCCATTCCCAAGATTAGATCGAATTCACTAAAAGGTAGTTCCATCAAATTCGCTACAAAAGTAACTACTTGAACCTCTAAAGGCACATCTCTGAATAGTTTATCTACCCTTATTGACTGCCTGATATGTGTGATATGAAGTAATAAAATTTATAAAAACTGATTGCACCAAAAACTAACTAATATCAAGATTTTAAGGCAAGCGCACCTATCGAACAGTAGTATAGTTTAGCGGCAAGACCGAGATATCGTACCCAAGGGAACCAAAAGTATTAATTCTTACTTCTTTTTTATTATTTAACCTAAAGAATAAAAGGGATTTTTATGAAACTAAACTAATTCTAAAACTAAACTAAGAATGCACAAAAAGTAAATTGGGGAAAAACTCTTTGGGGAAAGACTGATTAATTGGGCAATACTCAAGGGAGAATCCACCTAGACTTCACTTGCTATTAACTTCTTGAACTAGATGATTTCTTCACTTGACTTGATCTGTAGAGATCCCTAATTTATGTTAATACCTCCGTCGAGAATAAGAACAACTAACCCTAGGTTGATTAACTGAAATCTCTTTCTAGTTAAAACCTCTAGTCTTGCATTAACTCATCTATGGATCCCCCTATTAGGTTTGACCCTAATCCGGCAAATTTATGTCGCCCTATGTCTAGGGTTGCATGCAACTCCGCTTAATTATGCTAGATCTACTCTCAAACAGGGACTTTTGCTCCTCTGCCTAAGCACATCAGTTTCTTGAATTAATACCTAGGATTATTAAAACAAGAATTAGGAATACATAATTAAGAATAACTCAAGATAAAATAATAACAAGATCTGTCTTAGGTTTCATCCCCTTCAAGTATTTGAGGGATTTAGTTCATAATTAATAAAAAAAACATCTCAGAAGAAATAAGATAACAAAACATAAAGAACCCAAAAACCCCTGAAGGAATTTAGGGAGATCCTCTGTCTTGATGTAGAATTTGGCTTCTGGGATGAATCAATCGGCTTCCTTTGGAGTAATCCCTTGCTTCCACTCTTTGTGTTGGCAGAAATATGGTGCTCCTTTGTGGGAGAAAGAGTACACCCTTAGAGTTGCCTCCTAGGGTCTTTATATAGAGCTTTGGGATGCCTTTCTTAGCCTCTAAGTATCCAAATCCGAGTGAAATTACACTTCCTCACAATAGGGACACGCCCGTGTGCCACGCCCGAGTGAATCGACAAGAGGCCGTGTGTGAGACTGTTGATAGAGGCACGACCGTGTGGTTAGGCCGTGCCTGTCGGGGCTGGGCCGTGTTGGATCTTATGTGGCACCGCCGTATGCCACGGCCGTGTGGTGACTTCTTGGGCCGTGTCATTTTCACACTTTGGCCCATTTTCTTCGTTTTTGGTCCGTTTTTTATTCTTTTCTCTTCTCTATGCTCTCCTGAGTATACAACATGAAATAGAAGGGTTAAGAGCACCAATTCTCACAAAATTAATAATAATTCATCCAAAATATAGGCTAAACATGAGGTAAAAATATGTATAATTTATCGTTTATCAAATACCCCCACACTTAAGCCTTTTCTTGTCCTCAAGCAAAATTTCAATCCCTAATTAAGAATCATTCCTCTCAACTTACAATCTTTATCAATAATGTTTCAAACTAATTCACAGGCATTCATACAATGGAAATTCAATCAGAAGAACATTAAAGATTCAATTATTTTAAGTTGAGAATTTTATCATCGAAACATAAGTTGCCTCCCTTCTTCTAAATAATCATCTTGTAATTGAAATCAATAGGAATTGACATCCTCACTAAAGATTCACTCTATCCACTCAAAGTGTTTAAGGTTCAAGAATTAATTACTCTCTAGTCAACCTGAAAAGTTATTACCATAGGCTTGCAAGGAAATTAAATCTCCACCACTATAGTTTGATATGATACATCGATTAAAAGGTCTTTTAACGGTTGTAATAGGGCTTGGTTAGGGGTGTTGTCACAAGCTACAAAAGAGGGTTAGAATCGAGATTGAACTGAAAAATTATCTAGCTAGAAAAATCTTTATCAGTGGAACATATTTCTAAGCTTTATGGTGACATTGTTCTATCCTTGGTAGCCTTAAAATAGAAATATGCAAAATTTTATAATTTACAACTAACTTTTACTGTATATACACACATTTTTTTTAGAACAATTCAAGTACAATTCATTATAAACTTTATAATCTGGAAAAGAGGACAAAGCTAGATAACAATTCAACTCAAATCTCGATAAAAATGAGGATCAAAGTAATTGAATGGAATTCAACAAAAACAGGTTATGGGTTAAAATTAGAGGTAAGTCAAAGAATATGTTGTTAGGCTCAATGAGGTTCACTAGGGGTTAATTTATGGAGGTAGGCTTTTGTGGAGTAAGTGGGTTAAATCCTAAGTGCCTTTATCATTTCAGTGTATCAAATCAATGATGTGGTCTTAATATGTATAATCGAAGCAAGTTCTAGAATAACAAATTAGTATTGACTCACTCAAAGCAATAATAAAAATAAGCACGAAAGAATGTATGCTCAAAAGGCTCAAAAATCTCACCAGAATTATGGCTTTTGATGTCAATCCTGCGAATTTCACATCTCAAGATGATACTTAAAATTAGGGAAAATAACTTATGAAAAAAAATAGATTCTCAAAAATTTCAACTTATTATGCTTGATTCCCTAATGTTTTAAAGTTTAAATAATCAAAGTATAAGCGCCTATGTCTTAATTCTCAACATATCAATAAAAATCATAAATTAATCAGAATTAATTCCTAATAGGAGTTTAAAGATAATTTTGAGAACAATGCAAAATGTTAGTAGAAAAATTTCAGGGATTTCAAAGAGAATGTAATGACTGAAAGTAAATTTCCCCTCACACTTAAGATGTACATTGCCCTCAATGTACAAAGATAACATTAGTAGCAATAGAAGCACAAGATCATAAGATAGGGGAAGACATGAAACTCCTTGAATTTTGGATGAATTTGTGAGACAGAGATTAGAATTGGAAGAGCCGGCAGTTGTGGCAAGGTTGTCCTATTTCCATATAGATATGAGCTGTAAGGCTCCTTTGAAACTGCAAAAGTATTTATCAGTCGTAGGGAATTTGGATTAATAGAATATGTTTGTTAAGGACTAGCCGATATGAAAAAATAAAAAACAAAGAAAGAAAACAAACTAAGTTCTAACAATACTGAAATTCAAATAATGAAAAAGATAAGGTGAACTAAAAATAAAAGTAAAAGTAAAAAGGAAAATAAAGAAGAAGAAAAGAAAAGGTAAAAATAGGGATCAGAGTTTAAATAAAAATTAAGATAAAAATAAAGTTAAGAGGAATAGAAGTCTCTAATCCTAAGATGGATCACGCGGTGGCGTTGGTGAAGTGATGTGAAGCTACTGCCATATCTGTGTAGTGTCGCATTGATGTGATCGAAGCACTGGAAGCATTGCTGCTCGAATCGGGATAGGCGCTCAGATATGTCAGCGTATGAAGCTGCCGCATGAACTGGGCAGCGGGGTGGTGGTGGGTCAGTAGGTCCATCATCCTCCGGTGGTGGGACATCATCAAGAATGTCCTCTAGATCCTCGGCCTCCTGGATGAGGCAGTATTGAAAAGGGTCACCTCATTGTCTCCGCTGGATCATCCTCATATGGTGCATAATCTGGATGCCCTGAGGGGACATCTGGCTGACGAGTGTGCATGAGGATGTTTGGGCCGCTGTGTTGAGGAGCCCGAAGTGACGGGCCAAGCCTGTAATGTACGGCCCCATGGATATGACGCCCTTGCAATGTCGCTCGGTCTGGTACTGCATGGCATAAGTGATAAAGAAGGCGAGGTCGATGGGGTGTGCGTTCACCATGCTCCATAAGAAATAGGCGTTGTGGGTATTGACGATGCCTGTGCTCTCCCGTCTACCTGTCAGAGTATGCGCAAGAAGAGCGTGAATGTACCTTAATGATGGGGTGAGGGCGGTCACCTTCGTGCGACTGGGTCGTAGGAGGGATACCCTGGGGCGATATTACGCGAACAATAGACTTGTTTGAGGTGGATGTGACGGGAGAGTGTAGGAAAGTCTTCCTCTTCCATTAACTGCTCTGTGTAGAGGCCGAGAGTGGAGCCGAACTCTGGTACGCTAAGGTGGCGTACACGACCTCCTAGGCGAAACTGGACCGTTCCGGGATCATCGAATTAGCTCGTGACGGTTTGAAGATGGAAGGTGGAGCAGAACTCTAGAGTTAGTTCAAGGTATGTAGGCTCGATGATTCAGAAGAACTGCTCTCAAGGGTCCATCATCAGTAGGGCCCATACTGCATCTACGAGGTTGACTTGCTCTAGCGCGACCCAATCAATGCATCCGCCGGCGCTTAATGTATGGGCTCGTAGTATCTGAAACAACTCCTATTGGGAGTCTTGGGGAAATTTAATGAACGGGTGGTGAGCCTCGGAGGTGGGCCTCGATGATGAACCACCTGGACCCTTACGTTTCTTCGAAGGTTGGAGGAGAAGGTGGTTTGAGAGGATTTTGGGTTTAGAATGGGAGAAGATGATGAATAGCGGCCCCTATTTATAGTTTTTGGGTCACACGGGATGGCACACGCCCGTGTGATTCAAAAATCGGTGATTTTGGCACGCCCGATTCAAGGTACACGCCCGTGTTGGCCATCTCGCGTGGCCGTTTGTGATCTTGTTCGCTTTTCACTTGGTCATGTAATCGGTCACACGGCCATTTGTGATGAGGCTTCGCTATTCACACGGTCGTGTTGGTAGTCACACGGTCGTGTCTAAATTGACAGTGTTGGCTATGGTTTGAGGACACGGGCGTGTGGCGTTGTGCAAGCCCGTGTCTAAATGGAAGGGTTGCCACGGCCATGTCGCACGGCCGTGGTGATTTATCGTTAGCCTGTGCTTTAAGAAAAAATTTCCTCTTTTTGTACACGGCCTAGGTGCACGACCGTGTCTCTGCTTTAAATGTTCACACGGCCTTAGGCATGCCCGTGTGCATGGTCGTGTGGTGCTAAATTTCTGCATTTAAAAGGTTTAGTTGATTTATTAAAAGACTAAAATTAAAATAAGAAGAAAGTTTACTAAGTTAATGCTTGGGTTGCCTCTCGAGAAGCGCTTATTTAGAGTCTAAGCTCGACTCTTCCTGGATGCATCACGAAGGGACCTCGTGGAGCTGAAGCTCTTCCCTGTTATCTTTAAAATGCTCACCTCTATAGTGTTTAAGCCTATGGCCGTTTACCTTAAACGTACCGTGGTTTGGGTGAGTTATCTCAATTGTGTCGTATGAAAAGACAGTTTGAACAGTGAATGGACCTGACCACCTTGATTTGAGTTTCCCAGGAAATAGTTTCAGTCTTGAGTTGTAGAGTAAGACAAGATCACCATTTTTGAACTGCTTAGGTTGTCTCAGTTGTTTGTCATAGCGTCGCTTCATAGCTTCCTGATAGAGTCATGAGCTCTCGTAGGCATTGCAACACCATTCATCTAGCTCATTTAACTGCATTAATCTTTTCTCACCTGCAACCTTAAAATCAAGATGTAAAAATTTAATAGCCCAAAATGCTTTATGTTCAAGTTCAAATGGCAGATGACAGCTTTTTCCGTAGACAAGTTTATAAGGAAATATTCCTATGGGTGTTTTAAATGTTGTTCTATAGGCCCATAAAGCATCGTCTACCTTTTTTGACCAATCTTTTCTATTTGTTTCTATTGTTTTCTCTAAGATGTGTTTTAGTTCCCTATTTGTTACTTCGACTTGGCCACTGGTTTGTGGATGATAAGGGGTAGCTGTTCTATGGTGTACTCCATACCTTTTGAAAACTTTTTCAAATTGAGCATTGCAAAAATGGGTACCCCTATCACTAATAATTATACTAGGTGTTCCAAATTGAGAGAAAAGTTTCTTCAAAAATTGTACTACCATTCTAGCATCGTTCGTAGGTAAGGCTTAGGCTTCCACCCATTTTGACGTATAATCTACTGCTACTAGGATGTACTTATTCCCAAATGAGGTAGGGAATGGACCCATGAAATCTATAATCCATACATCAAATATTTCACATGAAAGTATATAGTTCTGAGGCATTTCATTATGTTGAGAGATATTACCTGTTCTTTGGCATTTATCACAAGAGGTTACATACCTGTTGGCATCTCTGAAAAGTGTAGGCCAGTAAAAACCTGATTTGAGTACCTTATGAGTAGTTCTAGCTCCACTATGATGTCCTCTTGTGGGTCTCGAATGGCAATGATCTAAAATTTGGTATGTTTCTGTCTTAGCAATGCATCTTCGAATAACCTGATTGCACAAATTCGAAAAAGAAAAGGATCTTTCCAAAAGTAGTTTTTCACATCAGCGAAGAATCGCTTCTTTTGCTGATGGATCAGCCCTTTTAGGGTTATGTTAGCTACTAAGTAATTTGCAAAATCAGCAAACCAAGGAACTGCTACTTCTGCTAAGGCGAGAATATTTTATCGAGGTACTTGGGTTGTGTGTTTTCTAGTCTTGAAAGGTGATCTACTACCAAGTTTTTAGCTTCTTTCTTGTCCTTTATTTCTAAATCGAATTCCTGTAACAATAGAATCCATCTTATTAATCGAGGTTTTGCATCAGTTTTAGTTAAAAGATAGCGAAGAGTAGAATGGTCAGTATAAACAATAACTTTTGACAATATTAAATAAGATCTGAAGTCAAATGCAAAAATAACGGCTAGCAATTCTTTTTCTGTGGTAGTATAATTTGCTTGAACGCTGTCAAAGTTCTACTAGCATAATAAATCGGTTGAAAGTGCTTGTCTCTTCGCTGTCCCAAAACTGCACCTACTGCAAAATCACTTGCATCACACATTAGTTCAAAAGGTAGATTCCAATCAGGTGAAATCATAATTGGGGCATTGACTAACTCTTCCTTGAGAGTGTTAAAAGATTCTAAACATTCTTGGTCAAAGTTGAAAACCACATCTTTTTCTAGTAATTTTGTTAAAGGCTTAGCTATTTTAGAAAAATCTTTAATAAATCTGCAATAAAAACTGGCATGTCCTAAAAAACTTCTTATAGCCTTAACTGAATTAGGGGGGAGGTAATTTTTTAATGGTTTCAATTTTTGCCTTATCTACTTTTATCCCTTTACTAGAAATTTTATGCCCTAGAACAATACCTTCTTGAACCATAAAGTGGCATTTTTTCCAGTTTAACACTAGATTTGTCTCTTCACGTCTTATTAGAACACGTTTTAAATTATTAAGACAAAGTAGAAAAGAATTACCGAAGACTTAAAAATCATCCATAAATACCTCCATAATGTCTTCCACAAGTTCATTGAAGATAGCTAGCATGCATCGCTGAAAAGTAGCAGGAGCGTTACATAAACCGAAAGGCATTCTACGATAAAAAATGTATCATATGGACATGTGAATGTCATTTTCTCTTGATCTTCTAGAGTTATTAGGATTTAGAAGTAACTAGAGAGGCCATCTAGGAAACAGTAATACATATGACCTGATAATCTTTCCAACATCCGATCAATAAAAGGTAAGGGAAAATGATCTTTTCGAGTTGCGTCATTCAGCTTTCTATAATCAATGCAAACTCTCCACCCAGTGACTGTTCTTGTAGGTATTGACTCCTTTTTGTCATTAGACACCACGGTCATGCCTCCCTTTTTAGGAACAACCTGCATAAGACTTACCCAAGAACTGTCAGAAATAGGATAAATAATATCTATATCTAGAAGTTTAAATACCTTGGCTTTTACGACTTCCTTCATGTTGGGATTCAACCGTCTCTGAGCTTGCACCGATGGTTTATATTCATCTTCCATTTAAATTTTGTGGGTGCAAAAAGAAGGATTAATTCCCTTAATATCTGAAATTTTCCAAGCTATAGCTTTTTTGTGTTATTTTAACACTTGAAGTAGTTCCTCTTTTTCTTCATTGCTTAAATCTGATGAGATAATCACAGGTAATGTCGAATCATCTCCTAAAAATGCATACTCTAAATGGTCTGGCAGTTGCTTTAGCTTTAATTTAGGGGGTTCATCAATTGAAGGTTTCTGTCTCAATTCATCATTCATTTTTATACTTTCATAGCTTATGTACCTTGCAACAAATTCATTATGATCTAATTCTTTCATTAATTCTTTAACTTCAGTGGTGACCTCATCTTCCCCCCACCTTGAACTAGGCACAGTTCCAACGTGTCTATAAGAGAAATTTCCTAAAAATTGTCTTGAACAAAATAATCAATAGCATCAATAAAATAACAGGAATCATCTTGTTTTCTAGAGAATTTCATAGCATCTTAAATTTTAAAAATGACTTCTTCCTCACCAACTCTAAGTACTAATTTACCATCCCCTACATCGGTAACAGCTCTAGCAGTAGCTAAGAATGGGCGTCCCAAAATTAAAGGCACCTCAATATCCTCATCCATGTCAAGCACAACAAAATCAACAGGGAATATAAATTTATCTACTTTTACTAACACATCTTCAATAATTCCCTTAGGATATTTAACAGATCTATCAGCTAACTGAATACTCATCCTAGTGGGTTTTGGTTCCCCTAGACCTAGTTGCTTGAACATTTTATAAGGCATCAGATTAATGCTAGCACCTAAATCAGCTAATATTTTATCAATAATTAAACTACCAATTAAACAAGGAATAGTAAAACTCCCTGGATCTTTCAGTTTTGCCGACATTTTATTTTGGAGAATAGCTGAGCATTCCTTGTTGAGTTCCACTGTGGCTAATACTTCCAACTTCCTTTTATTTGTTAGAAGTTCCTTAAGAAACTTCGCGTACTTCGACATCTGCGAAATTGCTTCAACAAAAGGTAAGTTAATATGTAATTGTTTAAAAAGTTCAAGAAATTTACTGAATTGAGCATCTACGTGGTCTTTCTTCAACTTTGCCAGATATGGAATAGGCGGTTTGTATTCCTTGAGTGTTGGTGGAGTGTTTTCCTTAGGTTTCTCTTCCTCTACCTTGTCTTCTGGTGATTCTGGAACAGGCTTCTTTTCTGGTTCGGCCAGTACTTTCCCATCTCTTAGAGTAATTACCTTGACATGTTCTCTAGGATTTGGCTCAGTGTTACTGGGTAGTCCCCCTTGTGGTCTTTCCGATATCAACTTTGCAAGTTGACCAATTTGGTTCTCAAGCCCTTGAATTGATGCTTGCTGGTTCTTTAGTGCCGTCTCAGAATTTTGGAAACGGGTTTCTGACATGGCCATAAATTTGGTAAACATCTCTTCAAGATTTGGCGTTTTCTCTTGTTGTGGTGGTGGCTGCTGAAATCCCGGAAGAGGCTATTGTCTTTGATTTCCTTGTCCTCCCCATGAAAAATTGGGGTGATTTCTCTTGTAACATCCTAAAATAGGGCCTAATTGGAATGTGGTTTCGTGACCACAAATCCGAGATAGAAATAATTATTTTATATTATTTTGAGGTTTATGTTATGATTGCAAGATAGTGTGAAAATTTCGTGAAGAAATTCTATGCATAAAGTGCTTAATTTGAAATTAGGGACTAAATTGAATAAGTTGCAAAACTTGCATTCTAGAAGCTTTTAGTATGAAATTGCTTTGGAATATTAATTAGGAGGTCTTAAATAGCAATTTGACCAGTTTCTAAAATTTTGGACAAAAATGGGCTTGTACATGAAAAATTTTCAAAGAAAGGCATGAAGGGTATTTTAGTCATTTGGTAATTAAAAGATTAAAAAAGGGAAAAAGATGGCAAAATATGTCCATCTTCTTCATTAGCACGAAATTTCAAGGGTTCTCCATAGCTAGGGTTTGTTTCAAGCTTCCAAGCTTCATAGTAAGTGATTCCAAGCCCCGTTTTTAATTTTTTTTACGTTTTTGGAATCCCGGTAGCTCGATAAAGCTTATGCTAGCTATAATTTAAGCTAGGGTTCATATTTGGAAAAATACCCATAGGTGAAAAGTGTTTATTTTGATGTTTTATGATAGAATATGAGGTTTTAAATTATGCTAGACAACTTGTGCTACTCGATTTTAGGTAAAAACGAGTAAAAGGGCTTAATCGGTAAAAATACCTATTGTTCATAAGTACAAGTTATAGTAGGAATTTGAGGTTGTTTTTGGTAAATAAATGATCAGCATGTCTTAAAACATAAGAATTTGTGATAAAGTTTGATTTCCGAGCCTTGGGGAAAAAGTGTAAATATGCAAAAGTTTGAGGGCAAAAATGTAATTCTGCCAAAGTTGGAGTCAGGGACTGTTTTGATAAATGTGAGTATTAAATAAGCTAAATTTGCTATTATAGATCAAGAAGAACGAAATTCGAGAGTAGATCGGGGAAAAGAGAAAGTAAAGGACTAAATTGCTAAGTTTAGTCATATTTTGTATTGAGGTAAGTTTACAGTAAATAAATGCAATATTTCATTATTTTACATTAATTTTGTTAATTTCCAGCATTTATACATTTATTTTACGAAAATATTCAAAGTCGAATCATAGACGAGATGACAAAGAAAGAGTATCGAAAGGTCCCGTTGAACTTTAGAAATATAGGGATACGAATGTCATGACATTTGGGGTTGACAGGACAAGACAGGAATGAGCCATGTAAGCCCATATCAGATATATGGCTTTGGAGACAGGAATAATCCATGTAAGTCCATATCAAATATATGGCTTTGGAAAGACAGGAACATTTCATGTAAGTCCATGTCAAGGACATGGCATTGGCAGATTATTATCAGACAGGAAAACTCGAATATCCCTAGTATTTCGAACGGTTCAACGGGCTACTGTACAAGTTAAATTATGGAAAATTTATCAGCAAGGGAAAGGTAAGTTATATTCATGAGTACTAAAAAGATCAGGTAAGAAAGAAGACAAGTGAATAAGGAAGAAAGTAGGAAATGAGGTGTAAAGAAAGCTTATGATGCTAGGTTATATATTGAATAATTATCGTTTATGATGAATGTTGTAATTTATTTGCTTGTAAAATTACTAAGCCTAGTGCTTACTCTCTTTATTTCCTTATTTTATAATTCTTGCCAAGCTCACTCGGGAATTGAAAGGGACGTCGGAGATCCGGACACACTATCGAAGGAATTACTTTGGTATAGTTAGACATTTCATTTCATGTATGGCATGTAGAGGGACATGGCTTCTTTTGGTATGATATGTTCAATGAATGGTGTGTAAATACTTGCTAGTGAATAGCTAATGGAAGGGCTAATGATACACATGTTTAATAGTTTGGATGCTTGACTGGTAACTATCACATGGAAACTAAGGAAAATGTGAAAGTAGCTTAAAAATAGATTAAAACAGCAGAAATGACGTGACTTTGAAATATCACTAGAAATAGTAGGAATGGAGTTAAATAGTGAATGAGGCATGAAATTAAAGCTTAATAAGTCTGTTTTACTATGGAAGAAACAAAGTAAGCAAAAGAGTTGTATATTATGAGTTCTTTACACTTGAGTAAGACTGCTCCAAACTGACTCTGTGATCATTTGTTCTAAATTTAAAAATTCACCATAAATTGTATATAAATAATTAGGCATTATAATTTATATCCCTAGATTCCTTTTTTAGTCTAGTTTTTAATGCAATAAACAGCATGCCTATTTGAATTTTGTAGAGAGAGAAAATTAACTCGTAGTGAATAGAGGTCAGAGCAGCCAAACTGTGTAATAGGGGAAATTTTAACTAATAAATTGTACTAATTGGATAAACCAAAAATTCTAGAAAACAATTATCAAGTAGATACATGAGTCTAGATTCAGGGAAAATTTACAGATCTTAATTTTGAGTTTCAAAACTCGAGATATGAATCTTTAAGCGACTATGACACAGAATGGTAATATATTTCGAGAAGTTTAAATAAATGATTTAAGGTTGCTTAAGTGATAGTTTAAGTTTAGTAACGCCTCGTGCTCGATTCCGGCAACAGTCTCGGGTAAGGAGTGTTACATCTCCAACCTGCATTATAAGTTTTACTATAAGGGTTGTTTTGAGGTCTAGAATTGTTACCCATATAGTTGGCTTGCTCAGTTTCTATGATGTTTCCATAAGATGAGTAGTCTGGATTGAACATATTTCTTAGAGTTACGTCGTACTACATCACCGGTTGTGCCTACGTAGAACAAACAAAATTATCAAACTTTTTATTTAAGAGTTCTACCTGATTTGTAAGCATGGTGACAGCATCAATATTAAGAACTCCTGCAGCTTTTGTCGTCTTTGTCCTCATGACTTGCCATTGATAGTTATTCAGTGACATCTCTTCAATAAACTCATAAGCTGCTTCGGGTGTTTTGTTGTTGATTGTTCCCCCTGCGGCTGCATCAATCATTTGTCTTGTTGATGGATTCAAACCATTGTGAAAGTTTTGAACTTGTAGCCACAAAGGTAACCCATGGTACGGGCACCTTCTCAACAGATCTTTGTATCTCTCCCAGGCATCATAAAGGGTCTCTAAATCCATCTGCACAAAAGAAGAGATATCGTTTCGTAATTTAGCTGTTTTAGCTAGAGGAAAATATTTAAGTAAAAATTTTTCGGTTATCTGTTCCCATGTAGTGATTGATCCACATGGTAAAGAATTTAACCACTGTTTAGCTTTATTCCTCAAAGAAAAAGGAAATAATATGAGGCGAATGGCATAATCAGAAACACCATTTATTTTAAAATTATCACATAATTCCAAAAAGTTGGCTATGTGTGAATTTGGATCTTCATCCTGTAAACCATCAAACTGCACAAATTGCTGAATCATCTGAATAGTGTTAGGTTTTAATTCAAAATTATTAGCAGCAATAGTAGGTCTAATAATACTAGATTGAGCACCAACCAAACTAGGTTTAACATAATCATACATAGTACGAGGAGCATCATCTTGATTCACTGGTTGCGTGGCTATTGCGGGAGGTGGTGGAATGTTTTGATTTGCTTCCATCTCTTCCGTAGGTTCCGGCTCTTGTTCTAGATAATGTAGGCTTCGTCTGATCTCTCTGCGAGTTCTGCGAATTGCCGCTTCTAAATCTTCATCAAAAAGCAATGGTCCTGCTGGGTTGTTTCTAGTCATAAACTAGAAATACCTAGAAGGAAAAAAGCAAAGAAAATTAAAATAAAATAAAAATAAATAAAAACCAAAAATAAATAAATATAGTAATGGCTAAAGTAATAGAAATCGAGTTTTCTTAATATTTCAGTTCCCCGGCAATGGTGCCAAAAACTTGATATGCGTGATACGAAGTAATAAAATTTATAATAATAATCGTACCAAAAACTAACTAATATCATGATTTTAAGGCAAGCGCACCTATCGAACAGTAGTATAGCTTAGTGGCAAGACCGAGATATCGTACCCAATGGAACCAAAAGTACTAGTACTAACTTCTTTTCTATTATTTAACCTAGAAATAAAAGGGGTTTTTATGAAACTAAACTAATTCTAAAACTAAACTATGGATGCACAAAAAAGTAAATTGGGGAAAAACTCTTTAGGAAAAACTGATTGATTGGGCAATACTCAAGGGAGAATCCACCTAGACTTCACTTGTTATCAATTCTTGAGCTAGATGATTTATTCACTTGACTTGATCCGTAGAAACCCTTAACTTATGTTAATACTTCCGTCGAGGATAAGAACAACTAATCCTAGGTTGATTAACTGAAATCTCTTTCTAGTTAAAACCCATAGTTTTGCATTAACTCAATCTATGGATCCCCTTATTAGGTTTGACCCTAATCCGATAGATTTATGTCGCCCTATGTCTAGGGTTGCATACAACCCCGCTTAATTATGCTAGATCTACTCTTAAACAGGGACTTTTGCTCCTCTACATAAGCACATCAATTTCTTGAATTAATACCTAGGATTATTAAAACAAGAATTAAGAACACATAATTAAGAACAATTCAAGTATTTATCATATAACTCAAGATAAAATAATAACAAGATCTATCTTAGGTTTCATCCCCTTCAAGTATTTGGGGGACTTAGTTCATAATTAATGAACAAAACATCTCAGAAGAAATAAGATAACAAAACATAAAGAACCCAAAATCCCCTGAAGGAATTTAGGGAGATCCTCTGTCTTGATGTATAATTCGGCTTCTGAGATGAATCAATCAGCTTCCCTGGGAGTAATCCCTTGCTTCCACTCTCTGTGTTGGCAAAAATAAGGCGCTCCTTTGTGGGAGAAAGAGTACACCCTTAGAGTTGCCTCCTAGGTCTTTATATAGAGCTTTGGGATGCCTTTCTTAGCCTCTAAGTATCCAAATCCGAGTGAAATTGCACTTCCTCACGACAGGGACATACCCGTGTGCCACGCCTGTGTGGATCGATAAGAGGCCGTCTGTGGGCTTGTCGAGGGTGGTACGACCGTGTGGACTAGCCGTGCTTGTCGGGGCTAGGCCGTGTTGGACCTTATGTGGCACGGCCGTGTGCCACGGCCGTGTGGTGAATTCTTGGGCCGTGTTGTTTTCACACTTTGGCCCATTTTCTTCGTTTTCGGTCTGTTTTTCGTTCTTTTCTCTTCCCTATGCTCTCCTGAGTATAAAACATGAAATAGAAGGATTAAGAGCACAAATTCTCACAAATTTAATGATAATTTATCCAGAAATTAGGCTAAACATGAGGTAAAAATATGTATAATTTATTGTTTATCATCGAGTTAAAAATCGTTCCAGTTAAGTTAGCTTTTATTTAATTTAAAAAAAAGGTACTAGTTGATTTGTTTGAAGACATGTGTTTTGAGCGGAAGCTTTAAAACCAATAAATTTAAGAAAACCGTTCTCTATTTATGAAATCGTTAGTTTTTTTTTTTTGGAAAAACTGTGATTTGTTGAGCTTGCGGTTTAAATATCCATAGAAATAAAATAATATAAAATCCAAAATTAAAAACCAATCTATAAGTCCCATTTACATCAAATATTTCTAAAAGTAATAATAGAAATAGTAAAAATATTAAAACTGTAAATCCATAGTGAAGTACAGTATGTGGTAGTGGTCATCATCAAGTCTTCCGCTACACCAATTTGTCAAGTCTAGGGATTACCTGTAAAGGTTAAATAGTAAAAGGACGAGTTTTCGCAAACTCAATGTGTAATCCCCATAGAAAAAATGCACAGAGATCAATAACAAAAATCAATCTGGAGCCTGAGCCCATCACAAGTTCAGTTCGAGCCTTAGCCCATACAAAAAAGACCTAGATATAACATGCAAAATAGATATCAGATTACAACCCACCAGGCCACACACCAACTCTGACCATCCCTACACACCATGTGGGTTTTATAACACCCACCCATCCCTGCACACCAAATAGGGTTTAAAACACACATCCATCACTACACACCATATAGTACCGCGATGCGGCATATAATCAGAAATATGCAGCTTAGCTACCAAATAATAGGCTTTATAAGCCTTTCAGATACTTCCTTCAACTTTGTCAACCCACCCCAGTGCAATGCAACATACAATCGATGACATGCCATAATGCAGTTAACAGTTCATACATTCAAATCGGTATACATGCTAAGTGTAACATGCTTAGTACAGAAATCACATAATCAGATCACATATTTAGGGGTCCAAGTAATGCTTACCGCCCCTACAGTAGGTCCACAACGGCTTGGGCGACCCGTGCAACCTTATTAAACATTCTAGAAAAATGGGCTCACATAACCATTGGCCTACCCGTGTGGGCCCACACAGCCCAATTGGTTGAGCCTGTGTGTCGCACACGGCCTCATCCGGCCATCACATGGCCTGGCCTCATTAACCGCACGCCCGTGTACTGTCACACGGCCTACCACATGGGCGACCACACGCCCGTTCCTCGTTGACAGATTTGTTTTTCTGCTTTCGCTAATTCTCGTTTTCTGTGGAATCGAGTACACACATGTTATTGATTTGATGCAAAAACACCTCTAAGCCTTCCAGAACCTATAATCGAAACATAACCCTCCAACGTCAGTGACAATTCTCGATTTAAACCGAAACCCAACATCGACAATAATCCAAAAAGGGCATCCAAAACTTACCCCAGCTATCCTGAAAGATTGCGCTTACGTTTCTGTACACAGAGAGCCCCTTACTTCTTGATTTGCTGCTATCAAAACAGAAAATTAGGTTCCAACAGAAAGAATCCAACAATTCAGAAATGAACAACAAGAGAACCCCTAACCGAGCCATAATCAATGCTTACTTACCCACGTAAAAAATAGAGCCGAATAGGAATACAACCCTTACTGGAACGGAAATAAAGAAGGAAAGGAAAGATTTTTGTTGGAAAAGAATGAAAATAGAAGACGAAAGAGGAAAGAAGGTGACCGTCAGTTCCTTTCTACAGGAGAGATTTTTGGGCAAAACCCAAAACTAACCAGATAACCCCTGATATGCTCCATTACTCCACTTCTCAGCATTTTACAAAAAACTCAAACTCCTACACGACACTTGCAACAAAAATACTACCTTTTGTTCGCCCAGGGATTCGAACTCCAGACCTCCAGCAACACATCACTCAACCTAACCACCAGATCAGCAGGCCCATTATGATATACTTTTACTCACATTTAACTATAAGCCTATTGAACAAGAGTGAGGCTTTATTCATTAAAAAGCCAAAATTTGCCCAAACTAAGGCTTGAACTTAGGAGCTCACACACACACCCAGAACACTTAACCACTGAAGCAGATAGACATTTGTGTCACATGTAAGCAGAACAAATTTTAAGAACCTAGGGCGTTACAACTCTACCGCCCTAAAAGAAAATTTCGGCCTCGAAATATTACCTGGTCGTAAAAGGTAAGGATACTGCTACTGCATCACATCCTTAGACCCCCAAGTAGCCTCGTCAATGCTATGATTCTGCCACAGCACCTTCATTAAGGGAATAGACTTCTTCCAAAGGACTTTAATGTTGCGATCTAAAATTTGAACTGGCTCTTCCACCAATGTTAGATCTGGCCTAATCCCAATTTCCTCAATAGGAACAACATGCATGGGATAAGAGCGGTAAGGCCTCAACATCGAGACGTGGAAAACATCATGAATGCGATCTAACCCTGGAGGTAGCTCCAACTGATATGCAACTGGTCCCACTCATTTCAGAATCTAGTACGACCCAATAAACTAAGGGCTTAGCTTACCCTTATGACCAAACCTCAATATCTTCTACCGTGGAGAGACCTTGAGAAAAACGAAGTCCCCCACAGAATACTCTATCTCTTGATACCTCAGATCTGCATAAGACTTCTGCTTGTCAGATGCCACTTTTAGTCGATCCCGTATTAATCTGACCTTATCCTCAAATTCAAAAACCAATTCCGGACCCATAACACGTTGCTCACCCAACATAGTCCAGCATAAGGGGGTACGACACTTACGACCATATAAAGCCTCGTAAGGTGCCATTTGGGTGCTACACTGGTAACTATTATTATTCGCAAATTCTATTAACGAAAAATACTACTCCCAACTGCCTCAGAAATCAATCATACAGTTCCTAACATATCCTCTAGTATCTGAATCACCCTCTCCAACTGACTATCTGTCTGAGGATGGAAAGTAGTACTGAAGTCTAATCTTGAACCCAGAGCCCCACGAAGCTTGTTCTAGAATCGAGACATGAAATGCGGATCCCTATAAAAAATGATCGAGATAGGTACCCTGTGTAGTCTCACTATTTCAGATATGTAGAGCTTAGCCAATTTTTGCAGAGAGAAGTCCGTCCTGACCTGGATGAAGTGGGCAGATTTGGTCAATCGATCCACGATGACCCAAACAGAATCTTTCTTAATGGGCATTAGAGGCAACCCACTAACGAAATCCATCTTTACTCGCTCCCATTTCCACATTGGTATCTTTACCGGCTGTAGCAACCCCGAAGGCAACTGATGGTTAGCCTTAACCTGCTGACAAGTCAAACAACGAGCAATGAAGTCAGTAACCTCATGCTTTAACCCTGGCCACCAGAATAACTCTCGCATATCTTAGTACATTTTATTTTTGCCGGGATACATAGCATAAGGACTACTATGTGCCTCAGAATCGACTGTCTTAAATCCTCATCATTCAGAACACAAATCTGACCGTTGAAACAAAGTACCCCATTACTGCTAATCCCAAAATCAGTAGTATCCCTATTCTCAACCTAACTGAAACGCAACTCAAGAGACTTATCCCCCATCTGTTTACCTCTGATCTAATCAATCCATGTCAGTTTAACCTGAAGTTCTGCCAACAAACTCCCATTGTCGAATAAATTGAGTCGAGCGAACATCGCTCGTAGATCGATCATATCCCTACAGCTTAACGCGTCAGCCACCACATTGGCCTTACCAGGATGGTACTCGTTGGCACAGTCATAATCCTTAAGTAGTTCAACCCATCTACACTACCTAAGGTTTAACTCCTTCTAAGTGAGGATATATTTGAGGCTTTTATGATCAATGTAGAATAGTACACTTCTCACCGTACAGATAGTGCCTCTAAATTTTTAGAGCGAAGACTACCGCCGTCAGACCCAAATCATGCGTCAGATAATTAGCTTTATGTGTCTTGAGTTGACGAGACATATCAGCAACCACCTTACCGTCTTGCATCAGAACACACCCCAGACCACCGTGCGATGCATCATTGTATACAATGAAGTCTTTACTGGTCTCAGGCTCTATCAAAAAGGAGCATGAGTCAGAACAGTTTTGAGCTTCTCAGAGCTGTCTTACTGTGCATCAGTCCAAATGAATAGAACTCCCTTACGTAGAAGCTTAGTCAATGGAGCCGCGATCAAGGATAACCTTTCTACAAAGCATAGATAATACCCTACCAGCCTGAGAAAGCTACAGATTTCAAACACATTCTTCAGCTTTTTTCAATCCAACACAGCCTCTATCTTATGAGGATCAACACGAATCCCTTTAGCGGAAACCACATGACCTAAAAAGGTTACTTCCCAGAGCCAAAACTCACACTTACTAAACTTCGCATACAGTTATTTCTCACGGAGGGTCTGTAGTGCCATTCTGAGATGCTCATCGTGCTCGTCTTCAGACTTAGAATACACTAGAATATCGTCAATAAATACCACCACAAATCAGTCTAGATAGGGCTAGAACACTCGGTTCATCAAGTCCATAAATGTCACTGGTGCATTCGTCAAACCAAAGGGCATAACTAGGAACTCGTAATGTCCATATTGAGTCCTAAATGCCGTCTTATGCACATTAGCCTCCTTAACTCTCAACTAATGATAACCTGATCGTAGATCGATCTGAGAAAACATAGAAGCTCCTCTAAACTTGTCGAATAAGTCATCTATCCACGGAAGTGGGTACTTGTTCTTAATCATTAGCTTGTTCAACTGATGGTAGTCGATACATATCCTCATTGTCCCATCTTTCTTTTTCACAAATAACACAGGTGCTTCCCATAGAGACACACTGGGACAAATGAACCCTTGATCCAACAATTCCTAAATTTAAGCCTTAAGCTCCGTAAGCTCCTTTGGTGCCATTCGATAGGGCGCTATAAATGCCAGATTTGTACCTAGAATCAACTCAATCCCAAATTTCACTTCTTGACTTGGAGGCAAACTCGGTAGTTCCTCTAGAAAAACATCTGGAAAGTCCCTTACGGTTCTGATGTCCTTAATCGAAGAGTTCTTAGAACCAGAAAAACTAATGTAGGCCAAGAATGCCTTACATCCTTTTCTAACCAAATTTTCTACTACCAAAGGTGATATCACATTAGTCAGATAATCCCAACGTTCCCCAATTACGACTACCTCATTGTCCTCCTCAGTTTGCAGTACAACCCTCTTTGTCATACAATCCAAACTCACTTAATGCTTAACCAGCCAGGCCATGCCCAAAATCAAGTCGAACTCTCCAAATGGACGCTCCATCAGATTAGCCAGAAATACCGTCCCTTAAACCTCTAACAGGACGTCTCTAAATAGTTTACTCACTTGGATAGACTGTCCCAATAGACTCATAGCAGTTACCTCACTAGAAGTACACTCAACCGGAATCCCCAAGGTTTCAGACACGGTACTAGCTATGTAAGAGTGTGTAGAGCCTATGTCTATCAATGTCAAATAAGGTACATTATAAATAAAAAAATGTACCCTGATGATGCTTGGAAAATCTCTGTCCTCACAATGATGAGCAGCATAAACCAGTGCAAGCTACCTCACCTTCGTCACTCCAGCACCTCTGCCTAGTTCTCTCTGGCCTCGGCCTATACCGTTACCACCCCTAGCTTGTCTACGGCTCATAGGTGGCTGCTGAACTACCCTCAGTGGCTGTACAGTACCAAAACCCATAGCTTGATCTGAGTAGCCCTCAGTGGGCACTCTCGAACACGACACTCAGTAGACCAACATCTTAAACATGCCCCAGTCATTCTCGACCGGATGGCGTCTACCACACTGCTTGCAAGGCAAAATCCCAATAGGCACAACAGGAGGCCCAACTCTAACTGGCCCATCAGATCTAGCCTTTTTCTTAGGCCTCATCACATAACTCGAGGGCTCTGAATCCCTCTTATTTTTTCCTCTCTCCTTATCCCGGTTTTGGTGCTCAGTGCGCTTCACCTCTTCAGCAATCTTCGCCTTCTCAACTAGAGCAGAAAAGTCACGCTACCTCCATAGAGCAATCAAAACTCGCAAACTGTCCCTAAATCATCCTCGAAGTGTACATAGTACTTATAGTCAGTCGCCACCATGCCTCATGCTTAGCGGTTCAATATCAGAAATTCAACCTCATACTCGGCCACTGTACGGTCCCCTTGCATAAGATTCAGAAACTTATATCTCTTAGCATCAATTTAGCTTGCCCCCACATATTTACTCTGGAAAGCCATCTTGAAATACTCCAAAGTCAATCGTTTGGGTTGAGTGCCCTCCTTAACTATCAGCCACCACTAGTATGCCTCATTGCGAAGCAAAGAAACGACCCCTTTAAACTTCTGCTCAGTGGAAAAATTAAGGTCATCCATGATTCTTTCCGTGGCCTCCATCCAATACTCAGCCACGTTAGGGGCGACTCCAATGACACCCCTAAATAATTTAGCCCCATTGGATAAGAGTCATTACGTAACTGACCCTCAGCCCTCAGATCCAGTATTGGGCCCAGCAACCCTCTCAAAAATCCCTAGCATAGCCTAGAACAATACGTCGTTCCCAGCCACGCGATCTTGAGACCTAGTCTCAGTTACAAGTGATCCCAGCATCTCATTAGAATCTACATTGGATATATTGCTAGATGACAAGGACCCAACTCGAACCACTCTACGACCTCTACCTCAGTCTCTAGTACCCCGTCCAAAGATAGCTCTTGTGCTCACCGTAGAATTTGAGATTATCTACATTAACAGTTTTATGAATCAGTTATAGTTTCGATATTTATTAGTAGGTATTTTATGCAAACAGTATCAGAAGTTTAAAGTTTGTTATCGCGAATCGCAGTCTCACTACAGTTTTTAGTTTACACTACCTAGAGTGTTTTCAGTACAGTATACTACCTATGGCTGTTTCAAACAAGCTAGTAGTATTTTCAGACAACTTTAATCAGAGTTTCAAAACACTTACAGGATTGGCATCGGAGACTCGGTGTACCACATACTCAGTCAAAAATATTCAAAACCACTAAATGTAACACCCCAAACCAGACCTAGATGTTATGGCTGAATTTGGCAGTGTCACATGGGATGAAATTTTGAAATCTTGATAGTCGAGTTAAAAATCATTCTAGTTAAGTTAGCTTTTATTTAATTTGAAACAATGGGTACCAGTTGATTTGCCTGAAAACATGTCTTTTGAATGAAAGCTTTAAAACAAATTAATTTAGGAAAATCATTTTCTATTTACGAAATCCTTAGTTTTTTTTTTTGAAAAACCGTGTTTTGTTGAGCTTGCAGTTTAAATATCCACAAAAAATAGAACAATATAAAATCCCAAATTAAAATCCAACCCTTATGTCCCATTTACATAAAAAATTCCAAAACTAATAATAGGAATAGTAAAAATATTAAAATCGTAAATCAATAGTAAAGTAGTGTATGTGGCAGTGGTCACCATTGAGTCTTCCATTACACCAATCTGTCAAGTCTAGGGATTACCTGTAAAGGTTAAACAGTAAAAGGGTAAGTTTTCGTAAACTCAGTGTGTAATCTCTACAAAAAACATGCACAGATATCAATAACAGAAATCAGTCTAGGGCTTGAGCCCATCACAAATTCACTTTGGGCCTTAGCCCATACAGAACAGTCCATGATATACCATGTAGAACAGATATCATATTACAACCCACCAACCTACACACCAGCTCCGACCATCCCTACACACCATGTGAGGTTTATAAAACCCACCCGTCCATTCAAACCAAATAGGGTTTAAAGCACCCATCCATCCCTACACACCATATAGTACCGCGATGCGGCATATAATCAGAAATATGCAGCTTAGCTGCCAAATAACAAGCTTTATAAGCTTTTCAGATACTTCCTTCAACTTTGTCAACCCACCCCAATGCAATGCAACATACAATCGATGACATGTCACAATACAGTTAACAGTTTATACATTCAAATTGGTATACATGCTAAGTGTAACATGCTTAGTACAGATATCACATAATCAAATCACATATTTAGGGGAGTCCAAGTAATGCTTACTCCCATACAGTAGGTCCACAGTCAGCTTGGGTGACTCGTGCAACCTTATTAAACATTTTAGAAAAATAGGCTCACACGCCCATGTGTCCCGCCCGTGTGGGACCACATGGCCCAAATTGGCCTTGGCCATGTAGATCACACAACCTAGCCCAAAATTCCACATGCTTGTGTGGTTCACCCGTGTGGCCTACATGCTCATGTGACCCACACGGCACAATTGGTAGACCCCGTGTGTCGCACATGGCTTTATTCGGCCATTACACAACCATGTCCTTCATGGACGGCCTGGCCTCGTCGACCGCATGCCCGTGTACTGTCAGACAGTCTACCACATGGATGACCACATGCCCGTGTGGTAATGACGGATTAATTTTTTTGCTTTTGCCAATTCTCTTTTTTGTGTAATAGAGTACACACCTATTACCGATTCGATGCAAAAACACCTCCGAGCCTTCCAAAACCTATAATTGACACATAACTGTCCAAATTCAGTCACAATTCTCAATTCTACACGGAACCCAACATCGAAAATAATCCAAAAAGGGCATCCAACACTTACCGTAGCTATCCCAAAAGATTATGCTTACGTTTCCGCATACAGAGAGCCCCTTACTTCCTGATTTGCTACTGTCAAAACAGCAAATTATGTTACAACAGAAAGAATCTAACAATTCAAAAACGAACAACAAGAGAACTCCTAACCGAGCCATAATCAATGCTTACTTACCCACACAAAACACAAAGCCAAAAAGGAATACAACCCTTACTGGAACAAAAATGAAAAAGGAAACGAAAGATTTTTGTTTGAAAAGAATAAAAATGGAAAACGGAAGAGGAAGAAAGGTGACCGTCAGTTTCTTTCTATAGGAGAGATTTTAGGGCAAAACCGAAAACTAACCAGATAACCCTTGATATCCTCCACTACTCCACTACTCACACGTTACTTGCAGCAAAATTAATTCCTTTTGTTCGCGCAGGGATTTGAACTCCATACCTCCAGCAACACATCACTCAACCTAACCACCAGCTTAGCAGGCCATTCTAATATACTTTTACCTACATTTAACTATAAGCCTACTGATCAAGAGTGAGGCTTTATTCATTAAAAAGCCAAAATTTTCCCAAACTAAGGCTTGAGCTTAAGACCTCTAACACACACCCAGAACACTTAACTACTGAAGTAAACAGTCATTTGTGTCACATATGCACAGAACAAATTTTAAGAACTTGGGGCATTACAAAAGCAGTACTTGAATGAAATCAACCCAAAAATGTCAATGAATTTCGCAATTTTTTGAGGCTAGCAGACTACTATAGAAGGTTTGTTAAAGGCATTTCAATATTGGCAATGTAACACCCCAAACCCAGCCTAGAAGTTAGGCCCGAATCTGGTGTGTCACATTGAAGTGTTTTTTGAAAACCTTGTTTTCATTGAAAACCTTACTTATTTCAAACTTGTTGCCATTTAAAACTTGTGTAAAATCTCGAATTTCGTATGCATATTTGGAAAATGTGGTTTATTAAAAGACGTTCTCTTGTAAAACGTTATTACCTTTAAAACCTTATTTGTTACAGAAGCCTAATTTATAACAATTGCAGAAACATGATATTTTGAAAAATAGTTGTTGTTTTGAGAAAACGGTGTCCGGCTTCTAGCAATTATAAAATAATAAATCAAATCCCAAATGTAGAAACTAGAAAGTTTAAAAGGCCTTATTACAAACCAAATCAGAATAAAGTACTTAAAAGTAAATCAAGATAGAGCATAAGTAATGTGTGGCCTTCTCCGAGTCCTTCGCTGCACTGAACCTCCTAAAGTTAGGGATTACCTACACAATTATTAAATGGGGTGAGTTTTATGAAAACTCAGTGTGTAATCCCCTACCATATAAAATGAACAGTCAGTCATACAAAAGAATTAAAAGTCTGGGCCCCAGCCCTGCTACAGTTCCAATATCAATTGGGCCTTAGCTCACTATAGCAAACAGTACCAGATGGGCCTTAGCCCATTACAAAATCAGAAACATTATTAGAATTAGAATCAAAACAAATCAAAATCAGGTGGGCCTAAGCCCAAAACAAAATCAGTAACAGTATAATACAGATATGCAAAACAGACTGGGCCGAAGTCCTATACAGAACCATGTGGGCCAAGCCCATAGCAGAATCATAACAATATGTGAATGCAATCCCAACCCAGTCCAGCCATCACACCACCCGTACCAACCTTACACACCATGTGGGGAATAACTTGACCCACCCAGCCCACACACCAATACGCAGCTATGCTGCTAATAATAGATAATGTGGTAGAGCACTAGAATTAGAATGTGTGGCAGAGCCACTTTTAACAAAACTTCCTCCAAAACAAGCCCAACCACATGCAGAACATCGTGTATGTCATGCTTAATCATCACACACATATGCATAATGGCCATGCTCAGTAATAGTCATTTAAACAAATACTAAAACATATCCATCACACAACCACGGTCACGTCAGTCCAATCACTATCATACGATCACAATCAAATCAGTCAAACACACAGTCTGAGTCAGTCACTTGCCCATAAGGGCAAAACAGTTGTTTTACATCCTAAGGGCAAAATGGTCATTTTACCCCACAGGGGTACTTTGGTAACTCTACTCTACCGGGGTATTTTGATAGTTCTACCCTATAGAGGTATTTTGATAATTCTACCCTACAGGGGTATTTCAATAATTCTACAAACATGGGGTATTTCAGTAATTTCGCAAACCAGGCGTATTTCGGTAATTTCACAAACCAAGGGCATTTCAGTATTTCACAAATCGGGGGTATTTCGATAATTTCACAAACCAGGGGTATTTCTATAATTTCACAAATTAAGGGTCTTTCGGTAATTTCACAAATCAGTGGTATTTTAGTGATTTTACAAATTAGGGGTCAAATGGTCATTTTACAAATTAGGGGTAAAACAGTCATTTTACAAATCAAGGGTAAAACAGTAATTTTATAAATTAGGGGTAAAACGATCATTTTACAAATTAGGGGTAAAACGATCATTTTACCCCTTAGGGGTATTTTGGTCACTAGCTACTTACGGAGTCTCGATACCTAATACGACCTCCTAAAAGGTCTAATGTCGCTTGGAGTGACACCAATAACCTGTTTGGCAAAAACACTGATTATGGACCCAAATCCCATTTTAGGCCCAAGTGGGCCCACAAGCTCGTGTGGCCCATTCGGTCCAATTCCACCTACAACATCACACACCCTATAATCCAGTCTACTAATAATCACCTACCAAGTATTTTACCTGCATGGGCCCGTAGGCCCATTGGGCCAATTTCGGTCCACCAAGGCCCATAACGGCCCAAGTGCACGAAAATGCACACGATAGCCTCGACGGACTTTTGCCCATTATTTGTGGGCTCAGTTTGGCCCACAAGCATTCGCACGTTTGTAAGGCCTCGAATGCCAACGTTTTGGCATTTTGACATTTCGGCTTTTGCCAATCTACAGCTACAGTAGTGTGAAATACACACCTGATAGGTACGTGAAGTTAATCTGTGCTCTGAATGCTGCTATGTCTAGAAGCCAACAATAATCACACCCTTAACTCTCCAGGGGGTGTGTCGATCAACTATGGTCACCACCATCGTGACCCAATGGCATACAAATCAACGAATGATCCAACGCCTAACCCAAACGAACACGCCACAACGTGGAAGGGATAGGCCAAGAAAGGTATGCTTACTCTCCTCATGGTTTGCTCTATTTAAAGCTAGCTTCTCACCTATTCTCATGTTAGCTTCCCGATGTGGGATTCTCCATCAATCATCCAAAACCAACTTATTAGCAAAATAACCAACCATTGTGTGCAAGAGGATTTGAACCAAAGTCCTCTCGATAGCCATGCCACGCCACCACCACTACGACACAAGCTCCTTTATGTCATAAGTCCAACACATTTAACTTTAAAGCCCACCTACTCGCTTCCAGATTTATTTAAAAGAAAAACCAAAATAAATTGTAAGAGCCAAGACTTGAACCTTAGACCCCTTGCTTCCCTTATGGCATCACTTCCTTGCCACTAGACCACATCTCCTTTTGTGTCATGCTTTCACCAAAAATATTCTTAAAGTCTACCCACTAACGTTAAGGCCCCATAAGAGAAAAACATAAATTTTTGCTCAGGTCCATGTTTGAACCCAGGACTTCTCCAACACTCCCAAACACTCTCAAACCTATTAGCCAACATACCAACATGCCATTCAGCGTACATCGAACCAGGGCCCATTACGCAACCCAAGTGGGGCCCACGTGCTTGCATGGCCTGCTAAGCCAGATTTGGCCACTACCACATGTACGACATAGTCGGCCCATTAATTCCCGTAAGTCCAAAGATAACCAAACATGTGGGGTCCACAAGCTTATTCGGCCAACACGGCCTACTCTTCCAGGCCCAATTTCGGGGCGTTACAGGCAACTCCTCTCACTCAACTGTTGAGATAGAAGAAAAGTTTGAATGGACTGATGAGTGTGGAAACACAAAAATATACACACTTTTCATGCCCTTTTTAACTCAAATTCATGAATTTTCAATAAAATTCTTGTCGAAAAGTATTCATTTATTATAAAATAATTAACTTGTACTTAAATTATGAACATGTTGAATTTTACTTAATTTTATAATAAATTTTGATTAATTTTAATCATATTCAATAGATTTACACAAAGGGCGAAAAATAGCTCGATAAACACTACTAGAAGCTTAAAACCTAGAAGCAATTTGAAGCATCAAGGCGAATAAAATTTTCAGCCTAAGACTGTCCAAATTATGTGTATTAATTCCTAATAAAATTAAGTTAATTTTTGATCCAATTTAATTTGGGTTAAATAAATTAGAATTAATTAATTATGAAAAGTGGCCTAGTTGAGCTGAACCGAGAAAATAGATCCAACCGAGAATTGGGTAGCCCAAAATCGTCCCACATGCTGACCCAATTAGCTTGCTTGGCTGATTATTTCACTTGCAAAATGGCCCTTGAAGACTCCTTCAATTGCATTCAAACCCTCCACTATTTATGCCTTTCTGGATTTGCCCCTACCTTTAGCATGTTTGAAATCATCAAACATGGCACATGTGTGGCTAGCCATGGGGGGAGTCTTTGGTTGCTGATTTTGGCTATTTTTAGCAGCCTTCTCAACTATAAAAACCCTCTTGGCTACTCACTTCAACAACACCTCAACCCTTCTCATCTCTTCACTTCTCTTTCATTTTTCTCTCTTCATTCTCTTAAATTGTTTTCATTTTCTTCCCCTATTCCCTTGCCGATTTCACCTCTTTAAAAAGATTCAATCAACCACCATTTGGAGTAGCATTCAAGTGTTCGTAAAAGCCTTGTTTTGACAAGAACAAGCAGAGAAGGAGGAATAGAGCAAGCTAGTCAAGCCACGGAGAAACACCGAATTTTATTCTTATTCTGTATCCTTTTAATTTTGTTGTTCTTATGATGAGCATACCTATGAATATTTTTGATGTTGATATGTTTAATTTAATTAATATGGCTTAAATTTAATTCGTGTTAGGTTGATGGCATTTCGTCTACTTAATTTATTAAAATTCTGTTTGTGTTGTTATAGGCCTCAGTAAGATGTTTGATTAAGTAAAACCATGAATAAGTTATTCTTGCATTACAATTGTAAGGTAACTAATGAATTAGTTATTTAAACGGATTGAAATTGTAATTAATTGACACGAGACATAATCAGTGCATGTTTAATCATCTAAGGTAGCTGAGCGTTAAATTAAGAACTCTATCTAGCGATACACAACACCTGCATAACTTGCAAGATTATTGTGATTAAACTGTTTCAAGATAGAAATACATTGTTACCTCATGTAATCTTTTATGTGCTTATGAGATTGAATTAATTGTTTGTGTAACACCCCACACCCAAGTCTGATGTCGGGACTGGGTATGAGGCATTACCGGACTTACGAACACACGATAATTCAATCCTGACTCAAAAATTCCACGAAAATTCAAAAATTTTTCAATCTTATTCAAAACACTTTTATTATGGGCTTACGAGGCCCAAGAGGCTCATTGGGTACGATCCGGAACCAAACTAAAACTTTTCAATCACTTATGAAAATTCTACATAAAACAGGGCACACGCTCGTGTGGGATAGGGACACGCCCGTGTGGGCAGGCCGTGGGTCGCACATGCCCATGTCCCTAGCCCGTGCAGAATTACTTGTCATTTCGAACCTACAGGGGTTTTCACACGACTGAGCACACACCTGTGTCTCTGGCCCGTGTCCTTCACACGGCCTCAACACACCCGTGTCCTCACCCCGTCTGAAAAACTGGGGTAATATGTTTATGACATCATCGCAGCGTTCTCGTTACACGGCCAAGCCACACGCCTGTGGGCTAGGCCGTGTCTATCACATGATCGAGACACACGACCCTGTCTTCACCCCGTATGTTGACTACAAAACATTTAATTTTTATAATCTCAGGTGCAGGGGACACACGGCCTATCGACACACCCATGGGGCTAGCCGTGTGTCACACACGGCCTAGACACATGCCCATGTGTTTACTCGTGGAAAATTTTAGTCTATTTACCAAGCCAATTGCTACCCTGAAACACAAACCAATACCAGCCATTTTTGCCGATGCACATCATATCATAAAGACTCATCAAAACATACATATTAAGCCATCCATACACAAACTTTATCTAGCATCATTAAGCATGCACATTCACACATTTCACATTTGCTATGCAAGCTTGCACATAATAGATTACAACATTTTGGTATAACATAACTTAACAATTATGGCTCATTGCAAATGGCCAAAGTATCAAAACCCCACTACCAACAATAGACCCAAAAGAACTATGTCACATAACCAAAACGATAGACCACCTATACATGCCATAATTTCAACGTTCATAATCAAAATACCAAAATAGTTGTTGATAGTGTTGATGGAATCCCGTTGATCACCGAACCTCGGACTAGCTTGACGAACCCATAAGGGAAGGGAAAAACGAAGGGGTAGGCTATAAAGCTTAGTAAGTCTATATGTAAACGTAATGAGCATTTAAACTAAATGGACATTGCTAATGGAAAATAAGTTTTCCAAGCATACAATTAAGCTTGGGAACTATCACTTACTTACGTGATCTTACCACATAATTTAGTACATACATTAATCACTTAGCACACACAATAATTTTCATATAACTTGCACATACACAATCTTGAACACGCGGTTAAATCTTTTCGCATGCATTCATATTGTATCTTATTATCTCAAATAGCCTGATGAACCATGTGGAACACTAAAGGATACACGGAAATAAGGAATAAGTGCCACACATATAATGTAGCCGAAGCTACCACTAATAAGTAGCCGAAGCTACCACTTATCACATAAGGCTCAATAATGAGCTATTACCGGGTCTACTCACACAAGCTGACGGTGTAGTCGATTCTACTCAGTGCTGCTCATACAAGCTGACAGGTATCCACAACAAATGTAGTATTACCTAGCCATTGGTAGTCAAACTAGACCAGTACTCGCAACCACATAAACAATCGATAACGGTCGAAGGTTTCCTAGTGACATGTCACTCGTATCCTAATGATTCCTAAGGTTCAATCGGGACTTTTATTTACTTATCAGTTTATCACATTCCATAAACAATATTTTGATATAAAATTTTAGAATTTCAAATTAATTAAACTAATTAAACATAATAATTAAAAATAAATCATTATTTACATATAGAACTTACCTCGACGCAAAAATGCAAAAATTTTAGATTTTGCTCTGACACCTACCATTTTACCCTTAACTTTGTCAATTTTTACAATTTAGTCCCTAGGCTCATAAAATGAAATGTATTAATTTTTCTACATTCCCAAGCCTAGCCGAACATATTTCTTTTCTATAGCAGCCCACAATTTTCAATTTTCACAATTTATGCACATATTTTACAACTTTTGCATTTTAGTCCCTAAATGCATTTTCATGAAAAAAATCTCCTAGCAAAAATTGTATACTACACTTCAAGCTTTCACTTTATACCAATAAAACATGAAAATGCTTTCATGTCACAAATGGGTAAATTTTTAAACATGAACCCTAACTTAAAATAGTGGTATAGAAAGCTAGGTCAAGGTACGAGGATATCAAAAATACGAATAATATGAAAAACAGAGCTAGGAATCACTTTTTATTTCATTTAATAACCAAATGACCAATATGCCCTTAATGGCCTTCTTTGCAAATTTTTCCTTCCGTGGGCATTTTTGTCCATCTTACCATAAAATGGTGTAATTACTAAATAAGGTCCTCTAGTTTACGATTTCATTTCAATTTCACACTAAAAGCTTCTAGAACACATATTTTGAATTTTTTGCAATTTAGTCCTATTACTCAATCGGGGCACTTTATCAGTAAAATTCATTTACTAAAATTTTCACTCATGCATTCAATCACACAATAAACCTTAAAACTTAATCAGAATAAATCTTTCTTTGTCGAATTGGTGGTCTAGAAACCACTGTTCTGTTTAGGCCCTAATTCGAGCTATTACAGCTCTCTCCCCCTTAAGGGATTTTCGTAAAGAGATATGGGTACTGTTTCCTGATGGTCTCCTCCGATTCCCATGTGACTTCTTCTATACCATGCTTTTGCCATAATACTTTCACTAAAGCCACCTTCTTGTTTCTTAACTGTTTCATTTCTTAGGATAAGACTTTGATTGGTTCCTCGCTATATGCCATATTCGGCTGAATTTCTACTTTGGTTGGCGAGATCACATGTGACGGATCAGAACGGTATCATCATAGCATTAATACATCGAACATATCATGAATCTTTTTAACTTTGTCGGTAAAGCTAATCGATAAGGTACTGGTCCAACTCTTTCTACAACCTCATATGGTTCGATGAAACGTGGGCTTAGTTTGCCTCATCGGCCAAATCTTAGAATCTTCTTCCAAGGAGATACTTTTAAGAACACTTTATCACCTACTTGGAACTCAATTTCCTTTCTTTTCAAATCTGCATAAGACTTTTGCCGATCTGAAGCAGCTCTCAAACAATCACGGATTTCCTTTACTTTCTCTTCGGTTTCTCTAATCAAATCAATCCCATGGATTCACTTTTCACTAAGCTCCGTCTAATATAAAGGAGTCCTACATTTTTACCATACAATGCCTCATACGATTCCATTTTGATACTCAATTGAAAACTATTATTGTACGTGAATTCTACCAAAGGTAGATACTTTTCCTAACTACCTTTGAACTCAAGAACACAACAATGGAGTATGTCTTTAAAGATCTGTATCACTCGCTTGGACTGACTGTCTGTTTGTGGGTGAAAGGCAGTACTAAAATTCAACTTGGTACCCAAGGCTTCTTGTAACCTTCTCCAAAACATCAAAGTAAATCTTGGGTTTCTATCCGATATAATAGAAAACGGCACCCCATGCAATCTTACAATCTCAGCAATATACAATTCGGCTAGCTTATACAGTGAAAATTGTGTACGTACCGAGATGAAATGAGCCGATTTCATTAACCGATCAACAATGACCCAAACAATATCTTTCTTTTTCAGGGTCAATGGCAAACTCGTAACAAAGTCCATAGTGATTCAGTCCCATTTCCATTCAGGAACCATTATTGGCTGAAGTAATCTGGAAGGCACTTGATGTTCAGCTTTCACTTATTGACAAACTAAGCACTTCGACACAAACTCAGAAACATCTCTTTTCATACCGGGCCACCAATACAATTTCTTCAAGTCGTTATACATCTTTGCACTACTAGGATGGACAAATAAACAACCATTATGAGCTTCATGTAGAATACTCTAAATAAGCTCAACATTTTTCAGCACACATACTCTGTCTCAAAACATCAAATAGTCATTCGAACCAATTCGAAAATTTGTCTCATTATCCATTTGTCACTGGCCTTTTTTGCTTGTAATTCACTATCATTCTTTTGGGCATCACAAATTTGTTGGATAAACGATGGCCTAACACTTAGCTTGGCCAAAATCAAGCCATCATCGGATAGAATCAATCTCATGTTCAAAGCTCTCAAGGCAAACATGGATTTTCTACTCAAATCATTGGCAACCGCATTAGCTTTCCTTGGATGATAGTCGATCACCAAATTGTAGTCTTTCAACAACTCGAGCCATCTTCGTTCCCACAAGATCAAGTCTTTCTGTGACATTAAGTACTTCAAGCTCTTGTGATCAGTAAAAATCTGACATTTCTCACCATACAGGTAATGATGCCAAATCTTCAAGGCGAAGACAATGGTGGCCAGCTCTAAATCGTGTGTCAGGTAGTTGTTCTCATGGGGTTTTAATTGTCTTGAAGCATATGCTACGACCTTATCTTCTTGCATCAATACACGTCCAAGGCCATTTAAGGAAGCATCACTGTAAATCACGAATTCCTTACCAGATTCAGGTTGCACTAGCACTGGCGCTTCGATTAACACTGTCTTCAACTTCTCGAAACTTTATTGACACTTCCCTATCCACTCAAACTTAACATCTTTTTACAGCAACTTGGTCATCAGAGAAGCAATCATTGAAAATCCTTTCACGAAGCGCCAGTAGTAACCAACCAAGCCCAGAAAACTTCTAACTTCTGATACATTTTTCAACGGTTTCCAATCTACTATTACTGAAATCTTACTTGGATCAACTCGAATGCCATCTCTCGAGATGATGTGACCCAAAAATCCAACTTCACTGAACCAAAACTCACTTTTACTAAATTTTACATACAATCGTTCATCTCACAAGATTTGTAAAACCGTTCTCAAATGCTCGGCATGCTCGTTATCATCACGAGAATAGATCAAGATGTCATCTATGAAGACCACCACAAACTTATCCAAGTACAGTCTAAAAATCCAATCATTAAGTCCATGAACACAGTTAGGGCATTAGTTAAGCCGAAAGGCATTACGAGAAACTCATAGCTAAACCGTAAATTTGACATATTTTGTATCAAGGTAAGTTTATATGTAAGTAATGCATTGGGTTTATTAATGTCATTATATATGGTCGTATATTATGAGGAATGCTTGAGTAACATTGTTATCGAAAAGTTGTTGGAATTTGGAATTCTCAGTTGAACCTTCAGAAACCAAGAGATATGGATGAAATGTAGCTAGGCCACATGTGTGGCTCTAAGGATAGGACACCATGTAGACACGAGAGCTACAAGATGTTATATGGTAGCTAGGTCACATGTGTATATACCATGTGTACACGAGAGCTACGAGAGCTATGAGATGTTATATGGTAGCTAGGTCACAAGTGTATATACTATGTGTACACGAGAGCTACAAGTTAAAAATAGCTAGATGACATGAATGTTACCGAGAGTACATCATGTAGACACAAGAGCTATACGATAAGTAGTTGGGTTACATGTGTGGTTCCAAGTGTAGGACATCATCTTGACACGAGAGCTACGATATGAGACTATGTGGGCTAGGTCACATGCATGGTACTAAAAGTACATCTTGTGCACACGAGAGCGTAATTATATGAAAGGTGGAGCTTCGTGCTAAAACCATCGAGTATCAATGGATATTTCGAAAGGTTCAACGAAGAAAATTTACTAAACGATGTTTGGTGTGAATGTGTAATGTATAAGTGCAGGGATGTGAGCAAGTGCATATGTGAGCAACTGTATACCCCTCTTCTTTTTTCTTTGTCTTATAGTGTTGCCAAATCCAGCTCGAAATTCGGGAAGTGTCGGAGGATCACTCATACTATTAAGAACGGTTTTGGTATATTGAAATATATCTTTGAATTATGGCATGTATAGGGACTTGGTTGTTTTATAAGTGTCAAAGTAGTTTGGCTATCGTGTGGATTGATGTCTCTTGATAAGTCATTTTTTATTAAGGCCATGTGATATGGCTAATGATGCTATTGGTTTGTATGCCTATATGAGGTAATTCATGAAATGGTTGGGTTGCTTGTGTGTAGATGACTTGATATGTGATGATTAAATCTTAAATGTCGCTATAATGAGTGTCTAAAAGAGTTTTTGGTGTTTTGTGATGAAATGGTATAGACTTATATGTGTTTGGGGTGTGGAATGGCTTGGAAAATAGCAACTTAGGGCCACACGGTCAGCCACCATGGCCATGTGAGTAGGGCATATGATATTGCATGAATTTTTTAGAGAATAAGTACGTCACGTGGTCTACCCACACGGGCGTGTTCTGTAGCCGTGTGACCAAATTTGCATGCTGACGTCATAAACAGAATACCCAAGTTTTTGCACATGAGGTAAGAACATGGGCATGTCAAGGTCGTATGAAGGCACGGGCCAAGGACATGGTTAGGGACATGGGCGTGTGGGACCACACGGCCTACCCACACCGGCGTGTGCCCTATTTTTAACCAAATTTTCCAAAATTTTTCTAAGTTCTCGGTTTGGTCCCAAACCACTCCCAAATTATGTTTTGGGTCTCATAAGCCCATTTTAAGGATTGTATGACATATTATGAATAAGTTTTAAATTGGAACAAAATTTTATGGTTCAAATTTGAGTGATTGGTTGTGCTATTGTCCTGTAATGCCTCGTATCTGGTTTCGATGTTGAACTCGAGTAAGGGGTGTTACAAAAAAATTTATGTGCATGAGTAGTCTCCTAAGAGGTAAATAAGTGAACTTCCTAATTTAGGTATAACTTGACTTATGCCAACGTACCCCACTTTGCCAAACTTATTTGGCGTACTCAGCTTGTCATGACTATTGGTGAACTACCCTCAATATGTCTTTTGACATACACTGTTTACTGAACTTGCTGGCAAACTTTGCTAAATAATTCTTCTAGCAAATACCGACTCGCTACACCACTGGCAAATAGTTGCTTGCTTGGCCTAAACTCCAAGGCCCTATCTCGAGATGTTACATGTTTAGTGTCCCACCAGACTATTTATGATGCCATAGCATCTTTCAGCTAAGGTCTTGCTCATTTTGTCGTCAAGTCATCACTTGATGTCATAACATCTTTCTGCTATGGTGTTACTTAATCTAACCCCGTGTTTACCATCTTGGCAGACTATCAAAGGATGTCATAACGTCTTTCAATTATGGTGTTAGTCCTATTTACAATGATGCCATAGCGTCTTTTAGCCATGGTCTTACTCATTTCCGTGATGATGCCATAGCATCTTTCAGCTATGGTCTTCCTCATTTTAGGCGTATAGCCTCCCATTAGTCCTATGCTTAGCCCTGGTCTTTTATTCACTCACCTCGTCACATCCCATCCATTCCTCCATTCACCATCATATACCTTGATGCTCGAACACCATAGTGTCCCTTCCACAAGGCCCGAAGCTTCGCTCATCATAGGTGCACACAACAACACTGTATGGCGATATCTAACAGAATCATTCTATTTTTTCCATTTTTAACTTTGTTTAGCCCGATGTGAATCCCTTTTTTACACTACCACCACAAACTTGCATATCATGCATTTCATTAATTAAATATCATTAATTATGCCTGCTGACTAGAGAGGTGGATGCTTATAGACTCATGCAAACATCTAACATAATTAGCATTTTAGGATTGGAGTGCAGAAACTCACTAGGTAACAAATTCAGGGCATTACACATATGAAATCTCAATTAATTTTCGCATCATATATGTTCCAAGATGGTCTAACTGGTCACGCCAAGTAGTAAATGCATTTGTCTCAGTAAACTTCTAGTTTACTTTAACATGCTTTTCAATTTTACTAATAATGTCAATATAATTTTATTGTTAATCCTTTTACTTTATATCCACATATAAGTGCTATTATGATATTTATTACTGAAAACGTCTAAATCAATGTGAAGTTTATAATATCACTAGGTCAACAAAATAAATATAGTTTCCAAATAATTATATACAATATTTGCTTCAGGCAAATGCTAAATTTTATAAATATCCAAAAAAAATATTATATTTATTGCAAATATTCACTTCAAAGAATGTGCAAAAAGTAATTCAAACAATAATGTACTCATATATCATATTTCTTACCAATAAGATTATAAAAATATCATCTACTTAAAGGAATGATAAATTACTATAAATCATTAAAAATTTTGTACTAAGAAATAAAATTTGGCAATATTTTGAATCATCCATTTTCTTCTTATCTATTCGCCAATAATGACAATAAGTAATTATTATGTATTGCTACATTCACTTCGAATAATGAAACAAACCCAGCGGAGCGAATAACTTATTATTTTGTTTAGCCATAAGGAGATATGAGTTCAATTCAAAATACTTTTAAAGCCCTTTTAACAAGAGTTTTGCATAATCAATTAACTATCAAGGATAACTGGCTAGGTCATATATAGAAACAAACCTAAATTAAATATATCAATAAATGTCACATCTTAAATATAAAAATATGACATAATGAAAAACTAGCAAATTTTTCATTCATAACCATAATCATAAACATGCATGAAATCTAATTCAAAATCCAACCATTCATGCTCATAGAATTTTTCATTTACAATTGCTCATGTCATTTCTCTAAATAATTAACACATGGAATAATATAAAATGTATGAACTACTATCTTTAACAATTCTTTGAACTAAATCAAATTTGAATAACCATAAAATTCATTGGTTTATTAACACAAATTTGCATATAATAACAATATAAATAAATCAGTTAATATTTATTTTCATGAACAAATGAGATGCTTAAAACAGTATGTAACTCATGCAATCAAAACTTAAAAAGAAGGCGATCTCGAATATTTAAACCATATATCAAGTTGATTTAATATTTAAATATGTACTTTTTTCTACATTGTGTCTTGATGATTTTATCAAGAAGTAAGCAAACTAAACTCTAGTAGTAGACTTTGAATCCAATCAAAATATATTAATAGCAAACTTTGAGAGTGAATCTTATTTTCCAAGTGTACTATAGATACATAACCAATGACTTTTCATACATAAGTTTTCTTTCTTGCAAGTTCTCATTAGTAATATTTTTCCACATAATCTTAATTAAGAACTTATTCTGAATACTATAGAGTTATACTCACAGTTCTAAAAAAACTTGAAACTTCAGGTACATCCAACCATAACGATCTTTAGATAGAATTACCATATTCTATTGCTTGTAAGTAGATCTTTAACAGCCAAATATTTTGCTTTCAATCCCTTAATGGGGATGATGACAAAAGATCACAAAGATAGTAACGGTCAATTCAATTTAATAACAAGAGTAATCAATAACTCAATCCTCCCGTTTTTCCATCCTTTCAAAGTAGATATTTATAGCAATAATTCATATGAAATATAATCTTTTCTTCATTCACAATCTCAATATGATATCCATTATAATGAAAATCTTTTAAAACTAATGCATTAACCATCATAAATTTTGTGTTTTTCTATATTATAATATATTAACATTTCTGAAGCTTTCAACTAATTTTTTACTATTAAATATTGGAATAATATTTGTTTGTTTTAGTACCAAATAAGATAAATATTTTCTATTTGTAATGATAGAATACATTACTACATTCTCGTATCCTTCCTCAAAGAATACTAATAGAAAAAAATATTTGGGCATATGCCATATATATGGCTAATAATCTTTCATATCACATTAATAACATAGGTTATCTTTACCTTTTGAAGAGTTATCTTGGAACTCTCATTGTTCTCTTATTTATTATTGTAACACCTCAAACCCAGCCTAGACATTATAGCTGAATCTATTGGTGTCAAAAAGAATGGAATTTGAAAAAAAATTGTGTAGTTTTGATAAAGCGTTGCATAGTAGTTTAGAGAAAGCATTCATGTTTTATAATTTTAACTAGAAGCGTTAATTAATTAACTTATTTGCCAAAACACAATTTATAGTAGAAGCTTAAAACCATTACATTTCAAAAACCCAATTCGTAATTTAAGAAAATCATTAGTTTTTGTGAAACCATAGTTTTGTCGAGAATTTCAATAATAAAATCACAAAACATAGCCCAAAACCTAATTTAAGGAAAATAGTTCAGAAAGTCCAATTATTACAAAATACTCAGAAATAAATTTAAATTTAAGTAAAAATCATATTTGAAATCAGTTTATAACATGTAGTCATCGTTAGACTCCACTACACTGATCCGCCTAACTCTGTGGATTACCTGAAAAGAACAGACAAACAGAGGTGAGTTTTCGTAAACTCAGTGTGTAACCCAACAGAATTAAGCATGCAAGCATACCGAATTATATACACAGTCAGAAACAGATCCAGTTCCAAATTCAGATCCAGATCCAGATTCAGATTACAGAACCAGTTATGCATAAATCTTACCCTCATCCTCTACACACCATCTCTGACTATCCCATCACACCATGTGGGGTTAAAAACACCCACTCATCCTTACACACCACATTGTGCCATTAAGACACATATCAGAATATATGTGCAGCCAAGCTGCCAGAATATAGGTGATTTATGCCGAACAAAATATTTCCTCATAAACATATCCCACCCCAATCATAGATGCAAAAATTAGATCCAGATTTAACATGCTCTAGATGCATACATACAGATATCAGGTACCCGTATAGTAGTATAGTCAGGCATACATTTAGTATCCTACTTATATCAGTCTATACGGATAACATAGCATGCAAAATAGGGTTTAACTAGCCCTTACCGACCCTATCGTTAGCCCACAGTCGTTCGGAGTGACCCATGCAACCCTAGGGAAAATTTTAGAATTTTAGGGGTATTTCTAGAGTAGCCCCTAATGTGGCTGAATAATGGTTGCAAGCCATGGAAAGAATAATGGATGACCTCGACCGCACTTCTGAGCAAAAATTAAAAGGTGTAGTATCTTTACTACGGGAGGAGGCCTATCAGTGGTGGCTGATCGTGAGAGAAGGTACTCAGGCCGACCGGTTAACATGTGAATTCTTCAAAGCTACTTTTCAAGGAAAGTACGTGGGCGCAAGTTATGTGGACGCCCGAAGAAGGGAATTTTTGAACTTGACCCAAAGAGGTAAGACCGTGGCTGAATATGGGGCAGAATTCTTTTGACTTAGTCGCTATGCTCGCGGGATGGTGGCGATTGAGTATGAACACTGTGTGCATTTCAAGGATGGCCTCTGAAATGAGTTACGAGTCCTGATAACTCCACACAGAGAGCAAGATTTTACTATTTTAGTAGAAAAAGGAGAAAATCACAAAGGACATGAAGCGCTCTAAGTGCGAGAATTGTGAGAAGGATAGAGGCAGGAATAGGAGGGATTTAGGGTCCTTAGGTTCTTTTGGAGGGACTAAAAAGAAGGCCAGGTTTGACGGGCCAGTTCAAGCTACTAGGGTCTTTGTTGTGAGATCACAGCCTTGTGCTAAATGTGGGAAACATCACTTGGGTGAGTGTTGAAAGAAGATTGGGGCGTGCTTCAGATGTGGGTATATGGAGCATCAAGTTAAAAGTTGTCCTCAGAGACCTGTTTAGATGCAAGCTACAGGACAGGGTTATGTATAGCCAGTGAGAGGTGTACAGCAGCCACTGAGAGGTCGTGGTCAGACCCGAGGTGGAAATTGTATGTGATAAGGTCGCGGAGCACCAGGTAGAGGTGTTGGTAATATTGAGGAGAGGCAGCCAGCTCTGGTATATGCTGCACGTCAACGAGAGGACAGAGACGCCCCAGATGTTATAACTGGTACGTTCCTAATTCGTAATGTACCTTACACTGCTCTAATTGATATTGGGTCTATGAATTCATACATTGCATGCATTGTATTTGGAACCTTGGGTATCTTATGTGAGATTACTATTAATGTGATAACTGTGATAAGTCTACTGGGACAGTCGGTAAAAGTAGAAAAATTGTTCAGCAATGTGCCCCTAGAGGTTCAAGGAGTTATCTTTCCAACGGATTTGATGGAGCTATTGTTTGGTGAATTCGACCTAATCTTGGGGATGGATTGGTTGGTGAAACACTGAGTAAGTTTGGATTGTGTTGCTAAGCGTATGTTACTAAAGACTACTGGGGATGAAGAGGTAGTTGTGATTGGGGAGCGGAGGGATTATCTATCAAATGTAATCTTTGCATTAAAGGCCAAGAAAATGGTTCATAAGGGTTGTGAGGCATTTTTGTGAGGCGTTTCTAGCCTACATTGGTGTTTCTGATTCTAAGGGTCCTTCTCTCGAAAATATCAGGGCTATTAAGGATTTTCCTGATGCATTTCTTGATGAGCTCCCTGGGTTGCCTCCGAACCATGAGGTCGAGTTTGGTATTGATCTTCTACCTGGAATAGCTCTAGTGTCCATCGCCCCTTATAGGATGGCACCAAAGGAGCTCGTGGAATTAAAGGCCCAAATTCAAGAGCTATTGGACTGAAGATTCATTCAACCTAGTGTGTCTCCATGGGGAGCACCGGTCTTATTCGTAAAGAAGAAGGATGGGTCTATGCGTATGTGCATCAACTACCGACAATTAAACAAACTGTCCATAAGAACAAATACCCTCTACCAAGGATGATGATCCATTTGATCAACTACGAGGAGCTTCGGTATTCTTCAAAATAGACCTCCATTCTGGATACCATTAGCTGAGAGTTAAAGAAGCTGATGTCTACAAGACAGCATTTAAGACCCTTTATGGTCACTACGAGTTCCTAGTAATGCCGTTTGGGCTAATAAATGCACCAGCAATCTTTATGGACCTCATGAACTGAGTGTTCCAACCCTATCTGAACTAGTTCGTGGTAGTGTTTATAGACGATATCTTGGTGTATTCAAGAACCGAAGATGAACATGATGCGCATCTCTGAGTCGTTCTGCAGATTTTAAAGGAAAATCAGTTATTTGCTAAGTTCAGTAAGTACGAATTCTAGCTGCGAGAGGTGACATTTCTGGGTCACATGTTGTCTGCCGAGGGAATCAGAGTCGATCCTCAAAAAATCGAAGCTGTTATAGATTGGAAACCCCCTAAGACCATATTTCAAATTTGAATTTTCCTAGGCCTGGCTGGGTATTACAGACGATTTGTGGAGGGGTTTTCATTAATTGATACACTATTGACTAAGTTACTGCGTAAGGGAGTACCGTTTAATTGGACTAACAAGTAGCAAGAAAGCTTCGAGAAATTGAAGAAGGTTCTGACTGAGGCCCCTGTTTTGATACAGCTAGAGTCTGGGAAGGAATTCGTTGTCTACAATGATGTATCACACATTGGTTTGGGTTATCAGCTTATGTAGGAAGGTAAGGTGGTTGAATTTACGTCTCGCCAACTTAAGACCCATGAGGTGAACTACCCTACACATGACTTGGAGTTGGATGCAGTGGTGTTCGCACTGAAGATTTGGAGGCATTACCTATACGGTGAGAAGTGTACTATTTACACGGATCACAATAGCCTCAAGTACCTTCTCACTCAGAAGGAGTTGAATCTTAGGTAGCGTAGATGGATCGAGCTGCTTAAGGATTATGACTACTCAATTCAATACCATCTCGACAAAGCTAATGTGGTAGCTGACGCATTGAGCAGTAGGTCCGTATCAAACTTAAGAGCTATGTTTGCTCGTCTCAGCTTGTTCGAGGATGGTAGCTTGTTGGTTGAGCTGCAAGTCAAACCGACGTGGACTAAGCAAATTAAGGGTAAACAGTTTATAGATGAGACAATGGTTTCTCATTTTCGACAAGTTTAGAATGGGGAGACTTCAGATTTTGGGCTGAATAGTGATGGAGTACTGTGTTTTCCTGGAAAAGTTTGTGTACCGAAGGACTCTGATTTAAGGCTGTCTATTTTACAATAGGTGCATAGTAGTCCTTATGCTATGCATCCTGGCGGGAACAAGTTGTATCGAGACCTACGTGAACTATATTAGTGGCTAGGACTTAAACGCGAGGTTACTGATTCATAGGTAAGTGTCTGACATGCCAACAAGTTAAAGTTGAGCATCTACTGCCTTATGGGTTATTATAGCCAATTAAAATTCCTCTCTGGAAATAGGAAAGGGTAACGATAGACTTTGTTAGTGGGCTACCCTTAACGCATACTAAGAAGGATTCGGTATGGGTTATAGTAGACCGATTGACTAAATCTACCCATTTTATACTGGTCCATACTAATTACTCGTTGCAGAAGCTGGCTAAGTTATATGTGGCTGAGATTGTAAGACTGCATGGGTACCAGTTTCCATCAAATCTGACAGAGATCCTCGTTTCACGTCTCGGTTCTGGAAGAAGTTACACAAGGCATTGGGTACAAGGTTAGACTTCAGTACTGCGTTCTATCCTTAGACTAATGGTTAGTCAGAGAGGGTGATTTAGGTACTGGATGACATGTTAAGAAGCTGTGTAATTGATTTCTGACGTAGCTGGGAAGACTATTTGCTGTCAGAAGAGTTCACGTATAACAATAGCTACCAGTCTAGCATTCAGATGGCACCGTACGAAGCATTATATGGTCGAAGGTGTTGTACCCCTACATGTTGGACTGAGTTGGATGAACGGTGAGCTCTGGGGCCTGTGATAGTTTCAGATACTGAATACAAGGTAAGGTTAATTCGAGACAGTTTAAAGGCAGCGTCGGATAGACAGAAGTCATATGCAGACTTGAAACGTAAGGAGATTGAGTACCCTGTGGGGGATTATGTCTTTCTTAAGGTCTCAGAACGGAAGAAGATTATGAGGTTTAGAAGGAAGGAAAAGCTGAGCCCTAGATTCATTGGGTCTTATCGTATACTGAAGCGTGTCGGACCGATCGACTATCAACTTGAGTTGCCTCCAGAATTAGACCGGATTCATGACATTTTCCACGTTTCCATGTTGAGGCATTACCGCTATGATCCTTTGCATTTAGTGCCGGTTGAGGAAATTGAGGTTGAGCCAGACCTAACTTTCGAGGAGCAACCGGTACAAATACTGGAGTGTAATGTTAAAGTACTAAGGGGAAAGTCTATTCCACTGGTCAAGGTGCTGTGGCGTAATCACAGTTCTAAGAGGCCACGTGGGAACCCAAAGAGGTGATGCGACAACAATACCCTCCACTATTTTGACTAGGTTGAGGTCGAAATTTATTTAAGGGGGTAGAGTTGTAACGCCCCAAAAATTTAAGTCTTTAATTTTTTGCATGTTGTGACACAAATTACATGTTTGGGTTACGGAAGCCACTCTAGGGGACTGTGACCTTGTGAGAGGTGGGTCTGTGACCAAAATACCCATAAAGGGTAAAATGAATATTTTACCCCTAATTGATAAAAATGACCGTTATACCCCTAGAGGTAGATTAACTGTATCTATGATATAAATGTGACTGTTTCTGGGCATGACATGCTGCATACACGTAACATACTGCATGGGATTGGGATTCTGTTCTGGAGGAAGTATACTGTACTGGTGGCTTCGCCAAATGTTATGCTACTAGTGGCTTTGCCACATATACTGGTTCTGGTGGCCTTGCCACATATACTATACTGGCAGCACAGCTACAATATTGGTGTGTTGGCTGGTGGGTCGATTTTATCCCCATATGGTGTGTTGGTGGTACGGAGTAGTGTGTTGGCTAGTTTCGGGTGGGTTGCACTCTTGCATGATTACACCGTACTGTTACTGTATTAGGCTAAAGCCCACACTGTTACTGTATTAGGCTAAGGCCCACACTGTACTGGTTCTAAATAGGGCTCAGGCCTAGACTATTTTTCCATGTTATATCTTGAATGATGGATAGGGGATTACACACTGGGTTTTCGTAAACTCACCCTGTCTTTTAACTGTACAAGAAATCCCCAGCCTCGGGCGATCTGGTGCGGCGAGGAACTCAGAGGTGGCCACATGACTGTAGATAATTTACAATTGAATTTATTTATACTTTTAATTATGTTTTGGGTTTTATTTTTGTAATAAAGCCATTTATGGGATTTAATTTTTAATTGGGCTTTTGTTTGTTTACGTAAAACTGCTAGTTAGGAAAAGATGAGCTTTTCAAAATAATAACTATTTAAAAAAAAAAGAAAATCACGCAACTCCAACTTCAAAGTTTTAAAAGCTTCCGCGATTTGAATCAGTTAAATACACAAATGGCAAGCGTTTTGACAAGTTAATTTGATAATAGTAAAGAACTTATCTCACTAAGTTTTCCGCAAAATCACAACTAACTTTTATCTGACAACAAGTTTTGACTCACAAATCTGATTTTCCAAAAGACACTATAATGTAGCACGTCAGATTCGGCCATAATGTCTAGGCCGGGTTTGGGGTGTTACAAACAGTGGCTACTTTCAGCTTTTGCCAAAACTCAGATTTTCGTGTTTCAGGTACGCACCTGTTTCGATTTTGCTACAAAAACACTCTCAAGGGCACCAGCACCGAAAAATAGAATATCCAGCCCCTTTGGTAACCAACAATCGAGTTAATGAAACTAAAACGAATAACGACCAAAAACTTATCACCAATAAAATGGCCACACGCTATAAACTAAATTGTTGAAGTCACAACCACTACCTCACCGCCTTCTCTTACGCCACAGAATTTAGCGATTAACACCATATATCGGTTATTAATAAGGTTTCCCCCAATTTCAAAAAAAAAAATTCGATAACAAAAACCCAATCTCACTTACAAAACTGACAAATGAAACCAAAAATCATAGCAGCAATAGTTGAACGAGTAAAACAATAGTAATCCGAAAAAGAATGAACAAAAATCAAAAGTGGAAGATAAGGGAAAGAGAGGAAAAAAAGTCAGGAGGAGAGTATTTGGAAAAAAGAAAACAAAACTAACAAATCAATAATCTGATAACCTCCCTAACTTTCCTCCCACTTACCCACTTACCCACTAACCCTCTAACTCACAACCTCCTTAGAATTTTAGTTCCACCGAAACCCTGTCAAACAATCGAGCAAATATTAATACTTCGCTCATGTAGGGATTTGAACACAGGACCTCCAGCACAACAACCCCCTTACCACTCGAATCAGTAGGCTTATTTTGATATAAACTAATAGACAATTATAAATAAGCCCTTCCAAAAAAAGAAAGGCTTATACCAGAAAAATAACAAAATTTGGCAAAGAAAAGACTAGAACCCAAGACCTCTCAGATACACCCAGAACACTTTACCATTAAAAAATACACATTTATGCCAATTTTTTACTGAAACATAGGTATATTTTGCAAGGCATTACAAATCTACCCCCAAAAGAAATTTCGACCTCGAAATTTACCTTATCAGAATAGATGAGGATACTACTAATGCATCGAGTCCTCAGGTTCCCACGTGGGTTCCTTAGTGCCATGATTCCGCCACAGAACCTTCACTAAAGGGATGGACTTCCTTCTCAGAATCTTAACATCTCGATCCAAAATCTGAACCGGCTCCTCCTCAAAATTAAGTCCAATCTAACCTCGATCCCTTTAACAGAGACTACATGAGATGGGTCAGACCGATAGTGCCTTAACAGCAAGACTTGAAACACATTGTGGATACAATCCAACTCTAAAGGTAGCTCCAACTAATAAGCGACTGTGGCCCAATGAACCTAGGACCCAACTTGCCCTTACTATCAAACCTCAGGATCTTCTTCGATGGAGAAACCTTAAGAAAGACTTAATCCTCCACAAAATACTCAATATCTCACCTTTTTATATTAGCATAATACTTCTGTCTATTAGAAGCTGGCTTCAACCGATCCCGAATCAGTCTAACCTTTTCCTCAGTCTTAGAAACCAACTCAGAACCCAAAACTCGATGTTCACCCAACTCAGTCCAACACAGTGGAGTACGACATTTATGACCATACAGAGCCTCGTAAGGTGCCATCTTAATGCTAGATTGGAAACTGTTATTGTAGGCGAACTCAGCTAGCGGTAGATAATCGTCCTAACTACCTTAGAAATCAATCACACAACTCTGAAACATATCCTCCAGTATCTGAATCACCTTCTCAGATTGATCATCGGTCTGAGGATGGAACGCAGTATTGAAGTCCAATCTCGAACCCAGAGCTTCGTGCAATTTCTTCTAGAATCGAAAAGTAAAATGAGGATCTCTATATGAAATAATCGAAACAGGAACCCCATGCAGTCTAACTATCTCCAAGATATACAACTTCACTAACTTCTGCAGAGAAAAGTCCATCCAAACCAGAATAAAATGAGTGGCCTTGGTCAATCGATCCATGATGACCCAAACAGAATCCTTCTTAGGGGATGTCAAAGGTAACCCACTAACAAAGTCCACGTTACTCATTCCAATTTCCATAAGGGAATCTTAACCGGCTGTAACAAACCCGAAGGCAACTGGTGCTCAGCCTTAACTTGCTGGCACATTAAACATCGAGCAACAAAATCTGTAACCTCACGCTTCAAACTCGGCCACCAGTACAACTCACAAAAATCACGATGCATCTTACTACTATTGAGATGCGTAGCATAAGGGCTACTATGCACCTTTCTTAGAATCGACCGCCTTAAATCACAATCATTAGGCACATATATCCAACCTCAAAAGCACAGACACCATCAGTATTCAGCCCAAAATCTGAAGTTCTGCCACTCTCAACCTGACAAAATTACAAACCCAGAAACTCATCCCCCAACTGCTTAACTAGAATCTAATCAATCCAAGTCGGCTTAACTTGTAACTCGGCTAACAGACTCCCATCATCAAACAAACTAAAGTGGGAGAACATCACTTTCAATTCAGTCATGACTCTACGACTGAGAGAATCGACCACCATACTAGCCTTACCAGAATGATACTCTATCGTCCAGTCATAATCCTTGAGCAACTCAATCCATCGTCACTGCCTAAGATTTAACTCCTTCTAAGTAAGGAGATATTTGATGCGCTTATGGTTAATATAGATAATACACCTCTCACTATACAAATAGTGCCTTCAAATTTTTAATGCGAAAACCACCGCAGCCAACTCGAGGTCATGAGTCAGATAGTTCCCCTCATGTATCTTAAGCTGACGGGATGCATAAGCCACAACCTTTCCATCTTGCATCAATACACATCTTAAAAATATGTGCGATGCATCACTATACACCACAAACTCCTTACCAGATTCAGGCTGTATCAGAATAAGAGCTTGAGTCAAAACCGGCTTGAGCTTTTTAAAGATTGATTGTTGCGCATCAGCCCAAACAAAAAGAACACTCTTACGTAGAAGCTTAGTTAAAGGCCCTTCAATCAAGGAGAACCCCTCAACAAGTCACCGATAATACCCCGCCAGACCTAGAAAACTATAGATTTTAGATACATTCTTAGGCTATTTCCAACCAAGCATGGCCTCTATCTTCCTAGGATCAACTCGGATCCCTCAGCAGAAACCACGTGCTCTAGAAAAGTCACTCCACACAACCAGAACTCACACTTGCTCAACTTAGCGTAGAGCTGTTTCTTTCGAAGAATCTGAAGCATTACTCTAAGATGCTTATCATGATCATCCTCGATCTTAGAGTAAACCAAAATGTCATCGATGAAGACCACGATGAACTGATCCAGCTATAGCTGAAAGACTCAGTTCTTTAGATCCATGAATACAGCTAGAGCATTCGTCAGACCAAAAAGCATAACCAGGAACTCGTAATGTTCATAACGAGTCCTAAATGCAATCTTATAAACATTAGCTTTCTTAACCCTCAACTGATGATACCCAGAATGAAGATCTATCTTAGGGAACACTGAAGTCCCTCAGAACTAATCAAATAAGTCATCGATCCTCAAAAGTGGATACTTATTCTTCACCGTTAACTTATTCAACTGTTAATAATCGATGCACATCCTCATGGTCCCATCCTTTTTCTTAACAAACAAAACTGGTGCCCCCATGGAGACACACTTGGATGGATGAAACCACGATTCAGAAGCTCTTGAAGTTGAGCCTTAAGCTCTATAAGCTCTTTTGGTGCCATTCGATAAGGAGCGATGGACACCGGAGCTGTACCCAGTAAAAACTTAATTCCAAACTCAACCTCTCGATTCGGGGGTAAACCAAATAACTCTTTAGGAAAAATAACTAGAAAATCCTTCACAGTTCTAATATCCTTGATAGCAGAGTCCCTAGAAGCAAAAACACTAACATAAGCCAAATATGCCACACACCCTTTTTGAACTAGTTTCTCTGCCACAAGAGTGGAGATCACGTTGGACAGATAATCTTACCGCTCACCGATCACAACCACTTCTTTGTCATCCTCAGTCCTCAGAACAACCCTCTTAGTCATGCAATCCAAATTGAACTTGTGCTTAACCAGCCAATCCATACCCAAAATCAAATCGAACTCCCCAAACATAAGCTCTATTAGGTTTCCCAGAAATACAGCCCATTGTACCTCCAACAAAACATCCCTATACAGTTTACTAACCCGAACAGACTGCCCCAATGGACTCAATACCATAACTTCACTAGAAGTACTTTCAACAGATATCCTCAGGTTTTCCGATACAGTACTAGCTACATTAGAGTGGGTAGAGCCTATGTCTATCAAAAAAATATAAGGTACATCAAATATAAGGAACGTACCGGTGACAATATCTAGAGTATCTCTATCCTCTCGGTGTCAAGCATCATAGACCAACACAGGCTGCCTCGCCTTAGTTTGACCAGCACCTCTGCCCGGTGCTCTTTGTCCACGACTCATACCAGGTCCACCCATAGTCGATCCACAGCCACTAGGTGGCTGCTGAACTGCCCTCTAAGGCTATACAGTACCCAGTCTAGAAGCTTGCATCTGATCTGCCTGCTGTGGACACTCCCTAATACGGTGCTCCAGAGACCCACACCTCAGACAAGCACTAATCCTCCTTCAACACTTTCCTGGATGGCGCCTACCACAATCCCCACATGGCTGAATCCTAGTAGGAGCAACAGGAGCCCTCACTCTAACCAGTCCATCAGGTCTGGCCTTTTTCTTAAGCCTCATAACAGAACTAGAGGGCTTCGAATCCCTCTTGTTCCTACCCCTATCTCGGTCCCTATTCTGGTGCTCCACGTGCTTAACATCCTCGGTGATCTTTGCCTTCTCAATCAAAACCGTGAACTCCCGCTCCCTTTGTGGAGCAATCAGTACCCTCAAATTATCTTTCCAGCCATCCTCAAATCAGACACACCTCTCATACTTTGACGCCACCATGCCTCGAGTGCAGCGGCTCAGCCTCAGAAGCTCGGCCTCATACTCGGCCACAGATCTATCACCTTGCGTGAGATTCATGAACTCACGCCTACAAGCATCCACATAGCTCACTCCCACATACTTGCTCTGGAAGGTGGTTTTAAAGAAATCCCATGTCAAACAATCTGGCTAAGTACCCTCTTCAACCGTCAAGCACCACTAGTAAGCCTCATCACGAAGCAAGGAGACTTCACCCTTAAGTTTTTGCTCAGGAGTATAATCTAGATCATTCATGATCCTCTCAGTGGCCTCCAACCAAAACTCAACCACATTAGGGGCAACGCTAGTGACACCCCTAAACAAGTCAGCACTATTAGACTGTAGTCGTTCAGTCACCGACCCTCAGCCCCTAGCTTCAAAATGAGGTCCAGCGCCCTTTCCAAAATCCTCAGAATGGTTTAAGATAGTGCATCATCCCAAGCCAAACGGCTTTGAGACCTAGTGTAACACCCTTTTACCCGAGACTGTCACCGGATTCGAGCTTGAGGTGTTACTAAACTTAATTTATCACTTAAAGAACTTTAAATCATTTATTCTAACTTTCGTAATAAGCTGTTCATCTGCATCACAGTCGCTAAAAAATTCATATCTTGAGTTCCAAAACTCAAAATTAAAATCCATAAATTTTTCTTGAAATTAGACTCATATATCTATCTACTAATTTTTTTTATAGAATTTTTGGTTGGGCCAATTAATACAGTTTATTAGTTAAAGATTCCCCTATTTCAGTGTTTGACAACTTTGACCTCTATTCACTACGAATCACTTTTCTCCCTCTACAAAATTCGAATGACTATTACATTTATTTTTCCTAAAACTAGACTCAATAAGGAATCTGCGCATATAAATTATGACTCCTAATTATTTTTTTACAATATTTAGTGAATTTTTAAAGTCAAAATAGGGGATTCAGAAATTGCTCTGACCCTATTCCACCAAAACCCAAATATCTCATAAAATACAACTCTTTTTCCTATTTAGTTTCTTCCATATGAAAATAGACACAATAAGCTTCAATTTCATATTTTATTAACCATCAAATCGTGTCTCTACTATTTTTAGTGATTTTTCAAACTCATGCCACTGCTGTAAAAAAATTCTGTTTTATAACAAAGTTCACCTTTTTATGGATTTTCATGGACTAAGTAGCACATTAAACATACATGACACCAAATATGATCTAGATTGGCCATTCCAATGGCTAATCATTTCCAAGCATTTCCTTATCAAACTATCACCATATCATAAGGTTACTCACACAAAATGATTATAATGCTATACATGCCATATTCAAAATACAAACCATTATACCAAATTGTCCCGGATAGTGTGATCGTTCATTCGACCCTTCCCGATTTCTGAGCTAGCTTGTCAAAACTACAATGAATGAAAAGAAGGGAGTAAGCATAAATGCTTAGTAAACTCACATGCAAATAACAAGTAACATAATCATGCAATTCAACATTAACATCAATTGCATTAATATCACTAAGACATTCATGTTACAGGTATACTTGCTATCTTACCAGAATCTTGTCTTACCAAGTTCTCAACTCGAGATTTAGGCTCATACCTGTCAAAATTTCTCTTTCACCATACTTTCCAACATACCTCTTTCGTTTAGGCGTTCTCATTATTCATTTAAAAATCTACCCGTTGAACTCATCGGAATATAACTCGGATACACGGATTTCACATACATAAGTGTCATATCCGTAGCTAGACAACTCAATAGCCTATGAAATTTACGTAGCCAAGCTACCATGTAACCCGCCCATAAGCGAACTCGGACTCAACTCAACGAGCTCGGGCGTTTGCATCCATAACTGAACTCGGACTCAACTCAACGAGCTCAAATGCCTAGTTACATCTCATGAACTCGGACTCAACTCAACGAGTTCGGAACTCAACCATCCTAGTGCCATGTCACTTGTATCCTAATCTATTCCCAAGGTTCAAACGGGATTTTCCTCAATCACAAATTTTCGGTCATCTTCCTCGAAATGTCGAAACCAATACTTGCTAGCATCTCATACTTATCAAGTTAACCACGTACTTTGCATATCAATAAACAATAATTCACAAAGCATAATATTCATGATAATAAGTATCATATCATATAAATAATATTAAATCATTTAAAATAACAATTATGTTACCTTATTTACACATGAACTTACCTCGGTACAAAATATAGAAATTTTGCAATTTAGTCCACAATCTTTTCTTTTCCTCGATCAAGATCGATTCCACGTCTTTCGTGATCTAAAATAACACATTTAGCTTATTTAATACTGACATTTATCAAAATAGTCCTTAACTCTAACTTTGGTAAAATTACAATTTTGCCCCAAAACTTTTACATATTTACACTTTTGCCCCAAAGCTCGAAAATTAAACTTTTTCCATAATTCTTATGTTTTAGGACATGCTGATCACTTATTTACTAACAGCAACCTCAAAAATTCCCACTATAACATGTACTTATGAACAATAGGTATTTTTACCAATTAAGTCGTTTTACTCGTTTTTACTTAAAACCGAGTAGCACAAGTTGTTTAACATAATTTAAAATCTCATATTCTATCATAAAACATAAAAACGCACAATTATTCAACATGGGTCAATTTTTGAAATCAAACCCTAGCTCAAATAAATGGTAGAAATAGAGAAATCATGTTACCAGGATTTCAAAAACGTAAAAATCATTAAAAACGGGGCTAGAACGGACTTACAATCGAGCTTGGAAGCTTGAAAAACCCTAGCCATGGTTTCTCCATGCTATTTTCGGCCTTGAGGAAGAAGATGAGCAAAAATTGGCTTTTAATTTGATTTTTAATTCATTTAATCACTAAATGACCAAAATGCCCCTAACTTAAAAATATTTTTTTTCCACCCATTTCATGTCCATTTTTGTCCAATAGATTAACCAATGGTCTAATTTCCATTTAAGGACCTCCAATTTAAAGTTTCATAACAATTGGACACCTCTAACATATAGACCTCAACTTTTGCACTTTTTACAATTTAGTCCTTTTGACTAAATTGAGTGCACAAACGTCAAAATTTTTGTACGAAATTTTTTACAAAATAATTTCATAAAAATGTAAACCATAAAAATATAAATAAAACACATTTCAATTGAACACCTTTACCATTTGACAAAAATGCCCTTAATGCCTTTCTTTGTAATTTTTCATGTACAAGCCCATTTTTGTCCAAAATTTTAGAAATTGGTCAAATTTCTATAAGACCTCCTAATTAATATTCCAAAGCAATTTCATACTAAAAGCTTCTAGAATGCAAGTTTTACAACTTATACGATTTAGTCCTTAATTTCAAATTAAGCACTTTATGCATAGAATTTCTTCACGAAATTTTCACACAATCATGCAATCATATCATAAACCTTCAAAATAATTATAAAATGATTATTTCTATCTCAGATTTGTGGTCACGAAACCACTATTCCAATTAGGCTCTAATTCGGGATATTACAACTCTCCCCCTTTAGGGATTTACAGATGTGGGTATTGATTCCTCATAGTTTCCTCAAGCTCCCATGTAGTCTCTTCTACCCCGAAGTTATTTGGTGTTCAGCTTTCACTTGTTGACAAATTAGGCATTTCGATACAAACTCCGATATATCTCTTTTCATTCCATTCCACCAATACATTTTCTTCAAGTCATTATACATTTTCGTACTGCCTGGGCGAATCGACAAACAACCATTATGTGCTTCATGCAAGATCTTTTGAATCAACTTATCATTTTTCGGTACAAAAATCCGATTTTTAAACATCAAGCAACCTTCAGAACCAATTCTGAAATCTGATCCTGTATCAACCTTACATTGCTTCCTTTTAGCATGCAAATCTTTGTCACTTTTCTGAGCTTCACAAATCTCTTGTAAAAACATCGTTCTTGCTCTCAACTCTGCTAGAATCAAACCATTATCAGACACCTTCAACTGAGTATTCATAGCTCTCAAAGCAAACAACAACTTCTTGCTCAAGGCATCGGCAACCACATTCGCTTTTCCCGGATGGTAATCAATCACAAGCTCGTAATCTTTCAACAATTCTAACCATCTCCGTTGTCTCAAATTCAAGTCTTTCTGTGACATCAAATACTTAAGACTTTTGTGATCGGTATATACTCGACACTTATCACCATACAGATAATGTTGCCAAATCTTCAAAGCAAACACTATAGCAGCCAGTTCCAGGTCATGAGTCAGATAATTCCTTCCGTGAAATTTTAACTGCCTCGAAGCATAAGCCACAATCTTTCCTTCTTGCATAAGTACACATCCCAAACCATTTTGAGAAGCATCACTATACACTACAAATTCTTTACCTGACTCGGGTTGTACCAACACTGGTGCTCAGTCAATAATTTTTTTTTTTTTTAGTTTCTCAAAGCTCTGTTGACATTCTTTTGTCCACTCAAATTTAGCATCCTTTCGGAGTAGTCTGGTCATAGGAGCAACAATTATAGAAAATCCGTTCACAAATCACCGATAATAGCCAGCTAACCCCAAGAAACTTCTAACTTTAGTTACATTCTTTGGTGGTTTCCAATCAACAATAGCCGAAATTTTACTAAGATCAACCTGTATACCATCACCTGAAACAATATGACCTAAAAATCCCACTTCTCGAAGCCAGAATTCACTCTTACTAAACTTGGCATACAACTGCTTATCTCTCAAAGTTTGTAAAACTATCCTCAAGTGCTCAGCATGCTCTGTCTCATCTTTCGAATAAATCAGGATATCATCTATAAATACTACAACAAATTTGTCCAAGTATGGTCGAAATATGCGATTCATCAAATCCATAACAGAGCAGGAGCATTTGTTAACCCGAATAGTATAACTAAAAATTCATAATGACCATACCTTGTTCTAAAAGCAGTTTTAGGCACATCTGACTCTTTTACTCGCAGCTGGTAGTATCCAGACCTCAAATCAATATTTGAAAACCATGTCGTTCCTTTTAACTGATCAAACAAACTATCAATTCTCGTCAACGGATACTTGTTCTTAATTGTCACCTTATTTAATTGTCGATAGTTTACACACAATCTCATAGAACCATCCTTCTTTTTCACAAATAATACAGGAACACCCTAAGTGAAAAACTCGGTCTCATAAAGCCTTTATCAATCAACTCTTGTAACTGTGACTTTAATTCTTTCAACTCTGCTGGTGCCATTCTATATGGAGCAATCGAGATCGGAGCTGTTCCCGGTATCAAATCAATACCAAATTCTACTTCTCTGACTGGAGGCAAACCCGGCAACTCCTCTGGGAATACATCCGCAAACTCACACACAATCGGCACTGATTCAACTTTCTTTTCAATTTCTTTCGTATTCAGTACATACGCCAAATAAGCTTCATAACCCTTTCTCAAATATCTCTGAGCCGACATCGAAAAAATCACACTAGATAATACCTCTGATTTGTCTGATTCAACCCACAGAATCTTACCATTTCCACACTTTAATTCAATAACTTTTTGTTAACAATTTACTATAGCATCATGCAATGTCAACCAATCCATACCCAAGATAACATCAAATTCATCAAACGGCAACAACATCAAGTCGGCAGGAAAATAATAACCCCAAATCGTTAAAGGACATTTCTTGCATACTTTATCAACTATGACACATTTGCCTAACGGGTTTGACACTTTAATCATAAATTCTATGTTCTCAACAGGTATATTCATACTAGACACCAATTTCATGCACACATATGAATGAGTAGAACCGGGATCAATCAAAGCAGTAATATTAACATCATAAAGAGAAAATATACCAGTAATCATGTCGGGTGAGGAAGCATCTTTACGTGCTTTTATGGCATAAGTTCTAGCTGGAGCTCTTGCTTCAGGTTTATCTGCTGAATCTCTGACTATATTCTTGCTGTTTTTTTCATTCCCAACTTTTCTCGAATACCTTCCTTTCGAGTCTGCACCACTAGTTTTTGCACTCTGAAATTTTTCTTTTTTAATTTTCTCTGGGCAGTCTCTAATAAAATGATCCAGAGAACCACATCGAAAACATTCATTTGCTCTACATGGACCAAAATGATTTCTACAACACCGCTGGCACTCGAGCTTAACAAATCTTGAGTTTCCCACACTAGCCATAGAAGTAGTTTGAGACTTAGAACTCATATTTTGCTTCTTAGAATTTCCATATGATTGTCCGGCCGAAACTTGAGAACTAGAATTCATATTTCTAGATTTTCCGAATTGATGTGAGAATGAACTGCTCATCGGCCTTTTCTTCCAATTTCGAGTCTCAGCCTCTATCTTTTTCTTCTCTTTAAGTAGTTCTTCAGTCTTACAAGCCCAATCAACAAGTACTACCATTTCTTTTAATTCAAGAATTCCAACAAATACTTTTATGTCTTCATTAAGTCCATCTTCAAATCGTCTACACATTTTAGCCTCTGAAGGAACACATTCTCTAGCGTACTTACTCAACCGAACGAACTCTCTTTCATATTCAGTAACTGTCATGTTGCCTTGTTTCAATTCAAGAAACTCCTTACGCTTCTGATCAATAAATCTTTCACTGATGTACTTCTTCCGAAATTCTTCTTGAGAGAACTCCCAAGTCACCTTCTCTTTCGATACCACAGAAACCAATGTCTTCCACCAATAATAGGCTGAATCCCTCAGCAAAGATATAGCACATTTCAAGCATTCTTCAGGTGTGTAAGACAATTCATCAAATACCCGAATAGAATTCTCAAGCCAAAACTCTGCTTTCTCTGGATCATCATCAACATTTGCCCTGAATTCTTCCGCCCCTTGCTTACGAATTCTGTCAACTGGAGTCCTATGTAATTTCATTAGATCCATACCTTGAGGCATCGGGGTACAGGTTGAGGGATCGGGGAAGGTGGGGGAGGTTGTGCATTCGGGTTCGTACGAACGAACTCAGTATACCATGCATTCATCATCTGGAGAAAGGCTTCCCGAGCCCTTCTCCTCCTCCTAAACCAACAGTAGGAGGTAGATTTTCAGTCAGCACCAAGGCTTCCCGAGCCCCTTCTCCTCCTCCTTAACCAACAGTAAGAGGTGGATTTTCAGTCAACACTGCCCCTTCAGCCGAAGCTGGTGCATTACACTCTACATCATCAACCACAGCTGGATCGAAATCCGTTTACTATAAAAAAATCATTTAAAAGGTCAGAACTCGTCACATTATCACAATATGTATATATGGCATGTATAGGAAAACCCGTACATACAACATGTTAATCCGAGAACCGACTAAACCTACTCTGATACCACCAAATGTAATGCCTTCTTACCCAAGACCGTCGCCGGAGTCGAGCTTGAGGTGTTACTAAACTTAATTTATCACTTAAAGAACTTTAAATCATTTATTCTAACTTTCGTAATAAGCTGTTCATCTGCGTCACAGTTGCTAAAAAATTCATATCTTGAGTTCTGAAACTTCAAATTAAGATCTGTAAATTTTTCTTGAAATTAGACTCATATATCTATCTACTAATTTTTTTATAGAATTTTTGGTTGGGCCAGTTAGTACAGTTTATTAGTTAAAGTTTCCCCTATTTTAGTGTTTGACTGCTTTGACCTCTATTTACTACAAATCACTTTTCTCCATCTACAAAATTCGAATGACTATTAGATTTATTTTTCCAAAAACTATACTCAATAAGGAATCTGTGCATATAAATTATGACTCCTAATTATTTTTGTACAATATTTAGTGAATTTTTAAAGTTAGAATAGGGGATTCAGAAATTGCTCTGACCCTATTCCACCAAAACCCAAATATCTCATAAAATACAACTCTTTTTCCTGTTTAGTTTCTTCCATATGAAAATAGACACAATAAGCTTCAATTTCATATTTTATTCACCATCAAATCGTGTCTCTACTATTTTTAGTGATTTTTCAAACTCATGTCACTGCTGTAAAAAAATTCTGTTTTATAACAAAGTTCACCTTTTTATGGATTTCCATGGACTAAGTAGCACATTAAACATACATGACACCAAATATGATCTAGATTGGCCATTCCAATGGCTAATTATTTCCAAGCATTTCCTTATCAAACTATCACCATATCATAAGGTTATTCACACAAAATGATTATAATGCTATACATGCCATATTCAAAATACAAGCCATTATACCAAATTGTCCCGGATAGTGTGATCGTTCATTCGACCCTTCCCGATTTCCGAGCTAGCTTGTCAAAACTACAATGAATGAAAAGAAGGGAGTAAGCATAAATGCTTAGTAAATTCATATGCAAATAACAAGTAACATAACCATGCAATTCAACATTAACATTAATTGCATTAATATCACTAAGACATTCATGTTACAAGTATACTTGCTATCTTACCACAATCTTATATTACCAAGTTCTCAAATAGAGATTTAGGTTCATACCTGTCCAACTTCCTCTTTCACCATACTTTCCAACATACCTCTTTTGTTTAGGCGTTCTCATTATTCATTTAAAAATCTACCCGTTGAACTCATCGGAATATAACTCGGATACACGGATTTCACATACATAAGTGTCATATCCGTAGCTAGACAACTCAATAGCCTACGGAATTTACGTAGCCAAGCTACCATGTAACCCGCCCATAAGCGAACTCGGACTCAACTCAACGAGCTCGGGCGTTTGCATCCATAAGTGAACTCGGACTCAACTCAACGAGCTCAAATGCCTAGTTACATCTCATGAACTCGGACTCAACTCAACGAGTTCGGAACTCAACCATCCTAGTGCCATGTCACTTGTATCCTAATCTATTCCCAAGGTTCAAACGGGATTTTCCTCAATCACAAATTTTCGGTCATCTTCCTCGAAATGTCGAAACCAATACTTGCTAGCATCTCATACTTATCAAGTTAACCACGTACTTTGCATATCAATAAACAATAATTCACAAAGCATAATATTCATGATAATAAGTATCATATCATATAAATAATATTAAATCATTTAAAATAACAATTATGTTACCTTATTTACACATGAACTTACCTCGGTACAAAATATAGAAATTTTGCAATTTAGTCCACAATCTTTTCTTTTCCTCGATCAAGATCAATTCCACGTCTTTCGTGATCTAAAATAACACATTTAGCTTATTTAATACTGACATTTATCAAAATAGTCCTTAACTCTAACTTTGGCAAAATTATGATTTTGCCCCAAAACTTTTGCATATTTACACTTTGCCCCAAAGCTCGAAAATTAAATTTTTTCCATAATTCTTATGTTTTAGGACATGCTGATCATTTATTTACTAACAGCAACCTCAAAAATTCCCACTATAACATGTACTTATGAACAATAGGTATTTTTACCAATTAAGTCGTTTTACTCGTTTTTACTTAAAACCGAGTAGCACAAGTTGTTTAACATAATTTAAAACCTCATATTCTATCATAAAACATAAAAATACACAATTATCCAACATGGGTCAATTTTTGAAATCAAACCCTAGCTCAAATAAATGGTAGAAATAGAGAAATCATATTACCGAGATTTCAAAAACGTAAAAATCATTAAAAACGGGGCTAGAACGGACTTACAATCGAGCTTGGAAGCTTGAAAAACCCTAGCCATGGTTTCTCCATGCTATTTTCGGCCTTGAGGAAGAAGATGAGCAAAAATTGGCTTTTAATTTGATTTTTAATTCATTTAATCACTAAATGACCAAAATGCCCCTAACTTAAAAATATTTTTTTCCACCCATTTCATGTCCATTTTTGTCCAATGGTCTAATTTCCATTTAAGGACCTTCAATTTAAATTTTCATAATAATTGGACACCTCTAACATATAGAACTCAACCTTTGCACTTTTTACAATTTAGTCCTTTTGACTAAATTGAGTGCCCAAACGTCAAAATTTTTGTACGAAATTTTTTTACAAAATAACTTTATAAAAATGTAAACCAAAAAAATATAAATAAAACACATTTCAATTTAACACCTTTACCATTTGACAAAAATGCCCTTAATGCCTTTCTTTGTAATTTTTCATGTACAAGCCCATTTTTGTCCAAAATTTTAGAAATTGGTCAAATTGCTATTTAAGACGTCCTAATTAATATTCCAAAGCAATTTCATACTAAAATCTTCTAGAATGCAAGTTTTGCAACTTATTCGATTTAGTCCTTAATTTCAAATTAAGCACTTTATGCATAAAATTTCTTCACGAAATTTTCACACAATCATGCAATCATATCATAAACCTCAAAATAATTATAAAATGATTATTTCTATCTCAGATTTGTGGTCACGAAACCACTATTCCGATTAGGCCCTAATTCGGGATATTACACCTAGTCTCAATAGTAGGCAAAACTGATGTCTCACTCGTGTCTAGATTTAGCATACTACTCAGAGAAAAAGACTCAACTCGTGCCCCCACGGTCTCTACCACGACCTCAAATACCGCGTCTACGAGTTCAATGGGCGCTCATTGTGTAATTTGTATTTATCTATATTATAGAGTTTTATGCATCAGTTCCAGTATTTATTATCAGATGTTTTATGCATAAATTATCAGAAGTTCAGAGATGTTTTCAGAAGTTTCTGTCTCTAACTCTTTTAGTACAGTCTTAGAAGGTACTATCTACCTAGTTTTTAGAATAAACTATCTAAGTTTCAAAAATACTTACAGGATCGGTGCCGGAGACTCAGTGTACTACATACTTTCTCAATTATTCAAATTATTTGAAAACCAATTCCTTTCTAAATATAATTTTGGAGCCCAAAATTCATAGCCGAGTTTTGCAACCTGGCTTAAGTAACACCAAATGTAACACCCCAAACTCGGCTTAGACGTTATGGCCGAATCTGTTGGTGCTACAAAGAATGGATTTTGAAAAAAAATTGTGTAGTTTTGATAAAGTGTTGCATAGTAGTTTAGACAAAGCTTTCATGTTTTATAATTTTAACCGAAAGCGTTAATTAATTAACTTATTTGCCAAAACACAATTTATAGCAAAAGCTTAAAACCATTACATTTCAAAAACCTAATTCGTATTTCCAAAAAATCATTAGTTTTTATGAAACCGTGGTTTTGTCAAGAATTTCAGTAATAAAATCACAAAACACAGCCCAAAACCAAATTTAAGGCAAACAGCCCGGAAAGTCCAAGTATTATAAAATACCCAGAAATAAATTTAAAATTTAAGCAAAAATCATTTTTGAAATCAGTTTATAACATGTGGTCACCGTGAGACTTTGCTGCACTGATCCACCTAACTCTGTGGATTGCTTGAACAGAACAGACAACAGAGGTGAGTTTTCACAAATTCAATGTGTAACCTAACAGAATTAAGCATGCAAACATACAGAATTATATACACAGTCAGAAATAGATATAGCTCCAGATTCAGATTCAGATTACAGAAGCAATAATGAATAAATCCTACCCCCATCCTCTACACACCATCTCCGACTATTCCATCACACCATGTGGGGTTAAAAACACCCACCCATCCCTACACACCACATTGTGCTATTAAGACACATATCAGAATATATATGCAGCCAAACTGCCAGAATATAAGCGATTTACGCTAGATAGAATACTTATTCCTCATAAACATATCCCACCCCAATCACAGATGTAAAAATAGATATAAATATAACAGATTTCACATGCTCTATATGCATACATAAAAATATTAAGTATAAGTATAGTAGTATAGTCAGGTATACATTTAGTATCCTACTCAGACCAGTCTATCATAATATCATAGCAAGCAAAATAGGGCTTAACTAGCCCTTACCGACCTTACTGTAGGCCCACAGTTGTTCGGAGTGACCCATGTGACCCTAGGAAAATTTCAGAATTTTGGGCCTACATGCCCTTGTAGTTTGCCTATGTGGCCCATACGGCCACACCCAAGCCACCACATGGCCCTATGCAGCACACGACCATGCATTCATCGACCACACAGCTGTGTCTCGCACATGGCCATCCATACAGCCAGCTAGACTCCCATATGGTGTCGACAGTGGCCACTTTCGGCTTTTGTCGAAACTCAGATTTTTGCATTCAGGTACACACCTGTTTCAGTTTTGTTGCAAAAATACTCCCAAGACCACTAGCACCTAAAAAAAATCCAACCCCTTTAGTAACCAACAATCGAGTTAACAAAACAAAAACGAACAACGACCAAAAACTTACCACCGCTAAAATAGCCACATGTCGTAAACTAAACCGTTGGAGTCACAACCACTACCTCATCACCTTCTGCTATGCCACAGAATTCAGTGGTTAACACCATATACCGACTATTAATAAGTTTCCCCTAATTTAAAAAAAAAACCATTCAATAACAAAATCCCAGTCTTACTTACCAAACAAACTAACAAAACTAAAAATCGTAGTAGCAACAGTTGAACAAGGAAAACAATAGTAATCCAAAAAAGAATGAATAAAAATCAAAAGTGGAAGATAGGGGAGAAGAGAGGAAAACAAAGGTTAGGAGGAGAGTTTTGGGAAAAAGAAAACAAAACTAACAAATCAATAATTTGATAACCTCCTTAACTTTCCTCCTACTTACCCACTAACCCACTAACAAATTAATACCCTCGCTCAGGCAGGGATTCGAACACAGGACCTTCAGCACAACAACCCCCTTACTATTTGAACCAGTAGGCTCATTTTGATATAAACTAACAGACAATTATAAATAAGCCCTTCCAAAAAAAGTAAGGCTTAGACTAGAAAAATAACAAAATTTAGCAAAGAAGAGACTAGAACCTTAGACCTCTCAGATACACCCAGAACACTTTACCACTAAAACAAATACACATTTATGTTAAATTTTTACGGAAACATAGGTATATTTGGCAGGGCGTTACAATTATTATGTTCCCACTTTTTGTGATCCATGATTATATCTTTTATTTTTTTTTTTATGTTTGCATTCATTTCGGAGAATGCAACAAATTTGGTAGGATAGACTTTTAAGCGCCTACATTGATTCTTTATTTCATAATCATCATCACAAAACATGCGTGGATTTCAAACCAAAATCTATTTATAATGATTAGTCTCCAATTATAATAAACATGATATAATAAATAAATCATAGTAGAATATATTAGAGATTCTTTAACATCATTGAAATCACCCTAGCTATTATCACGAGCACTATTACAAGTAGTAAAACAACTTTGTTTTCCTAATAACATTTATAATCTAATAGTAAAAAGAATATTTAAAAAATCAAAAATTTCATGTACGATGCTTGAAAGTTATCAAATACACATTGTACCAAATTTCAATACCACATATATGTTATAAAATCTTATGATGCTCTAATCAAATATTTATAAATTCAATTTAAAAGATATAATACAATAATTTCAAGCATATTTAATAACAATAATTTAATCATAAAAAATTTTAATCATCCAAATATCATGCATACTATAATTTAATAAAAGAATCTTAGTTTAAAAGAAACCTTAAAGTAATAATATTTTTTTTCATAAAATAATTTTTCCAAAAATCGATCAATAAAGGAGAAAAACATATATATATAAATATCTTTGCATAAAAGGGCATAAAAAATTTAGAGATTTATGTGTACCTCATAATTACCCATAGTATGCAGGCCTCAATTGAAATAGCAGCAACTCTAGGAGACAATCGACAATAGTAAAATTTGAGATATTTTTATGACTTATGGAGAAAAACAATTAAAAGAGAATCGTGTTAATAACGTGTTATAAAATAAAATACAGGGAATAAAGAACAAAGAGAATGGAAGAGCAAAAGAAAGAGCGTATTTTATTGATCAATCGAAATATTTACAATGCTTCTCCAAAGTCTCTATTTATAGGCATAAGAAGTATAAATGAAGTAGATTTAACTATTAGAATTTAATGTACATCAAAACTTATCTTAATCTCGGTAGACATCCACTTAATAAGATATTCATAACAATTTTAATATTTTTCTGCATTTTTTAAAGTCTATATTTTTTTCATTTATAATAATTTTTTATGATTTTTAATAATTTTAAATATAAAATACTATTTTTTGTCAAGTAGAACAATCTTGGCATACTTTGTGGAACAATCCACTAGACACAAGGCTTCGCTCACCAATCTAAGTGCAACAAGTGGCACTCGAAGCAATCTAATGGTAGTACAAATCATTAGCGTCGTTTCTGATGATACGTTGCAACACATAACCATAGAAGCATGTACTAATAATGCAAGATTTGTTCTACTTCACTCTCTAGGCATTATTCCTATGAACAAAAAGTATTTGATTAAACACCACCAAACCCTTAGATAACATTCACCAACCCCTCGATATCATTAAACACCCTACTACTTAAGTAATCCCATAAGCTTTAGATTAATCTCGAGGCAGGTCACTTTATAAATTTCCTTGAAGAGTGAAGTTGTTATGTCCTATTGGAACTGTTTGTACCGATTTCCCAAAATCACCATAACAATCTTTCATTGAGGACTCTCATGAGAACTCTCTTGCCTAATGACCCTTCATCGGTATCCTTTGTGAGAACTCTTTAACTACTAACTTTTCACCGGGAATCCTTTGTGGGAAATATTCAATTACTAACCTTTCGCTGGGAACTTCTCAACTAACAACCTTTACAACAAACAAGCCCACTCATTAGTTAGTGTAAAAAGGGACCACAATGTCAGGATAGGACAACTTAAGACACAAGCAAAAACACATAGGATCTATAATAACAACAACCAACCTACACTGGCAGTGCTCATTCAACTTCTGACCTGCCAATATGACCCACTATATGGCACTACGAAATAAGGAATGAACCACTATTTTAGCCCAAGAGCATGAGCGACGAAGGGATCAAGTCCTTAACTTTTACTCCACACTTTTCTCCCCATTCTCTACCTTCTCACTCTTTCTTGACAACTCTTTACTTGCCTCATTCTGATTTACTTTTATCCTTGATGACACTTGGTATCAACTGTTAAATTTTAGCCTGCAATGCAACATCAGACCAGCGTGGAAGAAGCATGGAAGTCAAACTAGTACAGCAGCCACTTTTGTTCATTTATAACTTAATTTATTTCTTTTGTAATGTACTTCAAGTTAGTAAGATTTGGTCAAGATTTGAATATGATGTAATAGCTAGTATGTCAGCTACATTTTGTATGTAATTTTAGCTAAGTTTTAGTCAAGTATTAGTTGGAGCAGTTACACATTAGGTGGCTTCCTTGTATCATATATATATATAAATATATATATGTTTTCTCTAGTTAATGAATGATAGAGAGAGATTTTTGAAAATCAAATTTTGTTTTCTTTTTGTTTAAATTTTTGGCATCTGTTTCCTTTTTCTTTTCTTCTCTTCATCTTTGTTTACTCAAAATCCAACAAAAGTTATCTGGGTTACTTATGAATATGGCATATTGCTTATTCAAATATTAAATTTTAAACATACTTCATCTGGATTACTTACTTCTGTTCTCTTCCTTTGCTGTCAAAAACCCAACAAATAGTATCAAGAGCCTGTTGTTTTTGAGGGCCTTGGTTGTATTTTGTTTGTGAGTGATTTTTGTGTGAGAGAAAAAAAGCAGAAACTATTTTTTGTTGGTTTGTTTGGTTGCTGTAAGGATGAGTTTCACACTGCTACCACCTGTGTTTGCTAGAGAGAACTACCACATTTGGGTAGTAAAGATGAAAACTTACCTCCAAGCGCATGATTTGTGGAATATGGTCGAGAATGATGCTGAACCACTTCCATTGAGGGCCAATCCAACCATTGCACAGATGAGGCAACACAGTGAAGAGTGTGCCGAAAAGAATAAAGCAATAGCTTGCTTGCAAAATAGGGTATCTGATGTGATTTTCAATAGGACAATGGCTTGTGACTCACCTAAGTAAGCATGGGAGAAGCTAAAGGAGGAGTTTATGGGGTCAGACAAGACAAGGCAGCAACAACTGATCAACCTTAGGAGAGATTTTGAGAACCTGAAGATGAGAGAGTTAGAGACCATCAAGTAGTACTCTGATAGGATAATGGCCATAGTCAACAACATTAGACTCCTTAGTGATGATTTCAAAGAGAGCAAAGTTGTTGAAAAGGTCATCATCCTTGAGAAATTTGAGTCAAAGATATCTTCATTGAAGGACTCGAGGGCCTTATCAACCATTTCATTGTTTGAGTTGGTAAATTTCTTATATGCATTTGAGCAAAGAAGGGCCAACAGGTAGGAAGAGCATCCTGAAGGAGCTTTTCAAGCAAAGGCTAAGGAAGGCTCAGGTTCTAGCCAAAAAGGGAAGAAGCCTTGGGTCGATAGAAGGGAGAAACCAATGAGAGATATAAGGAAGAAGAGGTTACAAGGAGACCACACATTCGGATAAGAACTATTAGTATAGGCCAGACATCCAGTGCAAGAGCTGTAAATAGTTTGGCCATATTGAAAAGGTGTGTAAGAGCAAAGGGAAGGCATAAGCTCAACAGCAAATGCAAGCTCAGGCTGTTGAGGACTTTCAAGCTCAAGAAGAGCATGTCTTCACTGCCTCATGCTTTACAGCCTCAAACGAAGTAAAAAAGGACTGGCTAGTGGATAGTGGCTGCACACACCATATAGCAGCTGATGAAAATCTGTTCAAGGACCTTGATAAAAGCTTAACCTCAAAGATTAGGATTGGCAATGGGAACTTGATTGAAGCTAGAGGCAAGAGAAATGTGGTGATCAACACAAAGTCAGGTAACAAAGTAATCCTAGATGTACTTTTTGTGCCTGACATAGACCAAAACCTACTTAGTGTTGGCCAGTTAATTGAGAAGGGTTATTCACTTGTTTTAAGAATAACTCTTGCATTATTGAAGATCCACTTGGTCAAGAATTAGTCACAATGGCTATGACTGAAAGATGTTTTGTGTTAAATATGAATCAGTTGGAAAGGAAGGCCTATATTGGTGCTACTAACACAGCTAGTTTATGGCACAAGGAGTTAGGATCCATTGTGGAAGGTCGGGATGTAAAGAAATAAAAGATTCATGATGGTGTGGATGGTATAGCTGAAAAGCTCTCCACATCGACCACCGATGGGCTAAGTTCCAATTCCGGTCTATTGAATAAAAAACAAGAGGTGTATGGAATCAATAAGTTTGCTAAGGCTGAAGCTAAGGGGTTCTTGGTATTTTTTTGGGAAGCTCTTCAAGATATGACTCTTATGATTCTTGGTGTGTATGCTTTGGTGTCATTGATAGTTGGGATAGCATGGAAAGATGGCCAAAGGGAACTCATGATGAACTTGGGATTTTCGTAAGTATCTTGTTGGTCATGTTTGTCACGGCGACTAGTGATTATCGCCAATCATTACAGTTCAAGGATTTGGACAAGGAGAGAAAGAAAATCACCATTCAGGTAACAAAAAATGCATGTAGGCAGAAAATGTCTATATATGATTTATTTCCTAGTGATATTGTACATCTCAATATTGGTGACCAAGTCCCTATCAACGGTCTTTTCGTCTCAGGGTTTTCTGTGCTAATCCATGAGTCGAGTTTAACAGGGGAAAGTGAGCCGGTCATTGTGAATGCTGACAATCCTTTTATGCTATATAGTACTAAGCTTCAAGATGGATCATGTAAGATAATGGTTATTTCTGTTGGGATGAGAAAACAATAGGGTAAATTAATGGAAACACTTAGTAAAGGGGGAGATCATGATACCCCATTACAGGTGAAATTAAATGGAGTAGCAACCATTATTAGGAAGGTAGGCCTATTTTTCACTATAGTGATGTTTGCTATAATGGTACAAGGACTGTCTACGAGTAAACTTTGAGAAGAAAGATTTGTGTTTGTTGCATACAATCCAATGAGGAGTGTTAAATTTTGGCCTGCAATGCAACATCAGACCAACATCAGACCAACATCAGTACAATAGCCACTTTTGTTCATTTATAACTTAATTTAGTTCTTTTGTAATGTACTTCAAGTTAGTAAGATTTGGTCAAGATTTGAATATGATGTAATAGCTAGTATGTCAGCTACATTTTGTATGTAATTTTAGCTAAGTTTTAGTCAAGTATTAGTTGAAGCAGTTACACATTAGGTGGTTGCCTTGTATCTCACACACACACACACATATATATATATATATGTTTTCTCCAGTTAATGAATGATAGAGAGAGATTTTTAGAGATCAAATTATGTTTTCTTCTTGTTTAAATTTTTGGCATCTGTTTCCTTTTTCTTTTCTTCTCTTCATCTTTGTTTACTCAAAATCCAACAAAAGTTATCTGGGTTGCTTATGAATATGGCATATTGCTTATTCAAATATTGAAGTTTAAACATACTTCATCCGGATTATTTGCTTTTGTTCTCTTCCTTTGCTGTCAAAAACTCAACATCAACAAATAATTATTTTTCAGATAAGTCCACTTAATAATAACACACAAGGGTTTAAGTTGGAATGATTAAAAAAATCGTATGCATAAACCAAGCAATACTGTAAAACTATTTTGAGTTTTCTTGTTTTCTATTTTTACTAGTGAGTCTTTGTTTGTTGGATCATAAAACAGTAAAAATGAAAACCTTCAAAGATTTGCTTTGACGCGTTCGGTAACTCTTTAAACTATTTAAATGATGTTTTTAGGGAAAACTGAAAGAAAGTGTAGAAAATCTTTCACTAACAATTTATTTTTTGTGTTTCTTTAACAGTTAAACTTTTAGCAATGCAAAAATATTCTTTTTTTTTTTTTAAACAATAAAATTAATTTTATCAATATTTTTTTTTAAATTTATTAATCCTCAAGTCTCAAAAAGCAGACCTGATCATCGTATAGTTTCTTGGAAATTACCTGAACATGGTCTATGATGCATCTGTAAGTCCAAAAAAGCTAACTTGCCCACCTAGTTCGTTTGGACAAAATTTTGGGTAAGGATTTTGTGAATTCAAATTATTATGTAATAATAAAAAAAGTATTTAAATATGATTATAAATATAAAAATATTACTATATTTTGCTTTTCTTAATAACTAATATCATTGAGAATTAAAAAGTTAGGTCATAACCATTTGTTAATTGAAAGTGAACTTCTTTCCTGATTATTTAAATTAAATGTTTAACAGGTTTTATCTGAATATTGTTTTAACCTAAATTAATTGATCTCCTATCATAAATCAAATAATTACACATATTATATTACGGCACACCTCTGTCTTAACTCGTCAATAAAACTAAATTTGCCAATTGAGAGAGGAATTAGTCAAAACAAAGACCAAACCCAACCCATTCCCATAATTTCTTAGAATTTTCGCAAGTGGCCTTGACTGACGACAACATCCAAGTGATATGGTCATATTTCAGCAAAATCCTACGAAAATGAAAGAGCAGAAAAATATTGGATAGAAAATTGATTGAATCCAATTTTTTCAGAGTCAATGAAGAAAGGAAATTGACATATGAGTTTTTTAATTATTATTGTTATTGCTAAAATTACTTAAGTAACTATTTCAATTTCCAACGCGTTTTAAAGAACATGTCAGGTCCCGGAGTGAGCATTATAAATATGGATAAAAAAAGTAGGGTTGAACACGAAGGAGAAGAAAAATGGACGGAAAGCGTGGGTACTTCTTGTTATTGGTGGCACTGATAAGCATGCTAAATGACGCTGGAGGTGTAAGGGCAGAAAGTGCAGCAGGGTGCAAAGGAGAGAGGAATATACTGGTGAACGCATGCAAGGGCGTGATAAGACAAAAGCCTCCCACTCCATATTGTTGCCAGAGACTCAGGGTTACGCATGTTAACTGTGTTTGTCCAATAATAACACCTCAGCTGGCAGCATTGATCGACGTCAACTATGCTATTAAGGTTATCCAGGGCTGTGGAAGACAAGTCCCTCGCCATTTCAAATGCGGAAATAAGCTCTAAAACTCCTTTCTAATAAGATTATGCTAATAATGCTATACTGTACCAATCATATTTGTTTTGATACTAACATGTATCCATACCATTGTGTTTCAATATTATATATAGACATAAAAATATATTTATATGAAAATATAAATTGCAATTTCCAATATGTACGCAGGTATAACCACACCATGAGAGGATTATGATGAGGATTTGAATGTTAAAAGAGTTGTTGGTCGTCGTGTGCAGATGGTTTATGTTAAAATAAGTTTGATTGAGGGGCAAGATATTTGATGTACTCAATAGTTGAAGATTTTATTAACATATTACGGGTTTAGCCTATGGCTGACCTCTAATGTCCAACAAATTTTTCACTTTGTCTTAAATTTGAAAATTTAATTTCTTTGGGTTAATTTGTCAAATAATGTAAGAATTGATTCATGCATTTACTTGGTTTAACACGATAACTCTCGGACTTAGAAGTAAATTATATCCGTTGGATAAACATCAATTAAGCCTAAAACAGACAACATAAATGGGTTTCTTCACATATGAGGGGCCCAGACCCAACAGAATTGCATATAATTATATTTTAAAAAGGCTCAATATGTAATTAGCCCTTAAACTCGGTAATTTTTTTCAAATTGGCTCCTAAACAGGTGGACAAACAGGGAAATAACACGTTTCTTCCTCTTTAATTATTCATAAATTTTTAAAATATATATAAATTAAAAAAGTAAACAAATTTTTTAAAATATAAAAAATAAAATAGATTAAAAAAAGTTTAGTTTAGATTTCAAAAAATATAAAAAAATTGAAAAAATATATAAACAATTCAAAAAATATGTTAAGAAATCCAAACAATATTTAAAATTTTATAAAATTACAAAAAAAATTGAAAAAATAAAAAATAAAACTCGGAATATAAAAATTTAAGAAAAGTCAAATAATAGTTTAATTTTCAAAAGAATTTTAAAAAATTGAAAACAAATGGAAAGACTTTTTTTTCTCTTTTTGACTAGGTATTTATCGGCGTTGAATAATTTTTTTCTTTTTGAATTTTTAAAATATTTTTTTATTTTTTAAGTATTTTTTGAATTTTTATAATTTTCTAAAATTTTAACTATATTTTTTAATTTATCTAAATATTTTGTGAATTTTTTATATTTCGTGTAATTTTTATTTTTTAAAATTTTAAAATTTTAAATTTATTTTTGAATTATACATATTTAATTTTTAAATATTTATAATATAATTTTTAAAAATATGTTTAAGTTCCTTTGAATTTATATATATTTTTATTTTTTTTAAAACAATTGGTAAAAAAAAAAATACCTAGCCATTGGTAAGAAAAACAAAGGTTTTAATATATAGATTAGCCCTTGAGTTTCACATTTTTTTAAATTGACCGGTGGTTGTGGACAAAAGTAGTGTCTATGAATGGCAATGGAGTAGGGCAAGAGCAAATATTGCTAAATCTACTACTGCTGTAACGCCCCAAGCTTTTTATTTTTTCTTCTACGAATTTTGATATAACTATTTGTCTGCTTCAGTGGTTAAGTGCTTTGGATGTGTGTGAAGGGTTCTAAGTTCAAGCCTTATTTTTAGCAATTTTTGTTATTTTTTGGATCTAAACCTTATCTTTGTTCAATGGGTTTATATTCAATTGCCTATGAGATCGTATCAAAATGAGTTTGATGGTTCAAGTGGTAAGGGAGTTGGAGTGTTGGAGGTATTGTGTTCGAATTCTTGCACGAGCATGGGTTTGATGTTTTTGCTCTATTGACTGATAGTGTTTCGGTGTGGCTTAAATTCTGAAGTGGTTGAGTTTGAGGAGTAGTGGGAAGTTGAGAATATCAAATTAGTTGTGATATTATTTTATTTTGTTTCTTTCTTAAAAAAATCTAACGTTTTCCTATTCTTTCTGCTCTCTACCAGTTTTTTTTCTCTTTTCCTTCTTGCCACCATTTTCTTTTTCTATTTTCTTTTTGCTGCCAAGTCACTATATTCCGTTATTTCGGTTCTCTTTCTGCGTTACTGGTAAGACAGTTAGTGCACTTTTATTTTGGTTAATAGACCACTGGTTGATCGGTTTCGTTTTGTGGCTTAAGAGAAGTTCAAGGGGCTGGAGGCTGTTGGTTGACACTTTTTTTGTATGAAATCGTCGTTACTTGTTTGAAAGTAAGGATTCTAATGGAGTTGAGAGTTATTTTTTTCATTATAGTTCAGTTTTAAATTATTTTAAGACATCTAATTCGGTGTTGTTGTTGGTCGATTATAACTTCTGGTTGTCTTGGGGGAGTTTTCGCATCAAAATCATACCAGGTGTGTACCCAAAATGCAGAAAACAAGGCTTTGGAAAAAGCTGAAAAACCATACTCTTGACGCCACACGGGCATATAGTCGTTCGTGTGGAAGGCTGTGTGCGACAACATGACCGTGTGATCGACGAACGCATGGCCGTGCGCCAGACAAGGACATGTGGTGGCTGGAGTGTGGCCGTGTGAGCCACACAGGCTAGGCTAGAGTGGGTGTGTGGGTCCACACGGGCAGACCACACGGACGTGTGGGTTTTTGGGCTAGGCCGTGTGAACCACACGAGCAAGGCTAATTTGGGCGTGTGGGCCCACATGGGCATGTAAGCCCAAAATTTTGGAATTCTCCCTAGGGTCACACAAATCATGTAACACCCTAGACCCTTATCTATCACCGGAATAGGGTTACGAGGTATTACCTTTCCAAAGCTTAACTCTCACACATTCAAAGACACACATATAACTTAATTTAAAATATAGCTCTCAAAACATGTGAATACAAGAACCAAATTCGCAATGTTATACTCATTCACATATCAAATGTAAATTGGTAACCTAATTTATTAGTTGCTATCCGAGTACACTATCTTACAAATATAAATCATTCAATGCAACCTACTCAACTTTACAACTGCTATACTCAACAATGAACATATTTAATTCATTTTCATGAATAAGAATAAAATAACTAAACTATAAAGGTCATCTAATTTAACTCATTCTTTTACCAAATGAGCCATCTATCCAAAACCGCATGTATCTACTCACGCAATGAACATATCCAAATATTTTAATAATAAAGAATTCCCTCTAAAAAAAACACACATTTCTCATTACACAATATTGAGGGTGTACAACTACATCATTTGACTATGCATGAATAATATGTTAAACACTTAATCATATTTATCAAACAACATCATCAGATATTTATAGATATTCAAATACCCATTCTTCATCAAACCATGCATTCAAATATAAACAACAAAAGAAGAAGCCATTTTCGCATGGCTTTAATACAACATAACCAATAGTTCCAAAACAAGTTTAACTATACATGCCATATCAAAACTATCGTTTTAATAAGTACCGAATAAAATTTAGATAGTGTGGATGACTTCAACTTTGAATCCCCTGAGATCGTAGCTAGTAGTCGAGATCTAAAAGACAGAGAAAACAAAGATAAACAGAGTAAGCATTTCTATGCTTAGTAAGTTTTAAGCAATATCACCATATAAATTTAATCAAATAGATATCATTCAATTCTAAATTGTTAATCCTTTGGCCTATTATCTCAATTTGGCCTAACACATATATGAATAAATGTACCACATCTAACACTCATTGAGCAATTTAACTTCTCTTAAATCGGTACTGATATAACATAGATGATTCAAATTATAGCACATAGTTTCACACTTTGACCGAATATACACATACATATAAGGTAAAGTTTAGCACATGATTTCAATTGAATTTGAAACTCATGTACCGTAAATAAGCCACATACTTTTACATAGCAACATACTTTGGTCGAATGTATCACCATTTCCTTTGTAACATAGTACTCAATCACATATACTTCACTATAATACTAATTCAATCAGAATTTAAATTCACATTCGAGTACGAGATACATACCTGTCCAGCTTAATGTTTCGAACATATTCAATTGGGTTTAATTTCAATTTCATCATAATCTCATACTTTGTTCATATCACCAGTACGAAGCCTGCGAGTTCTTAAACCCGGATTTAAAACTAGCACAAAGCCTGCGGAACTTAGCCCGGATATTTTTCTAGCACAAGGCCTGTGGGACTTTAACCCGGATATACTACCAGCACGAAGCCTGCGGGATTTTGCCCGGATATTTTTCTAGCACAAGGCCTGTGGGACTTAGCCCGTATATTTATCACCGAGTTTCATGCATATTTATCCACATGCTAATACATTTCACAAAGCTTATTACATTTGTAATTCATTTGCTTCATTCGAATATAAGCATATAATTTTACACCTTGACCTCATGTCCCAAAATATCGTTCGACCTCAAAACATATATATACATTCTTCACCAAATTTCCGACTCAACAAGCAAACACACATGCTCACATATCCATATCATTATCTTAGTTAATTTCCCTAATATCCATTCGGCTACATACCATGTATATAAATTATTGCACATATAACCTTATTAAAGTAAGGACAATAGGCCATAATTCATCTATCATACATGTATCATGTCACCTTTAATTATATACTAAGTTTGTTACTCAAAACTTACCTCAAAAGTTGTTGACGACTGTATATGTACAGCTATTCGTTTAATTTTACCTTCCCTTTATCTGACTTTTGTCCTTGATGCTCTTGAGCTTAAAATTAAACAAATTTAACTTAATACAAATGACCGAATGCCTTTTTAGAACATATATATATATATATATATATATATATTATCGTCCACATAAGCCTCAATTAAAATTAGCCGAATGTCTCTATATTTACAAAGCACATACATAAAGCATATATATATATATATATATATATATATACATCTATCATAAGAACCTTAGTCTTAGCTAAATTATTAGTTTCATTTAATACAATCATTCGGCCAAGTATCCAAATATAGATTAACATTTTGCATGCATATAGACTAACATTTAAAACTTCTTTAATAGCTAATTGAAGCATGATTACTACATAGTTAACACCTAACTCACATTTGGCATTCTATTAAAGCAACAAAACCATTTTCACCTTGTTAACACAAAAACGGCAAGGTTAAAATCCCATTTACAAGTCTTAAGTTCAACCTTTAGCAATTATAATTTATCATTAACACCAAACATATCACATTTCAATAAGTATGATACCTATAATAAAATGCCATGAACCTAAATTCATACATCAAAACTCCATTCGGCCATTAAAAAAAAGACATAAAAAATCACATATATTTAATTTCAAAATTCAAACCTATCCTTTATTTCATTTCTTGAAACAAAACACAACTCAATGCCAATTTCACTAATTCAAATGGACATTGCCGAATGTCCCCTTTTTGCTCAAAGAATCACGCAAACACAATTAGCATAATTTAGGCATATTATCATGAATTCGTATGAATTTGGCCTCAAAACATTTCCCAAGCACTCCATAATGAAATTTTTATCATTAAAACTCAAAAGCTTCAAAACTTCAAATGCTACATCAATGGCCGAATGAGGCATTTACTATCAAACCAAAAAAATTAACTCATGGGTTATGCCATAAGCCTAACTAACAACTAAAATTCACAAATTTGAACCAAAATAACATGAATGCTTACCTTTAATTTGAGGCTACAATGGCCGAATGTTTTCTCAACCTCCCTACCCTTTTTCTCTTACAAAGTCGGCAATGAAGAACAAATAAAAATGAATTTGTTCTTTTACCTAACTTTTTATTATTTCTTATTTCATTATTATTAAGCCATTACTAAAATAATATTAATAATATAAAACTCATATTTTTGTACCATGAAATCATCATGGTTGGCCACTAATATTAAAAGTGGCAATTTGACATGCGAATCCATTTATTTTGCATCATTCTATAATTAATCACTTGAAGTTAGCCACACATATATTCAAATCTTCTCACATACGTCCTTTTTATTAAGAAACACATTCAAATTGGCAAAAATCAAAGCATTAAAAATTCACACATGCATGATCACATATTTTAGACATAAAATATTGTATTCAATTATTTCTGCGACTCAGTTTAGCAGTCCCGAAACCACTTCCCGACTAGGGTCAAATTAGGGCTGTCACAAATCATGTAAGACACTGATAAGCATGTTTGATTAATCTGATGTAAGTGGTATGTAAATCTATATAAAATCATGTGAGCATGTTAATTCTGTATCTAATATCTGTATCGATTACTCTGTATCTATTTTAGGGTGGGTTGATGGTCGTGATTATGATGAAGTAATAATAATGATCGTACCTAAAAACTAACTATTATCACGATAAAAGGCAAGCGCACCTATCGAATAGTAGTATAGTTAGTGGCAAGACCGAAATGTCGAACCCAAAGGAACTAAAAGTACTAGTAAAAACTTTCTTCCTATTATCTAGCCTAGAAATAAGGGGAGGTTGTTTGTAAACTTAACTAACTAAAGACGCAACAAAGAATAAGTTGGAAAATACTCTGGGAAAACTAATCGATAAAAGCAATACCCAAGGAAGAATCCACCTACACTTCACTTGTTATTTAACTCTGGACTAGACGATTTATTCATTCGACTGGATCCATAGAGATCCCTAAATTATGTTAATATCTCCGTCGAGACTAAGAACAACTAACCCTAGGTTGATTAATTGAAATATGTTTCTAATTAAAACCCCCAATGTTACATTAACTCGATATATGGATCCCCCTATTAGATTTGACTCTAATCCGGCAGATTTTTATCGTCCTTTGTCTAGGATTGCGAGTAACTCCGATTAATTGTGTTGGATCTACTCTTAAACAGGGACTTTTGCTCATCTGAATAAGTACGTTCGACTTGAATTAATATACTAAAATATCAACTCAAGAATTAAAAACAAATTAAGAACAAATCGAATATTTGTCATATAATTCAGATAATAATAACAAGATTCGTCTTAGGTTTCATCCCCCTCAAGTATTTGGGAGTTTAGTTCATAATAAAAAGGGAAACATCTTAAAATAAAGAAGACAACAAAACATAAAGAAAACCCAAAACTCCTGAAAGAATTGAAAGGAGATCTTCAGTCTTGATGTAGATCCTTCCTTCTGAGATGGATCAATCGGCTTTCCTTGAGTAATTCCCTACCTTCTACACTCTGTGTTCTTTTTAATCCTCTTCTAGGGTGTTTATATAAACTTTGGAACACCCTTCTTAGCCCTTAAGTAGCTTTTTCCACGTGAAATTGAAACTCGTCACGACAGGGACACGCCCGTGTGGCATGCCAGTGTGAATCGAGCCCAGGCAGTGTTCAGATCTACTAATTTGGCACGGGCATGTTGTATACACGTGTGATGAACTTTTAGGCTGTGTTGATTTCTCACTTTGGCCCGTTCCTTACTCTTTTCTCTTCCTTATGCTCACCTAATTATAAAACATGAAATTAAAGGATTAAGGGCATCAAATTCCACAATTTCAATGATAATTCATCCATAAATGTGCTAAATGTGGGATAAAAATATGTATATATTATAGTTTATCAAATACCCCCACATTTAAGCATGTGCTTTTTCTCTAGCAAAATCTCAACTCACAATTAAAATTCATTTTTCTTAACTTAAAATTCCTATCGATAATTTTTTGAAATAATCCACAAGTAATCATTCCTTGAAAGTTCAACTAAAAGAACATCAAAGTATCAAACAATCTAAGTTGAGTATTTTAGCATGAAAACATAGGTATATCCCCTTATCTAAGTGATTACCTTTGATTCAAAATATCACAGAGTTAACATCCTCACTAAAGATTCACTCAAATCACTCAGGGTGTTTAAGGACAACAAATTAAGCACTCAAGAGTCAATATGAAAAGTTATTACTATAAGCTTGCATGAAAATCAAATCTCCACCACTGTATATTGAAATGATACATCAATCAAAAGGTCTTTAGAGGATTGTAATGTGGCTTTGGTTAGGGGGTGTGGTTACAAGCTGAAAGAGAAGGTTACAATCAAGATTGAATTGAAAAATTACCTAACTAGAAAAATACTAATACTGATTAAATACATTCCTGAGTAAATAATCCTAGAATTTAAACTTTTCTTCATGAATAATATTGTTTATGTTCAAGCATTACTTAGTAGCAAAATGCTAAAGATAAATGAACAACTGAATTGACTTTATATATAGATATATAGAAATTTTTTTTAAGAACAAATCGAATTAATTAAACTTTACTAATTAAGGGGGAAAACATAGCTAAATAATTATTCAACTCAAATCTCGACAAAAATAGGATCAAAATTAGAGTGAGGGAAATTCTCAAAGAATCAAAACAGGTTTATGGGTTAATATTAAAGGTAAATCAATAAATGATTTGTTAGGTTCAAGGGGGTTCACTAATGGTTAATTATGAGGGGTAGGCTTTTATGGAGTAAGTGGGTTAAGCCTAAGTGCCTTTATCATCTCGACATATCAAATCAATGGTGTGGTCATGACATGCATAATCGAAGCAAGTTCTAGAATGACAGAACAATATTGACATACTCATAGCAATAACAAAAGTGAGCATGAAAGGATATATGCTCTAAAGGCTCAAAATATCACAAGAATTATGGCTTTTGATGTCAACCCTGTAAATTTCAAATTTCAAGATAATACCTAGGCTTTGGGGAGACAACCTAGAAAGATTTTAATTCTCAAAAATCAACTTATCATGCTTGATCCTCTAATGAATTAAAGTTTAAAAAATCAAACATAACTCCCTATGTTTTAATCCAAGACATATCAATAAAAATCATAAATCAATCCAAATTTATTTTAATAATGAAAGCCAAGATTCAGGGATTTGAGAATAATGCAAAAAGGGATTTTCTGATAATAATGTAATGTATCCCCCCCACACTTAAGATGTACATTGCCCTCAATGTACAATAATAAATTTACTAAAAATATAAGTATAAAATCATAAGATAGGGAGAGAAGTGAAACTCCCTGAATTTTGGATGAAATCCTCAGAGTAGTGAAAGCAGAATTAGAGAAAGGGTTACTTGAAGTGCATGATACTGAGCTTAAGAAAATAAACACAACTGTGGAGAGAATTAAGGCATTATTTGATAAGAACCATAAGGATAAATAAAGTTGTAAAATAATAAATCTTTAAAGGAAAAAGGCAAACATAAAAATAAAAAGTAGGGTTGGGGGGATTAAAAAGGGCATGGTTGTGTATTAGGTTACACGCTCGTACTAGTTTAACAGGTTCGACCACGGGCCTCAGGCACGGGCGTGTCGCACACCTGTGCTAAGTTCTCAGTTTCATCTACGACCTGGGGACACGGGCGTGTTGCACGCCCGTGTTGATTTAGCAGGTCAACCCATGGCCACGTCGCATGGTCGTGGCAATTTGTCGAAAGCTGTGTCTTGGAAAAAAATTACCCTGTTTTTACACGGTCGTGTCGTACAGCCGTGTCTTCACCTGTAGTGTGTCCACGACCTTAGGCACGCTTGTGTACCTAACCGTGCGGTTCTTAAAAACCTACATTAAAGGACTCGGTTAATGATTTTGATGTTAAAAACTGAAATTAAAGAGATTAACAACGTTAGCGCTCAGGTTACCTCTCGAGAATTGCTTATTTAGAGTCTAAGCTCAACTTTACCTTAATTTCACATGGTCATGGTGGTTCAAAGAGTTGGAACTCCTTTTTCTTGCTATCAATTCTATCACAATAAGGTTTGAGTCGAGTATAATTAACTTTGAAAGTGCCAAATGTCTTATGTGTTATCTCGACTATACCATAGGGGAAGGTTTTCATTACCGTGAAGGGAGGTGCATCATCTGTATGAAGTTTCGAATTTGCAATTCGAGGGTCTTTTTCGTCTAATAATACATTGTCCCCGATCTGAAATTATTTCAATTTATCTGTAGGCTTATCATGGAGATGCTTTTATTCTTCTTTTCCTCTCGGTTTAACTTGTATTAGCCATTTGTCTAGTTCCTCCATCTATAGCATTCGTTCTCCATGGATTGCTCCCTTGTTGTCGCATGGATTTGAACGTGGCTCAATTGTACTTTCGTGAAGAGTATCCTGCAAAGAAGGTTGGACAGTGAGATTACTTGTAATATCATCTTTATCATTAAAAGTCCTAGTAAAATTGCGAGCTTGAAGAGTAATTGTGTCATTGCCTACACGAAGTGTGAGTTCACCTGTGCCCACATCAATGATAGTCCTAACAGTTGTTAAAAAGGGGCGTCCTAAAATTAAAGGCACATCTTTGTCCTCATCCATGTCTAGAACAACAAAATCCACTGGATATATGAATTTATCAATTTTAACAAGTACATATTCAATTATACCCTTAGGAAATCTAATGGTTTTATCAGCCAATTGAATGCTCATCCTAGTTTGTTTGGGTTTCCCAAGACCTAGTTGTTTAAACATTTTATAAGGCATTACGTTTATGCTAGCCCTTAAATCAGCCAAGGTATTTTTGACGTCTAAGCTACCAATTAAACAAGGAATCATAAAACTTCCTAGATCTTTTAGTTTGTTGGGTATCTTTTTTTGCAAAATTGTTGAGCAAACTGTATTCAGCTCCACATGTGACGACTTATCCAACTTCCATTTGTTAGCTAGAAGTTCTTTTAAAAATTTAACTGCGTTTGGCATCGGCAAAAGAGCTTCAATAAACGATAAGTTAATCTATAATTTCTTTAAGAGTTTAAGGGATTTACCGAATTGTTCATCTGTACAATTTTTTCTTGTTACATTTGGGTATGGGATACAAGGTTTATATTCCTTACTTACCGATTTTTATGTAGCATGACTTACCTCAATCTTACCATTACTTACACATTTTCTTTCCTCTCTTCATATTTACGTTCAGCTAACCCTTTTTCGTCGTGTACAGTGATGGCATGGAGTTGCTCCATTGGGTTAGTTTCTATGTTACTTGGCAAACCACCTTGTGGTCATTTAGAGATCAGCTTAGCAAGATGACCTATTTGGGTTTCGAGGCCTTGAATTGATGCTTGCTGATTTTTAAGTGTTGTATCGGTATTCTAAAAATAGGTTTCTGACTCTGAGATAAATTTCGTGAGCACCTCCTTAAGGTTCGACTTTTTCTCTTGCTAGTAAGGTGGTTGTTGAAGGCCTAGAGGGGGTGGTGGTCTCTAATTTCCTTGACCACCCCACGAGAAATTAGGGTGGTTCCTCCAACCTGCATTATGAGTGTTACTATAAGGGTTATTTTGAGATCTAGAATTATTGCCCATATAGTTGGCTTGTTTATTTTCTATGCTAGGATTATGGGATGAATAATCTGTATTGTACATTCCTCCTCCATTTGAATCACACCTCATCACCGGATGTACTTGCGTAGAACCAACTAAACCGTCAATCTTTTTATTTAGAAGTTCTACCTGATTAGAAAGCATGGTGATCGCGTCGACATTAAAAACACCGGCGGCTCTCATAGGCTTTGTTCTCATGACTTGCCACTGATAGTTATTCAGTGACATCTCCTCTATAAACTCATAAACCTACTCAGGTGTTTTGTTATTTATGGTTCCACTGGCAGCTGCATCAATCATCTGTCTTGTTAAGGGATTCAAACTGTTGTGGAAAGTTTGAACCTGTAGCCATAAAGGTAACCCATGGTGAGGGCACCTTCTCAATAAATCCTTGTATCTCTCCCAAGCATTGTAGAGTGTCTTTAAATCCATCTGCACAAAAGAAGAGATATCATTCCTCAACTTTGTCGTTTTAGCTGGCGAAAAATATTTAAGTAAAAACTTTTCGGTCATTTGTTCCCAAGTAGTGATTGACCCTCTAGGTAGAGAATTTAACCACTATTTTGCCTTATTTCTCAAAGAAAAGGGAAATAACCAAATGTGAATGGAATCATCAAAATCGCCATTAATTTTAAATGTGTCGCAGAATTCCAAAAAGTTAGCGAAATGTGCGTTAGGATCCTCATCCTACAAACCATCAAACTGAACAAACTGTTGAATCATTTGAATAGTGTTAGGTTTCAGTTCAAAATTATTTGCAGCAATAGCAGGCCTAACAATACTAGATTTAGAACCAGCTAAATTAGGCTTAGCATAATCATACATAGTACGAGGGGTAGGATTTTGATTCATAGGATCTGCGACTACCACAGGAGGTAGTTGATTATTTTGATTTGCTTCCATCTCTTTAGTAGATTCGGTTTCGTCTTCTTGTCCTTGTTCTGTGTACTATAGGCTTCACCTTATTTCTCTTTGATTGCTGCGAACTGTGGCTTCTAAATTGCTATCAAACAATAGTGGTCCTGACGAGTTTCTTCTAGTCATAAACTAGAAACACCTGTTAGAGAAGAACAAAAAGAAAATTTTAGTAAATAAAACCTAAAATAAAAATAGAAAATAAATTGCAATAAAAGTAAAGATACCTAAAGTAATAGAAATCGAGTGCTCCTAATATTTTAGTTCCCCGACAACGGCGCCAAAAAATTGACCGTGATTGTGATGAAGTAATAATAATGATCGTACCTAGAAACTAACTATTATCACGATAAAAGGTAAGCGTACCTATCGAATACAGTATAGTTAGTGGCAAGACCAGAATGTCGAACCCAAAAGAACTAAAAGTACTAGTAATAACTTTTTTCCTATTATCTAGCCTAGAAATAAAGGGAGGTTGTTTGTAAACTTAACTAACTAAAGACACGACAAAGAATAAGTTGGGGAAATACTCTAGGAAAACTGATCGATAAAAGCAATACCCAAGGAAGAATCCACCTACACTTCACTTGTTATTTAACTCTGAACTAGACGATTTATTCATTCGACTGGATCCGTAGAGATCCCTAAATTATGTTAATATCTCCGCGAGACTAGGACAACTAACCCTAGGCTGATTAATTGAAATCTCTTTTTAATTAAAAACCCTAGTGTTGTATTAACTCGATCTATGGATCCCCCTATTAGATTTGATTCTAATCCGGCAGATTTTCGTCATCCTATGTCTAGGGTTGTGATCAACTCCACTTAATTGCGTTGGATCTACTCTTAAACAGTGACTTTTTCTCCTCTAAATAAGCACATTCGACTTGAATTAATATCCTGAAATATCAACTTAAGAATTAAAAACCCAATTAAGAACAAATCGAATACTTATCATATAATTCAGATAACAATAACAAGATTCATCTTAGGTTTTATCCCCCTCAGGTATTTAGGAGTTTAGTTCATAATAAAAAGAGAAAACATCTTAAAATAAAAAAGACAACAAAATATAAAGAAAACCTAAAACTCCTGAAAAAATTGAAAGGAGATCTTCAGTCTTGATGTAGATCCTTCCTTCTGAGATGGATCAATCGGCTTTGCTTGAGTAATTCCCTGCCTTCTATGCTCTGTGTCCTTTTTAGTCCTCATAGGGTGTTTATATAGACTTTGGAACACACTTATTAGCCCTAAGTAGCTTTTTCCGTGTGAAATTGAAACTCGTCATGACAGGGACACGCTCGTGTGGCACGCCAGTGTGAATTGAGCCCAAGCCATGTTCAAGTTTGCTAATTTGGCACAGGCGTGTTGTATACCCGTGTGATAAACTTTCAGGCTATGTTGATTTCTCACTTTGGCCTATTTTCTCCGTTTTTGGCCCATTCCTTGCTCTTTTCTCTTCCTTATGCTTACCTAAGTAGAAAACATGAAATTAAAGGATTAAGGGCATCAAACTCCATATTTCAATGATAATTCATCCATAAATATGCCAAATGTGGGATAAAAATATGTATATATTATAGTTTATCAGTTGATATATATATGGAGGAAATGTTCTGAAAGGCGACCTTCACCTCTATTCTGGCAGTTAGATTGCACTTTATCTGTTGTGTGTCGTAATGGCACAATATGGTGTGTAGGGATAGGTGGGTGTTTTTAACCCCACATGGTATGTTGGGATGGTCAGAGATGGTGTGTAGAGGATGCGAGAAGGATTTTGATATCTGATTTGCATATTTGTATCTGAAACGGGCCTAGGCCCGAATCAGCATCTGTTTGTTATGTGATGATCTGTATATGGACATGCTTAATTCTGCTAGGTTACACACTGAGTTTACAAAAACTCATTGCTTCTGTCTATTTTGTACAGGTAATCCATGGACTTAGGTAGATCGGTGCAGCGGCAGACTCGACGGTGACCACTCGTCCGTAAACTGTTAAATTTTGTTTTATGATTTTATTTAAGTTTTCGGTATTAAACTTTGAGAGTTTGTAATTTCTAAGACTCTCTGGACTTTTATAACTGTTTGACTTTGGTTTTGGGATTTGGTTTTAACTTGTCTATTAAACTGCAATGATTTTACCTAAAATAAGGTTTTCTAATCATGCAAACCGTTTTCCTTAAACATAACAATTTTTCCTATACTTTCGCTAAAAGATATGTTTTGAGACAAATTGACTGATTGAATAAACGTTTGACAATGACTAAAAGAAAATAAGAATTGAAAAGCTAAAATGGTTTTATTGTATCGACTTCGCTTACAAAACCCATTCTTTGTCATACCACCGGATTCAGCCATAATATCTAGGCCGGGTTTAGGTGTTACATTTAGTGGTATCAGAGCTAGGTTGTAAAGCTCGACTATGAGTTTTGGGTTCCAAAATATGTTTTAAAGAATTGGTTTTCAAATGGTTTAAAATATTTTGATTAAGTATGTGGTACACTGAGTCTCTAGCGCCGATCCTGTAAGTACTTTTGAAACTTAGATAGTTTATTTTGAAAATATTGTTGATAGCATATTCTGAAAACACTATAGCTAGTACTCTCTGAAACTATAGTGAAACGATAGGGACTGAAACTTTCGAAAACACATCAGAACTTCTAATATTTTAAGCATAAAACATATGTTAATAGATACTGAAACTAATGAATAAAACTTTATAATATAGATAATTTGAATTACACAATGAGTGTTCATGGTACTTACAGATGTGTTATTCAAGGCTGTGGTAGAAGTCGTAGGGGGCTCGAGCTGAGTCTTCCTTTCTGGGCAGTACGCTGAATCTAGATACGAGTGAGATACTGGTTTCACCTGCTACTGAGATTAGGTCTCAAAACCATGCGGCTGGGGACAACGCACTGTCCTAAGCCATGTTGAGGATTTTAGAGAGGGTTTTTGGGCCCCATACTGGATCTGGAGGTTGAGTGTCGGTAACTGAACGACTCCGGTCTAATGGAGTTGAGTTATTCAGGGTGTCACTGGACACGAATGATCTGGACTGTACCCTCGAATAGAAATTTAAGGGTGCAATCTCTCTACTTCGCGACGAGGCATAGCATTGGTGGTTGACGGTAGAGGAGAGTAATCAACTAGATTGTCTGAGTTGGGACTTCTTTAAAACTACTTTCCGGAGGAAATATATAGGCGCGAGTTATATTGATGCTCGTAGGTGTGAGTTCATGAATCTCATGCAATGTGACAAATCTGTGGCTGATTATGAGGTTAAATTTTTGAGTTTGAACCACTACACTCGAGGCATGGTGGCATCTAAGTATGAGAGGTATGTTTGGTTTGAGGATGGTTTGAGGGATAATTTGAGTGTACTAATTGCTCCTCAAAGGGAGCGCGAGTTTTCTGTTTTGGTTGAGAAGACGAAGATCGCTGAGGATGTAAACGTCTGGAGCGCCAAAATAGGGACAGGGAGAGAGGTAATAATAAGAGGGATTCTGTAACACCCCTAGACCCGAACCCGTCGCAGGAAGGTCAAGAGATATTACTCGACATTCACTTAGTTTCTTTAAACACCATTCATGTATATTATAACTATGAGTGCATTGATTTATTAGAAAACCCAATTCACTTGAAAACGTGTAAAACATATATCAAATTTCTAAGAACACATTCATATTAACAAACAAAACACATATGGCAACACGACAGCCATTTTCGCATGGCTATTCATATTTACAATTCAAAATGAAAGTTTGATTTCAAAACATAAATTTTAGCCTATACATGCCATTGCTTAAAATTAGGAACCTTCAAAAGTACCAAAAATCTGACGGCGATGGTGTGACAAACTATGACTTGAATCCCTCGAACCGTAGCTTCGATTAAGATCTATAAAACAAAAGGAAACGTAAAAACAGAGTAAGCTTCAATGAGCTTAGTAAGCTTTGAATAATCTTAACAATTCATACTTTATAAAATCTACTATGTCATAATACAAAACTTGATTTTAAAGGCCTAGATACTTGGCCGAATAAATATCTAAGAATAATTCAACATTCAATTTCAATTGAATCCTTACCACCTATTATCACCAATTGCCATTATTTCATATAAATATCATTCATATCCAGATATATGTATACCTTAACAAATATAGGTGAAACATACCATCATGCTACATATTCAGACATATATCTGTTTAATCTCTTACTTAGGTACAAAGTACATACCTGACATTCTTATTACGACTTTCATAATTTACCGCAGATATAACGAAATTCCTCATAATCTCACATATAAAAGAATCACCGGCACAAAGCCTGCTAGGCACAAAGGCCTGAAAGTATCACCGGCACAAAGCCTGCTAGGCACGAAGGCCTGAAAGTATCACCGGCATAAAGCCTGCTAGGCACGAAGGCCTGAAAGTACCACTGGCACAAAGCCTGCTAGGCACGAAGGCCTGAAAGTATCACCGGCACAAAGCCTGCTAGGCACGAAGGCCTGAAAGTATCACCGTTGAAACCCTCGATGATAATTCATTCACATTTAATCCATTGTACAGAACCTACCAAATTTCGAAGCTCATGTTTTCTTCTATCATGAGCATCACATACAAATACACATTATAACATTTCTTATAAACTAATTTGCTGAACACTTAACAAATTCTATTCCATTCCCATTCGTTTTGGTGGAGATTATCATAAAATCTCACATGTGTAAACTAGTCATGTCTTTTCTTAAATTTCAATATGCCTACGGCTACTTCACTCACATCATCATGTTCATAATTGATTTGTTTTATCAAAATAAGGTCATTTATTTACGAGGCATGCAAATTAAATGTTTCATACCATATTCATATGTATATATATATATATAAGGATGATACACTCAAAACTTACCTCGATATAATTGAACGGTTGCTGACCGGCTACTCTATTACTTTATCCTTTCCCTTATCTGACTTCGATCCTTTATGCTCTTGAGCTTAATTAAAACAAGTAAGTTTGTTCAATTTCTCATTCAATATCATTTTCTTAATAGTCATAATAGACAATCACCCATAATTCAGTATGTATCCTATATTAAAAGAAACCATAGGCCATGACTCGATTTCATATTTAAAAACTATGTTAAATTCGCATACACAAGCAAAGATTCATATAACTTATCACTAATGCCGTATACACATAAGTTCATACATGCTCATAAGCCTAAAATCCATTTATGCTTAACCTACTCCCCTTTTCGGTCTTGACTTCTCAGACCTATAAGATTTACTAACAACTACCTTAACCGAATGCATGTAATCACGTATTACTCGTTTCACATTTTGAATTATAAACTTTACAAAAATAGCCACAACCGTATGTCAAATTTATAGATATTTAAACACCTTTTATTTACACCTATCAATCCTCTAGTCCGAGCATTGGCCTTTAATACATTCGAAAAATTTACAAGTGAAACCCAAAATTCATCAATCGCACATTACTTCAATAATCTCTAGGCCACATTATTAAGTAGTACTTATTAGACCATTTGCACATCTAAAAATAACACATACTCTCCATTCACTAACATGACCGAATGTCTTACATCTATCTAAACTCATTTATTCATCTTACAATTTCCTCAATGGCCGAATTCACTAGGTGGTTTATAAATACGAATATACTTTGTAAAACAAGATTATAAAAGCTCAAGGTAAAATCACTTCAACCTTTTTGTCTACTAGCTAAATTATATTCAATTTTGTAGGCTCAAACAACTATTTAAAAGTAATTAAGCTTAACATCCAAGACTTTAACAATATACTACATAACACAAATATAAATAACATAGACTTCACTCAATCTCAAGTTTAAAATCGATAACTACTAATTCAAATACATAATTTAGTAATAAACTAAAAAAAAAATTCCCAAGGTTCCAATTACCGATTACCTTACTAGGAACATTAAACATTTAACTCATCACATTCGGCTATCACTCAAAATTTCTCTCATTTTCTATGAGAACCGTACAACCCAATGGCTTGATATCACATATAAAAACAAATAACAATCTTTTCATATCCATTACCATCGTTTCTATTTCTAAACATGGAAATTACAACCATTTCTCAAATTCCTCTCATGACTGAATACTCACGCTAAAACACATTCAAAATTTTAAACGTGGGCCATCAAGACCATACTCTAGCCGTACCAATTTCACTAAAAACATAAGATAAACACATGAAATTTACCTTGAATGCAAGCTAGCTATAGGCTGAATGCTTGTGTTTCTTTCCCCATTCCCTTTTTGTTTCGGCTATTGAAAAAGACAAAGGAAAGAAAAACAAAATGCCCCTTTGTTTTTATCACCCATATTACTAAATATTTTATTCATAACGTTTATTATTTTTCACTAAATAAAAACATTTGTACATAAAAATAATACATATAAAACACATGCAAATTTCAATCATTATGCTCCATGGCTGGCCACTATCTCAAAAAGTGGAAATTTGACATGCAAGTACAACATTTTAGCCATGCACTATTTCGGCCCCCTTTTCAATTTATCACACACTTTTTACTTCTTGACACATAAGTCCATTTCCAAAAAATCACACATCCAAATGGCACCAAAAGTAAATCAATTATTCACCCTATAACTTCACATAAATTTAATATGAAAACTAGCATTTATTAAACATTGTGACCCAGTCTAATGGTTACGAAACCATTTCCCGTCTAGGGTCGAATTAGGGCTGTCACATATTTGAAGCCCTTGAGTTTCATTTAGAGGCTTAAGAAAAAGGCCAAAGCTGATAGGCCCGTTAGAGTTGGAGCTCCTGTCATCCATGTAGTGATTGTGGTAGGTGCCATCTAGGCGAGTGTTGGAGGAGGATTGGGGCTTACTTGAAGTGTAGGTCTTTGTAGCACGATATTTGAGAGTTTCCACTAAGGGCTGATCAGGTGCAAGCTTCGAAACTTAGTTATACGCAGCCTCAAAGAGTAGTTCAGTAGCCACCTAAGGGCCATGTTCAGGCTAGGGGTGGTAATGGTATGGGCCGAGGATAGAGAGCATCGGGAAGATGTGTTGGTCAGACTGAGGCGAGACAGCCTGCTCTGGTTTATGATGTTCAACACCAAGAGGATAGAGATGCTCCTGATGTCATCACCGATATGTTCTTTATCTTTGATGTACCATACACTTCTTTGATTGATATAGGGTCTACTCATTCCTATATAGCTAGTTCTATTTCTGAAAATCTAGGGAATTCTGTTGAGAGCACTTCAGGTGAGGTTACTGTACTGAACTCGTTGAGACAATCTATTCGTATTAGTAAATAATATAGGGATGTTCCGTTAGTGGTGCAAGGGGTGATTTTTCTTGTAGATCTTATGGAGCTTCCATTTAAGGAGTTCGAATTAATTTTGGGGATAGACTGGTTGGTCAAGCACCGAGTTAGTTTAGATTTTACGACTAAGAGGGTCGTTCTGAGAACTGAAGAGAATGATAAGGTGGTTGTTATCAGTGAGCGTCGAGATTATCTATCTAATGTGATCTCCGCTCTTGTGGCTAAGAAATTGGTTCAAAAAAGGTGTGAGGCGTACTTGGCTTATGTTAGTGTTTCTATTTCTGGGAACTCTACTATAGGGGATATTAGAACTGTAAGGATTTTTTAGATGTCTTTCCGAAGGAGTTATCGAGATTACCTCTGAATTGAGAAGTTGAGTTTGGGATTGAACTTCTTCCAGGTACAGTTTCAGTATCTATAACTCCCTATCAAATGGAACCGAAGGAGCTTACGAAACTTAAGGCTCAACTGCAAGAGTTACTAGATTGTGGTTTCATTCATCCTAGTGTGTCCCCTTGGGGAGCACCAGTTTTGTTTGTCAAGAAGAAGGATGGGACCATGAGGATGTGCATTGGCTATTGACAGTTGAATAAACTGACCGTGAAGAATAAGTATCCACTTCTAAGGATCGATGATTTATTTGATCAATTTTGAGGAGCATCTTTGTTTTCAAAGATAAATCTTCGTCCTAGGTATCATCAGTTGAGGGTTAAGGAAGCTGATGTTCATAAGACTGCTTTTAGGACTCATTATGGACATTACGAGTTCCTAGTGATGCATTTCGATTTAACAAATGCTCCAGCGATGTTTATGGATTTGATGAATCAGGTGTTTCAACCATACTTGGATCAGTTCATCATAGTCTTCATCAATGATATTTTGGTTTACTCTAAGACTGATAATGACCATGACGAGCAACTTAGAGTAGTGCTTCAGACTCTCCGTGAAAAATAACTTTATGCTAAATTCAGTAAGTGTGAGTTCTAGTTGCGTGAAGTGACTTTTCTAGGACATGTAGCTTCTACTAAAGGGATCTAAGTTGATCTTAGAAATATTGAGGCTGTATTGAGTTAGAAACAGCCTAAGAATGTGTCTAAAATCCTCAGCTTCCTAGGTCTAGTAGGTTATAATTGGTGTTTTGTGGAAGGATTCTCTTTGATCGTAGCTCCGTTGACTAAGCTTCTGCGAAAGGGAGTCCCTTTTGTCTGAGCTGATGAGCAACAATCGAGCTTCAAGAAGCTCAAGTCTGTTCTAACTCAGGCTATTGTTCTGATACAACCTAAATCTGGTAAAGAATTTATGGTATACATTATGTATCGCACGTCAAATTGGGATATGTTTTGATGTAAGATGGGAAAGTTGTGGCTTATGCGTCTCGTTAACTTAAGTCACACGAGGGAAACTATCCAACACATTATCTTGAAATGGTTACAGTAGTTTCTACATTGAAAATCTGGAGGCATTATTTGTATGCTGAGAGGTGTATCATCTACACTGAGCACAAGAGCCTCAAGTATCTCCTTAATCAAAATTAGTAACCTTAGGCAACGTCACTGGATTGAGCTACTTAAATATTATGATTGTTCAATCGAGTGCCATCCTGGTAAGGCCAATGATAAACGATAAATTATACATATTTTTACCTCATGTTTAGCCTATATTTTGGATGGATTATAATTAATTTTGTGAGAATTGGTGCTCTTAATCTTTCTTTTTCATATCTTATACTCAGGAGAGCATAGGGAAGAGAAAAGAACAGAAAATGGACCAAAAATGGAGAAAATGGGCCAAAATATGAAATTGATATGGCCCAAGAAGTCACCGCACGGCCGTGGCACACGGCCGTGCCACACGAAGACTACACGGTCCAGCTCCCGACAAGCACAGCCAAGGCATACGGCCTTGCCACCTTAACAGTCCCGAACTCGATCTCTTGTCGAAATCACACGGGCGTGTTCTAGTCATAAGGAAGAGGAATTTCACTCGGATTTGGATACTTAGAGCCTAAGAAAGCCATTCTAAACTCTATATAAAGACCCCAAGAGGCAACTCTAAAGATATACTCTTTTCTCTCAAGAAAGAGTGCCATAATTCTGCCAACACAAGAAGTAAAAGTCTTTATGTTTTGTTATCTTATTTCTTCTGAGATGTTTTATTTCTTTATTATGAACTAAACCCCTCAAATACTTGAAGGGGATGAAACTGAAGACAGATCTTGTTATTATCTATTCTTGAATTATATGATAAATACTTGAATTGTTCTTAATTATGTGTTCTTCATTCTTGATTTAATAATACTAGGTATTACTTCAAGAACTTGATGTGCTTAGGCAGAGGAGCAAAAGTCTCTATTTTAAGAGTAGATCTACCATAATTAAGCGGAGTTGTATGCAACCCTAGATAAAGGGCGACATAAATCTACCGGATTAGGGTCAAACCTAATAGGAGGATCCATAGATCGAATTAATGCAACCTAGGGTGTTAATTAATAAAGAAATTTTAGTTAACAGCCTAGGCCTAGTTGTTCTTAGCCTCGACGAAGGGATTAACATAAGTTAGGGATCTCTACAGATCAAGTCAAGTGAAGAAATCATCTAGTTCAAGAAATTAATAACAAGTGAAGTCTAGGTGGATTCTCCCTTAAGTATTGCTCATATCAATCAGCTTTTCCCTAAATTTTTCCCTAATTTACTTTTTGTGCACTTTTAGTTAGCTTTAGAATTAGTTTCAATCAATCCTATTTTATTTTTAGGCTAGATAATAGAAAGGAAGTAAGTATTAGTACTTTTGGTTCCATTGGGTACGATAACTCAGTCTTGCCGCTAAACTATACTACTGTTCAATAGGTGCGCTTGCCTTTAAGATCGTGATATTAGTTAGTTTTTGGTGTGATCAGCTTTTATAAATTTTATTACTTAATATCGCGAGCATATCAGCCAACATGGTGGCCGATGCTCTGAGTCGAAAAGAGATGACTGATCTAAGGTGATGTTTGCTCGTCTTAGTCTGTTTGATGATGGAAGTCTGTTAGTCGAGTTGTAAGGCAAGCTAACTTGGATTGATATGATTCGAGATAAACAATTGGGGGATGAATCTCTAGGTTTACGGTTTCGTCAGGTTGAGAGTGGCAACACTTTAGAATTTGGACTGAATAGTAATGTGGTACTGTGTTTTAGAGGCTAGATTTGTATGCCGAATGATTCGGATTTGAGACAATCGATTCTAAAATAGGCGCATAGTAGCCCTTATGCTATACACCCTGGTGGAAATAAGATGTATCACGATCTTCGTGAGTTATACTGATGGTTGGGTTTGAAGCATGAAGGTACTGATTTTGTTGCTCAATGTTTGACATGCCAACAGGTTAAGGCTAGGCACCGGTTGCCTTTAGGGTTATTACAGCCGAATAAGATTCCCTTACGGAAATAGGAACGAGCGACAATGGATTTCGTTAGTGGGTTACCCTTGTCACCCACTAAGAAGGATTTTGTTTGGGTCATCATAGATCGGCTGACCAAATCTACTCACTTTATTCCGATTCGGGAAAATTATTCTCCACAGAAGTTGACTAACCTCTACATTTCTGAGATTGTAAGACTACATGGGGTTCCTGTTTCGATTATTTCTAATAGAAAGCTTCGCTTCACTTCTCGATTCTGGAAGAAATTACATGAGGCGCTGGTTCAAGATTGGACTTCAGTACTGCATTCCATCCTCAGACCGATAGTCAATCTGAGAGGGTGATTCAGATACTGGAGGATATGCTTCGGAGTTGTATAATTAATTTTTGAGGTAGTTGGGAAGATTATCTACCGCTAGTTGAGTTTGCTTACAATAACAGTTTCTAAGCTAGTATTCAGATGGCACCTTATAAGACTCTGTATGGTTGTAAGTGACGTACTTCACTATGTTGCACTGAATTGGGTGAATGTCGGGTTTTGGGTCATGAGTTGGTTTCTAAGACCGGGGATAAGGTTAGACTGATTTAGGATCGTCTGAAATCGACTTCTAATAGGTAGAAATCTTATGTAGATTTGAAGAGGAAGGATATCAAAAATTTTATGGGGGACTTCGTATTTCTTAAGGATTCTCCGTGAAAGAAGGTTCTGAGATTTGGCCATAAGGGCAAGTTAAGCCCTAGGTTTATTAGGCCGTATTGAATTCTAAAATGTGTGGGACTGGTCGCTTATAAGTTGGAGCTACCTCTAAACTTAGACCTTATGCACGATGTGTTTCACGTCATAATGTTAAGGCGGTACGAGTCTGACCCATCTTACATTGTCTTAAGGATATTGAGGTTAGACCATACTTGACTTTTGAGGAGGAGCCACTGCAGATTCTAGAGCGAGACGTTAAGGTTTTAAGGAGGAAGCCTATATCGTTAGTGAAGGTTTTGTGGAAAAATCATGGTATTGAGGAAGCCACGTAGGAACATGAGGATTCGATGCGTCAGCAGTATCCTCAATTGTTTTGATCAGGCAAATTTTGAGGTCAAAATTTCTTTTAGGGTAGAGCTGTAATGCCCCAAGCTTCTTATTTTTTCTTCTGTGAATTTTAACGTAACTGTCTGTCTGCTTTAGTGGTTAAGTGCTCTGGGTGTGTGTGAGGGGTCCCAAGTTCAAGCCTTACCTTTAGCAATTTTTGTTATTTTTGGATCTAAACCTTTCAATGCGCTTATATTTAATTGCCCGTGAGATCATATCAGAATGAGCCTACTGGTTCAAGTGTAAGGGAGTTGGAGTGTTGAAGGTCTAGTGTTTGAATTCCCACGCGAGCATAGGTGTGATGTTTTTACTCTGTTGATTGATAGTGTTTCGGTGTGGCTTAAATTCTGGAGTGGTTGAGTTTGAGGTGTAGTGAGAAGTTGAGAATATCAAATTAGTTATGATATTATCTTATTTTGTTTCTTTCCCAAAAAAATCTGACGTTTTCTTCTTCTTTCTACTCTCTGCCACTTTTCTTTTTCTCTTTTCCTTCTTGTTGTCGTTTCCTTTTTTTGTTTTCTTTTTGCTGCTAAGTCGTTGTATTCAGTTATTTCGGTTCTCTTTCTGCGTTACTGGTAAGTACGGTTAGTTCATTTTTATTTTGGTTAATAGATCACTGGTTGATTGGTTTCGTTTTGTGGCTTAGAAGAAGTTTAAGGGGCTAGAGGCTGCTCATCGACACATTTGCTGTATGAAATCATCGTTACTCGTTTGGAAGTAAGATTCCAATGGAGTTGAGAGTTGATTTTTTCGTTATAGTTCGATTTTAGATTGTTTTAAGATGTCTAATTCGATGTTGTTGTCAGTTGATCATAGGTTCTGGTAGTCTTAGGGGAGTTTTTGCATCAAAATCGTACCAGGTGTGTACTCAAAATGTAGAAAATGAGGCTTTGGCAAAAGTCAAAAACCTTACTGTCGATGCCACAGGGGCATATGGTCACTCGTGTGAAAGTCCGTGTGCAACGACACGGCCGTGTGATCGATGAATTCATGGCAATGTGCAAGACACAATCGTGTGGTGGCTGGAGTGTGGCAATGTGAGCCACATGGGTTAGGCCAGAGTAGGCATGTGGGCACACACGGGCAGACCACACAGGCGTGTGGGTTTGAGGGTCAGGCCGTGTGGACCACCTGGGCAAGGCCAATCTAGGCATGTGGGCCCACATAGGCAAACCACACGGGCGTGTAGGCCCAAAATTCTAGAATTCTCCCTAGGGTCGTACGGATCATTCCAATCGATTGTGGGCCTACTGTAGGGTTTGTAAGGGTTTACCAAACCCTATAAACTATAAATTTGATGTTCTATTTCGTGTAAGACACTAATAAGCATGTCTGATTAATCTAATGTGTCAGGTATCTATATCTGTATAAAAGCATGTGAGCATGTTAATTCTGTATATGATATCTGTATCTGATTACTTTGTATCTACTTTGGGTTGGGTTGATATATATATGGTTGATAAACGCTAATTTATACATATTTTTACCTCATGCTTAGCCTATATTTTGGATGAATTATTATCAATTTAGTGAGAATTGGTGCTCTTAATCCTTCTTTTTCATATCTTATACTCAGGAGAGCATAGGGAAGAGAAAAGAATAGGAAATGGAATGAAAATAAGGAAAATGGGCCAAAAATGACATAACACACGGCCTAAGGAATCACCACACGGCCGTGCCACATGAAGATTACACGGTCCAACTCTCGACAAGCACGGGCAGGCCACACGGCCGTGCCAAATCACACGGCCTTTGTCGAAGTCACACGGGCGTGGCACACGGGCGTGTTCTAGTCGTGAGGAAGAGGAATTTCACTCGAATTGGGATACTTGGAGGCTAAGAAAGGCTCCCTAAAGCTCTATATAAAGACCCTAGGAGGCAACTCTTAGGGTGTGCTTATTTCCCCACAAAGGGAAGTATTCTTTGCTGCCAACACAGAGAGTGGAAGTAGGGATTACTCGTAGGGAAGCTGATTGATTCATCCCAGAAGCCGAAATTCTGCAGCAATATAGAGGATCTCCCTAAATTCCTTCAGGGGTTTTCGGGTTCTTTTATGTTTTGTTATTTTATTTCTTCTGAGATGTTTTCTTTCTTTATTATGAGCTAAACCCCTCAAATACTTGAGGGGGATGAAACCTAAGACAGATCTTGTTATTATTTATTCTTGAGTTATATGATAAATACTTGAGTTGTTCTTAATTATGCGTTCTTCATTCTTGATTTAATAAACCTAGGTATTACTTCAAGAATTAGATGTGCTTAGAGCAGAGGAGCAAAAGTCCCTGTGATAAGAGTAGATCTACCATAATTAAGCGGAGTTACATGCAACCCTAGACATAGGGCGACATAAATCTACCGGATTAGGGTCAAACCTAATATGGGGAACCATTGATCGAATTAATGCAACCTAAGAAGTTAATTGATAAAGGAACTTTAATTAACAACTTAGGCCTAGTTGCTCTTCACCTCGACGGAGGGTTTAGCATAAATTAGGGATCTCTACGGATCAAGTCAAGTGAATAAATCATCTAGCTCAAGAACCAGTACAAGTGAAGTCTAGGTGGATTCTCCCTTAAGTATTGTCCATATCAATCAGCTTTTCCCCTAAAAGTTTTCTCAATTTACTCTTTGTGTCTTCTTAGTTTAGTTTTAGAATTAGTTTAAACAAACCCCTCTTTTATTCTTAGGCTAGATAATAGAAGGAAAGTAAGTAATAGTACTTTTAGTTCCCTTGGGTACGATAACTCGGTCTTGCCACTAAGCTATACTACTGTTCGATAGGTGCGCTTGCCTTAAAGCGTCGCGATATCAAAAACTTGATATCCTCGTTCGCGATACTAAGTAATAAAATTTTTAAAGAACTTGATCACACCAAAACTAACTAATATCGCGACGCTTTAAGGCAAGCGCACCTATCGAACAGTAGTGTAGCTTAGTGGCAAGACCGAGTTATCGTACCCAAGGGAACCAAAAGTACTATTACTTACTTTCTTTCTATTATCTAGCCTAAGAATAAAAGAGGGGTTTGTTTAAACTAACTCTAAAACTAAACTAAGAAGACACAAAGAGTAAATTGAGAAAACTTTTAGGGGAAAAGCTGATTGATATTGACAATACTTAAGGGAGAATCCATCTAGACTTCACTTGTACTGGTTCTTGAGCTAGACGATTTATTCACTTGACTTGATCCGTAGAGATCCCTAATTTATGCTAAACCCTCCGTCGAGGTGAAGAGCAACTAGGCCTAAGTTGTTAATTAAAGTTCCTTTATCAATTAACTTCTTAGGTTGCATTAATTTGATCAATGGTTCCCCATATTAGGTTTGACCCTAATCCGGCAGATTTATGTCGCCCTATGTCTAGGGTTGCATGCAACTCCGCTTAATTATGGTAGATCTACTCTTATCACAGGGACTTTTGCTCCTCTGCTCTAAGCACATCTAATTCTTGAAGTAATACCTAGGTTTATTAAATCAAGAATGAAGAACACATAATTAAGAACAACTCAAGTATTTATCATATAACTCAAGAATAAATAATAACAAGATCTGTCTTAGGTTTCATCCCCCTCAAGTATTTGAGGGGTTTAGTTCATAATAAAGAAAGAAAACATCTCAGAAGAAATAAAATAACAAAACATAAAAGAACCCGAAAACCCCTGAAGGAATTTAGGGAGATCCTCTATATTGCTGCAGAATTTCGGCTTCTGGGATGAATCAATCAGCTTCCCTGCGAGTAATCCCTACTTCCACTCTCTGTGTTGGCAGCAAAGAATACTTCCCTTTGTGGGGAAATAAGCACACCCTAAGAGTTGCCTCCTAGGGTCTTTATATAGAGCTTTGGGGAGCCTTTCTTAGCCTCCAAGTATCCCAATTCGAGTGAAATTCCTCTTCCTCATGACTAGAACACCCCCGTGTGCCACGCCCGTGTGACTTCGACAAAGGCCGTATGATTTGGCACGGCCGTGTGGCCTGCCCGTGCTTGTCGAGAGCTGGACCGTGTGATCTTCATGTGGCACGGCCGTGTGGCACGGCCGTGTGGTGATTCCTTAGGCCGTGTGTTATGTCATTTTTGGCCCATTTTCCTCATTTTCAGTCCATTTCCTATTCTTTTCTCTTCCCTATGCTCTCCTGAGTATAAGATATGAAAAAGAAGGATTAAGAGCACCAATTCTCACTAAATTGATAATAATTCATCCAAAATATAGGCTAAGCATGAGGTAAAAATATGTATAAATTAGCGTTTATCAAATACCCCCACACTTAAGCCTTTGCTTGTCCTCAAGCAAAATCTCAATCCCTAAATAAGAATTATTCCTCTCAACCTACAATTTTTATCAATAATGTTTCAAACTAGTCCACAGGTAATCATACAATGAGTAATTCAATCAGAAGAACATTAAAGACTCAATCACTCTAAGTTGAGAATTTTATCATTGAAAACATAAGTCTCTTCCTTCCTTCTAAGTAGTTATCTCTCCATCTTAATTAACAGGAGTTGACATCCTTACTAAAGGTTCACTCTATCCACTTGAAGTGTTTAGGGTTCAAAAATTAAGCACTCTCTAGTCAACCTGAAAAGTTATTACCATAGGCTTGCTAGAAAATCAAATCTCCACCACTGTAGGTTGATATGATACATCGATCAAAAGGTCTTTTAAGGGTTATAACGGGGCTTGGCTAGGGGTGTTGTCACAGGCTACAAAAGAGGGTTAGAATCGAGACTGAACTTGAAAAATTATCTAGCTAGAAAAATCTCTATCACTTTAAAACATAATTCTAAGGCTAATTCTTAAGATAATATTGTTTCTGTTTTTGTAGCCTGAAAATAGAAAAATGCAAAAACTCATTGAACTATTTACAATTTACAATCGAATTTTACTGTATGTATTCATTTTTTTTTCTTTTTTTTTCTTTCTTCTTTTTTTTTTTTTTTGGAACTATTAAATCAAATATGATAACTTGGAAATTTACAATTTTACAACTAGAGAGGAGAGTAAAGTTAGACAAAAATTCACTTTTAATCTCGAAAAAAATAAGGGTTAAAGTAATTGAAGGGGATTTAACAAGAAATAGGTTATTGGTTAATAATTAGAAGGTGAGTCAAAGAATAGGTTGTCAAGCTCAACGGGGTTCACTAGGGGTTAATTTATAGAGGTAGGCTTTTTGTGGAGTAAGTGGGTTAAATCCTAGGTGCCTTTATCATTTTGGTATATCAAATCAATGATGTGGTCTCGACATGTATAATCAAAGCAAGTTCTAGAATAACAATTCAGTATTGACTCACTCAAAGCAATAATAAAAGTGAGCACGAAAAAAATGTATGCTCAAAAAGGCTTAAAAATCTCACCAGAATTATGGCTTTTGATGTCAATCCTGTGAATTTCAAATCTCAAGATAATACTTAAAATTAGGGAAAATAACTTATGCAAAAATTGGGGGTTCTCAAAAATTTCAACTTAACATGCTTGATTCCCTAATGTTTTAAAGTTTGAATAATCAAAGTACAAGCACCTATATCTTAATTCTCAACATATCAATAGAAATCATAAATCAATCAGAATTAATTCCTAATAAGAGACTGAGAATTATTTGAGAACAAAGCATAAGGAAAAAAAATTCAGGGATTTTTCAGATAATGTAGAAATTTAAAGTAAGCTTCCCCCCCACACTTAAGATGTACATTGCCCTCAATGTACAAAGATACATAAATAGCAAGAGAAGTATAATATCATAAGATAGGGAGAGAATTGAAACTTCCTGAATTTAGGATGAATTTATGAGGAAGAGTCGGCAATTGTGGCAAGATGTTCCCATTTCCGTTTGAATATGAGCTGTAGAGCTCCTTTTTGAAACTGCGAAAATATTAATTAGTCATGGGAATTTTTGATTGATAGAGATTACTCGTTAGGGCTTGGCCGATATGAAAGATCGAAATTTAAATAACAAAAAAATAATAAACTAAGTTCTAGAAATACTAATACTGTAATGAATTAAAAGGATTAAGTATAATAAAAATAAAATTTGAAATAACAAAGAGACTAAAAAAAGAAAAAAATGAGAAAAATAGAACCGTATGGGAGAATAGAGGCACACGCCCGTGTGGCTCGGGGTTAGCCCGTGTTGGCCATATTGCACGGCCGTGGAGAACTTGTTTGCTTTTTTTGCACGGTCGTGTAGGTATTCACACGGCCGTGTCAGATTTGACAGTGTTGGCCACGGCTTGGGGGCACGGGCATGTGGCGTTGTGCGACACCGTGTTGATACTGCATGGTTGCCACGGCCATGTCGCACGACCGTGGGGATTTGTCGACCTTCCGTGCTTTTGGGAAAAATTTACTCTATTTGTACACGGTCTGAGTGCACGACCGTGTCTCTGTTTTAAGATGTCACACGGCCTTAGGCACGCCCGCGTTCCAGGCCGTGTGGTTCTAATTTCCTGCATCAAAGGTGTTAGTTGCTGTATAAAAAGACTGAAACCAAAATAGAAGAAAAGTTACTATGTTAGTGCTTGGGTTGCCTCTCGAGAAGCGCTTATTTATAGTCTAAGCTCGACTTTGCTCGAGCTTGTACGTTCACGGTGGTTTGAAGAGTTGATACTCTTCTATCCTGCTTACAATTTCATTATCAACGTAAGATTTGAGTCGAGTGTGATTTAACTTAAAAGTGCCGAGTGACTTATGTTTTATCTCGACTGTACCATAGGGAAAGATTTTCATTACCGTGAAGTAAGGTGTGTCACTTGTATGCTCTTTTGAATTCAAGATTCGAGGATCGTCTTCCCCTAAGATTATCGTATCCCCTACCTTGAGTTGATTCGTTTGTACCTGGGGGTCGTCTTGGTGATGCTCTGGCTTGGTGTGACCTGTTTTGGGTTTTTCATGATAGTTCAGCCACTCATCTAGTTCCTCGATCTGAAGCGTTCACTTTTCAGGTGCATCTCCCTTGGATGGACTTGTTTGTGATTAGGTTGCCTTTATGTAGAGCATATCCTGCACAGGTTGGGTGGTGAGATTATTCTTTTTACAAGGACTCGTAACTATATTATTATCAACAATCGTAATCGAGTTTCGAGCTTGTAAGGTAACTTGGTCATCACCCACACGTAGTGTAAGTTTACCTGTTCCTAAATCAACTATTGTTCTTGCAGTTGCTAAAAAGGGTCGCCCTAGAATTAAGGGTACATTGCTATCCGCAACAATGTCTAAAACAACAAAGTCAATTGGGAATATAAATTTATCAATTTTGACGAGCACATCTTCAACTATTCCTTTAGGAGACCTAATAGTTTTATCAGCCAGTTGAATGCTCATCTTAGTTTACTTCGGTTTTCCAAGACCTAGTTGTTTAAACAGTGTATAAGGCATGACATTTATACTAGCCCCTAAATCAGCTAAAGCATTTTTTGTGTCTAGGCTACCAAATAAACAAGGAATAGTAAAACTCCCTGGATCTTTCAGTTTGGTTGGTAGTTTATTTTGAAGAATAGCTGAGCAGATTGCATTTAATTCCACATGAGATTTCTCCTCTAGCTTTCGCTTGTTTGTCAAGAGTTCTTTTAAGAATTTAACCGCGTCTGGCATCTGCAAAATTGCTTCAACAAATGGTAAGTTAATATGTAATTTTTTTAAGAGTTTAAGAAACTTACCGAATTGTTCATCTGTGCGGTCTTTCTGAAGCGCTCTTGGGTATGGGATATGAGGCTTGTGTTCGTTGATGTCTGGCTTGTTCCTACTTACCTCTACTTTACCTTTATTCACCTTAAGCTCCTTGTTTGAGTTGTCTTTGATTAAAACCTCCTCATCTATTGTGCTCACGGCATGAATTTGTTCTTTTGGATTGGTCTCAGTGTTACTTGGAAATCCACCTTGTGGTCTTTCCGAAATTAGCTTAGCAAGCTGGCCTATTTGAGTTTCAAGTCCTTGAATGGATGCTTGCTGGTTCCTTAGTGCCGTTTCGGTATTTTGGAAACGAGTTTCTGATATGGCAATAAATTTGGTGAACATCTCCTCCAAGTTCAGCTTTTTCTCCTGTTGTGGTGGTAGCTGCTGAAATACCGGAGGCTGTTGTCTTTGATTTCCTTGTCCTCCCCATGAAAAATTTGGGTGATTTCTCCAACCTGCATTATAAGTGTTACTATAAGGATTATTTTGAGGTCGAGAATTATTACCCAGATAATTGGCATGTTCGGCTTCTATGTTGTGTAGATGGTCTGAATTAAACGTATTTCCTGGAGCTGCATCACATTGCATCACTGGTTGAGCCTGCGTAGAACCAACAAAATTATCAAATTTCTTATTTAAAAGTTCTACTTGGTTAGTGAGCATAGTAACAGCATCAATATTATAAACTCCTGCGGCTTTCGTCGGCTTTGTCCTCATGACTTGCCACTGATAGTTATTCAATGATATCTCCTCAATAAATTCGTAAGCTGCGTCAGGTGTTTTATTATTGATGGTTCCGCCTGCGGCTGCATCGATCATTTGTCTGGTTGACGGATTTAAACCGTTGTGGAAGGTTTGAACTTGTAGCCACAAAGGTAATCCATGATGAGGACACCTTCTCAAAAGATCTTTATATCTCTCCCATGCATCGTAAAGTGTTTCTAAATCCATCTGCACAAAAGAAGAAATATCGTTTCGTAATTTAGCTGTTTTAGCTGAAGGAAAATATTTGAGTAAAAATTTTTCGGTCATCTACTCCCATGTGGTAATTGAGCCTCGTGGTAGAGAATTTAACCACTGTTTGGCTTTATTTCTCAAAGAGAATGGAAATAGCCTCAATCGAATGGCATCATCAGAAACGCCATTTATTTTGAAGGTATCACAAAGTTCTAAAAAATTGGCTATGTGTGAGTTTGGATCTTCATCCTGTAAACCATCAAACTGTACCAATTGCTGTATCATCTGAATGGTGTTAGGTTTTAACTCAAAATTATTAGCAGCAATAGTTGGTCTAAGAATGCTAGTTTGGGTACCAGCCAAACTAGGTTTAGCATAATCATACATAGTGCGCGGAGCTTCTTCTTGAATTGCTGGTGGCGCGACTATTGCGGGAGGTGGTAGAACATCTTGATTTGCTTCCATCTCTTCTGTAGGTTCTGGCTCTAGATCAGGTTCTTGTTCAGAATAATGTGGACTGCGTCTAATTTCTCTGCGATTTCTGCGAATTGTTGCTTCTAGATCTTCGTCGAAAAGTAGTGGTCCTGTTGGATTGTTTCTAGTCATAAACTAAAAATACCTAAAAAGAAAAAGCAAAGAAAACTCAAAAAATTTAAAAGAAAAGAAAAATAAAAATAAAAATAAATTAAATTGAAAATAAAAATAAAAGAAAAATAAATAAATATAAATATATGGCTAAAGTAATAGAAATCGAGCTTTCGTAATATTTTAGTTCCCCGGCAATGGCGCCAAAAACTTGATATCCTCGTTCGCGATACTAAGTAATAAAATTTTTAAAGAACTTGATCACACCAAAACTAACTAATATCGCGACGCTTTAAGGCAAGCGCACCTATCGAACAGTAGTATAGCTTAGTGGCAAGACCGAGTTATCGTACCCAAGGGAACCAAAAGTACTATTACTTACTTTCTTTCTATTATCTAGCCTAAGAATAAAAGAGGGGTTTGTTTAAACTAATTCTAAAACTAAACTAAGAAGACACAAAGAGTAAATTGAGAAAACTTTTAGGGGAAAAACTGATTGATATGGGCAATACTTAAGGGAGAATCCACCTAGACTTCACTTGTACTGGTTCTTAAGCTAGACGATTTATTCACTTGACTTGATCCGTAGAGATCCCTAATTTATGCTAAACCCTCCGTCGAGGTGAAGAGCAACTAGGCCTAAGTTGTTAATTAAAGTTCCTTTATCAATTAACTTCTTAGGTTGCATTAATTCGATCAATGGTTCCCCATATTAGGTTTGACCCTAATTCGGCAGATTTATGTCACCCTATGTCTAGGGTTGCATGCAACTCCGCTTAATTATGGTAGATCTACTCTTATCACAGGGACTTTTGCTCCTCTGCTCTAAGCACATCTAATTCTTGAAGTAATACCTAGGTTTATTAAATCAAGAATGAAGAACACATAATTAAGAACAACTCAAGTATTTATCATATAACTCAAGAATAAATAATAACAAGATCTGTCTTAGGTTTCATCCCCCTCAAGTATTTGAGGGGTTTAGTTCATAATAAAGAAAGAAAACATCTCAGAAGAAATAAAATAACAAAACATAAAAGAACCCGAAAACCCCTGAAGGAATTTAGGGAGATCCTCTATATTGCTGCAGAATTTCAGCTTCTGGGATGAATTAATCAGCTTCCCTGCGAGTAATCCCTACTTCCACTCTCTGTGTTGACAGCAAAGAATACTTCCCTTTGTGGGGAAATAAGCACACCCTAAGAGTTGCCTCTTAGGGTCTTTATATAGAGCTTTGGGGAGCCTTTCTTAGCCTCCAAGTATCCCAATTCGAGTGAAATTCCTTTTCCTCACGACTAGAACACGCCCGTGTGCCACGCCCGTGTGACTTCGACAAAGGCCATGTGATTTGGCATGGCCGTGTGGCCTGCCCGTGCTTGTCGAGAGCTGGACCGTGTGATCTTCATGTGGCACGGCCGTGTGGCACGGCCGTGTGGTGATTCCTTAGGCCTTCTGTTATGTCATTTTTGGCCCATTTTCCTCATTTTCAGTCCATTTCCTATTCTTTTCTCTTCCCTATGCTCTCCTGAGTATAAGATATGAAAAAAAAGGATTAAGAGCACCAATTCTCACTAAATTGATAATAATTCATCCAAAATATAGGCTAAGCATGAGGTAAAAATATGTATAAATTAGCGTTTATCAATGGTGGAAGTGTTCTGAAAGGTGACTGTCGCCTTAATTCTGGCAGCTAGACTGCACTTTATCTGTTATGTGTCGTAATGGCACAATATGATGTGTAGGGTTGGGTGGGTGTTTTTAACCCCACATGGTGTGTTGGGATGGTCAGAGATGGTGTGTAGAGGATGGGGGTAGTATTTTGATATCTGATTTGCGTATTTGTATCTGATTCTATATCTGAAATGGGCTTAGGCTTGAAACTGTATGTCTGTTATGTGATGATCTGTATATGTGCATGCTTAATTCTGCTGGGTTATACATTGAGTTTACGAAAACTCACCTCTTCTGTCTGTTCTGTATAGGTAATCCACAGACTTCGGTGGATCGGTATAGTGGGGGACTCGATGGTGACCATCATTCTTAAACTGTTAAATTTTGTTTTATGATTTTATTTAAGTTTTCGGCATTAAACTTTGAGACTTTGCAATTTCTGGGACTCTCTGGACTTTCATAACTGTTTGACTTTGGTTTTGGGATTTGGTTTTAACTTGTCTATTAAATTGTGATGATTTTACCTAAAACAAGGTTTTCTAAACATGCGAACTGTTTTCCTTAAACATAACAAGTTTTCCTACGCTTCCGCTAAAAGATACGTTTTGAGACAAATTGACTGATTGAATAAACGTTTGACAATGACTAAAAGTAAATAAGAATTGAAAAGTTAAAATGGTTTTATCGTATCGACTTTGCTTACAAAACTCATTCTTTGTGATACCACTAGATTCGGCCATAACGTCTAGGCTGGGTTTGGGGTGTTACAACCGCTCTACAATTGGCATTCTTTATTCCACAACTTGCCCTGCTCCACTATGAATATATAATTTTTCCATCCCTAGCAATAACCACCAATCAACAAATTTGGGGAGAATTAAGGAACAAAGACAGACGTATAATAAATAAATAAATAAATAAATAAATATGTTTTTAAAAAAAGAAAAAAGCTTGAATATGGTTTAAGTCTTGTTTGTGGATATAAAAAAATATTTTATTTATAAATTATTATTTTAATAAATAAATCATGTTAAAAAAAAAAGAAAACTAAGTATTCATGTATTGATAATTTATTTATTGTTATAGAATAAAAAGAGATGGAAAGAATAAAGAAAAAATAAAATATGAAAGTAATAGAGAATATATTTTATTAATCAAAATAAGTGATTATAATTCTTCATCAGAGTCTCTATTTATAGGCATAAGAAGTATAAAAGAAGAATAGATCTAATTCTAATAACTATTAGAATTTAAAGTACACCAAAACTTTATCTTGATCATGATGGACATCCACTTAATAAGATATTCATAACACTCTCCATTGGACGCCCATTGATAGATAATGTGCCTCATTAAAACCTTATTAGGAAAAACCCTGTGGGACAAAAAGCTAATGAAGGAAAAATAGTACACAATCTATAATAGGCATAATATGTTGCCTCATTAAAAACCTTACCAAGAAAACCTAATAGGACAAAACTTCAGTTAAGGGAAACAGAGTACAGCGTGTATTTACTCCAACTCATGAAAACATCACATACTTTCTCATATTCTAATAATTCAATCTTGAATACTAGTTTTTCAAATGACTATTTGAATGTATTTGATAAGCATTTATATTACCATTCTTTTAAAACTCGTGAGTGAGGGAAATTTGGGGGAAATATATTTTGATCTTTTCAAGAGATTCAACAATAATCATAACAAATTTTAATCATGATTCTTTTATAAAAATACAAATAGGTATTTTGGATCATTTTATAATCCATTTTTAACTACTATTGACTAAGTCAAATTTACCACATATGTTCAATTATTTCAATTCGTATAAATGAATAATTTCAATAATTTCAATTTGCTTTTAGCATTCTAAATCCTTTTAGGATTTTAATATAAACTTTACTATATAGTGATTTATAAAGGTTGTAACAACAACTATTATACGCAAGTTAAATCTTTTATGAATTATCAAAATAATATGTTTAAAGGTTATTGCATCTACTAGAAAAGAATATTATATCTTTTCATAATCAATACCAGTACTTAGCGAAAAACTTCATATTTTTATTCTGCTGTTGCAAAACTACTTCATTTGCACCCTCACTGGCTTTATACCTTTAGATATTTGGACTACTGGTCCAAAAACTCCACGAATTTAATTCTACTTGAGTTATGTCTTTCTATTTTGATCAATTTATTCCATATCTATATTTCTCAATAGATTTATTCAAGGTCCTCATTTTATTTCATTATTTCAATAATAATATTGCATGCAAAATTATTGTCGACCACTTTTATTATTTAGTTCCACATTTTCTCAAATTGACATAACTTATCGAGATCTTTTATTTTCATTATTTTAAAATTCAATTTCAGGTACCTAAATCTCTTTTGAAGTTTTACTTATTAGTTATGTCTCGGTCTCTTTTGGAGCATCCGCCTTTACTATATGACCATCTAAAAGAATGTTCATCTTTGGAAACAATCAATCTATTATTTATTCTAACTAATTATCATACTGGGACTTTGATTCAAATCAAAATATTGGATGGTATAACACTTGTGTAACATCCCGAATTAGGGCCTAGTCAGAATAGTGATTTTGAGACCACAAATCCGAAGTACAAATAATTATTTTATGATTTTTATAAGGTCTATGATATGTTTATATGCTTGTGTGAAAATTTCGTGAAGAAATTTTATGTGAAAAGTGTTCAATTTGATTTTAGGGACTAAATTGAATAAGTTGTAAAAGTTGAGTTCTAGAAGCTTTTAGCAAGAAATTGAATTAAAATATTAATTAGAGGTCCTTAAATAGAATTTGACCAAATTCTAAAATTTTGGACAAAAATGGACATGGAAGGGTAAAATATCAAAGTTTTAAAGTGAATGGCATTTTGGTCATTTGGCCATTAAATGAATTAAAACATAAAATAAAAGCCAAAGTGTCTATATTTTCTTCAACCATGGCTGACCTTCATCTTCTCCATGGATAGGGTTTTCAAGCTTTTCAAGCTCAATAGTAAGTGCACTCAAGCCTCGTTTTTAATGTTCTTTACCTTTTTGAAATCCAGTAACTCGGTTTAGCTATTTTCACCCCTATTTTGAGCTAGGGTTTATGTTTAAAAATTGACCCATGTTGAATAATTGTGCATGTTGATGAATTATGGTAGATTATGCATGTTTATGGTTAGAGAAACGTTTTCACTAAGTGATTTTCGGCGAAAACGTCCAAAAGGACTAATTTGTAAAAGTTATAAATTTGGTCATAAGTGTGTGAATTAGTGGGAATTGCGGACTGCCATAGTTATGAAAATGGTTCAGCTAAGTCCAAAATACAAGTAAATTGAATAAAAATTTATTTATGAGCCTAGGGGCAAAAATGTAATTTTGACAAACTTTAGGGATAAAAATGTAAAATTTTAAAAGTGTGAATTTTGGAATAATTTGAATAATATGAATGTTAAATGAGTGTTATTTAATATGTTATATCAAGAAAACACGAAATTCGAGCTTAGAACGGTGAAGAACGAGGTTATGGGCTAAGTCGGAAAAATTAACCGTTTTTGCGTTTGAGGTAAGTTAGTGTGATAATAATAATGCAATAATGTTGTAAATTATATTTGAAACCTAAATTAGTCTATTAATTGGATTATGTTGAATTAAATGCTTAATGTGCCATGTTTGTGTATTGATTTAAAAATATGTCTATGATTCAAGGTGTCATGGAAATGCATTGAAATGTTGTGTTTTAAAGTGCTTTCTATGATTATGAATACTATGTGAAATTGTGAATTTGTATCATCATAAGATATGTGATTAGTGCATATTGATTAAGTTTCGACAATTATGAAAAGTCCTGATTGAACCTTAGGAATCATTTAAGATACGAGTGACATGTCACTAGGATATCATTGACCGTTATTGATTGTATATGTGATTCCGGATGCTGGTCCAATTTGATTACTGGTGACTAGGTAATCCTACATTTGTTGCGGATACCTACCAGCTTGTGTAAGCAGCACTGAGTAGGATCGACTATACCATCAGCTTGTGTGAGCAGGCCCATGAATAGCTCAATAATGAGCCATTATTGATATGTGATAAGTGGTAGCTTCGGCTACAAACCATCGATAGCTTCGGCTACATACCAGTGGTAGCTTCGGCTACAACATGTGTGGCACTTTGTGCCTTTTTCCGTATATCCTTTAGCATTCCGTATGGTTCAACGGGTATTGAATTGATATGCTGAAATGTGATTGAATGTAAAAAGGATTTGACCGTGTGTTAATAATGTGTAAGTGAATATTGTGTTTGATGCCATGATGCATTTATATGTGTAAGTGTGAATGTGAAATCTTGAATAAGTGTAGGTATGAATATGTAAATTATGAGCAATAAGCTCGTTATATGATAGAACTATGGTAAGTTTGATAAGAGGTAAGTGTTACAATTATAGCCCCTATAAAGAGAGCATGAAAAAGTGAAATTAAAACTAAAACAGTTTTGAACTGCAACAGTGTTGTGCCTTTGAAAAATCACCAAAAATGGTGGGAATTGAATTATAATTTGAATAATATATGAAATTAGATCCCATTGAGTCTATTTTCACATAAAAGAAGTAGAGTAAGCAAATGATTCTTAATTTGTGAGATATCTGTATTGTTGTGAGACAGGGTTAGATGGATTTCAAAATCCCCTATTCCAGCTTTGGAAAATCACTAAAAATTGTATAAAAATGTTTATGGTGTGTAATTTATATGTTTAAAATCCTCAATGAGTATATTTTCAAAAGAAAGAAATAGAAACGTTATCCAAATACTGAACAATGAGATAATTAATTTTTAGGGAAGAGGAGCCAGGACTGTCAGACAACAAAATAGGGGAAACTTTAATGAATAAACTGTACTAATTGGCTAAACCAAAAATTCTAAAAATTTTATGGCAAGAAGATATATGAGTCTAGTTTTAGGGAAAATTTACGAAACTTAAAATTTACGAAATTTTATGAGACATTCAAAACATCTAATAATATAAAGAAACTTGTAATTCATATATATTCCCAACTTTATTTGAAGATTCACTCATATTTGTGCATTGTGGTGGAGCAATTGGAATATATACGCACATACAAAAATTCAAAGATGAGAAATATTTAGCTCTTTATCAAGAACCAATTGCAATGGGGAATATTTATAACTTATTTGCTTGATGCATACAACACATAAATCAACATAATCTCATGTTGAAATAGAAAGTTTAATTGTCATAAGTAATGGTTTAGACATTAATTAGATTTGTTCAATCAATAATTTCTCTAAACCATTATGTGCATAAATAACAAACTTTAAAAGTTTTTCAAACTCAATCAATAAAAGACTGAGATACAAACTCATCAATATTAGCAAGATGAATTATCTTAGTTGCATGATTTGAAATTAATTATTTAAACAAGTAATCTTGCAAATGACAGGTTGCAAATTGATAACGCATATGTGATTATTTTTTAGATGCATCTACCAAAATCATATAATATCAAAACCATCCACATGGTCAATGAATGGGCCCATATTCATTTCAGAAATGCAAGACATTAAATCTCAACTTTAGCTTGTGACTTTCTAATAATCAATTTTCATTGAGAACAAGCAACATATGAGAATTCTCTTCAATTAAAGAATCTTCTAATTCTTTAATAATTTTCCATATGAATTCTTCATTAATTTCCCATAATATATTGTAATAGCCCATTTTTAGTGAAAACGAAATAGTGGTTTCGGGACCACAAATCTAAGTTAGAAAGAAGAATTATTCATTAATATTATTGTATGGTCTGTATTATGATAGATATGTCATATGAAAATACTAATAAGAAAATCTTATTGATTAAGCGATTAATTATGAAAAGGACCAAATTGCATAAAATGCAAAAGTTGAGTTCTAGAAGCTATAAGTATTAAATAGCTATAAAATTCAAAACTTGAGGTCCTTATATGGTAATCAGACCATTAAAGAAATGTTAGTAGATATTTTTGGTGATTCATCCATGGAAAATTAGAAAAGGCTAAGGACTAAATTGGAAAGTAATAAAATTAAAAGATGATAATTAAAATAAATAGATATTATCATCTTATTATTATCATCTTCCCTAAAATTTTGCATGGAAACCCTAGTAGAGAGAGAAAGAAGACTACTCAAGCTTAATTGGGTAAGTATTCAAGTCCCATTTTAAGTAATTTTTATATTTTTAAGATCAGGATAATTTAATCTTTCTATTTTGGGGACTAATTTGAAAAGATATCAAAGTATATAAATTGTGCCATGGATGAATATGCTGAAAATTTGAAATTTATGGTAGAAAATGAAAGGTTGTTAGTAGATAAACAACTTTTACAAGGAGAATTTTGGTGAAATTATGATTTAGGGAAAAGTTGTAAAACCCATGGAAAAATTCTGATTTTTGTGAAATTCATGGGCTGTTATTATGATATATAGAATTCGGCTAGGCTTGGAATAAGGATTGAATTGGAAGAAATTCATTTCCCAAGCCTAAGGATGAAATTAGAATTTATGAAAAGTTTAAAGGCAAAATGGTAATTTTGCCTAGAACGTAAATTGAACTCAATTGAATATGAAATGTGTTAAATTGATGTTAAATTTATTTATATAGATCTGAATAACTAAAATTCTAAGCTAAGCCGAGGAAAAGAAAAAGTTTCAAATTATTAGGCTTACACACGAACAAGTATCGAGGTTAGTTTGTGTAACATAATTGAACATGTATGTATGTTTAAATTGATGTTGTATTCGAATTGAATGTGGTATACATTTATGCGAATTGTATGAGTGTTATAAATGTAAGAAATGATCATATACTCGGAAATGATAGAAAAAGTGCTAAGTTTCTTTTGAATATAGAAATTCGATGGATATATGTGATTTCCCATATTAAATATGGTCCCGCATATGTTGCAGATGGGATTTAGCTTGGACGAGTAATCCTTAATATAGCCTATCGAGCATCCTGTTAATAGTTCCTGCGAGCAACCTGATTAGTAGTGAACTTGCATGCGTTGCACACTACCGTAGCTCTTTGTGAGTGTTCTGATATGATTCGATCGGTTGTGTTTTGGCATATGTTGTGAACATAAACACAGCTCTTTGTGAGCGTCCTGATATAGCTCGCTTGAACTCCTTGAGATATAGCTATCCGATGCTCATGTTACATGGCTTTTTTAGAGCAATCCTGATAAGTTGATTGTAAGTTTTCTGATTAAAAGTTTTTTGTGAACTTCCTAAGTTGTGGCTCTAATGAACACTCCTAAGATTTAGCCAAATGAGCATTCTAATTCATGGCTCATAAGAGCATTTTGATAAGTGGCTCGAGAGTGTATACTCTGATTGTGTGCCCAAAAGGGTACCCCTGGACATGAATTGACGGATTTCTGAATCGTACACTTTGAGTGTACTACCTGAGTATCCATCAATATTTTAGAAATTCAATGGACAATTCCCTTGACATGAGAAATCGTAAGATCAAAAGAAAAATATATCGAATGTATATGAAATACCTGAAAGTTGTGGCATGATAAGCTTATCTATGCATATTTCATATACATATGAATTACATGACTAACTTGTTTGATTGAGTATATGTGTTTAGGCAATTTGCTAAATTTGAGGAAAGCATGTTATTTTTATGCCTAATATTAATAAACATGATTTGTAAGTTTAATTCTTGTTATACGAACTTACTAAGCATTAAACGCTTACTAAATTCTCTTTTCCCTATTTCATAGTGCTCGAAAGCTCGCAAAGGTTGGAGACCGGTTGGAGTATCATCACACTATCCACCTGTTTATTTTGGTATAATTAGAAAACTTATTTTGGTATAATGGCATCTATAGGCTAACTTTGCTAATGTTGGTATGTAAATGGTTGTAATATAGCCATTGGAATGGCTAATGACAATATATTTTGGTATATTGTTATAAGGTATATCTTGTTTATATATATAAGCATATGGTATGATATGATTGAATTAGGGTAAAATATAAATATTCACTAAAAGGTAAGATTATAAACATGAGCATATGTACTTGTGTGGATATATCATGTTAGATGGTAAGATTGACTAGGTTATGGTGCTTGAATTGGTTGATATATATTTGTAAGTTTTGGTGTAGGTTGATGACAAGTTTGGGTGAGAAAATAAAGCTAGAAAATTACTTTATTTTGTCCACACGAGTAGACACAGGCGTGTGTCTAGACCATGTGTGACACACCGCCTAGCACATGGGCATGTGGTTTGGCCGTGTGTCCCCTGCAACTTAAAATTAAGAAACAGAATGCTCAGATTTGGGCACACGGGCAGAGACACTGGCTTATGTCTTAGCCGTGTGAAATACATGGCCTAGAACACGGGTGTGTATCTCGACCGTGTGAAACCTACACCTAATTTTTGAAAATTAAATTGACCACACAGCCTAGCACGTGGGCATGTGACTTGGCCTGGTGATCCATGCATTTAACTAAGTTGCAAGTTAGAGAGTTACACGGGTTATGGACACTGCTGTGTACCCTACCTTGTACGTCAGATGGCCTAAGACATGAGCATGTCACATGGTCATGTGAGCCACACGGCCTGACCACATGAGTGTGTGACCCCTGTATATAAGAAAAATTTTGAAATTTTGTGAAAAATTCCCTGAGTTCTTGATTTAGTCCCGACTTACTTCTAATGCTTAACTTGGGCCTAGAGGGTCCAATTAAGGGACAACACGATTAATTTCATATATGAATAGTAAATAACATAAATTAATTGTATTTTCTGTAAATTTTGGTATGCTTCGTAACCCTATTCCGGCAACAGACATGGTTAGGGGTGTTACAATTATTGGTATCAGAGCTACGGTTTAGCCGATTCTCAAGTAACGTAGTATGTACGGGAATAGCTATACATGCCATTATATAAATTGTGATAGTGTGATATCTCCTGACCATTTTAAAAGTGTTTTTCATATAACGATGTCTTCCAACCAAGCTAGAGTTGAATCTAAGGAAGTTGAGAGTACTACTCAGGCTTCCGTACAACGAGCTGTATCTACTAGTAGTAGGAGGCCTATATTTGGGGGCCGAGGTAGGGAGACGAAAGCAACCTCCTTTGAAATGATGAATGAATGGTCACTAAATATATGAAAATGAACCCTGCTGTTCAAAAACCTCCCCCACCTATTCCACAACTTGTTCTTGAGATGCCATAGGGTGTTAACCTATTAGAACTGGTAATCCTCCAGTTGATAAAATAAATATGGGGTAGAGGAATTTAGAGCCACTATTGATGATGACCTAGAAAAGGCTGAATTTTGGTTAGAAAATACCATTTGGGTTTTAGATGAATTATTGTGTCTCCAGCTGAATGTTTAAAATGTGTAGTTTCCTTATTAAAAGACATAGCCTACCATTGGTGTAATACTATAACTTCTATGGTACCGAGAGAAAATATTACATGGGAATTCTTCTGGACTGAATTCAGAAAGAAGTACATTAGTTAAAGATTTCTAGATCATAAAAAGAAAGAATTTTTAGAGCTCAAACAGGGAAACATGACTGTATCTGAGTACGAGCGAGAATTTGTTCGATTGAGTAAGTATGCCAGAGAATGGGTTCCAACTGAGGTTGATATGTGTAAACGATTTCAAGTGGGATTAAATGAAGATATTAAGTTGTTAATCAGAATACTTGAATTAAGGGAATTTGTGGTTTTGGTTGATCGAGCACACAAAGCCGAAGAAATAAGTAAAGAAAAGAAACAAGCAAAAAGAGAAGCTCGGATTTCTTGTAAAATATTTATGAGCAAGTCACAATAGTTTGTTTCGAAGAAATCAAAGAAGTATCATGATCGTTCTACCACCTTTACAAGGTATCCTGGTAAAGAGAGAGGATTTCTACTCTCTAACCCGAGATCTCCGTCTCCATCTATAACCAGTGTTGGAAGTGTTGGTAATCCTAAACCCAAATGTAAATATTGCAATAAATTTCATTTTGCGGAGTGTCATTTGAGAAGTGGAGCCTGTTCCGATGTAACAGGCTAAATTAGGGCCTAAACAAAACAGTGGTTTCGTGTGAAATTTTTGTTAAGAAATTTTATCGATTGGATGTCTAATTTGATAATTAGGGCTAAATTGCAATTTGTGAAAAATATGAGTTCTAAAAGCTAAGGTACTTATTTGAAATGGGTTTTTAAAGTGGAGGTCCTTAAATAGAATTAGACCATTATATTTTAGTTTGGACAAAAATGGACAAGGATGGGTAAAAATGCCAAAGTTTTTCATTAAGGGTATTTTGGTCATTTAGTAATTAAAATGAATTAAAAAGACAAAACAAGCCAATTTTTTGTCCATCTTCTTCATATGGCCGAATATAGCATAGGGGAAGCCATGGCTAGGGTTTTCAAGCTTCCAAGCTTCATAATAAAGAAAATGAAATTCGGGCTTAGATAGGGAGAGGACGAAGTTATGGACTAAATCGGATTAATTGGCCATCTTTATATTTGAGGTAAGTTCGTGTGTAAATAATTCATCATTATGCTTTTATGTATTTAACGCTTCGATACTACATGAAAAGAATGATTGTTTTATGAGATTTGTTAATGAGATTTCGATAAAGAAATGATGAAGTGATTGTATAGAAATCCCGGTTAAACTCTAAGAATACGAAGGATAACATTGTCATGATATGAGACTAAGGAGGTCCCGTATAAGACCATATCTGGGATATGGCATCGGCACCGAGTTGAATTTCCATGTAAGACCATATTTGGGATATGGAGTTGGCATCTAAATGTGATCTCGTATAAGACCATGTCTGAAACATGGCATCGACATTGATAAACAATCTCGTATAAGACCATATTTAGGATATAGCATCGACATCGACCTACGATCCTATATAAGACCATATCTGGGATATAGCATCGGCATCGACATGTGATCCCATATAAAGCCATGTCTGGGACATGGCATTGGCATCGAGATGAGATCCCATGTAAGACCATGTCTGGGACATGGCATTGGCATCGATATAAGGTCCCATATAAGACCATATCTGGGATATAGCATCAGCACCGATTTGTGATTCCATGTAAGACCATATCTGGGATATGGCATTGGCATCCTATAATGTGAATAACATTTTTTAGTATCCTTCGGTATTCTAAGTGTTTCAACGGGAAAAAGAGCTAAAGCTTATGTTAAAGATGAGAAAGACTAAAGTTATATGATGAAGTGATACATGTACTTACGCGAAACTCATTTGCAAATGTGCTCGGTATGCGATTGAATTTGGTAAGATGTATAAATGAGTAAGTTATACATATGAGGATGATTATATGATGACCATGTGAGTATAGGTCTATACTGATGATATATACATGTGTGTTAAATTTGCTTGATGAGCATATATGAGGCTTTTAGGGCCAAATTAAATTGGGAAATGATATGTTCAAGTCTTTATTATGGTTGTATAGATTGAATTGGCCAATGAATGGGATGTAAATATTTACTAATGGCTAGTTATGGATATGTTTTGGTGATATGAATGCTAGATGGAAGTTAAAACAAAGAAATCATGAAAAAGTAAAATTAGCAATAAAAAAGTATTGGACATCAACAGTGATGTGGTTTTGAAAAATCACCTAAAATGGTGAGAAATGAATTAGAGGGTGAATAAGATATGAAATGAAATCTTATTGAGTCTATTTTCACATAAAAGAAATAGTGTGAGTAAAAATGTAACACCCCAAACCCAGCCTAGATGTTATGGCCGAATCTGGCGGTTGTCACATTGAAGGGTAGATCGTTCAAATCGATGATGTTGAAAATCCTTGAAAATGTTGGGTTGTTGCGGTTTAAAATAGTGAAAACGTATGTATTTTTAAGATTAAGTAAAACCTTAAGTTTTTATTTGAAATCCTTAGTTCTTATATTCATTGTTAATTTTCCATGTTTCAATTATAGCGGAAGCTCTTTCTTGTAAAAATCGTACAGGTTTTTAAGTATGGTTCAAAAAATGTCGTTTTAGCTCTTTTGAAAAAAAAGTTTTAAAATTTAGATATTAAACAATTATCATAAAAAAAAACAATAACCAAATCAAACCATAGGATAGGCCTTATTACAACCAAAAACCAAAGAGGAAGTAATTAAAGTAATACTTAAGCAAATACTTAAAAATTAAAACCAATCGTAATGTGGCTACCTCCGAGTCCTCCCTTACGTCGAGCCACCTACTAAGGATCACCTGAAAAGTTAAAAAGAGGGGGTGAGTTTGTGAAAACTCAGTGTGTACAACCCTTATCAATCAACAAAATATATCACATCAGGTTAGGGCCTTAGCCCATCAACATTAATGGTGGCAATTGGGCCCCAACCCATATTAGCCTCGTTTGGGCCTAAGCCCATTTCAAATAACACATAGCACATTTACCGGACCTAAGCCCATCTCAAATATCAAAATCAATATGCAATGCATAAATGCCCATACCAACCCTGCACTTCATCTCCTGTCCAGCCCTACACTCCTATGGGGATATAAGTCGACCCACTCATCCCTACACTCCTATTGTAGCACCGGTTGTGGCACTACTCAATATCTGTTGGTAGGTTCACAGTTGTCGTAAGCAACCCGTAAAACCTTACCGGAATAGGTCCACAATCATCTCGGGCGACCCGTGCGACCATAACAAATCAAATCTATGGGTCCACAGTCGTCTCGGGTGACCCGTGTGACCCTAACAGATCAAATCACTTCCTCCAACAATATTCCCATCCCCAATGCAGCATAATATCACATGAATGCAAAACATATCATAACATTGCATACAAAATCAGTCATGTAACATATAAGGACATTTTAGTCATTTTGCCCTTCAAGGGCATTACAGTCATTTACTATTATTATGGCCTAAGTACATATTTCGGCCCATTAACAAGTCCCCTATCATTCAATGCATTTTATGGCATTTTTAGCAATTACAAACACTATAGGCCCCAAAAGCCCATTATGTGGCCCAAGGCCTACACTCCCGTGAGGCCCGCTGAGCCTAAATCTACCATTAGCCATGTAGTCTACCAATGCAGCATAATATCACATGAATGCAAAACATATCATAACATGGCATACAAAATCATTCATGTAAAATATAGGGGCATTGTAGTCATTTTGCCCTTTAGGGGCATTACAATCATTTACTATTATTATGGCCTAAGTACATATCTCAGCCTATTAACAAGTCCACTATCATTTAATGCATTTTATGGCATTTTTAGCAATTACAAACACTATAGGACCCAAAAGCCTATTATGTGGCCCAAGTAAGGCCCACATTGCCGTGAGGCCCGCTGAGCCCAAATCTACCATTGGCCATGTAGTTGACATGACCAGTTCATCTTTTCTTACCCATCCATCAATTTTGCTCGTGTCGAGCCCACAGGCCCATCGGGCCCATTTGGCCCATTTTGGCCCAGTTGGCCAAAAAGAGGCCCAAGTCCATGAGATTGCTCATGGGGCCTTTGTCATCATATTGATCTCTCCACATGAGCGTTCGTACACTCGTGTGGTTACTATCGCTAATCTTTCGGCTTTTCGGCATTTCGACATTTCAGCTTTTGCCGATCTATAGTGTGTGCGGTGTGTGTACACACCTTCAGCTTTATATTAGACAATCAAATATAGGGTAGAAGTACACACCTTACCACCTGGAGTACTAAGTACTCATAATCGTCAGAACCTATATTCAAACATTACACTTCGTTAAACACTTACCCATTAATGCAAAACACTATCCACTTCAATCACTTATCGAAGGACAACCTAAACTTGCCTTGATCAACTGCGATTTGCCTATTTAATTCGAAGTCTGTGGTAGCCCCCCTTCCGCATCCAGGCGGAAAGTCCCAAACCGCTGACACCTTATGTCACTTAAACTTGGGAGTAGTGGTTACGTGCTCAAACCCTATCGTCACATTCACCATCTCTTTACCACTAGTTTCCCCTTTTCCCATCTAAAATTTGGTTATCTTCTAAGACAAGAAAAACAAAAGCAACGCGAGGCGAGAGGAAAATGAAGAGTTCGACTAGAGAAGAAAAGATTAAGCAACAAATACTTGGCCAAGAATATATGACAAAAGTAAACAAATATTTGTAAAAGACAAGAGGTTGGGTTCAGCCATAGAGGGTTTGGAAAAAGAAGCAAGAAGAGATAAATAGAAAAGAAAATATACCAAATATAAACGAAGGCTAGAAGGCTAAAACCCAAATGGTCAAAATTTGGTTCTCAATATAAAAAATACAAAACTTGATAAAACCAAAAAGAGAAGAGAATGTTTACCAAAAACCAAAATATCACCCAATAATCCCCACATTATTTGGTTATAAGCAAAAGTGACCAAATATGTATTTTCTACTTCCCCAATCAGTTCCATTTCATCACCAATTTGAATTCCTTCATTTTCTCCAATTTTATCTCCATCCTATCCACACTAATCCTCATCTATAACCCCATCCGAATCTTTACTTTTAGCCTCAAAGAGTTCTGATCCAAGCCAACCACCTGTCCAATCAAATTGCAAAAATAATCACCTCTACCTGTAGCACGCTCCTCGAACACCTAACCTCACCAAACACAACACACTGTTGGCCACTGCACCACAACTCCTTTTCTGACATAATTCGATTACATATAATTATAAGGCTTACACGTTAAAGCCACAGTTTACTTAAAGAGTAAAAATCAAAACTTCCCATGTCATGGGATTCGAACCTGTGCCCACTCAGAACCCATAGCACGCTACTTGCCATTACACCCCAGGCGCTCCTTGTGACATATTCCATCATCAACCATTTTTAAGGCCTACCAATTAGCAACTAGGTTATTTGAAGAAATCTAAAAAATTTTGCTACTAACCAGATTCGAACCTCTACCCTCTTAGCTATGCTACACGTCTCTTGCCACTAGACTACATCTTATCTTGTGTCACCTTTTTACCCAAATATTTAATAAGCCTTCCTGCCGATCAACCAGGCTGATTTAAAAAAAAAAACATAATTTCTGCCCATGCCGCGACTTGAACCCAACACCCCTTCTTGCTCCTAAAGCCCTCTTGCCACCAGGCCAAGCCCATCCCTTATGTCAAGTTTTATGAGGCTTTATTAATAAGCCTTCAACCTAATGCCCAGGGTCCTTTAAAAAAAATGTAAAATTTTGCTAAAGCCCTAGATCGAGCACAAGACTTTTCCCACACTACCAACCCTTACTAAATCACTTAGCTGAATAACTAAACATGCAATTGTAAAATTTGTAAACACATTTAAATTGTTCAAGCCACCTTCTAACTGATTCCAAACTCAAGGCCCAATACTTCTAGGCCCAAAATTTGGGGTGTTACAAAAAGAATATTATATCATGAGATATTTGTGTTGTTGTGAGATAGGGTCAGAAGGATTTCGGAATCCCTTGTTTTGACTTTGGAAAATCATAAAAAATTGGGAAAAAATGTTTATGGTTTATAATTTATATGTTTAAAACCCTTAATGAGTCTGATTTCAAAGAAAACAAACGTGAATATCATCCGAGTCCTGTACGAGGAGATAATTGATTTTTAGTGAAGATGGGTCAGAACTGTCAGACAGCAAAATAGGGGAGACTTTAAAGAATAAAATGTACTTATTGGCTGAACCAAAAATTCTAAAAATTTTATGATAAAAAGACACGTGAGTTTAGTTTGAAGGAAAATTTACAGATCTTAATTTAGAGCTCTGTATCTCAAGATATAATTAATTTAGTGACCATAACTCAAGTAGACATCTTGAGATGAACATGAGTGAATAGTAGAACTATATGCAATTATGATAGTATTATCTTGAGAATATATTGTAAGGATTGGTAAAAGCATATTAATTAATTTCTTATTATTTACATACCAACTTATTAAGCTATAAAGCTTACTCCCTCATTTCCATTTCTCTTAGTGTTGTTAGGTTGGCTCGGGGTTGGAGATCGCCGGAGATGTTATCACACTATCAAGCTATTATGTTGGTAATTGAATGTAAATCTCTGAGTTTATGGCATGTATAGGGATTTTTTTTTATTTTTGTATATATGTTATTGTGAGTTGGCCTAGAATATTGGCCTATGCTATTGAAGTTCATTGTTGTATAGGGCCATTTAATGTGGCCAATATTTGTTATGTCATAATCTTATGATAATGCTTTCCTGGATGAGTGTGATTCCATGTGCTTATGGATGTTTCGGTAACTCAATTATGTAAAGGAATGTTTCATTGAAGTTATGTTCAAGTATGTGTACAATAAGGTAGAGAATGGCTTGAAAAATAGCCAATTTCTTGGCCACACGGGCAGAGACAGGGCCGTGTGTCTCAGCCGTGTGGAGGACATGGCCTAGCACACGGGTGTGTGACATGGCCGTGCGACCCTAAATAGATAATGACATCATAAACAGAGAGATACACGAGTGGAGGACACGAGCGTGTCCTGAGCCACACGGGTGTGTGTAACCACACGGCCTGCTCACACAGGTGTGTGACTCTCTAAAATATGAAAATTTTCTTAATGTCTCAAAATTTTCAAAAGCTCTCGGTTTAGTCCCTAACCACCTTCAATGCATGATTTGGGTCTTGAAGGCCTATATAAAGGGACTTTAAGATGGAAATCAAAAAGTGCTAAAATTGAATGAAAATTTATGTCTCGGTTTTACATGTTCAAGTATGTTCAAGTCTGGTAATGCCTCGTACCCCGTCCTGACGTCGGACACGGGTAAGGGGTGTTACAACTGATGTGGTTTTCTTGATCATTTCCTCAAAGATTGCCCAGAAAGGATTGAAAAAGATACAGATCAAACTTCAAAGTTGAGTAATCCTACCTCAAGAGGAAGACCACCTCATTACCCCAGCAATGTAAGTGGTAGTCGATGTACTATAAAAGATTCAACAATCAAATTTGAAGCACGAGCATCGGCAAGAATGTATGTTATACATGCTAAAGAAGATGCTTCTGCACCAGATGTCATTACTGGTACATTCTCTCTACTTGATATTGATATTATTGCTTGAATTGATCCTAGTTCAACACATTCATACATATGTGCAAATTTGGTGTCTGTTAAAAATTTACTTGTTGAGTCCATTGAATTTGTGGTTAAAGTTTCAAACCCTCTGGGCCAATGTGTTATGGTGGATAAATTTTGTAAAAATTGTCTGTTGGTGGTAAAGGGTTATTATTTTTCGGCTGATTTGATACAACTACCCTTTGATGAATTTGATTTGATTTTGGGAATGGACTAGCTAATCCAGCATGATACAGTGGTAAATAGTAAATAGAAATAAATTAAATTGAAATGTCAGAATGGTGAGTTACTTCACGTTGAATCTGATAAGTTGGATGGATTATCTACTGTGATTTCAACAATATCAGTACAAAAATATGTCAAAAAGGGTTATGATGCTTATCTTGCATATGTGTTAAATACTAAAGTAACTGAGTCAAAAATTCAGTCAGTACCAGTTGTTTGTGAATTTCCTGATGTCTTTCTGGAAGAATTACCTAGTTTACCTCTAGATAGAGAAGTTGAATTTTTTATAGATCTTGTTCCGGGAACTAAATCAATATCTATAGCACCCTACAGAATGGCTTCGATAGAATTAAAAGAGTTGAAAGCAGAGTTGCAGGAATTGACAGATAGGGGCTTTGCTCGACCTAGTTTCTCACCTTGGGGTGCACTAGTTCCATTTGTAATGAAGAAAGATGGGTTATTGAGGCTATGCATTGATTACAAACAGCTCAACAAAGTGACAATAAAGAACAAGTATCCATTGCCTTGTATTGAAGACCTGTTTGACCAATTGAAAGGTGTCACTGTATTTTCAAAGATTGATATTTGTTTTTGGCTATTATCAGCTACAGGTGAAAGAATCAAATGTTTCAAAGATAGCTTTCAGAACCAGGTATGAGCACTATGAGTTTCTTGTGATGCCATTCGGATTGACTAATGCACCTGCGGTATTTATAGACTTGATGAACAAAATTTTTAGACCGTATTTAGATAGGTTTGTGGTGATATTTATTAATGATATTTTGGTTTATTCCCGAGAAGAAAATAAGCATGCTGATCATTTTAGAATTGTGTTGCAAACTTTACATGAGAAGCAATTATATGCCAATTTTAGTAAATGTGAATTTTGGCTATGGAAAGTTGGTTTTCTCGGGCATATAGTTTCTGCTGAAGGTATCAGAGTAAATCTGAGTAAAATTTTAGCAATTCTTAATTGGAAACCGCCAAAGAATTTTTCAGAAGTCAGAAGTTTTTTGGGATTAGCCAGTTACTACCAGAGATTTGTACAAGGTTTTTCAATGATAGCTTCTCCGATGACTCATTTGTTGTAAAAAGATGTGAAGTTTGAATGGTCTGATAAATGTCAACAGAGTTTTGACAGATTGAAAGTATTATTGACAGAAGCACCCGTGTTAGTTCAGCCTGAATCAGGTAAGGAATTTGTAATTTACAGTGATGCATCGTTGAATGGTTTAGGCTGTATATTGATGCAAAAAGGCAAAGTAATAGCCTATGCCGATACATGATCTTGAAGTGGCAGCAATTGTGTTTGCATTAAAAATTTTGCAGCATTACCTGTTTGGTGAAAAATTTCATATCTTTATTGATAATTAAAGTTTGAAGTATTTGATGTCACAAAAAGATTTGAACTTGAGACAGTGGAGGTGGCTTGAACTATTGAAAGATTATGATCTAGTTATAAATTATCATCCGAGAAAAGCTCATGTAGTTGTTGAACTCGGTTAACTTTATCTGATGATGATTCAATTATAACTGAATTAAAGGCTAGGCCAACATTTCTGCAATAAATCTATGAAGCTCAAAAGAGTGATGTTGAACTACAGGCTAAATGGCTCCAATGTGTGTCAAATTCTGATTCAGAATTTTAGATTGGGTCTGATGATTTTTTATTATTCAAAGGCAGAATATGTGTACCGAAGAATTCAGTGTTGGTACAGAAAATTTTACATGAAGCCCACAATGGTACAATGTCTATTCATCTTGTTAGTAATAAAATGTACAATAATTTGAAGAAAATGTACTGGTGGCCGGGGATGAAGCATGATATTTCTGAATTTGTTTCCAAATGCTTGATATGTCAGCAAGTACAAGCTTAACATCAAGTGCCCTTAAGATTATTACAGCCAATTATGATACCAAAATGGAAATGGGAAAGGATTACCATGGATTTGTATCAGGGTTACCTCTGTCTCCGAAAAAGAAAGATGTTATTTGGGTAATAGTTGATAGGCTGACAAAGTCTACACACTTTATTCCGGTACGTATGGATTATTCCTTAGATAGATTGGTTGAATTATATGTTTCTGAAATTATTAGATTACATGGAGTGCCAGTCTCCATTATTACAGACAGAGATCCCTGGTTCACATCTTGATTCTAGAATAAGTTGCAAGAAGCTCTGGGTACATAGTTATATTTTAGTACTATATTCCATCCACAGATTAATGGTCAATCTGAATGTGTTATACAGATTTTAGAAGATATGTTTCGATGTTTTGTGTAGGAATTTGAAGGTAACTGGGAAAAGTATCTGCCTTTAATTAAATTTGCTTATAATAATAGCTATCAGTCTAGTATTAAAATGGCACCGTATAAAGCTTTGTATGGTCACAAATGTAGAATATCATTGTATTGGACAGAGCTCAGTGAGAAAAAGATACACGAGGTTGACTTAGTCCGAGAAACTAAAGAAAAGGTAAAGGTGATTCAGGACAGTTTGAAAGCAACTTCAGATCGCCAAAAATCATATGCCGATTTCAAACAAAAAGAAATAGAATTTTAGGTTGGTGATAAAGTATTCTTGAAAGTATCACCTTGGAAGAAAGTACTCCGGTTTGGCCATAAAGGAAAATTGAGTCCACAATTCATCAAACCATATGAAATTACAGAAAAAATTAGACTTGTTGCGTATCGATTAGCATTACCACCAGAACTTAACAAAATTCATAATGTTTTTTATGTGTCTATGTTACGATGGTATAGATCAGACCATTCACATATAATTTCTCCGAAAGTGGTTGAGATTCAACCCGACATGACATACAATGAAGAACCAATCAAAATCATGGCACGTGAAAAAAAAAAGAATTAAGAAATAAAAAGGTAGAATTACTAAAATTTCTCTGGCAACGACATGGTATAAAAGAGGCTATCTAGGACTAGAGGATACTATGAGAAAACAGTATTCAAATCTCTTTACTGGTAAGATTTTTGAGGACAAAAATCCCTAAAGGGGAGAGTTGTAACAGCCCATTTTCAGTGAAATCAGAATAGTAGTTTTGGGCCCACAAATCCGAGTTAGAAAGAAGAATTATTTTAATATTATTGTATGGTTTGTAGTATGATAGATATGTCATATGAAAATATTGATAAGAAAATTTTACCGATTAAGTGATTAATTATGGAAAGGACAAAATTGCATAAAATGCAAAAGTTGAGTTCTAGAAGTTATAGGTATTAAATAGCTATAGAATTCAAAACTTGAGTTCCTTATATGGTAATTAGACCATTAAAGAAAAGTTAGTAGATATTTTAGGTGATTCATCCATGGAAAATTAGAAATGGCTAAGGACTAAATTGGAAAGTAATATAATTAAAAGATGATAATTAAAATAAATAGATATTATCATATTATTATCACATTCCCCAAAATTTTACATGGAAACCGTAGGTTAGAGAGAGAAGACTACTCAAGCTTAATTGGGTAAGTATTCAAGTCCATTTTTTTAGTAATTTTTATATTTTTAAGACCGGGATAGTTTAATCTTTCTACTTTGGGGAGTAATTTGAAAATATATCAAAGTATAGAAATTGTGCCATGGATGAATATGCTGAAAATTTGAAATTTATAGTAGAAAATGAAAGGTTGTTAGTAGATAAACAACTTTTACAAAGAAAATTTTGGTAAAAATATGATTTAGGGACTAAATTGAAAAGTAGTAAAACCCATGAAAAAATTGTGATTTTTGTGAAATTCATGGGTTGTTATTATGATATATAGAATTCAGCTAGGCTTGGAATAAGGATTAAATTGCAAGAATTTCATTTTCCGAGCCTAGGGATGAAATTGGAATTTATGAAAAGTTTAAGGGCAAAATGGTAATTTTTCGTAGAATGTAAATTGAACTTAACTGAATATGAAATGCATTAAATTGATGTTAAATTTATTTATATAGATCCGAATAACTCAAATTCGAAGCTAAGCCGAGGAAAAAAAAAGGTTTCAAATTAGTAGGCTTACACACAAATAAGTATCAAGGTAAGTTCGTGTAACTTAATTGAACATGTAAATATGTTTAAATTGATGTTGTATTTGAATTGAATGTGGTATAAATTTATGCGAATTATATAAGTCTTATAGACGTAAGAAATGATCATATGCTCGAAAATGTTAGAAAAAGGGTTAAGTTCCGTTTGAATATAGAAATTCGATGGATATATGTGATTTCCCATATTAAATATGGTCCTGCATATGTTGTGGACGGAATTTAGCTCGGACGAGTAATCCCTAATATAGCCTCTCGAGCATCCTGTTAATAGTTCCTGCGAGCAACCTGATTGGTAGTGAACTTGCATGTGTTGCACACTACCGTAGCTCTTTGTGAGCGTTCTGATATGATTCGATCGGTTGTGTTTTGGCATATGTTACGAACATAAACACTGCTCTTTGTGAGTGTCCTGATATAGCTCGCTTGAACTCCTTGATATATAGCTATCTGATGCTCATGTTACATGGCTTTTTGAGAGCAATCCTGATAAGCTGATTGTAAGTTTTTTGATTAAAAGTTTTTTGTGAACTTCCTAAGTTGTGGCTCTAATGAACACTCCTAAGATTTAGCCGAATGAGCATTCTAATACATGGCTCATAAGAGCATTTTGATAAATGGCTCGAGAGTGTATACTCTGATTGTGTGCCCAAAAGGGTACCCCTGGACATGAATTGACGGATTTCTGAATTGTACACTTTGAGTGTACTACCTGAGTATCCATCAATATTTTAGAAATTCAATGGACAATTCCCATGACATGAGAAATTGTAAGATCAAAAGAAAAATATATCGAATGTATATGAAATACCTGAAAGTTGTGGCATGATAAGCTTATCTATGCATATTTCATATACATATGAATTACATGACTAACTTGTTTGATTGAGTATATGTGTTTAGGCAATTTTCTAATTTTGAGGAAGGCATGTTATTTTTATGCCTAATATTAATAAATGTGATTCGTAAGTTTAATTCTTGTTATACGAACTTACTAAGCATTAAATGCTTACTAGATTCTCTTTTCTCTATTTTATAGTGCTCGAAAGCTTGCAAAGGTTGGAGATAGGTCAGAGTATCATCACACTATCCACCTGTTTATTTTGGTATAATTAGAAAACTTATTTTGGTATAATAGCATTTATAGGCTAACTTTGCTAATGTTGGTATGTAAATGGTTGTAATATAGCCATTGGAATGGCTAATGACAATATATTTTGGTATATTGTTATAAGGTATGTCTTGTTTAATATATATAAGCATATAAGCATATGGTATGATATGATTGAATTAGGGTAAAATATAAATCTTCACTAAAAGGTAAGATTTAAACATGAGCACATGTACATGTGTGGATATATCATGTTAGATGGTACGATTGACTAGGTTATGGTGCTTGAATTGGTTGATATATATTTGGAAGTTTTGGTGTTGGTTGATGACAAGTTTGGGTGAGAAAATAAAGCTAGGAAATTGCTTTATTTTGTCCACACAAGTAGACACACGGGCGTGTGTCTAGACCGTGTGTAACACACGACCTGGCACATGGGTATGTGGTTTGGTCGTGTGTCCCCTGCATCTTAAAATTAAGAAATAGAATGCTTAGAATTGGCACATGAGCAGAGACACGGGCTTGTGTCTCAGCCATGTGAAATATATGGTCTAGAACACTGGCATATATCTTGGCCGTATGAAACCTGCACCTAATTTTTGAAAATTAAATTGACCACACGACCTAGCACACGGGCGTGTGACTTGGCCTTGTGATCGATGCATTTAACTAAGTTGCAAGTCAGAGAGTTACACGGGTTAGGGACACAGGTATGTGCCCTACTTTGTATGTCACACAGCCTGAGACATGGGCATGTCACATGGCCATGTGAACCACATGGCCTGACCACACGAGCATGTGACCCCTGTATATAAGAAAAATTTTGAAATTTTGTGAAAAATTCTATGAGTTCTCGATTTAGTCCCGACTTACTTCTAATGCTTAAATTAGGCCTCGAGGGTCCAATCAAGGGACGACACGATTAATTTCAGATATGAATAGTAAATGACATAAATTAACTGTGTTTGTTCTATAAACTTAAATAATGCTTCGTAACCCTATTTCGGCCACGGACACGGGTTAGAGGTGTTACATATATGATCGAGCATGGTCTAACTGGTCACGCCAAGTAGTAAATGTATTTGTCTCAGTAAATTTTTGGTTTACTTTAACATGCATTTCAATTATACTAATAATGTTAATATAAATTGCAACAAATTGATAATTTTACTGTCATTCTTTTTACTTTGTATCCACATATAAGTACTATTATGACATTTACTACTGGAAATATTTAAATCAATGTGAAGTCTAAATCACTATTTTCCAAGTGTACAATAAGTACATAACCAATGACTTTTCATACATAAGTTTTCTCTCTTGTAAGTTCTCATCAGTAACTTTTTTTTATGTAATTTTAATTGAGAACTTATTCTGAATACTGTAGAATTATACTCACATTTTGAAAAAAGAACTTGCAACTCCAGATGCATCCAACCATAACGAGTTTTAGATAGAATTACCATATTCTATTGCTCATAAGTAACTCTTTCACAGTAAAATATTTTAATTTTAATCCCTTAATAGGGATGATTACAAAAGAAGATCACAAAGATAGTCACAATCAATTCAATTTATAACAAGAGTAATAAATATAAAGAAGTAGAGATCTAATTCTAATAACTATTAGAATTTAAGTATACCAAAACTTTATTTTGATTATGATGGACATCTACCTAATAAGATATTCATAACATTTATAATATTTTATATATTTTTAAAAAATTTTTGTATTTTCATCAAAAAAATATATTTACAAAATTCTAATCATAATAGTAAAAAGAAAAATACCGATAAACTTATCTACAAACAATCCATACATCAGGCAAATAAGAAAACTAGTTATAACCCTAAATCTCACATTTAAAACTCAAACCAGGAAATTCAAGTTTGACCTCAAATCTATAAAAATTACAAGAAAATAACCAATAACTTCCTTAAACTTTGAAGTTAAAGGCTTGTAGCCCTAAGAATGGCATCTCCCTCATTTTCTTCATGTATTAAAACTTTACCATAAATCTGAGTCCTTTTATTCTACTAATTGAATAATAATAAATTGGCTTTTATTTTTATTATACTATTTTTTAAGATTATTTATTATTATTAAAACAAATATTGTAGTCATCATGTGGTGTACTACTATGCACTTGGATAATATTATTAATTTAATATATGTAGTACTAATTGTGGTTTGGAAGCTAATTTATTATTATTCAATCTTTGTTTTTTTTTATATATATAATACAGTGAGGAATCATCTATTCACTTTGGTTGTTTTCAATTTATGAATCTAGCTTAATAATTGATTAATAATTGAGTGATATTATCCATTTAATTTGATCTATTTATTTTTAAATAAATCATTGCAATATATGCAAAAAAATAATGTATAATATAAATTTATAGATATAAAATAAACTAAATTAAACAATGAAAGAAAATCTCAAATGTATATTTGTTTCATTGAAAATAGCATTTATGAAAGATTTTCAAGAAATCTCCAAACAATAGAAAATTTTTTACACAAATTCATCCAAATATTAGAAAATATTAACTTTTCCAGAAAAATAAATGTTAATTTAACAATACTTCTAAGAAGCACTTTTTGGACCAAAAATATTTTTGAAATAAAAACATTCCTAAACATGATTTTGAAAGAAAAAAATATTTTTCGAAAGTAGAAAATACTCTAAAAGTGCTTTTTAAAAGCACAACAATTTAACTTTTCTCAAAAGTATTTTTTATCATAAAAGTGTTTCTTAAAAGGATTATTAAACTATTTAAAAAATTATTTTTCGAAAGAGTAAAAGAAATGGAGCCTAATTTCAAAATCCCATGCGATTGTATAACATAAAAAGATAAACTAAAATACAACATAAAAATAACACCTATATCTCAGGTGGTTGTATAACATTAAAAGTGATCAAAGGCGGCCACAGTCATATTCAGTATGACTTCTTTGGTCCCCAAAAACAAGAATTAGGCCAGCAATACCCAAAGCTTTCTTCACCTTAGACGTATTGTCTTGTGCAAGTCCAATGAAATATGTCTGCAAAGAAAGCCAGAAAACCCTCATCCTACGCTCCCGTACATACTCATCTAGGGCTTCCTCAACCAACCTTTTTCCTCCACCTTCCGTTGCTTGCTTTAGTTTCTCAGACAAGCATCTTGCCAACACCAATGCGTCCTCTAGTGACGCCCCTCCACCTTGTGAGATGAAAGGGCACATTGCATGCATTGCATCTCCGGCCACAACCACCGTGCCTTTTCTGAACTTGGCGCGCCCCAGATCCCATGGCGCCCGACACCGTAGTTCAGTGAAGTACAATGCATTGGGCTCTGTGTTCTTTACTAGCTCCACTATTTCTGCAAGGAAACCCTTTATTGCTTCTAGTGATGCTTTTGTTATGTAGGTTGGATCCTTCTTTGCATCACTCAAATCTGTTCATCATCATCATGCCATTTGTTATAAACAAAATTAGTGTTTGTAAAGATTAAAAGATATGTTGTTACCTTGAGATGTTAAGACTCGAGTCAAAAACCAATACACAAGCTTATCAGTTACGGGAAGCTGTCCCAAAGTAACATCATTGGAGCTATATAAACGAAACTTATCGCCAAAACTATGACCACCTTCACAATACGTGAAACCTCTGGTCGAACATCGAGAGAAAAGCTTTGGGGAATTTACGCCTACAAAATTTGAAATTATGGAGTTCACCCCGTCGCATCCAATTACAATCTGTCACCAAACAACAACATTGCTTCACAGCTACATAATAAAAATACCAAGATTCCAGTATAAATTGATAAGTTATCCGTAACTTCGATTAAAGTTATGATATAACACCTTGGCTTTAATGACAGTGCCATCGTGGAGTTGAAGAAGGGGATTGGAAGTAAGAGGGTCAAGTAGGATGGAGACCGCTCGGCATCCCAAATACACACTCTCCACCGGCAATTCCTCCGTTAGTGCCTTCATCAGCTCCACCGTTTCAAACAACGTAATTCCCCTTTCCTGGCAAATATATTTACTTTGTGTTTTTTTTTTTTTTTTTTTTTTTTTACTTCCATTAGTAGCCATTAAAAACTAAAAACCAAGGGTTTCCAACTTACCCAAGAGGTAATTCTGATTCACGACACTTGCCCTCAGCAACTGATATAAATACTCCCCTACATCCATACCGGTACAACTTCAGAATCTTTCGGGTTTTTTTTATTAAAATAATTTAAAAAATTAATTAATTGTGAAAATGATATAAATTTTAAATTAATTGCAAAAATGATTTGTCATGTACAGTATTTTTTGGTGTCGCGAGCGCCATAGATTTTTCCCATCTACTGTCAACAATTCCAATGAAATAAAAACTTTAAACTTTTAAATGGTACCGTCGATGTGTGATACGTTCATTTCCTGTCATAAACTTTTTTTTATTTTCATTTTTTTTTTGTATTTGTATAATATTTATTTAAAAATATTTGTGTTTTTTTAAGCCGCTTGACAGGTTGATGATATCTAAAAATATTATAGAAAACGACTTATTTTATAATTAATCTAAATTTTATATTATTTTCATAATTAATTAATTTTTAATATTATTTTAATAAAAAAAGAATAATTCAGTACATTTTAGAAAATATTATATACAGATGGAATGTAATAAAATATAAAACAAATTTACTTGTGAACATACATTAGTGGATTGATCTGGTATAAGGAATGGAAACGAGAACGAAAGTCGTTAACGTAATGCAATTGTGTAGTCTTCTTTGGTTCATAGGCACGAAATGATTTATTAAAATATAATTTTTTTTATAATGTACTTTGTATTTCAATTTAATTAAAATAATATGAAAATACCGTTTACCTGTATAATAATTTTAAAATTTGAAAATATATTAAAAATCTTATCATATACATATGGGTTTGAGAATTACAAAATTAAAATATAAATATATGTTTTAAAATAATATAAATATATAATAAATTAAAATATAAATGTGTGTTTAGAAATAATATAAATATATGATAAATTAATATCTGATTAACTCACACCAACAGAAGTTTCATTAATAGTATAGATATATTAAGTTTTACTTGGTTAGATAAATCTTTATATTTTTTTTATATTATAAATATTTATTTGTTTTGTATTAGTTTTAACGAAGTTAAATATTAATGAAGTTTTTTACTTTTGCTACTTTCAGAAAGAAATAAATTATATTAAAAAATAAATAAATCAAAAAAATTAAAAGAATAAATTTAAAACAGTTTTGCACGATTTTGGAGATATTAACAGTGGCTTATATTTTCTTAAAGGCAAAAATATGTGAATAAATTCTGTTTATTTTCTTCTTCTTAAACGAAAACACTTTTAAGGTTTTTTTTTTTTTTTTCTGTTTATTTCTGTTTATTGTAACTCTGCATTAGAATTTTCAGTCGTCGTTAGAGAAGTAAAGCTTCAAGATTCAGAAGACATCTAAAATATTTTAATTAAACTATTTAAGTAGAACTTTTGAAGAGAGTGCTAATTAATTAAGCTTACGATGGAATTTCAGTGCAAGTCTGCCTAAGCTTGGCGGCAACACCCAACTGATCAAGTGCACGCCACCCATTCGGTTGCATAATGATGCCAACGCCAGCGGCTCGCAGCGTTTCCGATCTCTCTAACACCATGCTCTTTATTCCTTTCCTGCAAAATACAACAAACACATACTACTTATTCACTGTATACTGAATGGGTAGCTTCTCTTTTCAAGTGTCCGGAAAAGGAGCGAGTTTTATGAACAAAAAAAATATATGGGGGAAAGGAGGTGGCGGAAGAGTGGAGAACCTGCGAAGAGCAAGGGCGGTGGCCAAGCCACAAATACCACCGCCGACGATGACGATGTCCTGTTCTTGTTCACTAACATTCATGGCTCCTTCGTTTGCTGGTGAAAAGGGCAGTAGGGCTTTTTAGATGGAACGGTTCAGCACCGTGTCCGTTTTATATATCTTCTGAATCCACCATAAATAATGATACAGACATATTTTATTATTAGAGAAACGCCGCTAATTTTTTTTTTAATCATTCAATTATAAAAAATTATAAAAAATTATAAAATAGTCATTTACTAATTAATAAATAATTTTTTATCACTTATTTAAAAAATAAAAAAATGTCACTTAATTATTAATGAAGTTTTTTATTAATCAATTATAAAAATTTACAAAATAATCATCTAACTATTTAATTTTATCTTTTTAATAATTAGCCGACTAAATGGTGATAACTTTTAAAATTAAAATAATAATAACTTTAAGTCTTAATATTTATATATTATATAATTTTAATGATAAAAAAGATAAAATTAAATTATTAAATAATTATTTTATAACTTTTCATAATTATTTAACTAATTTTTTTTACTATTAATAGCTTTCCTTAATTAAATGTTCAAAATAAAAATTCAATAATTAGTGGTACTATAATTTATCTTAACTATCACTATCGTTTCCCAAAAAAAAAGATTTAGCATCATTTTCTGTTGTTTTGTTTTTTTAATCATAATTTATATTTTACATGTTTGACTTTTACATATTAATCAAAGTTGAACCAGTACTTTTTTTTATAAAAATATATTAAGAATTAATTAAATAAAAAAAAGGGAGGAAAATAAATTATTTATAAAAGTAATATATTTTTTTTGGGTGGTGTCTAATATATTCGCAGTACCGTCCCATTTTTTACTCAATCATTTACCAATTATGACATTTTTTTAAAGAATAATCTTTTATTGGTGTTACCGTTGTTAGTTGGCATCAATATATATTTTTAAAAATGTATGTATTTACATGCCTATACACATTGAAAAAAAGAAATAGAAAATATTTTTTATTGGTGTCGCCTTACTCGCCAGTTGTATTATTGTAATTTTTTTTTTTAAATGCTCACAAAAAAGAGTAGTTGAAGAAGAGAAAGGAAAGAAAAATATCTGCTACTGTTTTGTTTTGTTTCGTTGTTGGAGAACTAAATTAGAAGAGAAACTTTGGGAAATGAAACTAACTCAACCACCATTTTGTTTCATTACCAACTACAATTTTGTTTTACTACCACTGTGGTTTTTTTTTTTTTTTTAAGTGTTGTTGATATCCCATATTGCACGAATAAATTTTGTTTTAACTTCAGCTGCTTTTTTTTATAGGGAATTTAAAAAGAAAATAAATTGAGCGATGTTATCGTTGTATCAAGTGACATTAATAAAAGTTTTTTTTTCATTTTTTAATGTGTATACCCGTAAAAATATATGTATTTTTTAAAATATGTATTGGTGCTGCCAGACACAGTGGCAACACCAAAAAAATTATTTGTTTTCAAACGTCATGATTAGGCAAAATGTGAGGTGGTGCCGCCTGACACACTGGTGACACCAAAAAACACTATAACAAACACATCATTTTCATAATTAATCAGTCCCCACCCTATTTTTGTAATTTTCTAATATTATTTTTATAAAAAATTCAACCCCTTGATTGTCGAGGGATATATAAAATTTTTAGGGTAAGTATATAAATTTAGCACATAAATTATACATCTTCTCAAATGTAGTATTTAAAAATAAAAAAGAAACATTTTAAATATGCGAAAGTTTTTATATTCTTTTAAAGTTTAAATTTTATTCTCTCTATATTTTAATTCTGATACATTGAGCCTTTGTACTTTGTTTGATTTTTTGGTTTGCCTATCTAATTTTATTGTTAAAGTTAACAATATTAAAGGTAAAATAATTTTTTTAGCCCTCCATTAGAATTTTATTGGCTTTGGTGGCACAGTTGGATTTAGAACTAGTTCAATTAGATGTAAAAATTACTTTTTTACTTTGAGACTTGAAAGAGGAAATCTATATGACTCAGTTGAAGGATTCAAGGTTGCTTGGAAAGAAAATTTAGTGAGAAGGTATATGCATGATCTAGGAAAGGAGCATTGGCAAGCTGTAAAATGGATTTTACGATATATCCATAATACAATGGATATTGGATTGATGTTTGAGTAGGAAGATAATCAGGGCGTGGTTAGATATTATGATTCAAATATGCTGGTGATCTAGACAAACAACGATCAACTGCTAGTTATGTGTTTACTCTTGCAAAGTCGTTGGTTTGTTGGAAGTTTACTTTACAGTCAACAATTGTCTTATCTACTACAGAAGCAGAGTATATGGCAATCACAAAAATTGTAAAAGGGGAAATTGTTGGAAAAAAAGGGTTTGAAAAATGTAGAGAAAAATAAATTTAGGGAAAACAAAGTTTTAAAATTTTTTCCAAAATAAGATCTTGGTTGTGATATTTAAAGTAATAAACACTTAATCAAAATTGTACCTTTTTTATTCGTCTATGATGAGCGCTTCAACTGAGTAGTCTTCTCCGCTATTCTCAAACTCACGTCTGTCGAGTGTAGGCTCGCTTTGAATCAGAAAATTTTCCACAAAAATTACCAGTGCGGTATTTCGTAATTTTTCTAAATTTTTGGGTCAAGTTCTAAATCGAAAAAATATCTTTAGAAATTTTATGAAATAATCTCTTCGGAGAATTTTTTCTTTACAACTTTCTCTTGACTTCAAGTGTGTGAAAAATAATGACTTAGGCTCTCTTTGTATAAAGAGAGTTTAGAGAGTTCAACTATGATTAAACTTAATCACTTTAATATTAAATTTAATCTAATATTTATCTTAGATTAAATTTTAATATTAAATCTTATTAAAATAATAGAATGAATAAACATTAAATTTAATATTAAGATAATCACTTTAATATTAAATTAATAAAATACTATTAAGATAAGTATTAAATTAAATTTAATAGTAAACTATTAAAATAATATTATTTTTGGAATAGTTAATCTGAAATCAAATTCCCTAGTAGAGTCCCAGTAAGAGTGTAATTCTTCCACTACTCAACCACTGAAGACCAACTGCCGCCGACCACCTGGACGCCACCTTGCATTCGTCGGCACCGCTATGTCTGATGATGTAGGTGCGATACTCTTACGGCACCCTGAGCCGATTCCGCTATTACTGATTTGGTCTGGGTCAGTGACGAACTGACCGGTTCGATCTAGCAACCAGTTGGACTGTCAGCCCGGTTTCACATACAGGGTTCGGTTCAACCAAATTTTGGGTCTTGGTCTCAGTTTTGGGCTCCCGAGCCTAATTTACGATCTCAAGTCCAATTTTCAAGTTCAATTACCCATTAGGCCAATTGTTTGACTTAAAAATTAATTTTAAAAAATATCATATTAATTTTAATTAATTTGATTAATTTAATTTTACTTTATTAAAATTAATTTTTCCAAAAATCACTTAGATTTTCCAAATTAAATTTTCAAGAAAATTATTTAATCAAATTCTCTAGTTGAACAATTCTCATGACCACCTAATTTAATTACACATCGAGTAAATCGACTCAGTTAAATTATTTCCAAAGTCATAGAATTTTCTTTTGATTCAAATGCAGTTTGATCAAGCTTTCGTTGAGCTAGAAGAGGGACCAATTAGACATATAGAATTAGACTCTAGTAATTACAATTATGTCCATAAGCATCATTCTGATAATTCACAATTACTTAATCATGGAGTTAGTCCACAAGAAGTACCATGATTGAAAACTCCTTATTGTACTCTTTACAAAAATAATTCATCTAATTGTTTTGTTCAATGACCTCGTCATATGTGTGTTATGTAACACCCCAAACCCGGCCTGGACGTTACGGCCAAGTCTGATGTGTCACATTGAAGTGTTTTTCGAAAACTGTATTTTCATTGAAAACCCTTCTTAATGTTTAAAAACTCTTACCGTTAAACTTGTATAAAACCTTAGCTTGTGTTTATCTTTTTCCAAAACGTGGTTCATTGAAATAATCATCCCTTTTCAAACATCGTTAAAAACTTTGTGTAATTTTATAGAAAATTTGTGAACGCTTGTAACCCCTTTGTAACCTTTATAAAACATGTTATTTTGAAAACGGTTTAAGTATCAGAAAATTAGACCTTTTTCGTTATGACTTAAAGTGAATGGAAGCTCGGCACCAGATAGGATTCCAGAAAAGAGGAGGTGAGTCGAATAGACTGGTTAAGTACTAAGCTCTTCTTGAATCCACTCCTAGACATGCACACGGCCAATGTAACACCCCAAACCCGGTCTGGACGTTATGACCAGATCTGGTGCGTCACATGATCCTAAACTACGCTTATAACCTTTTAAAACATGTTGAGACATAGGTGATACTCTGTAAAACTAGCAAGGTGAGAAAAGTTCTTGTTAAAACTACTTTAAGTTGTCATTATTCAAGATTGTTTAAATTTTATAAACGTTATTTTGAAAACGTTATTAAGGTTTTGGAAACCCGCGCAGCCTATATCTAGCAGTTTCGATAAAGTACGAACCAAATCCTTTAGAAAGTTATAACCCAAAAAGAAAATTTAATAGCGGCCTCATTACACATTAAAACCCAAAAATTAACATAAAATTAAAATACTAAAACATAAATGAAAACCAGTTTTATTGCAGTCGCTGTGGCCACTCCGAATCTCTTGCAGCTCCAAGCCCACTATGGTTGAGGGTTACCTGCAGAGATTAATTAAAAGGGGTGAGTTTGACAACTCAGTGTGCAACATTATCTCAACCATAGGCCAAAACAGATCAAGCCTCAAAAACAGATTTAATTGGGCCTTGGCCCATTACAGGAATCAGGTTAAGCCCAAAAAAACTCATAACAGAAACAGATCAGATATAAGCATTATGCAAACAGAAACCCAACCCAGATCCATCCTTAACACCCCCGTACCAACCTTACACCATGTGGGGAGACTACTCGACCCACCCAGCCGCTACATACCACAGATATTTACAGCGAGGCTGCCAGATATAATTTGCAGTGAGACTGCCAGATAACATTTGCAGCGAGGCTGCCAGATATATTTGCAGCGAGGCTGCCAGATATTGTGACGAGGTCACCAGATATAAATATTGTGGCGAGGCCACCAGATTGCAGCGAGGCTGCCAGATAATAATGTGACAAAGTCACCAGATTGCAGCGAGGTTGCCAGAACGCTTCCTCCATCATAAACCCATACCCCATGCAACAGATAATCATACTAGCATGCAATATATAGCATCTCATGCATCAGATATATTTATATTAATAATTAACTCATGCAGATACATAACATCATACATTTCATACAGAATTGACCCTAGGGGTATAATAGTCTTTTTACACCTAGGGGTATTTTGGTAATTTTCCATATTTAAGGGACATTTTAGTCCTTTTTCTTATTTTCAGAGATTTTATGCAAGTCTGATAAATTAACAGTCCCTAAATAACCACGGAAGTCCACTTAAGCCAAATTTCCAATTTTGCCCTTTTTAGCTTAGATCCCCTAATGGGCCTTACTATGTCCAATATCGTTGATAAGTCCGTTAAGCCCAATTTTAGGTTTTAGTTTATCGACTTTACCAAGTTTTTATTATTCAAGTTACCAGAAAGTCTTTTATGAACATTTTCAAATTTGAGCTCGGAAGCCCATTGGGCCCACCTTGGCCCATTGAGGCCCAACTTACCAAAACGCTCGAAATTGCACCTTCTGCAATTTCGCCATCGCCAATTCCCAATGTGACCACAACAGAGTATTCGGTCACTCTTATTCCTTTCCAAGGCTGATTTTTCGGTCACTTTTGATCGGTCACTTAGCACAGTTTCGATTATTTCGGCTTTTAGCCATCCTAATCTATGATGGAGATACGTTACACACCTGTTAACTGTCGAAATCGCTGAAGAACCCACGAATGAAATCCTACAATTGATCACTAACTGTTAGTCTAAGATTCGGCCACATATAAGATCTTCTCCCACAAATCATAATCGGCCAACATGCCCGAACATTGAAATCTTACCCCTTTTCGCTGATCAAAGACTAAATCTCGATGTCCAATCACGTTATCTTTCAATACTCCTCGCTTGATAACCTCCTCTTGCTATTCCATGCGCAAAAGAAACAAACCATAATATTAGAATCTTACAAAAAAAATGTCGACATGCCCTCTAAGGCCCTATAGGTTTCGGTCTTCCTTTAAGATATTCAATAAACGAAGATACGTAGTGATTAGATCACTTACCAATACCACCTCTCGAAAAGTATTGTTCCACGTTTCCACTATCTCCGGTTTATTTTAGATCTACCATAAATCTAACTCTAATGTGAAAGAGTGGCTCTAAAGATATTCGGCTCTTGAAGAAGTGATGTGGTGCACTTGCCGTTCAACCAATAAGGTAGGGTAAAGTGGCAATTAGAAGAGAAGAGATAGAAGAATAGGGTTCGGCTTGCTAGAGAATCAAAAAGAAGAAGAAGATTTTGATCAATAGGTAACAAAGGAGGTGTGGTTTCGGTCATACCAAGTATTCGGCCATGGAGGTTTTGATCAACTGAGCATTCGGTTTAGGGCTTGAAGAAAGGAAGTAGGAGAAAACTTTAGTTGATTCGGCCAGGAAGGAGGTAGCAAGGTAGGTTTCGGTTTGTGAAAGCAAGACGAGAAGAAGATGAAAATAGAGAAAGGGGAAGAATAGCAAAAGTGTCTTTTAGTCTCCACGAAGAAATCGGCAGTGGGGTTCTTGGGATATGGTGTGCGGCTGCTTAGTCAAAACAAAGAAAAGGATTGCCAAAAGGAAACACTAATATGCCACCTAAATTCGGCAAAAGAAAGGATGCACAAAACTTCAAAAATTCGGCACAAGGACCCCTCCTAAGCCGATTGCTATACCCAATATTGCTTACCGATTTTTGCCTCCTAAAGAGTCCCTAAGGCCGGACGCCTCTTTCAAAATTCGAACTCCTTGATTTACTCCTCAACCTCCTCCATGATTTACTCTTTGACCAATTCAAATCTCCTCCCAGCAGAGTTCCAATCAGCTTCAAACTCTTACCTGCTCAAGCTTAAAAAAATAAACAACACCTTCGCAACCTCTGGCGCTTGAACCCTTGACCTCTAAGCTCATTTAGGCGCCACCTTTTAAGGAACCCAGTGGCGTCTCCCTTGCCACTCTACCACTGGTTCATTTGTGCTATATTTTGCACACAATTCCTTAAAACCCTTACTTTCACTGATCCCCTATCTCCTAAGACGAAAATTCAAAATTTTGCCGAGCTTCCAACCAACTCATGGGCCTTCCATAGGCCCATTAACACACCCCAGACATGCATCACACACCTAATTACTAGCATTTAAACATTTTAACCGATAATGATATATCTAAGAAAAAACCTGAAAATTTAGGGCGTTACAACTCTACCCTCCTTAAAGAAATTTCATCCTCGAAATTTACCTTATCTAAACAAATGAGGATGTTGCTGACGCATTGCCTCCTCTGGTTCCCAAGTAGCTTCTTCTCTGCCATGATTACGCCATAGTACCTTCACCAATGGGACTGATTTTCTTCTTAAAACCTTCACGTCTCGATCCAGAATCTGCACAGGTTCTTCCTCGAAAGTTAGGTCAGACTGAACTTCCACTTCTGCAACTGGTAGAATATGGGCAGGGTCAGAACGATATCGTCTCAGCATGGATACGTGAAACACATCATGAATTCTATTTAACTCTGCGGTAATTCTAACTGATACGCCACCGGACCCACTCGCTTAAGAACCCGATACGGCCCAATAAACCTCGGACTCAGCTTGCCCTTCTTACCAAACCTTAATATCTTCTTCCAAGGCGAAACTTTCAGAAAAACCATATCACCTACTGAATACTCAATCTCTTTACGCTTCAAATCTGCATAAGATTTTTGTCGATCAGATGCCTCTTTCAAACGGTCCCTTATCACCTTGACCTTCTCTTCCGTCTCTGCTACCAATTCAGGTCCAAGAACTTGCCGCTCGCCCAATTCAGTCCAACAACTAGGTGAACGACACTTACGCCCATACAGTGCCTCATAAGGTGCCATGCGGATACTAGCCTGATAACTGTTATTATACGCAAACTCTGCCAACGGTAGATAATCCTCCCAACTACCTCGAAAATCGATAACACAACCCCTCAACATATCTTCCAGAATCTGAATAACCCTCTCTGATTGACCATCAGTCTGAGGATGAAAGGCCGTGCTAAAGTTCAGCCGCGTTCCCAACGCCTCATGCAACTTTTGCCAGAACCGAGATGTGAATCTAGGATCTTGATCAGAAATGATAGACAATGGCACCCCATGCAGTCGTACGATTTCTGCCACATACAATTTAGCTAACTTCTGAAGCGAATAATCAGTACGTACAGGGATGAAATGAGCAGACTTAGTCAATCTATCCACGATCACCCAAATCGAGTCCTTCTTTGACGGCGTCAAGGGCAACCCACTTACAAAATCCATGGTCACCTTCTCCCACTTCCAAAGTGGTACCTTTACTGGTTGCAGAAGTCCAGAAGGTAACTGATGTTCAGCTTTCACTTGCTGACAAGTCAGACATTTTCCTACAAATTCTGTTACCTCACGCTTCAGTCCAGGCCACCAATACAACTCCTTTAAGTCATGATACATCTTATTACCTCCAGGATGCATAGCACACATCCCTTTATGAGCTTCATTCAGAATTGTTTGCCTTAAATTGAAATCCTTAGGAATGCAGATTCTACCGCGGAAACATAGAACTCCCTCACTATTCAGTCCAAACTCAGAAGTATTCCCATCTTTAACCTGCTGAAATCGAGAAACCAGAGACTCATCCCTCAACTGCTTTTCCTTAATCTCATCCACCCAGGTCGGTCTTACTTGCAATTCTGCTAACAAACTACCATCATCATACAGACTCAAACGAGCAAACATAGCTCTCAGATCAGATACAGTTCTACGACTTAGGGCATCAGCCACCACATTAGCTTTGCCTGGATGATACTCAATCGCACAATCATAATCCTTAAGCAACTCGATCCATCTCCGTTGCCTAAGATTCAACTCCTTCTGAGTCAACAAGTACTTAAGACTTTTATGGTCTGTGTATATAATACACCTTTCTCCATACAGATAATGTCGCCAGATTTTAAGTGCGAAGATTACTGCTGCCAACTCCAGATCATGGGTAGGATAGTTCACTTCATGAGGTTTAAGCTGTCGCGATGCATAAGCAACCACCTTACCCTCTTGCATCAACACACAGCCCAACCCAACATGCGATGCATCACTGTACACCGTAAAATCTTTTCCAGACTCTGGTTGAATCAGCACAGGTGCCTCGGTCAGAACCTTCTTTAGCTTCTCAAAAGCTTCTTGCTGCTGCTGGGTCCAGACAAATGGTACGCCTTTCCTTATGAGTTTCGTTAATGGTGCTGCCATCACAGAAAATCCTTCTACAAACCTTTTGTAGTATCCAGCTAAACCCAAAAAACTCCGAATTTCGGCCACAGACCTCGGTGGTTTCCATTCCAGAATCGCTTCAATCTTTCGAGGGTCCACCTTAATACCCTCAGCAGAAACAACATGCCCCAAGAACGTCACTTCCCTCAACCAGAACTCACACTTACTAAATTTCGCATAAAGCTCCTTTTCCCTTAACACTTGCAGCACAACACGGAGATGCTCATCATGTTTCTCTTCAGATTCAGAATAGACCAAAATATCGTCGATAAAGACGACCACGAATCGATCCAAGTATGGCTGGAACACTCGATTCATCAGATCCATGAAAGCTGCAGGTGCATTGGTCAGCCCAAATGGCATAACCAAGAACTCATAGTGACCATAACGAGTTCTGAATGCCGTCTTGTGAATATCCACCTCCTTCACCCTTAATTGATGGTACCCAGATCGAAGGTCAATCTTGGAAAATACTGAAGCTCCTCTAAGCTGATCGAACAGATCATCGATTCTAGGTAACGGGTACTTATTCTTGATCGTCAGCTTGTTCAACTGCCGATAATCAATGCACATCCGCATTGACCCATCTTTCTTTTTAACGAAAAGCACTGGTGCTCCCCACGGAGACACACTTGGCCTAATGAAACCTCTATCCAACAGTTCTTGAATCTGCGCTTTTAACTCCACCAACTCCTTTGGTGCCATCCTGTACGGTGCAATGGACACCGGTGCCGTACCAGGCAACAAGTCGATCCCAAACTCAACCTCTCGATTCGGAGGTAGCCCTGGAAGCTCTTCTGGAAACACATCCTGAAAGTCCTTAACGGTTCTAACTTGATCCACAGTTAGCTCCTCAGATTCAGCTTGACTTATGTATGCAATAAAAGCCTCACATCCTTTACGAATCCATTTCTCATCTCTTATTGCTGATACCACATTAGACAGATAACCTCTACGTTCACCAATCACCCTAACTTCCTCATCCTCTGCGGTTTTTAAACTCATCCGCTTTGCAGCACAATCCAAAGTAGCCCTATGCTTTGCAAGCCAATCCATTCCTAAGATGAGATCGAATTCTCCGAAGGGCAGCTCCATCAAATCTTCAGAAAAGATCTTCCCTTGAGTTTCTATAGGCACGTTTCTATACAGTTTGTCTACCCTAACCGAGTGACCGAAAGGACTTAGTACAGTTACCCCACTCACTGTCTCCTCAGAACGCACTCCCAGCGACCCAGATATGGCACATGCGACATAAGAATGGGTAGATCCAACATCTATTGACACGGTGAATGGCATACGAGAAATCAAGAACGTACCAGTTTTAACGTCAGGAGCATCACCCTCCTCTCGGCGACGAGCTGCATAGACTAACGCCGGTTGACGAGCCTCAGCAAAACCAGCACCCCTGCCAGGTGCTCCTCGTCCTCGCCCATTTCCACCTCTACCTTGCCCACGACCTCTTGGAGCTGATGGTCCCCCTCTCACTGGCTGAGCAACCCTCTGATCTCTAACTTGATCCTGATCTGGTTCCTGAGGATAATCCTTAACCCTATGCTCCATCGACCCACATCGAAAACAGGCTCCAGTACGTTTTCGACACTCGCCCAAATGGACCTTTCCACAATTCCTGCAACTCTGCAGTCTGACAGCATTCATTGGCACCGCTCGCACTGGCTCTGCCATTCTGGCTCTCTTAACATTCCTATTATTCCCACCTGATGGTCCAGAATCCCTCCGGAAGCGGTTCCGATCCTTCTCGCGGTTCTGCCTCTCAGTACGCTTTACTTCCTCAGCTATCTTAGCTTTCTCAACCAACGCAGCAAAGTTACGCTCCCTCTGCGGAGCAATCAGCACCCTTAGCTCATCCCTCAAACCGTCCTCGAAGCGCACACTACGCTCGTATTCAGTGGCAACTATCCCAGAAGCATATCGACTCAGCCTCAAGAACTCAGCCTCGTACTCAGATACCGTCTTACCTCCCTGAACCAAATTCAGAAATTCCTTCCGACGAGCGTCCACATAGCTAGCTCCAACGTATTTTCCTTTAAAGGCTGTCTTAAACAGCTCCCATGTTACCTCACCAGCTGCAGTTCCATCTCTTACTGTGAGCCACCACTGATAAGCCTCATCTCTAAGCAACGATACAGCTCCCTTCAGCTTCTGCTCCACAGAACAGTCCAGATCGTCCATAATTCGCTCTGTGGCCTCCAACCAATACTCGACCACATTTGGGGCTACTCCAGACACACCCCTAAAGAATTCTGCTCCATTAGCTCGGAGTTGCTCAGATATCGCACCCCGAAATCCATTACCAGTACTCGCCCCAGCAACCCTTTCCAAAACTCGAAGTATCGCTTGTGATAGGGCATCATCCCCTACACCCCTATCATGAGATTCCACCTCTGTAGCCGGTGGTACTGGTATCTCAGCTGCTGGTGCATGACCCGAAGAAGAAGATTCAGCTCGTGCACTACCTCGGCCACGTCCACGGCCCCTACCCCGAGCTACTCGCGTACTCATTTCGTATTTTCTATTTTAGAAGTTTTATGAGTCAGATTAATATTTCAATGTTTATTACAGATGTCTTATGAATAAGTAGAGTTTCAGAGTTTATCTGCTTTCGCGGTAGCCTAGCTACAGTCTCAGTCTACCTATCAGAGTCTCTACAGTTTCAGTAATACCCTAGCTAAGGTATCATAATAAAGTCTTTAGTCAGGCATGCAATCAGAGTTTTCAGAAATAATCAGAAAAGTTTAGAGAACTTACAGGCTTGGGCCGGAGATTCGGTGTGCCACTCTTTCGAAAGATTTCATAGAAAAACTTAATAAATTTTTGTTTTCTTTGAAAATAAATCATTTATGCTTGAAAAGAAGTTCATCAAAACTAGTTCCAAATAATTTTTGAAAAAAATCATGATCTTTTGAAAATCTTCATTTTGATTGTTTGAAAACCTTCATTTCTAGACCCGTTCCACAGCCGAGTTGTTGCAACCTGGCTCTGATACCACTAAATGTAACACTCCAAACCCGGTCTGGACGTTATGACCAGATCTGGTGCGTCACATGATCCTAAACTACGCTTATAACCTTTTAAAACATGTTGAGACATAGGTGATACTTTGTAAAACTAGCAAGGTGAGAAAAGTTCTTGTTAAAACTACTTTAAGTTGTCATTATTCAAGATTGTTTAAATTTTATAAACGTTATTTTGAAAACGTTATTAAGGTTTTGGAAACCCGCGCAGCCTATATCTAGCAGTTTCGATAAAGTACGAACCAAATCCTTTAGAAAGTTATAACCCAAAAAGAAAATTTAATAGCGGCCTCATTATACATTAAAACCCAAAAATTAACATAAAATTAAAATACTAAAACATAAATGAAAACCAGTTTTATTGCAGTCGCTGTGGCCACTCCGAATCTCTTGCAGCTCCAAGCCCACTATGGTTGAGGGTTACCTGCAGAGATTAATTAAAAGGGGTGAGTTTGACAACTCAGTGTGCAACATTATCTCAACCATAGGCCAAAACAGATCAAGCCTCAGAAACAGATTTAATTGGGCCTTGGCCCATTACAAGAATCAGGTTAAGCCCAAAAAAACTCATAACAGAAACAGATCAGATATAAGCATTATGCAAACAGAAACCCAACCCAGATCCATCCTTAACACCCCCGTACCAACCTTACACCATGTGGGGAGACTACTCGACCCACCCAGCCGCTACACACCACAGATATTTGCGGCGAGGCTGCCAGATATAATTTGCAGTGAGACTGCCAGATAACATTTGCAGCGAGGCTGCCAGATATATTTGCAGCGAGGCTGCCAGATATTGTGACGAGGTCACCAGATATAAATATTGTGGCGAGGCCACCAGATTGCAGCGAGGCTGCCAGATAATAATGTGACAAAGTCACCAGATTGCAGCGAGGCTGCCAGAACGCTTCCTCCATCATAAACCCATACCCCATGCAACAGATAATCATACTAGCATGCAATATATAGCATCTCATGCATCAGATATATTTATATTAATAATTAACTCATGCAGATACATAACATCATACATTTCATACAGAATTGACCCTAGGGGTATAATAGTCTTTTTACACCTAGGGGTATTTTGGTAATTTTCCATATTTAAGGGACATTTTAGTCCTTTTTCTTATTTTCAGAGATTTTATGCAAGTCTGATAAATTAACAGTCCCTAAATAACCACGGAAGTCCACTTAAGCCAAATTTCCAATTTTGCCCTTTTTAGCTTAGATCCCCTAATGGGCCTTACTATGTCCAATATCGTTGATAAGTCTGTTAAGCCCAATTTTAGGTTTTAGTTTACCGACTTTACCAAGTTTTTATTATTCAAGTTACCAGAAAGTCTTTTATGAACATTTTCAAATTTGAGCTCGGAAGCCCATTGGGCCCACCTTGGCCCATTGAGGCCCAACTTACCAAAACGCTCGAAATTGCACCTTTTGCAATTTCGCCATCGCCAATTCCCAATGTGACCACAACAGAGTATTCGGTCACTCTTATTCCTTTCCAAGGCTGATTTTTCGGTCACTTTTGATCGGTCACTTAGCACAGTTTCGATTATTTCGGCTTTTAGCCATCCTAGTCTATGATGGAGATACGTTACACACCTGTTAACTGTCGAAATCGCTGAAGAACCTACGAATGAAATCCTACAATTAATCACTAACTGTTAGTCTAAGATTCGGCCACATATAAGATCTTCTCCCACAAATCATAATCGGCCAACATGCCCGAACATTGAAATCTTACCCCTTTTCGCTGATCAAAGACTAAATCTCGATGTCCAATCACGTTATCTTTCAATACTCCTCGCTTGATAACCTCCTCTTGCTATTCCATGCGCAAAAGAAACAAACCATAATATTAGAATCTTACAAAAAAAATGTCGACATGCCCTCTAAGGCCCTATAGGTTTCGGTCTTCCTTTAAGATATTCAATAAACGAAGATACGCAGTGATTAGATCACTTACCAATACCACCTCTCGAAGAGTATTGTTCCACGTTTCCACTATCTCCGGTTTATTCTAGATCTACCATAAATATAACTCTAATGTGAAAGAGTGGCTCTAAAGATATTCGGCTCTTGAAGAAGTGATGTGGTGCACTTGCCGTTCAACCAATAAGGTAGGGTAAAGTGGCAATTAGAAGAGAAGAGATAGAAGAATAGGGTTCGGCTTGCTAGAGAATCAAGAAGAAGAAGAAGATTTTGATCAATAGGTAACAAAGGAGGTGTGGTTTCGGTCATACCAAGTATTCGGCCATAGAGGTTTTGATCAACTGAGCATTCGGTTTAGGGCTTGAAGAAAGGAAGTAGGAGAAAACTTTAGTTGATTCGGCCAGGAAGGAGGTAGCAAGGTAGGTTTCGGTTTGTGAAAGCAAGACGAGAAGAAGATGAAAATAGAGAAAGGGGAAGAATAGCAAAAGTGTCTTTTAGTCTCCACGAAGAAATCGGCAGTGGGGTTCTTGAGATATGGTGTGCGGCTGCTTAGTCAAAACAAAGAAAAGGATTGCCAAAAGGAAACACTAATATGCCACCTAAATTCGGCAAAAGAAAGGATGCACAAAACTTCAAAAATTCGGCACAAGGACCCTTCCTAAGCCGATTGCTATACCCAATATTGCTTACCGATTTTTGCCTCCTAAAGAGTCCCTAAGGCCGGCCACCTCTTTCAAAATTCGAACTCCTTGATTTGCTCCTCAACCTCCTCCATGATTTACTCTTTGACCGATTCAAATCTCCTCCCAGCAGAGTTCCAATCAGCTTCAAACTCTTACCTGCTCAAGGTTAAAAAAATAAACAACACCTTCGCAACCTCTGGCGCTTGAACCCTTGACCTCTAAGCTCATTTAGGCGCCATCTTTTAAGGAACCCAGTGGCGTCTCCCTTGCCACTCTACCACTGGTTCATTTGTGCTATATTTTGCACACAATTCCTTAAAACCCTTACTTTCACTGATCCCCTATCTCCTAAGACGAAAATTTAAAATTTTGCCGAGCTTCCAACCAACTCATGGGCCTTCCATAGGCCCATTAACACACCCCAGACATGCATCACACACCTAATTACTAGCATTTAAACATTTTAACCGATAATGATATATCTAAGAAAAAAACCCGAAAATTTAGGGCGTTACAGCCATTGCCACACTTTGACTATTTGAAATATTTATTCACGAAAACATTCAAAATTACGGAAGCTTTGCTTGGTTATCGTGGTATTTTGAAAACAAGTACTTTTATAAAAGCCGCGCCTTAAAACCATTCATTTTTAAATCGATTTAAAGAATATCCTACTTAAGCTAAAATCAATTTAAATAATTAAAAACCCAAAATAAAAATAATTAGAGAGACCTTATTACAAACCCAAAACCGAATAAAAGTAAACTAATTAAAAATACTACAAATAAATCAAGTGCTTAAATTAAACAGTCCATTTGCAGTCCGCATGGCCACTCTGAATGTAATATCCCGAATTAGGGCCTAATCGGAATAGTGGTTTCGTGACCACAAATCTGAGGTAGACATAATCATTTTATAATTATTTTGAGGTTTATGATATGATAGCATGATTGTGTGAAAATTTTGTGAAGAAATTCTATGCATAAAGTGCTTAATTTGAAATTAGGGACTAAATCGAATAAGTTGTAAAACTTGCATTCTAGAATATTTTAGTATGAAATTGCTTTGGAATATTAATTAGGAGGTCTTAAATACCAATTTGACCAATTTATAAAATTTATAAAATTTACAAAGAAAGACATTAAGGGCATTTTTATCAAATGGTAAAGGTGTTAAATTGAAATGTGTTTTATTTATATTTTTATGGTTTACATTTTTATGAGATTATTTTGTAAAAAAATTTCGTATGAAAATTTTGACGTTTGGGCACTCAATTTAGTCAAAAGGACTAAATTGTAAAAAGTGCAAAAGTTGAGTTCTATATGTTAAAGGTGTTCAATTGTTATGAAAATTTAAATTGGAGGTCCTTAAATGGTAATTAGACCATTGGTTAATTTATTGGACAAAAATGGACATGAAATGGGTGGAAAAAAATATTTTTAAGTTAGGGGCATTTTGGTCATTTAGTGATTAAATGAATTAAAAATCAAATTAAAAGCCAATTTTTGCTCATCTTTTCCTCAAGGCCGAAAATAGCATGGAGAAAGCATGGCTAGGGTTTTTCAAGCTTCCAAGCTCGATTGTAAGTCCGTTCTAGCCCCGTTTTTAATGATTTTTATGTTTTTGTGATCCCGGTAGCTCGATAAAGCTTATGTTAGCAATAATTTAAGTTAGGGTTCATATTTGGAAAAATACCCATAGGTGAAATTTGTGTATTTTGATGTTTTATGATAGAATATGAGGTTTTAGATTATGTTAGACAACTTGTGCTACTCGGTTTTGAGTAAAAATGAGTAGAACAGCTTAATTGGTAAAAATACAAATTGTTCATAAGTGCATGTTGTAGTTGGAATTTGAGCTTTCTAATGGTAAAAAAATGATCAGCATGTCCTAAAACATAAGAATTTGAAATAAAATTTAATTTCCGAGCTTTGGGGCAAAAGCGTAAATATGTAAAAGTTTAAGGGTAAATTTGTAATTTTGATAAAGTTAGGGTCAAAGAATATTTTGATAAATGTGAGTATTAAATGAGCTAAATGTGCTATTTTAGATCAAGAAAAATGAGATTCAAGTCGTAATCGAGGGAAAAACAAAGTTTACGAGCAATAGGCTCAATTGTTGATATTTTGGTATCGAGGTAAGTTCATGTGTAAATAATGTAACATAATTGCTATTTTAAGTGATGTAATGCTATTTATATGATATGATACTTGTTATTATGAAGATTATGCTTTGTGAAATATTATGTATTGGTATGAAAGTATGTGATTAAATTGATAAGTATGAGATGCAAGCAACGTATTGGTTCCGATATTCCGAGGAGAACGACTGGGAAATGTGTGATTGAGGAAAATCCCGTTTGAACCTTGGGAATAGATTAGGATACAAGTGACATGTCACTAGGATGGTTGGGCATCCGAACTCGTTGAGTTGAGTCTGAGTTCACTTATGGATGCGAATGTCCGAACTCGTTGAGTTAAGTCCGAGTTCATAAGATGTAATTAGGCATCCGAGCTCGTTGAGTTGAGTCCGAGTTCACTTATGGATGCAAATGCTCGAGCTCATTGAGTTGAGTCCGAGTTCGCTTATGGGCAGGTTACATGGTTACTTGATTATATATGTGGCACTTATGTGCAAATTATCCATGTATCCGAGTTATATTCCGATGTGTTCAATGGGTAAAATTCTAGCGAAATGGAAGAACACTCAAGAGGCAAGTATCATTTTGATAAGTGTTGTGAAATGGATACTTTGGACAGGTATGTACTTAACCCTCGGGTTGAAACTTGATACAACATCAATAATGTGGTAAGATAACAATTGATGATTAGAAATGTGATATAAGTTTTGGTGATACCATGCTAGTGTTGTTTGGAAGAATTGCTTTGTTATGTTACTTGTTATTTGCATGTGAACTTACTAAACATTTATGCTTACTCCCTCCTTTTCATTCATTGTAGTTTTGGACAAGCTGGCTCAGGAATTGGGATAGGTCGAAGGCTCGTTCACACTATCTGAAGAACTACTTTGGTAAAATGGCTTGTATAACTCAAATATGGCATGTATAGCAATATACTTGTTTTGTGTAATTAATCTTGCGATATGGTTGTGGTTTGGTTGAGAAAATGCCTGATAATGATTAGTCTTTGGAATGGTTAATTTAGATCATGTATGAGACCATGTATGTTCAAAGTGTTAATAGTTCATGAATTTCCATTGAAAAGTGAAAATTTGTCATAAAACAGAATATTGTAACAGCAGTGACGTGAGTTTGAAAAATCACTAAAAATAGTATAAACTGAAATAGGTGATGAATTAAATATGAAATTGAAGATTAATGTGTCTAATTTCATATGGAAGAAGCGAAACAGGTAAAGGAGTTATATGTTATGAGATATTTGAGTTTTAGTGAAATAGGGTCAGAGCAATTTCTGGATCCCCTGTTCCAACTTTGGAAATTCACCACAAATTGTACAAAAATAATTAGGATGTTTACTTTATATTTTCAGAATCCTTATTGAGTCTAGTTTTAATATAAACAAACGATATGTCATATGTATTTTTTACAGAGAGAAAAGTGGTTTGAAGTAGGCAGAGGTCAGTGCAGTCGAGTTCTGAAATAGGGGTAAATTTAACTAATAAAATGTACTAATTGGCTTGATAAAAAATTCTAGAAAAACTTTAGTAGATAGATATATGAGTCTAGTTTCACAAAAAATTTACGGATCTTGATTTTGAGTTTCGTAACTCGAGATATGATTTTTTAAGCGACCATGATGTAGAAAGACAGCTTGCTACGAAAATTTAATTAGTTGATTTAAAATTTAAAAAGTGATGAAATAAGTTTAGTAACACCTCAAGCTCGACTCCGGCGATGGTCTCGGGTAAGAGTGCGTTACATTTGGTGGTATCAGAGTAGGTTTAGTCGGTTCTCGAACTAACGTGTTTTATGTACGGACTTCGCTATACATGCCATATATATACATATTGTGATAGTGTGACGACTTCTGACATTTTAAATGATTTTTTTTATAGTAAATGGATCCCGATCTAGCTGTGGCTGATGATGTAGAGAGTAATGCGCCAGCTCCGGCTTAGGGGGCAGTGCTGACTAAAAATTCACCTCCTATGTTGGTTAAGGGAGAGGAGAAGGGGCTCGGGAAGCCTTTCTCCAGATGATGAATGCATAGTATACTGAGTTTGTTCGTACAAACCCGAATGCACAACCTCCCCCACCTCCCCCGATTCCTCAACCTGTACCCCCGATGCCTCAAGGTATGGATCTGATGAAATTACATAGGACTCCAGTTGAAAGAATTTGTAAGCAAGGGGCTGAAGAATTCAGGACAAATGTTGATGATGATGCCGAGAAAGCAGAGTTTGGCTTGAGAATTCTATTCGGGTATTTGATGAATTGTCTTATACACGTGAAGAATGCTTGAAATGTGCTATATCTTTGCTTAGGGATTTAGCCTATTATTGGTGGAAGACATTGGTTTCTGTGGTACCGAAAGAGAAGGTGACTTGGGAGTTCTTTCAAGAAGAATTTCGGAAGAAGTACATCAGTGAAAGATTTATTGATCAGAAGCGTAAGGAGTTTCTTGAATTGAAATAAGGCAACATGACAGTTACCGAATACAAAAGGGAGTTCGTTCGGTTGAGTAAGTACGCTAGAGAATGTGTTCTTTCAGAGGCTAAAATGTGTAGACGATTTGAAGATGGACTTAATGAAGACATAAAAATATTTGTTGGAATTCTTGAATTAAAAGAAATGGTAGTACTTGTTGATCGGGCTTGTAAGGCTGAAGAACTACTTAAAGAGAAGAAAAAGGTAGAATCTGATACACGAAATTGGAAGAAAAGACCGATGAGCAGTGCACCCTTACAGCAACCCAGAAAATCAAGAAATATGAATCCTCATTCCCAAGTTTCAGTTGGACAATCATATGGGAATTCTAGGAAGCAAAATGTGGGTCCTAAGTCCTAGACTACTTTGGCAGCTAGTGTAGGGAATTCGAGATTTGTTAAGCTCGAGTGCCAGCGGTGTGGTAGAAATCATTTTGGTCCGTGCAGAGCAAATGAATTTTTTCGATGTGGTTCTCCGGATCATTTTATTAGAGACTGCCTAGAGAAAATTGAAAAAGAAAAATTTTAGAGTGCAAAAACTAGTGGTGCAGACTCGAGAGGAAGGTATTCAAGAAAAGATGGGAATGAAGCAAGCAGCAAGAATATAGTCAGAGATTCAGCAGGTAAACCTGAAGCAAGAGTTTCGGCTAGAACTTATGCTATTAAAGCGCGTGAAGATGCTTCCTCACCCGACGTGATTATTGGTATATTTTCTCTTTATGATGTTAATATTACTACTTTGATTGATCTCGGTTCTACTCATTCATATGTGTGCATGAAATTGGTATTTAGTATGAATATACCTGTTGAGAACACAGAATTTATGATTAAATTGTCAAACCGGTTAGGCAAATGTGTTGTAGTTGATAAAGTATGCAAGAAATGGCCTTTAATGATTCGGGGTTATTACTTTTCGACCGACTTGATGTTGTTGCCGTTCGATGAGTTTGATGTTATTTTGGGCATGGATTGGTTGACATTGCATGATGCTATAGTAAATTATAAATAGAAAGTTATTGAATTAAAGTGTGAAAATGGTGAAACTCTACGGGTTGAATCAGATAAATCAGAGGCATTGTCTAGTGTGATTTCTTCAATGTCGGCTCAAAGATATTTGAAAAAGGGTTATGAAGCTTATTTAGCGTATGTGTTGAATACAAAAGAAATTGAAAAGAAAGTGGAATCAGTGCCGATTGTGTGTGAGTTTGCGGATGTATTTCCAGAGGAATTGCCGGGTTTACCTCCAGTCAGAGAAGTAGAATTTGGTATAGAGTTGATGCCGGGAACAGTGCCAATCTCGATTGTTTCGTACAGAATGGCACCAGCAGAATTGAAAGAATTAAAGTCACAGTTCCAAGAGTTGACCGACAAAGGCTTTGTGAGACCGAGTTTTTCGCCTTGGGGTGCTCCTGTATTGTTTGTGAAAAAGAAAGATGGTTCAATGAGACTGTGTGTTGACTATCGGCAGTTAAAAAAAGTGACGATTAAGAATAAGTATACGTTGCCGAGAATTGATGATTTGTTTGATGAGCTAAAAGGAACGACATGGTTTTCAAAGATTGATTTGAGGTCTGGATACTACTAGCTGCGAGTAAAAGAGTCAGATGTGCCTAAAACTGCTTTTAGAACAAGGTATGGTCATTATGAATTTTTAGTTTTGCCATTCGGGTTAACAAATGCTCCTGCTATGTTTATGGAGTTGATGAATCATATATTTCGACCATACTTGGACAAATTTGTTGTAGTATTTATAGATGATATTCTGATTTATTCGAAAGATGAGACAGAGCATGCTGAGCACTTGAAAATAGTTTTGCAGACTTTGAGAGATAAGCAGTTATATGCCAAGTTTAGTAAAAGTGAATTTTGGCTTCAGGAAGTTGGATTTTTGGGTCATATTGTTTCAGGTAATGGTATACGGGTTGATCCCAATAAAATTTCTACTATTGTTGATTGGAAACCACCGAAGAATGTAACTGAAGTTAGAAGTTTCTTGGGGTTAGTTGGCTATTATCGGTGATTTGTGAATGGATTTTCTATAATTGTTGCTCCTATGACCAGACTACTCCAAATGGATGTTAAGTTTGAGTCGACAGAAGAGTGTCAACAGAGTTTTGAGAAATTGAAAAAGTTATTGATTGAAGCACCAGTGTTGGTACAACCCGAGTCAGGTAAAGAATTTGCGGTGTATAGTGATGCTTCTCGAAATGGCTTGGGATGTGTACTTATTCAAGAAGGAAAGGTTGTGGCTTATACTTCGAGGCAGTTAAAAACTCACGAAAGGAATTATCCGACTCATGATTTGGAACTGGCTGTTATAGTGTTTGCTTTGAAGATTTGGCGGCATTTTCTGTATGGTGAAAAGTGCCAAATATATACCGATCACAAAAGTCTTAAGTATTTGATGTCACAGAAAGACTTGAATTTGAGACACGGAGATGGTTAGAATTGTTGAAAGATTACGAGCTTGTGATTGACTACCATCCAGGAAAAGCAAATGTAGTTGCCGATGCCTTGAGCAGAAAGTTGTTGTTTGCTTTGGGAGCTATGAATACTCAGTTGATGGTGTCAGATGATGGTTCGATTTTAGCGGAGTTGAGAGCAAGACCGATGTTTTTACAAGAGATTTGTAAAGTTTAGAAAAACGACAAAGAACTGCAAGCTAAAAGAAAGCAATGTGAGATTGATACAGGATCAGATTTCAGAATCAATTCTGATGGTTGCTTGATTTTTAAAAATCAGATTTGTGTACCGAAAAATGATGAGTTGATTCAAAAGATCTTGCATGAAGCACGTAATGGTTGTTTGTCGATTCACCCAGGCAGTACGAAAATGTATAATGACTTGAAGAAAATGTATTGGTGGAATGGAATGGAAAGAGATATATCGGAGTTTGTATCGAAATGCCTAATTTGTCAACAAGTGAAAGTTGAACACCAAGTACCTTCGGGGTAGAAGAGACTACATGGGAGCCTGAGGAAACTATGAGGAAACAATACCCACATCTGTTTACCGGTAAGATTTTCGAGGACGAAAATCCCTAAAGGGGGGAGAGTTGTAATATCCCGAATTAGGGCCTAATCAAAATAGTGGTTTCGTGACCACAAATCTGAGGTAGAAATAATCATTTTATAATTATTTTGAGGTTTATGATATGATTGCATGATTGTGTGAAAATTTCATGAAGAAATTCTATGCATAAAGTGCTTAATTTGAAATTAGGGACTAAATTGAATAAGTTGCAAAACTTGCATTCTAGAAGCTTTTAGTATGAAATTGCTTTGGAATATTAATTAGGAGGTCTTAAATACCAATTTGACCAATTTATAAAATTTGGACAAAAATGGGCTTGTACATGAAAAATTACAAAGAAAGACATTAAGGGCATTTTTATCAAATGGTAAAGGTGTTAAATTGAAATGTGTTTTATTTATATTTTTATGGTTTACATTTTTATGAAATTATTTTGTAAATAAATTTCGTACGAAAATTTTGACGTTTGGGCACTCAATTTAGTCAAAAGGACTAAATTGTAAAAAGTGAAAAAGTTGAGTTCTATATGTTAGAGGTGTTCAATTGTTATGAAAATTTAAATTGGAGGTCCTTAAATGGTAATTAGACCATTGGTTAATTTATTGGACAAAAATGGACATGAAATGGGTGGAAAAAAATATTTTTAAGTTAGGGGCATTTTGGTCATTTAGTGATTAAACGAATTAAAAATCAAATTAAAAGCCAATTTTTGCTCATCTTCTTCCTCAAGGCCGAAAATAGCATGGAGAAAGCATGGCTAGGGTTTTTAAAGCTTCCAAGCTCGATTGTAAGTCTGTTCTAGCCCCGTTTTTAATGATTTTTACGTTTTTGTGATCCCGGTAGCTCGATAAAGCTTATGTTAGCAATAATTTAAGTTAAGGTTCATATTTGGAGAAATACCCATAGGTGAAATTTGTGTATTTTGATGTTTTATGATAGAATAAGAGGTTTCAGATTATGTTAGACAACTTGTGCTACTCGGTTTTGAGTAAAAACGAGTAGAACGGCTTAATCGGTAAAAATACCAATTGTTCATAAGTGCATGTTGTAGTTGGAATTTGAGCTTGCTAATGGTAAAAAAATGATCAACATGTCCTAAAACATAAGAATTTGAAATAAAATTTAATTTCCGAGCTTTGGGGCAAAAGCGTAAATATGCAAAAGTTTAGGGGTAAATTTGTAATTTTGATAAAGTTAGGGTCAAAGACTATTTTGATAAATGTGAGTATTAAATGAGCTAAATGTGCTATTTTAGATCAAGAAAAATGAGATTCAAGTCGTGATCGAGGGAAAAACAAAGTTTACGAGCAATAGGTTCAATTGTTGATATTTTGGTATCGAGGTAAGTTCATGTGTAAATAATGTAACATAATTGCAATTTTAAGTGATGTAATGCTATTTATATGATATGATACTTGTTATTATGAAGATTATGCTTTGCGAAATATTATGTATTGGTATGAAAAGTATGTGATTAAATTGATAAGTATGAGATGCAAGCAACGTATTGGTTCCGATATTCCGAGGAGAACGACTGGGAAATGTGTGATTGAGGAAAATCCCGTTTGAAACTTGGGAATAGATTAGGGTACAAGTGACATGTCACTAGGATGGTTGGGCATCCGAACTCGTTGAGTTGAGTCTGAGTTCACTTATGGATGCGAATGTCCGAACTCGTTGAGTTGAGTCCGAGTTCGTGAGATGTAACTAGGCATCCAAGCTCGTTGAGTTGAGTCCGAGTTCACTTATGGATGCGAACGCCCGAGCTCGTTGAGTTGAGTCCGAGTTCGCTTATGGGCAGGTTACATGGTTACTTGATTATATATGTGGCACTTATGTGCAAATTATCCATGTATCCGAGTTATATTCCGATGTGTTCAACGGGTAAAATTCTAGTGAAATGGAAGAACACTCAAGAGGCAAGTATCATTTTGATAAGTGTTGTGAAATGGATACTTTGGACAGGTATGTACTTAACCCTCAGGTTGAAACTTGATATAACATCAATAATGTGGTAAGATGACAATTGATGATTAGAAATGTGATATAAGTTTTGGTGATACCATGCTAGTGTTGTTTGGAAGAATTGCTTTGTTATGTTACTTGTTATTTGCATGTGAACTTACTAAGCATTTATGCTTACTCCCTCCTTTTCATTCATTGTAGTTTTGGACAAGCCGGCTCAGGAATCGGGATAGGTCGAAGGCTCGTTCACACTATCTGAAGAACTACTTTGGTAAAATGGCTTGTATAACTCAAATATGGCATGTATAGCAATATACTTGTTTTGTGTAATTAATCTTGCGATATGGTTGTGGTTTGGTTGAGAAAATGCCTGATAATGATTAGTCCTTGGAATGGTTAATTTAGATCATGTATGAGACCATATATGTTCAAAGTGTTAATAGTTCATGAATTTTCATAGAAAAGTGAAAATTTGTCATAAAACAGAATGTTGTAACAGCAATGATGTGAGTTTGAAAAATCACAAAAAATAGTAGAAATTGAAATAGGATGTGAATTAAATATGAAATTGAAGCTTAATGTGTCTACTTTCATATGGAAGAAGCAAAACAGGTAAACAAGTTATATGTTATGAGATATTTTAGTTTTAGTGAAAGAGGTTCAGAGCAATTTCTGGATCCGCTGTTCCAACTTTGGAAATTCACCACAAATTGTACAAAAATAATTAGGAGGTTTACTTTATATTTTCAGAATCCTTATTGAGTCTAGTTTTAATATAAACAAACGGTATAGTCATATGGATTTTTTACAGAGAGAAAAGTGGTTCGTAGTAGGCAGAGGTCAGTGCAGTCGAGTTCTGAAACAGGGGTAACTTTAACTAATAAACTGTACTAATTGGCTTAATCAAAAATTCTAGAAAAAAATTAGTAGATAGACATATGAGTCTAGTTTTATAAAAATTTGGAGATCTTGATTTCGAGTTTCGTAACTCGATATATGATTTTTTAAGCGACCATGACGCAGAAAGATAGCTTGCTACGAAAATTTAATTAGTTGATTTAAAATTTAAAAAGTGATGAAATAAGTTTAGTAACACCTCAAGCTCGACTCCAGTGACGGTCTCGGGTAAGAGGGCGTTACACTGAATCCCTCCAGCTCCAAGTCCACTAACTTAAGGCTCACCTGCATGGGTAAAAGGAAAGGGGTGAGTTTGGAAACTCAGTGTGCAACAAAGCCCTTTTCAGAGCCCACATCAACACAAGCATATTGGGCCTAAGCCCTGATTCAATCTCATCTGTCACAGGGCCGAAGCCTTTTCATATATCAATTACTGGGGCTTAGCCCTTTTTCATATATATAACTCACTGGGCCGAAGCCTTATTCTGTAGGTGGTATGGCCCAATGCATGTATGCAACCCATATTATTGTGGGGAAACTATCGACCCACCCAATCGCTACTCTCCACCCGTACCAACCAACATACCATGTGGGGAGAACTACTCAACCCACCCAACCGCTACTCTCCACTGGTAGCATAGCTGCTTTATCATATAACTGGAGGCCTAGCCTCTTTTAATAACTGGGGCAAAGCCCTTTTTGATAACTGGGGCAAAGCCTTTTTCGGTAAACTGGGGCAAAGCCCTTTTAGCACTTCCTCCATTCATATAAAACCCAACCCATGCATATATGACTATATCATGGCATATCATGTGCATATCATGGCATATCATGTACAAAAACAGTATCACATGTATCTTAATCATAACATAACCCTAGGGGTATAATGGTTATTTTCACCTAGGGGGCAAAATAGTCATTTTCACCTAGGGGCAAAATAGTCATTTTCATATTATAAGGGTGATTTTGTTATTTTATCAATTATTAGGGTTTACATGCTCATTATCAATTATCAACAATTCCATGTGTTCAAACAGCGATTCTAGCTCATTTTAGCAAAACTGAGTTATTGGCCCCAAACACCCCTAATGGGCCCTACGTATCCGATTTAGTCATCTAAGCCCATTTAGCCTATATTCTATAGCGATATTAACTATCTTAATGTGCTATTTATTCAGAATCCATTCCCTACCAAATTTACCCAAATGGGCCCGAAAGCCCATTGGGCCCAATTTCAGCCCCTCGAGGCCCAACTTACCGTGATGCACGAAAACATACCCTTACCTGTTCCAATGATCCCGATCATCGAACCTAGCGTATCTAACTAACCTATGAGCATTCGCATACTCACGAGTTCTCGAAATGTAAAATTTTCGGCATTTCGGCTTTTCAGCATAAACCGAGTTAAGCTACTAAAGAGGGTTCGTTACACATCTAATTTGCGATATTCTTTGACGAGATCTCCTACGCAATTTCTCTTTTGTCGACTTAGATCTACTTAGATCCAGATCTAACTGTGCCAATGCCCTTAATCCAACGCTCCTTGTTGATCACCCCAAAGATCTATTTGCCAAAAACGTTCCCAAGCGCCATTTTTTTCCAGATCTGTAGTAGATTTAATCCCCAAAATACGAGTAGAGAACAGATTTAAATACTAATTCCCGAATCACTGAAATATGGAGGTTTCGGTTTTTAATATTTATGAGTAAAGAGGAAGAAGTATTTGAACGAATAAAAGGGATGTAAGTTGTGATTTAATTATAAGAAAAGGGACCCCATAGTTGGCTCTACTGAGAAGAAAATCAAAAAGAATAGAAGTAGGGGAGATGGTTCGGCTTTGATGAGAAATAGAAGAGAAGAAATAAAAGAAGAAGAAAACAACCTAAGGAGCAAGTGGTTTCGGCCTTAAAAAAACACTAAAGAAATAAAAATATGCGTAAAGAAATTGGTGAAGAGAAGATGAGCTAAAAGATAGAAAAATTAAATAAAATAAAGAGAAAAAGATAAACCGATTGAAAGACCATAAATTCGGCTAATGTTTATCACCTATTTTAAGCTAATCACAAAGTTTGAATTTAATTCAAACTCTTCTTGCGCAAACAGCAACAGTCCACCGCTTGCACCGGACGCTGCTAGGAGCCTTAATCCCGCACGGCTTACTGCTATGGTCATTCAGCTCCGCACGTCTCCTTCTGCGCGTGCACAGTAAAAAGGAGCACCCTCCTGCGCGTAACGCTGCTCGAAACTGGGACCTCCAGGTTGCCCAGCACGCTGCTGGCCACCGGGACGTGCTTTCACTTTCAATAAGATATCGCTACATTTTATTTTAAAGGTTACATGCTGAAGTCCCGCTCATTTTAAAAAACATAAAATTAAAACATACCTTTCTAGACTCGAACCCACGCACTTGTGGAACTCCTAGCACCCTGCTGCCACTGCGCCACAAGCATTTTTATGGCAAAACTCGGTGGTAACTATACTTAAACCTTACCTTAGCGCGACCTGGCTTCTAAAAAAAATAAAAGCAACTCTGCGCACCCCGTGCCTTGAACCGAGGCACTCCCACAACCCCCTAGCGTGTTTGGCCACTGAGCCAGGCACATTCCTTTGAGCCAAATCTTGCACAATTTATTTTAAAAGCCTTATTTTCCAGTTTCCCCTTAGAAGCAAAAATTACTAATTTTTTTCTAAAGTTTTGGATTGAACCTAAGATTTTTCCCGTTCTATAAATCATTTAAAATTTATTTATACACTAAATTAACAAAAATAATATCTTACATATTTTTAAATAAAATAATAATAATAACAATAATAATTTTATAAATATATAAAAATTTCAAATACAGTATTATAATATTAATATTAATTTCCATAAGAATTTTCATAAAAGTTTAAAAACATCAATAGATACAGTAATATTTTTCTATTAAAATATAATTAAAATTTCAGTAATAATAAATACAGTAAAAATTTTCTAATAGTAATTTAATTCAAAAAAATTTTTTCTTAACTAATAAGATTTTAAACTTCTCAATTATTCAGGTTTCTTCTCCTAACCCAGACTCAAAGCCCAATTCTTCTAGGCCCAAATTTAGGGTGTTACATGTTACCCTCATATGATATCCTTGATTCTTTTGAGTTAAATTCGTTCATTCAATACAATCCTATTTTATCTCATTGTCACAATTATGTCTTCTTAATGATTAATATGATCCTTGCCAATAAATGACTATGATAAATTACTTGTTCGAGAACAAATAGCCCATGGTCACATTCTATATTTATCAATCCACACAATGCTAATGAGAGGATATCTTTAACTCTTTAATTGAGCTATGAATTCCACTATTGCTAGTAAAGCCATGCCATACACAAGTCATGTACCCACCATACCGGCTATGCGTTCGATCATCTTTAAAGCATAAGCCTCCACTTATATCAAAGCACATGAGTTGCATACGCATGGTCAGTGACTAACTCAGGATTTAGATAAATCACACCATGAACATCAAAAGTGAATTAATTCACAAACTGATTCAAAATTAATTCATCTTAGGTTCAGTCCAATGCACTATTCTACCAATGAATACATCTATGTCTCTACTCGTAGAGTCAACTGCTCTGATAACCAATACTAGCAATCTCCCCAATTGGATTTGTAGACGACATAATAATCATTCTCAGTATTTGAATCAAATGCTCACTTTGATTCTTTTACCAGATTACAAACTTGTTTAGATTATCTACTGAAGTAAGTTGTCTTTCTCGTAATGTAAACATTCTTACAATGTTAGTTCTCTTCAGTTTGAACTTAGGCAATCGATGAGCTAATATTTACTTGTCACAATTTCACGATGTAATACCCCTTACTTGATGTGATATAATCGTACCCAAAACTAAACTATCATCACGGTAAAGGCAAGCACACCTATCGAACAGTAGTATAGCTTATAGCAAGACCGGAATGTCAAACCCACAGGGACTAAAAGTACTAGTATTAACTTTCTTTTTATTATCTAGTCTAAAAATAATTGGGATATGTTTAAACTAAAAATTAACTAAACTAAGAACGCGACAGAGAGTAAATTAGGGAAATTGCTTTTGGAAAACTGATTGATTAAGACAATACCCAAGGAAGAATCCACCTAAACTTCACTTGTTATTTGACTCTGAACTAAACGATTTATTTACTTGACTTGATCCGTAGAAATACCTAATTTATGTTAATATCTCTTTCAAGATTAAGAACAACTAACCCTAGGTTGATTAATTGAAATTTCTTTCTAATTAAAACCCCTAGTGTTGCATTAACTCGATCTAGGGATTCCTCTATTAGATTTGACTCTAATTCGGCAGATTTTCATCGTCCTATGTCTAGGATTACAATCAACTCCGCTGAATTGTGTTGGATATACTCTTAGACAGGGACTTCTGCTCCACTGAATAAGCATATTCAACTTGAATTAATATATTGAAATATTAACACAAGAATTAATAACACAATTAAGAACAAATCAAATATTTATCATATAATTCAGAAAATAATAACAAGATCCATCTTAGGTTTCATCCCCCTCAGGTATTTAGGGGATTTAGTTCATGTTTATAAAAGAAAACATCTCAAAATAGGAAAAACAACAAAACATAAAGAACCTAAGAACTTCGAGAGAAATTGAAGACAGATCTCCAGTCTTGATGTAAATCCTTACTTCTAAGATGAATCGATCGGTGTTCCTCTAGTAATTCCTTGCTTTCTACTCTCTGTGTCCTCAAGTTCCTCCCCTTGGGTGTTTTTATAGACTTTTGAACCCAAAAATCAACTTTTTCCGCGTGAAATTGAAACAGGGGTCGATAGGGACACGCCCGTGTGAGGCTACTTAGGCCGTGTGCAATTCTGTGTGTCACACACAGGCATGTGGTTTACCCATGTGAAGATGTCTAGGCCATGTTGAAGGTTGATTTCGGCCCTTTTTGTCCATTTTTAACCCGTTTCTTACTCTTTTCTCTTCCTTATGCTCACCTAAGTGAAAAAGATGAAATTAAAGGATTAGGAGCATCAAATTCCATAAATCTAATGATAAATCATCCATAAATGTGCCAAGCATGGGATAAAAATATGTATATATTATGGTTTATCAAATATCTCCACACTTAAGCATTTGCTTGTCCTCAAGCAAAATCCTCAACTCACAATTAAAAATTTATTTTTCTCAACTTATAATTCCTATCAATAATGTTTCGAAATAATTCACAAGTAATCATACGCTGAGAATCCAACTAAAAGAACATCAAAGTCTCAAACAATCCAAGTTGAGTATTTTATCACAAAAGTATAGGTATTTCCCCTTTTCTAAGTAATCACCTTTAATTCAAACCTAACAAGAGTTGACATCCTCACTAAAGATTCACTCAAATCACTCAAAGTGTTTAGAATTCAGAAATTAATCACTCATTAGTCAACATGAAATGTTATTACCATAGGCTTGCATGAAAATCAAATATCCACCACTATAAATTGAGATGATACATCGATCAAAAGGTCTTTTAGAGGGTTGTAATGGGGCTTTGGTTAGCGGTGTGGACACAAGCAGAAAAAGAAGGTTAGAATCGAGATTGAGCTAAAAAATTACCTAATTAGAAAAATAACCAATACTGAGAAATTACATCACTAAATATAATCCTAGAATTGAGCTTTTCCTCATGAATAACATCGTTTAAGATCAAGAGTTACATAACTTCATAAAAATATGCTAAACGACAAATTAACAACTGAAATAATAATTTTTTAAGAACAAATCAAATATTGAAACTTCACTAACTAAAATGGAAAACATAGCCAGATAATTATTCAGTTCAAATCTCGACAAAATAGGGATCAAATTAATTAAGGGGATTTCAACAATAATAGGTTATAGGTTAATATTAAGGGTAACTTAATAAATGGTTTATCAGGCTTAAGGGGGTTTATAAGGGTTAATTGTGAAGGTAGGCTTTTATGGAGTAAGTGGGTTAAACCTAAGTGCCTTTATCATCTTGGTATATCAAACCAATGGTGTGGTCTTGACATGTATAATCGAAGCAAGTTCTAGAATAATAGATCAAAATTGACACACTCATAGCAACAATAAAAGTGAGCAAGAAAGAATATATGCTCTAAAGGCTCAAAATCTCACAAAAATTTTGGTTTTTGATGTCAATCCTGTGAATTTCAAACTTTAAGATAATACCTAAATTTGGGAAAACAACCTAGAAAAATATTAATTCTCAAAAATCAACTTCATGCTTAATTCTTTAATGTCTTAAAGTTCAAATAGTCAAAGCACAAATACCTATGTTTTAATCCAAAACATATCAATAAAAATCATAAATCAATCAAAATTCATTCTAATAGTGATATGAGGAAGTTATTTGAGAGCAAGATAAAATTCGGGGATTTTCTGATAAAGATATAAATAACCTCCCCACACTTAAGATGTATATTGTCCTTAATGTACAAAGTTAGGTTATAAGATTATAAGCATAATATCATAAGATAGGGAGAGAAGTGAAACTTCCTGAATTGTGGATGAAATCCTTGGAGTAGGGAGAGCAGATTTGGATAGGAAGCTTTTGAAGTGCATGACGAACTAGGCAGAGGTGAAGGTGGGGGAGGATACTCCGGTGGTGGTATAGGTTGGGCTCCACAATCGTGATACCAAATGGAGATGGTCTGGTCGAGCAGGACATGGCAGTCGTGGAGTATCTTTCCCAGTGGATTTGTATATTGCTGAGTAATATTGAGCTTTTAAGCTTTTTGTATGTAATAGCCCAACTTTCAGTGACGTCAAAAATAGTGGTTCAAGACCATCAAATCTGACAAATGAACTCGTAGATTATATTATTTAATATTTATGAGCCAAATACAGCTTTTAAAATATTTTTGAAATAGTAAATTGTGTTTTATAAAGATTTATTTGGTCAAGAAATTGAGAAAAAAGAGGTATCCAAATCTCAGTGTTATAAACTGAGCCATAAATATTTTATGAATATTTACGAAGTGTTAATAAGGTAGTATTAAAATTTCGTTAGAAAATTTTGACGTTTGGTTGGTTAATTAAATAAAAAGGACTAAATTGCAAAAGTGAGAAAAGTTTTGTTGCCCAAGAGTAAATACTCAAAATTTGAAGGGTTATAGTGTAAATATGAAGAAGTTGAAAGACTAATAGTGCAAATAGTTTAAGGGTGAAATGATCTAGAAACTAAGGAAAATTGATGAATTAGGACCAAATTGAATAGGTGAAGAGTTATGAGGGACTAAATTGTAATTTTACCAAATTAAGTGATGACTCAAGAATGGAATTTTAAAAGATCACAAAGTGTAAAATGGTCAATTGAAAGAGAGAGAAATCTAGAAAGTAATGATGATGTTGGTGATATTTTATAATTATTTAATTAGATAAATATTATTTAATTAATATTTTAATAAGATTTTTTATTATTTTATTTAGTATATATACATGTGAGTGTGTGTGTGGAAAAAAGGGGGAAAGAAGAACAGAAGCAAAAATGGAAAAAGGAAGGGAGAAAAGGGAAAGAAAAAGAAAAAAGGGAAACTAGAATTTTGAAGCTTCAAGTTTTAATAGGTAAGTCAATTAAGTCATTTTCTTTTAATTTTGATATCTTAGAAGCTTTAGAATAAGGGTTTGATGAAATTAAGTTGACATATTGGAAGTTTATGGTTTTCAAGTATAGTTTATGTTGAACTAAAAGATGAATTAGGGACTTAATTAAATGAATTTTAAGTTAGAATTGATGAAATGAAATGATTAAATTGAGAAATAAGTTATAAGAAACAGTTTTGGATAGCAGCAGTAGCCTAAATTTGAAAAATCACCAAAAATGGTAGAATTTGAATTAAAAGTTGATTGAGATATGGAATTAAAGCTTATTGAGTCTATTTTTATATAAAAGAAACGGAGAAAGTAAAAGAGTTCTGTATTCTGAGATAGTTATATTTTTGTAAGACTAGTTCAGAATTATTTTGAGATCCTTGGTTCTGACTTGGAAAAATCATTAAAAATTGTAAAAAATAATTTTGGGATATAATTTATATTGTTAGATTCCTTAATAAGTCTATTTTTAGAAGAAATAAACGAGAACATTATTTGAATTCTGTACAAGGATATAATTAAATTTTAGTGAAGAGTAGTCAGAACTGTCTAACAACGAAATAGGGGAGAATTTAATGAATAAACTGTACTAATTGGCTAAACGAAAAATTCTAAAAATTTTATAGTAAGAAGATATGTGAGTCTAGTTTTAGGGAAAATTAACAGATCTTAATTTGGAGTTCTGTAGCTCAAGATAAAAATAATTTAGTGACTATGACAAGGATGGATAGCTTGAATATACATATAAGTAAATAGTAGAAATTAAAGATAATGTTACTTATAAGTGTATTATTTATACTAAGGATGTGGATGGGGAGAAGGAGGAGGAGGAAAAATATATGAATGACTTGTGTATAAATTGATCACATGCCCGCTTATAATCGATAAATGTTGAATTAGAAATGAGATAATGTTTTATTTGGAATATTTATTATGAAATTATGATTATCGTTATAATAAAAAAATCGAACTTGTGAGTTGATATGGCTAAATTTTAGTGAATGTTGAAATTGGACTCAATAAGTGATTTATCAATTTAGATTGTGATTGGCAGGAAGAGGTAATGAATTGCATGCTTATAAATTATTACACATATTTGTCTGAAATACAAGGAAATGATGGTAAATGATACATGGAAATATGAGACTATGATATATAAACATGGAATATGTTTGATGAATGAGTTCATTTGTGATTATATATATTTGTACACCTTGAGTATACTATTCGTATGAATTGGTATTTCAAATGAATTAATGAGAAAAGTTCTAATAAGAAATAGTCTGAGTTCGAAATGAAATATTATGAAACGTACTTGAAATACACTAATATGTCTTGTATATGGTATTTGAGTTCATGATGTGGGAAGTAAATTTGTATGTAAGTAGTGTATCGTTTTTAATTACATTTCCATAATTTGATATAATTTATGAAATAATGTTGAATATTTGATGTAATTAATAAAGTATCAGAAAGTGAGATAATTTCCCGGTTGAACATTAGGAATAGAAAATGGATACGAGGGACATGTGTGGCATCTAAGTGAAATAAGTCCATGGCATTGTGTTAAATGCGATTAGCTCAAGAACGAACCAATGTGATCTATGTGAAATGAAGTAGTTTTGGCTACAAATGTGGTACTATGTGAAATGTCCCAATGTACCCATTATTATTCCAAAGTGTTCAACGGGAATTGAATTAAAATGATTAAGTGAAAATGAATGTGATTATGATGATGATGATATTTTGAATGGTTTAATGAATAAAGTTCTGACATGGTATAATCTGATCATGAGATAATTAATTATGAAATTAAACTTGAAATACATGGAAATCATATTTATTTGATATATTAAAATATGGCATGGAAAATACATGTATGTGAAACTTACCAGATAATTATGCATATTTAGGATTATGAATTGTTACACAAAATTCAAGAAAATGATGGTACATGAAATATTGATACAATGAATTGAATGATTTATGTTTATGATGAAACAGTAAGAGAATGATATACATCATGATATGTAAATATGTGATTATCTCTAATACGTGATATATGAAAATTATGTAAATTGTGATGAGCAATAAACTCAAACGTAATATGTTGATACAATAAGTTTATCATTATTGAATTTATAGGAAATATGATCAAGTATATTAACAAGTTTTATTGTTGTTGTTGTTGACGCTTAAACAAGTGTCTAATTACTAGTTAAACGATAAAATGTTTATTATATGATGCGTTGAAAGGGTAAGTACTCAAATGAAAATATAGATTGTGTTCGTGAAAGAGTGATAAGTTTTAAGTTGTGAAATTCTCTTATAAAACAGATTATCTGAATTTGTTCTAAAAATTTTGGTAATGTCTCGTAACCCTATTTTGGTGACAGATTCGGGTTAGGGACGTTACAATACATGATTGAGTTGAGTGAGCAAATGGTGAATAATTGAAAGGTTTTAATTTGGGCGTAAATTTTATGTCTCGGTTTAGTACGATTGTATCTGTTTTGCTCCGATAATGCCTCGTATCTTGTTCTGACGTTGAACACGGGTAAGGGGTGTTACATTGTAATAGTGGTAGCATCAATATTGTTTTAGGAGATATAAATTAGCATGGTTACTCATTAAGAAACAACCATAAACATAAAATGTTTAAAATAAACTAAGATAAGTTTTGTAGAACGTAAAGAAGAAATAGAAACAAAAATAAAGATAAAGATAAAGAAACATAAAAATAAAAATAAAAATAAAAATAAAAATAAAAATAAATGGACTCAAAAGTCCTCATCGCCAAATGGGTCGTGAGGTGGTGGCGTTGGAGATGAAATGTGCAGATGCTGACAAATCTGCTGTAGGATTGCTTTAATATGGTCAAACCGCTAAAAGCACTGTTGGTCGAATCGAGTGAGGCGCTAAAAAATGTCAGTCAATGAAGCAGCCGCATGAACTGGTCTATGGCTCGGCAGTGGCTGAGAAGGCTGATCCTCATGAGGTGGAGGGATATCATCAGCAATATTCGCAGGGTCATCCTGCTCGGTAGAATGAGTTAAACAGTATTGAGGAGGATCAAACCCACGACGACGCTTTATCATCCTCATATGAAGCATACTCGAGATGCCATGTGGGGACATCTAGTCGATGAGTGTGAGCGATGAGGACTGCGCCACTGTGTTGAGGAGACCGAAGTGCCGTGCGAGGCGTGTCATATAAGGATCGATGCAAATGGCTCCCTTCCTTTGTCTCTCAGTCTGATGACGAATGGCGAGGGTGATGAAATATGTCAAGTAAAAAACGTGCTCGTGCGCCATGCTCCATAAGAAATAAGCATCGTGAGTATTGACGGCACCGATGCTCTCTCGTTGACCCGTCAAAGTATGAGCTAAGATGGCATGTAGGTATCGTAATGATGGAGGGAGAGCGGATGCCTTGGAGCAACTGGGGTCATAGGTGGCTGAAGCAGTGACAAAGGCCGCCCAACAGGAGGAAGGAGCATAGGGAATGTGGCGGTGGAGATCAGAGAAATTGTCGTGGTCCATTAATTCTTCTGTATAAAGTCCCAAAGTGACTCTGAATTCTGGGACACTCAGTTGGCGTATGAAGCCGCCGAGACAAAATTGCACTGTTCCTGGGTCGTCGAACTCTGACATAACTGTCTGAAGATGGAATGTCAAACAAAGATCTAAAGTGAGCTCTAAGTATGTCGGTTTGACAATGTTGAAGAAACGCCCCTATGGTTCGGTAGTGAGGAGGGCTCTAACTGAATCGGTGAGTTGGACCTGCTCTGATGAGATCCAATCGATGCATCTGCCTACGCCAAGGGGTTTCGCTTGAAGGATCTGAAATAGTTCCTCCTGGGTTCCTGGTGGGAACTAGAGGAAATGATGGCGTATCTCAGTGGTCGCACTGGAGGAGGTAGCTCCAAGTCCCTTCCACTTTTTTGAAGTAGGGATGGCTACTTTAGATTTGCCTCGAGTGTTTGTCATAATGAGCCTGCAAGGAAAGCAATCATAGAAATGAATGAACGCAATAGGTAATTGAATAAGAAACAAGCAGCCAATTATAGTTAACTTAATCAGCCAAAATAGCTAAAATGTTAATACCTAATGGGAAACTATTTAAATGATTCTCTAAAATACATGAGCTTGCAGAGTATAGTTACTATAATTTTAAAGAAAAATAAATTCAATGTACTGCTAATGACCAAATCAATTGAAACAAGGTAATAGAACTGTCAAAGCTTAACTTGCCAGAATTTAAACCATGCAACCATCAACCAAAAAAAAAAAAAAAATCATACAAAAGAAATGAAAAATAATGAAATTAATAAGAATTCATATTAAGTATGTTATAAGGTATATTAATGCAGTAGGTGAATAAATAAAAATGGGGAAAGAGCAACAAACTTAGTTGGTGGTTAGAATAGGGGCACGGTCATGTAATGGTTCTGTGGTGGGTAACACGGCTGTGCCCCACACTGTGTGCCTTAGGTCTAGCCCGTGCTTTTCGTGAAATTTGGTCCAGGTCATAAATGCTTCTTGGGCCATGCCCGTGTTCCTTGGGCGTGTTGGTGCACATGGCTACCTCGCACGGTCGTGTACTACTTCATTCATTTCTCCCACGCACGTGTATTGGTTCACACGGCCGTGGGATTTAGTCAGAGGCGCCCACAGGGTATGGGCACGGGCGTGTCACATGCCCGTGTTACATTTTTAGTGTTGTCCATGGGTTATGGGTACGGGCGTGTCACACGCCCGTGTTAATTTATCAATGTTAACCACGATATATGGGCACAGGCGTGGGATTGGTTTAGGTGCCCGTGTACTTTGGTCAGGTTTGTACATGGTCTATAGGCACGCCCGTGAGGATCTATCGCATCCCGTGTCTTGGCATATTTTCAAAATTCGAGGTCCAGTTTCAACACGGTTGTGGCCACGCCTGTGTTGACTTACCCGTGGGGTTCACATGCCCATATCACACGGCCGTGGTAATTAATCAGGTTCACACATGGCCATATCGCACGGCCGTGGTGATTAGTCGTATCCCGTATGGCATCCTTAGTTTAGGGAAAATTTAGTCCTATTTTCACACGGCCAAGGACATGCCCGTGGCTCCAACACGTGGTATGGACATGGCCTAAGGCACGCACGTGTGCCAGGCCATGTGGTTAGAAAAACCTGTGTTTTAGTAACTCAATTAGTGATTGTTAGATGTAATAAACTGAAATTAAGAAAGTTATCAAGGTTAGTGCTCAGGTTGCCTCCCGAGAAGTGCTTATTTAGAGTCCAAGCTCGACTTACCTTGCGCTCACCTTTACGAGGGTTCGTGGAGCCTGAGCTCCTCTCTATCATTCTTAAAATCTTCACCATTATAAAGTTTAAGTCCATGACCGTTTACCTTGAAAGTGCCGTGGTTTGGATGCGTTATCTCAACTATGCCGTATGGGAAAATGGTTTGAACTATGAACAGGCCTCACCATCTTGATTTCAGCTTTCCAGGAAACAATTTGAGCCTAGAGTTATATAGCAAGACAAGATCACTGGCTTCAAATTGCTTATGTTGTTTTCAACAAGCATCATGGCGTCGCTTTTTTGCTTCCTTGTATAAGCGTGAGTTCTCTTAAGCATTAACGTGCCACTCATCTAACTCATTCAACTGCATTAATCTTTTCTCTCCTGCAAGTTTAAGATCAAAGTTAAGAAATTTTATAGCCCAAAATGCCTTATGTTCTAGTTCAAATGGTAGATGACAACTTTTCCCATAAACAAGTCTATAAAGGGATGTTCCTATGAGAGTTTTGAATGAAGTTCTATAGGCCCATAAAGCATCATCTACCTTCATCGCCCAATCTTTCCTATTTGACTCTACCGCTTTCTCTAGGATACGTTTAAGCTCTCCATTGGGTACTTTGACTTGTCTGCTAGTTTGAGGATGGTACGGGGTAGCCATTACGTGGTGCACTCCATATTTCTTTAGAACTTTATCAAACTGAGCATTACAAAAATGAGTACCTCTATCACTAATAATTGCCCTAGGTGTTCCAAATCGAGAAAAGAGCTTTTTAAGAAATCTCACTACCACTCTAGCATCATTAGTAGGTAAAGCTTAGGCTTCTACCCATTTTGACATGTAATCAACCACTACTAAGATGTATTTATTCCCAAACGAACTAGAGAATGGACCCATGAAATCAATACCCCATACATCGAATATTTCACATGAGGGCATGTATGTTTGAGGCATTTCATCATGTTTACAGATATTACCTGTTCCTTGGCATTTTTCACAAGAAATAACATACTTGTTGGTGTCCTTGAATATTGTGGGCCAATAAAAACCTAATTCGAGCGTTTTATAAGCGATCTTAATCCCACTGTAATGTCCTTCGGTTGGTCCTGAATGGCAATGTTCCAAGATCTTGTCTACTTCTGACTTTGTAACGCATCTTCGAATGACTTGATTTGCACAATACGAAAAAGAAAAGGATCCTCCCAAAAATAGTTTTTCACATTAGCAAAGAATTGCTTCTTTTGCTAATGTGTCAACCCTTTTGGGATTATGTTAGCAGCTAAGTAATTCGCAATGTCAGCAAACTAAGGTACCTCAGAGTCAGATATAAGCAAGAGTTGTTCTTCTAGAAATGAGTCATTTATTTTGATTTTGTCGAGTTCTTTGAGATGTGGATTCTCGAGCATGGAAATGTGATCTGCCACCAGATTTTTAGCCCTTTTCTTATCTTGTATCTCTAAGTGGAATTCCTGCAATAATAAAATCCATTTTATTAATCGTGGTTTCACATCAGACTTAGTTAAAAGGTAACGAAGAGCAGAATGATCAGTAAAAATGACGACTTTAGACAAAATCAAATATGGTCTAAATTTGTCGAACGCAAAAACCACAGCTAGCAATTCTTTTTCCGTGGTAGTGTAATTCTCTTGTGCGACTGTCAAAGTCTTGCTAGCATAATAAATTGGCTGAAAATGCTTGTCTCTTTGCTATCTAAGAACTGTACCTATTGCAAAATCACTCGCCTCACACATTAGTTCAAAAGGTAAATTCCAATCAGGTGCAATTATAATCGGAGCATTAGTTAATTTCTCTTTGAGAGTGTTAAATAGTTCTAAGCATTCCTGATCAAAGTTGAAGGGCACCTCTTTTTCTAGTAATTTCGTTAAAGGCTTAACTATTTTAGAAAAATCTTTAATAAATCTTCTATAGAAACCAGCATGTCCTAAAAAGCTTCTAATAGACTTAACTGAATTAGTAGGAGGTAGTTTTTCAATGGTCTCAATTTTTGCTTTATCAACCTCTATCCCTTTACTAGAAATTTTATGTCCTAACACAATACCTTCACGAACCATAAAGTGGCATTTTTCCCAATTAAGTACAATGTTCGTTTCTTCTCATCTTATTAAAACTCATTCTAAATTTTTAAGGCAGAGATGGAAAGAGTTATCGAATACCGAGAAGTCATCCATAAATACTTCCATAATGTCTTCCACGAGTTCATCAAAGATGGCTAACATGCAAAGCTAAAAAGTAGCAGGAGCATTACATAATCCAAATACGATAAGTAAACGGACCGTATGGACATGTAAATGTCATTTTATCTTGATCTTTAGGAGCTATCGGGATTTGGAAGTTGCCAAAGAGTCCATCCAAGAAGCAGTAGTACATATGCCCTGACAGTCTTTTTAACATTTGATCAATGAAGGGCAAATGAAAGCAGTCTTTTCTGGTGGCATCGTTTAGTTTCCTATAGTCAATGCATACTCTCTAGCCTGTGACTGTTCTTGTAGGGATCAATTCGTTCTTTTCATTGGCAACAACAGTCATGCCTCCCTTCTCAGGAACAACCTGTACAGGACTTACCCAAGCACTATCAGAAATAGGATAAATAACTCCAGCATCTAGAAGTTTAATTACCTCAGCCTTGACAACTTCCTTCATGTTGAGGTTCAATCGTCTTTGACCTTGCACACATGGTTTGTATTCATCTTCCATCAAAATTTTATGGGTGCAAAAGAGGAACTGATCCCTTTTATATTAGAAATTTTACAAGCTATGGCTCTTTTATGTTCTTTTAATTCTTGGAGTAATTCTTCTTTCTCCTTGGGTTGTAAGTCCGAAGCAATAATCACTGGCAATGTAGGGTCATCTCCCAAAAATGCATATTCCAAGTGATTGGGTAATTGCTTTAGTTCCAGTTTGGGAGGTTCATCAACAAAGGGTTTTTGTCTTAGTTCATCATTTACCTCAATAACCTCATAATCCATTTGTCTTGGAGAAAGTTCGTTAGAGTTCAAGTCAATTATTACCTTCTCCATCTCAGTGGTGACATCGTCCTCCTCCCCACTTTGAATGAGACACAGTTCCAATGTGTCTTTAAGAGCAATTTCCTGAAAAGAATCTTTAACAAAATAGTCAATAAAATAACAGGAATCGTTTTGTTCTCTAGAGAATATCATGGCATCATAAATTTTAAAAACAATCTCTTTATCACCCACCCTAAGCACAAGTTTACCATCCCTTACATTAATAACTACTCTAGCAATGGCTAAAAATGGGCTTCCTGGGATTAAAGGTACTTTAACATCCTCATCCATGTCAAGCATAACAAAATCAACAGGGAATATGAATTTATCCACTTTAACTAGCACATCTTCAATGATACCCCTAGGATATTTAATAGATCTATCAGCTAATTGAATACTCATCCTAGTAGGTTTTGGTTCCCCAAGACCTAGTTGCGTGAACATTTTATACGGCAATAAGTTAATAGTAGCACGTAAATCAACTGACGCCTTTTCAATATTTAAACTACCAACTAAATAGGGAATAGTAAAACTTCCTGAATCTTTCAGTTTGGTTGGTAGTTTGTTCTAGATGATAGCTGAACATTCATTGTTGAGTTCCACTATGGACAGCTCTTCAAACTTCCTTTTGTTTGTTAGAAGCTCCTTCAAAAATTTTGCATACATGGGCGTCTACGAAATAGCTTCAACAAAAGGTAAGTTAATATGTAACTATTTAAAAAGTTTAAGAAATTTACCAAATTGTGCGTCCATACGGTCTTTCTTTAACTTTGCTGGGTATGGGATAGGTGGTTTGTATTCTCTAAGTACCGGTAGGGCATTCTCCTTGGGTTTGGCCTCCTCAGCTTTCTCTTTATCAAGCTCTTGTAGAACTTCTTTTCAAGTTCAGCTAGCATTTTCCTATTCCTTGATGTGACTGCTTTAACATGCTCCCTAGGATTGGGTTCAATATTACTCGATTGACTATCTTGTGGTCTATCAGATATCATCTTAGTAAGTTGACCAATTTGATTCTCAAGTCCTCGAATTGAAGCTTGCTGGTTCTTAAGTGCTGTTTCAGTATTCTGAAAATGGGTTTTTGACACTGATATGAATTTTTCCAACTTCTCTTCAAGGTTCGGTTTCTTTTCCTGCAGATAAGGGGTTGCTGAAATCCCGGAAGGGGTGGTGGCCTTTGATTTCCTTGATTCCCTTGACCGCCTTATGAAAAATTTGGATGATTTCTCCAACTTGCATTATAAGTGTTACTGTAAGGATTATTTTGAGGTCGAGGATTATTACCCATATAATTCATTTGCTCGTTTTACATGCCATGTCCATAGGGAGAGTACTCTGTGTTGCCCATACTACTTCTATTCGTGTCACACTACATAACTGGATGTACCTCCGTAGAACCAACTAAACCATCAAATTTTGTATTCAAAAGTTCTACCTGGCTAGAAAGCATGGCGACTGCGTCGACATTAAAAACACCGGTGGCTTTTGTCAGCTTTGTCCTCATGACTTGCCACTGATAGTTATTCAGTGACATCTGCTCTATAAACTCATGAGCCTCCTTAGGTGTTTTGTTATTTATCATTTCACTAGCAGCTGCATCTATCATTTGCCTCATTGAGGGGTTCAAACCGTTGTGGAAAGTCTGAACCTGTAGCCACAGAGGTAACCCATGGTGAGGGCACCTTCTCAATAAATCCTTGTATCTCCTCCCATGAGTCATAAAGAGTTTCTAGATCCATCTGCACAAAAGAAGAGATGTCATTCCTCAACTTTGTTGTTTTAGCCGATGGAAAATATTTTAAAAGAAATTTTTCGGTCATTTAGTACCAAATAGGGATAGACCCTCGTGGAATAGAGTTCAACCACTGTTTAGCCTTATTTCTTAGTGAAAAGGGAAATAACCAAAGATAAATGGCATCATCAAGAACGCCATTAATTTTAAAGGTGTCGTAAAGCTCCAAAAAGTTCGCTAAATGTGTATTAGGGTCCTTATCCTACAAACCATCAAACTAAACAAACTGTTGTATCATCGGTATAGTGTTAGGTTTTAGTTCAAAATTATTTGCAGCAACAGCAGGTCTAACAATACTCGATTCAGTACCATCTAAATTAGGCTTAGCATAATCATACATAGCACATGGAACAAGATTCTGATGTAAATTAGGCTTAGCATAATCATACAACAAAACATAAAGAACCCAAGAATACCCAAAAATTCACTTTTTCCGCGTTAAATTGAAATAGGGGTCAATAGGGACACGCTCGTGTGAGGCTGCTCAGGCCGTATGCAATTTTGTGTGTCACACACGGGTGTGTAGTTTACCCGTGTAAAGATGTCTAGGTCATGTTGAAGGTTGATTTTGGCCCTTTTTGTCCATTTTTGACCCGTTTCTTGCACTTTCCGTTTCCTTATGCACACCTAAGTTTAAAACATGAAATTAAAGGATTAGGAGCATCAAATTCCATAAATCTAATGATAAATCATCCATAAATGTGCCAAGTATGGGATAAAAATATGTATATCTTATGGTGTATCATTATCTGAGACTATTGCTGGAGTCGAGCACGAGGCGTTACCAGACTTATCTTACTAGTTGGGGCATAAAAATTTACTTTTAAAATTATTCTGCTCAAATTAATCCAATATATCCCTAAAAAGGGCTCTCGAGGTCCTAAAACATGCAATTGAAAAGGTTTGGGACCAAACCGAGAACATTAAAAATTTTCCAATTACTTACACAAATCAAAACAATTTATTTCACTATTCATAATAAAACTATCCACCTGCGTAACAGTCACTAAATTAATTATAACTCAAGTTATGAAACTCAAAATTTAAATCCATAAAATTTTCCTGAAACTAGACTCATATATCTTCTCACCATTCTTTTCCAGAATTTTTGCCAAATTAGTACAGTTTATTAGTTAAAGTTTCTCCCATTTTACAGTCTAGCGAACCTGACCTCTATTCACTAAAAATGAATTATCTCATCATACAGAATTCAGATAATGTTTCATTTTTTCTAATGAAAATAGACTCACTAAGGAATCTAGACATATAAATTATGACTAATAATTCTTTTTGTACAATTTTTAGTGAAATTGTAAAATCAGAATAGGGGATCACGAAGTCATTCTGAACCAGTCTCACAAGAATTTAAATATCTCTGAATATAGACTTTCCTTGCTTGCTTTGTTTCTTTCTTATGAAAATTGTAACACCCCAAACCCAGCCTAGACGTTACGGCCAAGTCTGATGTGTCACATTGAAGTGTTTTTCAAAAACCGTGTTTTCATTGAAAACCCTTCTTTAATGTTTAAAAACTCTTACCGTTAAACTTGTATAAAACCTTAGTTTGTGTTTATTTTTTTTCCCAAAACGGGATTTATTGAAATGATCATCCCTTTTCAATCATCGTTTGAAACCTTTGTAAAAGTTTTATGAAAGCTTATGAACCCTTGTAATTTGCAAAAACATGTTATTTTAAAAATAGATAAAATATCGAAAAAGAATCTGATTTGTAACCTTTATAAAACATGTTATCTTGAAAACGATTTAAGTATCAAATAAATTTGACCTTTTTCGTTAAGACTTAAAGTGAATGGAAGCTGGGCACCAGGTAGGATTCTAGAAAAGAGGAGGTGAGTCGAATAGACTGCTTAAGTACCAAGCTCTTCTTGGATCCACTCCTAGACATGCACACTACCATTGCCACACTTTAGCTATTTGAAATATTTATCTACAAGATCATTTAAAATTGCGGAAGCTTTTCTTGGTTATCGTGTTATTTTGAAAACAAGTAACTTTTATAAAAATCACGTCTTAAAATCATTTATTTTCAACTCGATTTAAATAATATCCTACGTAAGCTAAAACCAATTTAAATAAGTAAAGAATAAAAACCCAAAATAAAAATAATTAAAGAGGCCTTTTACAACCCAAAACCAAGAATAAATAATTAAGATTAAATTGAAATAATTAACTTAATTAAAAACCATCAGTCCAGTCCGTGTGGCCACTTTGAATCCCTCCCAGCTCCAAGCCCATCAACTAAGGCTCACCTGCAAGGTTAAAGAAAGAGGGTGAGTTTGGAAACTCAATGTGCAACAAGTCCCCTTTCGGAGCCTAAACAAATATCAACATACTGGGCCTAAGCCCTAATTCGGTCTCAACATATACGGGCCGAAGCCTTTTCATTTAACGGTTACTGGGCCGAAGCCTTTTTTAATAAAACATATACTGGGCCGAAGCCTTTCATAAGTCATGTCACTAGGCCGAAGCCTTTACTATAAATCACAGGGCCCGTAGGCCCATTTCAATATCAAATATGAATAATAATGTATGTATGCATGCCCATTTGGGGAGACTACTCAACCCTCCATCCGCTACTCTCCACCCGTACCAACCAAGCTCTCCATGTGGGGAATAACTCAACCCACCCAACCAAACTCTCCACTGCCAGCATAGCTGCTTTATCATATAACTGGAGGCCTAGCCTCTTTTAATAACTGGGGCAGAAGCCCTTTCGGTAAACTGGGACAGAAGCCCTTTTCGGTATACTGGGGCAAAGCCCTTTAACACTTCCTCCAATCATATAAACCCAACCCATGCATGTAATGATTATAACATGGCATATCGTATACATATCGTAGCATATCATGTGCATATCATTTGCATATCATAGCATATCATGAAAAATATCAATATCACAATCAACATAATCATTTTACAACCCTAGGGGTATAATGGTCATTTCTACCTAGGGGTAAAATAGTCATTTTTAAGCTATAAGGGTAATTACGTAATTTTAACACTTATTAGGGTTTTTCATACTTATTCAACATTCCGGAGAATTAAAACAGAAATTTTTAGCCTATTTTAACAAAATCGAGTTATTGGGCCCAAAACCCCTAATGGGCCTAACGAGTACTGATTTAGCCTTCTAAGTCCATTTAGCCTAAATACTACTATTGTTCTATCTGGGTTAATCATACATTTATCACAATTCCCTTTTAGCAATTTTTACTCCAAATGGGCCCGTAGGCCCATTGGGCCTAATTCAGCCCATCGAGGCCCAACTTACCAACATACTCAAAATCGTACTCTTACCTGTTCCATCGATTTCGTTAACCGAGCCCATTGTATTCTAACCTATTCACTGTTTATCTCGTTACCAGAAATTTAATGCTGCCGGGATTCGGCATTTTAGCTTTTCAGCCGACATTAATCTAAGCTACTACAAGGGGTAAGTTACGCACCTGCTTGGTGATGAACGATGACGAGATCTCCATGCGATTATCCTACAGTTCATTATTTAAATGATTAACCAAATAAACTACGAAAACCGATGCTAAGATTCCTTACCATACTCGGCCACACATTTAATGGCCATGAAACCTTACCTCTATCGATTTGAATCTACTAGATCTAGATCTGGTTGAATAGATTCCTTCAGTTCCTTGCGAGATCACCTTCTTCGCTAAATAATACACAGTCTAAGTTAGTTACTTGCCCACAAGGGCAAAACAGTCATTTAACACCCTAGGGGCAAAATGGTAATTTTACTCTACAGGAGAATTTCGGTAATTCTACCCTACAGGGGCATTTCGATAATTTTACAAATCAAGGGTAAAACAGTAATTTTACAAATCAGGGGTAAAACGGTAATTTTACAAATCAAGGGTAAAACGGTAATTTGACAAATTAGGGTTAAAATGGTATTTTTACAAGTTAGGGGTAAAATAGTACTTTTACAAATCGGGGGTATTTTTGTAATTTTGTAAATCGAGGGTAATTTGGTAATTTTATAAATCAGGGATATTTCAGTAATTTTGTAAACTAAGGGTATTTCAGTAATTTTGTAATCCAAGGGTATTTTAGTAATTTTGTAAATCGGGGGTAAAACGATAATTCTGCAAATCGGGGTACTTTGGTAATTTTATAAGTCGAGGGTATTTCAATAATTTGGTAAATTAAAGTATTCTAAACAGAGATAACAATGCGAATGGGCCTAAGGCTCATTCTCGGCCCAAATGGGCCCACACGCTCGTGTGGCCCTTTTAGCCCAAATCTAGCTACAGATATGCGATTCACCTAGTCTAGTCCAATATTTACTACACAATCAAACAACTTGTCCAAATGGGCCCGTAGGTCCATTGGGCCTACATGGCCCCTTCGGCCCATCGAGCCCGAAGTAGCTGTCCTACCGCTAGAGTAGTGAGAAATACACACCTGATAGGCATCTGAAGCTAATCCACCCTCTGAACGCTGCTATGCCCAGAAGCCAACAATAATCGCACCCTTGACTCTCCGAGGGTGTCGATCAACTACGGTCACTATCATTATGACCCAACGGCATACAGACCAACGAATGATCCAATGCCTAACCCCAACGAGCACGCTTCAACGTGAAAGGGGTAAGCCAAGAAAGGCATGCCTACTCTCCTCATGGATCGCTCTATTTAAAGCCAACTTCTCGCCTACTCCCATGCTAGCTTCCCGATGTGGGATCCTCCATCAACCTTCAAAAACTAAAGTATTAGCAAAATAATCAACCTTTGCAAGCAAAGGGATTCGAACCATAGACCTCTCGACAAGCCATGCCAAGACACCACCACTTGGACACAAGCTCCTTTGTGTCATAAGTTCAACGCATTTATCTTTAAAGGCCGCTCACTCGCTTCCAGATTTATTTAAAAGAAAAACCAAAATAAATTGCAAGAACCAAGACTTGAACCTTGGACCCCCTTGCTTCCTTGTCCCTTTAGTGGCGCTACTTTGCCACTACACCACACTCCTTTTTGTGACCAATCTTAGCCCAATTTATATATAACCCCTTATTGCCCAGATTTCTTTAAGAGGAAAAATCTAATAATTTTTTTCCTAGAGTTTTGGGTTGAACCAAGATTTTTCCCACACTATAATCACTTCTAAATTTATTTAGAAACTAAATTTAAACACCAAAAATAATATCATATATATTTTTAAATAAATATAATAATGATAATAATAACAATAATAACTTTATAAATATGTTTTTTTTTTCCTTATCTAATAAATAAAAATTTCAAATACAGTAATAATTTTATCTCATAATAATTATAATTTTCATAAATCAGTAAAAATAAATACAGTAGAATTTCTAATAATTTAATTTAAACATTAAATTAACAACATTAATTTTATAAATATATTTGCATCTAATAATGATAATAATAATAATATAATTTCATAAAAATTTAAAATATCATTAATAATAAATTTAAAAAAAACATCAGTTATAATAAATACAGTAAAAATTTACTAATAACAATTTAATTCAAATTCTTTCTTTTTTTTTTCTTTAAATAATAATATTTAAAAGTTCTCAATTTATTCAGGTTTTCACTTATTCGAACCCAAGCTCAAAACCTAATTCTTCTAGGCCCAAATTCAGGGTGTTACAAAAATAGACTCAATAAGCTTTAATACTATATCTCATTCATCATTTAATTCCATTTATACAATTTTTAGTGATTTTTCAAAATCACGTCACTGCTGCTATCCCAAAATAGTTTCATAACCAACTTTTACTCTTTCATAATTTCTTTGCATTAAACCTCATGTAGGCATACAAAACATCAACACATGTTCTTATTTAGCCATATCATAAGGACATACACATAAAATGGCCAAGTCCCTATAAATGCCATAACTGAAAACGTTTCAATGAAAATACCCAATTGGTAACTTGATAGTTGAAAGTGTGAAGCGATCTCCGATGACCTCCAACCTAAGCTTGTTTGATAACACTCTGGAACAGAGGAAAGGAAAGAGGTAGGCTTATAAAGCTTAGTAAGTTCACATGTAAAATAATAGGCATTAGTAATAAATTCAGCTTATTATTAAGCTTTCATAATTTGCATAAATATGTTAAGTTCTTACTTTCCCATCTTACTCATTGGTAACCTTACCAAAGGCTCGGAATAATAAAAGAAATACTTTACTTCCTAGCTTGCTTATGTACCTGCAACGTCTCATTTAACACATTAATAATCTTTCATAATAACTTACTTAATACTTGAATATACTCATTAAAATAGTTTTAATATCATCAACTAACAAAATCTTTCTTTTACTTCTCCACTTACTCTTTAACTTTCCTGTTTATCATTCCTTTACCTGAACTTTCTTGTAACATAGCTTGTATATTAGCCCAATGAACTATTTGGAATACTCAGGATACTTGGGGTTTCCTGGTTGATAATAGCCTGCCAATGCCATGCTCTAGGCATGGTCTTTGGGATGCTTCCTGTCCTGCCAAAGCCATATATCTTATATGGACTTACACGGGATGTTCCTCAACTGTCTCAACCTGCTAATGCCATATGTCTGATGTGGACTTACATGGGATGTTCCTCAACTGCCTCAACCCAAAATGTCATGACATTCCGTATCCCATACATTCCTAAGGTTCAAACGGGCTTTCTGATACTTTTTCTCTGTCACCTCATTTTTGATTCAACTTGAAATATTCTCATAAAATAAATGTATATATGTTGGAAATTAACAACATTAATATAAAATATCGAAACATTGCATTTATTTACCATAAAATTACATACTTACATTCTCAATCTCATCATATCCTCAATTTATCTTACTTTCCTCAAATTATGCTATTCAATACTTTCTTGATCTTATACAAAGCCACATTACCACTATGGTCTTATATGTAAACTTATTCGAATTCTCACTTTTAATGTCGAATCATTATCGAACATTTCTCAATTATTATCATTATATTCAAAAATCAATACTAAAACATTTATAACTAATATATCAATTTAGCATTCAAACATGCTTAATTAAATGCTTATTAAACACGTGAACTTACCTCGATACCAATACGGCCATTTTGACCAACTTTCTCGATTTTCAGTTTTTCTCCCGTTCTAGGTCCAAATCTCATTTTTCGGGATCTAAAACCTCATATTTCACTTATTTAATCAATGTACTAATCATTTCGAACCTAAAACATATTTTTACAAAATTTACATTTTTTCCCCTAATCTTTTGCATTTTTACACTTTTTCCCCAAAGCTCGGAAATAAATTTTTATTCAATTTCTTTGTATTTTATGCCTAACTGAACCATTTCATAAATATAACAGTCCACAATTCTAATTAAAAACTCACACTTATGACCAATTTTATAACTTTTATGATTTAGTCCTTTCGGACGTTTTCGTCGAAAATCACTCGGTAAAAACTGTTTCTTTAACCATAAACATGCATAATCTATCATAATTCATCAAAATACACAATTATTCAACATGGGTCAATTTTTGAAATCAAACCATAGCTCAAATAAATGGTAGAAATAGAGAAATATGTTACCGGGATTTCAAAAACATAAAAATCATTAAAAACAGGGCTAGAACGGACTTACAATCGAGCTTGGAAGCTTGAAAAACCCTAGCCATGGTTTCTCCATGCTATATTCGGCCTTGAGAAAGAAGATGAGCAAATTTTTGCTTGATTTTCCCTTTTTAATTCTTTTAAATTACTAAATGACCAAAAAGCTCTTAAAGACTTTTCTTTCAAATTTGTCTTATTCATGCCTATTTTTGTCCAACAATTTAGCCTATGGTCTAATTAATATTTAAGGACCTTCAATTTAAAAATTCATAACAATTGGACTCTTTTAACATATGGAACTCAACTTTTGCACTATTTACAATTTAGTTTTTTTGACTAAATTGAGTGCCCAAACGTCGAAATTTTTGAACGAAATTTTCAAAAAATCTTTTCATGAAATCATAGATCATAAAAATATAATAAATATAATATTTTCCTTATCGGATTTGTGGCCTCGAAACCACTATTCTGACAAGGCCCAAAATCAGGATGTTACACACTATGCATGCAAAATATAAAAGACAAAAATGAAAAAGAAATAATAGTTAAATGTGAAATTATCTTTATTTATTTATTTATTCATTTTTGAAATAAATAGAAAAATTTACACATTTACTACAATATGGGCACATTTCCCAACAACAATTTGGCTTCAAGGGTTGCTTGGTGAACTGGAAATTAAACTGAAGTGTGTTAAAGTGAATTACGATAGTTTGAGTGCTATTCAATTAGCAAAGGATCAAGTTTATCATGCAAGGATGAATCACATTGATGTCCGATATTATTTTGTATGAGAGATTCTAGAAGAAGGTGGAGTAAAGATCCAAAAAATTTCAACCATTGAGAATCTTGCAGATATGATGACTAAGGTTGTGACTGCGATCAAGTTCCAACTATGTTTGGACTTGATCAATGTTAAAACTTGAAGATTGAATTTTGAAGGTACTATCAAATGTTGTTTTGCAAGGAGATTGAAGATGTGAAAAGTTGCTAAGGTGGAGATTCGTTGAAATAACATAATCCCACATCTAAAAAATACAAGGTTGTAGAGTGCTTATCCTACTATAATAGAGGTGGTCTCTCCACCTTTAAATCATCCCAAAATTAGCCATTTCCTTCATAAGGAAAAATTTCCCTCTTGTAACTTTTCACTTGTATCTTTTGCGGTGAAATATATTAGGTAGTGTCCAAGGACGTAGGTGTAATTTGCCAAACCTCATTAAAATTTTGGGGTTCTTTATTGTTTTTCTTTCAATATTTTCTAGGGTACATTTGTAATGACTTATTGTACTATTAAATTACATTGGAGAGAGATTTTGTCTAGGAGGTTAGGTTTTAAGCGGGACCATTTTTGACCCCTCTAATCTTTCCTGAGAATTGAGCTTAGTGTGATTTTTTAGTACAATAAATAACTCTCTTTTAGCTTATTCACACAACATCGGTGGGGTATTGGTCCTGTGAGAGGTAAAAATATATATAATTATTAAATATTAAAATAAAGATAAATATATATTTAAAATTTTTAAAAAAATAATATGGGCGGGTTTAAAATGGACTTAGGTTAGCGATTTACAAATATGGGCGGGTTTGAGCAAAATTTTAGGCATATATTTCAGGTCAAGTCAAACTTGAACAAGCATAAAGTGTGTTAATATCATACTTAGACCCTGGTTGAATTCGATCTATCCTGACCCATAAAAGTTTCTAATGCTACATCATGTAAGCTATCTCAAATTATCATATTAAATTAACAAAAACAGTTAACTTGAGTTTTGAAAGTGCACATTTCAAAAAATAATATATATAATTATAGGGAAATATTAAATCTAAAAAGAATAGATATTGCAAAAACCTTTTATAGAATTTTAATTAATATATATCTCTAAATTACATTTGGAGAGAGATGCACTTATATCAGTGTAAAACTACTTTTTTTTGTACGATTAATATTTTAATGATCTAACTGTTAAATTTATTGATATAATTGTACTTGACATGCATGTAAATTTTCAAACCAATCTGATAATTTTATCATATCGATCTAAAGTATTCTATCTATTAATATATTTTGAACAACTGAAAGTTCTTTTTACATAAAATAAATAGTTAGACTTTTTAAGTTTACGTCAAATTTGACATACATTATATATATAAATAGTTATTAAAAATTAATTGAACAAAAATATACAAAAATATTTACACCGATATAAATAGATTTCCTTCATTAAATTATTTTTTTCAAAATACTAATTTACTTTGAAAAAAGTTGGGGATTCTAGTGTCATGGGCCGTGGACCAAAGCTCATGATCTTTGCGCACAAAGCGTCCTATGGAGGATAACTTATTAAATGGGGCTCATTTGACCTGTTTGAACTGACCCGACTTGTAGAACATATGAAGAAACTTATTTACTTGAAACCTTAGTGGCTCAAATATTAAATTAACAAAGGAAGTTAACTAAATGTTTGAAAGTACACATTTCAAAAAATAATATATATATATATATATATATATTGATCTAAAGTGTTGTATCTATTAATTTTTATTGAATGATTGAAAGGTTTTTACATAAAATAAATATTTAGACTTTTTAAATTTACGTCAAATTTGACATGCATTATCTATAGGGATAAATCCCAAAACTATACATGAACTAATGTTTAATGTACAATTGTATACATGAAATTCGATTTTGTGCAATTTTATACATGAAATTTTGATTTGATCCAATTCTTGTAAATTATTAACACAATTATTGATGTAACATCATTTTATGTTTATATATTGCATACATAAATAATTATATTTATCCAATATAAAAATAAATTGATGTAACATCTGGCTTGGTGAAGCCCTAATTTTGAAAACTATTTATGGAGGAAAGGCATGTAGAGTAAGTCTTGAATGTGTATAGTATTGGAATTTGACTAAGTATAATAATTTCTTGAGCAAACCTACAATAGCCCAATTCTGGCGAATATATCTTAAAGAAGTATTTTTGGCGAAGTAGTATCCGCCAAAATACAATTGTGGCATATGGAGAGGGCAGACTCTAGTATGAAAATAAGTAAAGGAGGGTCCCATGTTAGATTCTTATGATTTGTGGAATAAGATATGTGGAATAAGATTTATGGACAAGTAAAATTATTTTAATGAAATGAGTTACATTAGTGGTATAGTGCACCCTATAATTGTGGTCCCATGCCAGTTAAGTTACAAACTAAGCTAGTTAGGAACTAGTCGAACGTGAACCAGAAAAGTTAGAAACTAAGGAAATAATCGAGTAGGTTTCTTGATAGTGGTGGATTTTGGATAAAACAACTCAACATGGATGTAACAATTACCAAGTTCCCATAAAGACTTGGCTTAAGTTAAAAAGAGTACTCAGGTTTAGTTAAGGGGAGTTATCTTCTTCCCTCTTTTCCCAAAAATGCCAAGATCTAGGGCTGGAGGACAACAAAAGCACTTTATTAGAGCTTGATTTGGAATCATGGATCCTACTAGTAATTTCTCCATGTTGATGTGAGTTTTTATAGCTTTGAAAAGTAGATATGCATGAGTGCCTAAAGAAGTAAGGCTCTGTTTATGGATTATTTATGTTTAAGATGATGGAATGGTTATCCAAACGGGTTTTTATGGTGTTCTTTTGTCTTGAGAGACAGTGGTTGTTGTAATTCCTAAGAGAATCTTGGATCAGGAGCTCAAGCTGGTATGTGTTTCTATCAGGTGAGTCTCTAAGTCGACTCTTGTATGTTTGTCATGTATTCTAGAAACTTTTGTACAAAATGACTGAAACTAGAAATGTAACAGCCCGATTTATATCCTAGTCAGAATAGTGGTTTAATGTAACATCCCAAAACCGGCCTAGACGTTATGATCGAATTTGGCGATGTCACATTGTAGTGTTTTTTTTATAAAACTTGATCTTGTTGATAAAAACCCATTTGAAGGTTAAAGCCTCTTTGTTTATTCTTAAATCACCTTTCGAAATCATGTTTTCATTTGAAAATTTACTTTATACTAAAACCTTATTACGATTTAATCAAAAATTTGTTAATCAAATTCAAACGTTGTTGCACTTTTTTTAAAAAAAAATAGTGTTTGTTGCGGAAGCTTAAAAATCGTGCTGCGAAAATATGATGTTTTGAAAACAGTCAATGTTTTGGAAAACCGCATTTTACTTCTAGAAGATATAAAATATGATAAATAAAATGCCAAAATAAACTAGAAAATAAAAGAGGCCTTATTACATTAAAATTCCCAAACTTAAGTTACTAAATATAAAAAGTCATAAGAAAAGCAGATGCAGGTGTGTGGCCACCCTTGAGTCCCTCGCAGCATCGATCCGCCTAGTACTGGGAATTACCTGCACAGTTAAAAGCGAGGTGAGTTTATGAAAACTCCGTGTGTAAACCCCTGATAAAGAAAGTCAGTAAGATAAATAGGATATAGAAAAAGTCTGGGCCTAAGCCCATCACAATATTAGAAACAGAATCAAGAGGGCCTAAGCCCAATGCAAAATCAGTAAATAGAGCAGACATGCAATAGTGCAACCCACCCCAATCCCGCCAACAAACCAGTCTGTACCTCCAACACACCATGTGGGGATAAAATCGACCCACCCACCCAGCACACCAATATTGGAGCCAAGCTGCCAGTACAGTATATATGGCAAAGCCATCAATAATGGCACAAAGCCTTCGGTAATATGCACAGTGTAATGGTATCGGTAATAGAAACGACACAAAGCCTTCGATAATATGCATGGCACAAAGCCATCGATAATATACATGGCATAAAGCCACCAGTAATATGCATGGAATGAAGCCTTCAAAATGGCACCAAGTCCTCAGAACGGCACAAAGCCTTCAGAAACGGCACCAAGCCTTTAGTAATAGCACAAAGCCTTTAGAAACAGCACCAAGCCTTGAGTAACGGTACAAAGCCTTTAGAACAAAATATGTGGCAAAGCTATCGGAACAGTACTACCTCCATATCAACATCCCAACCCATGCAGTATGACGTGCATGAATACAACATATAAGGGTATAACAGTCATTCTACCCTACAGGGGTATTACGGTCGTTTTACCCTACAAGGGTATTTCGGTCATTTTACCCTACATGGGTATTACAGTCATTTTACCCTATAAGGGTATTTTTGTCATTTTACCCTATAGGGGTAATTCGGTCATTTTACCTTACAGGGGTATTACGGTCATTTTACCCGACAGGGGTACTATGGTCATTTTACCCTACAGGGGTAATTTGGTCATTTTAGCCTACAGGGCTATTACGGTCATTTTACTCTACAGGGGTAATACATTCATTTTACCCTATAGGGGTAATTCGATTATTTTACCCTACAGGGGTATTACGGTCATTTTACCCAACAGGGGTACTATGGTCATTTTACCCTACAGGGGTAATTTGGTCATTTTACCCTACAGGGGTATTGTAGTCATTTTACTCTATAGGGGTAATACAGTCATTTTACCCTATAGGGTAATTCGATCTTTCTACCCTATAGGGGTATACGGTTATTTTACCCTACAGGGGTAATTCGGTCATTTTACCCTACAGTGGTAATTCGATCATTTTACCTTTCGGGGTAATTCAGTCATTTTAACCTACAGGGGGTAATCAGGTCATTTTACCCTTTGACAGAAATTCAGTCATTTTACTCTTCAAGGGTAATTTAGTCATTTTACCCTACGAGGGTATTTTAGGGTCTAGGTACACTTACCAACCCATCAGGAGATCTATAGTCGCCTCGAGCGGCTTACGTATACGCTCTGTGGCCCATTTAGCCTAGATTTAGCCACGACTATGTGAACTATATAACCCAGTCCAATCTTTACCATAAAACATGGAAATTATTCGTGTGGGACCCACGAGCCTATTGGGCCCACATGACCCATAATGGCCTAAGCCCATGAGAACGCTCATGGCGGCCTCTACAGTCTTATGCCCACGTTCATGGGATCAGTTTCACCATACCAGCGTTCACCGCCCATGTGACCTCAAAGCCCAACCTTCTAGCTTTTTGACTTTTGTCGAACTACAGACAGATCAGTGCGAAATACACGCTCTTTCAACTTTTTAGTCGATTACTTATAGGGTAAAACTACATACCTATTTACGAGACTTACGAATAGCCTACGAGCACTAATATCGCAGCCAAGCTGCCAATATAGTATATGTGGCAAAGCCATCAGTAACGGCACAAAGCTTTCAGTAATGTGCACAGCATAAAGCCATCGATAATATGAACGGTGCAAAGCCTTCGATAATATGCACGGCACAAAGCCATCGATAATATATATGGCACAAAGCCACCGGTAATATGCATGGCATGAAGCCCTCAAAATGGCACCAATCCCTCAGAATGGCACAAACACAAAGCCTTCAAAAACGACACCAAGCCTTTAGTAACATCACAAAGCCTTCAGAAACGACACCAAGCCATTAGTAACGGCACAAAGCCTTCAAAACAAAATATGTGGCAAACCCACCGGTATAGTACTACCTCCATATCAACATCCCAACCCATGTAGTATGACGGCATGAATGCAAAATACATAAAAATCACACGGCATGCTCAATCAATCAAACAGCATATAACGGCATAACAGTCATTCTACTCTACAGGGGTATTAAGGTTGTTTTACCCTGCAAGGGGTATTTTGGTCATTTTACCCTATAGAGGTATTATAGTCATTTTACCCTACAAGGGTATTATGATCATTTTACCCTACAGGGGTAACTCGGTCATTTTACCCTACAGGGGTATTACGGTCAGTTTACCTGACAGGGGTACTACGGTCATTTTATCCTATAGGGGTAATTTGCACATTTTATCCTACAAGGGTATTACGGTCATTTTACCCTACAGGGGTAATTCGGTTATTTTACCCTACATGGGTAATACGGTCATTTTACCATACAGGGGTAATTCAGTCATTTTACCCTTTGGGGGTAATTTGGTCATTTTACCCTACAGGGGGAAATTCGGTCATGTTACCCTTCGAGTGAAATTCAGTCATTTTACCCTACGAGGGTATTTTGGGGTCTAAGTACACTTACCGACCCATTAAGAGATCTATAGTCGCTCAAGTGGCTTACGTACCCTATACGGTATATATGGGCCCAAAGGCCACTATCTGGCCTAAGTGGGCCCACATGCTCATGTGGCTCATTTAGCCCAGATTTAGTTATGGCTATGCGAACTACATAACCCAGTCTAATCTTTACCAGATAACGTGGACATTATCCATGTGGGGCCCACGAGCCTATTAGGCCTACACGGCCCATAACGGTCTAAGCCCATGAGAACGCTCATGGTGGCCTCTACAGTCTTATGCCCACATTCGTAGGCTTGGTCTCACCACACGAGCGTTCGCACGCCCATGTGACCCCAAAGCCCAACCTTCCGGCTTTTCGGCTTTCGCCAAACTACAGACAGATTAGTGTGGAATACACACTCTTTCGGCTTTTCAGTCAATTACTAGGTATAGGGTAAAGCTACACAACTATTTACGAGACTTGCGAATAGCCCACGAACACCAAACCTACATTCAACGATGATATTCTATTAGTAACTTAATGACAGGGTTAATCACCCTCTTCTAATACTTAAATCAAACAACATCGATACTTGCCTTGTTTGAACGAGCGTGGTTTAACCCGTTTAAACTGTTGACGAAGATTGATAAAAAACCCCTTGATGGATATCTGTGTACAATTGGACTTTATTAAATGAGATTGTTTACACATGTGGCTAAAATCCACATTTGATAACTTACATAACCATAGAAAGCATGTGTCCTACACTTTAGAATGCTAGCCCAACTATTTACCTTTGATTGAGTGATGAGAGAAAAGTTCCATCTACCTCAGAACACTCGCAACTCCTTCATTCCACGAGAAAACCTAGGAACCAAACGAATCGACATACCATGAAAAAGGAAGGGAGGATTCGTCCATAAAAGAAAAGAAGTAATCGGTTTAGAATAGTGCAAAAGAGAGGAGACTTAATACTCTTTAAAGAATAAAGAGAGCAAAAAGAAGTTGAAAAATTACTCACTGCTTTGCCAGAAATAGTTGCCAAACTGAAACACAAATGAAGGGTTTGAGGGATGGAGAAAAAGAGAATCAATAAAGCTGAGACTAAAATCGAATGAGTTGAGAAAGAAGAAGGAGAAGGATATTTGGCCTAGGAAAACAATATGAAAAGTGAAAAAAAATATTGATCTAATAGAGAGAGAACAAAAAAAAGATAAATCGAGGATTGAAGGAAAGGCAAAATCGGAAGGTATCTTTAATCCCAACTAAAATTCAGCACTAAAAGTAAAACGACCCAAAACACAAATTAAGAAGAAGTAAAGATGCACAAAATCAAAAGGGATCATAAACGAGTTCAGGAGCACAAAACAAAACAATCCCGAAAGAAACATCCCCAGAAACTGAATGTATGAGTGCCCAAAGCCCCTATATGGCACAACTCTCCTCCTTAAACCAAATTCCTTGATTATCTCCATAATCTGCTCCTAAAAATCCTCCTTTATCTCCTCCATGATTTTCTCCATAATCCACTCATTGACCAGTTCAAACTTAGCTAAACAGAGTTCCGATCAACCTCTACTTCTCACATGGCAAGAGAGCAAAATAAATACTCTTCTTACCTTGCCATAACTTGAACCTTAGACCTCAAGAGAACTCCACACGCCACCTACCACTGCACCATAAGCTTTTTTTGTCACATTTTATCCTCAATGAATTATAAGGTCTACTTTCAAGCACCAAGTGTTTTATTCACTTAAAACTAAAAATTTTGCTAAAGCCCAGGTTTGAACCCAGGACTTCTCCAACACTTCTCAAGACCCTTAACCGCTGAAGCAAGCCTTCATTTATTTCACTTCTTGCACAATAAATATTTATGTGTCGTCTTCCAACCGCTCCCTAGGCTCAAGGCCTATTTCTTCTAGGCCCAAAATTCGGAGTGTTACAGTTGACCCCTCCTTAAAGAAATTTCATCCTCGAAGTTTCAAACTATCAGAACGGTCGCACACACAGACTTCACCACCACGCTCCCGCTGCGCACTCTAATTCTAATTTAGGTATATGGCCAGATGACGAGGACGCAACTCGAGCATATCTACGGCCTCTACCACGGTCTCTTTGTATCTCATCTGTGTGCACCTCTTGTGCTCATTAACTATTCGTGTCTTGTCTGATTTAATAGTTTTATGCAGATCAATTTATAGATCAGCAATTAAGCAAATGTCTTATGAGAAATAGTAGTTTTGAGTTTTGTCTTCGCAGTTCGTAGGCTCACTACAGATTCAGTCTACTCTAACTAGAGAGTATTAGTACAGTCTAGTATCTAAAGAAATCACCGTATTTCTATCTACTGCATTTCAATTTAAACAGACAATAATATTAAGAGACTGACAGATTCGGCACCGGAGACTCGGTGTGCCACGCTTTTCAGAAGGAAATATCTCAAACCACTTTCATATTTGAAAACAGCTTACTGAAATTCAAAAATGTAAAAACTCATTCCCTAGTCGAGTTTTGCAACTTGGCTTTGATACCACTAAATGTAACACCCCAAACCCGGCCTAGATGTTATGGCCAAATCTGGTAGTGTCACATTGCAATGCTTTTTATAAAACTTGATCTTGTTGATAAAAGCTCGTTTGAAGGTTAAAGCCTCTTTGTTTATGATTAAATCACCTTTTGAAATCATGTTTTCATTTGAAAATATGCTTTATACTAAAACCTTATTACGATTTAATAAAAAATTTGTTAATCAAATTCAAACGTTGCTGCAGTTTTTTTTTTAAATAGTGTTTGTTGCGAAGCTTAAAAATTGTGTTGCGGAAACATTATGTTTTGAAAACAGTCAATGTTTTCGAAAACCGCATTCTACTTCTAGCAGATATAAAATATAATAAACAAAATCCCAATAGAAATCAGAAAGGCCTTATTAAATCGAAATTCCCAAACTTAAGTTACCTAATATAAAAAGTCATAAGTAAAGCAGATGCGATTGTGTGGCCACCCTCGAGTCCCTCGCAGCACCGATCCGCCTGGCACTAGGGATTACCTACACGGTTAAAAGCGGGGTGAGTTTACGAAAACTCCGTGTGTAACCCCCTAATATAGAAACAGTAAGTCAGATAAACAGGATACAAAAACAGTCTGGGCCTAAGCCCATTGAAGCATCAAAAACAGAATCAGGTGGGCCTAAGCTTGATGCAGAATCAGTAAACAGAGCAAACATCCAACACTGCAACCCACCCCAATCCAGCTAACACACCACTCTGTACCACCAACACACTATGTGGGGATAAAATCGACCCACCCACCCAGCACACCAATATCGCAGCCAAGCTACCAGTACAGTATATGTGGCAAAGCCATCAGTAACGGCAGAAAGCCTTCAGAAATATGCATGGCATAAAGCCCTTGATAACATGAATGGCGCAAAGCCTTCGATAATATGCACGGCACAAATCCATCGATGATATACATGGCACAAAGCCACTAGTAATATGCATGGCACGAAGCTTTCAAAATTGCATCAATCCCTCAGAACGGTACAAAGCCTTCAAAAATGACACCAAGCCTTTAGTAATAGCACAAAGCCTTCAGAAATGGCACCAAGCCTTTAGTAATGGCACAAAGTCTTCAGAATAGAATATGTGGCAAAGCCACTGGTATAGTACTACCTCCATATCAACATCCCAACCCATGCAGTATGATGCGCATGAATGCAAAACACATAAATATCATAAGGCATGCTCAATCAATTAAACAGCATATAAGGGCATACTAGTCATTCTACCCTACAGGGGTATTAAGGTCGTTTTACCCTATAGGGGTATTTCGGTCATTTTACCCTACAGGGGTATTACAGTCATTTTACCCTACAAGGGTATTACGGTCATTTTACCCTACAGGGGTATTACGGTCATTTTACCCGATAGAGGTACTACGGTCATTTTACCCTATAGGGGTAATTTGGACATTTTATACTACAGTGGGTGTTACAGTCATTTTACCCTACAGGGCTAATACAGTTATTTTACCCTACAGGGATAATACGATCATTTTACCCTACAGGGGTAATACGATCATTTTACACTACAGGGGTAATTTGGTCATTTTACCCTTTGGGGGTAATTTGGTCATTTTACCCTACAAGAGGAAATCCGGTCATGTTACCCTTCAAGGGTAATTTGGTCATTTTATCCTACGGGGGTATTTTGAGGTCTAAGTACACTTACCGACCCATTAGGAGATCCATACTCGCCTCAAGTGACTTACGTACCCTATACGGTGTATATGGGCCCAAAGGCCACTATCCGGCCCAAGTGGGCCCACACACTCATGTGGCCCATTTAGCCCAGATTTAGCCATGGCTATGTGAACTACATAACCCAGTCTAATCTTTACCAGATAACGTGGATATTATCCTGTGGGGCCCACGAGCCTATTGGGCCCACACGGTCCATAACGGCCTAAGCCCATGAGAACGCTCATGGTGGCCTCTACAGTCTTATGCCTATATTCGTGGACTTGGTTTCACCACACGAGCGTTTGCACGCCCATGTGACCTCAAAGCCCAACCTTCCGGCTTTTCGGCTTTCACCGAACTACAGACAGATCAGTGTGAAATACACACTCTTTCGGCTTTTCAGTCAATTACTAGGTACAAGGTAAAGCTACACACCTATTTACGAGACTTGCGAATAGCCCACAAGCACCAAACCTACATTCAACGATGATATTCTATTAGTCACTTAGTGACAGGGTTAATCACCCTCTTTTAATACTTAAATCGAACAACATCAATACTTGCCTTGTTTGAACGAGTGCGGTTTAACCCGCTTAAACCGTTGACGAAGATTGATAAAAAACCCCTTGACAGATATCTGCGTACAACTAGACTTTATTAAACGGGATTGTTTACACATGTGGCTAAAATCCACATTTGATAACTTACATAACCACAGAAAGCATGCTGCTTACACTTTAGAATGCTAGCCCAACATATTTACCTTTGATCGAGTGATGAGAGAAAAGTTCCATCTACCTTAGAACACTCGCAACTCCTTCATTCCACGAGAAAACCTAGGAACCAAATGAATCGACATACCATGAAAAAGGAAGGGAGGATTCGTCCATAAAAGAAAAGAAGTAATCAGTTTAGAAGAGTGCAGAAGAGAGGAGACTTAATACTCTTGAAAGAATAGAGAGAGCAAACAAAAGTTGAAAAATTACTCACCGCTTTGCCAGAGACAGTTGCCAAACCAAAACACAAGTGAAGGCGGTGAGGGATGTAGAAGAAGAGAATCAATAAAGCCGAGACTAAAATCGAATGAGTTGAGAAAGAAGAAGGAAAAGGATATTCAGCCTAGGAAAATAATATGATAAGGGAAGAAATATTGATCTAATAGAGAGAGAACAGAAAAGAGATAAACCGAGGATTGAAGGAAAGGCAAAACTGGAAGGTACCTTTAATCCCAACCAAAATTCAGCACCAAAAGTAAAAAGACCCAAAACACAAATAGAGAAGAAGGAAAGATGCACAAAACCAAAAGTGATCATAAATTAGTTCAAGAGCACAAAACAAAACAATCCCTAAAGAAACACCCCCAGAAGCAGAATGTATAAGTGCCCAAAGCCCCTATACGACACAACTCTCTTCCAGAAAACAAATTCCTTGATTATCTCCACAATCTCCTCCTAAAAATCCTCTTTTATCTCCTCTATGATTTTTTCCATAATCCACTCTTTGACTAGTTCAAACTTCCTTCAACAGAGTTTCAATCAACCTCTGTTTCTCACATGGTAAGAGAGCAAAATAAATACTCTTCTTACCTTTCCATGACTTGAACCTCAGACCTCAAGAGAACTCCACACGCCACCTACCACTGCACTATAAGCTCTTTTGTGTCACATTTTACCCTCAATGAATTATAAGGTCTACTTTCAAGCACCAAGGGTTTTATTCACTTAAAACCAAAAATTTTGCTAAAGCCCAGGTTTGAACCTAGGACTTCTCCAACACTTCTCAAGACCCTTAACCACTGAAGCAAGCCTTCATTTATGTCACTTCTTGCACAACAAATATTTATATGCCGTCTTCCAACCGCTCCCCATGCTCAAGGTCTATTTCTTCTAAGCCTAAAATTCAGGGTGTTACATTTTGGGGCAACAAATTTGAATCAGAAAATAATTTTAATATTATATTTCTGTGCTTATAGTATGTGAATTAATATGTGTGAAAGATTCATATGAAAATTTAATCATTTGTGTGCTTAATTTGCAAAAAAGGACAAACGCAAAAAATGCAAAATTGTCCTTCTAATTGAAAAATGGCTGAATTGACTTGGTATATTAAATTTGAGGTCCCTAAAATGTAAGTGTACCATTAGAATTATGCATGGAAAAAGCTAGACATTACTTAGTGGGTTTTAAATGATATTATAAAGGTTAAAAGTGGAATTTGATAATTAAATGATAAAATAACAAAATAAATGTGTGAAAATAGGCCATTTTATTCATCTTTGGCTGAAAATAACAAGAAAATTTCTAGGGTTTGGCACTTGTGATTGTTGATTAAGGTATGCTTTTGCTTCGGTTTTTGATAATTTTTATGTTTTTGAGATTGTTGCTTAGTCTAGTATCAAGCCCATGCCTCAATTTAAGAATATGAAGAAGATTTTGAAATGTGCCATTGATGAAACTGTGAGCTTTTTGATGTTAGTTGATGAAAAATAAAAGTTATGTGTTTGATAAATATGTTTTATCTTTAGATTTTTGGTGAATTTGGCTATTTTGGGCTAAATTGTGAAAACGACATTTTGAGGGATTAAAATGTGAAATTTTTGAAATATGTGGGCTTATATAAGCTAAGGGTATGTTCAGCTCGGCAATTTTATAAAGGAATTTTATGTATTTTGTGATTTTGTAAATTAGGGACTAAAGTGTTAAAATGTAAAAATATGAGGGCTAAATTGTAAAAGTCCCTAAATATGCGTTTATGGATTGATTTGAATGAATGTGAGATTGAATGAGTTAATTTTTAATACATATAGATCAAGAAAAGAGGAATCCAGAATTAGATCGAGGGAAATCAAAAGTTGATGAGTAATCGACTCATTTCATCGTTTCACACTCGAGGTAAGTTCATAGGTAGTAATTTCATTATAAATGAATGTTAAATACATTAATATTGTATTAACTATGATGTTGAGATTTTGGAAAAGGATAACTACTGAATGTGATATTACGAAATTGTTTAATGGTGGAAATGAAAGGTGGAAAGCTCAGTTGAACCTTACAAATAGTTTCGGGATGCTAGCGACATGTCACTAGGTTAAGAGTTGGCTTCGGACCATGAAATCAGCACTACAGGAGCAAGTAATACCTTGATTTGGCTACGGGCCATGGTTAGGTACTTATCGATCAAAACCTTTAGGTATTCGATATTTATTCCAAATAGTTTAATGAACGAGCAAATGATGCAATTGAGAAATAGACTAGTACGAATTGATGCAGGTATGTATGATAGTTATACGAGAATTAAATCAAAAGACTCAATAAGATGAGTTAGTCATGTTGTAATATGTGAAAGGTTTGTGGTATTATATTTTTGGATTTGATCGGTTTAATTGATTTATTTATAAATGTTATTATACATTGAATTACTTACTTATGAACTTACTAAGCTATAAAGCTTACTTGGTGTGTTCATCTCTATTTTATAAATATTGAAGCTATTGGAAGCTTGGGGATTGTTGAGGATCATCACCACACTATCAAACTTTATTTTGGTACCTTTTGAAAATATAAATATTAATGTATGGCATGTATAGAGTACAAGTCTTTAAATAAGTTTTGATAAGTATATATGTTATGCCATGTAATATGGCTAGCTTATGGTTGAAATTATGGCTTAGTTTTGACATGAAATATGTGGTAAGAAATAGTATGTTTTTATGCTAATGGATGACTAAATGAATTGGTCAATTTGATATGTTCTTGAAAGGGATTTTGGTATGATTTGGCTTGTGAATGAAAGTGATAATAGATAATATGATCATGTATGATTGAATAGAAGTGTTGGTGAGATTTTTGGTATGATTTGGTATGAAAATGAGTTTAGATTGGTTGGTGATATTAAGGTCAGATTAATGTATGTTTTGGAAGTGTAATTGGATGAAAATGTTGTTGTATTGTTGTGCTATTTGTGCCTGTTGGGAAGACCCAATATAGGTGGCATATTGGCCTTGTAAATGACCTATTTTGCGCCCACATGGGCAGGGACACATGCTTGTGTCTTTGCCGTGTTGCTCGAGGGCCATTTTGAAATGTACCTAGGCAGACCACACTGTCTCACACACGAGCGTGTGACATGACCATGTGATTCATGTTGTGTAATTAAAACAAGTTAGTGAGGTATATGGCTTAGGCACATGGGCGTGTCTATTGGCCGTGTGTAGCACACAGGCATGTCTATTTACCGTGTGTGGCACACGGGCTGGTACACGGGCGTATGGCCGGCCGTGTGACCTAACTCAGTATGGGTGCCCTGTTTTACCACGGCCTAGACACACGGGTGTGCCTAATGCTGTGTGAGCCATACGACCTCCCCACACGGGCATGTGACCTCTGTAACTTTGAAAAATGTTTAAGTTTCAAAAAATTTTGTATGAGCCCGGTTTAGTCCCGACCTTCCTAAGGGACTTTGTATGTATGATTTGCTCTAATATGATGATATATGAATGATGATTAGTAAAAGTTTATGAAATGTTTAGATATGTCTAGTCATGCTCTTAACCCTAATCTGGCGATAGATATTGGTTAGAGGTGTTACAATTTGATTGGTATCAGAGCTATGATTTATTCGATTCTAGGACTAACGTAGTGTGTTAGAGTCTAGTGATACATGCCATATTTATGAATTGTGGTAGTGTGATGAATCCTGACAGATGAAATGTGTTTTCGTACAGTAAATGGATCCTGAACGAGCCGTAGCTAACAATGTCAAAATTAATACACTTGCTCCTGCTCAAGGGGTAGTGCCACCCAAATATAGAATTGCTGTGAGTAACCTCGAGGGAGAGGCCAAGAATGCCTTCTTCCAAATGATGAATGAATAGTTCACGGAATTCGTTCATACGGATCTGGCTACTCAACAACCTCCACCCCACCTGTTCCTCAACAAATCCCTGCTATTCCTCAAGTTTTAGATCTAATACGATTGAATAAGTGACCAGTAGATAAGATTCGGAAATATGGGGCTGAAGAGTTTTGTGCTACTATTGATGATGATGCGGAGAGAGCTGAATTCTAGCTCAAAAACACAATTTGAGTATTTAACGAATTGTCTTGCATTACAGATGAATGTATCAAATATGTGGTATTTGCTAAGAGATAATGCGTATCATTGGTGGAAAACGTTGATCTCTATGGTTCCAAGGGAAAGAGTCACTTGGGAGTTCTTTCAATCTGGATTTTGAAAGAAATATATAAGTCAGTGATTTCTCGATCAGAAACATAAAGAATTTCTAGAGTTAAAACAAGGTCGAATGATGGTGACAGAATATGAAAGAGAATTTGTATGACTGAGCAAGTATGTTCGAGAGTATATTTCTACTAAAGAGATTATGTGTAAACGGTTTGTTGATGGGTTGATTGAAGATATAAAACTTCTAGTTGGAATTCTAGAGTTGAAAGAATTTGTTGTTTTAGTCGAAAGGGCTTGTAAAGTTGAGGACCTCGGCAAAGAAAAGAAGAAAGCAGATTCAGAAGTTAATGACTCCAGAAAAAGATCAATGAGTAAATAGCATCAATCTTCTTCAAAGAAATTCAGAGATTCATATACTAGAACGAATGCTTCGATGGGATATTCAAACAGGGATCATGCAAAACCATACTCCAGTTTTAAAGCTCGAGCTACTTCAATGTCGAGTGTTGGTAGTGTAAGGGATAATAAACCCGAGTGTCAATAGTGCGGGAGACGACATTTTTGTGAATGCTAGAACAAAAGTAATAAAGCTTGTTATAAATGTGGATTGTTAAATCATTTTAAGCGAGATTGTCCTGAGTTAGCTAAACAAGAAACCATACATAATATGATGCCTTGTAATACAGTGGTAAGAGGGAGACCACCCAGAGGTGCTGGGAATGTAAGTGATAGTCGAGGGGCTATGAAAGATTCAACTGTGAGGTCTGAGGCCAGAGCACCTACATAGGCTTACACTATTCGCGCTCGCGAAGAAGCGTCATCACCAGACATCATTACCGGTACTTTTACTCTTTATGATCTTTTGTGATTGCATTGATAGATCTAAGATCTACTGAATTTGTGATTAGAGTATCGAACCCCTTAGGAAAAAGTGTCCTGGTTGATAAAGTGTGAAAGAATTATCCGTTGATGATTCGAGACATCTGTTTTCTGGTTGATCTGATGCTATTACCTTTTGATGAATTTGATATAATTCTAGGTATGGATTGGCTAACTTTGCATGATGCTATTGTGAATTGTACAAGAAAGACTATTACCTTTCGAGACATCTAGTGACTTAAATGGGTTGCCAGTTGTGATATCTGCAATGAAAGCTCTGAAATATGTGAAAAAGGGATGTGAAGCTTATTTTGCATATGTGATTGATTCAAAAGTGACAAAAAAGAAAACTGAATCAGTGCCTGTTATTTGTGAGTTCCCTGATGTGTTTCCTGAAGAACTTCTAGGATTACCTCCGCTTCGAGAAGTTAAATTTAGCATTGAATTGGTATCGAGTACTACTCCAATTTTGATAGCTCCGTATAGAATGACTCTGATCGAATTGAAATAATTAAAGTCTCAATTGCAAGAGTTGACAGATAGAGGGTTCGCAAGACCAAGTTTCTCACCTTGGGGTGCTCCTGTTCTGTTTGTGAAAAAGAAAGATGGTACGATGAGAATGTGCATTGATTACCTTTAGTTGAACAAAGTGATTATAAAGAATAAATATCCTCTGCCCAGAATTGACGATTTGTTCGATCATTTGAAAGGTGCTACTGTGTTTTCAAAGATAGATCTGAGATCGGGCTATTATCAGTTGGGAGTAAAAGATTCAGAGATTCTGAAAACTGCTTTCCGAACGAGGCACAGGCATTATGAATTTTTAGTTATGCCTTTCGAATTAACAAGTGCACATGCTGTTTTTATGGACTTGATGAACATAATTTTCAAACCTTATTTAGATCGATTTGTTTTCGTATTGATTAATGATATTTTGATTTATTCACGGGATGAAATTGAACATGCTTAGCATTTGAGAGTTGTGCTACAGACTCTGCGTGATAAGCAACTATTCGCAAAGTTTAGTAAATGTGAATTCTGGTTACACGAAGTTGGTTTTCTAGGCCACATTGTGTCAGCATTCGGTATTTGAGTTGATCCAAACAAAATTTCAACTATTCTAGATTGGAAGCCTCCGAGAAATGTTTCTGAAGTCCATAGTTTTCTGGGACTTGCCGATTATTATCAATGATTTGTGAAAGGCTTCTCGATGATTACGACTCTATTGACGAGACTACTTCAAAAAGATGTGAGGTTTGAATGGTCTGGTAAGTGTCAAAAAAGTTTTGATCAGTTGAAAGCTTTGTTAACTGAAGCTCCAGTACTTGTACAACCAGAATCGGGTAAACAATGTCATTTATAATGATGTTTTATTGAATGTCCTCGGTTGTGTTTTGATGTAGGAAGGCAAGGTTATAGCTCATGCCACGAGATAGTTAAAGCTACATGAGAAGAATTATCTGACGCATGACCTTGAGTTAGCTGCGATAGTATTTGCTTTGAAAATTTGGCGTCACTATTTGTTCGATGAAAAATGTCACGTCTATTATTATCATAAAAGTATAAAATACTTGATGACTCAGAAAGATTTGAATCTAAGACAACGAAGATGGCTACAACTGTTAAAAGACTACGAGCCTTTTATTGATTATCATCTGGGAAAAGATAAGGTTGTTGCTGATGCTTTGAGTCGAAAAGCACTGTTTGTGTTTCGTGCGATGAATACCCTGTTGTTTCTACAATAGATTATTGATGCTCAGAAGGTTGATAATGAAATGCTAGTGAAACGAGTTAAGTGTGATTCCAGTTCTAATGTAGAATTTCGAATTAGTGATGATGATTGTTTGTGTAACAGCCTGAACTAGGGCCTAGACAAAATAGTTACGAGACTACAAATCTGAAGTAGAAAAGTATATTTTATGATTATTATTAAGTTTAATGATTGCATGATAGTGATAAAATTCCATGAAGAGTTTTTATGAAAAAGTGATTAATTTGTCCTTAAGGACTAAATTGCAAAATTTGCAAAATATGAGTTTCTAGATGGTTTAGGTATGAAATAGCATAAAAAATTAATGGAGGTCCTTAATTAGCAAGTAAACCATTTATCAGCATGATGGACAAAAATGCCCATGGAAGGAAAATTTTCTAAAGAAATGGCTTAAGAGCATTTTGGTCATTTGGTAAAGTTAAGCAATAGAAAGGGAAAAAGAAAGAAAAAATGGTATCATCTTCTTCCCTAGAGTGCCGAATTTGAAAAGCCTCCATAGCTAGGGTTTTTTTCATTTTCAAGCTTCAAGTAAGTGACTCCAAGCCCTATTTTTCATGTTTTTCGTATTTTTGAAATCCTCATAGCTTAATCTAGCTATTTCTACCACTAATTTGAGGTAGGGTTTATATTCAAAAATATACCCATGCATGACATGCAAGTATTTTAATGTCTAGTGGTAGAATATGAAAGTTTAAAGTGTAGTAAACACCTTTCTCTAGGTGATTTTTCATGAAAGTCCCTAATAGGGACTTAATTGCAAAGTTAATATAATGTGTAGTAAATGTACAAATTGATGAGAAATGTGAGCTGTTATGAGCACAAAGGTTCGGCTAGGCTTGGGTAGTCAAGAAGTTAAGTGCATTTCATTTTACAAGCCTAGGGACCATTTTGCAAATATGTAAAAAATTTAGGAGTAAAATTATAAATTTTGCTAAAGTGTCAATTATGGGCTAATTAGCCAATGTGTGTATTAAACAAGCTTAATTTTTTATTTAGATCAAGAAACACGAAGCTCGAAATGAAACTAAGGAAAAAGTAAGGTGGTGGACTAAATCGTATTCAACCGCATTTTGGACCCGAGGTAAGTTGTATGTAATAAACTTAGCGTTTTGCATGATGAAAATTATTATGATGATATTTCATGAATTCTATGTATTTCTATGAAATTTATTGTTATGAAAATTTACAAAGAAATGATGATAAAATAAATGAGAAAGCTCGATTAAAATTTAAGGAATACGAAGGGTACCGTAGTCATATCATGAGATATGTAGGTCTTGTGTAAGACCATGTCTGGGACATGGCTTTGGCACCGAATTGAGATCCTCTGTAAGACTATGTCTGGGACATAGCATTGGCATCCACATTAGGTCTCGTATAAGACCATGTTTGGGACATGGCGTCGGACTGAGATGAGATATAGATCCCCTATAAGACCTCGTCTGGGACCTGGCTTGGGCATCTGAGAGAGAGATCCCCTATAAGAACATGTCTAGGACATGGCATCGATATCATCCTATGATCTCGTGTAAGACCACGTCTGGGACATGGCATCGATATCGATATGAGATCCCGTGTAAGACCATATCTGGGATATGGCTTCAGCATCGACTTCAAATCCCATGTAAGACCATATCTGGGATATGGCTTTGGCATCTTACCATGAGAATGACATTACGAGTATCCTTCGATATTCTAAGCATGCTAATAAAGATTGTATCCAAGTTGATTAGCTAATGAGAGAGACTAAAGTTTCATGATGAGTGTTACAGGTACACTTGAATAAGTCATGAGAAAATATGAAAATGTAAGGCATGAGAATGATGCAAGACATGTGAATGAGTAAGTCATGTGAAAGAGCCAGTCACAAGAGTAAGTAAATCATGAGAATGAATATGTTATAAAATTTAGTAAGTTACGAGAAAGAGTAAGAAGTTATATTAATTTCATGATGCCCTATTTAAATGATTTTCCATGACATTTATTGATATTTTATCTCATGCAACTTACTAAGCATCTCAAAGCATTTTATCTCATTTTTCGTTGTGGCGTCAGACTCGGGTAAAGGGTGTTACATTTAGTGGTATTAGAGCTAGTTTTTAGTCGATTCTAGGACTAACTTAAGATATGTATGAGTCTAGCTATACATGCCATACCTAACTATATATAAGATATGATAGTGTGACGACTCCTGACAATCTAAATGTATTTTCTTATAGTAAATGGATCCCGAACAAGCTACGGCAGATAATATAGAAAGTAACGCACCAGCTCCTGCTGAAGGGACGGTGCAAGCTGGAACCGAGAATAAACCAGCTGAAGCAACTATTTGATTAATTGTGTTTTCTTATAGTAAAGGATTGGAGTGCAAAAACTCACTAGGTAAGAACTTAACATTATTTATGCAAATTATGAAAGCTTAATAATAAGCTAAATTCATTACTAATGCCTATTATTTTACATGTGAACTTACTAAGCTTTATAAGCTTACCTTTTTCCTTTCCTTTGTTCCAGAGTTTTATCAAACAAACTCGGGTTGGAGGTCATCGGAGATCGCTTCACACTTTCGACTATCAAGTTACCAATTGGGTATTTTCATTAAAACATTTTCAGTTATGGCATGTATAGGGACTTGGCCATTTTGTGTGTATGTCCTTATGATATGGCTAAATAAGAACATGTGTTCATGTCATGTATGCCTAAATGAGGTTTAATGCAAAGAAATTATGAAAGAGTAAAAGTTGGTTATGAAATAGTTTTGGGATAGCAGTAGTGACATGATTTTGAAAAATGGAATTAAATGGTGAATAATATCTAGAATTACAGCTTATTGAGTCTATTTTCATAGGAAAAAAATAGAGCAAGTAAAGGAAGTCTATATTCTGAGATATTTAAATTTTTGTGAGACTGGTTCAGAATGACTTCGTGATCCCCTGTTCTGATTATAAAATTTTTACTAAATATTATTGATAAACCGTAAATTATACATATTTTTACCTCATGCTTAGTACATTTATGGATGAATTATCTTTTATTTTGTGGAATTTGATGCTCCTATTGAAAATTCCACCTCTTTAATAAGGCGGTAAACTGGGTAATTCTTTCGGAAACACATTAGAAAACTCACAAACAACAGGCAATAATTTAATCTTTGATTCAGACACTTTAGTATCCATTACATAAGTAAGATAGGCATCGTATCCTTTTTTGATATATGTCTGTGCTGATATTGCTGACATCATATTAGATAACTCATCCAATTTATCAGATTCAACATGAATTAATTCACCGTTCTGACATTTTAACACAATGTATTTCTGTTTACAATTCACCACTGCATCATGTTGAGTTAGCCAGTCCATCCTCAGAATTACATCAAATTTATCAAATGGCAATAACATTAAGTCAGTAGGAAAACAATAACCACGTATCATTAACAGACAATTCTTACCAATTTTATCCACTCATACATACTGGCCCAGGGGGTTACAAACTTTAACCACAAATTTAGTAAATTCAATAGGTAAATTTTTAACAGTCACTAAGTTTGTGCATATGTATAAATATGTTGACCCAGGATCAATGGTAGTAATATCAGTATCAAGAAAAGAAAAAGTACCAGTAATCACATCAGGTGCAGAGGAATCTTCACGTGCACGAATAGGATATGTCTTTGCCGGTGCTCGTGCTTCAGATTTGGCCATCGAATCTTTTCTCATACCTCAGTTATCACTCATATTACCGAGGTTACGAGGTGGTCTACCTCTCGAGACAGGGTTGCTTGACCTTGAAGTCTGTACAGTATCTTTGTCGGGCTTTCTGGGCAGCCTTTGAGGAAATGGTCAGATGAACCACATCTAAAACATACGCTGCTTCTTATATGACATTCACCAAAATGAAACTTGTTATAGTGTTTACACTGGGGTTTGGAATTTCCCACATTACCCGCACACGCTACTGATATGGCCTAAGATCTCTAATTATAACGTTGAGTACTTCTACCTTACCTAGAATATCCCATAGAAGTGACAGAATGGTCACAATCTGTCTTAGATTTCTTTAGGGCAGACTAATATGACTTTCCAATAAATCTTTTACTTGAAGTCCATGCTTCAATCTCTGTTTGTCTCTTTTCTCTACTCAGCTCTTCAGCTTTGTGAGCACCAGCCAGTACAACAAATTCTTTTAATTCAAGAATCCCGACTAACAGCTTTATGTCTTCATTCAGGCCCTCTTGAAACCGTTTGCAAATTGCAACTTTAGTCGAAACACACTTTCTGGCATATTTACTTAGCCGAACAAATTCCCGTTTGTACTCAAATACAGTCATATTCCCTTGTTTGAGCTCAAAAATTCTTTCTTTTTCTAATCAAAGAATCACTGGCTAATTACTTCTTTCTAAATTTTGTTTGGAAGAATTCCCATGGAACATTTTCTCTCGGCACAACAGAAATTAAGGTATTCCACCACTGATAGGCTGAGTCTTTTGACAATGATACAGCACATTTCAGACATTCAGTTGGTGTCTATGATAATTCATCCAAAACCCTGATTGTATTTTCTAACCAGAATTTAGCCCTTTCTGGATCATCATCAACTGTAGGTTGGAATTTTTCTGCCCCATATTTTTGAATTTTATCTACTAGAGGCTTATGAGTTCTAACAAGCTATGTACCTTGTAATCTGTTGGGAACTGGTTGAGAAATAGGAGGGGGATGTTGTTGTCAAATATTCAGTCAACCATTCATCCATCATTTGAAATAAGGCTTCTTTTGCCTCCTCACCTCGGCCCTCAAATACGGGCCTTCTACTACTAGAAGCAGCTCTCTGTACTGAAGCCTAAGCATTGCTCTTGGCTTCCTCGGATTCAGCTCAGTTGGACGACATTAGTTTATGAAAAACATGTTTAAAGTGGTCAGGAGATATCACACTATCACAATTCATATAATGGCATGTATAGCTATACCCGTACATACTACGTTAGCCTAAGAATCAATTAAACTGTAGCTCTGATACTAATAAATGTAACACCCTTAACCCGTATCTGTTGCTGGAATAGGGTTACGAAGCATTACTAAAGTTTACAAAAGAAATATAGATAATTCATGTCATTCACTAATCATATTTGAAACTAATCATAACATCCCTTGATTGGACCCTTGAGGCCCAATTTAAGCATTAGAAGCAAGTCGGGACTAAATTAGAATCTCAGAGAATTTTTTTGCAAAAGTTTGAAATTTTTATCAAGTGCAAGGGTCACACGCCCGTGTGGTCAGGCCGTGTAGCTCACACGGCCAAGTGACATGCCCATGTCTTAATCGTGTGGCATATAAGGTAGGGCACACGCTCGTGTCCCTAACTCGTGTAACTCTCTATTTTCCATTTAATTAAGTGCATGGGTCACATGGCCAAGTCATACGCCTGTGTGCTAGGCCTTGTAGTCAATTTAGTTTTCAAAAATTAGGTGCAGGTTTCACACGACCATTACACACACCCATGTTCTAGGCCATGTGTTTCACACGGCTGAGACACACACTTGTGTCTCTGCCCGTGTGCCCAATTCTAAGCATTCTATTTCTCAATTTTAAGATGCATGAGACATACGACCAAACCACATGCCCATGCGCTAGGCCATGTGTCACACACGGTCAAGACACACGCCCGTGTGTCTACCTGTGTGGACAAAATAAGGCTATTTCCTAGCCTTATTTCTCACCCAAATTTGCCAATCAACAACCTATACCAACACTTACAAACAAATACCAACTAGTTCAAGTCATATAAATCAAGCTTAATAAGAGTTCTATCTAAGTTATATTAACATGTATATTGCACTGGTTAAGCTTACCAAATTTTCATTTATTTACTTAGGTAAATTTGTATCATTTATACTAATTCATTTTCATTTACCATTTAATTCATATTTCACATACTACTTAATCATTTCAAACATATCAAACATGATATAGTATTATAATTATATACCAAAACATACTATTCTAGCCATTCCAATGGCTAGTTTACATACATCCATTTTCATATCAACATTAGCTTAATTAGCTTATACATTCCATTATACCAAAGTAAGATTTCTTTTTATACCAAAGTGAGCTGGAGGATAGTGTGATGATGCTCTAATCGACTCCAACCTTTACAAGCTCCAGAACATTATGAACATAGAAAAGAAAATCGAGTAAGCATTTCAAATGCTTAATAAGTTCTCATAACGAGAATTTAACTTACCTTGCATTTATACAATAAGCAAACATACACATGCAATCCAAGCAATTTGACCATAGCCTAAGCACAAAATCTCATCAAACATGTTAGTTACCAGTGTCATGTAAATATTAATAACAAAGATGAGCTCATCGAATACCAAATTCCATGCATTTCATGTATTTTCAGATATTGATTTTATTTGATTTTTACTTATCTTCAAGTCATAATCTCACTCAACGATTCATTTGAAATCTTGATGGATACGAGGGTAGTAAACATAAGTGTACAAATAAAACATCTGTCAATTCATGTCCGGGAGTACTCATAAGAGCACTAAATCAGAAAGCTCTCTGTCAAGCACTATAACAGGAAGCTCATAGAGCCATGTAACAGAAAGCATATCCGAGCATGGTAACAAAAAGTTCACAAAGAACTTATAATAGGTAGCTCCGAAGAGCACTAAACGAGAAGCTCTGGGGAGCACTTATTAGAATGCACCGGATAGCTTATAATAGGAAGTTCAAGTGAGCACTATCAGGAAGCTCCGGAGAGCCTATAACAGGAGGTTTACAAAGAACCTATAAACAGAACACTCATTTGAGCGTGGGTTTGTCTACAACATATGCAGATCACTACCATTGGGATGCTCCGAAGAGTATTTAATAGGAAGCTCACAAGAACACTTTAATAGGAAGTTTGAGAGGGCTTATATCAGGATGCTCTTTTAAGCTATGGTATGTCTACAACAAATACAAGACCACTACTATTTCAAGAAACAGAACCCTTTATCCAATCGAATTTCATTCACTCAAACGAGATTTAAAATTTATCGGGTATTTTTTGGATATGTAATCAGATTTTATATTCATGGCCAATGCACAATTCATTCAAATAAATTCAAACAGATAATTACTCAATTAAGATGCACGAACTTACCTCGTTACTTGTTCGTATACGAAATCTACTAATCCATCACTTTTTCCTTTCCTCGATCTAACTTTGTATTTGAGTTTTCTAGATCTATATAAATGAATTTTAACATCAATTTAATCCATTTCATACTCAATTTAATTTAATTGACATCCTAGGCAAATTTACCATTTTGCCCCAATAATTTTCATAAATCATAAATGACTATTTAGACCTTAGGCTTAGAAAATGAAATTCATGCAATTTATCTTTTATTTCAAGCCTAGCTGATTTTCATATTTAACAATAATAGTCCATAAATTTCACAAAAATCAAAATTTTTCCATGGATTTTACTACTTTACAATTTAGTTCCTAAATCACAATTTCATTAAAATTTACTTTGTAAAAGTTGTTTATCTATCAACAACCTTTCATTTTCTACCATAAATTTCAAATTTTTAGCATATTCATCCATGGAAAAACTTTTATACTTTCATAACTTTTCAAATTAACCCCCAAAATAGATAGATTAAGCTATTCCGATCTAAAAAAAATATAACAATTACTAAAAACGGGACAAGAGTACTTTCCCAATTAAGTTACAAAAGCTTGTTTTCTCTTTCCTAGGGGTTCCATGTATATTTTGGGAAGAAGATGATAATAAGTATATGATATTTCTATTTAATTATTTATCATCCATTAATTTTTGAATTTTCCAATTTAGTCCTTGCCTTTTTCTAATTTTCCATGGATGATTCACCAAAAATATCTACTAACTTTTCTTTAATGGTCTAATTACTAGATAAGGACCTCAAGTTTTGAATTCCATAGCTATTTGGTACTTATAGCCACTAGAATCCAATTGTTTCATTTTGTACAATTTGGTCCTTTCCTTAATTAAACACATAATCGGTAAAATTTTCTTATCAGAATTTTCATATAACATTCCTATCATAATGTAAATCATGTAATAATATTAAAATAAATTTTCTTTCTGATTTAGATTTGTGGTCCCGAAACCACTGTTCTGATTTCACTGAAAATGAGCTTTTACAGGGAATATAAATTAATTACGAGTTTTCTTGTATTATTTGATGTTTTGAATGTATTGAAGATTTAAATTATGACATGATTTGTGATTACTATTTTGATTTGATAATTTTCTTGACATTAGTGGAGATTAATTTGATCCAGAAGTTCAACAATAATAACTCATTACAAGTTCCAAATATCAAAATTCTTATAAAAGAAAATAATAAATATAGATGGTCATATAGTGAAGGCGGGTGCTCCAAAAGAGTCTCAAGACATAAGTAATAAGTAAAACTCCAAAAGAGATTCAGGTACCTGAAACTGAAGATTAAAATAGTGAAAATAAGAGATCTCGATAAGTTATGTCAATTTGAGAAAATGTGGAATCAATAATAAAAGTGGTCGATAATGGTTTTGCATGCAATATTATTTTTGAAATAATAAAATAAAAAGAGGATCTTGAATAAATCTTTTGAGAAATATAGATATGGAATAAATTGTTCAAAATAGAAATACACAACTCAAGTAAAATTAAATTCATGGAGTTTTTGGTTCTATAGTCCAAATATCTAAAGTTATAAAGCTAGTGAGGGTACAAATTAAGTAGTTTTGCAAAAACAGAATAAAAATATGAAGTTTTTTGCTAAGAACTTGCATTGATTATGAAAATATATAATTCTTTTATGGTGGATGCAATAACTTTTAGCTATATTATTAAACTAACAATTCATAAAAGATTTAACTTGTGTCTAATAGTTGCTGTTACAACCTTTTATGACTCACTATATAGTAAAGTTTATATTAAAATCATTGAAGGATTTAGAATGCTAGAAGCATATTGAAATTCTCAGGAAATTGTTCATTTATATGAATTTTAACATATGTGGTAAATTTGAATAAGTGAATATTAGTTGAAGGAGGATTATAAAATGATCCAAAATACTTATTTATATTTTTATAGAAGAATTATATTTAAAATTTCCTACAATTAATGTTGAAACTGCTAAAGAGATCAAAATATATTTCCCCAAAATTTTCCCCCACTCATGACTTTCAAAAGAATGGTGATATAAATGCTTAGCAATATATTCAAATTGTCATTTGAAAAGTTAGTATTCAAGATTGAATACGTAGAATATGAGATATTATGTGATATTTTTTTATGAAGGGAAGTAAATACGCGCTATACTCTTTTTTCCTTAACCAAGGTTATGTCCAATTGAATTTTCCTGATAAGATTTTGAATAAGCAACATATTAAGCGTATTATAGATATGCGTGCTCTTTTTCCTTCACTAGAAATTTATTTCCATAGGGTTTTTATCTTAGTAAGGTTTTAACGAGACACATTATCTACCAATTGACATCCAAGGGGGAGTGTTATGAATATCTTATTAAGTGGATGTCCATCAAGATCAAGATAAATTTTGATGTACTTTAAATTTTAATATGATTAGAAATAGATCCCTACTTCATTTATACTTCTTATGCCTATAAATAGAGACTCTGGAGAAGTATTGTAAATATTCTGATTGATTAATAAAATACGCTCTTTCTTTTGCTTTTCTGTTCTCTTTGTTTTTTATTCTCCGTATTTTATTTATAACAAAAATTTTTAATATAATACTTTTTTTATAAAACTATATAAATTATGAAAAAACAAAAAGTTTTAAAAATTATGAAAAATTTTAAAATATAGAAAATCAATAAAATAGGATTAATTCATGATTTGGCCTTTGTAGTATATTTGTTTTCCAACTTTGGTACCTAAACTTTTGTCTAGCCCAATTTGGTACGTAAAGTGCACTAACATCTTAATTTGATACCTAAAATATGCCTCTGCTATATTTTTAGTCTTTTTTTTTTTATTTTTACATATGTTTAAAAAAGTTAACATCCAATTATGTGGCATCTTTTTGTAAAAAAAATATTTTTATATAAACATTAAAAAATATAAAATTGAAAATAAATATAAAAATTTCAAAAATATATAATCTAGAAAAAAATATAAATTATAGAAATAAAAATTAGTAAAAATTTGATAAATGGAAAGAAATTAGATTTATTTAATAATATTATTATAACAAATGTAAAAAATTGTAAAAACTATAAAAATGTAAAAAAATTAAAAATTATTAAATTTATAAAAAGATATAAAAATAATATAAATTAAATAATTTGTAAAAATTATAAAAAAATTATTTTAAAAATTTAAATTTTATTAAATTTTATATAAATCTTATCAATTTGTTAAGCGATGGAAATTTTACATCAACGAATCAAAGACAACTGTTAATCTGATCCTGAAATTATCTCAAAGAAATTCATTAAGTGGATAATGCAGTTCACAATAGTTGGTGAAACAAAAGAAGAAAAAGAGAAAAGCGGGTGCACACAAGAAACGAAAATGGAGGAATCAAATTAGAAGGTTTTGGCTTTGGCCATGGATTTCTCTCTCTCTCTCTCTCGGAATATTTTTTAATAGAAAATAAAATATTAGTAGACTCTGGTCTATTTGGTGTGTGTGCAAGAATCTGCAATTTTGTTGAAGGGCAATGAAAAAGAAAAAAAAAAAAAAAAAGAAAGAAAAAGAAAAAGAAGAAAAGGTTAACAGTAAATTCTCATGCATAGGTTGGATGAATTATTAAAAAAAACATAGTTTTCAATCAATTTGAAAATTTTAAAATATTTTTTTACAATTGTTAAATATTTTTTTATAATTTTAATAAAATTTTATTTTATTTTACAATTTTTTATACTTTTTCTAACGTCTGTAAAAAATAACTAAAAAATAAAATAACCGAAGTGTACTTTAGTTAGTAAATTGAGAAGGGGTTGTATTTTATATACCAAAGTGGGAAAACTAGTATATTTTAGGGACAAAATTGTAAATTAAGCCTTAAAAATATTAAAAAAAATTTTAAAAATTATAAACAACATAACAAATTATTCAAAAATAATATGAAATTAAAAAAATAAAAAAAGAAAAACATATAAAATTACAAAAAAAAATTACAATTTTATATGCAACGATAGTCACTTGACTTCTCAACCCATTTCCTCACTTTGGTTTATATCTCAAAACGTTCCTTTGTCATCAATGATGGAAAAAGGGTGTGCAAACTTTGAGGAGATTCGTGGTGGACGAGTGCAATAAATAACTTTTGGGATCAAATAAATACTTTATAATTTCAATAAGTGTTCGAGTGTTAACAATGGTTAGTGTGCAAATGAAAAAGTAATTTTTTATATTCTTTCATATATTTTTAATTTATTTTATAGTTTTTATGCTTCTTATTAATATTTATAACATCTTTTTAATTTTTTTAATTTTTAATCATTTCTATATTTTTTAAATATTCATACTTTTTACAATTTATTTATTTATTTTAATTCAAATAATTTTTTATTTTTAATATTTTTTTTGCAATTTTTGATTATTTTTTAAAATATATATTTTCATTTATAATAATTTATATTCACTTTAATATTTTTATAGTTTTTAAAATATTTATGATTTTCTATTTTTATAATTTTTAATGATTTTAAATATAAAATACTAGTTTTTGTCACGTGGCACAATCCTAACGTGTTGTGTGGTGAAAACACTAAGAAAGAACTATTATTGTTGCTCTCTAGCAATTGAATGTTAATTTTAACGGCCAAAAAGCTTAATTAATTGTAATTTTATCGTTCAAGGATTTAATTGAGTGTAATAAAAATATAGGAATTTAATTGAATTTTTTTTTGAAAAGTTCAAAGGCTTTTAAGTCACTTTAGTCTATTCACCAATTATATGGTTTCTCATTTTATTTAACCATCTATTAATAATCGTTTTAATACATTTAAACTCTACTTTGTTTTCTTAAAAAAATTGTCATTGACAATTGATAATTAAGGATGGCAATCGAGGCGAGGTGGATTTTTGCCTATCCCAACTCTATCCTCACCTCGAAGCTTGGTCAATTCATTTTGACTTTGACATGATCTCAATCCTTAAAAAATTAAATTTTGACTTTGACCTGAAATTGGGGATCCTACTTAGATTTTATTTTATTATTTTATGATTTCTTAAGAACTTTGTGCTTTTAAATTAAATTTTGTCTTGAAAAAAAAAATCACCTCAGTTATGAAGTAAATAAGATTACATTTTTATCATGTAATAACTTATTTTTTAGTAGTGTTGAAAATGATAGTTTCAGAACCCCATTTCTGATGATTGAGTTCGTAAATATTTTTATTTAATATTTACGAGGTTAGTATGAAGTTTAATTAGAGTTTGGTTCTTTAATTTTGTTAAATGGATAGTTAACTAAAGTACAAGTGTAGTGCCCTTAAAGTTAGTAGAATTAGAAAAATGAGGTATTGAGACCTCATTTTCGTAAACCGTGCCCTTGACTTTTAAATAGGTAATTTTACTAAATTAATGACTAATTAAGGTACAAGAACTAATTTGTAAAAGTAATAAAAGTTAATTGCTATAGAAGTTTAATTAATTGGAGGACCAATTAGGCAATTGGACTACTCTAAAAGATTTAAACGGTGGTGGATGACAAATGTATCCCACCAACTTTGCTAAACATGTTTAACTTTAAGTAAGTAAGCTTTCATTAATTAATTATAGTTTATTCACTTATAATTATAATATAAAAAATAAAAAAATAAAATAAAATATGATATATTCATCATCTTCTTCACTTGGCAGGGAGAAAAAGAAATGAAAAAAGGCTCCAAACATTTCAACATTCTACTTTTCATCTGGTATATTTTTAAGTTCGTTTCTTATAATTTTTATATTTTTGAGATCATGACAGTTTAGTTTAGCTAACCCGTACCTTATTTATGAATTCTTGAAGTTTTGGTGTTAAAATATTAGTTTTTAAACATAGAAAAACGAAAAAGTGCTAGTTTGTAAAGTTTAATTGTTAGTTTTGAACAAATGAATTAAAATGCAATAATTTTGAATAGGGTATAAAATTTCTATAAAATTTGATATTGGAGGGCCGTAGAAGGATGAAATTGAGATCAATTTCGAAATCAAAGCTCAAACTTGAAAGTTATGACAATTTCAGTTTTCGGGACTAAATTGAACAAAATGAAAAATGTAACCTCCCAAACCTGACATAGACGTTATGGCTAGATTGAGAAAGCTACATTAGCCACCAAAATGGCTAAGGTAACTTACGTTGCTTTTTAAGACTTTAAATAAACTCATTTTATAAAAAACCGTAGTTGTACTTTGAGTTAGCTTAAAAGCATTCATTCATTAGGTCGTGTATGCTTAAGATTCATTTTATTGTTGATAGTGTTGTTTTAGAAAAACCGTTTGCTTTTCAAGTCATTTTGGAAAATTAGTTGCCTTATCAATTTGTTTTTCAAAAACAGTTCCTTTGCAATATAGTGGAAACTAGGGAATAGTATCAAATTTTACTTAAACCCAATATCATGCATTATCCAGTTATTATGCTTAGGTAATTCATGCATGCAAAAATCCCAAAAGAAAAGTTACCAAGCCACAGACCAGAAATAATTTAAAATTACAAGCCAAAACTAATAAAGACTTAATAATACTTAATTAAAAAAAATAATCCGAGGTTCAAGTTGATTCTCCAAATGCTAAGTTCGATCCTAATTTTGAGGTTTACCTAAAAAGTTAAACACTATTGGGGGTGAGCTTCTGAAAAGCTCAGTGTGAGTCGAATAATTATTTAAACGGGCAAAAACATCAAATACAAGGAAACATATTAGCATTAACAGAAGAAAACAGAACCATCATAGGAATTTCATGTCATTACATAGCCATTATCATATTGATGTCAAACGGTGTATGAGCATAGGTCATAATTCATTCGAGTAACAATCATTAATTTCGATACCATTTAATACAAAAAATACAATGCGAAGCATAAATCAATAACATTTGAATATGTAACACCCCAAACCCGGCCTAGACGTTATGGCCGAATCTGGCCATGTCACATGGAATGGGATTCGAAAACGAGTTTGTCAAGTTAAAACTGTTCGAGTTAATTAGCCTTTATCTTAATTCGGTGTAAAATGCATGTTCTTCGTTATGTCAAAAATCGTTTCTTTTTAGCGGAAGCTTTGAAAAACACATATTCTAGGAAAATTGTTCATTCTTAGTAAAAATCGAATTTTATCATACCTAGTAGAATAAAATCGTAAAACAATTTAAAAGCCAAAATTTAAAGCCAAATAGTCCAACGTCCAAAAGTTACATCCAAAAACCCCAAATAAGTAATTAAATCTGAAAATTAATAGAAAATGGTCTAAAATTTACGTGTGGCCACCGTTGAGTCCTCCGCTGCACTGACCCATTAAGTCTGGGGATTACCTGTACAGATTAAATAGAAAGCGGTGAGTTTTCGCAAACTAAGTGTGTAATCCCCACAGAAAACATTTACACAGTTTAACATCAGAAATCAATCATATACAGTCTGGGGCCTGAGCCCATCATAGATTCGATTTGAGCCTTAGCCCGTACAAATATAGTCTCAGATATACATTAGGGCATTGGCCCATCTCAGATACAATATGTAGTAACAGAATCAAAAACCTACCCACCAGGCACTACACCATCTCTGACCATCCTTACACACCATGTGGCGTATAAAACACCCACCCATCCTTACACACCATGTGGGGTTTAGAACACCCATCTATCCTTACACACCATGCTGTACTGAAATGCGGCACATAATCAGTAATATACAGCTGAGCTGCTAGATAACAGGCTTGAGAGCCTTTCAGACACTTCCTCCAAACATCATCAACCCACTTCGATGCAATGCAACATACAATGAATGTCATGCTATTATGCAATTAACAGTCCATACATTCAAATCAATATTCATAGTCAGTATAGAAATCAGAAAGACATATCACACATATAGGGGTCTAAGTAGTGCTTATCGACCCTACAGAAGGTCCACAGTCGACTTCGGTGACCTGTGCAACCTTAGAGAACTTTTCAAAAAAAATGGGCTCACACGCTTATGTGGTCTACCTATATAGGCCCACATGCTCGTGTGGCTCACACGATCCATATTGGCCTTTGCCGTATGGTTACACGGCCTGGTCTAGAATCCCACAAGCCTGTTTAGACTACCCGTATAGAAGCACATGCCCGTGTGGCCCACACGGCCTAATTCAGTCTAGCCTGTGTCTCGCACACGACCTATCCGACCATCACACGCCGTGTCCTTCGTACACGGTTTAGCCTCATCGATCACAAGGGTGTGTCCCCTCACACGGCCTACCACACGAGCGACCACACGCTCGTGTGGCATGGATAGAATGCTTTTTCAGCTTTCGTTGTTTCCTGTTTTTTGTATTTTTGGGTACACACCTGTTCATTTTTGTAGCAAACACAATCCAAAGAACACCAGCACAGGTAACGAAGAGAATCCTTAACGCTCAACACGCTGTAGGGTACCAACAGACTCTTGATCTTTATATAAATCAAAAGCCAAAATAACCTCTCATTAAAAACTTAATCGAAATAACAATTAGTTTTGAATTAAACCATACTTACCCACGAACACAGCCAATAGTTGAACAAGAAGAATGTGAATTGAAGAACCAAAAGGGGAGGGGAAACCAAGAAAATTTTTCGCAGAGAGGGGAAGTAGAACGTTAGACGATGGAAGAATTTTTGGAAAACTGAAATTTCAAAAAAAAATTAAAATAGATTTTGGTAATCCCCTCAATCCCTTAATTCACTCCCCACATCCCCACTACCCACAACTACTCAAAATCCCGGTTAATTCAAATTCCTACCCAAAGTTGACAACAAAATTAATTCTCCTCGCTCACATAGGGACTTAAACACAAAACCTCCAACACACCAACACTCCATTTAACTCCTAGACCAGTAGGCCCATTCTGTCCATTAATTACAAACTATAAGAAAAAAAACCCATTGAACCCAGTTAAGGCTTTATTCAAAATAAAATACCAAAATTTTCCTAAGTCATGGCTTGAACTTGGGACCTTCTAGACACTCCCAAAACACTTAACCACTGAAGCAAATAGATATTTATGTAATATTTTCACAAAAACAAGAATATGAATTTTGGGGCATTACAACTCTACCCCTCTAAAAGAAAATTTCAGCCTCAAAATTTACTTGATCAGGATAGATGAGGATACTGTTGTCGCATCGCATCCTCAGGCTCCCACGTAGCCTCCTTAGTGCTATGGTTACACCACAGAACCTTCACTAAGGGGATAGATTTTTCTAAAGGACCTTCACATCATGCTCTATAATCTGAATCAGTTCCTCCTCGAAGGTCAAATCTGGCCAAACCTCAATCTTCTCAATAGAAACAATATGCGTAGGATCAGAGCAGTAATGCCACAACATTGAGACGTGAAATACATCATGAATGTGATCCAACTCTGGAGGTAACTTTAACTGATAAGCGATAGGTTCCACATGCCTCAAAATCTGATAAGGCCGAATAAACCTAGGGCTCAGCTTACCCTTGCAACCGAACCTCAGAATCTTTTTCCATGGCGAGACCTTGAGAAATACCAAATCCCCCCACAGAAAACTCGATATCCTGTCTCTTCAGATCTGCATAGGACTTTTGCCTATTAGAAGCCACTTTCAAACAATCCCGAATTAGCCTAACCTTATCTTTTATCTCGGAAACCAGCTTAGGACCCAAAATACATCGTTCACCCAGCTCAGTCCAACATAAGGGAGTGCGACACTTACGACCATACAGAGCCTCGTAAGGTGCCATCTGAATACTAGATTAAAAACTGTTATTATACGCAAACTCCGCTAATGGCAAATAGTCTTCCCAACTACCTCAAAAATCAATAACATAGCTCCTCAACATATCCTTCAGTACCTGAATCACCCTCTCAGATTGACAGTCAGTATAAGGATGGAAAGCAGTACTGAAGTCCAACCTTGAACCCAGAGCCTCATGTAGCTTCTTCTAGAACCGAGACGTGAAGCGAGGATCCTTATAAAAATTGATCGAGATAGGTACCCTATGCAATCTCACTATTTTTGATATGTAAAGCTTAGCCAATTCTGAAGAGAAAAGTCTGTCCTGACCAGGATGAAGTGAGCAGACTTGGTCAACCGATCCATGATGACCCAGACAAAATCCTTCTTAGTGGGTGTTAGAGGCAACCTACTAATGAAGTCCATTGTTACTCGTTCCCATTTTCATAACGGGATCTTAACCGGCAGTAGCAAACCCGAAGGTAACTGATACTCAGCCTTCACCTGCTGATAAGTCAAACAATAAGCAATGAAGTCAGCAACCTCACGCTTCAACCCTGACCACCAGTACAACTCTTGAAGATCCTAGTACATCTTATTTCTGCCGAGATATATAGCATAGGGACTACTATGTGCTTCCCTCAGAATCGACTGTCTTAAATCCTCATCACTAGGTATGCAGATCTGACCATGGAAACAAAGTACCCCATCATTGTTTACTCCAAAATCAGTAGTGTCACCACTCTCAACCTGACAAAATCGTAACTGAAGAGACTTATCCCCCAACTATTTACCTCAAATTTGTTCAATACATGTCGGTTTAACCTAAAGTTCTTATAACACCCCTAACCCGTAACCGTAGCCAGAATAGGTTAAGAGGCATAACTAAACTTTTAACTCAGTACAAATCATTCAATTATCAAATATTACTTTATTTCAGTAGTTATCCATCAATCATATTCATAACATGCTAAACTTGAACATCCAAAGCTTAATAGATACAGTAAGGACTAAATCGATAACATATAAAAGATTTAGGAAAACTCAATAAAATTTTTTGAGTAAGGGTCACACGGCTGTGTACCTAGGCCGTGTGCCTCACACGACCACTAGACACACCCATGTGTCCAGGCCCTATGAAAATAGGGCATACATACTGACTTGGCCACATGGCCAACCACACACCCATGTGTTAACCTGTGTGCCATACACGACCAATAGACACGCCCTTGTGTCTCTATTGTATAACTCACTGACTTGTTTAAAAATGTGCAAGGGCCACACGGTCAAGTCACACGCCCATGTGCTCAACCATGTGGCACGAAAATAGGCTCGGTTTAAGCCACTTTTCTCACCAAATTTCCATGCACCTACAATCATATAATTTGTACTAAATCCACATTCATTTAGGCAGCCAATTATCCATTTCCAATACACATTATAAGCCATTTCATAATCATATCCATCTTTTAAAAAGTTAAAACATACCATTTCATTTAACTAATAAAAAATCAACCATTCAACCAACATAAGCCAAATCACATGGCCTAGTTATATATCAAAACATGTACCAAAATTCACATCTATATAACTAGCCTATACATGCCATATTTCCACATTTTAATAGTTTAAAAACAATACCAAATCAACTCTTAGATACTGTGATGAAATCTTCGATGACTTCCAACCCTAGCAAGCTTTCAAATCACTAAAAAAATACGAAAATTAAATAGAGTAAGCTAATAAGCTTAGTAAGTTCATAAAATTAACGGTACTATATATGATTTAACAATTAAATTCATCATTTTAAGAAACTGGAATACATTTACCAACTTCATCCAATTCAATATTTATTACAATATTAACCATGTAATTCATGTGTAATTTATCAACTTCCACTTACGTGCCATATAAATTTATCAAATATCACTTACTTGTCGAGCGTTTCACGTATACCTATACTGATTCATATCATCATTTCTATTTCCGTACCATTATCTTTTTAGTTGAAGTAATGAGACTAATATTGAATACTCATTATCTTGCTCACTAGAGGCTATATACTTAGTTAGACCATCTATATTTCATATCACATAAATATTACCTATCCATACGTCAGCAAAACATGTAATATCTGTACAAAATAATACAATCAATTTGTCAAATGCCCTTTTTTTTTTTTTTTTTTTTTTTATAAAACCATCAATGAGTTGGTACTATAATATCCATATTTCATGAAGTCATCATAAGTGAAAACAATAAGCATTTAAGCTCAAGCAATATAACTTTCATTTCATACTTTAATTCACCATATATCATCAATACTGTGTAATTCATATAACTTTTATACCAATTTATTCCTATTCATATAACCTGTAATTCATTCATATAATAGTAGTTCATCCATATAAACAATAATTCATCAATAATAATAATAATTTATCCAGATAAACACATATCTTATTCATATGATCAATAATAGTAATTATGCCCGCTGAATCTATTAGAATCTTGAAGAATACTCGAGTGATACACACTAAGTGTATAAATTGATAATCCATCAATTTATCATCGTTTCCGCTCCTTCGAGCCATGATTGGTAAGCTCCTCCTGAGTTGGTACTGTAGGCTTCTTCTTGTCCTTGTTCTGGGTACCGTAGGCTTCTTCTTATATCTCTACAATTTCTATGAACTGTGGCTTCTAAGTCGTCGTCAAAAAGCAAATGTCCTGACGAGTTTCTTCTAGTCATAAACTAGAGATACCTGCCAGTGAGAAATAAAAAAAAGAAAGAAGGAAAAATTTAGTAAATAAAACCTAATATAAAAACTAAAAATAAATAAAAGTAGTAATGGCTAAAGTAATAGAAATAGAGTGTTCCTAATATTTCAGTTCCCCAGTAACGGCGCGAAAAAATATATCATGATCTGATGAAGTAATAAAATTGATCGTACCTAGAAACTAACTATTATCACGATAAAAGGCAAGCACACCTATCGAATAGTAGTATGGTTAGTGGCAAGACTGGAATATCGAATCCAAGGAACTAAAAGTACTAGTAATGACTTTCTTCCTATTATCTAGCTTAAAAATAAAGAGTGGGTTTCTATAAACTAATTAACTCTAATCTAAACTAAGGATGCGACAAAAAGTAAATTGGGGAATTGCTTTGGGAAAACTAAATGATAAAGACAATACCTAAGGAAGAATCCACCTAGAGTCCACTTGTTATCTAACTCTGAACTAGACGATTTCTTCATTCGATTTGATCCGTAGAGATCCCTAAATTATGTTAATATCTCCGTCGAGAATAAGAACTCTTAGGTTGATTAACTGAAATCTCTTTCTAATTAAAACCCCTAGTCTTGCATTAACTCGATCTATGGATCCCTATATTAGATTTGACTCTAATCCGATAAATTTTCATCATCCTATGTCTAGGATTGTGATCAACTCTACTTAATTGTGTTGGATCTACTCTTAAACAGGGACTTTTGCTCCTCTACCTAAGTACATTCGACTTAAATTAATATCCTGAAAATATCAATTCAAGAATTAAAAACACAATTAAGAACAAATCAAATATTTATCATATAGTATAGATAACAATAACAAGTTTCGTCTTAGGTTTCATCCCCCTCAGGTATTTAGGGGTTTAGTTCATGTTTCTAAAAAGAAACATCTCAGAATAAAAAAAATAACAAAACATAAGAAAACCCAAAACTCTTGAAATGATTGAAGGGAGATCATATGTCTTGATGTAGATACTGGCTTCTGAGATGGATCAATCGGCTTTCCTTCGAGTAATTCCCTACCTTTTACTCTCTGTCTTGGTGGGGACACTGTACACCTTTGTAGTTGCCTCCTAGGGTATTTATATAGAGTTTGGAATGTCTTTCTTAGCCCCTAAATCACCTTTTCCATGTGAAATTGAACTTCATCACGATAGGGACACACCCGTGTGGCACGCCCGTATGAATCAAGTTTAGGCCGTGTTCAAGCCTGTTAATGTGGCACAGCTGTGTGGGTTGCCCGTGTGCTGAGCTCTAGGCCGTGTTGTTTCTTTTCTTTGGCCCATTTTCTCTATTTTTGGCCCGTTTCTTGTTCTTTTCACTCTCATATGCTCCCCTAAGTATAAAACATGAAATTAAAGGATTAGGAGGATCAAATTCCACAAATTTAATGATAATTCATCCATAAATCTGCTAAATATGGGATAAAATATGTATAATTTACAGTTTATCAAGGTTTTATATACCTATTTTGAATGGCTAGAAGTTTTAAAGAGTAAGACGGGTTTACAATGAGAACATGATTTTTGAAAAACACTTCGATGTGACATGCCAGGTTCGGCCATAACGTCTGGGCCAGGTTTGGAATGTTACAACGGGCATGTGTCTCTGTCGTATTGCTCGAAGGCAAATTTGAATTGAGCCTGGGTGCACAACACGGCCTCACACACGGGCGTCTGGTAGGTCGTGTGGCTTAAGTCAGTATACCTTACAGGTTTGGCACGGCCTAACACATGGACTGATACACAGGCGTATAGGCCATTTCGAAAGGGAACACGGGCTGACACATGGGCATGTGGTTGGCCGTGTGACCCAAGTCAACATACCCTTCAGCTTTCACACAGCCTCGCACATGGGCGTGTCCTTGGCCGTATGACCTAAGTCAGAATGTATGCCCTATTTTGCCATAGCCTAGACACACGGGCGTGTCTAATGCCGTGTGAGGCATATGGCTTGGTCACACGGGCGTGTGACCTCTAAAACTTTGAAAAAAATGTTTAAGTTTTGAAAAATTTCGTATGTGTTTGGTTTAGTCCTGACCCCTTTCTAAAGCATGTTTAAGGTCTCATAGACCTAAGAAAGGGACTTACTAGTGATGTTTGGATATGATATGATGATGTGTAATCTATGATTATGAAATATTCCATTTTGTTCGGTAATGCCTCTTAAACCTAGTCCAGTGACGGATATGGGTTAGGGGTGTTGCATTTGGTTGGTATCAGAGCTACAGTTTAGTCGATTCTCAGACTAGTGTAGCGTTTGTGTGACAGCCTTAATTCGACCCTAATCAGAAAAATGGTTTCGGAACCATTAGACCGAGTCAAAAAATTTCAAAATTTATTATTATCCATATCTTTATTTTGTGTTTGATAGTATGTGAAAATTTGGTGCTTAAATTTTGTATTTTGGATGTTAAATAATGGATAGGACTCAAGTGATAAAAATTGAAAATGTTATAGGTAAAATTTGAGTGACCGAATACTTCATGGCTTCAAAATACTTGGGCTTGCATGTTAAATTTACCATATTTCTTTTAGTGGCCGGCCATGCAAGCTTTTAAAGGATTATTTTAGCATTTTCTCACATTAAGAAATTTTGTGATTGGTGGTTAACATATTATTATCATTAATAATAAAAGAAAAGGGTGAAAAGAACAAGGCAAATTCATTTCCTTCCTTATTCTTCATTTTGCCGAAAGTGAGAGGGGGAAAGAACTAAGCATTCGGCCATCCTTGTTTAGCTTGATTAAGGTAAGAATTCATGTTGGTTTGCTTTGATTTTTGTAAATACAAGTTGATAGTTAGGCTTATGGCATAGCCCATGTGTTGATTCTTGAATTGGTTGTAAATGCCACTTTCGGCCATGGATGAATTATATGGAACCTTGAAGCTTTTGAATTTTAGTGATGTATATAGTACTAGGGAGCTCTTGAGAGATGTTTTGAGGTTAAAAATTTCAAGAATTTACGAAAGTATGCCTAATTATACAAATTTTGCTTTGAATGGTTCTTAAATCAAAAAGAGGTATTCGGCCATGGAGGTTGAGTAGCTTTGTGAATGTTATGATGCTTAAGGTGTAATATTCATTGTTTAAATAATAAGAAGAACCAATTGATGTTGAGATTGCAAGCTAGCAATTTTTTTTTTATTTTGAATAAGTATATATGATAACCGAATGGAATTTTGAATGTTAAGTTAATAAACCTTCGGCCTTGGTATAAATATATATATATACATATTCATGTACTTGTTAAAATGTATTAGTTGGATGGTATTTTTAGAAAATAATGGCATAAAAAGGTAGAATGGTTAAATGAATAGAAGTGAACTTGGAAGTGAAGTACATTCGACCATTGAGGTGATGGTGCAAATTATGCTTAAATTTAGTAATTATATATGTGTGTATCTTGTAAAGTATGGCATTGAATTTTGTAACAATGTTATTATAGGTATTTTGGTTATGGCCGAATGGGATTTAGAAATCTATTAAAGAGAGAGGTGCTTTTGATAAGCGCATTTACCTTGTGACCAAATAAGGTATTTGTGCAATTTTTGAAGGGACACATTCGGTTATGTGGATTAGTAATTATGCTTGTGAACTAGATATAAATACATGCCTAATATATGTGTGAGTGCCGAATGGTTTCATTTGTGATATGGTATATTTAGCTAGTCAAAATTTAGTTGTGATGTATGATGAATATTCATTGGACCGAATGTGCATGTATGCATCTATGTATGTATATATGTGTAGTAAAGAGAATTGTATCCCTTGCCTTGGTCAAGTGAAGAGGATGAGTCATTAATGAAATCCAAATTTTGTTATATCAAATTTAAGCTCAAGAGCATAGAGAGATAGCATCGGATAAGGGAAAGGCTAAGGTGACGGAATAACCGACTCGTAAATACTCAGAAGGACACGAGGTAAGTTCTAAGTACTAAAATCCTATCATGTGAGCTAATTTAACAAGTTGTACATGTTGAGTTACTCATGAGGATGATTCGTTTAGACAAATGGCCTATGACTGGTGTAATGAGAAAGGGGAATAGTAATATAGCCGAAAGTCCTTTAGACCTATGAAGCCTTTAAAAAATAAATTGATATGTGAATTATTTAAATGCCTATTGACCAAATATGTAATGAAAGTGCCATGCTATGTGTTAATGTGTGAATTGAACGAATGAATGATAATTTGTGACTAACTTTGTGATAAGTTTATGTGGTGAATTCAAATATATGTGTATCTGTGCTATGATACGGGTGAAATCCCGAAGGGTATATGTGCCAGAGTTTAATCTGGGCCAAGTCCCGAAGAGCCTCAGGGCTAGCGTTAAAAGCCGGGCCAAGTCCCGAAGAGCCTCAGGGCTAGTGTTAAAAGCCGGGCCAAGTCCCAAAGAGCCTCAGGCTAGCGTTAAAAGCCGGGCCAAATCCCGAAGAGCCTTAGGGCTAGAGTTAAATTTCGGTCTTAACAATTTCAACTAATGAGCCTACTACTATAAGCTTGCCAGGTACGTACTGTACACAAAATGTGAATTAGCCTCAGTTGAATTATGCTTACCTATGAGTAATATCGATTCTGACCGTGGTTTAGAGATGTATAACGGCTTGTGGCTTATTTACTATGCGTGAACTTTGATTTATGTGAGAATGGATTAAGTTGGTGTTTAGATTGTATGTATAATAGTGGGAAACCCAATCTTGTTTACATTCGGCTGAAGAGTGAATTAATAAGCATTAGAATCTACTTTACTCTAGTCATTTGATTGAAATTTATTACTTAAGCTTACTAAACATATAAATGCTTACTCTGTTGCTTTTAACCTTCTGTTTTATAGATCTTGTTCGTTAGCTACGGTCTCGGGAATCTTGCTTTCGAAGTCATCTCTACTATCAAAGCCCTGTTTGGTATTTAGTTAGCTAAACTTTTGTAAATGGCATGTATAGGATGCATTTGTGGTTGTTAATTAAGAAACTTTTTTTTTGATGTTGTAATTAAGCATAGCCATGCGAAAATGGCTTTTCAATATGTTTTAAATCTACATGTGGTCTTTAAGATGATGATATGTAATTTGAGTTATATGCATTGCTTGAATGGGAACGTGAAAATCTAAATGATGAAACTTTAGAGTTCGATGTTATCATTCAGTATGTTTATATATATATATATGAGTGGATTGGATGTTTATTCGAAAGCAGCTTGATATGAATTTGTAACATGAACCTAAAGGCATGAATAGATTTGGTTTAAGTTATTGAATTGCATGAATAGCTTTTATCCATGAAGTTAGGTGTTTTACAATAGATGATGCATATTTGGTTTTGATCTTATTCGTATAACCTAGATATGAAATTTGATATACTTTAAACTACTATTCATAAGTGTTTATATCATGCTTGAACGAATGATGCCTTGTTAGCTTGTGTGAATGTCGGGTAATGCCTCTTAACCTCCGGCGACGTGTACGGGTCTTGGGGTGTTACAGTTTGTGAGTCTAGCTATACATGCCATATATCTAAAATGTGAGAGTGTGATGAATCTTGACAAATAAAATGTGTTTTTCGTATAATAATAGATCCCAAATGAGCCGTAGTTGACGATGTTGAAAGTAACGCACCCGTTCCCGTAGAAGGGGTAGTGGCTTCTAATTCGAGAAACATAACTAGTAGCTACGAGGGAGAAGCTAACAAACTTTCTTCCAAATGATAAATGAGTGGTTTACGGAGTTCGTTCGTATGAATCTATCTGCTGAACAACCTCCGCCCCGCCTAATCCCCCTCAGACCTCTGTTGTACCTCCAGTTATGAATCCAATTTGGTTGAATAAGCCTCCAATTGATAAAATCTGAAAGTATGGGGCCGAAGAGTTTAGAGCCACAAATGATGATGATGTTGAGAGAGTTGAGTTTTGGCTCGAGAAAACGATTCGAGTATTTGATGAGATGTTGTGTACTCCTGACGAATATGTAAAATATGTCGTTTCTTTGCTAATAGACGTAACTTATCAGTGGTGGAAAACTCTAACTTCTATTGTTCCGAAAAAATGAATAAGCTGAGATTTCTTTCAATCCAAATTTCATAAGAAATAGGGACGTATGTCTGAAAAGAATTTTTTGAGCTTAAATAGGGTCGTATGTCCGTTACAAAATATGAGTGTGAATTTGTTCGGTTGAGCCGATATGCTCAGGAGTGTGTTTCAATTGAAGCAATTTTGTGCAAAAGGTTTGAAATGGCCTAAATGAAGATATTCGTCTGTTACTGGGTATTCTAGAGATCAAAAAGTTTGTTGTGCTTGTCGATCGAGCATGTAAAGCTAAAGAACTCAAGAAAGAGAAAAGAAAGGCTGATTCAGAAGATAGAGATATGAGAAAGAGATCCTCAAGTAAATCATTTTAGTCTACATCAAGGAAATTCTGAGATGATTATAGACGTTCGAAGACTAATATGGGGCATTCGAGTAGAGATCGTGCTAGATCACATTTGAGCTTTAGAGCTCCAGCTACTTCTATTGCCAGTGTTGGAAATGTCTAATCTGATCGACCTGAATGTAGACACTGTGGTAAAAGACATTTGGGAAGTTGTAGATTGAATGACTGAGCTTGCTTTAAATGTAGATCATTGGATTATTTTATTTGAGACTGCCCTGACCCTATTGAACAAGAGATTGCACATAATCCAAGACCAAGTAACACCTCAGCTAAAGTTAGACCACCCAAAAATACGGGGAATGTGAGTGGTAGTCAAAGAGCTACTAAAGATACAACTGTTTGATCCGAGGCTAGAGCACCTGCCAAAGCCTATGCCATACGAGCTCGTAAAGAAGCTTCGTATCCAGATGTGATAACTGGTACTTTTACTCATTACGATACTTCTGTGATTGTATTGATAAATCCAGGGTCTACACATTCGTATATATGCATGAACTTAGTGTGCAGTAAGACTTTGCCCGCAGAGTCTACTGAATTCGTAATTAAAGTATCAAATCCCTTAGGCAAAAGTGTCATGGTTGATAAAGTTTGCAAGAACTATCCATTGATGTTTCAAGATCATTATTTTCCAGTTGATCTGATGTTATTACCCTTTGATGAATTCAATATAATTTTGGGTATGGATTGGCTAACTTTGCATGATGCTATTGTGAATTGCAAATGGAAAACTATTGACTTGAGAAGCAAGAATGCTAAATAGTTCGAATTGAATCTAGAGACTTAAATAGGTTGGCTACTGTTATATCTACAATAAAAGCTCTAAAATATGTGAATAAGGGTTGTTAAGCCTACTTTGCTTATGTGATCGATTTGAAAGTACTTGAAAAGAAAATTGAATCAGTGCCTGTTGTGTGTGAATTCGCTGATGTGTTTCCTAAAGAACTTTCAAGATTACCTCTGATTCGAGAAGTTGAATTTGGCATTAAATTGTTACCGGGAACAATTCCGATTTCAATAGCTCCATATAGAATGGCTCCGACTGAGTTGAAAGAATTAAAGTCTCAGTTGCAAGAGTTGACAGATAGAGGGTTTGCAAGATTGAGTTTCTCACCTTGGGGTGCTCCTGTTTTATTTGTGAGAAAGAAAGATGGCACGATGAGAATATGCATTGATTATCGTCAGTTGAATAAAGTGACTATAAAGAACAAATATCCTTTGCCCAGAATTGACGATTTGTTCAATCAGTTGGAAGGTGCTACTGTGTTCTCAAAGATAGATCTGAGATCGGGTTATTATTAGTTAGCGTAAAAGATTCAGATATTCCTAAAACTGCTTTTTGAACGAGGTACGGGCATTATGAATTTTTAGTTGTGCCTTTCAGATTAACAAATACGCCTGTTGTTTTTATGGATTTGATGAACAAAATTTTTAGACTGTATTTAGATCGATTTGTTGTCGTGTTCATTGATGATATTTTGATTTATTCGTGAGATGAAAATGAACATTCTGAGCATTTGAGAGTTGTGCTATAGACTCGGTGTGATAAGCAACTATTTGCGAAATTCAGTAAATGTGAGTTCTTGCTATGTGAAGTTGGTTTTCTAGGCCATATTATGTCAGTATCCGGTATCCGAGTTGATCCGAGCTAGATTTTAGCTATTTTGGATTGGAAGCCTCCGAGAAATGTTTCTAAAATCTGCAGTTTTCTGGGACTTGCTGGTTATTATCGATGATTTGTAAAAGGCTTCTTGATGATAGCAACTCCGTTAACAAGATTACTTTAGAAAGATGTGAAATCTGAATGGTCCGATAAGTGTCATAAAAGCTTTGATCAGTTGAAAACTCATTTGACTAAAGCTTCGGTATTAGTACAACCAGAATCGGGTAAAGAATTTGTCATTTATAGTGATGCTTTGATGAATGCCCTCGGTTGTATTTTGATGCAGGAAGGCAAGGTTATAGCCTATGTATCGAGACAATTAAAGCCACATGAGAAGAATTATCCGACGCATGACCATGAATTAACTGCAATTGTGTTTGCTCCAAAAATCTGGCACCATTATCTGTTTGGTGGGAAATGTCACATGTATTTGGATCATAAAAGTTTGAAATATCTAATGACTTAGAAAGATTTGAACTTGCGACAAAGAAGATGGCTAGAACTACTAAAAGATTACGAGCTTGTTATTGATTATCATCTGGGAAAAGCAAATGTTGTTGCTGATGCTTTGAGTCAGAAATTGTTGTTTGCATTACGTACAATGAATGCTCATTTAGATCTATCTAATGATGGTTCAGTTTTAGCCAAATTGAGAGCGAGACCGTTATTTTTACAGCAGAGTATTGATGCTTAAAAAGTTGATAATGAAATACTAATGAAATGAGCTCAGTGTAATTCCGATTCCGATTTAGAATTTTGACTTGGAAATGATGATTGTTTGAGATTCCGAGACCGAATTTATGTTCTGAGAAATCTAGAGTTGATTTAGATGAGTTTGAATGAAGCTCACGACAGTAGACTATCTGTACATCCAGGAAGTATGAAAATATATAACCACTTGAAATAGTTTTACTGGTGGTCTGGGATGAAAAGAGATATTTCTGAGTTTGTTTCGAAATGTTTGATCTATCAGCAAGGTAAAGATGAACATTAGGTGCCATCCGATTTGTTACAACTGGTTATGATTCCTGAGTGGAAATAGGATAGAGTGACAATGGATTTTGTTTCGGGTTTGCCCCTATCTCCAAGAAAAAAAGATGCAATCTAAGTTGTGGTTGACAGATTGATGAAATCTGCTCATTTTATTCCAGTACGATCTGACTACTCACTAGATAAACTAGCTGAGCTTTACATTTCTGATATTGTGAGATTGCACGGAGTGCCATTGTCTATTATGTCAAATAGAGATCCAAGATTCACCTTACGATTTTGGAAGAAATTACAAAAGGCTTTAGGTACGAAATTGCATTTCAATACTGCTTTTCACTTGCAGACAGATGGTTGAATTCTTGAGTTTGAAGGTACGTGGGAACAATATTTGCCATTGATTGAATTCGCTTATAATAACAGCTTTCAATCAAGCAATAAAATGGCACCGTATGAAGCCCTCTATGTTAGAAAATGTCGAACACCATTGTATTGGTCCCAGCTCAGTGAAAATAAGATACATGGGGTTAATTTGATAAAAGAGACGAAACAGAAAGTGAGAGTGATCCGTAATAGTCTAAAAGAAGCTTTCGATCGTTAGAAATCATATGCGAATTTGAAACGAAAAGATATTGAGTTTGAGATTGGTGATAAAGTACTCTTAAAAATATCTCCATGGAAGAAACTATTCCAATTCCGTAGAAATGATGAATTGAGTCCGAGGTTCATCGGACTGTATGGAATCATAGAGCGTGTCGGACCAGTTGCGTATAGATTGTTGCTACCACTTGAGTTAGAAAAGAACCATAATGTATTTCATGTGTCGATGCTTCGACTGTACAGATTCGACCCTTCGCATGTGATTACTCTATTAAAGATCAAGATTCAGTCTGATATGACATATGAGGAACAATTGATACGTATATTAGCTCGCGAGGTTAAAGAATTGCGAAATAAGAAAATTTCGTTAGTAAAAGTAATGTGGCATTGACTAGATTGCTACAGAAAGATGTCAAGTTTGAATGGACTCAAAAGTGTTAGTAGAGTTTTGACAAGTTAAAGGCATTGTTGACTGAAACTCCAGCCTTAATACAACCAAAACTGGGTAAAGAGTTTGTGATTTACAGTGATGCGTCCTTGAATGGACTAGGCTATGTACTTATGCAGGAAGGAAAGGTAATTGCTTATGCCTTTAGACAGCTAAAGCCACATGAGAAAAATTATTTGACACATGATTTAGAACTAGCTATCATTGTGTTTGCGTTGAAAATATGGAAACATCACTTGTATAGTGAGAAATGCCAAATATTTACTGGTCATAAAAGTTTGAAATATTTGATGACACAGAAATATTTAAATTTGAGGAGCGCAGGTGGCTTAAAATGATTAAGGACTATGATTTGGTTATTGATTACCATCCAGGTAAGGCTAATGTTGTAGCGGATGTATTGATTACCAGCGCAGGTGGCTTGAGCTGATTAAGGACTACGATGGTTTCATCTTAGCCGAATTAAGAGCTAAACCAATGTTTCTTGAAGAAATTTGTGAAGTTCAGAAAGATGACAGTGAGTTACAAGCCAACAGAGCTCAGTGTGAGTCGGTATAGAGTCAGATTTTCAGATCAGTTCTGACGGTTGTTTAATGTTCAAAAATCGGATGTGTACCAAAGAATGATGAGCTTATTCGAAAGATCTTAGAGGAAGCGTATAGTAGTTCCTTGTCTATTAATCCAAGTAGTACGAAGATGTATAATGATTTGAAGAAAATGTTTTGGTAGGTAGGAATAAAGAGAGATATCTCAAAGTTTGTTTTTAGATGATTGATCTGTCAGCAGGTAAAAGCCAAACATCAGGTACCTTCAGGTTTATTGCAGCCTGTGTTAGTTCCTGAGTGGAAATGGGACCGAGTTGCTATGGATTTTATGCAGGATTACCGTTGACTCCAAGAAAGAAAGATGTAGTATGGGTTGTGATTGATAAGCTAACAAAGTTAGCTCATTTTATTCCAGTTCGTACGGATTATTCGCTTAATAAAGTTGCCCGAGTTGTATATTTTAGAGATAGTCAGACTACACGGAGTACAGTTATCGATTATCTCAGATAGAGACCTGAGATTCACTTCGTGATTTTGGAAGAAGTTACAGGAAGCTTTGGGCACCATGTTGAGTTTTAGTACAACTTTCCATCCTCAGACCGATGGTTAGTCAGAGAGAGTTCTTCAGGTACTTGAGGATATGCTCAGATGTTGTGTCTTAGAATTTCAAGGTAGTTGGGAAAAATATTTGCTATTGGTAGAGTTTGCCTATAATAATAGTTATCAGTTGAGTTTGAAAATGGCACCTTATGAAGCTTTGTATGGACGTAAATGTCGCACCCCTCTGTATTGGACAGAGCTTAAAGAAAATCAAATTTACGGGGTTGACTTAGTTAAAGAAACTAAAGAGAAAGTGAAAGTTATCAGAGATTGCTTGAAAGCAGCTTCAGACAGATAGAAGTCTTATTCATATTTGAAAAGAAAAGAGATTGAGTATCAAGTTGGTGACAAAGTGTTCTTGAAAGTATCCCCATGGAAGAAAGTCTTTAGATTTGGCAAGAAAGGCAAACTAAGTCCACGTTTTATTGGACCGTTTGAGGTGACTGAAAGAGTTGGGCCATTAGCATATCGATTGGCATTGTCGACAGAGTTAGAGAAGATTCATGATGTGTTCTATGTGTCCATGTTACACTGTTACCGTTCTGATGTGTCACATGTGATTTCACAGACAGAGGTTGAGATTCAACCAGATATGACTTATGGTGAAGAACCGATAAAGATTCTAGCTCGAGAGGTCAAGCAACTAAGGAACAAAAGTATTGCACTTATGAAAGTATTATGGAATAGGCATGGGGTAGACGAGGCTACATGAGAGCCCCAAGAGGCTATGCGAAAATAGTATCCAAATCTATTCACAGGTAAGATTTTCGGGGACGAAAATCCCTAAAGGGGGAGAAATGTAACATCCTGAAATAGGGCCTAAACGGAATAGTGGTTGCGAAACCACGAATTTGATATAGAAAAATTTATTCTGATAAATTTTTATGATTTACCGAGTGAATGATGCATGTGTTAGAATATTGATAGAAAATATCATGAATTGCATGTTTAAATTGCCTATTAGGGCTTAATTGTAAAAGTTGGTAAATATGAGTTCTAGATGCTAAAGTATTAAATTGAAGAGTATAATTGAAGTAGAGGTCCTTAAATGGAAATTAGACCATTAGCTTTTCATGGACAAAAGTGGACATACATAGGTATAAATAACCAAAGTTTTAATAAATGGTATTTTAGTCATTTGGTAATTAAAAGATTAAAAAGGGAAAAAGATGGCAAAATGTGTCCATCTTCTTCATTAGGCCAAAATTTCAAAGGGTTCTCCATAGCTAGGGTTTGTTTCAAGCTTCCAAGCTCCATAGTAAGTGATTCTAAGCCCCGTTTTTAATGTTCTTTACGTTTTTGGAATCCTGGTAACTTGATTTAGCTTATTCTAGCAATAATTTAACCTAGGGTTCATATTTGGAAAAATACCCATAGGAAAAATGCATTTATTTTGATGTTTTATGATAGAATATGAGGTTTTCAATTATGTTAAATAGCTTGTGCTGCTCAGTTTTAAGTAAAAACAATTAAAACGGCATAATTGGTAAAAATACATAATGTTCATAAGTACATGTTAGAGTGAGAATTTGATGTTGCCATTAAGGGAAAATGATCAGTATCTCCTAAAACAAAAGAATTAGGGAAAAAGTTTAATTTTCGAGCTTTGGGGTAAAAGTATAAATATGTAAAAGTTTAGGGGCAAAATCATAATTTTGCCAAAGTTAGAGTTAAAGACTGTTTTGATAAATATGAGTATTAAATAAGCTAAATTTGGTAATTATTGATCAAGAAGAATGAAATTTGGGGATAGATCGAGGAAAGAAAAAGGTACAAGATTAAGTTGTCAAGTTGATCGCATTTTGCACCGAGGTAAGTTTACAGTAAATAAATGTAATATTTCAATGTTTTATATTAATTTTGTTAATTTCCAGCATATATACATTTATTTTATGAGAATATTCCAAGTTGAATCAAAGATGAGGTAACAGAGAAAAAGCATCAGAAAGCCCTAGTTGAACCTTAGGGATGTATGGTATTTTGGGTTGAGACAGTTGAGGAACATCCCATGTAAGTCCATATTAGACATATGGCATTGGCAATTCAGATAGTTGAGGAACATCCCATGTAAGTCCATATCAAATGTATGGCTTTGGTAGGACAGGGAACATCCCATGTAAGTTCATATCAAATATATGGCTTTGGCAGGATAAGAAACATCCCATGTAAGACCATGCCTAGAGCATGGCATTGGCAGGTTATTATCAGGTAGGAAAACCCAAGTACCCTTAGTATTCCAAACGGTTCATTGGGCTAATATACAGGCTATGTTACAAGAAAGTCTAGGTAAAGGAATGACAAACAGGAAAGTTAAAGAGTAAGTGGAGAAGTAAAATAAAGAGTTTGTTGTTGATGGTGTAATATGAGTATAGCTATATTTGGTGAATGTTGTCATTTATTTATTTGTAAACTTACTAAGCATTGTATCTTACTTCTTTTATTTTCTCTCTTTTATAGTGTAGCCAAGCCAATTCGGGGATCAAAAGAACGTCGGAGTTCGTTTCACACTATAAAGGGCTATCTCGGTATTTTATAGTTTGCAATGTTTTGAGTTATGACATGTATAGGGACTTGGCCATTCGGTGTGTATGTCTGTATGATATGATTTAAGTATGCTATGTGAATGCTTGATGATGATTAGCTATTGAAATGGCTAATTAAGAACATGTTTTGATGTTATGTATGCCTAAATAATATTTTATGCAAAGAAATAACGAAGGAGGAAAAGTTGGCCATGAAACAGTTTTGTAATAGTAGTAGTGACGTGAATTTGAAAAATCGCTATATAGAATTAAATCTTATTGAGTCTATTTTTATAGGAAAGAAACAGACCAAGCAAAGGAAGGTTGTATTGTGAGATATTTAAATTCTTGTTGGGCTGGTTCAGAGGGATTTCGTGATCCCCTGTTCTAATTTTAGAAATTCACTAAAAAAATTTATAAAAAGAATTATGAGTCATAATTTATATTTATAGATTCCTTAGTGAGTCTATTTTCATTAGAAATAAGTGGAAACACTATATGAAAACTGTACTAAGAGATAATTGATTTTTAGTAAGGAGAGGTCAGATCAATGCGGTTATGAAATAGGGGAACTTTTAACTAATAAATTGTACTAATTGGTCATACCAAAAATTCTGGAAAAATAATGCTAAGAAGATATATGAGTCTAGTTTTAGAGAAAATTTACATATTTAAATTCTGAGTTTCATAACTCGAGTTATAATTAATTTAGTGACCATTACGCAGGTGGATAGTTTAATTAAGAATAGTGCAAATGAATTATTTTGATTTGCGTGAGTAATCGAAAAATTTTTAATGTTCTCGGTTTGATCCCGAACCATTCCAATTGCATGTTTTGGGCCTCGAGGGCCCATTTTAGGGATATATTGGATGAATGTGAATGAATTAATTTTAAAAGAAAATTTTTATGCCCCAAACTAGTAAGGTAAGTCTGGTAACGCCTTGTGCTCGACTCCAGCGACGATCTCGGGTAAGGGGTGTTACAGTCCAAAAAGTCCCGTACGAACCTTAGGAATGGTTAGGATACATATGTCATGGCAAAGGATTCTGATGTGTATTATTGTGTAAGACCATGTCTGGGACGTTGGCATCGATTGAGCATTATGTGTAAGACCATGTATGGGACATCAGCATCGTAGTTGATTTCGTGTAAGACCATGTCTAGGATAGTGGCATTGATACTTGATTACATGTAAAACCACGTCTGGGACGTTGGCATTGTATGAGCTTTCTGAGTTATCCGCGTATCCTATTTGATTTTCGAACGGTTCAACGGGCATTCCAAGAAATGAATGAATATATGAATGTGCATCCGAGTTCTGGTACGTATGAATGTATTTGTAATTTTTCAAGAAAATGTATGTATGTATATGAGCAATTGATTTGTGAGCTATTTGAAAATGTGACGAGCTTATAAGCGAATGTCTATGAATATTTGATCCATAAGAGAAATATGAAATTGCTATTGAGTTGTGGCATGATTCTTATGAATGAAATGATTTATATATATGTTTATGTGATAAGTTTATTTGTATATGGCTTACTAAGCTCTTTGTAGCTTACTTTCTGTGTGTTTGCATTGTTTTATAGATATCGAAGCTACCGGGTGCTCGGGGATTGTCGAGGATCATCACCACACTATCGAACTCTATTTTGGTACCTTTTGAAAGTGTAAATACTAAAGTATGGCATGTATAGGCTAGAAGTATTAGGATATGTTTTGATATGTATATATGTCTAGCCATGTGATATGGCTTAGTAATGGATGCAAATATGGCTTAGTTTTGGTATGAAATGTGTGATAAGAAAAGGTATGTCTTGATGCCCTTGAATGACCAAAAGAAATGGTCAATTTGTTATGTGTTTGAATGTGAAAGTGGTAAGTTTTATCATAAGATTGAAAGTGGTATAGAATAAGTTTGTAATACATGTCTTGGTATGAATATGGCTTGTGATTTCGTGTAATTTTGTATGGAAGAGTATGAAATTGGTTGATGAATAGAGTTATAAATGGTGTATGATTTGGTTGAAATTTTGGAATGAATTTTTTTGGTTTTGAACTTGTAGGGATGACCTAAAATTGGGTGGCAACATGGCTTTGTAAATGGCCCATTTTGTGCCCACATGGGCAGGGACACGGGTGTGTGTCTCTACTGTGTTGCTCGAAGGCCAATTCGAATTTAGCCTAGGAACACCACATGGCCTCACACACGGGATTGTGGCAGGTCATGTGGCTTAAGTCAGTATACCCTACAGGTTTGGCACGGCCTAACACATGGACTGATACATGGGCGTGTGGGCCATTTCAAAAGGGCACACGGGCTGGCACATGGGTGTGTGGTTGGCCATGTGACCCAAGTTAGTATACCCTCCAATTTTCACATAGCCTAGCACACGGATGTGTCCTTGGCCTTGTGACCTAAGCCAGAATGTATGCCTTGTTTTGCCATGGCATAGACACACTGGCGTGTCTAATGCCATGTGAGGCACACAGCCTAGTCACATGAGCTTGTGACCTCTGAAACTTTGAAAAAAATGTTTAAGTTTTGAAAAATTTTGTATGTGTTCGGTTTAGTCTCGACCTTTTTCTAAAGCATGACTAAGGTCTCATAGACCTAAGAAAGGGACTTAATAGTGATGTTTGAATATGATATGATGATGTGTAATCTATGATTATGAAATGTTCCTTTTTGTCCGGTAATGCCTCTTAACCCTAGTTCGGCAACGGATACGGGTGAGGGGTGTTACACCTCGATGGCTCGATTAAGTGATGTTAGGCATACATATGTATAAATTAAGCCATATTTATGTAGAGGTATTAATTGTATATTTAAATGTAACGATTTTACATTAATGCTCTGTAACCCTATTCTAGCAATAGATACGCGGTAAGGGTGTTACAAAGAGCAATGATACGATATTGCCAAGTGCATATAGAGGCCCACATTAACACATATTTAAAGAGCTCTATACTCTAATGCATGTCAACTATACCTGGACAGCTTTTGTATAACGTTTACATGGGTTGAGAATTAATATAACGTTCGTTTTCAATTCATGACCACATATGCATACTTTCAATACACAATATCAATAATAAGAGTATTCAATTTATAACACATTCACAATAACTAGTAATTTAGAAAAACTCAATCAAGATTATTACGAGTAAATTCAATCAAGTAATGCAAACAAAAAGAAACTCGAGCATAACCTATTAGATAGAAAAAAATTACAAGATTACAAAAATAAACATATTTTAACTAAATTATATTAAATCCTAAAATTGAAAGTAACCAAAACTAGATTTGAATTTTATTAATGTAATTAAACTAGATTGTAACCTCCCAAATCTAGCCTAGACCTTATAGATAGATTGAGAAGGCTACATTAGCCACCGAAATTACTAAGACAACTTATGTTACTTTTGAATACATTAAATAAACTCATTTTAGAGAAAATCGTAGCTGTACTTTGTGGTATCTTAAAAGCATTCATTCATTAGGTCGTGTATGCTTAGAATTCATTTTATTGTTGACGGTTTTGTTTTAGAAAAGCTGTTTGCTTGTCGCTCTTCTTTAAAAGAAAACTCGAAGTTAAACTAATGTAGCAGAAAAACTATTCTTCAAGTCATTTTGGAAAATTAGTTGCCTTATCGATTTGTTTTTAAGAACAGTTCCTTTGCAATGTAGTGGAGACTAGGGAACAATATCAAATTTTACTTAAGCCTGATATCATGCATTATCTAGTTATTATGCTTGAGTAATTCATGCATGTAAGAATCCACAAAAGAAAAGTTACCAAGCCACAGACTAGAAATAATTAAAAATTACAAGCAAAAACCAATAAAGACTTAGTAATACTTAATCAAAAAAATATTAATCCGAGGTCTAAGTTGATTCTCCGAATGTCGAGTCCGATCCTAATTTTGAGGTTTACCTAAAAAGTTAAACACTATTGTGGGGTGAGCTTATGAAAAGCTCAGTGTGAGTCGAATAATTTTTTAAATGAACAAAAACATCAAATATAGTGAAACATATTAGTATTAACAAAAGAAAATAAAACCATCATAGGAATTTCATGTCATTACATAGCCATTACCAAATTGATGTCAAACAGTGTATGAGCATAGGTCATTATTCATTCGAGTAGCAATCATTAATTTCAATACCATTCAATATAATAAAATGCAATACGTAGCATAAATCAATAACATTCGAATATGTCGTGCACATGATGCAATGCAAAAAGGTTCCTACCCATACCATTTGATACACACCACGAGTTCCCCAGAACTCATCTGCCAAACTCCAAAACATTATGAGCATAACTCGATGTGGTGAAACCACTGAATAAACAATAATGCAGAAAATATATCAGATATCAAAGATGCGATATAATCGCCAATAACATATAATATGCAATAAAATCACCAATTCCCTCAGTACTCCAAGTGCAGTGCACTAACTACAAACAATGCGGACTTAATATGCCACCGGTACTCCATAAAACTCCTTCGTCAACCACAAAATCCCAACTCAATGCATATGCAATGTGTCACACAATCTCATACATAATCATATCTCAATACTTTTCACATTCATTTGGCATGCTTAGCATGTCCTCAATAATCACATACTTTTAGTAAATGGAAACAGTGTTCCAATCTTTCAAATTACCATTGTGTTGGTATCAATCAATATCGTTCAATTTCACATACTTTACGGATTTTCATTGTGCATAAATAGCACCCTTTTCAGTACACAATATAACAAATATCTCATGCATTTAAATCATACATAAACTTGGTATCTCAACACATTATATCATTCAGTCAAACATTCTCATATCTCATAACTCAAATATGCAATTACAAACTCAATCAAACATCCATACTATCAAACTAGCAATTTTGCCAACATATGAATCTTTTAAGGCTCGAAACATACCTGGTTCGACCACTCAAAAAATCAATAATTTGGCTATTAAGCCAATCCAATCAGCAAGATAATTTATCAAATATAACATGATATTTAACATTTTCAAACAATTTTATGAATTTAGGACCTGCACCTTATTTTTCGCTTCCTCGTAGCATACTAGCGAATGTTTCAATTTTCTTTAATAATTCCTTAAATGAACCTAAACCAAAATTCAGCATAAAGTCAATAAAATTTACCATTAAAAAAGCCCCCAAACACCCACTTATGAGTTCAAACCAATCGCTGAAATTATAACTATTTTATGAATCCAAACTATTAGATTCCTTACACTGTATCGATGCAATTGTTCGTACAATCGTTCTTCAACTTTACGGATGGTTTGGGGCATTGGGGTCAGCACCTAGTTCAATAATATACTGGAAAATCAGTAGCTAATTAGTGATTAAATTCCTTGATTTAATCAAATCATAACCTTCACCTAACAACTACGTCGAAATAACAAACTAGTTACCCTTAATTACACTTACACTTCACGATTTGTGGGATCCGAATGGCCAATAAATCAAGAATGTTTTTCCCTAATTGAAATTGCTTTAAAATCTGTTGCAGAAATATAGGCAAGAACCAAGAAACAAAACAGCCCATTTTCGTGCCCATAGGTGCACGCACTACCACTCGCTGTAGACAAAATTAGGGCTGAATTTTAAAATGGTTTGAGATCTTATTAAATTCTGGAAAAATACCTTTGAAATCATTTAAAATCCCAAAAAATCCATATCTGGAAATTTAGGTTTTTAATGGACAAGATTAATTAAGAAATTGGAGAGAGAAGACATCTTATCGAAGCTAGTCGAGAGAAACGACAATGGCACTTTCTTGGCAATTTCGGGATTGATCTTAGAGTTCAAGATTTCAGATTTGAAGTTGATTTTAATGAGGAAAAATGAAAGAAATATGGTGGAGAATATGTTAACAAATCTTGTGGTAAAAAGAAAAAGAAGAAAGAAAGAGTAAAACTAGGTGTAGGTGACAACAACAATGGGAGAAAGAAAGAAAATTGAATAGAAAGGAGGAGAGGAAGAGGGTGAATGGCTAGGGTGGGTAAAAGTTGAATTAAAGGCTGAAGAATACAATAAAAAAGTTATATTTATACTTAGGGTTCAAGGATATGGATGGCACACGCATTAAAAAAACAAGGGATTTTGCGAAATTTAATTATTTCGCAAGGGAAGGGTTTCAAACTTGGGACCTCATTTAATTTCCATGCCATCTCATATTTCTGTTAACCATTAGGCTTATTCCTCATTCTTGAAATAACTTTGCAATATTTATTTTAAAAACAAGGCATGTTGCACTTTGCAATAATTATTTTAAAAACAAGGCATGCTGCATACTAACGTTTAGGGCAAAAATTTACAAAATAATAAAAATGATGAGAGATAAGGGATTTGAACTTGGGTTTCAAGGAACGTTTTACTAACACTTAACCAACAAACCAATACCTCATTTATTTCCTTAAATGCATAGATAATCTTAAAAATTAAGGCATAACCACTCTATCTCGATTCTCAAAACTGATTCTACTAACCCTTGATTTTTGGGATGTTACATAAATTTTACAATAAAATTAAGCAATTAGATGTAATTAATTCATTTAATCAAAGTTAATCTTCCTAATCTAAACATGTAATTAAATAATAATAAATCACATATAAAATCATTACAAGTAAATTCAATCAAGTGAAGGAACAAAAAGAAACTCGAGCACAACTTAATAAATAGAGAAATAATGAATACAAGATTACATAAAGAAACATGTTTGAAATAAATTATATGAAATCCTAAAAACAAGTTCAAAATTAAGCTAACAAAACAAACTTACATGAATTTAAAATTAAATTAATTCTTAATATTCTAACTCATCTTAACCAGATAAACATCAATATTTACTAAATGCGTTAATTAAAAAACTATCCTCAATACAAGTAATTGAGGGTAGTTTATTGAAGGACTTAAAGTAGCAAATTCAAGCGACAATGGCAGCAATGATCTGAACCAAATCGTAACAATGACTTGGAGCAAAGCAATTAATAATTCTAAGAGGGATGATTGTCAGAGAAATAGTATGCAAAACAATATGTTTTTTTTTTTTCAAATAATGACGGCCTAGCTTGGAAAAGTAGGCTTATTTCTACACCAAATTAAGTTTAGGGCAATTGGTTATTGGGCCTTTGGGCAATTATCAATGTAAAGCATCCCAATTCTTCCCTCGATCAAACTAGTCCTTAAGCTTTTAAAACTCCTAATTTCACTTTTTTCTCAAGTCAATCCTTGACCCAAATTAATACCTAGTAATTACTAAAATTTAAAAAATAAATATGCTCCACTCAGTGCTTAGTGGACTGTTTCCATCAATACAAAACGTAGACAACCATTGGGCTTCATTATATCCTCGAGGTTCAATTATCAGTAACTCTTTTGCTCACCATAATATAGGTGGGGGCAAACAGAACCTTAAAGAAAGTTGCATTGATACACACCTTGAAAGTTTCGTTAATTTCTCATAATTTTATTTTTTTCCCCACACACCAATAGAAGGGTGGTGGATAAGGTTTGTTCACACCATGGTGGAGATGTCGAGAGCCATAAGGTGAGTTGAGGTGAGCTGAGGTAAGTACGGTAGATAATGGTTTTTTTTTTTTTTTTAGGGAGGAGATCATCGACTCTTTCTAAAGAGTTAGAAGTCTTACATAGATAGTGGGTTTGGAGGTGAGCTGACTGTAGGTCCTAACCAATAACAACTTTGCTTCATAGGTTAAGTGGTAGGGTTGTGAGGGCTCCTTCTACGAGGTGATTGGATTGAAAAGGCTACCAGGTATACAGTTGTTGATAGAGTGCAACGACACACACTGGAGTGTAGCGAATGCAATGTGAGAGTCTTTAGCATATCATTGGTAATATACGGGCTAGCAAGAATCATCTGATGAAATATAAATATAGTAAAATTAAAATTACCGGATAGATATTTACTTTAAAACATGATTTATAATTAAATAGCTTTTGTGTAAAATCTAAATGATGCAACTCGAAATAATTTAAATTTGACAAATCCAAAGTTTTGCCCGAATACCATGTACAAGAAATAATCTAAATCTACATATAGATATCCAATGACATAGCCAAGGGGGTTGGCAGGGGCCCCAGTCACCCCTAAAATGGTAAATTTTCAATTCAAGCCATTTAAATTTTTTAAAGCTTTAAATTAGTAAATGTAAAATTGTACTTTGGCCTTCTTAAAACTTATAAAAATTTGATATAATCCTTTAAAAATTATAAAGATATAGGCTATTCAAATGGTGAAATTGCATTTTTAGTACAGTAAAAATTAAGATTTAATTTCACCTCCCCAAATCATTTTTCCACTTTCGCCCCTATAAATACCTGCCTTTACCATCCAATTATTACCATAGGTAATACTTCCAAATAAAATCAACAGCATTAAAATTTTTTCATATGCAATATAAATGCTACGTACCACTTTTGGATTTTTTACTCTTTAAAGACAACTCATATTTCCATAATTTAAACTAATATTTAGCTAAATTATTCACTTACCTCAAACGGATGAAAATCGACGAAATTTAAAATATATATAAATTACTTTTAGATTTGATGATAAATAGTTTTTGTGTTCATTTTGAATAGTCTAAAAAGTAGTTACGATTTGTGAATTCAAAGAATCAGGCATGGAGTCAAAGGTCTCTGCATCCTTGAAAAATAACAATCCTCCAGATGATTCTTCATCTTAATCTTGATTTTCTTCTTTAATTTTTGTTTAACATGTATAATATTCTATTTAGATTAACCAAACATTGGCTTGCTTGAATTTATTTGGATATGGTTTTATTGTGTTTCTTTTTGTTCTTGAATTCAATTTTACTAGATAAAAAATGTTGGATTAATCTATTTGTTCTTTATTTTATTTTACCTTATTTATAATTTTATTGTGCTTATTTTTGTTTAAATGACCTTATCATCATTATAATTTTTCTTGTTTTTGTTACAAATATTAATAGATCCTTACATAAATATTCTTTTAGAATAGTTGATAATATAGACTATTTTTCTTTTTTTTTTTAATTCTTTTCATTTTTATTTGTAAGTTATACTAAGATTGAGTTAATTTGGAATAACAACTTAATGTTGTCTTAAATATCTTGATAAAAAAATTGAAGTTTTTTACTGTCTAGATTTCTTTTTCTTATATAAAAATATAAAACTAAGATAAAAATTATTTTGTATTGAAAATGCAAAAATATAAGTTAAGACAATTGTTGATAGATAGAAGAGTACAATATTATTAAAAAAAAAAGAACAAACAGAAAAATGTCACCAAACCCATCACATTGCTTACATCTTTTTTTTTTTTTTTAACGATTATTGGAGAGATGCCTAAATAGGTTAGTGACAGAGACATACCTATTGAGGAAGAGGCAAAAATTGTTAGAAATATTACCATAATTGCAAGCAAATTTCCTTGTTTGGAAAATTTTAATAGCCAAGAAGAATTATTTACTATTGAATACCTTTCACAATAAAGTTCATAATGGTGTTGTCCTACAGTATATCTTGTTTATCAATGTTGTCTAATAATATCTCATTATTTCAGTGCTATCAATATAAGGAGTTGCATCTTAATTTTCGATCACTCGCTGAGGTGGAAAGGTATGAATCAAAAGTCATTTACCTTGGGTGTGCAAATAAGATAAAGGAGAACAAAGACCAAATTGGATTACATGAACCTTTGCTAGTAAGTGTTCTATTTTCATAAACTCTAAAACCTAAACAAGTTTGGTTCTCATATTTATTTGCATAACAATTTTAACTTTTCCTTAGTGATAATCTTTTTGAGAGTTGAATGTTTCTTCCCATGTCACCGTTAAATTGGCATTTCAACTTTTGCAGGCATTAACTTATGAAGGAGCTGAACAATTGAATGTAGAAGAATCAGATGCTTCAACTAAGGAGATAATAAATTATGAGAATATTGAAAATGTGGATACTTACAATTCTCCAAAGATGGGAATGCGTATTCCCAAAGAACAATGTCACATGACAAAACCTTGCAACAATACGTACATGCCTAATCCTACTACTGCTTCAGCACCAAAAGGTATCTCTTTCTACTCATTTTTATGCATATTCTACTACTAACTCCAACTTTTCAATTTTCATAAAGTACAAATATCGAGTACCTATATCTACTACCTACTCCCTCTCTCACTATATATATTCTTTAAAAAAATTAATTTTCTTAATTATAATGTAAACCACCCATAAAACATTGTACACATGAATACTCCTTCCCATGTAAACTTTAAATTCTAAAGGCTAATATCATATCTTCACCCTAAAAAATTCATGTATTAGAGATAGAAATTATAAGTAAGATTATTTGGAGTACACATTTACCTGCCTATACCTTGCTCAATCCTCATAATCTCAGAAATGATAACCTCATCAAACCAACTAGGCTTTAGCCTAAGAGCTTTTCTTGTCTTCTATGTTTCTTCTACCTCCCGATATAAGACTCACTTCTATTCAAGAAATCCAAGTCCATTAAGGAATCTTTAGAGCTATCTCTGATGTCAGGAAAAAGCCCTCTACCTGGCTATTATATATATAGATTGATGCAGTAGCCTTTACACCCAAAGTAGAAATTATTCCTTGCAGCTAGCTTCGCAACTCTAACTAGGTATTGCATCTTGTCTCAATTGAGATGAATCATATTACCAATCTTCTTAAGTTGGTTTCCAGTGATCAGCATTGTTGTTTTCCTTAAATCATGTAATTTTAGAGAGTTGCTTTCCATTGATAGAAGATCACCCCATACTTGACCAATGTTATGGAATGTTTTGTAGTTCCTAGCTTCTAAAGGAATACCACAAATCGCTACCCATGTAGTTCTATCCTTGAGAAAGGTGAAACAAGACTAATAATCTATCTCAACGAACCATTCCTTCAAATTCCATCAAGAACTAGCCCCTGACATTTTCTTGACATTAATGTCAAAGACTCTATTCTCTATAACAATTTCAACTTCATAAAACCCTTTTGTAATCCCCACCAAGCACCTGTCCAATTTCCCAACAACCATCATCAACCTTGATGGCTTGCATATCCTCCATATCAAATTTATGAACAACACATGGGTTTTCAATTCCCTTACAGTCATAAATAGTTACCACTTGAGTCCATTTTTTCATTCATCTTCATAATATGCTTTACGCTTTATCCAAAACTTTTTTGGTTGTTGAACCTTGTAAATCCCACAAATAACTTGCACCCATAAAGCCAAAAGTTTATTTTAGAAAATACAAGTTTTCTTTTAGGTTGTAAATTTGACTATGCCTAGCTTTAAAATGTTTTTGTTTTTCAATCAAGACTTTCTGCTCTTAGGGTAGGTTTTTTTTTTTTTCTTTTTTTCTTTTTATATATTTTGTTTAATTTGGAGCTACTTCTTTTGCTTTAGAAATAAGCTATTTCTATCTTGTTATGCTAAGATTTAGTGAGTGTTGTTTTATTGTATTCATTTCATAATAATTAATATTTCAATTAAAAAAAGATAAATTTGAATTTATTTCTTTGGTTTGGTCCATATAACCTTAACACAGTTGAACAAAACTTAGCTTAATTGAAGTTACATTTAAGAATAAAAATAAAACTTTCTCCAACTGAAATATATGTACCTATTTAATACAAGATATTATGATTATGGTTAAATCAAATCAATAAGTTTCATATAAACTCCCACCAATTAAATCCATGAGATCAAAACTAAAAGAAAAAGAGGAAGAATGAGAACTTGAGTCATGCACCAATAATCCAAATAAGAGTATAGATTTCTATTCAACTCCACCAACCTTCCTCCTACCAACATTACCAAGAAAAAAACCTATTTTTAGATTTGTTTTTAGCTAGGTTGCACCACTTGAAAGCAATTTGAATAACGTAAATTAGAAAAGCCCTAATAATATAAATAAGAGTGAGAGAAAAATAGATCCATTAAGTTTAACACTAAACATATGTATATCGGCTCATAATGTTTTAAAAATAAAAAAATGGTAAAATATATTTCATAAAAATAGTGAAAACGATTTTAGTTTTCAAAAAAAAAAAAAACATTGAAGTAAATGAACACTTACAATTTTATTTTTTGGATGGTATTTAAAGGTTTAAAAATATTTTACGAAAATTGTTAAACACAAGGTTTTTAATATTAAACTGTTTCCACAAATGTCTAGTTTAGATACCCATAAGGCTTTTTTAGGTATATTGTCATATTCATTTTGTACTTCTTTCCATTCAAAAGGTTAACTATTTATCACGTGTGTGTGTGTTTTATATAAACTATGTTAGTTTTTTACATATATAGTAGAACAAAGTTATTATCCTGACATAATTTACTAAATGGTTTGAAACTGGTAGTCGCAGAAACAATTGGTTATATAACAGAGGCAACCCCTGTCTCTACACTGCCTCCTAAAGCTCAAGCTGCTACTACGAAGAGAAGATACAACAAGGTAAGCATCCACAGACCTTACAAACATAAACAAATAGCTCTATTTACTACCATTTTCTTACACGATTATCTTAAATGCTTTGCATATTAGTTAAAACCGCTGCTTGAGTTTCAAAACAATTGGATTGTTATTGAAAGTCCACACAAAAATGGGAGGATTGATAAAGTAATTATCTTTAAATGACTTTTAAAACTCTTATGATCTATTTTTTCCCATGTGTAGGCAAATATATATATCTCATTTAACACTGATGTTTGATAATATCTCATTATTGCAGAAATATTGCCATAAAGAGTGCAATATTACTCTTCGATCACTTCTTGAGGTAAAAAGGTATAAAACAGATGGCATTCTCCCCGTACATGGAAAGAAGAAAAAGGAGAGCAACGAACAAAGTGAATCACCAGCACCTTTGCTAGTAAGCATGCCATTTTCCTAAGCCATAAACAAGTTCATTTATCTTATTTCTTTACATGTTTTTTTTTTTTGAACTTTTCCTTTGTAATGATTCTTTCATGATTTAGGAGTTTCTTCCCCAATCATTATTATATTGGTTTTCAACTTTTGCAGTTATTGACTTTTGGAGAAATTGGACAACAAAATGAAAAGCTAGGGGCCTCAACTATGGGGAGAACAAATTCTACGAATATACACATGTCCAATCTTACCGCTTTAGCTTCAACTGCACCAAAGGGTATCTTTCTCTTTCTACTCACTTTTTAAGCATATTCTTGCCCTAACTCCAACTTTCCAATTTTTATGAAATATCCATATATACTGTGTATTCAAACACTCGGTAATATGATTCTAAACTAAAACACATATCTATATCTGGTACTTTTTGAGAGTTATTCAATCATGGTTTTTTCTTCATTTAGCAGGTAGGCATGGAAGAAAGAGAAAGGTGAAAACAATGGTGAGTTCAAAAGTAGAAGCCAACATTAGAGTCGAACAGAATGATGAAGCTGCCCTAATAGATGTTCCAATCAATGATGAAACTGCCCCGATAGATGTTCCAATCTTTGACGAAGCTGCCTTGATAGATGTTCTAATCAATGATGAAACTACCCCTATAGATGTTCTAATCATTGATGAAGCTGCCCCGATAGATGTTCGAACCACTGACGAAGCTACCCTGATAGATGTTCCAATCAATGATGAAGCTGCCATGATAGATGTTCCAATCAATGATGAAGTTGCCCTGATAGATGTTCCAATCATTGACGAAGCTGCCTTGATAAATGTTCCAATCAATTATGAAACTGTGCCGATAGATGTTCTAATCATTAATGAAGACGCACTGATAGATGTTCCAATCACTTATGTTAAGAATTTTAGTGATCTTGGCTGCTATAGGTGATCTTTCTCATTATATACTCCATGTCATATTCCTTCAATTCACACATTGTAACTATTTGAGTTAAAGTGATATGCAAGTGACTTTTTAGACTATTGGTAATGGATTTGAAATTATTTATCATTAGAATACAAAAGTTATTTATGTATTTTTAATTTAGTTGGTTTTTTTTATCCATTTTAAGGTGGTGAAGAACTTGGCTAACTTTTATTCAAAATTCATTATTTAAATATTGAAAATATGAGTTGTCTAGAAAGAGTAAAAAAATCAAAAAGTGGTAGGTAGCTTTTATTAATATTTTTTATAATAAAGTGGTAGGCATCTAACATGCATAGGGAAAGAATTTAATGTTGTTGATTTATTTGAAAGTCTTACCTAGGTTTTTGTTATTTCTTTTTCGAATAATTGGATGGTAAATGTTGGTATCTATACATAGATTTAGGTTATTTCTTATGCATGGTATTTAGGCAAAACATTGGATTTGTCAATTTTAAATTATTTTGAGTTGTATCATTTAAATTTTACACTAAAGCTATTTAATTTAATTTTTTATTATTTTTAAAATATAAGTTAATCAAATTTGAATAAGTTAAATTATTTGAATCAATTTTATTAAGGTTTTATTAAAATATAGAGAAGACATGGTAAACAATGTTTTAAAATTAATATCTATCCTGTAATTGTAAGTTTACTATACTTATATTTCATCAGATGAGTCATGCTAGTCGATATATTACCAATGTTATGCTAAAGACTCTCCCTTCACATTCACTACATTTTATTGTGGGTCATTGCACTCTATCACAAATTATATACCTAATAGCCTTTTCGATCCAATCACCTCATGGTAGGAGCCCTTACAACCTTACCACTTAAATAATGAAGCAAAGTTATTATTTGTTGGGACCCATAGTCAGCTTGTCACATCTCAAAAATCGGGTGCTAGTAAAATCGAATTTGTGAACCGAGAGAGACTGGTCAAGCTTTAATTTTTGTGGTTAAGAGAAAACAATGAGCGAGTACAATTCACTTAAAAGTTGGAGTTTGATTCCCTTTTCCTCTAAATTGTCAATCTTTGCTATTTTTTTCCATCTCCTTATTTTGTGCTGCCCATGCTAAATTTAATAGCTCTATTGCAAAATATAAATGATACTACTTGAAATACTTTAAATTTAACAAATCCAAAGTATTGCCTAAATACCATGTACAAGAAATAAACTAAAACAATGTATAGATATCTACATTTACCATCCAATTATTGCAACAAAAAATAGCAAAAACCTAGGTAAGACTTCCAAAAAATAAACAACATTAAATTATTTTCCTATGCATGTTAAATACCTACCACTTTATTGTGATGAAAATAATAAAAGCTACCAACCACTTTTGGATTTTTTACTCTTTTAAGACAACTCATATTTCCAATATTGAAATAATAAATTTAGATTAATAGTTAGCCAAGTTATTGACTTCCCTAAAATGGATAAAAAAACCAACTGAACTAAAAAGATATATATTGCTTTTATATTCTTATGATAAATAATTTTAGAGTCCATTTTCAATACTCTAAACGACCACTTTGATATCACTTTAACTCAAATAGTTATGATGAGTGAATTAAAGGAATTTGAAATGGAATCAAAGGCCACAATCTCTACATGCTTGGAATATGACAATCCTCCAAGTGATTCTTCATCTCAATCTTCATTTTCTTCTTTAAGTTTTGTTTATCTTGTTTGTGGGTTGTCACTTATATTCTTCTCCCAATTAAATTCTGTTATCTTTTCCTAGATAAGCTTTTTTTATTCTAGGGATATTTCAGTATGATTTGAACTCTACTTAGCCTACTTAAAGGGTCTTGTATCCCTGTTTCAAGATGTAGATAAAAACAAGGCTTTTGTTTAATGGCTGGAAACACAAAAATTTATAGACTTTTTCATACCCATTTTTACTTAAAATTGTACAGTTTCGGTAAAATTCTTATCGAAAAATAATTAATTCTATTAAAATAATTAAATTGTATTAAAAATATGAACATATTAAATTTTAGTCAATTTTTTAATTATTTAGTGCATTTTGATTATTTTCAATAGATTTGCGCAAAGGGCAAAAATTGACCCGGTAGACATCGCTAGAAGCACAAAATCGAGAAGCAATTCAAAGTATCAAGGTGAATTAATTTCCAACCTAAGATGGTCCAAAAATATGTATTAATTCATAAAATAATTAATTTTAATTTATATTTAATTAATTAGGGTTAATAAATTATTATTAATTAAACTATGAAAGAAAGGGGTCTAGTTGAACTACATCGATTGGACCAAATTAAGTGAACCGAACCAGCCACCATTTGGGCAGTCCAGAACCGTCCATATGCTGACCCAAATCATAATTTTAGCTGATTAAATAAGCTTGCAAAAAGACCCTTGAAAGACTTCCAAATTGTATTCAAACCCCTCCTTTAATTATGGCTTTTCGGATTTTCCCCAGGCTATTTTTAGCAAAGTTGAAAGCCACCAACTTTGCCATGTGTGTGGCCGGCCAAGAGGGGGATCTTTGGCTATTGAAATTTTCTATTTTTAATAGTCCTCCTCAGCTAAATAAACCCCCCTTTGCTGCCCATTCAAATCATCCCTCAACACTCTCTCATTCCCTCATAATTCTCTTATCCTCTCTCACTTTTCCTCTCCATTTTCCCACTCATTTCCCCCTTGTTCTTGTGCTAATTTCTTCTCTTGGAAAAGAGGTGTTTCTTAAGCTATTTTGAGCTATAACACCTTGAATTTTGAGCCTAAAAGAATTGGGCTTCGAGTACCGAAGAAATTGGATTTTTGATGGACGAGAAAAAAAATTCATAAATTACATGATGGTGTGGTGGTTAAGGGATTTTGGAGTGTTAGGGGGATGCTAGGAAGTCTTAGGTTCAAGCTAGATCTTTGGTAAAATTTTGACTTTTTGGCTTAAGGGGATATGGATACTAGCAGGTATGGTTTAAGTTTAGTTGGTGTTATTTCATGACACAAGAGATGATGTGGTATGGTGGCAAGGTGGCGTCACATAGGGGACATGGAAGTGGTGTCACTAGTGGCAAAGAGGTCAGGAGTTCATGTAATATCCCGAATTAGGGCCTAATCAGAATAGTGGTTTTGTGACCACAAATTTGAGATAGAAATAATTATTTTATAATTATTTTGAGGTTTATGATATGATTGCATGATTGTGTGAAAATTTCGTGAAGAAATTCTATGCGTAAAGTGCCTAATTTAAAATTAGGGACTAAATCGAATAAGTTCCAAAACTTGCATTCTAGAAGTTTCTAGTATGAAATTGCTTTGAAATATTAATTAGGAGCTCTTAAATAGTAATTTGGCCAATTTTACGTTCATGGACAAAATTTGGACACGGATGGAAGTTTTGAAAGTTTAGTAAGGAGGGGCATTTTGGTCATTTGGACATTAACATGAAATAAAAAGGGAAAAATAACACAAAATTGGTCATCTTCTTCATTACCACGAAATTTCAAGCGTTCTCCATAGCTAGGGTTTGGTTCAAGCTTACAAGCTCCATAGTAAGTGATTCCAAGCCCCGTTTTTAATGTTCTTTACGTTTTCGTAATCCCGGTAACTTGATAAAGCTTATGTTAGCAATAATTTAAGTTAGGGTTCATATTTGGAAAAATACCCATAGGTGAAATTTGTGTATTTTGATGTTTTATGATAGAATATGAGGTTTTAAATTATGTTAGACAACTTGTGCTACTCGGTTTTAAGTAAAAACGGGTAAAACGGCTTAATCGGTAAAAGTACATATTGTTCATAAGTATGTGTTATAGTGGGAATTTGAGCTTGCTAATAGCAAATAAATGATCAGCATGTCCTAAAACATAAGAATTTGAAATAAAATTTAATTTCCGAGCTTTGGGGCAAAAGTGTAAATATGTAAAAGTTTAGGGGCAAAATTGTAATTTTGCCAAATTTTGAATTTAGGACTATTTTGATAAATGTGAGTATTAAATAAGTTAAATGTGTTATTTAGATCAAGAAAGACGTGGAATCCTTGATCGAGGAAAAGAAAAGATTGTGGACTAAATTGCAAAATTGATATATTTTGTACCGAGGTAAGTTCATGTGTAAATAATGTAACATAATTACTATTTTAAGTGATTTAATGCTATTTATATGATATGATACTTGTTATTATGAATATTATGCTTTGTGAAATATTATGTATTGGTATGAAAAGTATGTGATTAAATTGATAAGTATGAGATGCAAGCAACGTATTGGTTCCGATATTCCGAGGAGAACGACTGGGAAATGTGTGATTGAGGAAAATCACATTTGAACCTTAGGAATAGATTTGGATACAAGTGACATGTCACTAGGATGGTTGGGCATCCAAGCTCGTTGAGTTGAGTCCGAGTTCACTTATGGATTCAAATGTCCGAACTCGTTGAGTTGAGTCCGAGTTCGTGAGATGTAACTAGGCATCTGAGCTCGTTGAGTTGAGTCCGAGTTCACTTATGGATGCGAACGCCTGAGCTCGTTGAGTTGAGTCTGAGTTCGCTTATGGGCGGGTTACATGATTGATTGATTACATATGTGGCACTTATGTGCAAATAATCCGTGTATCCGAGTTATATTCTGATGTGTTCAACGGGTAAAATTCTAGCGGAATGGAAGAATACTCAAGATGAAAATGATATTTTGGTAAGTTTTGTGAAATGGACAATTTGGACAGGTATGTACTTAACCCTCGGGTTTAAACTTGGTACAACAGAAATAAGGTGGTAAGATGATACACGATAGCTAGAAATGTGGTTTGTATCTTGGTGATATCATGCTATTGTTGTTGATATAATTGCTTTGTTATGTTACTTGTTATTTGCATGTGAACTTACTAAGCATTTATGCTTACTCCCTCCTTTACATTCTTTGTAGTTTTTAGCGAGCCAACTTGGATATCGGGAAGGTCGAAGAAACGCTCACACTATCCAAGGAAGAATTGGTATATTGGTTTGCATGTTTTGATGTATGGCATGTATAGCAATATACTTGTTTTGTGTAAATAATCTTGTGATATGGTTGTGGTTTGGTTGAGAAAATGCTTGATAATGATTAGACATTGGTATGGCTAGCCTAGATAATGTTGGATGCCTTGTGAGTTTAATATGTTATATAGCTCTCATAAAAAGATGAAACTTGCCATAAAACAGAACACTACAGCAACAATGACGTGAGTTTGAAAAATCACCAAAAATAATAGAAAACGAATTAGGTAAATAATTAACTATGAAATTGAAGCTTATTGTGTCTAATTTCAAATGGAGGAAGCGAAATAGGTAAAGGAGTTATATGTTATAAGATATTTGAGTTTTAGTGAAACAGGGCCAGAGCAATTTCTGGATCCCCTGTTCCAAATTTGAAAATTCACTATAAATTGTAAAAAAATAATTAGGAGGTGTAATTTATATGATCAGAATCCTTATTGAATCTAATTTTAATATAAATAAACGATATAGTTATATGATTTTTTTACAGGGAGAAAGGTGGTTTGTAGTAAGTAGAGGTCAGTGCAGTCAAGTCCTGAAATAGGGGTAATTTTAACTAATAAACTGTACTAATTCACCCAACCAAAAATTTTAGAAAAAAATTAGTAGATAGATATGTGAGTCTAGATTTAGGGAAAATTTACGGATCTTGATTTTGAGTTTCGTAACTCAAGATATGATTTTTTTAGCGACCATGACGCAGAAAACTGCTTATTCCGAAAATCAAAATAAATGATGTAAAGTTGTTTAAATGATAAATTATGTTCGGTAACACCTCAAGCTTGACTTCGGCGACGGTCTCGGGCGTGGGGGTGTTACAGTTAATGTTTTAAAAAGTAATGACTCTTAAAATGACAACAAATACCTAAGATGAAACGGGTTTTTACTGAAGAGGCTTAAGTTTTCAATTGAATGTTTACCGACAAGACCGGTTTTCAAAAGCACTCTAATATGACATGCCAGGCTCGTGCCTAACTTCTAGGCCGAGTTTGGGGTGTTACATTTAGTGGTATCAGAGCCAAGTTACAACAACTCGGCTGTGAAATGGGTTTTGGAAATCTTCTTTAAAATAGATTTTAATATTCGTTTTTGGAAATTTGTTACCTTAGAGGTTTTTCTCAAAAATAATTTTTTCTAAACCTTGATTTTTATGATTTTAAGAGGATTGATTGCCTTGAAATGTTTCGTAAAAGTGTGGTTCACCGAGTCTCCAGCGCCAAATCTATAAGTATTCTAAATGCTATTCTCTGTTTAAATATTGAAATTCTAAGATTGTTAGAGATAGGAAACTTTTCTATGATACTCTAGATAGAGTAGACTGAAACTGTAGAAATCGAAAACTGTAGTGTGACTTCTATCTACAAGAACAAAATTTAGATTTCTGTTAACATAAGACATTGTTAATAATAACTGAAACTATAAACTGATGCATAAAATTTCTAATTTAGATAAATTTGCGAGTCAACAATGAACACCAGAAGGGGTGTGAGAGGCCGCGGCAGAGGCCGTAGAGGTGTGAGGGCTAGGTCCTTGGCATCAGACCGCATGCCAAATGATGAGGCTATGGAAGCACCAGTATCACCGGTAACTAAGACTGGGTCTCAAAATTGAGCGGCTGGGGACGATGCGCTGTCTCAAGCCATGCTCCGGGTTCTGGAAAGGGTTGCTGGATCTAGTACGGGTACGGTAGGTGGAGGATCAGTTTCTAAACGTCTCCGGTCAAATAGAGCAGAAGTCTTTAGGGGAATTTCTGGAGTAGCCCCTAATGTAGCAGAATACTGGTTAGAAACCACGGAGAGAATAATGGACGATCTCGACTACACTTCTGAGCAGAAGTTGAAAGGTGTCGTGTCTTTACTGCGGGATAAAGTGTATCAGTGGTGGCTAACCATGAAACAGGGTACTCAGCTAGATCAGTTGACCTGAGAATGTTTCAAGATGGCATTTCAAGGGAAGTACATGGGCACTAGCTATGTGGACGCCCGAAAAAGATAGTTCTTGACTCTGACTCAAGGGGGTCAATCTGTAGCTGAGTACGAGGTTGAATTCTTATGACTTAGCCGATATGCCAGTGGAATAGTAGCAACGGTGTACGAGTGATGTGTTTAGTTCGAGGATGGCCCCAGGGATAGTCTTCGAGTTCTAATAACTCTACAGAGGGAGCGAGATTTTGCGGCATTAGTAGAAAAAGCTAAGATGGGCCGAGCGTCAGAGCCGGGAAAAGGAAAAGACTAGAAGTAAGAGAGATGCAGAGCTCTCCAATTTCGAGCAAAGGTTTAGGAAAAGGGCCAGGGTAGATGGGCCGGTCCGAGTTGAAACCCCTGTTGCTGCTGCAAGATTGCAACCTTGTGGGGATTGCGAGAAAAGCCATTATCGCGAGTGTTGGAAAAGGATGGGAGCCTGTTTAAGATGCAGATCGATGGAGCACTGTTTTAGAGAATGTCCTCAGAGACCGGATTATGCATGAGCTACTGGTATGGGTAATATACAGTAGCCGAGAGGTGGTCAGCAGCCACTGAGAGGCCGTGGTAATGGAATGGGTTGTGGTTGTAGAGTACTAGGCAGAGGTATGGGTTATGCTGAGGTGAGGCAGCCAACTCTAGTCTATGCAGCACGTCGCCGTGAGGACAGGGACGCTCCAGATATGAATACTAGTCTATGATTTGCTAATTGTGTTTTATTTACTTAATATGCAATTAGAATTAGAGTGCGCAGCAGAAGCACAGTGGTGTGACTTGGGTAGTACAATTAATAGATAGTTGGAAATTTCGAGGACGAAATTTCTTTAAGGGGGTAGAGTTGTAACGCCCTGAATTTTAGGCATAAGAGAATTGGGCTTGAGTACTAAAGAAATTAGATTTTAGATGTACAAGAAAAAAATCAATAAATTACATGATGGTGTGGTGGTTAAGGGGATTTTGGAGTGTTAGGGGGTTGCTAGGAAGCCTTGGGTTCAAGCTAGATCTTATGCAAAATTTTGACTTTTGGGCTTAAGGGGATATGGATGCTAGCAGGTAAGGTTTAAGTTTAGTTGGTGTTGTTTTATGACACAAGAGGTGATGTGGTGTGGTAGCAAGGTGGCGTCACATAAGGGACATCGAAGTGGCGTCATTGGTGCCAAGGAGGTCAGGAGTTCAATTCTCACTGCATGCAAATAGGGTTGGTTTTTTTTTTTTTTGCTCATGATAAGGCAAAAGGTGGTGTTGGAACCAAATACTGATGGAAAAGTGTTTGAATGAGTCTTGAAATTTGAATGGGAGGTGGGGAGTGGATTAAGGAGGATTTTTAGGAGGGATAAGGGGAGGAAATTAAGGGATTTTGATGAGGGGAAGGGTTGTGGACGTTGGTGGACATTAACCACTTAGGAATTCGGCTAGGGGAGGATTTTTGGTTCATTTTTCGGTATTTACAGTGTTTTTGGTAGTGTCGTTTTCTCTCTTATGGTTTTTCCTTCATTTTGGCATTTTGGTAGCCGAATTTTCTCTTTGAGTACCTTTTGGTTTTGTCAAATTGGTTGTTTTCTTTTGGTCTTTTCAATGGAGTCTTTTGCGTAAGTTCTGAAGTGCCGAAATTTGTCCTCCTCTCCCTCTAAATTTCATTATTTTTTCTTTTCCAAAACTAAGCGGTGTTCTTCTTTACTCTAAGCCGTGACTTTTATTCTTTTTCTCTTCTTTTCTTCCTTTCATAAATGCAACTGAATACTCTTCTTTTCCTCTTTTAAATTCTTATTTACTTGTGTCGATTCTTCTCTTTTCTCTCATAACTACTCTAAAGCTGAATGCACCTTCTTGTTATCCTCAAATGAATATTTTCATCACTTTTGAGTATTGACTGAATGCAATTCCTTGCTCTCTGCCTATATTGTCGAATTCTCCATTTCCACTTCTTATTGTTTTCTCTTCTCAATTCATTTGTCTGTCTCTGGGTTTATCGATCGGTCTAAATCAATCAAGGAGATATCTAGGTCCTAGTAGTTGAAAAGCTCTCACTCATTTTCCGGTTGTAGGTAAGTCTTGCGTGTGGCAAGTTTAGGTAAGGCTGAATATTAAATCATTGCTGGGCAAGTGTTTTAATTATATTATTATATGACTAACTCTAGATTTTAGATAATGTTAGCGGGTAATTGGTGTTTGCAGTTTAGATAACCACAAAGAGGCGAGGCCAGTTCTTAATCAATCGGTTTAAGAAGTTTGAAGTCGATTCAGTCAAGGTAAGGGTTAATCTTAGGATTTAGTTTCGGTATTTGTAAGGCTGATTAAATCTTATTAATTGAATGACTAACCAAGTGCCTAAATCAATTCTAGGTTCCACGTTAGAAGGTTGTTGCATTTCTCTTCATCAAGGTGTGTACCCATAACGCACACACTATAGATTACAATAGATCGGCAAATCCCGAAACGCCAAAAGCTGAAACGTCGAAAAGCTGGAAGATTGCCAACGACAACCACATGAGCGCATGAACACTCGTGTGGAAAAGATCGATACGTCGGTAAAGGCCCCGTGAGTGATCTCATGGTCTTGGGCTGCGTTTTGGCCAACCTCGTTGAAATGGGCCAAATGGGCCCGATGGGCTCGTGGGCCTGAAATGGGTAAAATTGATGGATTGGTAAGAATTGATGAGCCGATCATGTGGATGACACAACCTATGGTAGATTTGGACCTAATGGGTCGTATGAGAGCGTGGGCCCCGTTTGGGCTATGTAATGGCCTTTTGGGCCCTGGTATATTTGTAATTGCTAATGAGGACATAAAATGTACTAAATGATTGTGGATTTGTAAATGGGCCAAGTTATGAATTTGGGCCGAATGGAAAATGATCGAAATACCCCTGAGGAGTAAATTTACGATTACACCCCCGAGGGTAAATAACTATTTTTATGCTATGATCTGACTGTCGTTTTGAAGCATGCTTTGTGATTTATATATACTTATGTGCGTTGCATACATGTCATACTGCATGGGGTTGGGATTTGTTATGGAGGAAGAAACTACACTGGTGGTTGTGCCACATATTCTGATATTAGCAGCTTTGCTACAGATTTTGGTTAGTGCCACAATCGGTGATAACACTGTAAGTGTAGGGATGGCGTGGGTGATTTATTCCCCACAGGAAGTGTAGGGTTAGACGGAGGCAAGTGCAGGGTTGGATGGGGTTAACATGCATTATTCATATAAGATTGATACCGATATGGGCTAGGCCTAACTGTGATAATATGGGCTGAGGCCCAAATGACTCTGTTATAGGCCGAGACCCAAATGACTCTATTATGGGCTGAGACCCAAATGACTCTGTTATGGGCCGAGACCTAAATGGTTTTGTTATGGGTTTTGACCCAAATGATTCTGTAAAGGGCTTAGGCCTACTGAATTTGTACTGTTTCTATATTAAGGCTTAGACCCAAATTGATTAACACTTGTTTATGTTTGATGAGGATCGTACACATTGAGTTTTGAAACTCACTCCCTCTTTTTAATTTTTCAAGTAATCCTCAGTAGGCGGTTTGGCGTGGGAGAGGGCTCGGAAGTGGCCACACTGTAAATTGATTAATGTTTTAGTAGTTTCCTTTATCTTATATTTAGTTGCTTTTATTTTGGTTGGCTTTGTAATAAGGCCTCTCTTAAATTTTGATTTTTAATTTAGGATGTTTAGTTATTACATTTTATATTTGCTTAAGTAGAACTCGATTTTCCAAAAACATTTACTGATTTCAAAACAACACAACGTCTCCGCAAAACAACATTTTCGAAATGCTTCCTCATCTTCGTCGGTTTTCAAAGATAACAACCATTAATGTTTTAAAAAGTAATTATGCTTAAAATGATAACAAATACCTAAGATGAAACTGGTTTTTACTAAAGAGGCTTAAGTTTTCAATTGAATGTTTACCAACAAGACCAGTTTTCAAAAGCACTCTAATATGACACGCCAGGCTCGGGCCTAACTTCTAGGCCGAGTTTGGGGTGTTACATGAGCAGCAAGTGAGTGTTCTAGAAGCCTTGATCGGTAGAGACAACAAAGGAAGAAGAATGGAGGAACCTAGTCAAGCTATGGAAAAACACCAGATTTTCTTCTTGTTCCCTATCTATTTAAGTTTTGTTGTTTTTATGATGAACATGTTATGAATATTCATATTGCTGGAATGGTTAATTTAATCAGCTTAGCTTGAATTTAATTCGTGTTGGGTTGATTGCATTTCGTGCTGTTAAATTATTAAAATTATGTTTATGCTGTTATGGGCCTCGGTAAAATTAAGTAAAATCATGCCTAAGTTATTCTTGCATTACAATTGTTAGATAGCTAACTGAGTTAATTATTAAATGCATTGAAATTGTAATTAATGGACACAATACTTAATCAGTGCATGTTTATTCTTCTAAGGTAGCTGAAGATTAAATTAGCATTGTATTTGGCGATACATATGCCATGCATAACTTAGATTATTGTGATTAAATTGTTTCAAGGTGGGGATACTTTGTTACCTCACATAGCCTTTATTTGTTTATTAAGATTTGTTTAATCATCTTGACATAGGGATATGTTAAGGAGATGAACAGGTTCTGGTAAGCAAATATGTTCATAAGTTGGCAAATTATCTAGTTGACGTGAAATTATTTGTAACAGTATAAACATAAGTTTAATAAATCTAAGTTAAAGAAATGTAATTAATCCAACATAATTATATCATCTTGATTAAATCTTATTTGAAATCATGCATTAGAATTTCTTTGTTTTATTTTAAACATTTTACTTAGTTTTTTACCCTTATTTTTTATCATCTTTTTAAAAACAAAATATTTTTCATCACCAAAGTGTTTTACAATTAATTTCATAAACAATCCTTTTTATAGTCCCTGTGGGTGCGATAACTCGACATTTACTTGTCACTTTATTACTTGTTGTGATTGTGTACACTTGCACATTTTCGTCGTTCTAATGGCGGTAAGATGTTGCCGCATATGAGTTTTCGTGAGAGGTTCGTTGTAATTATGGAGAGTATTTTCTCTATATTTTACTCTTACTTGTTTAATTGTTTAGGGCAAAGTTGAAGCCTCTTTTGCCCATTGTTTTTCCCTCTTTTATGGTTTTCCAAGTAAAATATTTTTGCTCGTTCTTGATAAATGCCAAAAGTAAAATGTTTTAGCCTTATTCTTAATGCGTTTCTATATTATGTTCAATTTAAAATGGTGAATTTTATTCTCCTAATCCTTTAAATTCATGTTTTTTATATTTAGGAGAGCATTTGGCAGCAACAAGAGCAAAAATCAAGCAGAAATTGGAAAATCAGAGCAACTTTTAGGAGCCACACGGGTTGAGCCCTTCTACACAAGCTGCCACACAGCCATGTGTCAAATCGTGTGGATTTGCGAACTCCACTTTGAAGATGCCAAAAAACACAATTTTTTGGTTTTTCAAGCATTTTAAGACCTATATATACAAAATATAAGAAAATGGGAGTAAGCTGTCAGATAATATTGAAGAAAACAACTCGAAAAACACCATTAGAGTCGACTTCGAAGCAAATTTCCATCAAGATTAAAGATATCCTTTCGATTTCTTTGAAGTTTATTATGAGTTTCTTTATTTCTTGTGGTTATACTGTCTTTTAGATGTCTTTATTTGTAACACCCCTAACCCATATCTGTCGCCAGAATGGGGTTTGGAGGTATTACCGAATGAGACATAACTTCCGGACATTCATAAATACACATATGCTATTTTCACATATTTAAAGCATAAGTCTGTTTGAAATGTTCTTCAAACAATTTAAACATAATATAAATAAACAGTGAAAGCTTAAAGTAAGATATAATATGCTTTTCAAATACATAAAAATATTAATGTATCATTTTTTTTTTTTTGAAAAGAGGGAAATCTAATACCTCATAAAATTTCAGCATTCAATACCTCAATGTTATACATTTACTAAATAACCAAACATAACATATAAAAAAAATTATTTACTAATGATATATGCGGCATTAACTTTAGCATTAACCTTTAGAAACATAGCAAATATATTCGTTTGTAATAAATACTAAACCAAACCAAAACATTACAAGTTACATGACAAGCAAACATACTGGCAATCTTAATGTCACTTCCATTTGACCGATTATAAACTTATCATTTAAAGACTAAACTTATACACAACTCAAATATGAATTTTAAATAGGTCGAACATATTTGAATCATGTAATGCGCATATATCCTTCTTATTTTATTAATACACAATTTACTATTCAAATGGTCAAATTCAATTATAAATGCCAAATTTTAAACATACTATTTTCATATGTTTGCAACCTAATATAGAACTGCATGAATTCAATATCATTGCTGAAACATGTAAATTATACTCATTTCCCTAGTTTTAGTCACATAACCGAATTCATCCATCAACCATATATATATATTCTTAGTATTTTCATCATAATGTACATTAACTGAATCAAATATAACCAAGCTTACCTTATACCGAAATCTCTTAACATAACCTCAACCAAAACATATCAAGTAAGATTCACATATATATATATATATATATATTCTACCATGGTCAATTCATCCAAAAGCTGAATATATTCATCAACCAAAACAATCTTTAATCTTTACCAACATAAATATTGCCCAAAACAAATATATCCATTTCCTTAATCATCAAAACATACCAACCTCGTATCTTATACATGTCATGACCAAATTATCAAAACCATAAGCTAACATTAAAAGCATAAATTCCATACTTATTCATATACCATAACCGATCCATCCAAACCAAACATACTCATCATTTAAGCAAAACATATAAACTAAACTTGATAAATGAACAAGCCATTTTCTCATGGCTTTTATGTACACTACTTCACTTAACTGAATATAATCTAGCCTATACATACCATAGGTTTGAAAATTTAGCTTATAAGGTTACCGAAAACAGTCGATAGTGTGATAGACTTCCCTGATGATCCTCGAGCTCGTAACTAGTCTCCAAAAATCTATAAAACAGAGGCAAACATGCACATAGTAAGCTATCACAGCTTAGTAAGTCATAAGCAAATAAACAATCTAATGACATCAATAGTTTAATAAGATAAACCAAATCATGCTATCATATTCATATATACATTTTCAATCTTACCAAAAATCATATTAAACATATAACTATACATAAATTATATCTATGCCAAATACACATTGATTCATTAGCATGATTAGCTTTCATATTCACCATCATAAATACTTTATTTAACCGAATATGTACTTTCACATATGCATACTTATAATTCATATTTCATTGTACCTACATTCACTTTCAAATACCATATAGCCAAATGCACATATAGCCTTTGGTACAAATATAAAATTCATACTTCAATATATCATTTATATATCATTAGGCTGAATATTATCAATCATATACATACACATATTGTTCCATTTATTTCATTCATAACTTATTTCATACTTTAAATAACTAACTTACCTTAATTCATATGAGCATTAAACTAACACATACCTGAACCTTTTAATTTGTTTTCACATTCAGTCTTGATTTAACATAGCCCGTTAAATCACTTTAACATCATCAAAAGCACATTATTTCAAATCAATATCAATAAGTCTTACTATTCAATTCTTACTTATGAAACACTACTCTTTTTTATTCCTATCACTTTTCAAACTCACATACAAAGGTCAACAACCACATAGGTCTCGTACATACCTGTACCTTATCGTGCTTATCTATTACATTTCTCTCATTACTTTATTGATTAATGCGTTATATCATACAATAATCTTTTATATTCAATGAACTCGCACACTTAGTGCCAAAGGGATAGCCAAAGCTATATATAGATATCGCACACTTAGTGCCAAATGAATAGCCAAAGCTATCTATAGATATTGCACACTTAGTGCCAAATGATGAATAGTCGAAGCTATAAATATATCGCACACTTAGTGCCAAATAAATAGCCAAAGCTATAAATATATCGCACACTTAGTACCATCACTTTTTTATACCAAAATTGCCTTAGTCTCGCACACTTAGTGCTAATTATTTAGATGTAGCTATTTGCTCTTGTACACTTAGTACCACAAATTACTTAGTCATTGTCGAGCTTATTTGTACTTCACATTCACATTTTAACTCATTTCATAAAATATAAATTTTGCTAAAATAATACTTATTACATACGAACTTACTTCGCACATCACATATCGATCAAATCGAATTTATAAATACTTCGTTCAAGCTTATAATAGTTCGACATGACATTTATATAATCATAATTTCAATTCAGCATTTAAATTTTATATATATTAAAATTTAACATCTATTTGCTTATAAACTTACCTCGGCAAAGACGAACAATTTGAAATGACTATTCGATAACTTTTGTTTTTCCCGATCCAAATCCAATTCCTTTGGTTCTTGATCTAAACATATTCAAATTAAACTTATTCAACCACAATTTCATTCAATTTAATCTAAAAACTCATAAATGGGCAAATTACCATTTTGCCCCTAACATTTCACACTTTTCACAAATTAGTCCCTATTGCATAAAACACAAAATATGCAAAATTTCAATACATCATAGCTAGGCTGAATCTTCATCAAGTTCATACAAGTCCACACATTTCATTTATTTTGCATTTTAGTACCTCAATTTATCATTTTACAATTTAACCCTAATTGCTCAAAATCATCAAAAATTCAAATACAAAACATGTTAATCTTACACATATCTTTTATTTTCCAGCATCAAAAAACAAAAATCACAAGCTTTCAACAATGGCAAAATACAAAATCATCATCCAATTCAAAAATTGAGACATGGCTTTGTAGATTTCATAGCTACGGTCTCAAAAATGTAAAAAATATAAAAAACCGAGCTAGTTACATACCTTAATCAAGCAAAACCATGGCCGAATACCCTAAAGCTTTTATTCTTTTCTTTCTTTGCTACATAAAGCTTGACAAAGATGAACATGCAAGCTTTCTTTCATGTTTTATTTTATTTAATACATAATATTATTTTAATTACTATTTTAACCTTTGAAATATAATATGAAACCATTATAAAACATGCCTTTAATAGTCCATCCTTTATAATTATGGTCAAATTGCATCTTAAGTACTTCATATTATAAAGACAACAACAATTAAGCACTTTAAGACATAGTTAGCAACTTTTACAACTTACGCGATTAAGCACTTTTATTAAATCGGGCATCCAAACAATAAAATTTTCGAACGAAATTTTCACACACATAAATTCGCACATTATAAACACAGAAATTAATTTTAAAATATGTTTCTGACTCAAATTTGTGGTCTCAAAACGACTGTCTCGATTAGGATCTAAACTGGGCTGCTACATTATTTGTCATTATGAACTAACTTTCTAAATACCTAGGGGAGATGATCCCTATTATGAATTTCGTCTTTTGATTTCTGTTTTACGCTATAAATACTTGGATCTTATTCTCAATTATGTGTTCTTAATTCTTGGTTTAATATTTCTAGATTATTAATCTATGTTTGTTGCACTTAATTCAGAGGAGGAATAGAACTTGTTTAAGAGTAGATCTAGCATAATTGATAGTAGTTGCATGCAATCCTAGAAACAGGACAACATAAATCTACCATATTAGAGATAGATCTAATAGGGGGATCCATCGATCAAGTTAATGTGAAATTAGGTTTTTAATTAGAAAGAAATTTCAATTAATCAACCTAGAGTCAGTTGCTCTTACTCTCGAAAGAAATATTAGCATAATTTAGAGATATTGCGGATCAAGATACTAAGTGAAAAAATTGTTTAATTCAGATCAATAATGATAGATGAAATCTAGGTGGATTCTTTCGTAGGTATTGTTTCGCTTGTTGGTTGTTAATCGTTTGTTTTCATGATTTTTTATTTGTTGTGTTCTTTAGTTAATTAATTTAGTTAATTTTAGTTTTAATCAATCACTCCAATTTGTTGGTTAAATAATAGAAAGACGGTAATTATTGGTACTTTTAGTTTTTGTGGGAACGATACCTGTGCTCACCGTAGCTATACTTTTAATTGATAGGTGCACTTTGCTTTGTCAAATTTTTAGTTGGTTCATGACTGCATTAAGTTTTTGGTACCATTGCCGAGGACTAAAATATTAGGAAATTTTGCATCAAACCCTAGTATATGACTCGCCTTGTTTTTAGAATAAATAATGAAAAATTATTTCAAAAATAAGGAAATAGCCTAGTGGTTAGTTGATAAATGGAAAAGTATGAAAATTAGCTAAGGTCCCAAGTTTGAATTTTTTTTCTCTTACAAAATAATTAAGTTTCACAAAATCCTTTTTTTAATGTGCGTGCCATCCATACCCTTGAACCCTAGTTATAAATACAACTTTTTCTTATATTATTCAACCTTTAATTCAATTTTTCCATACCCTAGCCGTTCACCCAATTCCTTCCCTCTTTTCTCTTCAATTTTCTTTCTTCATTTCTTTGTGTGCCGTCGTCTAAGCCACTGAGATTCACCATCAATTTCTCTTATTTTTGCAATGAGTTCTTGTAGCATTAATTTCTTCTTATTTCTTTCATTTTATCATAAAATTTCCAGCCTTAAATATGAAAATTTAGCACTCAAGATCAACCTCCATTGATGCCCCCAAAGAACTCCATTGCCACCCCTTTCACCTAGTTGGTATAAGTTCGTATTTTATCTCAATTTCATAATAAATCTTGCTAAATAAAAACCTAAATTTCTAGATCTTGAATTTGATGAATTTTTAAATATTTAATGAATATTTTTCCAAATTTTTAATTGGTCTTGAAAGTGGTTTTAAATTAGCCTCAATTCGGCCACCCTTGGTGGTGGTGTGCATGCCTATAGGCAAGAAAAGGGAGTTGTTTTTCTTTAATTCTTTCCCATATTTTTCCAGCATGATTTTTGGTTCTTGAACCCTCCTAATCAGCCTTTAATCAGATGATAATTAGATAAATTCATTCTTAATCAATCGACAATTCGGATCTGACAATTCGAGAAGCATAAGTGTAGGTAATCCTAAACTAGTTTGTTGTTTTGACATAGATTGTGGGAAAAGTTATGGATTGATTAAATGAATGATTTTAATCAAGATTAGCTATTGACTTTACCGTATTTAAATGTGTTAGGTTCTGACCAAAACGCTCCAAATCAATAGTAAAGCCAAAAGACGTTCACACTTACTATTCATAGAAAAACAATATAAGAAATCTAACTAGTTTGGATCCAAAAATAGTTGTAATTGGGATGATTTGATTGATCCCATAAGTTGGTGTTTAGGTGCTGTATAAGAGGTTTATTAATTATTTTCTATAGTGATTTAATTTAATTTAATTTAGGCCGGTTTGAATGTTTATTAAAGAAACAACAAGATTCGCTAGTGTGCTGCGAAAGAGAGTAAATAAGGTGTGGGTCCTAACTCAAAAACTTAAATATTAATAAAGATTTTAATGTTATAAATAATTATTTAGCTTGCCAAGATTTAGCTAAGTAATTAAATTTAACAGTGGTTGAATCAGGAATGTTTTGAGCCCTAACTATTTGGCATGGCATGGTAGCAATATTGCTAGTTTGACTAAATGATTGAATGTTTGACATTGTCATGAATGTTTGGTAATTTGATGTATGATTGGTTATATGTATAGCATGATTATGAATGAAATAATGCTTATGCAATATATATTCATACATGTGATTTGTTATGATATGTTCGAAAGACGATTATAAGTGCACACGAAGAAAATTTATAAATGAATATGAAATTGTGAATTGTTGAATGATTTGTTAACTTGAAAGTTGGAATATTATTTCTATTCACTGAAAGTATTTGATAATTTAGGGCATGTATTGAAAATGTCAATAAAATGTGAAATTATGAGTCATGGCTATGGATGAGATTGTGTCACATATTGCATCTACATTGGGGTGGGTTATTTGTGGTTGACGGAGGAGTTCCGTGGAGCATTAGCGACATATTAAGTCTGCATTTATACGTAGTTAGTGCACTACACCTAGAGTACCAAGGGGCTTGATGACTTAATCATATTATATGATACTAACGGTTTTATCACTTTATATGTTATTCGACAAATTTTCTGCATTTATGTTATACAGTGGTTTCTACAACATAGAGCTTTGCTTGAATATGTTGGAGTTTGGCAGACGGGTTCTTAGGAACTCATAGTGTGTAGCGGATGGATGAATGGATAGGAACCTCTTTGCATTGCATCTTGCTCATGACATATTTGAATTTTATTGATTTTTTATAGTATATTATTATGTTGTATTGAATGGTATCGAAATTAATAATTGTTACTCGAATGAATGATGACTCATGCTCAAACACTGTTGACATTGATTTGATAATGGTTATATAATGATATGAAATTCCAATGATAGTTATGTGTTCTTCTGTTAATGCTACCATGTTTCACTATATTTTGTAGTTATGTCCATTTAAATAATTGTTTGACTTACACTGAGCTTTCATAAGTTCACCCCCAATAGTGTTTAACTTTTCAAGAAAACCTTGAAACTAGGACTAGACCTGTCATACAAAGAATCACCTTGGAGCTCGAACTATTTTTAGTAAGTATTATTAATAAGTCCCTATTTGTTTTGGTTTGTAATTTTTCATTATTTCTGGTCTGTGGCTTGGTAACTTTTCATTTGTGAATTTTTGCATGCATGGATTACTCAAGCATAAAAATTAGAAAACACATGATAACTGGCTTAAGTAAAATTTGAAATTGGTCCATAAATTTCGCTGCATTGCAAAGAAATCATTTTTGAAAAAAAAAATCGATAAGGCAACTAGGTTTCCAAAATAAATTGAAAAATAAGGCAACTAGTTTAACATCAAGTTTTCACAAAGAAGAGCAGCAAGAAAATGGTTTTTCTAAAATAACACTACCAACAATAAATTTAATCTTAAGTACAATTGACCTAATAAATGAATGTTTAAACTAACACAAACATACAACTACTATTTTTCTGTAAAATGAGTTGATCGACGGTCTTCAAAAATAATGTAAGTTAGATTAACCGTTTTGGTGGCTAATGTAGCCTTCTCAATCTAGACATAATGTTTATGTCAAATTTGGGAGGTTATAGATTCCTTCAATTCATACATCATAACTTTGTAAGTTAAAGTGATATCCAAGTAATATTTTCACTATTGACAATGGACTCTAAAATTATTTATCATCAGAATATAAAACCAATTTATATAGTTTTTAATTTAGTTGGTTTTTATCCATTTTAAGGGAGTGGAGAACTTGGTTAATTATTATTCTAAATTTATTAATTAAATATTTGAAAAATGAGTTTTCTTAAAATAGTAAAAGATCCAAAAGTGGCATGCAGCTTTTATTACTTTTCTATAATAAAGTGGTAGGTATCTAACAACCATAGGAAAAGAATTTAATGTTGTAACGCCCCAAAATTGTTTATTTCTGCTTTTGTAAAAATTGTCTTCCCATACACCTCAAACTCTTAATTTTCCTCCACAAATCCCTCCACGATTTACTCCTCAATTCACTCCTCAAATCACTCCTCAATTTTCTCTACATCAACCTCATCCATTAGAATTCTAATGCAACACAAACTCCAACTGTCCCAACTGCAAAATAATTACCCCATTATGCTGTGCCAACCCTCGAACCTCAAACACAGCACACACGCCACTTGCCACCAGACCACTAGGCTTTTTGTGACTTAATACATGCGCAATTATTTATAAATCCTATGTGCTAGTGACCAGATTCTTTTAAGAGCAAAATTTAAAAATTTTGCAAAAACCAAGACTTGAACCCAGGTTTCACAAACACTCCCAAGCACACCCAAATCACTTAGCCAATAAAGCAAACATGCAACTTATGTTGAATCATGCAAAATTGAAAACCCTATATTTTTAGGGCGTTACAACTATACCCCCTAAAAAGAAATTTCAGCCTTGAAATTTACTTGGTTAAGATTGTTGAGGGTATTACTGTCGCATCGCCTCCTCCAGCTCCCATATGGCTTCCTTAGAACTGTGATCATGCCAAAGAACTTTGACCAATGGAATAGATTTCTTTCTCAGTACCTTAACATAGTGATCCAGTATTCATGCCAGTTCTTCCTCGAAGGTCAGGTCAGGCCTAACCTTAATCTCCTCAACTGGTACAGCATGTGTGGGATCAGAGTGGTAACACCTCAGCAGACACTACATGACCCAGAAATGTCACCTCTTGCAGACAGAATTTGCATTTGCTGAACTTAGAGAATAACTGCTTTTCCTTTAAGATTTGTAGAATGACTCGGAGATGCATGTCATGTTCATCCTCAATTCTCGAATATACCAGGATATCATCTATAAACACCAACACAAACCAGTCCAGATAGGGTTGGAACACCCAGTTCATGAGGTCCATGAAGGTTGCTGGTGCATTCATTAGCCCAAATGGCATTACTAGGAACTCGTAGTGACCATAATAAGTCCTAAACACTATATTGTACACATCAGCTTCTTTAACTCTTAACTAATGCTATCCAGAACAGAGATCTATTTTGGAGAACACTGAAGCTCCTTGTAGCTAATCAAATAGATCGTCAATCCTTGGTAGATGGTATTTGCTCTTAATAGTCAGTTTGTTTAATTGTCGGTAGTCGATGCACATGCGCATAGACCCATCCTTCTTCTTCACGATGAAGACCGGTGCTCCCCATGGAGACACACTAGGTCAAATGAATCCTTGATCTAGTAGCTCTTGAATTTAGGCCTTTAATTCTACCAGCTCCTTTGGTGCCATCTTATAAGGAGCGATGGACACTAGGGCTGTTCCAGGCAGGAGCTCAATACTAAATTTGACCTCAAACTTCAGAAGCAACCCAGGAAGCTCATCTAGAAATACATCAGAAAATTCCTTAATAGTTCTGATATCACCAACAGGACTCTCAAAATCAGTAATACCAATGTAGGCTAGGAACGCCTCACAACCATTGCGAACCAGTTTTTCGGCCCTTACTGTAGAAATCACGTTAGACAAAAAGTCCCTTCGCTCCCCAATCAGAGCCACCTCCTCATCCTCAATAGTCTTTAATATCATACGCTTGGCAGCACAATCCAAACTTGCTTGGTGCTTTACCAACCAATCCATTCCCAAGATTAGGTCGAATTCACCAAACGGTAGCTCCATTAGATCCGCTAGAAAGATGACTCTTTGAACCTTTAGAGGCACATTTCTGAAGAATTTCTCTACCTTTACCAACCGTCCCAGTGGACTTATCACAGTCATCTCATTAACAGTACTTTAACACATGATACCCAAGGTTCTAAACACAATGCATGCAATGTATGAATGCGTAGACCCAACATCAATTAGGGCAGTGTAGGGTACATTAGGAATTAAGAACATGCCAGTTATAACATCTGGGGCATCTCCATCTTCTCGGTGATGTGTAGCATATACCAGAGTCGATTGCCTCACCTTAGTATTACCAGCACCTCTGCCTGGTGCTTCACGACCTCGTCCCAAACCATTTCCACCTTTAGCCTGACCATGGCCTCTCGGAGGCTACTGGACACCTCTCACTAGCTGTACATAACCCTATCCTGTAGTTTGCATCTAAACAGGTGATCGTGATTTTGATGAAGTAATAATAATGATCGTACCTAGAAACTAGCTATTATCACGATGAAAGGCAAGCGCACCTATCAAATAGTAGTATAGTTAGTGGCAAGATTAGAATGTCGAATCCAAGGAACTAAAAGTACTATTAATAACTTTCTTCCTATTATCTAGCCTAGAAATAAAGAAGGGTTTTGTTTAAACTAATTAACTCCAAACTAAACTAAGGACGCAACAAAGAGTAAATTTGGGAATTACTTTGGGAAAATTGAATGATAAAGGCAGTACCTAAGGAAGAATCCACCTAGACTTCACTTGTTATTTAACTCTAAATTAGACGATTTCATCATTTGACTTGATCTGTAAAGATCTCTAAAATATGTTAATATCTCCGTCCAGAATAAGAACAACTAACCCTAGGTTGATTAATTGAAATCTATTTCTAATTAAAACCCCTAGTGTTGCATTAACTCGATCTATGGATCCCCCTCTTAGACTTGACTCTAATCCGACAGATTTTCGTCGTCCTATGTCTAGGATTACGATCAACTCCGCTTAATTGCATTGGATTTACTCTTAAATAGGGACTTTTGCTTCTCTGAATAAGCACATTCAACTTAAATTAATATCCTAAAATATCAACTTAAGAATTAAAAACACAATTAAGAACAAATCAATTATTTATCATATAATTTAGACAACAATAAGAAGATTTGTCTTTGGTTTCATCCCCCTCAGGTATTTGGGGGATTTAGTACATGTTTATAAAAGAATACATCAAAGAAAACAACAAAACATAAAGAAAACCCAAAACTCCTGAAAGGATTGAAGGGAGATCTTTAGTTTTGATGTAGATCCTTGCTTTTAAGATGGATCAATCGGCTTTCCTTGAGTAATTCCTTACCTTCTACTCTGTGTGTCAGGCCTCCTTCTTTTTGTCCTCTCCTAGGTTGTTTACATAGACTCTGGAATACCTTTCTTTGCCCTTGAGTAACCTTTTCCTCATGAAATTAAAACTCATCACGACTAGGACACGCCCGTGTAATTCAGGTTTAGGCCGTGTTCAGGTATGCTAAATAGGCATGGGCGTGTGGTGTACTCGTGTGAGGAACTTCTGGCTGTGTTAATTTCTCACTTTGGCCCATTTTCTCCGTTTTTGGCCCGTTTCTTGTTCTTTTCACTTTCCTATGCTCACCTAAGTATAAAACATGAAATTAAAGGATTAGGAGCAGCAAATTGCACAAATTCAATGATAATTCATCCATAAATATGCTAAATATGAGATAAAAATATGAATATATTATGATTTATCAATAGGTCTGTGAGGACAATTCTTAACTTGATATTCCATAGACCCACATTTCAAACATGCCCCAATCTTCTTTCAGCACTCACCCTGGTGATGTCTCCCACAATCTATACAAGGCTGGGGTTTACTAGCAGCAATAGAAACCCCAACTTAAATCGACCCATCAAACCTAGCCTTATTTATAGGCCTTCCAAATGAACTTGAAGGCCTAGAATCCCTCCTATTTTTGGCCCTATCCTTTTCGCGGTTCTAATGCTCAAATTGCTTCACGTCCTCAACAATTTTTGCTTTTTTCATAAGGGCAGCAAAGTCTCGCTCGCTCCTTCTGTAGAGCTATCAGTACTCGTATTTCATCTCCGAGGCCGTCCTCAAACCCCACACAACATTCATACTCAGTCACTACTATCCCACGAGCATAACGACCCAACCACAAGAAGTCTGCCTCATATTCTGCCACTGCCTTATTCTTCTGAGTCAGACTCAGAAATTCCTTTCTTCGGGCGTCCATATAACTTGCGCCCACATACTTTCCTTGTAATGCTGCCTTAAAGAAGTCCTATGTCAACTGGTCGGCTTGTGTACCTTCTCTCACGGTAAGCCACCACTAGTAAGCCTCATCCCGCAATAATGACACTACTCCTTTTATCTTATGCTCAGTAGTACAGTTGAGGTCATCCATTATTCTCTCTCTAGCCTCTAACCAGTATTTTGCCACATTTGGGGCTACTCTCGAAATACCCTTAAAAATTTCCACTCTGTTCGACCGGAGTCGCTCTGAAATTGACCCTCGACCCACTGCACCAGTACTAGTTCTAGCAACCTTCTTTAGAATACGGAGCATAGCTTGGGATAGAGCATCATTCCCAGCCGCTTGATTATAAGACTCCGTCTCAGTCATTGGCGAAGCTGGTGCCTCTCTAGCAGGCATGTGGCCCGATGCCGAAGACCCAGCTCTAGCACTTCCTTAGCCTCTACCGTGGCCTTGTGTACCCCTTCCATGAGTACCTCTATGCTTATATCGATTCGTGTATTATCTATTTTAGAAATCTTATGCATCAGTTTTACAATTTTAGTAATTATTAGTAGATGTTTTCGCAAATCGAGGTCTCACTGCAGTTTTCAGTTTCCTACAGTTTTAGTTTGCTCTAACTAGAGTATCACAGTACAGTCTTATATCTAAAATAATTTGTGTAAAGTGTTTCAGTCTAGACAACCATAAGATATCAAGAGAACTTACAGATTTGGTGCTGGAGACTCAGTGTGCCACACTTGTAAACCTCCCAAAACATTTCAAGAACAGTTTTCTAGAAATTCAAAACATTTTCAAAAACCCATTCTATAGCCGAGTTTTGTAACTTGACTCTGATACCACTAAATGTAACACCTAAAACCCGATCTGGACGTTATGGCCAAATTTGACGTGCTACAACATAGTGTTTTTTGGGAAAAACAAAATTTCGAATAAAACTTAACATCAGTTTAAAAACCCCTTTGTGGTTTAAAAGAAAACTTCAGTGTGTTAAGTACTTTACTACTATCAAATCATCTTGTTAAAACATTTTCGAATAATGTATTAAACAGGTTTAAATTGCGAAAGCTTTTTATAAAATTTTGATGTTTAAATTGTGTGTTTTTAGAGGAAAAACAATTATTATTTTTAAAAACTAGTATTTTTGTAACTAGCAGTTTTAAGTAATTAAGCAAAAGCCCAATCTAAATTTAAATACCATAAATGTCCTTATTACAAAAATAGAACCCCCAAAATGTAACTAAAAGTCTAATAAACCAAATGGAATTAACGGCAATCGTGTGGCCACCTCTGAGTCCCTCGCCAGTACCAAATTACCTATGGCTGAGGATTACCTGCACAGTTAAAAGAGAGGGTGAGTTTACGATAACTCAGTGTGTAATCCCCTATCAGTTAATCAGTATATAGCATGTAGATACAGACTAGGCCTGAGCGCTATTCAAAAATAGTATAGTGTGGGCCTTAGCCTAATAGAGCAACAGTAAGGTGTAATCATCAAGAGTGCAACCCACCCCAATCTAGCCAACACACCACTCCGTACCACCATCACACCATGTGGGGATAAAAGAGACCCACCCAGCCAACACACCAATATTGCAGCCGAGCTGCCAGTACATTATATGTGGCAAAGCCACCAGTAACAGAATATGGGGCAAAGCCACCAGTAACAGAATATGTGGCATAGCCACCAGAACAGTACTACCTCCATATCAGTATCCCAATCCCACACAGTATGTCATGTCATAAATATCATATGTATGCAACATGTCATGCTCAGTAATAGTCAGGTTTTTATCATAATCACTGTCAATCTACCTTTAGGGGTACAACGATCATTTTACCTTATGGGGGTATATCAGTCATTATAACTATTAGGGGTAAAATAGTCATTTTACCCCCTAAGGGTATTTTGGTCATTTACCTATTTTGAAATCTTGGTACACATACTAACCTTTTAGAAGGTTTACAGATGACCAAAGTGACTTAGGTAATCAACATGGTCAAAACAGTGTAATTGGGCCCAAGGCCCAAGTAGGTGCAAGTGGGCCCACACGCTTGTATGGCCATCTCGCCCAAATTTAGTCATGGCTACATGAACTGCATAGCCCAATCCAGGTTTGTCACATATTGTGGATTTCATCCGTGTGGGGCCGATGAGCCCATTGGGCCCACACAGTCTAATTTGGCCCATAACGACCCAAGTTTACAAGAGCGCTCATGATGGCCTATGCCCATGTTCCGTGGGCTCGTATTACCATAAGTGCGCTCGCACGGTCGTGTGGCATCAACACTCAGCCTTTCAACTTTTCAGCTTTTCGGCTTTTGTCGTTCTACAGATACAGTAGGGTGTTTACACACCCTTTTGACTTTTTGACAGTAACATTTTGTGCACAGTTACACACTTTTTTCGTGAAATGGAATGAACTGCTCACGCCCAATGCCTACATTCATTCCAATCATTTAGTCTCGTAGTTAATAGTACTCATAATCACCTAATCCCCAAACAATGCTCTTGCTTACCTTGATCAAAAGGAGTACCGCCAAATATACTTAGATCGTGGCTAGAATCAACCACACGTATTCTGGTGCTTAACTGTATACACGATAGATTGATAGATAGAACCGATTTAAATGCTGCCCAAGACCTTATACATAACACTTTCAAAATCTAAGAGTATGTAACGCCTTGATTTTCAGGATTTTTGGGGTCAATGAGATTTTTGGTGAAGTTGGGAAATTTTGTGTTTAGATTCCTAAAATGGTGTTTGGATGTGTTAGTGGGCCTTTAGGAAGCCTAAACTTCGGTTAAAAATCGATAAAAATAGTTAAGTACGTTTTAAGTAAAAAGGGGGAACTGGGTTAAGAGGGCCCTTAAGAAAAACTGTGTAAAATATATCACAAAGGGAGCCTTGGTAGAGTGGCAAGGTGGCGCCACTAAAGCTCCTAAAAAAAGTGGCGCCTAGATGGGTATTGAAGGACAAGGGTTCGAGTTGCAAGGTAGGCTTATTGCTCTTTTTAATTTTTAAGCATGTGCCAGACATGTGACTAATTTAAGTAGGAATTTCGGCAAGGGCTTTTAGGGACTTGGGCTGATTACTCAAGTGTGATATTAGGGTTATATCTTTTTCTATTTTCTATCATGAGAGTTAGGGTTAGCCACCTTAGGAATTATTTCTCTTTTCTACTGTCAGAAAAGCTGAAATTTGCCTCCCTAGGAAGCTCATAGCCGAATTCTTTCTCTCCACCTCTACCATTACTTTTCTTCACTTTTCTTCTGCCTCTTTGATTTATTCCTTAGCTGAAACCCCTTCATCCCCTCATTCATCTTCTCTTTTGATCACACCCTCCATAAAATCACCATAATCAATTTCCTTAAAAAGCTGAAATCCCGAAAAGAACTCACCTTTGTGCCGAATCCTTCTAAGCCGAATTACCCCTGTTCCCTTCATCTGTTGTGGCCGATTACTACATCCCCTTGAGCCACATCATTGTCGACACCACCACCCAGATCCATAGTCTAAATCATCATCTTCTTCACCAGTTGAAAAGCCGAAATCGCCATAACCATAGGAGCTTTTAGCCGAATTCTTAGATCTTAGAGATTGGGTTTCTATCAGCGTATAGGGGTTAGATCTACTTCAGATCTGAGTTAGAATCAGGGTAAAGCAGTGGTAAGTGGTTATCAACTCAGATCTTTAAGATATTCTGTACTTTGGAAAAGCCGAAAGTCCCTAAAGTTAGGGAGATTGTCAACTTGGTCTATTAGTAATGCGAAGTTTCTTTTTGGTTCTTTTTTTTGAGTGATAGTTAGCAAGGAAGGTGATCCAGCAAGGAGTTGAAGGCATCAGTATCACCAGACTAGATCTAGTGCACCTAAATCGTCAAAGGTAAGTTTTCATGGCCATTGAGGGTATGACCGAATGTGGTAAGAAGGTTTTAAGTGAGTTTCGATTTAAATTAAATATTGGAATAGTCTAATATGTTAGGTAATCATTGTAGGAGAGGTACAAGGGAGATCTCATAGGAGTAATCGCAAAAACAGGTGTGTGTTTCGAACACCCTTCAATGCTCAAATCGGCAAAAGCCGAAAAGCCGAAATGCCGAAGTTTCGGCATTTCGAGAGCTTGTAAGCGTGCGAACACTCTCAAGTTGGTAGGAGAAGGTTGGTTTTGGAATCGGCACTGTCAGGCGGGCTGACTGCAAAATTTTGGGCGCTACAGTAAGTTGGGCCTCGGTAGGCCGAATATGGGCCCAATGGGCAATTTGGGCCCATTTGGGTAAAAATAGGTTTAAAGGTAATAATATGGACTGCAGGCGTAAAAACTGTTAAAACAAGATAACGGATTAGAAATTAAGGCTTAAATGGGCCTAATGGGCTAAATTGGCATGGTAGAGCCCATTAGGGGTTTTAGGGCCTACGGGCTAAAATTGATAAACGGGATAAAATCGACTTCTGAAATGACCACTGATTTAGTAGAGACTGTGTAAATCATGAAAACTGTAATAAGATAGTAAAATTACTGAAATGCCCTTAGGATGAGAAATTACCGTTTTGCCCCTAGGTGAAAAATTACCGTTATACCCCTAGGGCTAGAATCGACTGTACTGTTTGACATGACTATTACTGTTGTTGCATATCACGATGTATGTATGTCTGATGCATGGGATTGGGTTTATATTGGAGGAATTGTGAGTGGCACTGCCACGTTACTGAAAGGGGCTATGCCTCGTACTGTTTCTGAAAGGGGCTTTGCCTCGTATACTATTTATCTGAGCAGCTATGCTGCGACTGTGGTGTGTTTGCTGGGTGGGTTGAGTTATTCCCCACATGGTGTGTTGGTTGGTACGGGTGGTGTGTAGCGGATGGGTGGGTCGAGTAGTCTCCCCACATGATTTGGGTTGCATGCATACTATCATACTGTACTGTACTGTTCTGGGCCTACGGGCCGTACTGTTGTTTGAATAGGGCTTTGGCCCAGTATCTGTTATCTGAATAGGGCTTCGGCCCAGTAACTGACTGAGATTGGTGAGGGCTCAGGCCCAGTGGGCTCAAGCCGATGTGGGCTTTGGATGGGTTCTGCACACACTGAGTTTCCCCAAACTCACTCTTTTCTTTTCCATCCTTGCAGGTGAGCCTTAGAGCGTGACTTGGATGCTAGGAGGGATTCAGAGTGGCCACGAAGACTGAACTCGCATTTTAATTGGTTTATTACTTTAATTACTTTTTATTATTGGTTTTATTTTGTTATGGGTTGTAATAAGGCCACTATACCTGTTTTTATTTGGGATTTTCAACTGTTTTATCTCAACCACAAATACACTCTGTAACGTCCCCACGCCCAAAACCATCACCGGAGTCGAGCTTGAGGTGTTACTAAACACAATTTACCATTTTAAACAACTTTACAAAATCTATTTTCATTTTCGGAATAAATTGTTTTTTGCGTCATGGTCACTCAAAAAATCATATCTCGAGTTACAAAACTCGAAATCAAGATCCGTAAATTTTCCCTGAATCTAGACTCATATATCTATTCACTATTTTTTTTTTTAGAATTTTTGACTGAGCCAATTAGTACAGTTTATTAGTTAAATTTTCCCCTGTTTCAGAACTCGACTGCACTGACCTCTACTCATTACGAATCACTTTTATCCCTGTAAAAATTTCATATAACTAAACCATTTATTTGTATTAAAACTAGATTCAATAAGGAATCTAGGCATATAAAGTAATCCTTCTAATTATTTTTTTACAATTTATGGTGAATTTTCAAAGTTGGAATAGGGGATCCAAAAATCACTCTGGCCCTGTTTCACTAAAACTCAAATATCTCATAACATATGACTCATTTACCTATTTTTCTTCTTCCATATGAAAGTAGACATGATAAGATTCAATTTCATAACTAATCCATCATCAAATTCGATTTATATGATTTTTAGTGAATTTTCAAACTCAAGTCAGTGTGGCTGCAATGTTCTGTTTTATGGCTAATTTCATTTTCATAAAAGCTTTTATATACTAGATAACCTATTATTCTTCCATGACATCAAACATAATCTGTAACGCCCTAATTTTCGGGTTTTTCTTAAATTTATCTTTATTTGATAAAATGTGTAAATGCTAGTAATTAGGTGTGTAATGCATGTTTGGGATGTGTTAATGGGCCTATGGAAGGCCCATGAGTTGGTTGGAAGCTCGGCAAAATTTTGTATTTTTGACTTGGGAGATAAGGGATCAGTGAAAATAAGGGTCTTAAGAAATTGTGTGCGAAATGTAGCACAATTGAACCAGTGGTAAAGTGGCAAGGGAGACGCCACTAGGCTCCTTAAAAGGTGGCGCCTAAGTGAGCTTAGAGGTCAAGGGTTCAAGCGCCAGAGGTTGCAAGGTAGTGTTTTATTTTTGAGCTTGAGCAGGTAAGAGTTTGAAGCCGAATTGAACTCTGCTTGGAAGGGATTTGAATCGGTCAAGGGGAGCAAATCGTGGAGGAGGTTGAGGAGCAAATCTAGGAATTTCGAATTTTGAAAGGAGGTAGCCGATTGTGGGACTTTGCAAGTGCAATTCGGCTAGGGGGGATAGAGTGTGAGCATTTCGGCAAATAGGTGTTGAGGGTGCCGAATTCTTCTTTAGTTTGTATGATTTTGGTGCCGATTTTTCTTAAGTAAGAAAAGCTTCCCTTTTTCTGTCAAATTTTGCATAGTGTATTAGGTACCTTTCTTTTGCCATTTTGTTCTTCTCATCAACCTAATAGCCGAACCCTTAACCCACTCTTGAGCTGAATCTTCATTCGACTAAACACCTCCCTTGTTCTCTCTTCTACTCTCATCTTCTTCTCGTCTTGCTTTCTCAAAACCGAAACCTATCTTGTTACCTCCTTTCTGGCCGAAACGAATAAGCTTTCTCCTACTTCTTTTCTTCAAGCCCTAAACCGAGTGCTCATTTGATCAAAATCCCCATGGCCGAATACCTTCTATGACCGAAACCACACTTCCTTTGTTACCGATTGATCGAAATCTTCTTCTTCTTCTTCTTCTTGATTTTTTAGCAAGCCGAACCCTATTCTTCTATCTCTTCTAGTTGCCGATTTACCCCACCTGCTTTGTTGATTAAAACAGCTAGAGCCCCATATCACTTCCTCAAAAGCCGAAAGCACCTCTTTCTAACCCTTCTAAAGCCGAATACCTCTAGAGATATTCTTGTGATGCTAGCGTTAGATCTGTGGTGGATTTAGATTAGACCAGAGATAGTAAAAGCGTGGAAGCAATATTGGTAAGTGATCTAACCACTACGTATCTTTGTCTATTAAATATCTTAAAGGGAGACCGAAACCTATAGAGGGCATGTCGGCATTTCGTGTAAGATTCTAATTCATGGGTTGTTTCTTTTGCGCATGGTATAGCAAGGAGAGGTGATCAAGCGAGGAGTTTTAGAGACTAACATCGAGATTTAGTCTCTAATCGACAAAAAGGGGTAAGACTTCGATGCTTAGGCCATGTAGGCCGATTTTGGTAAGGGGTTTATAACTCTTTGATTATCGATTATTAGGCTAATAGTTAGCGTTCGATTGTAGGTTTTACGTACGTGGATTTCGTCAATGTTTCATCAGTAACAGGTGTGTAACGTATCTCCATCATAGACTAGGATGGCTAAAAGCCGAAATAATCGAAACTGTGCTAAGTGACCGATCAAAAGTGACCGAAAAATCAGCCTTGGAAAGAAATAAGAGTGACCGAATACTCTGTTGTGGTCACATTGGGAATTGGCGATGGCGAAATTGCAGAAGGTGCAATTTCGAGCGTTTTGGTAAGTTGGGCCTCAATGGGCCAAGGTGGGCCCAATGGGCTTCCGAGCCCAAATTTGAATATGTTCATAAAAGACTTTCTGGTAACTCGAATAATAAAAACTTGGTAAAGTCGGTAAACTAAAACCTAAAATTGGGCTTAACGGACTTATCGACAATGTTGGACATAGTAAGGCCCATTAGGGGTTTTAGGCTAAAAAGGGCAAAATTGGAAATTTGGCTTAAGTGGACTTCCGTGGCTATTTAGGGACTGTTAATTTATCAGACTTGCATAAAGTCACTAAAAATATGAAAAAGGACTAAAATACCCTTAAATATGGAAAATTACCAAAATACCCCTAGGTGTAAAAAGACTATTATACCCCTAGGGTCAATTCTGTATGAAATGTATGATGTTATGTATCTGCATGAGTTAATTATTAATATGAATAGATCTGATGCATGAGATGCTATATATTGCATGCTAGTATGATTATCTGTTGCATGGGGTATGGGTTTATGATGGAGGAAGCGTTCTGGCAGCCTCGCTGCAATCTGGTGGCCTCGCCACATATTTTCTGGCAGCCTCGCTGCAATCTGGTGGCCTCGCCACAATATTTATATCTGGTGACCTCGTCACAATATCTGGCAGCCTCGCTGCAAATATATCTGGCAGCCTCGCTGCAAATGTTATCTGGCAATCTCACTGCAAATTATATCTGGCAGCCTCGCTGCAAATATCTGTGGTGTGTAGCGGTTGGGTGGGTCGAGTAGTCTCCCCACATGGTGTAAGGCTGGTACGGGGGTGTTAAGGATGGATCTGGGTTGGGTTTCTGTTTGCATAATGCTTATATCTGATCTGTTTCTGTTATGGGCCTTTTGGGCTTAACCTGATTCCTGTAATGGGCCAAGGCCCATTTAAATCTGTTTCTGAGGCTTGATCTGTTCTGGCCTATGGTTGAGATAATGTTGCACACTGAGTTGTCAAACTCACCCTTTTTAATTAATCTCTGCAGGTAACCCTCAACCATAGTGGGCTTGGAGCTGCGAGAGATTCAGAGTGGCCACAGCGACTGCAATAAAATTGGTTTTCATTTATGTTTTAGTATTTTAATTTTTATGTTAATTTTTGGGTTTTAATGTGTAATAAGGCCGCTATTAAATTTTCTTTTTTGGGTTTTAACTTTCTAAAGGATTTGGTTCGTACTTTATCGAAACTACTAGATATAGGCTGTGCGGGTTTCCAAAACCTTAATAACGTTTTCAAAATAACGTTTATAAAATTTAAACAATCTTGAATAATGACAACTTAAAGTAGTTTTAACAAGAACTTTTCTCACCTTGCTAGTTTTACAAAATATCACCTATGTCTCAACATGTTTTAAAAGGTTATAAGCGTAGTTTAGGATCATGTGACGCACCAGATCTGGTCATAACGTCCAGACCGGGTTTGGGGTGTTACATTTAGTGGTATCAGAACCAAGTTACAACAACTCGGCTGTGGAACGGGTCTAGAAATGAAGGTTTTCAAACAATCAAAATGAAGATTTTCAAAAGATCATGATTTTTTTCAAAAATTATTTGGAACTAGTTTTGATGAACTTCTTTTCAAGCATAAATGATTTATTTTCAAAGAAAACAAAAATTTATTAAGTTTTTCTATGAAATCTTTCGAAAGAGTGGCACACCGAATCTCCGGCCCAAGCCTGTAAGTTCTCTAAACTTTTCTGAGTATTTCTGAAAACTCTGATTGCATGCCTGACTAAAGACTTTATTATGATACTTTAGCTAGGGTATTACTGAAACTGTAGAGACTCTGATAGGTAGACTGAGATTGTAGCTAGGCTACCGCGAAAGAAGATAAACTCTGAAACTCTATTTATTCATAAGACATCTGTAATAAACACTGAAATATTAATCTGACTCATAAAATTTCTAAACAGAAAGTATGAAATGAGTACACGAGCAGCTCGTGGTAGGGGCCGTGGACGTGGCCGAGGTAGTGCACGAGCTGAGACTTCATCTTTGGGTCATGCGCCAACAGCTGGTATGCCGATACCACCGGCAACAGAGGTGGAATCTCATGATAGGGGTGTAGGGGACGATGCCCTATCACAAGCGATACTTCGAGTTCTGGAAAGGGTTGCTGGGGCAAGTACCGGTAATGGATTTCGGGGATCCATTTCTGAGCGACTCCGAGCTAATGGGGCAGAGTTCTTTAGGCGTGTGTCTGGTGTAGCCCCAAATGTGGCTGAATATTGGCTAGAGGCCACAGAGCGAATCATGGACGATCTGGATTGCTCTATGGAGCAGAAGCTTAAAGGAGCCGTGTCGTTGCTTAGAGATGAAGCTTATCAGTGGTGGCTCACACTAAGAGATGGAAGTTCAGATGGTGAGGTAACATGGGAGCTGTTTAAGAAAGCCTTTAAAGGAAAATATGTTGGGGCTAGCTATGTGGACGCCCGTAGGAAGGAGTTCTTAAATTTGGTTTAGGGGAGTAGGACAGTATCTGAGTACGAGGCTGAATTTCTGAGGCTGAGCCGATATGCTTCTGGGATAGTTGCTACCGAATATGAGCGTAGCGTACGTTTCGAGGATGGTCTGAGGGATGAGCTAAGGGTACTGATCGCTCCACAGAGGGAGCGTAACTTGCTGCTTTGGTTGAGAAAGCTAAGATAGCTGAGGAAGTAAAGCGTACCGAGAGACAGAATCGCGAAAAGGATAGAAACCGCTTTCGGAGGGACTCTGGACCATCAGGTGGGGCTAATAGGAATGTTAAGAGGGCAAGAGTGGCAGAACCAGTGCGAGCAGTGCCAATGAATGCTGTCAGACCGCAGGGTTGTAGGAGTTGCGGTAAGATACATATGGGCGAGTGTCGGAAACGTTCTGGAGCCTGTTTTCGATATGGGTCGATGGAGCATAGGATTAAGGACTGTCCCGAAGAACCGGACCAAGGACAGGTTATGGCTCAGAGGGTTGCTCAACCAGTGAGGGGTGGACCACCAGCTCCGAGGGGTCGTGGGCAAGGTAGAGGCGGAAATGGTAATGGTCGAGGACGAGGAGCAACTGGCAGGGGTGCTGGTTTCACTGAGGCTCGTCAGCCAGCACTAGTTTATGTAGCTCGTCACCGAGAGGAGGGTGATGCTCCTGACGTCATAACTGGTACGTTCTTGATTTCTCGTATGCCATTCACTGCGTTAATAGATGTTGGATCTACCCATTCTTATGTCGCATGTGCCATATCTGGGTTGCTGGGAGTGCGTTCTGAGGAGACAGTGAGTGGGGTAACTGTACTAAGTCCTTTGGGTCACTCGGTTAGGGTAGACAAACTGTATAGAGATGTACCTATAAAGACTCAAGGAAAAATCTTTTCTGGAGACTTGATGGAGCTACCTTTCGGAGAATTTGATCTCATCTTGGGAATGGATTGGCTTGTAAAGCATAGGGCTACCTTGGATTGTGCTGCGAAACGAATGAGGCTAAAGACTGCAGAGGATGAGGAAGTTTTGGTGATAGGTGAACGTAGAGATTATTTGTCCAGTGTGGTGTCAGCATTAAGAGCTGAGAAGTGGATTCGTAAAGGATGTGCGGCTTATTTGGCATTCGTGGGTCAAGTAGGAACTGAGGAACTAACTGTGGATCAAGTTAGAACTGTTAAAGATTTTCAAGATGTTTTTCCAGAGGAGCTTCCAGGTTTACCTCCGAATCGAGAGGTTGAGTTTGGGATCGATTTGTTGCCTGGTACGGCACCAGTGTCCATTGCACCGTACAGGATGGCACCAAAGGAGTTGGTGGAGTTAAAAGCGCAGATTCAAGAACTGTTGGATAGAGGTTTCATTAGGCCAAGTGTGTCTCCGTGGGGAGCACCAGTGCTTTTTGTTAAAAAGAAAGATGGGTCAATGCGGATGTGCATTGATTATCGGCAGTTGAACAAGCTGACGATCAAGAATAAGTACCCGTTGCCTAGAATCGATGATCTGTTCGATCAGCTTAGAGGAGCTTCAGTATTTTCCAAGATTGACCTTCGATCTGGGTACCATCAATTAAGGGTGAAGGAGGTGGATATTCACAAGACGGCATTCAGAACTCGTTATGGTCACTATGAGTTCTTGGTTATGCCATTTGGGCTGACCAATGCACCTGCAGCTTTCATGGATCTGATGAATCGAGTGTTCCAGCCATACTTGGATCGATTCGTGGTCGTCTTTATCGACGATATTTTGGTCTATTCTGAATCTGAAGAGAAACATGATGAGCATCTCCGTGTTGTGCTGTAAGTGTTAAGGGAAAAAGAGCTTTATGCGAAATTTAGTAAGTGTGAGTTCTGGTTGAGGGAAGTGACGTTCTTGGGGCATGTTGTTTCTGCTGAGGGTATTAAGGTGGACCCTCGAAACATTGAAGTGATTCTGAAATGGAAACCACCGAGGTCTGTGGCCGAAATTCGGAGTTTTCTGGGTTTAGCTGGATACTACAGAAGGTTTGTAGAAGGATTTTCTGTGATGGCAGCACCATTAACGAAACTCATAAGGAAAGGCGTACCATTTGTCTGGACCCAGCAGCAGCAAGGAGCTTTTAAGAAGCTAAAGAAGGTTCTGACCGAGGCACCTGTGCTGATTCAACCAGAGTCTGGAAAAGATTTTACCGTGTACAGTGATGCATCGCATGTTGGGTTGGGCTGTGTGTTGATGCAAGAGGGTAAGGTGGTTGCTTATGCATCGCGACAGCTTAAACCTCATGAAGTGAACTATCCTACCCATGATCTGGAGTTGGCAGCAGTAATCTTCGCACTTAAAATCTGGCGACATTATCTGTATGGAGAAAGGTGTATTATATACACAGACCATAAAAGTCTTAAGTACTTGTTGACTCAGAAGGAGTTGAATCTTAGGCAACGGAGATGGATCGAGTTGCTTAAGGATTATGATTGTGCGATTGAGTATCATCCAGGTAAAGCTAATGTGGTGGCTGATGCCCTAAGTCGTAGAACTGTATCTGATCTGAGAGCTATGTTTGCTCGTTTGAGTTTGTATGATGATGGTAGTTTGTTAGCAGAATTGCAAGTAAGACCGACCTGGGTGGATGAGATTAAGGAAAAGCAGTTGAGGGATGAGTCTCTGGTTTCTCGATTTCAGCAGGTTAAAGATGGGAATACTTCTGAGTTTGGACTTAACAGTGAAGGAATTCTATGTTTTCGCAGTAGAATCTGTGTTCCGAAGGATTTTCAGCTGAGGCAAGCAATTCTGAATGAAGCTCATAAAGGGTTGTGTGCTATGCACCCTGGAGGTAATAAGATGTATCATGACTTAAAGGAGTTGTATTGGTGGCCTGGACTGAAGCGAGAAGTAACAAAATTTGTGGGGAAATGTCTGACTTGTCAGCAAGTGAAAGCTGAGCATCAGTTACCTTCTGGACTTCTGCAACCAGTGAAGGTACCACTCTGGAAGTGGGAAAGGGTGACCATGGATTTCGTAAGTGGATTGCCCTTAACGCCATCAAAGAAGGACTCGATTTGGGTGATTGTAGACAGGTTGACTAAATCTGCTCATTTCATCCCTGTACGTACAGATTATTCGCTTCAGAAGTTAGCCAAGTTGTATGTGGCAGAGATTGTGCGACTGCATGGGGTGCCAGTGTCTATCATTTCTGATCGAGATCCTAGATTCACATCTCGGTTCTGGCAAAAGTTGCATGAGGCATTAGGAATGCGATTGAACTTTAGCACGGCTTTTCATCCTCAGACTGATGGTCAGTCTGAAAGGGTTATTCAGATTCTAGAAGATATGTTGAGGGGTTGTGTTATCGATTTTCGAGGCAGTTGGGAGGATTATTTACCGTTGGCAGAGTTTACGTACAATAACAGCTATCAGGCTAGTATCCGTATGGCACCTTATGAGGCACTGTATGGGCGTAAGTGTTGTTCACCCATTTGTTGGACCGAATTGGGCGAGCGGCAAGTCCTTGGACCTGAATTGGTAGCAGAGACTGAAGAGAAGGTCAAGGTGATAAGGGACCGTTTGAAAGAGGCATCTGATCGACAAAAGTCTTATGCAGATTTGAAGCGTAAAGAAATTGAGTATTCAGTAGGTGATATGGTTTTTCTGAAAGTTTCGCCTTGGAAGAAGATATTGAGATTTGGTAAGAAAGACAAGCTGAGTCCGAGGTTTATTGGGCCTTATCGAGTTCTTAAGCGAGTGGGCCCGGTGGCGTATCAGTTAGAATTACCGCCAGAGTTAAATAGAATTCATGATGTGTTTCACGTATCCATGCTGAGACGATATCATTCTGACCCTGCCCATATTCTACCAGTTGCAGAAGTGGAAGTTCAGCCTGACCTAACTTTCAAGGAAGAGCCTGTGCAGATTCTGGATCGAGACGTGAAGGTTTTAAGAAGGAAATCAGTCCCATTGGTAAAGGTACTATGGCGTAATCATGGCAGAGAGGAAGCTACTTGGGAACCAGAGGAGGCAATGCGTCAGCAATATCCTCATTTGTTTGGGTAAGGTAAATTTCAAGGACGAAATTTCTTTTAGGAGGGTAGAGTTGTAACGCCCTAATTTTTGGGTTTTTCTTAGATTTATCTTTATCTGATAAAATGTGTAAATGCTAGTAATTAGGTGTGTAATGCATGTTTGGGATGTGTTAATGGGCCTATGGAAGGCCCATGAGTTGGTTGGAAGCTCGGCAAAATTTTGTATTTTTGACTTGGGAGATAGGGGATCAGTGAAAATAAGGGTCTTAAGAAATTGTGTGCGAAATGTAGCACAATTGAACCAGTGGTAAAGTGGCAAGGGAGACGCCACTAGGCTCCTTAAAAGGTGGCGCCTAAGTGAGCTTAGAGGTCAAGGGTTCAAGCGCCAGAGGTTGCAAGGTAGTGTTTTATTTTTGAGCTTGAGCAGGTAAGAGTTTGAAGCCGAATTGAACTCTGCTTGGAAGGGATTTGAATCGGTCAAGGGGAGCAAATCGTGGAGGAAGTTGAGGAGCAAATCTAGGAATTTCAAATTTTGAAAGGAGGTAGCCGATTGTGGGACTTTGCAAGTGCAATTCGGCTAGGGGGGATAGAGTGTGAGCATTTCGGCAAATAGGTGTTGAGGGTGCCGAATTCTTCTTTAGTTTGTATGATTTTGGTGCCGATTTTTCTTAAGTAAGAAAAGCTTCCCTTTTTCTGTCAAATTTTGCATAGCGTATTAGGTACCTTTCTTTTGCCATTTTGTTCTTCTCATCAACCTAATAGCCGAACCCTTAACCCACTCTTGAGCCGAATCTTCATTCGACTAAACACCTCCCTTGTTCTCTCTTCTACTCTCATCTTCTTCTCGTCTTGCTTTCTCAAAACCGAAACCTATCTTGTTACCTCCTTTTTGGCTGAAACGAATAAGCTTTCTCCTACTTCTTTTCTTCAAGCCCTAAACCGAGTGCTCATTTGATCAAAATCCCCATGGCCGAATACCTTCTATGACCGAAACCACACTTCCTTTGTTACCGATTGATCGAAATCTTCTTCTTCTTCTTCTTCTTGATTCTTTAGCAAGCCGAACCCTATTCTTCTATCTCTTCTAGTTGCCGATTTACCCCACTTGCTTTGTTGATTAAAACAGCTAGAGCCCCATATCACTTCCTCAAAAGCCGAAAGCACCTCTTTCTAACCCTTCTAAAGCCGAATACCTCTAGAGATATTCTTGTGATGCTAGCGTTAGATCTGTGGTGGATTTAGATTAGACCAGAGATAGTAAAAGCGTGGAAGCGATATTGGTAAGTGATCTAACCACTACGTATCTTTGTCTATTAAATATCTTAAAGGGAGACCGAAACCTATAGAGGGCATGTCGGCATTTCGTGTAAGATTCTAATTCATGGGTTGTTTCTTTTGCGCATGGTATAGCAAGGAGAGGTGATCAAGCGAGGAGTTTTAGAGACTAACATCGAGATTTAGTCTCTAATCGACAAAAAGGGGTAAGACTTCGATGCTTAGGCCATGTAGGCCGATTTTGGTAAGGGGTTTATAACTCTTTGATTATCGATTATTAGGCTAATAGTTAGCGTTCGATTGTAGGTTTTGCGTACGTGGATTTCGTCAACGTTTCATCAGTAACAGGTGTGTAACGTATCTCCATCATAGACTAGGATGGCTAAAAGCCGAAATAATCGAAACTGTGCTAAGTGACCGATCAAAAGTGACCGAAAAATTAGCCTTGGAAAGAAATAAGAGTGACCGAATACTCTGTTGTGGTCACATTGGGAATTGGCGATGGCGAAATTGCAGAAGGTGCAATTTCGAGCGTTTTGGTAAGTTGGGCCTCAATGGGCCAAGGTGGGCCCAATGGGCTTCCGAGCCCAATTTGAATATGTTCATAAAAGACTTTCTGGTAACTCGAATAATAAAAACTTGGTAAAGTCGGTAAACTAAAACCTAAAATTGGGCTTAACGGACTTATCGACGATGTTGGACATAGTAAGGCCCATTAGGGGTTTTAGGCTAAAAAGGGCAAAATTGGAAATTTGGCTTAAGTGGACTTCCGTGGCTATTTAGGGACTGTTAATTTATCAGACTTGCATAAAGTCACTAAAAATATGAAAAAGGACTAAAATACCCTTAAATATGGAAAATTACCAAAATACCCCTAGGTGTAAAAAGACTATTATACCCCTAGGGTCAATTCTGTATGAAATGTATGATGTTATGTATCTGCATGAGTTAATTATTAATATGAATATATCTGATGCATGAGATGCTATATATTGCATGCCAGTATGATTATCTGTTGCATGGGGTATGGGTTTATGATGGAGGAAGCGTTCTGGCAGCCTCGCTGCAATCTGGTGGCCTCGCCACATATTTTCTGGCAGCCTCGCTGCAATCTGGTGGCCTCGCCACAATATTTATATCTGGTGACCTCGTCACAATATCTGGCAGCCTCGCTGCAAATATATCTGGCAGCCTCGCTGCAAATGTTATCTGGCAGTCTCACTGCAAATTATATCTGGCAGCCTCGCTGCAAATATCTGTGGTGTGTAGCGGTTGGGTGGGTCGAGTAGTCTCCCCACATGGTGTAAGGCTGGTACGGGGGTGTTAAGGATGGATCTGGGTTGGGTTTCTGTTTGCATAATGCTTATATCTGATCTGTTTCTGTTATGGGCCTTTTGGGCTTAACCTGATTCCTGTAATGGGCCAAGGCCCAATTAAATCTGTTTCTGAGGCTTGATCTGTTCTGGCCTATGGTTGAGATAATGTTGCACACTGAGTTGTCAAACTCACCCTTTTTAATTAATCTCTGCAGGTAACCCTCAACCATAGTGGGCTTGGAGCTGCGAGAGATTCGGAGTGGCCACAGCGACTACAATAAAACTAGTTTTCATTTATGTTTTAGTATTTTAATTTTTATGTTAATTTTTGGGTTTTAATGTGTAATAAGGCCGCTATTAAATTTTCTTTTTTGGGTTTTAACTTTCTAAAGGATTTAGTTCGTACTTTATCGAAACTGCTAGATATAGGCTGCGCGGGTTTCCAAAACCTTAATAACGTTTTCAAAATAACGTTTATAAAATTTAAACAATCTTGAATAATGACAACTTAAAGTAGTTTTAACAAGAACTTTTCTCACCTTGCTAGTTTTACAAAATATCACCTATGTCTCAACATGTTTTAAAAGGTTATAAGCGTAGTTTAGGATCATGTGACGCACCAGATCTGGTCATAACGTCCAGACCGGGTTTGGGGTGTTACATAATCTATATTAGCTACTTCAATGACTCAACATTATCAAGCATTTCCTCAACCAAACCACCACTGTATCACAAGATTATTTACACAAAGTAGGTATATTACTATACATGCCATACTAAATCTTACAAGCCATTTACCAAAAAGTCCTTTGGATAGTGTGAACGAGTCTTCGACCTATCCCGATTCTCGAGCCGGCTTGTCCAAAACTACAATGAATGAAAAGGAGGGAGTAAGCATAAATGCTTAGTAAGTTCACATGCAAATAACAAGTAACATGACAAAGTCATTATGCCAAACAACATTAACATAGCATCACCTAAAACATATGTCACAATTCTAGTCATCATACTTTATCTTACCACATTTTTGTTGTTGTCTCGGGTTTCAACCCAAGTGTTAAGTACATACCTGTCCAATATGGCCATTTCTCAACATTACCGAATTGTCACTTACATCTTGAGTGCCTTTCCATTTCACTTGAATTTTACCCGTTGAACACATTGGAATACAACTCGGATACACGGATCATTTGCACATAAGTGCTGAATATGTAATCAATCAATCATGTAACCCGCCCATAAACGAACTCGGACTCAACTCAACAAGCTCGGGCGTTCGCATCCATAAGTGAACTCGGACTCAACTCAACGAGCTCGGATGCCTAGTTACATCTCACGAACTCGGACTCAACTCAACGAGTTCGGACATTCGCACCCATAAGTGAACTCGGACTCAACTCAACGAGTTCGGATGCCCAACCATCCTAGTGACATGTCACTTGTATCCTAATCTATTCCCAAGGTTCAAACGGGATTTTCCTCAATCACACATTTCCCCATCGTTCTCCTCGGAATATCGAAACCAATACGTTGCTTGCATCTCATACTTATCAATTTAATCGCATACTTTTCATACCAATACATAATATTTCACAAAGCATAATATTCATAATAACAAGTATCATATCATATAAATAGCATTAAATCACTTAAAATAGCAATTATGTTAGATTATTTACACATGAGCTTACCTTAGTACCAAAATACAAAGATTTTTGCAATTTAGTCCGTAATCTTTTCTTTTCCTCGATGAAGGTTGATTCCACGTCTTTCTTGATCTAAAATAACACATTTAGCTTATTTAATACTCACATTATCAAAATAGTCCTAAATTCAAATTTTGGAAAAATTACAATTTTGCCCCTAAACTTTTGCATATTTACACTTTTGCCCCAAAGCTCGGGAATTAAATTTTATCACAAATTCTTATGTTTTAGGACATGCTGATCATTTATTTACCATTAGCAAGCTCAAATTCCCACTAAAACACATACTTATGAACAATATGTACTTTTACCAATTAAGCCATTTTACTCGTTTTTACTTAAAACCGAGTAGCACAAGTTGTCTAACATAATTTAAAACCTCATATTCTATCATAAAACATCAAAATACACAAATTTCACCTATGGGTATTTTTCCAAATATGAACCCTAACTTAAATTATTGCTAACATAAGCTTTATCGAGTTACCGGGACTACGAAAACATGAAGAACATTAAAAACGGGGCTTGGAATCACTTACTATGGAGCTTGGAAGCTTGAAACAAACCCTAGCTATGTAGAACCCTTGAAATTTCGTGGTAATGAAGAAGATGACCAATTTTGTGTTATTTTTCCCTTTTTATTTCATTAAATGTCCAAATGACCAAAATGCCCCTCCATACTAAACTTTCAAAAATTCCTTCCATGTCCTAGTTTGTCCATGAACATAAAATTGGTCTAATTACCATTTAAGACCTCCTAATTAATATTTCAAAGCAATTTCATACTGAAAACTTCTAGAATGCAAGTTTTGCAACTTATTCGATTTAATCCCTAACTCCAAATTAAGCACTTTACGCTTAGAATTTCTTCACGAAATTTTCACACCATCATAAAATCATATCATAAACATCAAAATAATTATAATATAATTATTTCTACCTCGGATTTGTGGTCACGAAACCACTATTCCGATTAGGCCCTAATTCGGGATATTACAACTCTCCCCCCTTTTAAGGATTTTCGTCCTCGAAAATCTTACCGGTAAACAGATGTGGGTATTGTTTTCTCATAGTTTCCTCGGGTTCCCATGTAGCCTCTTCTATCCCATGCTTTTGCCACAACACTTTCACAAGAGCAATACTTTTGTTTCTTAGTTGTTTGACCTCTCGAGCTAAAACTTTTATCGGTTTTTCTTCATAGGTCATATCTGGTCGTAATTCAATTTCTGTCGGTGAAACTACATGCGAAGGATCCGAGTGATACCGACGTAACATAGATACATGGAACACGTCATGAATTTTCTCTAACTCAGATGGTAATGCTAACCGATAAGCTACTGGTCCAACTCTTTTAGTTATTTCATACGGCCCAATGAAACGCGGACTTAACTTACCCTTCTGTCCAAATCTGAGGACTTTCTTCCACGGAGACACCTTTAAAAATACCTTATCACCAACTTGAAACTCGATTTCTTTTCGTTTCAAATCTGCATAAGATTTCTGTCTATCCGAAGCGGCTTTCAAACAATCTCGAATTACCTTCAGTTTTTCTTCAGTTTCTTTAATTAGATCGACCCCATAAATCTGATTTTCCTTGAGTTCGGTCTAATACAAAGGCGTCCGACACTTACGACCATACAATGCTTCATAAGGTGCCATTTTCAAACTTGTCTGGTAACTGTTATTATAAGCAAATTCCACCAACGGTAAATATCTTTCCCAGCTTCCTTGAAACTCTAATACACAACATCGAAGCATATCTTCAAGAATCTGAATTACTCTTTCTGATTGCCCATCCGTCTGTGGATGAAAAGCAGTACTGAAATTTATCCTTGTACCTAACGCTTCTTGCAACTTTTGCCAGAACCGCGAAGTAAATCTCGAATCTCTGTCTGAAATGATTAACAATGGTATTCCATGTAGTCTAACAATTTCTCTAACATACAATTCAGCTAACTTGTTAAGAGAATAATCCATACGTACTGGAATGAAATGAGCCGATTTAGTCAATCTGTCAACTATTACCCAAATGGCATCTTTCTTTCCTGGAGTTAACGGCAACCCTGAAACAAAATCCATAGTAATCCGATCCCATTTCCATTCAGGAACCATAATAGGCTGAAGTAATCCTGAAGGCACTTGGTGTTCTGCTTTCACCTGTTGACAAATTAAGCATTTGGACACAAATTCTGATATATCCCTTTTCATTCCTTTCCACCAGTACATTTTCTTCAAATCATTATACATTTTCGTACTGCCTGGATGAATCGACAAATAACCACCATGTGCTTCCTGCAAAATCTTTTGAATTAACTCCTCATTTTTCGGTACACAAATCTGATCTTTAAACATCAAGCAACCATCAGGACCGATTCTGAAATCTGACTCTGTATCCACCTCACATTGCTTTCTTTTGGCTTGTAAGTCTTCATCGCTTTTCTGAACTTCACAAATCTCTTGTAAAAACATCGGTCTTACTTTTAGTTCGGCCAGAATGGAACCATCATCTGACATTTCCAACTGAGTGTTCATAACTCTCAAAGCAGCCAACAGTTTTCTACTCAAAGCATCAGCAACTACATTTGCTTTTCCTGGATGGTAGTCAATCACAAGCTCGTAATCTTTTAATAACTCCAACCATCTTCGTTGTCTCAAATTCAAGTCCTTTTGTGACATCAAATATTTAAGACTTTTATGGTCGGTGTATACCCGACATTTCTCACCATACAGATAATGTCGCCAAATCTTCAAAGCAAACACCACCGCAGCCAACTCCAAATCATGGGTCGGATAATTCCTCTCGTGAGGTTTTAACTGCCTCGAAGCATAAGCCACAACCTTTCCTTCTAGCATTAGTACACATCCCAAACCATTTAGAGAAGCATTACTATATACCACAAATTCTTTACCTGACTCGGGCTGTACTAACACTGGTGCCTCTGTCAATAACTTTTTCAATTCTTCGAAACTTTGTTGACATTCTTCCGTCCACTCAAATTTAACATCCTTGCGAAGTAATCTAGTCATAGGAGCAGCGATTATAGAAAATCCGTTCACAAACCGTCGATAATATCTGGCTAGCCCCAAGAAACTTCTAACCTCGGTTACATTCTTCGGTGGCTTCCAATCAACAATAGCTGAAATTTTACTGGGATCAACCCGTATACCATCACCCGAAACAATATGACCCAAAAATCCAACTTCCCGAAGCCAAAATTCACTTTTACTAAACTTGGCATATAACTGCTTGTCTCGTAAAGTTTGCAAAACTATCCTCAAGTGCTCAGCATGTTCTGTCTCATCTTTCGAATAAATCAAGATATCATCTATAAATACCACAACAAATTTATCCAAGTATGGCCGAAATATTCGATTCATCAAGTCCATAAACACAGCAGGAGCATTTGTTAATCCGAACGGCATAACTAAAAATTCATAATGACCATACCTTGTTCTAAAAGCAATTTTAGGCACATCTGACTCTTTTACCCGCAACTGATAGTATCCAGATCTCAAATCAATCTTTGAAAACCATGTCGCTCCTTTCAGCTGATCAAACAAATCATCAATTCTTGGCAACGGATACTTGTTCTTAATTGTCACTTTATTTAATTACTGATAGTCTACACACAATCTCATCGAACCATCCTTCTTTTTCACAAACAATACCGGAGCACCCCAAGGTGAAAAACTCGGTCTCACAAAGCCTTTGTCTGTCAACTCTTGCAACTGTGACTTTAATTCTTTCAACTCTGTTGGTGCCATTCTATACGGAGCAATCGAGATTGGAGCTGTTCCCGGCATCAACTCTATACCAAATTCTACTTCCCTGACTGGAGGCAAACCCGGCAATTCTTCAGGAAATACATCCAGAAATTCACATACAATCGGCACTGATTCCACTTTCTTTTCTATTTCTTTTGTATTTAATACATATGCCAGATAAGCTTCATAACCCTTTCTCAAATATCTTTGAGCCGACATTGAAGAGATTACACTAGACAATGCCTCTGATTTATCTGATTCAACCCGCAGAGTTTCACCATTTTCACACTTTAGTTCAATAACTTTCTGTTTACAATTTACTATGGCATCATGCGATGTCAACCAGTCCATACCCAAAATAACATCAAACTCATCAAACGGCAACAACATCAAGTCGGCCGGAAAGTAATAACCCCGAATCATTAAAGGACATTTCTTGCATACTTTATCAACTATAACACATTTGCCTAACGGGTTTGACACTTTAATCATAAATTCTGTATTCTCAACAGGTATATTCATGCTAGACACCAATTTCATGCATACATATGAATGAGTAGAACCAGGATCAATTAGAGCAGTAACATTAACATCATAAAGAGAAAATATACCGGTAATCACATCAGGAGAGGAAGCATCTTCACGAGCTTTAATAGCATAAGTTCTAGCCGGAGCCCTTCCTTCAGATCTAACTGCTGCATCTCTGGCTACATTCTTGCTACTTGCTTCGCTCCCAGCTTTTCTTGGATACCTTTCTCGCGAATCTGCACCACTAGCTTTTGTATTCTGAAATTTTTCTTTTTCAATTCTCTCGGGGCAGTCTCTAATAAAATGATCCAGAGAACCACATCGGAAACATTCGTTTGCTCTGCACGGACCAAAATGATTTCTACCACACCGCTGACACTCAGGTTTAACAAATCTCGTGTTCCCTACACTGGCTGCTAAAGTAGTTTGGGACTTTGGACCCACATTTTGCTTCTTAAAATTCCCATAGGATTGTCCAGCTGAAACTTGGGAATGAGGATTCATATTTCTTGATCTTCCAGGTTGCTGTGAGGGTGCATTAGTCATTTGTCTTTTCTTCCAGTTTCGTGTCTCATATTCTACCTTTTTCTTCTCTTTAAGTAGTTCTTCAGCCTTGCAAGCTCGGTCGACAAGTACCACCATTTCCTTTAATTCAAGAATCCCAACAAATACTTTAATTTCTTTATTGAGCCCATCTTCAAATTGCCTACACATTTTGGCCTCGGTAGGAACATATTCTCTGGCATACTTACTCAGTCGAATAAACTCTCTTTCATATTCTGTAACGGTCATGTTACCTTGTTTCAACTCGAGAAATTCCTTGCGCTTCTGATCAATAAATCTTTCACTGATATATTTCTTCCGAAACTGTTCTTGAAAGAATTCCCAAGTTACCCTCTCTTTCGGTACCACGGAAATCAGTGTCTTCCACCAATTATAAGCTGAATCTCTCAACAAAGATATAGCACATTTTAAGCATTCCTCAGGTGTGCAGGACAATTCATCAAATACCCGGATGGAATTCTCAAGCCAGAACTCTGCTTTTTCCGCGTCATCATCTATATTAGCTCTGAATTCTTCGGCCCCGAGCTTACGGATTTTATCAACTGGAGTTCTTTGAAATTTTATCATACCCACATCTTGAGGCATCGGAGGTACAGGTTGAGGAATTGGGGGAGGTGGGGGAGGTCGTACATTCGGGTTCGTACGAACGAACTCAGTGTACCATGCACTCATCATTTGGAGAAAGGCTTCCCGATCCCTTTCTCCTCCCTGACCAACAGTAGGTGGTGGATTTTCAATCGGCGCTACCCCTTTAGCCGGAGCTGGCGCATTACTCTCTACTTCATCAGCCACAGCTGGATCGGGATCCATTTACTATAAAAAAATCATTTAAACGGTCAGAAGTCGTCACACTATCACAATACACACATATGGCATGTATAGTAAAATCCGTACATAAAACACGTTAGTCCGAGAACCGACTAAACCTGCTCTGATACCACCAAATGTAACTTCCCCACGCCCGAAACCGTCACCGGAGTCGAGCTTGAGGTGTTACTAAACACAATTTACCATTTTAAACAACTTTACAAAATCTATTTTCATTTTCGGAATAAATTGTTTTCTGCGTCATGGTAGCTCAAAAAATCATATCTCGAGATACAAAACTTGAAATCAAGATCCGTAAATTTTCCCTGAATATAGACTCATATATCTATTCACTAATTTTTTTTTTTAGAATTTTTGACTGAGCCGATTAGTACAGTTTATTAGTTAAATTTTCCCCTGTTCCAGAACTCGACTGCACTGACCTCTACTCATTACAAATCACTTTTATCCCTGTAAAAATTTCATATAACTATACCGTTTATTTCTATTAAAACTAGATTCAATAAGGAATCTAGGCATATAAAGTAATCCTCCTAATTATTTTTTTACAATTTATGGTGAATTTTCAAAGTTGGAACAGGGGATCCAGAAATCACTCTGGCCCTATTTCACTGAAACTCAAATATCTCATAACATATGACTCCTTTACCTATTTTTCTTCTTCCATATGAAAGTAGACATGATAAGATTCAATTTCATCACTAATCCATCATCAAATTCGATTTATATGATTTTTAGTGAATTTTCAAACTCACGTCAGTGTGGCTGCAATGTTCTGTTTTATGGCTAATTTCATTTTCATAAAAGCTTTTATATACTAGATAACCTATTATTCTTCCATGACATCAAACATAATCTATATTAGCTACTTCAATGACTCAACATTATCAAGCATTTCCTCCACCAAACCACCACTGTATCACAAGATTATTTACACAAAGTAGGTATATTACTATACATGAAATACTAAATCTTACAAGCCATTTACCAAAAAGTCCTTTGGATAGTGTGAACGAGTCTTCGACCTATCCCGATTCTCGAGCCGGCTTGTCCAAAACTACAATGAATGAAAAGGAGGGAGTAAGCATAAATGCTTAGTAAGTTCACATGCAAATAACAAGTAACATGACAAAGTCATTATGCCAAACAACATTAACATAGCATCACCTAAAACATATGTCACAATTCTAGTCATCATACTTCATCTTACCACATTTTTGTTGTTGTCTCGGGTTTCAACCCAAGTGTTAAGTACATACCTGTCCAATATGGCCATTTCTCAACATTACCGAATTGTCACTTACATCTTGAGTGCCTTTCCATTTCACTTGAATTTTACTCGTTGAACACATTGGAATACAACTCGGATACACGGATCATTTGCACATAAGTGCTGAATATGTAATCAATCAATCATGTAACCCGCCCATAAACGAACTCGGACTCAACTCAACGAGCTCGGGCGTTCGTATCCATAAGTGAACTCGGACTCAACTCAACGAACTCGGATGCCTAGTTACATCTCACGAACTCGGACTCAACTCAACGAGTTCGGACATTCGCACCCATAAGTGAACTCGGACTCAACTCAACGAGTTCGGATGCCCAACCATCCTAGTGACATGTCACTTGTATCCTAATCTATTCCCAAGGTTCAAACGGGATTTTCCTCAATCACACATTTCCCCATCGTTCTCCTCGGAATATCGAAACCAATACGTTGCTTGCATCTCATACTTATCAATTTAATCGCATACTTTTCATACCAATACATAATATTTCACAAAGCATAATATTCATAATAACAAGTATCATATCATATAAATAGCATTAAATCACTTAAAATAGCAATTATGTTAGATTATTTACACATGAGCTTACCTTAGTACCAAAATACAAAGATTTTTGCAATTTAGTCCGTAATCTTTTCTTTTCCTCGATGAAGGTTGATTCCACGTCTTTCTTGATCTAAAATAACACATTTAGCTTATTTAATACTCACATTATCAAAATAGTCCTAAATTCAAATTTTGGAAAAATTACAATTTTGCCCCTAAACTTTTGCATATTTACACTTTTGCCCCAAAGCTCGGGAATTAAATTTTATCACAAATTCTTATGTTTTAGGACATGCTGATCATTTATTTACCATTAGCAAACTCAAATTCCCACTAAAACACATACTTATGAACAATATGTACTTTTACCAATTAAGCCATTTTACTCGTTTTTACTTAAAACCGAGTAGCACAAGTTGTCTAACATAATTTAAAACCTCATATTCTATCATAAAACATCAAAATACACAAATTTCACCTATGGGTATTTTTCCAAATATGAACCCTAACTTAAATTATTGCTAACATAAGCTATATCGAGTTACCGGGACTACGAAAACGTGAAGAACATTAAAAACGGGGCTTGGAATCACTTACTATGGAGCTTGGAAGCTTGAAACAAACCCTAGCTATGGAGAACCCTTGAAATTTCGTGGTAATGAAGAAGATGACCAATTTTGTGTTATTTTTCCCTTTTTATTTCATTAAATGTCCAAATGACCAAAATGCCCCTCCATACTAAACTTTCAAAAATTCCTTCCATGTCCTAGTTTGTCCATGAACATAAAATTGGTCTAATTACCATTTAAGACCTCCTAATTAATATTTCAAAGCAATTTCATACTGAAAACTTCTAGAATGCAAGTTTTGCAACTTATTCGATTTAATCCCTAACTCCAAATTAAGCACTTTACGCTTAGAATTTCTTCACGAAATTTTCACACCATCATAAAATCATATCATAAACATCAAAATAATTATAATATAATTATTTCTACCTCGGATTTGTGGTCACGAAACCACTATTCTGATTAGGCCCTAATTCGGGATATTACTCACTCCGTTTTCGAAAATTAAACAAACGTTTTCTTAACCAACCTAACATTACAAATGGCTAAGTAGGATAATAAGGTTAAAATGAATCGCTTAACAAATGGAATAGAGATTAAGTTGAATAATTATTAAAACGGGAATTTCCAAAAATCAAGCATTGCTTTTCAAAACTCACCATCGGACTTAGTAAATAGGGCGGCGTAGGATAGTCTAGGTGATGTAGCACACCGGACATGGCCATAATGTCTGGGCCGGGTTTGGGGTGTTACAGAGTAATTGGCCTATACCCAAAAACAGGTATCGAAAATACGTTAATCAAATACTGGGAGGCAGGGTTTCGATCGCTCAAGAACACTTGTGCCCATCATTCCTTGGTAATACTTGGAATCCACAACATACATCATAAGGAAGGAGTCAGCAATCGACAATCACAAACTACCAAGAGAATAGGGTATTCAGCTTTTAGAGGGAAGTAGTAGAAGTAGATTTGTCAGATCACTTAACAGAACTCTTACCAATTTGTCAAAATACTTGCAAACCGAAACAATTTGTTAATAGAAGAGAAGAAGAATATTCAGCCACCCTAAAACTTCAACGGACAGTACAAGGGTGCAACAAGAGGATTCGGCCAAAGTACTAAAGGAAGTGAGGTTTAAAAGAAAAGAACTATTGATAAGAAGAAGTGAGATGATTTCGGCTACAGTGACAAACTGTCAATCCAAAAAGGAATTAAGAGACAAAGAGAGAAAGTGGTCGACTGAAGCACTATGTTGCGCAAGAGGAGAAGATATTGAAACCAAAACAAAGGAAAATATTGAGCAAAGAGAGAATAAAGAAGGGTTCGGCCAAAGGAATTCAAAATTAAAAAAAAAAGAGGATAAAATTAGAATTCAAGGTATTACTAATTGAGAGAAAAACAAGACAAAAGACTAAAGGCATACCCAAAACCAAATGACACTAGAAAGTGTTAGCAAAAATTGACACAAAAGAAGAAAAAGAAAGCCAAAACTCTTGTCAAAATCGTGTTGGCCAATACCCCAAATGGAAAAAACCCGAAACTCGCACAGTAAATTCTGCAAAAAGACTCCTTACAACACCCAAAATCAAACCAAAGAATACCTAAAGACCTAATTCGGCACTACTCTTCCCATACACCTCAAACTCTTACTTTTCCTCCACAAATCCCTCCATGATTTGCTCCTCAACCCACTCCCAAATCACTCCTTAGTTTTCTCTGCATCAACCTCATCCATTAGAATTCTAATGCAACACAAACTCCAGTCGTACCAACTACAAAATAATTACCCTATTATGTTGTGCCAACCCTCGTACCTTAGACCTCAAGCACACCACACATGCCACTTGTCACCAGACCACTAGGCTTTTTGTGAGTTAATACATGCACAATTATTTATAAAGCCTATGTGCTAGTGACCAGATTCTTTTAAGAGCAAAATTTAAAAATTTTGCAAAAACCAAGACTTGAACCCAAGCTTCTCAAAACTCCCAAGCACACTCAAATCACTTAGCCAATATAGCAAACATGAAACTTGTGTTAAATCATGAAAAATTTAAAACCTTATATTTTTGGGGTATTACACGATGATTTTTCATTATTTCTGTAACACCCCAAACCCGGCCCAGACGTTACGGCCAAATCCGGTGTGTCACATCACTTACAACTAACCATGTTACCTAGTTACTAAGATTGGGGTGAGCTTTGAAAAAACATTATTGTGGTTTAAAAAGAAATTCTCGGTTTACTTAATGAGTATCCTTTTCACTACCGACCACTTAGGGCTTTCTTAAAAACGTGACTTTCGCTACACTTTTGGAGTGTGTTGAGTTTTGAAAACGTTCGGTTATCGTGTTATTTTGAAAACAAGTAACTTTTATAAAAGCGCGTCTCAGAGGTATCTGATTTCAAAACAATTTGAACAATATTAATCTTAAGTTAAAAACAAATTAAATAAGTAAAGAATTAAAACCCGAAATGAAAATGATTAGAGCGGCCTTATTACAACCCAAAAACCATAATAGAAATAATCTAAATAAATAATGAAATAAAATAAGACTTAATTGAAAACCAGAAATCCAATCTTCGTGGCCACTCTGAATCCCTCCCAGCTCCGAGTCCACAGCTCTAGGGCTCACCTGCATGGATGGAAAAGATTGGGTGAGTTTGGCAACTCAGTGTGTATAGAATGCCCATCCAAAGCCCAAGTTAGCTCCAGCCCACTAGGCCGAAGCCCTATCCAGTCTCAGTAAACTGGGCCTTAGCCCTTTTCATGTAACAGTACGGCCCATAGGCCTATTTCAGAATAGAACAGATAATAAATATGAATGCAAGCCCAAACCCAACCTAAATCCAGCCGCTACACTCCACCCGTACCAGCCCTACACACCATGTGGGGAATAACTCAACCCACCCAGCTCTACACTCCACAGTTGCAGCGTAGCTGCTCAGATAACAATAAGTTAAGGCAAAGCCTCCAGTATGTGGTCAAGCCACTTTCAGTACTTCCTCTATCAACATCCTAGTCCCCATGCATAGAAAATCATATAATGAACAGAAAACAGTTACACATGCAGTTCAGTCTGATTTAGCCCTAGGGGTATAACGGTCATTTTGTACCTAGGGGTAAAATAGTAATTTCTCGTCCATAAGGGTAATTACTATTTCTCGTCCATATGGGTAATTCAGTCCTCTTATCAGTTTCCTAGGGTTTTACACATATTTCAGTCACTATTAATCCAACTTTCGCCTCAGCAGTTAATTTAACTCGTTTTAACAACTTTAAGCTATTGGGCCCTAATACCCCTAATGGGCCCTACAGTGTCTATTAGCTACTTAAGCCCATTTAGTTCAGACTTTATGATCACTTTATCAGTTTTAGCAGTTTTGACCCTACAGTCTATCAGAATACTACAAACGCCTATTTTTACCCATATGGGCTCGAAAGCCCATTGGGCCCACATTCAGCCTATCGAGGCCCAACTTATTGAAGTGCACGGAATTGCACACTCATTTGTCTCACCAATCCTGATTACCAAATCTTAACATTTCCAATCAACCCACGAGCACTCGCATGCTGGCAAGCCCACGAAATGCCAGAATTTTGGCATTTCGGCTTTTCGGCTTTTGCCGAATTGAACCACAAGAGGGGATTTCGATACACACCTGTTTTGCGATTCTACCGATAAGATCTCGTATGTAACTCCTCCTAAAATTGATCACTTAACAGATTAGATTATGAATCGATGAAAAGCTAATACAAGCTCTTACCACATTCGGCCAATGCCCTTAAGGCCATCAAAATCTTACCTTTGCCGAGAACCAATAAAAGCTAATACAAGCCCTCGTTAGCAGTCTCTGAACCACACTAACACCAAAAGAAACTGATTATTACAACCCCTTAGAGTCTTAGGCCCTAATCGACAGCCTCCCTAAACTCTAGGGACTTCAGCTTTTCTAAAACACGAAATAATGTATAGATCTAGGTTGTCGAGTACTTACCATAGTTTCCCCTTCTATTTCTACTCAGATTTGATGCAGATCTAGCCCCTAAACGCTAACAGAAATTGAATCTTAGAGATCTAAAGATTCGGTTATAAGCTCCTAAAGATGTGGCTTTTTCGACTTTTTGACAGGTGAAGAAGAAGATGTTTTGATAGTGCAGTTTTGGAGTGATGCTGCCGACAGGGGTTAAGGGTTTAGAGAAGGTGAAAATTGGTCAAAAGGAATGGAAAGAATTGAAGGTTTTTGGCTTGGAGAAATCGGCACAAAAAGCAATATTTCAGGATTTTAGCTTTTATGGCAATCGGCTATAGTGGTTTTGAGAAGGATGGAGTTGAAAGAGAGGATGAGTTGAGTGGTAGAGATGTTCGGCTAGAGAAGAAAAAAAAGGAAAAAGAAAAGAATGGAAGAGGAGAAGAGAAAAGAGAAATCGGCACAGAGGGGGTGTATTTGCGTTTTCGGTCACTTTGTGAAACTGAGAAGAGAATAGCACTTTAGGTGGCTAACCCTAATTGGCAAGACAGAAGAAAAAAAAGAAACTAACCCTAATGACTACCTGTGCAATCGGCCCAACCTCCCTAAGACCCTAGCTGATTTCTACCTAAGTTACTCACATGCCTGGCACATGCCCAAAAATAAAAGTATCATTTCCTTACCTTGTAACTTGAACCCTGGCCCTTAAACTCAGTCTACATGCCACTTTTTTAGGAACTTAGTGGCGCCACCTTGCCATTTTACCAAGGGCCTCCTTGAGTCATAACTTACGAAGTTTGTAACACCCATAACCTGTATCTGATCACTGGGTTGGGGCTAAGAGGTATTAACATTCACAAGTACATTCAACGCAATCAACGATCAAAAGCTGAAACTCATACTGACATTCAAGATATGTGCCATATTCGTATGGCTAAAATATTTACAAATACAAAATATCGTTCACATCAGTCTACTCTATACATGCCATACTAGTTCCAAAAGGTAACAATACCAAAATGATAGATAGTGTGACGAGTTGCTGACGATCCCCGAGTCGGTGGCCAAAATCAACAATCTATAAAATAGAGAAACAAAACAACAGAGTAAGCTTTCATAAGCTTAGTAAGTTTTAAACAATGCAAACAATTAAACTTATCATCAACTGATCATTTAAGATACTTAACCACTTGGCCAAATATACACATATATATAAGGCAAATTTAGAATATAATCTCACTTGAACTAAAACTCATAACATATAATTAAATCACATACTTCCAAATAGCATTATACATTGGCCGAATGTATCACCATCACATTTGAAAACATAGCACTCATTCACATATACATCACATTGATACTTATAATTCAATCCAATTTAAATTCACATACCAGTACATGATACATACCTGGCCGACTTAACGTATTGAACATATTCAATTGGAGTTTAATCGCGAATTCTCATAATCTTAAACTTTGCTCAAATCACCGGCATTAAGCCTGCTAGGTTTTCAACTCGAATTTGATCACCGGCACAAAGCCTGCTAAGCACAAAGCCTGAACATATCACCGGCATATAGCCTGCTAGGCACGAAGGCCCGAATACATATCAGCGGCATATAGCCTACTAGGCACAAAGGCCCGAATACATATCACCGGCATGTAGCCTGCTAGGCACGAAGGCTCAAATACATATCACCAGTATGTAGCCTGCTAGGCACGAAGGCTCGAATACATATCACCGGCATATAGCCTACTAGGCACGAAGGCTTGAATACATATCACTGAGTTTCATGCATATCAATTCACATGTTTATAAATTTCTCATAGCATATCATAATCGTAGTTTATTTGCTTCATTCAAAGATATGCATATCATATGCACCTTGACATCATGTCATAATGTTATTCGATCCAACACATGTATATACCATTTACTACACATTCGGTTTAATATAAGTAGACACATCGAGCTCATATGCACATATCACTCTCTTAAACTTTAAATTTCCTAATAACCATTTGGCTACAACCCTTATACAATTTGTTTCACAAACAAATTTATTTAAGTAAGAACAATTTGTCATAATTCTTCTAATTTTAAAATATTTCATGTCACCTTCAAGTATATGCTAGGTTTGATTACTCAAAACTTACCTCGAATATTTTTGAACAGACGTTGATCGGCTAATCAACCACTTTCTCTTTTCCCCTGTCCAACCTTGGTTCTCTAGGCTCTTGAGCTAATTCAAACAAAATTTAATTTATCAATGTCCAACATTTTATTTCATAGCTGAATATAGAAAGAAATATAAAAGGGTTCATATTGCTACTTTTAGCTCGAGTATAAAACGGTCATATACATCTTTATGACCCTAAACACATATATCAATTAAGTAACTTATTTTAACACATAATCTACATAGCAAATGAACATATAACTGTAATGACTGAGTATGTATAATACTAAAATTCAATGACTTAACTTTTATATACATATTTTAACCATGTAATCGAGTATAAATCTCATCAATCGAACACATATACACAAGAACTTTCATAACATGTCTACTACATTATCACAAATTAAGTATACATATTTTCTTGCTTAGCACATACAAGATTCGTAACAATTGGTCATTTGAATTATTTTTTTTTTCATTTTTACAATCAGCAATACCATGTTATTATCTAATACATTAAAATTTACTTTTCTAAAGCTACATTCGACCTATATGCATTTTCCCTACATTATCATTAACTATTTCCAAAACCGTATACAACAATTTGAATGAATCCATCTATATGAATAAAGCCATTTTCTATTTTAAAGTTCTCATCACTAAAATGCCTCCCTAGCCGAATGCTATAATGCAACTATCAAAGACATCTCAATAGTCATACTCACATTTCTATATCTCAAAATACCACAAATGGTTCAAGTCATCAAATAAGAGTACATTCGGCATCCTTCTTAACCAATGTAACAAAACCCAAACACACCTCAATATTTCAAGACCACATTCGGTAATACATCCACACAAATATGTTAGCCGATTTCCCCATGGCATCCAAACCACCAACATGAATATTTAACTATCTCAAACCTCTCTTAATCATTTTTACTCATAAAAGCATGAACTTAACAATCCATTTCCTTCATTCCATTTCATGACCGAATGTATATAATACCACCAAACTAAAAATTTTCTCTTGGGCTAAACAAAGAACATAATAACTATCACAAAATCATCCAAATTTGAAAACAATCACATGAGAACATACCTTAACTAAGCCACAAAGTAACCGAATTGTCTAGCTTCTATTTTCTCTTTTCTCTTCAAGTTTCAGCAACATGAACAAAGATGAATAAACTTTGTTCTTTTCCTTATTTTCTTATTTTATTTAATTAATTTATGCCATTAACTAATTTAATATTATTATAACATGCATATAGTGCTATTTATCATTACCTTGGCCGGCCATTAAGTTTCAAAAGGGAAAATTGACATGCAAATCCTCACTTTAATGCCATGCATTAATCGGTCCCCTTAACATCTAACCACCACATTTTTAAAATTTCTCACATAAGCCCCTTTTTAGTTAATTTCACAACCAAATGACAAAATTAATAAACCAAAATTTCACACATGCTATTGCACATATAATAGACATGAAATTTAACATTTAATAAATTTTATAACTTGGTTTTGTGGTCCCGAAACCACATTCCGACTAGGGTCAGATTAGGGCTGTCACAAAGTTTTTCTTAAAAGCCCACTTAACCAGGTCCCCTTTCACTTTAAATCCAAACTTGATATTTTACCGTGTTTTAACTTAGGCTTGGGCCTTCTAACGGCCCACTAACACCCTGAAACATAATTTCAGCAATCAAAACACCAAAATTTCAAAATTTCACCAAAAGTCACAAAAACCCAAAAAATCCCTAAAATCAGGGCGTTACAATTTCGAGACAGAGTTCATCTATTAAGAAACCCTAAGATTACTAAACATTTGTCTGTTCATTCGAGGAGTACCATGATGTACGATAATCTGAGACAACTGTTCTAGCGAATGAGTATGGAACATGGTACTTTTAACCACGTGTCTAAATATTTGAATGATCAATAGGATAAAACTTATTACCAAGTGCCTTCAGGACTATTACAATTTGTGTTATTGTCTGAATGGTGAGAAAATAAAATTCAAAGGAAGATAAAGTCTGAATTATTATTGATCGCGTGGAGAAGTTTGCACGTTTTATCTAAATATGTATAGATTTCTCTTATGTTAGAGTGATCGAATTATACATGTCGAAGACTTTTAGACCATTCAGTGTGTTAAACTCTATTATTCAGATAGTTAACTCGGAAGGGAATTTTAGATCCGCAAGGTAATGTTTTGTTATGGTGCTTTAGAATTTGAAAGCGAGTGAGAGAAGCATTTACCATTAATTGAGTGGTGTGCAACTATAATCTTCTAGTCGCATGTGAAGACGACATTGTATGAAGTGTGTATGGTAGCAATTCCTAAATTCGGTTGTCACCTGATCGAGCTTTGTATCCATAAGATCGATTTCATCCAAGAATTTAAGCAGAATGAAAGTAATTTATAATAATTAGAAGTAGTTTCAGATTAATAGAATGTGTATACAAATTGAATACGTAAAAGCGTTGAATTTTTAGTTATTGAAATGAGTGTTTGTGAAAGTATTGTGATGGAAATAGAATTTCTCGATTTAGTTATAAAGAGAAGTAATCATCGGAGAAGCAATCATTGAGAATCCTTTTACAAAGCACCGGTAATAACCAGCCAAACCAAGAAAACTTCTAACTTCTAATACATTTTTCAGTGGCCTCCAATCAACTATCGACGAGATCTTACTTGGATCCACTCGAATGCCATCTCTAGAAACAATGTGGCCCAAAAATCCAACTTCATTAAGCCAAAATTCACTTTAACCAAATTTTGCATACAACTGTTTATCTTGCAAAATTTGTAAAACTATCCTTAAATGCTCAGCATGCTCGTTTCCATCACGAGAATAAATCAAGATGTCATTAATGAAGACAACTACAAACTTACCCAAGTACGGTCTAAAACTTCAGTTCATTAAATCCATAAATACAGTTGGGGCATTAGTAAGATCGAAACGCATTACGAGAAACTCATAGTGTCCATACCTTCTTCTAAAAGCAATCTTTGACACATCGAACTCTTTCACCCATAGTTGGTAGTATCTGGACCCCAAGTCAATCTTTGAAAACTCCATTGCTCCTTTTAACTAATCAAATAAGTCATTAATTCTTGGCAAGGGATACTTGTTCTTTATCGTCACCTTGTTGAGCTACTTATAATCGATACAAAGTCTCATCGATCCATCATTCTTCTTCACAAACAATACAGGAGCACCCCAAGGAGAAAAAACTAGGCCTTTGTCTGTCAATTCTTGTGGCTACACTTTCAATTCCTTTAGCTCAGTTAGAGCCATTCTAGACAGAGCTATTGATATCGAGGCGGTTCTCGGCAATAACTCGGTGGAAACTCTATCTCTCTGACAGGAGGTATCCCCGACAATTCCTCTAGAAATACATATGGGAATTCACAAAACACTAGCTCTGATTCCACTTTCAATTTAGATTCATTGGTATTCAATATATAATCCAAATACGCTTCGTAACCCTTTTTCAAATACCCCTGAGCAATCATTGATGAAATCAATATAGGTAATTCATCCAGCTTATCCGTTTCAACCCGAAGGATTTCACCATTTTCACACTTTAACTCAATAACTTTCCGTCTACAATCCACTTTAGCATTATGCATTGATAACCAATCCATGCCCAAAATAGCATCAAACTCATCAAATGGCAATAGCATTAGATCGGCTAAAAAACAATGACCTCGAATCACTAAGGGACAATTCTTGCAAATCTTATTAGCTAACACACATTTGCCTAGAGGGTTTGACACCTTAATTACAAACTCGGTTGACTCTATAGGCAATTTCATATCATTCACTAATTTTATGCAAACATATGAATGCGTGGACCTAGGATCAATTAGTGCAACAATATTAACATCATAAAGGGAGAATGTACCAGTGATCACGTTAGAGGATGACGCCTCCTCCTGGGCACGAATAGCATAGGTTCTTGCAGGTGCTTTAGCCTCCTATCCAGTAGCTGAATCTCTAGCTATGCCTTTGCTACTAGCTCCCTCTTTCACATTTCTGGTAGGCCTCCCTCTAGCGGGTACGGAACTCTTTTTAATGTTTTGAGTAGTTTCTTTCGCTACCATTTCTAGATAGACTTTGATGAAGTGGTCTTGGGAGCCACATTTAAAATAAGTCTTAGTGACCATCCAACACTCACCGGGATGTCTCCTACTATAGTGTTGACATTTAGGGTTACTTGGCTTGACATTGCCAACACTAGCTACAGAAGTAATCTGAGCATTAGAACCCGTACTTTGCCTCCACGAGTTCTACTCAAATTTTTGGCTGAAACGATCGAATAGTTGGCACATTTCTCAATTTCTTTGATGATGGTTGGAAGGACTTACTCATCGATCTCTTCTTCATATCTTTAGCCTCTAATTCAGGCTTCCTCTTTTCCTTACACAGTTCCTTTGCTTTGCATGCCCGATCAACTAACACAACAAATTCTTTTAATTCTAGAATCCCCATACACAACTTGATGTTTTCATTAAGACTGTCCTCAAACCTTTTACAAATGATTTCTTCTATAGAGACGTATTATTGTGCATACTTACTAAGTAAGATGAATTCCCGCTCATACTCGGACACCGTCATTCAACCTTGTTTCAACTCTAAAAACTCCTTCCGCTTTTGATCAATGCAGCACTGACTTATATACTTCTTTCGAAACTCCATTTGGAAGAAATCCCAAGTAACTCTTTTAGTAGGTACTATCGAGACTAACGTTTTTCACCACTGATATGCTAATTCTCTTAGAAGTGATATAGCACACTTTAAACACTACTAGGGTATGCAAGAGAGTTCATCAAACACTCAGATAGTGTTCTCGAGCCAAAATTCTGCCCTCTCGATGTCATCATCAACACTGGCTCTAAATTTTGTGGCCCTATACTTATGAATTTTGTCAATAGGGGGCTTACTCGGTCTTGTCATTTTCTTACCTTGTGGGGCCACCGGGATCGGTTGAGGGATGCGAAAATGTGGAGGAGGTTGGGCATTCGGGTTCGCCTGAATGAACTCCATATACCACTCACTTATTGTATAGAGAAAGGCCTTAGATTCAACATTTCTACTATCGAGTGGCGCGGTCCCTTAAGTAGGAGTCGGCGCGTTACTTTCAGCGTTGTCAGCTACTGCAGGGTCGAAATCTGTTTACTATATGAAAACACAATTTAAGGATTAGAAATCATCACACTATCAATATTTACAATTATGACATGTATAGCTAGACCCTCACACTAGCTATGTTAGTCCGAAGACTGACTAAACCATACCTCTAATACCACTAAATGTAACGCCCCTCAAGGCATTACCGTACTTACACTTGCACGGACATTTGATTACAAATCTCAGTTACCTCATAAAATTTAAAACATTTTCATTCTTATCCAAAACATTCTTATTATGGGCCTACGATGCCAAAAAGATACGTTGGGTATGATCCAGGACCAATCCGAAACTTTTCAGATGCTTACAAAATTTTTCATCTTATATATGGCACATGCCCGTTTGAGTCAGGGTCACGCTTATGTGGGTAGGTCGTGTGGTTGCACACGCCCGTGTCCCTAGCCCGTACGAAATTATTTTTCAATTCAAACCTATAGGGGTTTTCACACGACCAAGCACATGCTCGTGTTCTTCACACGGCCTCGACATGCCCGTGTTCTCACCCCGTGTGAAAAACTAGGGTATTTTGTTTATGAGGTCATCACGAAGTTTTCATCACATGGCCAAGCCACACTCTCGTGTGCTATACTGTGTCAAGCACACGATCGAGACACACGGCCGTGTCTCCACCCATGTGTTTAGTACTGAGCATTTAATTTTCATAATTTCAGGTGCAGGGGACACACGGCCTATCAACACGCCCATGGGGCTGGCAGTGTGTCACATACGGCATAGGCATACGCCCATGTGTCTATCCGTATGGAAAATTATAGGCTATTTTCCCAAGTCAATTGCCACCCTAAAACAGAAACCAATACCAACAAATTTTGCCAATTCACCTCATAACATAAAATTCCATCCAAACATGCAAATTGAGCCATCCACACACTAACTTTATCCATCATCATCAAGTATGCACATCCACACACATTTCACATTTGCTATGCAAGCTTGCACATTAGTAGATTACAACATTTTAAGAAAATAAGACTTAACCATTCATGGGTCATTTCTCATGGCCAAAATGCCAATACACTACTACCAACAACTTGACCCAAAAGAACTATGACATATAATCAAAAACAATAGACCTCCTATACATGCCATTACTTTCAAAGTTCATAATCAAATACTAAATGATGGTTGATAGTGTTCATGGATTCCTGTTGATCACTGAACCTCGGAAGAGCTTGACGAACCTATAAGGAAAGGGAAAGGAGAAGGGGTAAGATATAAAGCTTAGTAAGTCTATACGCAAAATTAATGATCATTTGAAGACAATAAAACATAGCTAATGAAAAATAAGCTTTCCTATCATATAATTAAGTTTGAGAATTATCATTTACTCATTTGATCTTACCACATGGTTCAATACATACATTAAGAACATAGCACACACAATATTTTTCTTACAACCTGCACATATACAAATTTAAACACACTGTCAAATCTTTTCACATGCAATCACACTTTATCAAATCGATTTAGATAACCCGTTGAACCATATGGAGTACTAAAGGATACACGAAATAAGGCACAAGTGCCACACATAATACAGCCAAAGCTACTCATAATTTGTAGCCAAAGCTACTAAATATCACATATCACATAAGGCTCAATAATGAGCTATTCCCAGGTCTGCTCACACAAGCTAAAGGTGTAGTCAAAACTACTTAGTGCTGCTCACACAAGCTGACGGGTATCCGCAACAAATACAGGATTACCTAGCCATTGGTAGTCAAACTAGACCAGCAGCCAGAATCACATAAACAATCAATAACAGTCAATGGTTTCCTAATGACATGTCTCTTGTATCCAAATGATTACTAAGGCTCAATTGGGACTTTTCTTTACTTGTCAGTTTTATATTATGTATTCAATGTGTCAATATAAAACTTTAAAATTTCAAAATAATTAAAATAATTAAACATGATTAAAATAACTCATTATTTACATATAAGACTTACTTCAATGCAAAATGGAAATCTTTTTGATTTAGTCTGATACCTTGCATTTTCCACAGTCAAGGTCTATTTCACGTCGTTCTTAGTCTATAACATCAAATTTCTCATTCAATACATACATTACTCAATTTAACACAAAATCAACCTATGGGAATTTTTACCATTTTACCCCAAACTTTATCAAGTTTTACACTTTAGTCCTTAGGCTCGTAAACTAAAATGTATCCATTTTTCTATATTCTCGAGCCTAGCTGACCATATTTCTCTCTTATAGCAGCCCACAAATTTCAACATTTCACAACTTATGCACATATTTTACAACTTTTGCATTTTAGTCCCTAAATGCATTTCCATGAAAAAATCACTTAGCAAAAGTTGTTTACTACACATCAAACTTACATTTTCTACCAATAAACATCAAAATGATTTCATATCACACATGGGTAAATTTTTAAAAATGAACCCTAGCTTAAAATAGTGGTATAGAAAGCTAGGTCAAGGCGTGAGGACCTCAAAAATACGTAGAACTTGAAAAACGGGGCTAGAAGTCACTTGGAGCTTGAAAAGTTGAAAGAAACTCGAGCTATGGTGCTTGTAAAATTTGACCGAGGAGGAAGAAAAGATGGACACTTTTTGGCCTTATTTTCCCTTTTTATTTCTTTTAATATCCAAATGACCAAAATGCCCTTAATGACATTCTTTGCAAATTTTCCTTCCATCGATATTTTTGTCCATCTTGCTAAAAAATGGTCTAATTGCTAAATAAGGACCTCTATTTTAGGATTCCATTTCAATTTCACATTAAAAGCTTCTAGAACACATATTTTGAAAGTTTTGCAATTTAGTCCTATCACTCAATCGGGCACTTTATTCATTACATTTTCACTTATGCATTCAATCACACAATAGACCTTAAAACTTTATCGAAATAAATTTTTCTATGTCGAATTCGTGGTCCCGAAACCACCATTCCGTTTAGGCCCTAATTTGGGTTGTTACAACTTTCCCCCTTAAGGGATTTTTGTCCTCGAAAATCTTACCATAAAAGAGATGTGAGTTCTTTTTCCTCATGGTGTCCTCTGACTCCCACGTAGCCTCTTCCACTCCATGCTTCTCGAGCTATGATCTGGATTCGTTCTTCACTATACGACATATCCGGCTGAATGTCCACTTGTGTCGGTGAGATCACATGTGACGGATCAAAACGATAGCGCCGTAGCATCGATACATGAAATACATCGTGGATCTTTTCTAACTCTGCGAGTAAGGCCAATCAATATGCCACTGGTCCGATTCTTTCTACAATTTCATATGGTCTGATAAATCGCAGACTCAATTTGCCTTTCCGACCAAACATCAAAATCTTTTTCCATGGAGACACTTTTAAAAACACTATATCACCCACTTGAAATTCATTCTCCTTTCTCTTCAAATCTGCGTAAGACTTTTTTCAATCTGAAGCAGCTTTTAAACAATCACGGATTATCTTCACTTTCTCTTTTATCTCTTTAATCAATTCAACCCCATAAATTTGCTTTTCACTAAGCTCAATCCAATACAACAGAGTCTGACATTTTCAGCCATACAATGCCTCATACGGTGCCATTTTGATACTCGATTAAAAGCTATTGTTGTAAGCAAATTCTACCAACGGTAGATATTTTTCCTAACTACCTACAAATTCAAGAACATAGCATCGGAGCATATCTTCAAGCATCTAGATCACTCGTTCGGGTTGGCCATTTGTTTGTGGGTGAAAGGCGGTACTAAAGTTTAACTTGGTACCTAATGTTCTTGCAACTTTTTCCAAAACCTCGAAGTAAATCTCGGATCTCTGTCCAAAATAATAGAAATCAGTACTCTGTGTAATCTTATAATTTTGGTAATGCCCAATTCAACTAACTTGTCAAGTGAGAAATCTGAACGTACTGGAATGAAATAAGCCAATTTTGTCAATCAGTCAACAATGACCCAAACAACATCTTTCTTTTTTAGGGTTAAAGGCAAACCCGCCATAAAATCCATAGAAATTTGATCCATTTCCATTTGGGCATAATTATTGGTTGAAGTAAATTGGAAGGCATTTGATGTTCAGCTTTCACCTATTGGCAAACTAGGCACTTTGATACAAATTTAGAGACATTTCTTTTCATACCAGGCCACCAATACAATTTCTTCAAATCGTTGTACATATTTGTACTACCAAGATGCATAGATAAAAAGCCATTATGAGCTTCATGAAGAATACTCTGAATCAACTCAACATTGTTGACACACATACTCTATCTTGAAACATCAAATAGTTATTCAGACCAATTTAAAAATCTGTCTCATTATCCATTTGACACTGGGCCCTTTTTGCTTGCAACTCGTTATCACCTTTTTAAGCTTAGCAAATCTGTTGAATAAACGATGGCCTAGCTCTCAACTCAGCCAAAATCAAACCATCATTGGATAAAGTCAATCTCGTTTTCATGCCTTTCAAAGCAAACAAAGATTTTCTACTTAAGGCATCGGGCACCACATTCGCTTTCCGGGGATGGTAGTCAATCACTAACTCGTAGTCTTTCAACAACTTGAGCCATATTCGTAGTCGCAAGTTTAAATCTTTTTGTGTCATTAAGTACTTTAAGCTTTTATGGTCGATAAAGATACGACACTTCTCACCATACAAATAGTGTCGCCAAATCTTCAAAGCAAGATAATGACAGCTAACTCCAAATCGTGTGTTGGGTAGTCCCTCTCGTGCTGCTTCAATTGTCTTTAGGCATACACTACCACTTTATCTTCTTGCATCAATACACATCCAAGACCATTTAGGGATGCATCACTGTAAATCACAAATTCCTTACGAGACGTAGGTTGCACTAGCACTGGCGCCTTTGTCAACACTGCTTTTAACTTCTCAACACTTTGTTGACACTTCTCTGTCCACTCAAACTTAACATCTCTTTACAGCAACTTGTTCATCGGAGAAGCGATCATTAAGAATCCTTTTACAAAGTGCCGGTAATAACCAGCCAAACCCAAAAATTTTTTAACTTCTGATATATTTTTCGGCGGCCTCCAATCCAATATTACCGAGATCTTACTCGGATCCACTCGAATGCCATCTCTAGAAACAATATGGCCCAAAAATCCAACTTTATTAAGAAAAAATTCACTTTTACTAAATTTTGCATACAACTGTTTATCTTGCAAAATTTGTAAAATTGTCCTTAAATGCTCAACATGCTCATTTCCACAACTAGAATAAATCAAGATGTGATCAATGAAGACCACTACAAACTTATCCTAGTACGGTCTAAAAATTCGGTTCATTAAATCCATAAACATAGCTGGGGTGTTAGTATGACTGAAAGGCATTACGAGAAACTCATAGTGTCCATACCTTGTTCTAAAAGCAGTCGTCGGCACATCGGACTCTTTCACCATTAGTTGGTAGCATCTAGACCTCAAGTCAATATTTGAAAACATGTACTTTGCCTCTCACGACTTTTACTCAGATTTTTGGCTGAAATGGTCGAACGGTTTGGCACATTTCTCAATTTCTTTTAAGATGGTTGGGAGGACTTGCTCATCAATATCTTCTTTATATCTTTAGCATCTGATTCAGCCTTCCTCTTTTCCTTACAAAGTTCTCCTGCTTTGCATGCCCGATCAACTAACACAACAAATTCTTTTAGTTCTAGAATCCCTACATACAACTTGATGTTTTCATTAAGACCGTCCTCAAACCTTTTACACATAATTTTTTTTTGTAGAGACGCATTCTCGTGCTTACTTACTAAGTCGAACGAATTCTCACTCATATTCGGACACTGTCATTTGGCCTTGTTTCAACTCTAAAATCTCCTTCCGCTTTTGATCAATGAAGTGCTAACTTATATACTTCTTCCGAAACTCCACTTAGAAGAAATCCTAAGTAACTTTTTCAGTAGGCACTACTGAGACTAGTGTTTTCCACCACTGATATGCTGAGTCTCTCAAAAGTGATACGACACACTTTAATCACTATTCGGGTGTGCAGGAGAGTTCATCAAACACTCAGATAATGTTCTCCAACAAAAATTTTGCCCTCTTGGGGTCCTCATCCACACTGGCTCTAAATTTTTTGACCCCCATACTTACGAATCTTGTCAACAAGGGGCTTACTCAGTCTTGTCATTTTCGTACCTTGTGTGGCTACCGGTATTGGTTGAAGGATGGTAAAAGCTGGGGGAGGTTGCCCATTCAGGTTCGCCCGAATGAACATCGTATACCACTCACTCATTCTATGGAGAAAGGCCTTCCGAGACTTTTCTCCCTGGTTAGATTCAACATTTCTACTCTCGGGTGGCACAGTGCCTTGAGCGATAGCCTACGCGTTACTTTTAGCATCGTCAGCTACTGCCAAGTTGGGATTCATTTACTAAATAAAAACACAATTTAAGGATTAGAAACCATCACACTATCAATATTTACAATTATGGTATGTATACCTAAACTCTCACACTTGCTATGTTATTCCGAACACCAACTAAACCATAGCTCTGATACCACTAAATATAACGCCCCTCACCCGTAACTGTCGTCGAACACGAGCACGATGCATTACTGTACTTACACTCGCACAATCATTTGATTACAAATTTAAGTTACTTCATAAAATTTAAAACCTTTTTCATTCTTATCCAAAACATTCCTATCATGGGCCTACGATGCCCAAAACATTCTTATCGTGGTTGCACACGCCCGTGTCCTTAGCCCTGCGAAATTATTTACCAATTCGATCATATAGGGGTTTTTACATAGCCGAGCACATGCTAGTGTCCTTGGTCCGTGTTCTTCATACAGCGTCGAGATGCCCATGTTTTAACCCTTGTGAAAAACTGGGGTGTTCCATTTATGACGTCATTGGGAAGTTTTCGTCACACAACCAAGCCACACGCCCATAGGCTAGGACGTGTCAAACACACGGTCAAGAGATATAGTCGTGTCTCTACCTATGTGTTTACTACTGGGCATTTAATTTTCATAATTTCAGGTACAAGGGACACACGACCTATCAACATGCCCATGGGGCTGGCCATGTGCCACACACAGCCAAGGCACATGCCTGTGTGTTTATTCGTGTGGACAATTCTAGGTTATTTTTCAAGCGAATTGCCACCCTGAAACACAAACCAATAGCAACCAATTTTTCCAATTCACCTCAGAACATAAAATTCCATCCAAACATACAAATTGAGCCATCCACACATTAACTTTTTCCATCATCATCAAGCATGCACATCCACACACATTTCACATTTGCTATGGAAGCTTGCACATTAGTAGATTACAACATTTTAACAAAATATGACTTAAACATTCATGGCTCATTTCTCACAGCCAAAATGCCAATACACTACTACCAACAACTGGACCCAAACGAACTATGGCATATAACCAAAAACAATAGACCTCCTATACATGCCATAATTTTTGAAGTTCATAATTAAATACCAAATGATGGTTGATAGTGTTGATAGATTTCTATTGATCACTGAACTTCGGAAGAGCTTAACGAACCTATAAGGGAAAGGAAAGTAGAAGGGGTAAGCTATAAAGCTAGTAAGTTTATATGCAAAATTAACGAGCATTTGAAGACAATAAAACATAGTTAATGGAAAATAAGCTTTCCTATCATATAATTAAGGTTGAGAATTATCACTTACTCATGTGATCTTACTACATGATTCAGTACATACATTAAGCACTTAGCACAACAATATTTTTTATATAACCTACACAGATACAATCTTAAACACACGGTCGAATCTTTTCACATGCAATCACACTTTATCAAATCGATTCATATAACCCGTTGAACCACATGGAATACTAAATGATACACGAAATAAGGCACAAGTGCCACACATAATGCAGTCAAAGCTACTTATAATTTTTAGCCAAAGCTACTACATATCACATATCACATATCACATAAGGCTTAATAATGAGCTATTCATGGGTCTGCTCACACAAGCTAACGGTGTAGTCGAAACTACTCAGTGCTGCTCACACAAGCTGACAGGTATCCGCATGGGTAAATTTTTAAACATGAAGCCTAGCTTAAAATAGTGGTATAGAAAGCTAGGTCAAGTTATGAGGACCTCAAAAATATGTAGAACATGGAAAACGGGGGTAGGAGTCACTTACTTGGAGCTTGAAAAGTTGAAAGAAACCTTAGCTATGGTGCTTGTAAAATTCGGCCAAAGAGGAAGAAAAGATGGACACTTTTTGGCCTTATTTTCCCTTTTTATTTCTTTTAATATCCAAATGACTAAAATGCCCTTAATGGCCTTCTTTGCAAATTTTTCCGTCCATGGGTATTTTTGTCCATTTTGCCATAAAATGATCTAATTGCTAAATAAGGACCTCTAGTTTAGGATTCCATTTCAATTTCACATTAAAAGCTTCTAGAACACATAGTTTGAAAGTTTTGCAATTTGGTCCTATCACTCAATCGGGCACTTTATCGATAAAAATTTATTCACTACATTTTCACTTATGCATTCAATCACACAATATACCTTAAAACTTTATCAGAATAAATTTTTCTATGTCAAATTTGTGGTCCCAAAATTGCCATTTTGTTTAGGCCCTAATTTGAGCTGTTACAATTAATTTTAGCGATTGCGCGCTTCATTGCGAAAAATGACTAAATTGCATAAAGTGCGACATTTGTTATACAAGCTAATGCTATAAAATAGCTATGGAACACTAAATTAGAGGTCCTTAGTGAGCAAATAGACCAATAAAATTAGTGGCTAAACGTGGAGACAAAGAAATTTGAAAAGTCAAAGTTGGTGGGCATTAAGTGACTTAATTAGAAATAAAATAAAACAAAAAGGAAAAAGTTGTCATCTTTTCATCGTTCTTTTTCATCCACTGAAAATGCAGCAAACATTGGGGTTTTAAGAGCTCAAACTTTTAGCCACCTATTTCTCTTGCAAGTAAGTGATTTTGATGGCCTTTCTTGATATTTTTGTGTTTTTGGAACCTTTAAAGCTTAATCTAGCAAATGAGGGGACTATTTTACAAAATGGTTGAAAGTCTAGGGCTTTGCCATGAGAGTATTCATGTTGTTTGCTGAAGTTTTATGGAAGAAAAACAATCTTGGTTGTTAAATAAACAACTTTTGTTAAGTGGTTTTCATGAAAACACCTAAAAAGGGCCATTTTGTAAAAGTTGTAAAATAAGTGATAAATGTGTGAAATAATTGAAATTGTGAGCTGCTACAAGTACAAAATAGATTTTTCTAGGCCTGGCTAATGAAGAAATTTGATGAAAATAATTTTACAAGCCTAGGGGAAAAATCATAATTATGTGAAAGTTTAGGGGAAAAACTATAAATTTGCCAAAGTATGTTTTATGGACTGCTAGTAATAATTATAAAATTTGGCTAAGCATGGATTGTGTTTAATTTCATGAATTTGCACTTTTATGTGATAGGGACTAAATTTGCAAGAATGTGAAACATTAGAGGCAAAAGTTCAAAGTTGCCTTAATGTGGATTTTGGACTAAATAGTATAAATCGATGACTAAATAAGTAAATATTGTTATTATATAGATTGAGGGAAATGAATTTTTGGACAAAGAACGAGGGGAAAACAAAGTTTCGAAGTAGATGACTTAACTTATTATTTCAGCGAATGAGGTAAGTTCATATGGTTAGTTCACAGTGATCAATTATTAAAATAGAAATAATTTAATGTATTATTTCATACGTTTGTTATCGAATCATGATAATATGAAAATATGGGATTAAATTGAGAGATTAATCTAACAAAAATGCAGGGTCGAGCACAATTAGACTAAGACTCGTGATGAATTGACGGAAAAGACCATGGTTGGACAATGGCGATATGAGAGCCAGTGTAAGACCATGTCTAGGACATGGCATCGGCCTTAATATGTGTCAATGTAAGACCATGTCTGGGACATTGCATCGACATCGATATGTGTGAGCCTGTGTAAGACCATGTCTGGGAATGGCATCGGCCTGGACATATGAGAGTTAGTGTAAGACCGTGTTTAGGACATGGCATGGTAATGCCCCAAAAATCTAAACCTTTAATTTTTGTATGTTGGGATATAAAATGCATGTTTGCACTATTTAAGTGATTTAGGAGTGTTTGGGAGTCTTTGGGAGGCCCTGGGCTCAAGCCTTGGCTTATGGTAAATTTTTGTTTTTAACACTTTAGGACTCCAGTTGGTAAGCCTTTTTAAATTATGGTGAGTGAAACATGACACAAGAAGAGCCTATGGCTCAGTGGTAGGTGGCGTGTTCTCTATCTAAAGGGGACTGGGTGCGAGTCACTCTTTGCACAAAGGGGTATTTATTTTACTCATTTGCTGAGTAAGTAGTGGAGTTTGAATCGAACACTAATGAGGATAGTTTGAATCGGTCTTGGAGTGGTTGGAAGAGAGATTTTAAGAGGGATAATAGGAGAAAATCAAGAGATTTTGAGTTAGTGGGATGTTGGTGTTGAAATGGGACTCTATGCTTATATGGAATTTTGACTTTGTGTGGTGTAGGGGTGTTGTTGAGCCTCTTTTTGCTATCTCGATTTTTTGGCACTTTTTGGGGAGCCATTTTTGCTAATTGTTTTTGGGGCTTCTCTTGGTTTACTTTTGCTACCATTTCAAGTCCTTTCTCCTCTCTATTTCTCAACTTTTATTTTGTTCGGATTCTATTTTTTTTCTCATTCTTCTCACTCAAAGGCCGAATATAATAGTTGTTCTGGGGTGTTTTTGACTATTCTTTCCTTTCACTTCTTAACCGAACACTCTTTTTTTCTTCAATTTCTTCAAAATTTAGGCTGAATCTTTGTTCTTCTTTTTCTCTCCTCTACACTCTCTCAATCAGTTTTGTTTATGTCGAATTGTTCACTCTTCTATTTTTCCTAATTTTCTTCTTCTTGTCATGCCGAATATCATCTTTAGTCTTGGTTTCTCTTCCCGTTTTGATCGACTAAACTTGGTGGGGTGCTAAATATTTTGTTCGAATACTTTATAATTGTTTACTTTCCCTCCTCTGTCAATTGTTGTGTGGTTTTATCTCATCATTCTTGGGAGTGCTTTAGTGTTGGGATCTTTGCCTACAATCTACTTTGTCTTTGTTGGTAAGTGGATTGAGGTTTTTGATTGGGAACTTAAGTTATTATTCAATAGGTAGATTGAACGGTAAATCCATATTATATTTGTTTTACTTCAGATGTGGGTATAATGAGATGGTGATGTTTGTATAGGTGGTGATCAGAATTGAGTAACCCATCTCCTAGGAATCGGGGGTACATTTACAACTGTTCTTCAGGTAAGATACTTATGGTCAATTTGGCAACGTGATTAGGCTTCAATTGAAATATGGATGATAGATGATTGTTATTATGTCGGTTTAATTCAAGAGTAGGAGTTTCAAAGCACGATTCATTTTTGCAATCAGGTGTGTATTCACACTGCTTCAAATTGTAGAACGGTGAAAAGTCAAAAAGCCGAAAAGTTGAAAAACTGAAAGTATGGCAACGGTTGCCACACGGTGCACAAATGTATGTATGGGAAATTCGATAAGATGGTAGAGGCCACCATGAGTGACCTCATGGGCTTAGGCCATTTTTAGGGCAAAATGGGTTGTGTGGGCCTAATGGGCTCATGGGCCCCACACGGGTATTTATCACAGACATGCGGGAATTGTTGGACCTGGCTGTGCCGTTCACCTGGCCAAGGTCAATTTTAGGCTTAGTGGGCCACACGAGCGTGTGGGCCCCACTTGGGCTACATAATGGGCCTTGTGCCCAATTATACTGTTTGATTGCAAAAGGTTGCACATGTTGCACAAGATGACTGTGTACCTACTGATGGGTCGGTAAGTGTACTTAGACCTCAAATTGAGAAATGACCGTTATGCCCTTAAAGGGTAAAATGTCTAAAATACCCCTATGTGATATGTGATTGCTTATGTATGCCATCTAATATTGATGTTTTGCATTCATGTGTGATATTATGCTGCATGGGGGTGGGATCTTGTAATTAGAGGAACTGATTGATTTGTTAGGGTCATACAGGTCGGACGAGATGACTGTGGACCCACCGTTGGCTTAAAGCCACTTATGTGATTGGCAGCTTTGTTACGATATTGGTTAGTGCCACAACCAGTGCTAACATTGAGAGTGTAGGGATGGGTTGTAATATCCTGAATTAGGGCCTAATCAGAATAGTGGTTTCGTGACCACAAATCCAAGGTAGAAATAATTATTTTATAATTATTTTGATGTTTATGATATTATTTTATGATGGTGTGAAAATTTCGTGAAGAAATTCTAAGCGTAAAGTGCTTAATTTGAAATTAGGGACTAAATCGAATAAGTTGCAAAACTTGCATTCTAGAAGTTTCTAGTATGAAATTGCTTTGGAATATTAATTAGGAGGTCTTAAATAGCAATTTGACCAATTTTAAGTTCATGGACAAAATTTGGACATGGATGGAATTTTTGAAAGTTTAGTAAGGAGGGGCATTTTGGTCATTTGGATATTAACATGAAATAAAAAGGGAAAAATAACACAAAATTGGTCATCTTCTTCATTACCACGAAATTTCAAGGGTTCTCCATAGCTAGGGTTTGTTTCAAGCTTCCAAGCTTCATAGTAAGTGATTCCAAGCCTCGTTTTTAATGTTCTTTACTTTTTCGTAGTCCCGGTAACTCGATAAAGCTTATGTTAGCAATAATTTAAGTTAGGGTTCATATTTGGAAAAATACCCATAGGTGAAATTTGTGTATTTTGATGTTTTATGATAGAAAATGAGGTTTTAAATTATGTTAGACAACTTGTGCTACTCGGTTTTAAGTAAAAACGAGTAAAACGGCTTAATCGGTAAAAGTACATATTGTTCATAAGTATTTGTTTTACTGAAAATTTGAGCTTGCTAATGGTAAATAAATGATCAGCATGTCCTAAAACATAAGAATTTGTGATAAAATTTAATTTTCGAACTTTAGGGCAAAAGTGTAAATATGCAAAAGTTTAGGGGCAAAATTGTAATTTTACCAAAATTTGAATGTAGGAATATTTTGATAATGTGAGTATTAAATAAGCTAAATGTGTTATTTTAGATCAAGAAAGACGTTTGATTGGGGAAAAGAAAAGATTTTGGACTAAATCGCAAAATTGCTATATTTTGTACCGAGGTAAGTTCATGTGTAAATAATGTAACATGATTGCTATTTTAAGTGATTTAATGCTATTTATACGATATGATACTTGTTATTATGAATATTATGCTTTGTGAAATATTATGTATTGGTATGAAAAGTATGTGATTAAATTGATAAGTATGAGATACAAGCAACGTATTGGTTCCAATATTCCGAGGAGAACGACTGGGAAATGTGTGACTGAGGAAAATCCCGTTTGAACCTTGGGAATAGATTAGGATACAAGTGACATGTCACTAGGATGGTTGGGCATCCGAACTCGTTGAGTTGAGTCTGAGTTCGTGAGATGTAACTAGGCATCCGAACTCGTTGAGTTGAGTCCGAGTTCACTTATGGATGCGAACGCCCGAGCTCGTTGAGTTGAGTCTGAGTTCGCTTATGGGCGGGTTACATGATTAATTGATTACATATGTGGCACTTATGTGCAAATGATCCGTGTATCCGAGTTATATTCCGATGTGTTCAACGGTTAAAATTCTAGCGGAATGGAAGAATACTCAAGATGAAAATGATATTTTGGTAAGTGTTGTGAAATGGACAATTTGGACAGGTATGTACTTAACCCTCGGGTTGAAACTTGATACAACAAAAATAAGGTGGTAAGATGATACACGATAGCTATAAATGTGGTTTGTATCTTGGTGATATCATGCTATTGTTGTTGATATAATTGCTTTGTTATGTTACTTGTTATTTGCATGTGAACTTACTAAGCATTTATACTTACTCCCTCCTTTACATTCATTGTAGTTTTTAGCGAGCCAACTTGGATATCGGGAAGGTCGAAGAAACGCTCACACTATCCGAAGAAGAATTGGTATATTGGTTTGTATGTTTTAATGTATGGCATGTATAGCAATATACTTGTTTTGTGTAAATAATCTTGTGATATGGTTGTGGTTTGGTTGAGAAAATGCTTGGTAATGATTAGTCATTGGTATGGCTAGCCTAGATAATGTTGGATGCCTTGTGAGTTTAATATGTTATATAGTTCATGACAATTCATAAAAAGGTGAAACTTGCCATAAAACAGAACACTACAGCAACAACGATGTGAGTTTGAAAAATCACCAAAAATTGTAGAAATCGAATTAGGTGAAGAATTAACTATGAAATTGAATCTTATTGTGTCTACTTTCAAATGGAAAAATCAAAATATGTAAAGGAGTTATATGTTATAAGATATTTGAGTTTTAGTGAAACAGGAGTAGAGCAATTTCTGGATCCCCTGTTCCAAATTTGAAAATTGACTATAAATTGTAAAAACATAATTATGAGGTGTAATTTATATGCTAAGAATCCTTATTGAATTTAATTTTAATAGAAATAAACGGTATAGTTATATGAATTTTTTACAGGATAAAAGTAGTTCGTAGTAAGTAGAGGTTAGTGTAGTCAAGTCCTGAAACAGGGGTAACTTTAACTAATAAACTGTACTAATTGGCCTAACCAAAAATTTTAGAAAAAAAACATTAGATAGATATGTGAGTCTAGATTTGGAGAAAATTTACGGATCTTGATTTTGAGTTTCGTAACTCGAGATATGATTTTTTTAGCGACCATGACGCAAAAAAACTACTTATTCTGAAAATCAAAATAAATGATGTAAAGTTGTTTAAATGATAAATTATGTTCGGTAACACCTCAAGCTCCACTCCGGTGACGGTCTCAGGCATGGAGGTGTTACATTTGGTGGTATCAGAGCAGGTTTAGTCGGTTCTTGGGCTATCGAATTTTATGCACGGATTTTGCTATACATGCCATATATGTATATTGTGATAGTGTGACGACTTCTGACCTTTTAAATGATTTTTTTATAATAAATGGATCCCGATCCAACCGAGGCCGATGATGTAGAAAGTAATGCACCAGCTCCAGCTGAAGGGGCGGTGCCGACTGAAAATCCACCTCCCACTATTAGTCAAGGAGGAGGAGAAAGGGGTCGAGAAGCCTTTCTCCAGATGATGAGTGCTTGGTGTACTGAGTTCGTTTATACGAACCCGAATGTACAACCTCCCCCACCTCCCTCAATTCCTCAACCTGTACCTCCGATGCCTCAAGATGTGGGTATGATGAAATTCCAAAGAACTCCAGTTGATAAAATCCGTAAGCTAGGGGCCGAAGAATTCAGAGCTAATGTAGATGATGATGCCGAGAAAGCAGAGTTCTGGCTTGAGAATTCTATCCGGGTATTTGATGAACTGTCTTGCACACCTGAGGAATGCTTGAAATGTACTATATCTTTGTTGAGAGATTCAGCTTATAATTGGTGGAAGACACTGATTTCTGTGGTACCAAAAGAGAGGGTAACTTGGGAATTCTTTCAAGAAGAGTTTCGGAAGAAATACATCAGTGAAAGATTTATTGATCAGAAGCGCAAGGAATTTCTTGAGTTGAAACAAGGTAACATGACCGTTACAGAATATGAAAGAGAGTTTATTCGACTGAGTAAGTATGCCAGAGAATATGTTCCTACAGAGGCCAAGATGTGCAGACGATTTGAAGATGGGCTTAATGAAGACATCAAGGTATTTGTAGGGATTCTAGAACTAAAGGAAATGGTGGTACTTGTCGATCGAGCTTGTAAGGCTGAAGAACTACTTAAAGAGAAGAAAAAGGTAGAATATGAGACACGAAATTGGAAGAAAAGACCAATGAGTAATGCACCCTCACAGCAACCCAAAAAATCAAGAAATATGAATCCTCGTTCCCAAGTTTCAGCTAGACAATCATATGGGAATTCTAGGAAGCAAAATGTGGGTCCTAAGTCCCAGACTACTTCGGCAGCTAGTGTAGGGAACTCAAGATTTGTTAAACCCGAGTGCCAGCGGTGTGGTAGAAATCATTTTGGTCCGTGCAAAGCAAATGAATGTTTTTGATGTGGTTCTCCGGATCATTTTATTAGAGACTGCCCGGAGAGGATTGAAAAAGAAAAATTTCAGAGTACAAAAGTTGGTGGTGCAGATTCGAGAGGAAGGTATCCAAGAAAAGCTGGGAGTGAAGCAAGCAGCAAGAATGTAGCCAGAGATTCAGCAGTTAAATCTTATAGAAGGGCTTCAGCTAGAACTTATGCCATTAAAGCGCGTGAAGATACTTCCTCACCCGATGTGATTACTGGTATATTTTCTCTCTATGATGTTAATGTTACTGCTTTGATTGACCCCAGTTCTACTCATTCATATGTGTGCATGAAATTAGTATCTAGCATAAATATACCTGTTGAGAATACATAATTTATGATTAAAGTGTCAAACCCGTTAGGCCAATGTGTTATAGTTGATAAAGTATACAAGAACTGTCCTTTAATGATTCGGGGTTATTACTTTTCGGCCGACTTGATGTTGTTGCCGTTTGATGAGTTTGATGTTATTTTGGGTATGGATTGGTTGACATTGCATGATGCTATAGTAAATTGTAAACAGAAAGTTATTAAATTAAAGTGTGAAAATGGTGAAACTCTGCGGGTCGAATCAGATAAATCAGAGGCATTGTCTAGTGTGATTTCTTCAATGTCGGCTCAGAGATATTTGAGAAAGGGTTATGAAGCTTATTTAGCATATGTGTTGAATACAAAGGAAATTGAAAAAAAAGTGGAATCAATGCCGATTGTATGTGAGTTTACGGATGTATTTCCAAAAGAATTGCCGGGTTTGCCTCCAGTTAGAGAAGTAGAGTTTGGTATTGATTTGATGCCGGGAACAGCTCCGATCTCGATTGCTCTGTATAGAATGGCACCAACAGAGTTGAAAGAATTAAAGTCGCGGTTGCAAGAGTTGACCGACAAAGGCTTTGTGAGACCGAGTTTTCCACCTTGGGGTGCTCCGGTATTGTTTGTGAAAAAGAAGGATGGTTCGATGAGATTGTGTGTAGACTATCGGCAATTAAACAAAGTGACAATTAAGAACAAGTATCCGTTGCTGAGAATTGATGATTTGTTTGATCAGCTGAAAGGAGCAACATGGTTTTCAAAGATTGATTTGAGATCTGGGTACTATCATCTACGGGTAAAAGAGTCAGATGTGCCTAAAACTGCTTTTAGGACAAGGTATGGTCATTATGAATTTTTAGTTATGCCGTTTGGATTAACAAATGCTCCTGCCGTGTTTATGGATTTGATGAATCGAATATTTCGACCATACTTGGACAAGTTTGTTGTGGTATTTATAGATGATATCTTGATTTATTCGAAAGATGAGACAGAGCATGCTGAGCACTTGAGGATAGTTTTGCAAACTTTGCGAGACAAGCAGTTATATGCCAAGTTTAGTAAAAGTGAATTTTGGCTTCGGGAAGTTGGATTTTTGGGTCATATTGTTTCAGGTGATGGTATACGGGTTGATCCCAGTAAAATTTTAGCTATTATTGATTGAAAGCCACCGAAGAATGTAACCGAGGTTAGGAGTTTCTTGGGACTAGCTGGATATTATCGACGGTTTGTAAATGGATTTTCTATAATTGCTGCTCTTATGACTAGATTACTTCGCAAGGATGTTAAATTTGAGTGGACGGAAGAATGTCAACAAAGTTTTGAAGAATTGAAAAGTTATTAATAGAGGCACCAGTGTTAGTACAGCCCGAGTCAGGTAAAGAATTTGGGGTATATAGCGATGCTTCTCTAAATGGTTTGGGATGTGTACTGATACAAGAAGGAAAGGTTGTGGCTTATGCTTCAAGGCAGTTAAAACCTCACGAAAGGATTTATCCGACTCATGATTGGGAATTGGCTGCAGTGGTGTTTGCTTTGAAGATTTGGCGACATTATCTATATGGTGAAAAGTGTCGAGTATATACCGACCACAAGAGTCTTAAATACTTGATGTCACAAAAGGACTTGAATTTGAGATAGCGAAGATGGTTGGAGTTATAAAAGATTACGAGCTTGTGATTGACTATCATCCAGGAAAAGCAAATGTAGTTGCTGATGCTTTGAGTAGAAAACTGTTGTTTGCTTTGAGAGTTATGAACACTCAGTTGGAAATGTCAGATGATGGTTCCATTCTAGCTGAGCTAAAAGTAAGACCGATGTTTTTACAAGAGATTTGTGAAGCTCAGAAAAGCGATGAAGACTTGCAAGCCAAAAGAAAGCAATGTGAGGTTGATACAGAGTCAGATTTCAGAATCGGTCCTGATGGTTGCTTGATGTTTAAAGATTGAATTTGTGTACCGAAGAACGAGGAGTTAATTCAAAAGATTTTGCAGGAAGCACATGGTGGTTATTTGTCGATTCATCCAGGCAGTATGAAAATGTATAATGATTTGAAGAAAATGTACTGGTGGAATGGAATGAAAAGGGATATATCGGAATTTGTATCGAAATGCTTAATTTGTCAACAGGTGAAAGTGGAACACCAAGTGCCTTCAGGATTACTTCAGCCTATTATGGTTCCTGAATGGAAATGGGATCGGATTACTATGGATTTTGTTTCAGGGTTGCCATTAACTCCAGGAAAGAAAGATGCCATCTGGGTAATAGTTGACAGATTGACTAAATTGGCTCATTTCATTCCAGTACGTATTTATTATTCTCTTAACAAGTTAGCTGAATTGTATGTTAGAGAAATTGTTAGACTACATGGAATACCATTGTCAATCATTTCAGACAGAGATCCGAGATTTACTTCGCGGTTTTGGCAAAAGTTGCAAGAAGCATTAGGTATAAGGTTAAATTTCAGTACTGCTTTTCATCCACAAACTGATGGGCAATCAGAAAGGGTAATTCAGATTCTTGAAGACATGCTTCGATGTTGTGTATTAGAATTTCAAGGAAGTTGGGAAAGATATTTACCGTTGGTGGAATTTGCTTACAATAACAGTTATCAGACGAGTTTGAAAATGGCACCTTATGAAGCATTGTATGGTTGTCAGTGTCGGACGCCTTTGTATTGGACCGAACTCAAGGAAAATCAGATCTATGGGGTTGATCTAATAAAAGAAACCGAAGAAAAAGTGAAGGTAATTCGAGATTGTTTGAAAGCTACTTCGGATAAACAGAAATCTTATGCAGATTTGAAACGAAAAGAAATTGAGTTTCAAGTTGGTGATAAGGTATTTTTAAAGGTGTCTCCGTGGAAGAAAGTCCTCAGATTTGGACGGAAAGGTAAATTAAGTCCGCTTTTTATCGGGCCGTATGAAATAATTGAAAGAGTTGGACCGGTAGCTTATCAGTTAGCATTACCATCTGAGTTGGAGAAAATTCATGATGTGTTCCATGTATCTATGCTACGTCGGTATCGTTCGGATCCTTCACATGTAGTTTCACCGACAGAAATTGAATTACAACCAGATATGACCTACGAAGAAGAACCGATTAAAGTTTTAGCTCGAGAGGTCAAACAACTGAGAAACAAAAGTATTGCTCTTGTGAAAGTGTTGTGGCAAAAACATGGAATAGAAGAGGCTGTAACACCCCAAACCCGGTCTGGACGTTATGACCAGATCTGGTGCGTCACATGATCCTAAACTACGCTTATACCCTTTTTAAAGAAGTTGAGACATAGGTGATATTTTGTAAAACTAGCAAGGTGAGAAAAGTTCTTGTTAAACTACTTTAAGTTGTCATTATTCAAGATTGTTTAAATTTTATAAACGTTATTTTGAAAACGTTATTAAGGTTTTGGAAACCCGCGCAGCCTATATCTAGCAGTTTCGATAAAGTACGAACCAAATCCTTTGGAAAGTTAAAACCCAAAAAGAAGATTTAATAGCGGCCTTATTACACATTAAAACCCAAAAATTAACATAAAAATTAAAATACTAAAACATAAATGAAAACCAGTTTTATTGCAGTCGCTGTGGCCACACCGAATCTCTCGCAGCTCCAAGCCCACTATGGTTGAGGGTTACCTGCAGAGATTAATTAAAAGGGGTGAGTTTGACAACTCAGTGTGCAACATTATCTCAACCATAGGCCAAAACAGATCAAGCCTCAGAAACAGATTTAATTGGGCCTTGGCCCATTACAGGAATCAGGTTAAGCCCAAAAGGCCCATAACAGAAACAGATCAGATATAAGCATTATGCAAACAGAAACCCAACCCAGATCCATCCTTAACACCCCCGTACCAGCCTTACACCATGTGGGGAGACTACTCGACCCACCCAACCGCTACACACCACAGATATTTGCAGCGAGGCTGCCAGATATAATTTGCAGTGAGACTGCCAGATAACATTTGCAGCGAGGCTGCCAGATATATTTGCAGCGAGGCTGCCAGATATTGTGACGAGGTCACCAGATATAAATATTGTGGCGAGGCCACCAGATTGCAGCGAGGCTGCCAGATAATAATGTGACAAAGTCACCAGATTGCAGCGAGGCTGCCAGAACGCTTCCTCCATCATAAACCCATACCCCATGCAACAGATAATCATACTAGCATGCAATATATAGCATCTCATGCATCAGATATATTCATATTAATAATTAACTCATGCAGATACATAACATCATACATTTCATACAGAATTGACCCTAGGGGTATAATAGTCTTTTTACACCTAGGGGTATTTTGGTAATTTTCCATATTTAAGGGTATTTTAGTCCTTTTTCATATTTTTAGAGATTTTATGCAAGTCTGATAAATTAACAGTCCCTGAATAACCACGGAAGTCCACTTAAGCCAAATTTCCAATTTTGCCCTTTTTAGCCTAGATCCCCTAATGGCCTTATTATGTCCAATATCGTCGATAAGTCCGTTAAGCCCAATTTTAGGTTTTAGTTTACCGAATTTACCAAGTTTTTATTATTCAAGTTACCAGAGAGTCTTTTATGAACATTTTCAAATTTGGGCTCGGAAGCCCATTGGGCCCACCTTGGCCCATTGAGGCCCAACTTACCAAATCGCTTGAAATTGCACCTTCTGCAATTTCGCCATCACCAACTCCCAATGTGACCACAACAGAGTATTCGGTCACTCTTATTCCTTTCCAAGGCTGATTTTTCGGTCACTTTTGATCGGTCACTTAGCACAGTTTCGATTATTTCGGCTTTTAGCCATCCTAGTCTATGATGGAGATACGTTACACACCTGATACTGTTGAAACCGTTGAAGAAATCCACGTACGAAGAACCTACAATTGAACGCTAACTTTCAGTCTAATTAATCGATAACCAAATAGCTATAATCCCTTACCATAATCGGCCTAGATGGCCTAAGTCCTTAAAATCTTACCCTTTTTCGGTTATGGACTAAATCGCAACGTCCAACTGCGTTGATCTTCACGATCCTTCGATGCTCGATCCTCTCCTTGACTACGCTATTACACCTTCAACAAAAGAAAGAGGCCAAAGAGCCTTTTAATTCAAACGACAATACCCCTAAGTGGTTCGGCTACTTGCCTTAATATCATGAAACCAACGCTATAAGGCTACGAAATACTTACCAATCCAAGTCTTCACCACCGCCGCTGCACTTGTAATAGTGAGAAAGAAAGAGTTGAGAGAGGAAAGGATTCGGCCAAACACGATGAGTTTCAATCAAAAAAAATAAATAAGGTTCGGCAAAGAAGTAGGATGAGAAGAGACGATAGATTTGATAGAAGAAGATGGATTCGGCAAATAGGATATTTCGGCTTATGGAAGGTTGTAGAAGAAGAAGTAAAAGAATAAGAGTGTTCGCTTGACAAAGAACAATCGGCCACACTGAGTTTCGACTTCTTCTTGCAGTTGTCGACAGAGGTTTAGAGAAGAGAGTCAAGGAAGAATGATTCGACTAGAGAAGGAGGTAATGATGAAGGTTTGGTTTATGGTATAAGAGGAGAAGAAAAGAATGTAGAGAAGAGATGTAAAGGAAATGCTTCGGTCAAAATGAGTGTGCGGCACAAAGGTGGATTAAGGTTCGGCTTCTAGGTTTGATGGGAGAGCAAAGTGGCAAAAGATACCTAATAGACTATGCAAAAATCGACAAACGAAGAAGGGTTTTTCACTCTTAGAGAAATCGGCACAAGTCACCCAAGAACTAAAGGAGAATTCGGCACACTCTAGCACCTAATTGCCGAAAATGCTACCTAAGCACCTAGCCAAATTTGCCTTCCCCAAGAGTCCTCTAACCGGCCACCATCATTCAAAATTCAAACTCCTTGATTTGCTCCTCAACCTCCTCCACAATTTGCTCCCTTGACCGATTCAAATCTCTTCCAACAGAGTTCAATTCTGCTTCAAATTCTTACCTGCTCAAGCTCAAAAATAAAACACCACACTTGCAACCCCTGCAGCTTGAACCTTGGACCTCCAAGCTCATTTAGGCGCCACCTTTTAAGGAGCCTAGTGGTGTCTCCCTTGCCACTTTACCACTGATTCATTTGTGTCTTATTTCACAATTATTTTCTTATAACACCTATCTTCAAGGGTCCCCTATCTCCTAAGTCAAAAATACAAAATTTTGCCGAGCTTCTAACCAGCACATAGGCCTTCTATAGGCCCATTAACACACTCCCAACATGCATTACACACCCACATACTAGAATTTAAACATTCTATCAGCTAAAGAAAAATCTAAGAGAAACCCAAAAATTAGGGCGTTACAACTCTACCCTCCTTAAAGAAATTTCGTCCTCGAAATTACCTTATCCAAACAAATGGGGATATTGCTGACGCATTGCCTCTTCTGGTTCCCAAGTAGCTTCTTCTCTGCCATGATTACGCCATAGTACCTTCACCAATGGGACTGATTTTCTTCTTAAAACCTTCACGTCTCGATCTAGAATCTGCACAGGCTCTTCCTCGAAAGTTAGGTCAGGTTGAACTTCCACTTCTGCAACTGGTAGAATATGAGTAGGGTCAGAACGATATCGTCTTAACATGGATACGTGGAACACATCATGGATTCTATTTAACTCTGGAGGTAATTCCAACTGATACGCCACCGGACCCACTCGCTTAAGAACCCGATAAGGCCCAATAAATCGCAGACTTAGCTTGCCTTTCTTACCAAATCTTAGTATCTTCTTCCAAGGCGAAACTTTCAGAAAAACCATATCACCTACTGAATACTCAATCTCCTTACGCTTCAAATCTGCATAAGACTTTTGTCGATCAGATGCCTCTTTCAAACGGTCCCTTATCACCCTGACCTTCTCTTCAGTCTCTGTTACCAATTCAGGTCCAAGAACTTGCCGCTCGCCCAATTCGGTCCAACAACTGGGTGAACGACACTTACGCCCATACAGTGCCTCATAAGGTGCCATACGGATACTAGCCTGATAACTGTTATTATACGCAAACTCTGCCAACGGTAGATAATCCTCCCAACTGCCTCAAAAGTCGATAACACAACCCTTTAACATATCTTCCAGAATCTGTATAACCCTTTCTGACTGACCATCAGTCTGAGGATGGAAGGCTGTGCTAAAATTCAGTCGCGTTCCCAATGCCTCATGCAACTTTTGCCAGAACCGAGATGTGAATCTAGGATCTCGATCAGAGATGATAGACACTGGCACCCCATGTAGTCGCACAATCTCTGCCACATACAACTTGGCTAGCTTCTGAAGCGAATAATCAGTACGTACAGGGATGAAATGAGCAGATTTAGTCAACCTATCCACAATCACCCAAATCGAGTCCTTCTTTAACGGCGTTAAGGGCAATCCACTTACGAAATCCATGGTCACCCTTTCCCACTTCCAGAGTGGTACCTTTACTGGTTGCAGAAGTCCAGAAGGTAACTGATGCTCGGCTTTCACTTGCTGACAAGTCAGGCATTTCCCCACAAATTCTGTTACCTCTCGCTTCAGTCCAGGCCACCAATACAACTCCTTTAAGTCATGATACATCTTATTACCTCCAAGATGCATAGCACACAACCCTTTATGAGCTTCATTCAGAATTGTTTGCCTTAAATTGAAATCCTTAGGAATGCAGATTCTACCGCGGAAACATAGAACTCCCTCACTATTCAGTCCAAACTCAAAAGTACTCCCATCTTCCATCTGTTGAAATCGAGAAACCAGAGACTCATCCCTCAACTGCTTTTCCTTAATCTCATCCATCCAGGTTGGCCTTACTTGCAGTTCCGCTAATAGACTACCATCGTCATATAGACTCAAACGAGCAACCATCGCTCTCAGATCAGACACAGCTCTACGACTTAGGGCATCAGCCACCACATTAGCTTTGCCTGGATGATATTCAATCGCACAATCATAATCCTTGAGCAACTCTATCCATCTCCGTTGCCTAAGATTCAGCTCCTTCTGAGTCAACAAGTACTTAAGACTTTTATGGTCTGTGTATATAATACACCTTTCTCCATACAGATAATGTCGCCAGATTTTAAGTGCGAAGATTACTGCTGCCAACTCCAGATCATGGGTAGGATAGTTTACTTCATGAGGTTTAAGCTGTCGCGATGCATAAGCAACCACTTTACCCTCTTGCATCAACACGCAGCCCAACCCAACATGCGATGCATCACTATACACGGTAAAATCTTTTCCAGACTCTGGTTGAATCAGTACAGGTGCCTCGGTCAGAACCTTCTTTAGTTTCTCAAAAGCTTCTTGTTGCTGCTGAGTCCAGACAAATGGTACGCCTTTCCTTATAAGCTTTGTTAACGGTGCTGCCATCACAGAAAATCCTTCTACAAACCTCCTGTAATATCCAGCTAAACCCAGAAAACTCCGAATTTCTGCCACAGACCTCGGTGGTTTCCATTCTAGAATTGCTTCGATCTTTCGAGGGTCCACCTTAATCCCCTCAGCAGAAACAACATGCCCCAAGAAAGTTACTTCCCTCAACCAAAACTCACACTTGCTAAATTTCGCATAAAGCTCCTTTTCCCTTAACACTTGCAGCACAATACGGAGATGCTCATCATGTTTCTCCTCAGATTCCGAATAGACCAAAATATCGTCGATAAAGACGACCACGAATCGATCCAAGTATGGCTGGAACACTCGATTCATCAGATCCATAAAAGCTGCAGGTGCATTGGTCAGCCCAAATGGCATAACCAAGAACTCATAGTGACCATAACGAGTTCTGAATGCCGTCTTGTGAATATCCACCTCCTTCACCCTTAATTGATGGTACCCAGATCGAAGGTCAATCTTGGAAAATACTGAAGCTCCTCTAAGCTGATCGAACAGATCATCGATTCTAGGCAACGGGTACTTATTCTTGATCGTCAGCTTGTTCAACTGCCGATAATCAATGCACATCCGCATTGACCCATCTTTCTTTTTAACGAAAAGCACTGGTGCTCCCCACGGAGACACACTTGGCCTAATGAAACCTCTATCCAACAGTTCTTGAATCTGCGCTTTTAACTCCACCAACTCCTTTGGTGCCATCCTATACAGTGCAATGGACACCGGTGCCATACCAGGCAACAAGTCGATCCCAAACTCAACCTCTCGATTCGGAGGTAAACCTGGAAGCTCCTCTGGAAAAACATCTTGAAAATCTTTAACAGTTCTAACTTGTTCCACAGTTAGTTCCTCAGTTCCTACTTGACCCACGAATGCCAAATAAGCCGCACATCCTTTACGAATCCACTTCTCAGCTCTTAATGCTGACACCACACTGGACAAATAATCTCTACGTTCACCTATCACCAAAACTTCCTCATCCTCTGCAGTCTTTAGCCTCATTCGTTTCGCAGCACAATCCAAGGTAGCCCTATGCTTTACAAGCCAATCCATTCCCAAGATGAGATCAAATTCTCTGAAAGGTAGCTCCATCAAGTCTCCAGAGAAGATTTTTCCTTGAGTCTCTATAGGTACATCTCTATACAGTTTGTCTACCCTAACCGAGTGACCCAAAGGACTTAGTACAGTTACCCCACTCGCTGTCTCCTCAGAAGGCACTCCCAGCGACCCAGATATGGCACATGCAACATAAGAATGGGTAGATCCAACATCTATTAACGCAGTGAATGGCATACGAGAAATCAAGAACGTACCAGTTATGACGTCAGGAGCATCACCCTCCTCTCGGCGACGAGCTGTATAAACTAGTGCTGGCTGACGAGCCTCAGCGAAACCAGCACCCCTGCCAGGTGCTCATCGTCCTCGACCATTACCATTTCTACCTCTACCTTGCCCACGACCCCTCGGAGCTGGTGGTCCACCCCTCACCGGTTGAGCAACCCTCTGAGCCATAACCTGTCCTTGGTCCGGTTCTTCGGGACAGTCCTTAATCCTATGCTCCATCGACCCACATCGAAAACAGGCTCCAGAACGTTTCAGACACTCGCCCATATGTATCTTACCACAAGTCCTACAACCCTGCGGTCTAACAGCATTCATTGGCACTGCTCGCACTGGTTCTGCTACTCTTGCCCTCTTAACATTCCTATTAGCCCCACCTGATGGTCCAGAGTCCCTCCGAAAGCAGTTTCTATCCTTTTCGCTATTCTGTCTCTTGGTACGCTTTACCTCCTCAGCTATCTTAGCTTTCTCAACCAAAGCAGCAAAGTTACGCTCCCTCTGTGGAGCGATCAGTACCCTTAGCTCATCCCTCAGACCATCCTCGAAACGTACGCTACGCTCATATTCGGTAGCAACTATCCCAGAAGCATATCGGCTCAGCCTCAGAAATTTAGCCTCGTACTCAGATACTGTCCTACTCCCCTCAACCAAATTTAAGAACTCCTTCCTACGGGCGTCCACATAGCTAGCCCCAACATATTTTCCTTTAAAGGCTTTCTTAAACAGCTCCCATGTTACCTCACCATTTGAAGTTCCATCCCTTACTGTGAGCCACCACTGATAAGCTTCATCTCTAAGCAACGACACGGCTCCTTTCAGCTTCTGCTCCATAGAGCAATCCAGATCGTCCATGATTCGCTCTGTGGCCTCTAGCCAATATTCAGCCACATTTGGGGCTACACCAGACACACCTCTAAAGAACTCTGCCCCATTAGCTCGGAGTCGCTCAGAAATAGATCCCCGAAATCCATTACCGGTACTTGCCCCAGCAACCCTTTCCAGAACTCGAAGCATCGCTTGGGATAGGGCATCGTCCCCTACACCCCTATCATGAGATTCCACCTCTGTTGCCGGTGGTATCGGCATACCAGCTGCTGGCGCATGACCCGAAGATGAAGTCTCAGCTCGTGCACTACCTCGGCCACGTCCACGGCCCCTACCACGAGCTGCTCGTGTACTCATTTCGTACTTTCTGTTTAGAAATTTTATGAGTCAGATTAATATTTCAGTGTTTATTACAGATGTCTTATGAATAAATAGAGTTTCAGAGTTTATCTTCTTTCGCGGTAGCCTAGCTACAGTCTCAGTCTACCTATCAGAGTCTCTACAGTTTCAGTAATACCCTAGCTAAAGTATCATAATAAAGTCTTTAGTCAGGCATGCAATCAGAGTTTTCAGAAATAATCAGAAAAGTTTAGAGAACTTACAGGCTTGGGCCGGAGATTCGGTGTGCCACTCTTTCGAAAGATTTCACAGAAAAAACTTAATAAATTTTTGTTTTCTTTGAAAATAAATCATTTATGCTTGAAAAGGAGTTCATCAAAACTAGTTCCAAATAATTTTTTGAAAAATCCTGATCTTTTGAAAATCTTCATTTTGTTTGTTTGAAAACCTTTATTTTTTTAGACCCGTTCCACAGCCGAGTTGTTGCAACTTGGCTCTGATACCACTAAATGTAACACCCCAAACCCGGTCTGGACGTTATGACCAGATCTGGTGCGCCACATGATCCTAAACTACGCTTATACCCTTTTTAAAGAAGTTGAGACATAGGTGATATTTTGTAAAACTAGCAAGGTGAGAAAAGTTCTTGTTAAACTACTTTAAGTTGTCATTATTCAAGATTGTTTAAATTTTATAAACGTTATTTTGAAAACGTTATTAAGGTTTTGGAAACCCGCGCAACCTATATCTAGCAGTTTCGATAAAGTACGAACCAAATCCTTTGGAAAGTTAAAACCCAAAAAGAAGATTTAATAGCGGCCTTATTACACATTAAAACCCAAAAATTAACATAAAAATTAAAATACTAAAACATAAATGAAAACCAGTTTTATTGCAGTCGCTGTGGCCACACCGAATCTCTCGCAGCTCCAAGCCCACTATGGTTGAGGGTTACCTGCAGAGATTAATTAAAAGGGGTGAGTTTGACAACTCAGTGTGCAACATTATCTCAACCATAGGCCAAAACAGATCAAGCCTCAGAAACAGATTTAATTGGGCCTTGGCCCATTACAGGAATCAGGTTAAGCCCAAAAGGCCCATAACAGAAACAGATCAGATATAAGCATTATGCAAACAGAAACCCAACCCAGATCCATCCTTAACACCCCCGTACCAGCCTTACACCATACGGGGAGACTACTCGACCCACCCAACCGCTACACACCACAGATATTTACAGCGAGGCTGCTAGATATAATTTGCAGTGAGAGTGCCAGATAACATTTGCAGCGAGACTGCCAGATATATTTGCAGCGAGGCTGCCAGATATTGTGACGAGGTCACCAGATATAAATATTGTGGCGAGGCCACCAGATTGCAGCGAGGCTGCCAGATAATAATGTGACAAAGTCACCAGATTGCAGCGAGGCTGCCAGAACGCTTCCTCCATCATAAACCCATACCCCATGCAACAGATAATCATACTAGCATGCAATATATAGCATCTCATGCATCAGATATATTCATATTAATAATTAACTCATGCAGATACATAACATCATACATTTCATACAGAATTGACCCTAGGGGTATAATAGTCTTTTTACACCTAGGGGTATTTTGGTAATTTTCCATATTTAAGGGTATTTTAGTCCTTTTTCATATTTTTAGAGATTTTATGTAAGTCTGATAAATTAACAGTCCCTGAATAACCACGGAAGTCCACTTAAGCCAAATTTCCAATTTTGCCCTTTTTAGCCTAGATCCCCTAATGGCCTTATTATGTCCAATATCGTCGATAAGTCCGTTAAGCCCAATTTTAGGTTTTAGTTTACCGACTTTACCAAGTTTTTATTATTCAAGTTACCAGAGAGTCTTTTATGAACATTTTCAAATTTGGGCTCGGAAGCCCATTGGGCCCACCTTGGCCCATTGAGGCCCAACTTACCAAATCGCTCGAAATTGCACCTTCTGCAATTTCGCCATCACCAACTCCCAATGTGACCACAACAGAGTATTCGGTCACTCTTATTCCTTTCCAAGGCTGATTTTTCGGTCACTTTTGATCGGTCACTTAGCATAGTTTCGATTATTTCGGCTTTTAGCCATCCTAGTCTATGATGGAGATACGTTACACACCTGATACTATTGAAACCGTTGAAGAAATCCACGTACAAAGAACCTACAATTGAACGCTAACTTTCAGTCTAATTAATCGATAACCAAATAGCTATAATCCCTTACCATAATCGGCCTAGATGGCCTAAGTCCTTAAAATCTTACCCTTTTTCGGTTATGGACTAAATCGCAACGTCCAACTGCGTTGATCTTCACGATCCTTCGATGCTCGATCCTCTCCTTGACAACGCTATTACACCTTCAACAAAAGAAAGAGGCCAAAAAGCCTTTTAATTCAAACGACAATACCCCTAAGGGGTTCGGCTACTTGCCTTAATATCATGAAACCAACGCTATAAGGCTACAAAATACTTACCAATCCAAGTCCTCACCACCGCCGCTGCACTTGTAATAGTGAGAAAGAAAGAGTTGAGAGAGGAAAGGATTCGGCCAAACACGATGAGTTTCGATCAAAAAAATAAATAAGGTTCGGCAAAGAAGTAGGATGAGAAGAGACGATAGATTTGATAGAAGAAGATGGATTCGGCAAATAGGATATTTCAGCTTATGGAAGGTTGTAGAAGAAGAAGTAAAAGAATAAGAGTGTTCGCTTGACAAAGAACAATCGGCCACACTGAGTTTCGACTTCTTCTTGCAGTTGTCGACAGAGGTTTAGAGAAGAGAGTCAAGGAAGAATGATTCGGCTAGAGAAGGAGGTAATGATGAAGGTTTGGTTTATGGTATAAGAGGAGAAGAAAAGAATGTAGAGAAGAGATGTAAAGGAAATGCTTCGGTCAAAATGAGTGTGCGGCACAAAGGTGGATTAAAGTTCGGCTTCTAGGTTTGATGGGAGAGCAAAGTGGCAAAAGATACCTAATAGACTATGCAAAAATCGACAAACGAAGAAGGGTTTTTCACTCTTAGAGAAATCGGCACAAGTCACCCAAGAACTAAAGGAGAATTCGGCACACTCTAGCACCTAATTGCCGAAAATGCTACCTAAGCACCTAGCCAAATTTGCCTTCCCCAAGAGTCCTTTAACCGGCCACCATCATTCAAAATTCAAACTCCTTGATTTGCTCCTCAACCTCCTCCACAATTTGCTCCCTTGACCGATTCAAATCTCTTCCAACAGAGTTCAATTCTGCTTCAAATTCTTACCTGCTCAAGCTCAAAAATAAAACACCACACTTGCAACCCCTGCAGCTTGAACCTTGGACCTCCAAGCTCATTTAGGCGCCACCTTTTAAGGAGCCTAGTGGCGTCTCCCTTGCCACTTTACCACTGATTCATTTGTGTCTTATTTCACAATTATTTTCTTATAACACCTATCTTCAAGGGTCCCCTATCTCCTAAGTCAAAAATACAAAATTTTGCCGAGCTTCTAACCAGCACATGGGCCTTCTATAGGCCCATTAACACACTCCCAACATGCATTACACACCCACATACTAGAATTTAAACATTCTATCAGCTAAAGAAAAATCTAAGAGAAACCCGAAAATTAGGGCGTGGAAACTATAAGGAAACAATACCCACACCTGTTTACCGGTAAGATTTTTGAGGACGAAAATCCTTAAAAGGGGGGAGAGTTGTAATATCCTGAATTAGGGCCTAATCAGAATAGTGGTTTCGTGACCACAAATCCAAGGTAGAAATAATTATTTTATAATTATTTTGATGTTTATGATATGATTTTATGATGGTGTGAAAATTTCGTGAAGAAATTCTAAGCGTAAAGTGCTTAATTTGAAATTAGGGACTAAATCGAATAAGTTGCTAAACTTGCATTCTAGAAGTTTCTAGTATGACATTGCTTTGGAATATTAATTAGGAGGTCTTAAATAGCAATTTGACCAATTTTAAGTTCATGGACAAAATTTGGAAATGGATGGAATTTTTGAAAGTTTAGTAAGGAGGAGCATTTTGGTCATTTGGATATTAACATGAAATAAAAAGGGAAAAATAACACAAAATTGGTCATCTTCTTCATTACCACGAAATTTCAAGGGTTCTCCATAGCTAGGGTTTGTTTCAAGCTTCCAAGCTTCATAGTAAGTGATTCCAAGCCCCGTTTTTAATGTTCTTTACGTTTTCTTAGTCCCAGTAACTCGATAAAGCTTATGTTAGCAATAATTTAAGTTAGGGTTCATATTTGGAAAAATACCCATAGGTGAAATTTGTGTATTTTGATGTTTTATGATAGAATATGAGGTTTTAAATTATGTTAGACAACTTGTGCTACTCGGTTTTAAGTAAAAACGAGTAAAACGGCTTAATCGGTAAAAGTACATATTGTTCATAAGTATGTGTTTTAGTGGGAATTTGAGCTTGCTAATGGTAAATAAATGATCAGCATGTCCTAAAACATAAGAATTTACGATAAAATTTAATTTCCGAACTTTGGGGTAAAAGTGTAAATATGCAAAAGTTTAGGGGCAAAATTGTAATTTTGCCAAAATTTGAATTTCGGACTATTTTGATAATGTGAGTATTAAATAAGCTAAATGTGTTATTTTAGATCAAGAAAGACGTGGAATCAACCTTGATCGAGGAAAAGAAAAGATTTTGGACTAAATCGCAAAATTGCTATATTTTGTACCGAGGTAAGTTCATGTGTAAATAATGTAACATGATTGCTATTTTAAGTGATTTAATGCTATTTATACGATATGATACTTGTTATTATGAATATTATGCTTTGTGAAATATTATGTATTGGTATGAAAAGTATGTGATTAAATTGATAAGTATGAGATACAAGCAACGTATTGGTTCCAATATTCCAAGGAGAACGACTGGAAAATGTGTGACTGAGGAAAATCCCGTTTGAACCTTAGGAATAGATTAGGATACAAGTGACATGTCACTAGGATGGTTGGGCATCCGAACTCGTTGAGTTGAGTCTGAGTTCACTTATGGATGCAAATGTTCGAACTCGTTTAGTTGAGTCCGAGTTCGTGAGATGTAACTAGGCATCCGAACTCGTTGAGTTGAGTCTGAGTTCACTTATGGATGCGAACGCCCGAGCTCGTTGAGTTGAGTCCAAGTTCGCTTATGAGCGGGTTACGTGATTGATTGATTACATATGTGGCACTTATGTGCAAATGATCTGTGTATCCGAGTTATATTCCGATGTGTTCAACGGGTAAAATTCTAGCAGAATGGAAGAATACTCAAGATGAAAATGATATTTTGGTAAGTATTGTGAAATGGACAATTTGGACAGGTATGTACTTAACCCTCGGGTTGAAACTTGATACAACAGAAATAAGGTGGTAAGATGATACACGATAGCTAGAAATGTGGTTTGTATCTTGGTGATATCATGCTATTGTTGTTGATATAATTGCTTTGTTATGTTACTTGTTATTTGCATGTGAACTTACTAAGCATTTATGCTTACTCCCTCCTTTACATTCATTGTAGTTTTTAGCGAGCCAACTTGGATATCGGGAAGGTCGAAGAAACGCTCACACTATCCGAGGAAGAATTGGTATATTGGTTTGTATGTTTTGATGTATGGCATGTATAGCAATATACTTGTTTTGTGCAAATAATCTTGTGATATGGTTGTGGTTTGGTTGAGAAAATGCTTGATAATGATTAGTCATTGGTATGGCTAGCCTAGATAATGTTGGATGCCTTGTGAGTTTAATATGTTATATAGTTCATGAGAATTCATAAAAAGATGAAACTTGCCATAAAATAGAACACTACAGCAACAACGACGTGAGTTTGAAAAATCACCAAAAATAGTATAAAACGAATTAGGTGAAGAATTAACTATGAAATTGAAGCTTATTGTGTGTAATTTCATATGGAAAAAGCAAAATAGGTAAAGGAGTTATATGTTATAAGATATTTGAGTTTTAGTAAAACAGGGCCAGAGCGATTTCTAGATCCCCTATTCCAACTTTGAAAATTCACTATAAATTGTAAAAAAATAATTAGGAGGTGTAATTTATATGCTCAGAATCCTTATTTAATCTAATTTTAATAGAAATAAGCGGTATAGTTATATGAATTTTTTACAGGGAGAAAAGTGGTTCGTAGTAAGTAGAGGTCAGTGCAGTCAAGTCCTGAAACAGGGGTAAATTTAACTAATAAACTGTACTAATTGGCCCAACCAAAAATTTTAGAAAAAAATTATTAGATAGATATATGAGTCTAGATTTAGAGAAAATTTATGGATCTTGATTTCGAGTTTTGTAACTCGAGATATGATTTTTTTAGCCACCATGACGTAGAAAAACTGCTTATTCTAAAAATCAAAATAAATGATGTAAAGTTGTTTAAATGATAAATTATGTTCGGTAACACCTCAAGCTCGACTCCGGCGATGGTCTTGGGCATGGGGGTGTTACATGGGTGTTCGATTTAATCCCCACAAGAGTGTAGGGTTGGACAGGAGATGGAGTGTAGGGTTGGTTGGGGTTATATGCATCGTAAATGCTAATTTCTGATACTGTTATGGGATAGGGCCCAACGAGGCTATTACGGGCTAAGGTGCAATTGCCACCATTATTGTAATGGGCTTAGGCCCAGATTGATGTGTTTCATATTGTTGTTGATGGAGTGGTGCACACTGAGTTTTCGTAAACTCACCCCTCTGATTAATTGTGCAGGTAATCCCTAGATATAGACGGTTCGACGTATCGAAGAACTTAGAGGTAGCCACACTATGTACAGCTACATTTTTGGTACTTTATTTTATTTTGTCTGCGTTTTCATTATTTTGGTTTTTATTTAATAAGGCCTTTCTCTAATTTGCATTTTAATTTTGGGTTTTATTTCGCTTTGGTTTCTTAACTTCTAGTTTTAGGTCTCGTTTTTTAAAAAGAAAACGATAATTTACAAGACAAGTGTGAGCACACAAATGTTTTCAAGGAAAAGCTTCCACTATTAATAAATATTGAAAGTTTTAACGACGTATTAAAAGAAAAAAATTTTTGTAACAGCATAAGGTTTTTAATCAACCCTTAATATACATAAAGAGTCTAAACCGAGTTTGGATTTTTGATCACATTATGTTTTAAAAGCTAGTAACTCAATCAAATGATACATTTTTTTTAAAAGTAAAAACCCGTTTTGAAATAATTGTTTTAGTGATTTGACCAAAGGATTTTGAGATTTCCAACAACATCGAAATTTTACGATTCACCCCTCAATGTGACGCCACCAGATTTAGTCATAACGTCTGGGCCGGGTTTTGGGTGTTACATTTAGTGGTATCAGAGCCAGGTTGCAAAACTCGACTGTGGAATAAGTTTTTAGTTTTGGATTTCTAAAGTTATTTACAAGTGATTTGAAGTATTTGGAAGGATTTTTCTAGTCGTGCTGCACACCAAGTCTCCAACATTGAGTCCGTAAGTTGTCTTGCTACTAATATCTATTTTAAACTATCATAGTATGGATAGGAAATACTGGGATTACCTGAGATGATGGATTATATTGAGATTCTTTAGTTAGAGTAAACTAAAAACCGTAGGAAACTAAGACTGTAGTGAGCCTATGATTGCAAAAACAAACTCTAAACTACTGCTTCTCATAAAGCATCTACTTAACTACTGAAAATATAACTGATCTGCATAAAAATTTCTAATTTAGATAATACGCAATGCGATAATGAGCATTAGAGGTACTCGTGGAAGAGGTACAAACGGCCGTGAGAGAGGCCGTGGAAGTGCTAGGGCTGGGTCTTCGTCATCGGGCCACATGCCTAATGTTGAGGCTAGGAAGGCACCGACTTCACTGGTAAATGAGATAGGGTCATACGGTCAAGCAGCTGGGGACGACACATTGTCCCAAGCAATGTTGAAGATTTTAGAAAGGGTCTGATATCGCGTGATATGAAGTAATAAAATTTATAAAGAACTTGATCACACCCAAACTAACTAATATCACGACGTTTAAGGCAAGCGCACCTATCGAACAGTAGTATAGCTTAGTGGCAAGACCGAGTTATCGTACCCAAGGGAACCAAAAGTACTATTACTTACTTCTTTTCTATTATCTAGCCTAAGAATAAAAGAGGGGTTTATTTAAACTACTTCTAAAACTAACTAAGAAAAGCACAAAGAGTAAATTGGGAAAACTTTTTAGGGCAAAAGCTGATTGATATGGACAATACTTAAGGGAGAATCCACCTAGACTTCACTTGTTATTGTTTTCTTGAACTATATGATTTGTTTACTTGACTTGATCCGTAGAGATCCATAATCTATGCTAAACCCTCCGTCGAGGCGTAGAGCAACTAGGCCTAAGTTGTTAATTAAAGTTCCCTTATTAATTAACTCCCTAGGTTGCATTAATTCGATCTATGGTTCCCCATATTAGGTTTGACCCTAGTCTGGCAGATTTATGTCACCCTATGTCTAGGGTTGCATGCAACTCCACTTAATTATGGTAGATCTACTCTTATCACAGGGACTTTTGCTCCTCTACACTAAGCACATCCAATTCTTGAAATAATACCTAGGACTATTAAATCAAGAATGAAGAACACATAATTAAGAATAATTCAAGTATTTATCATAGAAATCAAGAATAAATAGCAAGATCTATCTTAGGTTTCATCCCCCTCAAGTATTTGAGGGGTTTAGTTCATAATAAAGAAAGAAAAAATCTCAGAAGATATAAAATAACAAAACATAAAAGAGCCCGAAAACCCCTGAAGGAATTTAGGGAGATCCTTTATATTGCTGCAGAATTCTGGCTTCTGGGATGAATCAATCAGCTTCCCTGCGAGTAATCCCTACTTCCACTCTCTATGTTGGCAGCAAAGAATACTTCCCTTTTGGGGGAAATAAGCACACCCTTAGAGTTGCCTCCTAGGGTCTTTATATAGAGCTTTGGGGAGCCTTTCTTAGCCTCCAAGTATCTCAATTCGAGTGAAATTTCTCTTCCTCACGACTAGAACACGCCCGTATGCCACGTCCGCGTGATTAAGGCCGTGTGATTTGGCACGGCCGTGTGGCCTACCCGTGCTTGTCGAGGGCTGGACCATGTGATCTTCATGTGGCACGGCCGTGTGGCACAGTCGTGTGGTAATTCCTTGGGCCGTGTGTTATGTCATTTTTTGCCTATTTTCCTTATTTTCAGTCCATTTCCTATTCTTTTTTCTTCCCTATGCTCTCCTGAGTATAAGATATGAGAAATAAGGATTAAGAGCACCAATTCTCACTAAATTGATAATAATTCATCCAAAATATAGGCTAAACATGAGGTAAAAATATGTATAAATTAGCGTTTACCAAATACCCCCACACTTAAGCCTTTGCTTGTCTTCAAGTAAAATCTCAATCCCTAAAGAAGAATCATTCTTCTCAACTTACAACCTTTATCAATAATGTTTCAAACTAATCCATAGGTAGTCATACAATGAGTAATTCAATCGGAAGAACATTAAAGACTCAATCACTCTAAGTTGAGAATTTTATCATTGAAAACATAAGTCTCTTCCTTCCTTCTAAATAGTTATCTCTCCATCTGAATTAACAGGAGTTGACATCCTCACTAAAAGTTCACTCTATCCACTTGAAGTGTTTAGGGTTCAAAATTTAAGCACTCCTTAGTCAACCTGAAAAGTTATTACCATAAGCTTGCAAGAAAATCAAATCTCCACCACTAAAGTTTGATATGATACATTGATCAAAAGGTCTTTTAATGGTTGTAACAGGGCTTGGTTAGGGGTGTTGTCACAGGCTGGAAAAAGAATGTTAGAATCGAGATTGAATTGAAAAATTATCTAGCTAGAAAAATCTCTATCACTGGAACATATTTCTCAGCTAATTCTTATGATACTATTATTTCTGCCTTGGTAGCCTTAAAATAGAAATATGCAAAAACTTGTTCAACTATTACAAGTTACAACTGAATTTCACTGTATGTACATATTTTTTTCTTTCTTTTCTTCTTTTTTTTCTTTTTTTTCTTTTCTTTCCTTTTTTTAATTAAGAACAATTCAAGTAATGTAATAAATTGAATGAAACTTTACAATCTGGAAAGGAGAAAAAAAAAACTAGATGAAAAATTCAACTCGAATCTCGATAAAAATAGAGGTCAAAATAATTGAATGCAATTCAACAAAAATGGGTTATTGGTTAATAATTAGAGGGTGAGTCAAGGAAAAGGTTGTTAGGCTCAATGGGGTTTACTAGGGGTTAATTTATGGAGGTAGGCTTTTTGTGGAGTAAGTGGGTTAAATCCTAGGTGCCTTTATCATTTCGGTATATCAAATCAATGATGTGGTCTCGACATGTATAACCAAAGCAAGTTCTAGAATAACAATTCAGTATTGACTCACTCAAAGCCATAATAAAAGTGAGCACGAAAAAAATGTATGCTCAAAAAGGCTAAAAAATCTCACCAGAATTATGGCTTTTGACGTCAATCCTGCGAATTTCAAATCTCAAGATAATACTTAAAATTAGGGAAAATAACTTATGCAAAAATTGGGGGTTCTCAAAAATTTCAACTTATCATGCTTGATTCCTTAATGTTTTAAAGTTTGAATAATCAAAGTACAAGCACCTATATCTTGATTCTTAACATTTCAATAGAAATCATAAATCAATCAGAATTAATTCCTAATAGGGAACTGAGAATTATTTGAGAACAAAGCATAAAAAAATTCAGGGGTTTTTCAGATAATGTAAAAATTTAAAGTAAGCTTCCCCCCCATACTTAAGATGTACATTGCCCTCAATGTACAAAGATACATAAATAGCAAGAGAAGTATAATATCATAAGATAGGGAGGGAATTGAAACTTCCTGAATTTAGGATGAATTTATGAGGAAGAGTCGGCAATTGTGGCAGGGTGTTCCCATTTCCGTTTGAATATGAGATGTAGAGCTCCTTTTTGAAACTGCGGAAATATTAATTAGTCGTGGGAATTTTCGATTGATAGAGATTACTCGTTAGGGCCTGGCCGATATTAAAGATAGAAATTTAAATAACAGAAAAATAATAAACTAAGTTCTAGAAATACTAATATTGTAATGAATTAAAAGGATTAAGTATAATACAAATAAAATTCGAAATATAAAGGAGACTAATAAAGGAAAAAATAAAAATGAAAAATGAGAAAAATAGAACCGTATGGGAGAATAGAGGCACACGTCTGTGTGGCTCGGGTTTCGCCCGTGTTGGCTATATTGCATGGCTGTTGTGAACTCGTTCATTTTTCGCACGGTCGTGGAGGTAGTCACACGGCCGTGTCTAATTTGACAGTGTTGGCCACGGCTTGGGGACACGAGCGTGTGGCATTGTGTGAGCCCGTGTTGATACTGCAGGGTTGCCACGGCCATGTCGCACGACCGTGGGAAATTGTTGATAGCCCGTGTGGAGTTCATAAAGTTGCCACAGCCATATCACACGGCCGTGGTGATTTGTCGACCTCCTGTGCTTTTGGGAAACTTCTACTCTGTTTGTACACGGTCTGGGTGCACGACCGTGTCTCTGTTTTAAGATGTCACACGGCCTTAGGCATGCCCGTGTGGCTGGCCGTGTGGCCTAGATTTCTGCATAAAAAATGTTAGTTGCTGCATAAAAATACTAGAAAAATTTTAAACAAAGAAAAGTTATTAAGTTATTGCTCGGGTTGCCTCCCGAGAAGCGCTTGTTTATAGTCTAAGCTCGACTTTTCTTAAGCTTGTTCGTTCACGGTGGTTTGAAGAGTTGATACTCTTTTATCCTGCTTGCAATTTTATTATTAACATAAGATTTGAGTCGAGTATGGTTTACCTTGAAAGTGCCAAGTGACTCATGTTTTATTTCTACTGTACCATAAGGGAAGATTTTCATTACCGTGAAGTGAGGTATGTCACTTGTATGTTCTTTTGAGTTCAAGATTCGGAGGTCGTCTTCCCCTAGACGTACCTTATCCCCTACCTTGATTTGACACGTTTTTACCTGGGGGTCGTCTTGGTGATGCTCTGGGTTGGTGTGGTATATTTTGGGTTTTTCATGATAGTTCAGCCACTCATCTAGTTCCTCGATCTGAAGCGTTCGCTTTTTAGGTGCCTCTCCATTGGATGGACTTGTCTGTAATTGGGTTGCCTTTATGTGAAGTGTATCCTGCACAGAAGGTTGGGTGGTGAGTTCAATGTTTTTACAAGGACTCGTGACTATATTATTATCAACAGTTTTAATTGTGTTTTGAGCTTGTAAAGTAACTTTGTCATCACCTACACGTAGTGTAAGTTCACCTGTTCCTAAATCAATTATTGTTCTGGCAGTTGCTAAGAAGGGTCGCCCTAGAATTAAGGGTATATCGCTATCCTCATCAATGTCTAAAACAACAAAGTGAACTGGGAATATAAATTTATCAATTTTGACGAGCACATCTTCAATTATTCCTTTAGGAGACCTAATAGTTTTATCAGCTAGTTGAATGCTCATGTTAGTTTGCTTAGGCTTTCCAAGACCTAGTTGTTTAAACAGTTTATAAGACATGACATTTATACTAGCTCCTAAATCAGCTAAAGCATTTTTAGTGTCTAGGCTATCAAATAAACAAGGAATAGTAAAACTCCCTGGATCTTTCAGTTTGGTTGGCAGTTTATTTTGGAGAATAGCTGAGCATTCCTCGTTGAGTTCCACTATGGACAATTCTTCCAACTTCCTTTTATCTGTGAGAAGTTCCTTTAAAAATTTTGCGTACTCTGGCATCTGTATAATTGCTTCAACAAAAGGTAAGTTAATATGTAATTTCTTTAACAGTTTAAGAAACTTACCAAATTGCTGATCTGTGCGGTCCTTCTTTAGCACGTTTGGGTATGGGATACGAGGTTTAAATTCTTTGACAATTTCATCTTTGGGACTTGCCTCATCCTTTCCTTTACTTACCACAGGCTCCTTGCATGGCTTTGGGTTGGTTTTGGTTATCCCCTCATCATCTATCGTATCCACAGCATTGAGTTGCTCCTTAGGGTTAGTCTCAGTATTGCTTGATAACCCACCTTGTGGTTTTTTAGATATTAGCTTGGCAAGCTGGCCTATTTGAGTTTCAAGTCCTTGAATGGATGCCTGCTGGTTCCTCAATGCAGTTTTGGTGTTTTGGAAACGTGTTTCTGATACGACAATAAATTTTTTGACCATCTCTTCAAAGTTCTGCTTTTTCTCTTGTTGGAATGGTGGCTGTTGCAATCCTAGAGGAGGCGGTTGTCTTTGATTTCCTTGTCTTTCCCATGAAAAACTGGGGTGACTCAGCCAACCTGCATTATAAGTGTTACTATAAGGATTATTTTGAGATCTAGAATTGTTACCCATATAGTTGGCTTGCTCAGTTTCCATGCTGTATCCATAAGACGAATAGTCTGGAGTGAACATATTTCCTGGAGTTGCGTCGCATTGCATAACTGGTTGTACCTGCATAGGACCAACAAAATTATCAAACTTTTTATTTAAAAGTTCTACCTGATTAGTAAGCATAGTAACAGCATCAATATTATAAACTCCTACAGCTTTTGTCGGCTTTGTCCTCATGATTTGCCACTGATAGTTATTCAATGACATTTCTTCAATAAATTCAGAAGCTGCTTCTGGCGTTTTATTATTAATTGTTCCTCTTGCGGCTGCATCAACCATTTGTCGTGTGGATGGATTCAAACCGTTGTGGAAGGTTTGAACTTGTAGCCATAAAGGTAGTCCATGATGAGGACATCTTTTCAAAAGATCCTTGTATCTTTCCCAGGCATCGTAGAGTGTTTCTAAATCCATCTACACAAAGGAAGAAATATCGTTTCGTAATTTAGCTGTTTTAGCGAGAGGAAAATATTTAAGTAAAAATTTTTCTGTCATCTGTTCCCATGTGGTGATTGAGCCTCGTGGTAGAGAATTTAACCACTGTTTGGCTTTGTTTCTCAGAGAGAATGGAAATAGCCTTAGTCGAATAGCATCATCAGAAACGCCATTAATTTTAAAAGTATCGTACAATTCCAAAAAGTTTGCTAAATGAGCGTTGGGATCTTCATCCTGTAAACCATCAAACTGTACAAACTGCTGAATCATCTGAATCGTGTTAGGTTTTAGTTTAAAATTATTAGCAGCAATAGCAGGTCTAACAATGCTAGTTTGAGTACCAATCAAACTAGGTTTAGCATAATCATACATAGTTCGAGGAGCTTTATCCTGGTTTACTGGTTCTGCTGGTAGTGCTGGATGTGGTGGAACGTTTTGATTTGCTTCCATCTCTTCTGTAGGTTCTGGCTCATGCTCAGGTTCTTGCTCTGGATAATGTAGGCTTCATCTGATCTCTCTGCGATTTCTGTGAACTGTAGCTTCTAAATCTTCGTAAAAAAGTAATGGTCTTGTTGGGTTGTTTCTAGTCATAAACTAGAAAAACCTAGAAAATTAAAAAAAGGAACGAAAATAAAATAAAAATAAAAAAATAAACTTAGAAAAACCTAGAAAAAAATAAGAAGAAAATAAAAATAAAAATAAAAATAAAAATAAAAATAAATAAATAAATAAATAAATAAAAATAAATAAAAATAAATAAATAAATTAATGGCTAAAGTAATAGAAATCGAGTGTTCGTAATATTTTAGTTCTCCGGCAACGGCGCCAAAAACTTGATATCGCGTGATATGAAGTAATAAAATTTATAAAGAACTTGATCACACCCAAACTAACTAATATCATGACGTTTAAGGCAAGCGCACCTATCGAACAGTAGTATAGCTTAGTGGCAAGACCGAGTTATCGTACCCAAGTGAACCAAAAGTACTATTACTTACTTCCTTTCTATTATCTAGCCTAAGAATAAAAGAGGGGTTTGTTTAAACTACTTCTAAAACTAACTAAGAAAAGCATAAAGAGTAAATTGGGAAAACCTTTTAGGAAAAAGCTGATTGATATGGACAATACTTAAGGGAGAATCCACCTAGACTTCACTTGTTATTGTTTTTTTGAACTATATGATTTGTTTACTTGACTTGATCCGTAGAGATCCCTAATCTATGCTAAACCCTCCGTCGAGGCGTAGAGCAACTAGGCCTAAGTTGTTAATTAAAGTTCCCTTATTAATTAACTCCCTAGGTTGCATTAATTCGATCTATGGTTCCCCATATTAGGTTTCACCCTAATCTGGCAGATTTATGTCACCCTATGTCAAGGGTTGTATGCAACTCCGCTTAATTATGGTAGATCTACTCTTATCACAGGGACTTTTGCTCCTCTACTCTAAGCACATCCAATTCTTGAAATAATACCTAGGACTATTAAATCAAGGATGAAGAACACATAATTAAGAACAATTCAAGTATTTATCATATAAATCAAGAATAAATAACAAGATCTATCTTAGGTTTCATCCCCCTCAAGTATTTGAGGGGTTTAGTTCATAATAAAGAAAGAAAACATCTCAGAAGATATAAAATAACAAAACATAAAAGAACTCGAAAACCCCTGAAGGAATTTAGGGAGATCCTCTATATTGCTGCAGAATTCCGGCTTCTGGGATGAATTAATCAGCTTCCCTGCGAGTAATCCCTACTTCCACTCTCTATGTTGGCAACAAAGAATACTTCCCTTTTGGGGAAAATAAGCACACCCTTAGAGTTGCCTCTTAGGGTCTTTATATAGAGCTTTGGAGAGCCTTTCTTAGCCTCCAAGTATCTCAATTCGAGTGAAATTCCTCGTCCTCACGACTAGAACACACCCGTGTGCCACGCCCGTGTGACTTCGACAAAGGCCGTGTTATTTGGCACGGCCGTGTGGCCTACCCGTGCTTGTCGAGGGCTGGACCGTGTGATCTTCATGTGGCACGGCCGTGTGGCACGGCTGTGTGGTAATTCCTTGGGCCGTGTGTTATGTCATTTTTTGCCCATTTTCCTCATTTTTTAGTCCATTTCCTATTCTTTTCTCTTCCATATGCTCTCCTGGGTATAAGATATGAAAAATAAGGATTAAGAGCACCACTTCTCACTAAATTGATAATAATTCATCCAAAATATAGGCTAAACATGAGGTAAAGATATGTATAAATTAGCGTTTATCAGGGTCTCTAGGTCGATATTAGTGTTGGGGCCGTGGTCGATTTCAGAATGACTCCGGTTGAATGGAGATGAGGTCTTTAGGGGTATCGCTGAAGTAGCCCCTAATGTGGCTGAATATTGGTTGGAGGCCACAAAAAGAATAATGGACGACTTCAACTGCACCCACGAGCAAAAATTAAAAGATGTAGTGTCGTTGCTGCGAAAGGAAGCCTATCAGTGGTGGCTTACCGTCAAAGAGGGAACTCAGCCTGATTGAGTAACCTGGGAATTCTTCAAATCTATGTTTCAAGGAAAGTATGTAGGCGCAAGTTATGTGGATGCTCGGAGGAGAGAATTCTTGAGCTTGACTTAGAGGGATCGATTTGTGGCGGAGTTGTAAGAGTATGCCCAAAGATCAATCACAAGATAGTTGTGATAACATACTTGATTTATCATGTTTATTAATATAAGGCTTTGCGATTATTATTTCAGTTTCATTTCTGTGTACATAAGTAAACTGTTTTATAATAATGTCCTAAGAATAATATGATTATTCTTAAAAGATCCTTAGTTAAGTATTATTGTTGGCTAGGACAATAATAATGCATTAAGACTAACATGTAGTTGATTGATGATAAAGAGTTGTCATTGATATGGAGTATCAGAATCAATGCATGAATATGTGTGTTAGAGAACAGCATATTAGACTGACCCGCTATGAGTATATTTCTTGGATTATTATGTAATTGTCACAATATTACTCATAGTGATTAATATGTATATGATCCTCATACTTGAGATCATCATCATTCCAACATCATGAGTTGTATATTTTGATATAGTCAAACGAACACCGTAATTGGTTGTTCTATTAAGACTAATGTTGGATATACCACAATCTATGTAGAGGGATATGGTTGATCAATATAGGATAAGTCCCTCCTACATAATAGGAGTAATATCTCAGGCCACTTGATTGAGTGAGACTAGAAATGCATGGCCATGCTCAAATAAGTTGATATGAGATGTCATACTTATTTGTATATCATAGTCTACTCAAGGTATCAAGAAACATGGGATAGACTATGCAAGTGTGACTATTCCATGACTTGTGTCCATTCCAAAGATATAGGACTTAAGGATTAATGCATGAAAAGTTAATCACAAAAGGTTATGTCGAATCATGACTTCTTGTAACTTAGGTAGCAATGATGCATTGCTAGATGCCACTCATTGTTTGTAACATTAGAATAGTTCTAATATTACTGCTAACGTTACAAGAACCTATAGGGTCACACCCTACGATTGAAATGAACGGAATAAAACATAGTAGGTATTGTGTTTGGTTGTCACATGAATTAAATTAATTATAGAATTAATTTAATTGGGCAATCAAACTATTGAACATACTATATTTACAAGGATGTTGTACACATAATCAGAACATAATTTTTCTAATATATGAATTTGGTTCATATATATATAAATTTAAATAAATATAGTTTACCGAAATCTTTATTATAATTAACATAATTATAATTTTCGATTAAACGTTATTATATTTATTTTAATGATGACTATTATGATTCAGATTATATATGGCAATAAATATTCGTTATGAATAATACCAATTAATACAGAGTTATATATAGCAAGGGTAAAAACCCTTAAGAGCTAAAATATATAGGCAATCCCGAAACTATGTTAAAGGGTCTAGTAGTCGTCAAAACAATATAATCTCTGAAAATAATTTTCTGGGATATTACCGTTCGTTGTCAATTGGGTGGACTACGTAGAGGCCAATATCGATAAAGGTTGTGGCTTGGTTCGATAGTGCTTCAGGATTCTCGTTGCCTTGGCGTTGCTGTCTACTCAGATTGAAGTTTCAGTAATTTCGAAACCTTTATCACCCCGATTCGTTCCTTACACATGGATCCATGGTATGGATTGCCGGATTAATTTTATTATTCTAATTTTTCACTGCGCCTTGGAGGCACCGACGTTCTTTCAGGAGTATGAGGCAGAGTTCCTACGACTTAGTCAATATGCTTACAGGATATTGGCAACAGATTATACACGTTGTGTCCATTTCAAAGATGGCCTCAAGGATAGTCTAGAGTATTGATAGCTCCGCAGAGGGAGCGAGATTTTGCTACATTGGTGGAAAAGGCATATATCGCCAAGGATGTGTAGCGCATTGAGTGCCAAAATCGAGAAAAAGAAAGGGCCAAAAATAAGAGAGATTTCGAGCCCTCTAGTTGCGTTCAGAGGCCTAAGAAAAAGGCCAGAATGGATGGGCCAGCTAGAGTTGGGCCCCCTGTTACTACTACTGGGTTGCACCATTTTCTATTTGTGGAAAAGGCCATCTAGGTGAGTGTTGGAGGAGGATGGGAGCCTGTCTGAGTTTGGATCGATGGAGCACCATATTAGGGAATGTCCCAAAAGGTCGAATCAGATGCAAGCTATGGGTAGAGGTAATGTACAGCCGCCGAGGGGTGGTCAGCAGCCATAGAGAGGCTGTGCTCAAGCCAGGGGTGGAAACGGTTTGGGACGTGGTCGTGGAGCTCTGGGTAGAGGTGCTAGACATGTTGAGATGAGGCAGCCAGCTCTGGTTTATGCTGCTTGTCACCGAGAGGATGGAGATACCCCCAATGTGATTACTGGTATGTTCTTTATCCATGAGGTACCTTTTACTGCACTGATTAACATTGGGTCTACACATTCATACATTACATGCACTATGACTGAGACTTTGAGTGACATGTTTGAAATTATTGTAAGTGAGGTTACTGTGTTAAGTCCTTTATGTAGTGTGTGAAAGTGAACAAGCTATTTAGGGATGTGCCTTTCGTGGTTCAATGGGTTACCTTTGTAGCGAATTTGATGGAACTGCCTTTTGGCGAATTTGATCTAATTTTGGGAATGGATTGGCTGGTGAAACACTGGGCAACTTTGGATTGTGCTGCAAAACGCATGATACTGAAAATTGCAGAGGATGAGGAGGTGGTGGTGATTGGGGAATGTGATTTCCGCATTATTGGCCGAGAAACTGGTTCGAAAGGGTTGTGAGGCATATTTAGCCTACATCAGTAATTTGGATTCTGAGGCCCCTATTGTCAAGGATTTTAGAACGGTTAATGATTTTCCTGATGTTTTTCCCAATGAGCTACCTAGATTACCTATCAGCCGTGAAGTTGAATTTGGAATCGAGCTTCTACCTGGTATAGCTCCGGTGTCCATCACTTCTTATAGAATAGCACTGAAGGAGCTGATGGAACTTAAAGTTCAAATTCCAGAATTACTGGATCGAGGATTAGTTCGACCTAGTGTGTCTCCACAGGGAGGGCCAGCGTTATTTGTAAAAAAGAACGATGGATCCATGCGAATGTGCATTGATTATCGGTAACTGAATAAATTGACTATCAAGAATAAGTACCCTTTGCCAAGGATATCTTCAAAATTGATCTCTTTTCAGGGTACCATCAACTAAGGGTTAAGGAGGCGGATGTCTACAAGATAGCATTTAGGACTCGTTATGGTCAATACAAGTTCCTTGTGATGACATTTAGGCTAACGAATGCCCTAGCAGCCTTTATGGATTTGATGAACCGAGTGTTCCAGCCCTATCTGAATCGGTTTGTGGTTGTGTTTATAGATGATATTCTGGTGTATTCGAAAACTGAAGATGAGCACAACGTACACTTCCGGGTTGTTCTAGAAATTCTAATAGAGAAGCAATTGTATGCCAAATTTAGCAAGTGCAAGTTCTAGTTGAGGCAAGTTACTTTTCTAGGTCATGTGGTTTTAGCTGAGGGGATTAGGGTTGATCCTCGGAAAATTGAAGTTGTGCTGGATTGGAAACCACCTAAAATTGTACCAGAGATTTCAAGTTTTCTGGGTTTGGTGGGGTACTATAAATGGTTTATCGAGGGGTTTTCATTGATTGCTGTACCTCTTACTAAGTTATTGCGTAAATGGGTACTGTTTAATTGGGCTGATAAGCAGCAAGAAAGTTTTGAGAAACTTAAAAAGGTTTTGACTGAGGCCCCTATCTTGCTTCAGCTAGAGCCTAGTTTACTATTTACAGCGATGCATCACACGTTGGTTTGGGTTGTGTGTTGATGCAGGAGGGTAAGGTGGTTGCATATGCATCACGCTAGCTTAAGACTCACGAGGCGAATTACCTAACCCATGACTTGGAGGTGGCTGCGGTGGTATTCGCACTAAAAATTTAGAGACATTACTTGTATGGTAAGAAGTGCATAATTTACATGGATCACAAAAGTCTCAAATAGCTCCTTACTCAAAAGAAGCTGAACCTTAGGTAGCATAGGTGGATTGAGCTACTTAGGGATTATGACTGATGATTGAATACCACCTTGGTTAAGTGAATGTGGTAGCCGACGCACTGGGCCGTAGGGCTATGGTTGACGTAAGGGCTATGTTCGCTCGGTTGAGTTTGTGTGACGATGGTAGTCTACTGGCTGAGCTTCAGGTTAAGCCATTGTGGATTAAGTAGATTAGAGGTAAACAGTTGGTTGGTGAATCTTTGAGGCCTCGATTTCGACAGATTAAAAATGGGGAAATGATAGATTTTGGACTGAATAGTGAAGCGGTACTGTGTTTTCGTAGGAGAGTTTATGTGCCAGGGGATATTGATTGATTTGAGGCAGTCTATATTGTGAGAGGCGCATGGTAGTCCTTATGCTATGCACCCTGGCAAGAATAAGATTTACTGAGATCTTCACGAGCTTTACTAGTGGCCAGGACTTAAACACGAGGTGACCAAATTTGTAAGAAAGTGCTTGACATGTCAGCAAGTTAAGGCTAAACATCAATTGACTTTAAGGTTATTACAGCCGATTAAAATTCCACTCTGGAAGCGGGAGAGGGTAACTATGGACTTCATTAGTGGGCTGCCCTTGACGCCTACTAAGAACGATTCAGTATAGGTTATCGGGATCGATTGACCAAGTCTACCCATTCTATACTGGTCCGTACTAATTACTCATTACAAAAGTTAGCTAAGTTATATGTGGCTAAAATTGTAAGACTGCATGGGGTACAAATTTCCATAATATCTAATAGGGATCCCTATTTCACATCCCGATTTTAGAAGAGGTTACACGAGGCACTGGGTACAAGGTTGGACTTCAGTATAGCGTTTCATCCTTAGATGGACGGTCAGTCAGAGAGGGTTATTCAGATACTAGAGGATATGTTAAGGGGTTGTCTAATAGTGTTCCAAGGCAGTTGGGAAGATTACTTACCGTTAGCAGAGTTTGCGTATAATAATAGCTATCAGTCGAGTATATAGATGGCACCATATGAGGCATTATATGGTCGTAAGTGTCGTACTCCTTCATGTTGGACTGAACAGGGTGAGCGGCGTGTTCTGGGGCCAAAATTGGTATCTAATATCGAAGAGAAAGTTAAGTCAATACGGGATCAGTTGAAGGCAGCATCGGATAGACATAAGTCGTATGCAGACTTGAAGCGCAAAGAGATCGAGTATTCTGTGAGGGATTTCATGTTTCTCACGGTCTTTCCGTGGAAGAAAATACTAAGGTTCGGTTCTAAGGGGAAGTTAAGCCTTGGATTTATTGGGCCTTACCAGGTACTAAAGTGTGTGGGACTGGTTGCTTATCAGCTTGAGTTTGGGGTTAAGTCGGGTTTGGGGTGTTACAGGCATCAACTTTGACATGGCAGCAAGTGTAAGACCATGTTTGGGACATGGCGTCGACATTGATGTAAGAGCCAGTGTAAGACCATGTCTAGGACATGGCATCAACCTCGATTTGTGTCAGTATAAAACCATGTATGGAACATGGCATCGACACCGATATGTGAGCCAATGTAAGACCATGTCTGGGATATGGCATCGGGATCAATATGTGAGCCAGTGTAAGACCATTTCTGGGACATGGCACCAGCGTACGACTTCATGTAAGACCATATCTAGGATATGGCATTGGTTCCGTGCACATGTGATTCCCGAGCATTCGATAGTGTTCCAAATGATTCAATAGGTAACTCAGAAATTATGGATTTCATATCTAGTTTTATGAATGAAATGTGAAAGATTTACGAATTCATGATATTTATTAATATTAAACTAAGATAACGTGTTATTATCGATAATTAAGCGAATCAACAGACAAGTTCAGGATAAGAGTAAAGAAGTAATCGAGCTAAGTGATACAAGTATGTATAAAATCCCTGGGAGTATCGAGTGGAAGTAACTTAAGGACATGTTATAAGTCCACAGCGTAAATATGAGTAATGTTACTGTTTGACATGTAAGATAGTATTTTATACTTATGTAATGACCGTTGAACTGAATGTGAAATATTTCATATCGTTTATGCACAAGTAATTTTAAGCGAATTGACAAGTATGCATTTGATTCATACAATTATTAAAATAAATAAGCTTTCAAAAATCAAGGTTGGCTCTATAAGGGAGTAGATGATTATACGGTGAGACCATATGAACTCTTTTATGCTTATGTAATTACTCAAGATGTATTTGATAGTTAATATAAGCCTATTAGTCACATGAGCTTACTAAGCTTTATAGCGTACCTTGTTTACTCTCCTATGTTCGTAGGGTTTTAGAAGCTTGCTCGGGTTGGAGGAAGTTGGAGATCTCAACACATTATCTCACTATGGTTTGGTACTCAAAGCCTTGTAATTTTGGTTAGATGGCATGTATAGGCTAGTTGATTAATTAAGTGTAAAGAGAATTTAATTATTTATGCCTTGAGTACAAAAATTTTGGGTGTATGCATAAGTTTGGGATGAAACTATGTGGTGTGTGGATGTCTAATTGTGGTTGTTTGGTTGAGTATTTATGCCATGTTATGCGTTGCTATCATTGTTATGTGTTTTATTATGTTTTAGTGTGGCAAAAGGCTTGGTAGATAGCCTTATATTTGTCCACACGAGTAGACACACGGGCATGTGTCTAGGCTGTGTGTGACACACGGTCGGCCCTATGGGCGTGTAGCTCGACCATGTGTCCCCTGCACTTTAAGTTGGCAAAATAAAAAGCCCAGTAGTTACCACACGATCTGAGACACGACCGTGTGTCTCAACCATGTAAAAGACACGGCCTAGCACACAGGTATGTGCCTTGATCGTGTGAACCTTAAAGGTTGATGACGTGGAAAATAGAATACCAAGGTTTTTACACACGGGCTAAGACATAGACGTGTCACGGTCATGTGAGCGACACAGGCCATAGGCACGGGCATGTGCCAGGCCGTATGAAAGGCCCTATAGGTTTGATGTTAGAAACAAATCCACACAGGTAAGGGGCACGGGCGTGTCCCTATACCTAGGCCATGTGAGCTACACTAGCCTTCAGCACGGCCATGTTCTGAGGCTACAAGAGTGTGTTGCCCATCCACTCAGACGTTTGCCTTGTTTTTAGTGGCTTTTCTTTTTAAAGTTTTCTAAGTACTCGGAATAATCCCGAACCATGTTTAAAGTGTGTTTTGTGGTTTCAGGACCACAAAACCGAGGCTCAAAAATAATTTAATATTTATTTTAATGCCTATTGTATGTGCCAATTCATGTGTGACATCTTAGGTGCTTTAATTTAGTATTATAATTATGAATTGCACCTAAAATGGCTAAATTATGAACTTTGAAAATATGCTAGACAAATGTGTGATGACTAGTTAATGTATGAATGAGAAATAAGGGCTTTGCATGTCAATTTGCCCACTTTTATGATAGTGGATGGTAATGATGAGGTTTTTTGGCCATAAACAAACATTCAAAGCTATGACCATAAACAAACATTCAAAGCTCTTAACTACTGAAGCAGATACTTAACTTTGACAAAATTTAACAAATTAAAAACTCAAAATTGGAACGTTACAATCTTTGTCACTAACCTACCTAGGCATCTGTTCAATAATTGGTAGAAGGGTATGTATGCAATGTGATGGGTTTGGTGACATTTTTTTGTTTGTTTTTTTCTACAATATTGTACTCTTCTATCTACCAACAATTGTGTTGACCTATATGTTTTCATTTTCATTACAAATGATTTTTTTTTCGTAGTTTCCAATTTTTGTTGGTGTCAGGATCAACCACCTCATGTTTCCATATTTGGTAACTTTATTGTTTGCTTGCTCATTGTATCTCAAGTGAATAACTTCTCTTTCTGAGTTCTTTTGTTGATGTATAATTTCCAAGGTTTAAGCTATATCTTTTCTTAAATAATGTGCTTTTGTGACACTCCAAATTCAATCGGGACGGTCCGACTCAAATTTCAAACATCACATTAGCCACCGAGGTAACTTTCTATTCAAAACTTTACGAACTACACCAACCAACCATACACACCACACAATTGCAAAATAATTCATATAGCAAATTAGACCTAAATGCATGTTTTTCTAATCTAATTATTCCATTCACACAAATAGATGGTATAAGGCGTACCTTAATACTTAGTAGCTCATTTAGTTGCAAAAGTTTGTTAGTTCATTTAATTATCATTACATTAAACAATTATTAAACCATCCAGATTAGCAATCAAGCAAGCAATTATAATGTTCGAAAAAAAACAAATAGTCCATTTACAACTCATTGATAATTTTATTTAAAGAGTCTAATTCTAGTACTAAAGCTTTGGAACAAACTATATTGCCTTCACTCCAGATTTTAAAAGCGCAACACACATACTTTAAAAAAAAAGTCTTGTGATGGATCACCGGTTTGCCACCCTCCTTGCTAACCCGCAAACTGTTTATCTACAATGTAAAGTAAGGAGTGTGAGCTTGGAGAAGCTTAGTGAGTACACATGCACAGAACACAAGTAAACACATCAGACATGTTAGGAATTAAACATACCTTAACGATTCACATATAACACAATTTTCATACACAACACAGTGATATATTGGCAATTCGTGAATATAAAACATAGTCAAAATATATACTCATCAGATAAATAGATCTCCAAAACACACCACATGACTCATAAAGTTGTATGATAAACGATAAATTATACATATTTTTACCTCATGTTTAGCCTATATTTTGGATGAATTATTATCAATTTTGTGAGAATTAGTGCTCTTAATCTTTCTTTTTCATATCTTATACTCAGGAGAGCATAGGGAAGAGAAAAGAATAGAAAATGGACAAAAAACGAGGAAAATGGGCCAAAATGTGAAAACGACACAGCCCAAGGAGTCACCACACGGCCGTGGCACACGGCCGTGCCACACAAGGTCCAGCAAGGCCCAACCCCGACAAGCACGGCCAGACCACACGGCCGTGCCACCATCAACAGGCCCGTACACGTCCTCCTATCGATCTATACGGGTGTGGCACACGGGCGTGTCCCTATCGTGAGGAAGTTCAATTCTACTAGAAAAAGGATACTTAGGAGCTAAGAAAGCCATTCTAAACTCTAGATAAAGACCCTTGAAGGCAACTTCAAGGGGGTGCTTATTTCCCGCTAAGGGAATACTCTTTTCTCTCAAGAAAGAGCGCCATAATTCTACCAACACAAGGAGTGAAAGTAAGGGATTACTCCAAGGAAAGCCGATTGATTGATCATAGAAGCCAGAATTCTACATCAAGACAGATGATCTCCCTAAATTCCTTCAGGGGTTTTTGGGTTGTTTATGTTTTGTTATCTTATTTCTTCTGAGATGTTTTCTTTATTAGTTATGAACTAAACCCCTCAAATACTTGAGAGGGATGAAACCTAAGACAGATCTTGTTATTATTTATTTTTGAATTATATGATAAATACTTGAATTGTTCTTAATTATGTGTTCTTCATTCTTGATTTAATAATCCTAGGTATTACTTCAAGAACTTGATGTGCTTAGGTAGAGGAGCAAAAGTCCCTGTTTTAAAAGTAGATCTACCATAATTAAGCGGAATTGCATGCAACCCTAGACATAGGGCCACATATTTCTGCCGGATTAGGATCAAACCTAATAGGGGGATCCATAGATCAAATTAATGCAACTTAGGGGTGTTAATTAATAAAGAAACTTTAATTAACCACCTAGGATTAGTTGTTCTTATCCTCGACAGAGCTATTAAAATAGGTTAGGGATCTCTACGGATCAAGTCATGTGAAGAAATCATCTAGTTCAAGAAGTTAATAACAAGTGAAGTCTAGGTGGATTCTCCCTTAAGTATTGCTCATATCAATCAGCTTTTCCCTAAAGTTTTCCCCAATTTACTTTTTTGTGCACTTTTAGTTAGTTTTAGAATTTGTTTCAATCAATCCTCTTTTATTTTTAGGCTAGATAATAGAAAGGAAGTAAGTATTAGTATTTTTGGTTCCCTTGGGTATGATAACTCGGTCTTGCCGCTAAACTATACTACTGTTCGATAGGTGCGCTTGCCTTTAAAATCGTGATATTAGTTAGTTTTGGTGTGATCAGTTTTTATAAATTTTATTAATTAATATCACGGGCATATCATCGTACACTATGTCCATGTAAGTGTAGCACGTATGCTCACACTCTCCAAACACACCACGCTATCAATAATGAATGGAGCCATGCTTGACATTCTCTTATCCCTCCAACGCTATCTTTGGGCCATAATTCGCAACACATAATAAAAATAGGTGAGTACTCACAATCTTATAGCATGCCAATGATATCCAATGGTTTCAAGTGTTCACATTACCGACATATCTAATTAATCACATTTTATTACACAATATAATTGGCTCACATTACTATTGAGCTCGCACCTATAATTTCACAATAATAGAATTTTGCACTAATCAAAACTCACAATATCATAAAACTCATAATTCACTTACGAGTGCGTGCATGCATAAATGTGCATTATCAATAAAATTCACATGTAATAAAAGTTCACATTATAATTTTTATTTTAATTTTTGTTCACAAATATTACAAAACCATATATGAATATATATTTCATATATACATATTTATTTAGTGACCTTTGTCACATTAAATTTTTAGCATACATTAAAAGTCTCATATACATTTATATATATTAGAAAATACAAAACCTATAAACGCATATATATAGTAAAATAAATGCATATATATAAGTATATATATAATAGAACCATAAAGGCATATATATTATATATATCAGGACATTTGATGTATGTATATGTTTTATATTTATAACAAGACCACAAATATATTATATATTTATCGAGACATATAAGTATGTATTATATATAAATACCTATTTAGAACTTTTTCATGTTAAATTTTAGCAAGCTTTTCAAGCCCCACATATGCATATATATTATATAGATAAATATAATTAATACAACAACTTGCAGTTAACAATCTACACACACACAACATTTTTAATGCAAAATTCACTTACACATGCAACAATCAAATTCACAATTCACACACACTTATCATATCAAGTATCTAGTGGCAAGTTTTACATATGACAAGTGGCGGTTCGCAAGCCTCATTTCAACTCTATGGATCTCGCAATTCATGCTAAAACATGGCATACAAATACGCTCACATGTCGCTCACCATGGCTTGTCGAACTAAAAAACTTTATGGTTACCTTTATCTCGATTTGTTGAGGCTCCACCAAAGTTTTTAGCATCGCACAAAAATATACATATTACTAAGCATTCAAAGACAATCTATGTAACGCCCTAAAAATGTATATTTTTGTTTTTGTAAAAATATGAGACAAAATATCTGTCTACTTCAGTGGTTAAGTGTTCTAGGTGTGTGTATGAGGTCCCAAGTTCAAGCCTTGACTTGGGCAAATTTAGGTATTTTTATGAGTGAAGCCCTATCTCTTGTCAGTAGGCTTATAGTTAAAAGTTGGTAAAAATATATCAGAATGGGGCTACTGGTTTGGTGGCTAAGGTGTGTGTTGGCATGTGGGCGGTCTGGAGTTCAAGTCCCTACACGAGCAAGGGAATTATTTTTGTTGCTTGGCCATCTGGCGTGATGGAGTCCTAGTCAAATTGAAATTTCGAGTAGTGGAGTTGTTGTGGGAGGTTAGGGAGAGAATTAAGGAGATGAGTTACCAAATTTTTAGGCATTATCTTTTTGCTTAGTTTTTTTCTCAAATTTCAAACTCTTTTCCACATTTCTAACATTATTCTTCCCCTTCTATCGAAATCCTCCTTTTCCTTCCTCTGCTCTCTAACATTTTCTCTCTTCTGCCCCACTATTAATTTTTGGTTTTCCTCTTTTTTCTAAAAAAATCCTTACTGCCGAATTTCCTTTGAATCCCCCTTCCATTTTCATTATCTTTCTTCATCTTTTCCCCTTTGTGCAAGCGCGCAATTGTGTTGTACAGTAAGTTTCCATTTTATTAAACTCGAATGTTACTCTGGATAAGGGATTAAGGAGTGTTTTGTTGACTATTTAGGAGTCGATCCTGAGGCTGGAATTAACGTTCTTCGATTTGACTAAAAGTGGTGATCATTTGGTAAGCGTATAAGTAGCGAATCGTTTCGGTTGCTATCTCCCTCGTGTTGAGTACTGGTGGAATTGTGTGAAGTTAGAAGGTTTTTGGTGATCTCGGGATTGCATAAGCTGTGAAAATGTACAGGTGTGTACTTGAAACACAAAAAATAGGATTCAGTGAAAAGCCAAAATTGCTTGCAGTTGAGAAATAAGAGAAATAAGAGAAAATGATGCGAAAATTTGTAGAGAAAGGAAATAAGGTTGTTATGAACTAGGAAATCAACATTTTGCACTAAAATAGTTTTGGACAACAATAGTAGTCCAACTTTGAAAAATCATCAAAAATAGTGGAAATTGAGTTATAAGTTGAATAAATTATGAAATTAAATTTTATTAAGTCTAGTTTTTCATGGAATAAATAATGTCAGCAATGAAATTGTCAAAATGATTTCGGGTTCCCCTGTTCTAACTTTGGAAAATCATCAAAAATTGTAAAAAAAAAAAAAAATAATTAGGGTCTTAAATTTATATGTCTAAACCTTAATGAGTCTATTTTCAAAAGAAACAAACACAAACATCATCCAAATTCTGTACTAAGAGATAAATAATTTTTAGTAAGGAAAGGTTAAAGCTGTCAAACTGTAGAATAGGGATAAATTAGAAGATTTTACTATACTTATTTGATAAACTATAAGTTATAAAAATTTTATGGTAAAAGATATTTGAGTCTAGTTTCAAAAACATCTAGCAGATCTTAATTTGGAATTCTGTAGCTGAAGATATAAATAATTTAGTAGCAATGACTGAAGTAGACAGCTTTGAGGGAACATATAAGTAAATAGTGAAAACATGTATGAATATTTAGCTAGCATAGGTTATATTAAAAATGGATCACACGACCAAGGCCAATTTGGGCCGAGTGGGCCACATGGGCAGGCGCATGGGCGTGTGAGCCCATTTCTCTGAAAAGTTGTCTAAGGTTGCCCAAGTCGCCCAAGTCGACTATAAACCTACTGAAGGGTGGATAAGCCATACTTAGACCCCTATATGAGTGATCTATCTGTCTGATTTCTGTATTGAGCATGAATTATGATATCTAAATGTATGTACTGTAATTTTATAATAGCATGACATCTTTTGTATGTTGCATTGCATCGGGTGGGTTATTGTTATTTGGAGGAAGTGTCAGAAAGGCTATTAAGCCTATTATCTGGTAGCTCTACTACAAAATTTTGATTATTTGCCGCATTTCGATACAACATGGTGTGTAGGGATGGGTTGGTTGATTTAATCCCCACATGGTGTGTAGGGATGGACGGAGATGGTATGTAGAGGGTAGTGGGTAGGATTCAGATTTTTTGCTATTGCATATGATGTCTGAGATGGGCCAAGGCCCTAAATTATATCTAAAACTATATCCGAATGGGCCAAGGCCCAAATTGAATCTATAATAGGGTCAGGCCCTAGACTACAATTGATTATTTCCTGATGTGTATCTGTATGTACGTTTCTTGTGGGGATTACACACTGAGTTTGCAAAAATTCACCCTTTTTTCTGTTTAATTTGTACAGGTAATCCTTGGACTTAGGCAGATCGGTGAAGCGGGGGCCTCAACGGTGACCATTACTACTAAACTGCTCGATTATAGCTTTTGAATTTATATTATTCTTGGGTATTTATTATTGTAATGTTTGGACTTTGGACTATTTGGTTTAAATTTGGGATTTTATACTGTTTTTATAGATTTTTAAACTACAACTCAACAAAACACGATTTTACGAAAAACTAAGATTTTTAGTTTCGTAAAATAATTGGTTTCAAAAGCTTCTACTTAAAAGATATGTTTTAAGGCAAATCAGGTAGTTCACGTTTTTCTAAATTAAATAAAAGCTAATTAACTGGAACAGTTTTAACTTGTCAATCTCAATTTCAAACCCCATTCCATGTGACATCGCCAGATTCGGCCATAACATCTAAGCCGAGTTTAGAGCGTGTAACACCTTAAATTTTGGGCTTAGGAGAAATGGGCTTCGTGTATCAGAGAAATTTGGATTTTTGTTGGATGAAAAATTTCACAATGGCATGTTTGGTATGTTGGTTAAGTGATTTGAAGTGTTTGGGGATGTCTGAGAAGTCCTGGCTTCAAACCAGGACTCTAGCGAAACTTTTAGTTTTTTTTTTCCTTATAGTGGATTTTGCGTAGTTGGAAGGCCTTATTAATATTTTTGGTTAAAGCTTAACACATGGAAGCAGGTGGTCTGGTGGCAAGGGGGCGTTAGTAGCAAGCATGTGGTTTGGGGTTCAAGTCCTGGCCTTAGCAAAATTTTTATTTTTGCCTATGTTAGCATGGAAGATAGCGTTCAAGCCTTATAGTTAGTTTGGACTGATTTAGGACATAAGATGCTAGATGGCAAAGTGGCAAGCAGCATGTAGGGAGCTTGGAGGACTAGAGTTTGAGCTACCCCTTGCGCATGGGAGATCGAATTTTGCTGCTTACGTGGGGAAGGAGTTAGAATTTGACCGAAACTCCTCTTGGCAGTCGATTAAATCGGTCAAGCGGTGGAAATTTTGAAAAAAGTGGTTGTTGTTCGATGGGAGGGATTTGAATGGAATTCAAATTGGGTTGTTGGCTAAAATCAAGGAAAAATCAAAGAGTTGGATGGGGGAAGCTCTTTGGTGCCGAAACTAGGTTTACCCTTTTCAGTTTTGGCAAAAAGTGGTCTCTTTATTTTTCTTTTTGCTCAATTCCTTTAGTGCCGAATTTACTTTTGGGGGAAATATTGCTTTTTCTTTTGGCCTATTGTTTTTTTAGTTCTTTTTGAATTTTCTAGAAGTGGCCGAATTACCTTTGGAGCATATTGTTTTTTTCTCTTCTTTTGACTACACTGATTATTTCCCTTCTCACCATATTTCTCTTTTCTTCATTTTGCCGAACACACCTCTTTTTATTTAGACTCATCTCTCTTTCTCTATTCGATGGACATATTTCTCTTTTCCCTCAATTTTGTTTCCCTTATCTCTCAATCGATTTTACCTATACGGATTGCTCTTCTCCTCTCTGTCAAGACTGGTTGTTTTTTCTTCTTTCTTTAACAAAGCTAATTTCTTACTTAAGCCCTTATAGTGAACTTGCATTTTAGCCCTCCACTTTTTGGTGTTTGGCCGATTATATCAAAGGGTGTTGGCCTGTTTCTTCTTCTTTTTTTCCTATCACTTGATCCTAGGTACGAATAGGGTAGAGCGTTCTGGGGAATCTGAAATCCCTCCATCAACTATTGTTTAATTTTAGGGTAAGGGTATTATAACACCCCAAATTTTGGGCCTAAAAGTATTGGGCCTTGAGCTTGGGATTGGTTAGGAGGCGGCTTAAATAATTTAGATGCATGTGAAAATTTTAAAATTTCATGTTTAGTTTAATATTTAAGTTAATTAAGAAGGATTGGTAGTGTGGAAAAAGTCCTGGGCTCGATCTAGGGCTATAGCAAAAAATTTCAATTTTTGCCTTAGTGGAACCCTAGTCTCAGGTATTAGGCCTCTTAAACAAATTATGGGAAAAATAGGATGCAAATGGGCCTGTGGCTCAGTGGCACGGTAGCACCACTTAGGGAGTTATACATGGCGTCACTATCAGTTAAAGAGGTCCAAGGTTCGAGGCTTAGAGTGGTAAATTTAGGGACTTTATTGTTGCATCATGAAAGGGAGGTAGTAGCGTTGGAGTGGACTCTGGAAAGGAGTGTTCAGGAGAGAAATTTAAGGTGAGGATAATAGAGAGAAAATAGGAGATTGAGGAGGGGAGGTGCTGGTGTCGAATGGGACTTTGGGTGTGGGTGGTTTCGGCTTGTGGTAATTTAAGGGTGTCAAATTCCTTTGAGGGGTTCTTTGGCTTCTCATTATTTTTCTTCTTCTCCCTAATTCCCGAATTCTCTTCTCCCTCTCATTCTATTTCTTCCATTGATGAATAACCTACCATTCTTTTGCCGAAATTTCCATTAGTGTTGTATTCTTTTTTCTCTAAAAAGCCGAATACCATTCTTAATCTCTTAGAGCTGAAAAGCTATATTCAGTTGCCAATTTCTTTTTGATTTCCTCCATCGCAAATCTGTTTCTGTTATCTACTATTCTTAATCAAGATCTAAAAGTCGGATCTCACTCAGTAGCTATCTAGGCCGTAGGATCAAAGGCTAGTTTTGGTAAGTACTTAGTCAAACCTTCTTTAGTGCGTTTTGGTAAAAGTTAGAGGGCTATCTAACTCCTTCTTGTCGTTAACCCTATATTAACAAGGGGTAGGGTTCAAAGATCGCAAGCGTGGTAAGGATCACTAGCAAGTGGTAAGTGTACTCACCTCAATTTTTCGATTAATAAGTGGCTGAATGTAAGTGTCGCCTATAGAGGTGATTCGTGTGGAATATGAGTCACTTAATTTTTGATGATATATGTGTTGATGCAGATCTAGGGGATATTCGTGAGTAGTAGATAAGGAATGGCTAATAGGATTGGTGGCACACGGTAAGGTTATTGTAAGGCTTCGGTTTTTGGAGAATATTGTGGTTAAGTGTGTGATTGATTAGAGGTTGGTATTGCTTATAGGTTCAAGACTGAGGATAATGTATCGCGTCTCATTTACCAGGTGTGTACATACACTACACACACGACCAATCGGTAAAAGCCAAAATCCCGAAATGCCAGAATCCTGAAAAGTCGAAAAGCTGAAAGGATAGCTCCGGCAATCACACGAGTGTGTGAACACTCATGTAGAGATACTGATACAATTACCGAGGCCTAAAGAGCGATCTCACAATCTCGGGCCACTGTTTGGTCAACCGGGCCAGACAAGGCTAAATGGGCCTACCGAGCTTGTGGGCTCCAATTGGTAAAATTTGTTATGTGAAGTTTGTATGATGGATTGATACGGATGATTGTATGATTTGATTAGGATCGGGCCTAATGGGATTTGATTAGGATCGGGCCTAATGGGCTACATACGCACGATTGGGCTTAATAGGCTTTATGAACATGACTGGGCTTAGTGGGCCTTATGAGATTGTAGAAATGCATGCTAGGGTTTTAATGGACTTTAGGTCTAGTTCTGATGAATTTTTAAATTGCATGAGACTTAATTAAATAATTAAACATGTCTGTGGACAAGTCGCTAGGCTAGGATGTCGCAATGGATGTGTGCATGTCTAGGATTGGATCTAGGAAGAGCTTGGTACTTAAGCGGTCCGAGTGACCCACCTCCTCTTCTCTTGAATCCTACCTGATGCATAGTGTCTGTTCACTTTAGCCGTGAGGACTTGTTGATTGGGCAAAGTTCATAACTAAAACCTGTACTATTAGGAAATTACGAAATTGGCCCTGTAGGGTAGAATTATAGAAATGCCCCTATAGGGTAAAATTATGAAATTGCCCCTGTAGGGTAGAATTACGAAATTGCACCTGTAGGGAAGAATTACGAAAGCACCCTTGTAGGGTAGAATTACTAAAATACTCTGGTAGGGTAGAAATTACCAAAATACCCCTGGGTAGTGAAATGACTAAAATACCCCTGGGTGCTTAATGTGTGATAATATGTATGTTGCATTCATAAAAAGTATGTTGCACTTGGGTGGGTTTAATGGAACGGAGGAAGATATGTGAGGATCACATAGTCGCTTGACGACCGTGGATCCACCGGTGGCTTTAAGCCCATTATATGAATAGCAGCCTTGCTGCAATGTTTGAGTAGTGTCGCTGTTGGTGCTACCTTTGGAGTGTAGGGATGGATGGGTTGATATTTATATCCCCACAGGAGTGTAGGGTTGGAAGAGAAATGGAGTGCAGGGTTGGATTTGGGATGGGTGCATTGCATTCATGTGAAATTGATGTGATTTGAGGTCAATGTGGGCTAAGGCCCAAGACCACCGATATTTTTAGGGCTTAGGCCCAATGTGATATTTGTATATTGAATTGATTTCATTGCCAAGAGTTGTACGCACTGAGTTGCGAAACTCACACCATTTAATTTAATGTTTTAGGTGACCCTCAGTAGACGGCTCGACGTGGGAGAGGACTCAGAGATGGCCACACTGCAAGCTACTTAGAAGTTTTAAATAGTTTTCGAATTACTTTATTTTAATTACTTTATTTTCTTTTGATGTAATCAGGCCTTGTATCTCTGATTTGACTGTACATTGGGCTTATTATTGTTTCAACTACCGAATCATCAAACCTAAATAAATTGCTCAAATTAAACGTGGTTTTTTTTAAAATAACTTAATCATATGGATGTTTTTACTTAAACATGGGCTTTCATTATGACTTAACAAGTATTTTGAATTTTTAAATCACAAGCTTAAGTTTTTAATCAAGTGACTTTTCTATCGAATATGTTTTTAAATGAACAACGTCGTTTTAAAATAATCCCTTCAATGTGACATCGCCAGATTCGGCCATAACGTCTGGGCCAGGTTTGAGGTGTTACATTTAGTGGTATCAGAGCTTGATTGCAAAGCTCGGGCTGTGAAATGGGCCTTAGATTTTGGGTTTTAAAAACAAGTAGATTAAAATTTTTTTTAGGATTTTTGAAGTGTGGTTCACCGAGCCCTTGACATTGAGCCAAGTAAGTTTTTCTGTTATTACATTTGTTTAAATTACTGAACTGCAGTTAGATGTTGTGCTACTTTAGACAATAGGTTCTTAGAAACTAAAGCCCGTAGGAAACTTAAGCGTGTAGTGGATTTACGGCTGCGAAACAACTTTTAAATTGTTACTTGTATAAGACATGTGCTTTAAACAGTGGAACTATGAACTAATCACATAAAAATTCTAATCCAGAAATACGTACGCAACGATAAGCACTAGAAGAGGTGCAAGAGGCCGCGTAGAGGGCGTGGAAGTGTTAGGGCTTTGTAAACATTCGTATCAGAATTTGGTACTTATTTTGTATGTTTTTGAGAATGTTTACGACACGCGGATGTCTTAGGTGTGTATTAAAATAATTTAGATCAGGGTGCGCAGCGGTAGCATAGTGGATACACGACCACCATGTTATTTATAAATTTTGAGGACGAATTTTTTTTAGTAAGGGTGAATTGTAACACCCCGAATTTTGGGCCTAGAAGTATTGGGCCTTGAGTTTGGGATTTGTTAAGAGAGGGCTTAAATAATTTAGATGCGTGTGAAAATTTTTAAATTTCACGTTTAGTTTAATATTTAAGTTAATTAGGAAGGATTGGTAGTGTGGGAAAAGTCCTGGGCTCGATCTAGGGCTCTAGCAAAAAAATTTAATTTTTGCCTTAGTCGAACCCTAGTCTCAGGTATTAGGCCCCTTAAACAAGTTATGGGGAAAATAGGACGCAAGTGGGCCTGTGGCTCAGTGGCAAGGTAGCACCACTTAGGGAGTTATACGTGGCGTCACTATCAATTATAGAGGTCTAAGGTTCGAGGCTTAGAGTGGTAAATTTGGGGACTTTATTTTTGCATCATGAAAGGGAGGTAGTGGCGCTGGAGTGGACTCTGGAAATGAGTGTTCAGGAGAAAATTTTAAGGTGAGGATAATGGAGAGAAAATAGGAGATTTAGGAGGGGAGGTGATGGTGTCGAATGGGACTTTGGGAGAGAAATTTGGTAAGTGTACTCGCCTCAATTTTTGGATTGATAAGTGGCCGAATGTAAGTGTGGCCTATAGAGGTGACTCGCATGGAATATGAGTCACTTGATTTTTGATGATATATATGTTGATGCAGATCTAGGGGATATTCATGGGTAGTAGCTAAGGAAGGGCTAATAGGACTGGTGGCACACGGTACGGTTATGGTAAGGCTTCGATTTTTGGTGAATATTGTGGTTCAGTGTATGTGATTGATTGGAGGTTGGTATTGGTTGTAAGTTCAAGACTGAGGATAGTGTAGCGCGTCTCATTTACCAGGTGTGTACATACACTACACACACGACCAATCGGCAAAAGCTGAAATCCCGAAATACCGAAATGCTGAAAAGCCGAAAAGCTGAAAGGATGGCGCCTGCAATCACACGAGTGTACGAACACTCTTGTAGAGATACCGATACGATTACCAAGGCCTAGAGAGTAATCTCATGGTCTCAGGCCACTATTTGGTCAACCAGGCTAGACAGGGCTAAATGGGCCTGCTGAGCTTGTGGGCCCAAATTGGCAAATTTTGTTATGTGAAATTGTATGATGGATTGATATGGATGATTGTATGATTTGATTATGACCGGGCCTAATGGGCTACATAAGCATGATTAGGCTTAATGGGCTTTATGAACATAATTGGGCTTAGTGGGACTTATAGAATTGTAGAAATGCATGCTAGGGTTTTAATGAACTTTAGGCCTAGTTCTAATGAATTCTCAAATTGCATAAGACTTAATTAAATAATAAAACATGCTTGTGGACAAGTCGCTAGGCTAGGGTATGGCAATGGGTGCGTGCATATCTAGGATTGGATCTAGGAAGAGCTTGGTACTTAAGCGGTCCAAGTGACCCACCTCCACTTCTCTTGAATCCTACCTGGTGCATAATGTCTGTTCACTTTAGCCGCGAGGACTTGTTGATGGGCCAAAGTTCATAACTAAAACCTGTACTATTAGGAAATTACGAAATTGCCCTTGGAGGGTAGAATTACATAAATGCCCCTATAGGGTAGAATTATGAAAATTCCCCTATAGGGTAGGATTACGAAATTGCCCCTGTAGGGTAGAATTACAAAAACACCCTTGTAGGGTAGAATTACTGAAATACCCTTGCAAGGTAGAAATTACCAAAATACCCTTGGGTAGTGAAATGACTAAAATACCCCTAGGTGCTTAATGTGTGATAATATGTATGTTGCATTCATAAAAAGTATGTTGCACTTGGGTGGGTTTAATAGAACGGAGGAAGATATGTGAGGATCACATGGTCGCTTGACGACCGTGGATCCGCCGGTGGCTTAAGCCCATTATATGAATAGCAACCTTGCTATAACGTTTGAGTAATGCCACTGTTGGTGCTACCTTTGGAGTGGAGGGATGGGTGGGTTGATATTTATATCCCCACAGGAGTGTAAGGTTGGAAGGGAAATGGAGTGCAGGGTTGGATTTGGGATGGGTGCATTGCATTCATGTGAATATAATGCCCTGATTTTCGGAATTTTTTAGGATTTTTGTGAAATCTTGAAATTTTGGTGATTTGGTTATTAAATTTGTGGGTAAGTGTGTTAGTGGGTCTTTAGAAGGCCCAATCCTAAGATAAAACCCGAAAAAGATATCAAATTTTGGATTTAAAGTGAATGGGACTTAGGGCTGGTACGGGTGGAGTGTAGCGGTTGGACTTAGGTTGAGTTTGGGCTTGCGTTCATGGTTGATATCTGTTCTGTTACTGTAATGGGCCTATGGGCCGTACTGTTATCTGAAAAGAGCTAAGGCTCAGTTTACTGTATCTTAATAGGGCTTCGGCTCAGTTATTACTGAGGCTGGTTAGGGCTTAGGCCCAATGGGCCTGAGCTGATATGGGCTTCGGATGGGCTTTCTTTACACACTGAGTTTCCAAACTCACCCCTTTTACTTCCATCCATGCAGGTGAGCCCTAGACTAGTGGACTTGGAGCTGGGAGGGATTCAGAGTGGCCACATGGATTGCAATTAATTAATTAAGTTTTTATTTTATTTTATTTTATTTCCATATTTATTTTTAATTATTTTCATTATGGTTTTGGGTTGTAATAAAGCCGCTTTAATTATTTTGGTTTTTCAACTTTTTATTTATACTTTACTTCTAATGCTATAGACAAAGGTGTGTAAGTTTTCTTAAAATTTATTCGAACATTTTCAAATTCAATCACACGTTTCAAACGAGTAACAAAGTTAAATTTTATAATAAATCTCTTAACAACTGGTCGTGGATAGGATGTTCATCAATAAACCAAAAATTTCTCTTAAGACTTTAATATCAGTTTTACAAAGCTCGCTCTAATCTTAGTAACTAGGTTGCATGGTTAGTTGTAGGTAATGTGACAGACCAAACTTGGCCGTAATGTCTGGGCCGAGTTTGGGGTGTTACATTTAATGGTGCCAAAGCCCGGTTGCAACAACCCGGTTGTGGATCGGGTCCAAAAAGTTTTTAGAAATTTTTTTTAATTTATGCCCAAGAAGGGTATTTTGAAAACGATTTTTGAAAATTCTTTAAAGAAATCCTTTTCATAGTTACTTTTCGAGATATACTTGTTTTAAGGTTTGACTTTAAAAGGTTTAAGTTTTTCTGGGTTTCTGAAATCTTGTATCTGATGTGGTGGCACATTGTATCCCCAGCACCAAGTCTGTAAGTATTTCTGTTTCTTATACTGTACTGTACTGAGACATCACTGTAGATAGAACTAAGACCCTGCCATGATACTGTAGATAGGGTACTACTGAAAACTGTAAGACTGAGACTGCAAGGAAACAAAATCCTAGAAGACTGAGACTGTTGCTAGGCTATGATTTCATGAAAACGAAATCTGAAACTCTATCTGTGCATAAGACATTTTGTAATAAACAACTGAAGCATTAAACTAGTGCCATAAAATTTGTAATCAGATAAGACGATATGAGTATGAGGGCTACTCGTGGACGAGGCAGTGGATGTGACCGAGGTAGTGTGCAAGCTGGATCTTCATCTTCCAGACATATGCCAGCTAGGGAGGCATGAGTACCGCCAGCAACTGAGACTGGATCGGATAATAGGGCTGTAGGGGACGCCGCTCTGTCCTAGGCCATGCTAAGGGTTTTAGAGAGGGTCGCTGGAGTGAGCACTGGAATTGTGAATAGGGGATCCATTTCTGAGCGACTCCGGGCTAACGGAGCAGGGGTTTTTAGGGGCATATCTGGAGTAGCCCCAAATGTAGCTGTGTATTGGCTGGAAGCTACGGAACGGATTATGGACGACCTGGATTGCTCGGTGGAGCAAAAGCTAAAGGGAGCGGTGTCACTACTGTGAGACGAGGCATATTAATGGTAGATCACCGTGAGAGAGATTACCCCAGTTGAGCGGGTGACCTGGGAACTGTTTAAGATGTCTTTCAAAGGAAAGTACGTCAGAGCGAGTTATGTGGATGTGCGTAGGAAGGAATTTCTAAACCTGACCCAGGGCAATAAGTCCGTTGCTGAGTATAAGGCAGAATTTCTGAGGTTGAGTCGGTATGCCAGCGGTATAGTTTCTACTGAGTATAAGCGTAGTATTCGCTTTGAGGATGTCCTCAGAGAAAAGCTAAGGGTGCTAATAGCTCCGCAGAGAGAGCGCGATTTTGCTGCATTGGTGGAGAAGGCTAAGATAGCCAAAGAGGTGAAGCAAGCTGAACAGAAAAACCGTGAGAAGAATCGGAACTGATTCAGGAGGGATTCTAGACCCTCCGGTGCTGCAAACAGAAATGCTAAGAGAGTTAGGGTAGAGGAACTAGTCCGAGCCGTTCTGGTAAATACAGTTAGACCACAGGCTTGCGAGGATTGTGGTAGAGTGCATCTGGGAGAGTGTTGGAAGCGTACTAGGGCATGTCTTCGATGTAGGTCCAAGGAACATAGAATCAATGATTATCCTCGGAGGCTAGCTCAGACTCAAGTTGCTGAACAGAGGGTTGCTACCAGTGCGAGGTGGACCGCCACCGCCGAGAGGTCATGGACAAGGTAGAGGTGGCAATGGAAATGGACGTAGACGTGGAGCACGTGGCAGGGGTGCTGGTAATGTTGAGGCTTGTTAGCCAACATTGGTTTATGTTGCTTGTCACCGAGAGGAGGGTGATGCACCTGACGTAATAATTGGTACGTTTTTAATCTCTACCATGCCATACGCTGCTCTGATAGATGTGGGATCAACTCATTCATACGTTGCCTGTGACATTTCTAGGTCATTGGGTGTGCACTCTGAGGAAACTATGAGTGGGGTAACTGTGAAAAGTCTATTGGGTCACTCGATTAGGGTAGGTAAACTAATTAAGGATGTACCTTTAGATACCAAAGGTAAAATCTTTGCTGGAGACTTAATGGAGTGACCATTCGGAGAGTTAGATTTTATTTTGGGGATGGATTGGCTTGCTAAGCATAAGGCGACTCTAGATTGTGCGGCCAAGAGGATGGTGTTAAGGACTGCTGAGGATGAGGAGGTAATGGTTATTGGGGAGCGAAGGGACTATTTGTCCAATGTTGTTTCAGCTTTAAGAGCTGGGAAGCTAATTCGTAAAGGTTGCGTGGCGTACTTGGCTTTTGTGAGCCAAACTGTGACTGAGAATTTGACTGTGGAAACAGTCAGAACTGTTAAGGAATTTCAAGATGTTTTCCCTGAGGAGCTTCATGGATTACCTCCGAATCGAGATGTCGAGTTTGGAATCGACTTGCTGCTTGGAACGGCTCCAGTGTCCATCGCGCCTTATAGGATGGCACCAAAGGAGTTAGTGGAACTGAAGGCGTAAATCCAAGAGTTGTTGGATAGAGGCTTCATTAGATCGAGTGTGTCTCCATGGGGAGCACCAGTACTGTTTGTGAGGAAGAAGGATGGGACGATGCGTACGTGCATCGATTATCACCAGTTGAACAAACTGACGATAAAGAACAAGTACCTTCTGCCAAGGATCGACGATCTATTTGACCAACTTAGAGGAGCTTTGGTGTTTTCCAAGATCGATCTTCAATATGGATACCATCAGTTAAGGGTAAAGGAAGTGGATATTCATAAGACAGCATTCAGAACTCGGTATGGTCATTATGAGTTTCTAGTTATGTCGTTTGGACTGACGAATGCACCTGCATCTTTCATGGATCTGATGACTCGAGTGTTCCAACCTTACTTGGACCGATTCGTAGTCGTCTTTATCGATGATATTTTGGTATATTCAGAAACTGAGAAGAAGCATGATGAACATCTCCGTATTGTTCTGCAAGTACTGAGAGAGAAGTAACTCTATACAAAGTTTAGTAAGTGTGAATTTTGGTTGCGAGAAGTGACTTTTCTGGGTCATGTTGTCTCTACTGAAGGAACTAGGGTAGATCCTCTGAAAATTGAGGCAATTCTAGAATGGAAGCCACCGTGGTTAGTATCAGAAATTTAGAGTTTTCTGGGTCTGGCATGCTACTACAGAAGGTTTGTAGAAGGATTTTCTCTAATTGTTGCACCGTTGACGAAACTGTTAAGGAAAGGGGTAGCGTTTGTATGGACTAAGAAACAGTAAGAATCTTTTGATAGGTTGAAAAAGGTATTGACTGAGGCGCCAGTATTGATTCGGCCAAAGTCTGGGAAGGATTTCACTGTGTACAGTGATGCGTCGCATGTGGGACTAGGTTGTGTACTGATGTAAGAGGGTAAGGTGGTCGCTTATGCTTCGCGATAGCTTAAGCCTCACGAAGCAAATTACCCTACGCATGATCTAGAGTTGGCAGTGGTGATCTTCGCATTGAAAATCTGGATACACTATCCGTGTGGAGAAAAGTGTATTATATACACAAACCATAAGAGTCTCAAGTATTTGTTGACTCAGAAGGAGTTAAATCTTAGGCAACGAAGATGGATAGAGCTGCTTAAGGATTACGACTGTTCGGTTGAGTACCACCTAGGCAAGGCTAATATAGTGGTTGATGCACTGAGCCAAAAGGATGTTGCTGAATTGAGAGTGATGTTTGCTCGTTTGAGTTTATATGACGATGGAAGTCAGTTAGCAGAGTTGCAAGTGAGACCAACTTGGATTGAGCAGATTAAAGAGAAGCAGTTAAAGGATGATTCGTTGGTTCCTCGGTTTCAGCAAGTTGAGAATGATGAGAATTTAGATTTTGGACTAAATACTGATGGAGTTCTCTGCTTTCGTGGAAGAGTTTGTACCCCGAAGGACTCTGACTTGAGGCAGGTAATTCTGAAAGAGGCTCATGGTTGACCTTGTGCCATGCATCCTGGAGGGAATAAGCTGTATCGAGATTTACGAAAGGTGTATTGGTGGCTTGGACTTAAATGAGAGGTGACTAAATTCGTGGGGAAATGTCTGACATGTCAACAGGTAATGGTTGAGCATCAACTGCCTTCTGGACTGTTGCAGCCAGTAAAAATTCCACTTTGGAAGTGGGAGAGAGTAACTATGGATTTTGTGAGTAGGTTAACTTTGACACCCTCCAAGAAAGACTCTGTATGGGCAATTGTGGATAGGTTAACGAAATCAGCCCATTTCATACCTGTCTGAACCGACTACTCACTTCAAAAGTTGGCCAAACTATATGTGGCAGAGATAGTGCGACTGCATGGGGTGCTAGTACCGATTATTTCTGATCGAGACCCTAGGTTTACATATCGATTCTGGCAAAATTTGTGTGAGGCGTTGGGTACGCGAATGGACTTCAGCACTGTTTTGTACCCTCAGACGGATGGACAGTCGGAAAGGGTTATTTAGGTTCTAGAGGACATGTTAAGGGGTTGTGTTATTAACTTTCATGGTAGCTGGGAGGACTACTTGCCATTGGTGGAATTTGCGTACAACAACAGTTATCAAGCGAGTATTTAGATAGCTCCATATGAGGCACTTTATGGGCGAAGGTGTCGTATGCTTACATGTTGGATAGAGTTGGGAGAACTACAAGTTCTTGGACCAGAATTAGTGGCAGATACTGTGAGTAAGGTTAAGTTGATCAGGGACCGGCTAAAAGAGGCATCTGATAGGCAAAAGTCGTATGCTGATCTAAAGCGTAAGGAAATCGAGTTCTTTGTAGGGGATATGGTCTTTTTGAAGGTCTCGCCTTGGAAGAAGATCTTGAGGTTTGACAAGAAGGGCAAGTTGAGTCCGCGGTTTATTGGGCCTTATTCGGTTCTTAAACAGGTAGGGCCAGTAGCTTATCAGCTGGAGTTACCGCTGAAGTTGGACCATATTCATGACGTCTTTCATGTGCAATGCTAAGACAGTATCGATCAGATCCATCTCATGCCGTACCAGTGGAAGAGATTGGGGTAAAGACCGATTTGACCTTTGAATAGGAGCCTGTACAAATACTGGATCGCGAGGTGAAAGTGTTGAGGAGGAAGTCAGTTTCATTGGTAAAAGTGCTTTGGCGCAATCATGGCAGAGAAAAGGCTACTTGAGAGCCAGAAGAGGTGATACGTCAACAATACCCTTAATTATTTGGATCAGGTAAATTTTGAGGCTGAAATTTCTTTAAGGGGGTAGAGTTGTAACGCCCTGATTTTCGGGATTTTTTGGGATTTTTGTGAAATCTTGAAATTTTGGTGATTTGGTTATTAAATTTGTGGGTAAGTGTGTTAGTGGGTCTTTAGAAGGCCCAAGCCTAAGATAAAACCCGGCAGAGATATCAAATTTTGGATTTAAAGTGAAGGGGACTTGGATAAGTGGGCCTTTAAGAAAAAGTTAGTAAAATAGGACACAAAGAGGCCCTTGGTAAAGTGGCAATGTGGCCCCACTTAAATGCCTAAAAAGTGGCGTGTGGACTGAGTGCTAGGGCCAAGGTTCTAGTTGCATGGTAAGCAGTGGTGTTTTTATTTTTTGCGCATGTGCTGGACATGTGATGGAACTCAAGTGGAACTCTGTTGAAAAGAGTTTGAGTGGTCCATGGAATTAGATTAGATAGATTAGGGAGAGAAACAATAAGAATTTTGAAGGGGAGCTTGTGGTGGCCGAACAAGGCCTTTTTGTGGGAACATATCGGTTTTGGCTTAGGGTTTTGGGACACAATCGGCTAGGGAGTGTTTAGGGTGCTAGCCAAATAGCTTTGGGGTCTCTTAGGGTTTGTTTTGGCTCGTCTTTTCTTGGCTGCTGATTAGGTATAGTGATAAGCTCTTTTCTCTTGTCCTCCCTCTTTTCACAAAAGCCGAAAGTGTGGCAAGAACCCCCTTTTGCCATTTTTACCAAAAAGAAAACCCTCTTCTCCCTTCTTTCATTCTTTTCTCTTCTTCTTTTCTTCTCAAGCCGAAACAACCTCTTCTCTTTGCTCATCTCTTCTCTTTTTTTTCTTCAAAACTGAATCTACCATTCTTTTTTTCTCAAGCTAATCGATTATTACTAAAAGTTGAAATCTCAATAGTTTGCTCTTGTGCCGATTTCTCCATAGCTGAGTCCTCCTTTTTTCTACTTCTGTTTTGGTCAAATTTCACACTCTCCAAACCCTTAGTCTCTGTCGACAACACCTTTTCGATCCATACTTTCAAATCATCTTCTTCTTCATCCATCAAAAGTCGAAATTACCATATTCATAGGGATTAGTAGCCGAACCCTTAGATCTCTTAGAGTCTTTTTCTACTTATGGTTAGAGGCTAAATCTATATTAGATCTGAAATAGGAAAGGGTTGGAGGCACTCTTGTCGGGTGGATCTTCGGTAAGTACTCGGATCTCTCATTTCTATTCATTATTTCGGGATTTAAGGAAAAGCCAAAAACCCCTTGGGTAGGTGATGTCGATTGGGGTTAGAGGCTCTGTTGGTCTTATTAATTGGATTATTATGTGCTAGTATGAACTAAAGGCTACCGATCGAAGGCTTAGATCATTGGAGCGACTGGTAGATCTAGATCTAGTAAACAAGATCGATAAGGACAAGTAGCTAGGAACATCCTATTATGGCCGAATGTGGTAAGGAGTTTTTAAGATTGGTTATTGATGATTTGTAACCTAAAGACTGTAATGTCGATTGTAGGTTACCATGGGAGATCTCATTAGCAGTCATCGCAAAACAGGTGTGTAAACGAACACCCTTCTGTAGTCTAAATCGGCAAAAGCCGAAAAGCCGAAATGCTAAAATTCTGACATTTCATGGGCTTGTGAGCGTGCGAGCGCTCATAAGTTGGTTGGAAATCATGAGATCTGAAATCGCAAGTGGTAAGATGAATGAGTGTGCAATTTCGTGCACTTCGGTAAATTTAGGCCTCGATGGGCTAAAATTGAGCCCAATGGGCTAACGGACCCATATGGGAAAAGGTAAGCAGTAAGTGTGTTCTGCTATACTGTAGGTTAAGACTATTAAACTAGACCTAGAATTTGTGCTAAACGGGCCAATATGGCTAAGTGACACTGTAGGACCCATTAGGGGTTTTAGGGCCCAATAAATGTAATCTGCTAAAATGGGCCAAATAAGCCACCGAGGTAAAAGCTAGACTGTTACGGATTAAAATGTGCATGAAACCCTAAGAACTGGCCTAATTACTTAAATACCCCTTATGGGTAGAAAATTACTATTTCACCCTAGGTGCAAAATGACCGTTATACCCTTAGGGCTAAATTTGACTGAAATGCATGTTTTACTGTTTCTGTTCACTACATGATTATCTGTTGCATGGGACTGGGTTATTGATGGAGGAAGTACTGATAGTGGCTTGACCACGTACTAAAGGGGCTTTGCCTCGTTATACTGTTATCTGAGCAGCTATGCTGCAACTGTGGAGTGTAGGGCTGGGTGGGTTGAGTTATTCCCCACATGGTGTGTAGGGCTGGTACGGATGGAGTGTAGCGGTTGGACTTAGGTTGGGTTTAGGCTTGCATTCATGGTTGATATTTGTTCTATTACTGTAATGGTCCTATGGGTCGTACTGTTATCTGAAAAGGGCTAAGGCCCAATTTACTGTATCTGAATAGGGCTTCGGCCCAGTTATTACTAAGACTGGTTAGGGCTTAGGCCTAGTGGGCCTGAGCTGATATGGGCTTCGGATGGGCTTTCCTTACACACTAAGTTTCCAAACTCACCCATTTTACTTCCATCCATACTGGTGAGCCCTAGACTGGTGGACTCGGAGTTGGGAGGGATTCAGAGTGGCCACATGGACTGTAATTAATTAATTAAGTTTTTATTTTATTTTATTTTATTTCTGTATTTATTTTAAATTATTTTCATAATGGTTTTAGGTTGTAATAAGGCCGCTTTAATTGTTTTGGTTTTTCAACTTTTTATTTATACTTTACTTCTAATGCTATGGACAAAGTTGCGTGAGTTTTCTTAAAATTTATTCAAACGTTTTCAAATTCAATCACACGTTTCAAACGAGTAACAAAGTTAAATTTTATAATAAATCTCTTAATAACTAGTAGTGGATAGGACGTTCATCAATAAACTGAGAATTTCTCTTAAGACTTTAATATCAGTTTTGCAAAGCTCGCTCTAATCTTAGTAACAAGGTCGCATGGTTAGTTGTAGGTAATGTGACACACCAGACTTGGCTGTAATGTCTGGGCAGGGTTTGGGGTGTTACAGTGAAATTACTGTGATTTGAGGTCAATGTGGGCTAAGGTCCAGGACCACCGATATTGTTAGAGCTTAGGCCCAATGTGATATTTGTATATTGAATTGATTTGATTGCCAAGGGTGGTACACACTGAGTTGCGAAACTCACACCCTTTAATTTAATGTGTCAGGTGACCCTCAGTAGACTGCTCGACGTGGGAGAGGACTCAGAGATGGCCACACTGCGATCTACTTAGAAGTTTTAAATAGTTTTTAAATTACTTTATTTTAATTACTTTATTTTCTTTTGACGTAATACGACCTTGTATCTCTGATTTGACTGTACATTAGGTTTATTATTGTTTCAACTACCGAATCATCAAACCTAAATAAATTACTCAAATGAAACATGGTTTTTTAAAATAACTTAATCATATGGACATTTTTACTTAAACATGGGCTTTCATTATGACTTAACAAGTATTTTGAATTTCTAAATCACAAGCTTAAGTTTTTAATCAAGTGACTTTTCTACCGAACATGTTTTTAAATGAACAATGTCATTTTGAAAATAATCCCTTCAATGTGACATCGCTGGATTTGGCCATAACGTCTGGGCCAGGTCTGAGGTGTTACAGGTATTAACCGATTGCTTCATAACTATGTATGGGGACTTTAAGTCATTTTTGTCCTATGGACATTTGTGCCTAATAAGATGTTTTTTTTAGCACTAATATTCAACCAAGAAGCACTTTCGATTGTAATCAGCAGATTTAGGGGGGATTCAAGAATTTTTGCGCGTGCAAGGTGAGTAGTTGTGTTTAGGATAAGTATTGAAAGTGGTTAACTCTATGAGGCAAATTAACTAATAAGGTGTTGCTAGATTTTTAGATTCTGTACGAGGGGGACAGTCGCACGGCTCGTATTCAGGTGTGTATTTTCACAGCTGTTAGACTACAGTGGCAAAGTGCCAAAATTTTGAATGTTAGGAAGCCGAAATGGGGGCTTTTTGCGGCATAGGCGTGCAAATGCACATGTGATCAATTAAGCCCTCGGACAATAGGCCTACATCGTAAAATGATCACCATGAGTGATTTCGAGGGTTTTGGGCCGAAATGGGTTGAGTAGACCCAACGGGCCCATGGGGCCAAATGGGTGAAAATGTGTAAATGGATGTATATTATTGACTTGGTTATTGTACGTGCTTGGCTTAGGCCAATTTTGGGCTTAGTGGGCCACATTACTGTTGGGGCCCACAAGGGCCGGCTTAGGGGTCTTCAGCCCATAGATAAGTTTTTATACTGATATGATTGCATGTCTTGCTAGGCGACCCTAGGCTTGCTTGATGGGCCTTAGAGTACTTAGGCCCATTTCGGTAAATGACTAAAATGCCCTAAGGGCAAATTGACCAAAATACCCCTATAGGAAATGTCTGCTTTGACCCTATAGGATATATAGATGGTTATGGGCGCCGTAAGATGATCTGATTTTGTAGATCTGTTCTATTTAATATTGACTGTATGATCTGATATCTGCATATTAGCATGCCATGACATTATGTTGCATTGCATTAGGGTGGGTTGTTATTGAAGAGAAGGAAGTCTAAAAGGCTTATAGCCGGTTATTTGGCAGCTGTGCTGCATACATCTGACATGTGCCATTTCACGATACCATACTTGGTGTGTAGGGTTGGATGGGTCAGTTTTATCCCCATTCTTGGTTTGTAGGGTTGAGTGGGTCGATTATATCCCCATATAGTGTGTAGGGTTGGACGGAGATGGTGTGCAGGGTTGATGGGCATGTTACATGTTTCTGTATCTGAGCTGTTCTGATTCTGCATTTGAGTTGGCTAAGGCCCACATTATTTCTTTAATGAGCTCTGACCTAGTTTAATCTGCATGACTTTGTTCTTATTTGGGGTGCACACTAAGTTTTCGTAAACTCACCCACTTGTTTAACTGTACAAGTAATCCCCAAACATAGAAGGTTCGGTGCTACGAGGGACTCAGAGCCGGCCACACACTTAAATTAGTTTCAGATTTACTTTACTTTAATTATTATTTTTGGGATGTAATAAGGCTTTTTCTTCATTTTTGTTTTTAATTTGGAATTGTTGATTTACTTTTGAAATCTGATAGCTCTAGGGCATTGTTTTACAAAAGATATCTAATTTCTAAATATCGTGATAACACAACAAATTGGTTTTAAAATAAAAGCTTCCACTATTATTGAAGCATGGGACTTTAATAATATGCAAACTAAGATTTTTAAATAACAAACTTAGGGTTTTAACCAAACTTACAAATTTTTCAAGTTTTCACTATTTTCAATTGCGAACAATCAAATGTTTTCAAAGTTTGTCAACTACACCAGTTTTTACGATTCACCCTTCAATGTGACACGCTAGACTCGGGCCTAACTTTTAGGCAGGGTTTGGGAAGTTACATTTAGTGGTATTAGAGCCAGGTTCAAAACTCTGGCTGTGAAATAGGCATTCAACTTTTGAGATTTTAAAATTATTTTGAAACATTCTTGACATAAGGGTTTTTGTTGTGTGGCACACCAATTTTCTGGCACCGAATCTGTAAGTTTCCTGAATGCTGTTATCTATTTAAATACTGAATTACTGAGATTACTGTAGACATAAGACTATGCTATGATACTCTAGATAGAGTAGACTGAAACTATAGGAAATCAAAGATTGTAGTGTGACTTCGATCTGTGAAAACAAACTTTAAACTTCTGTTTACATAAGACATTGTCAATATTACTGAAAATGTAAGCTAATTCATAAAATTTCTAAACCAGATAATACGCATAGTGAAAATGAGCATTAGAAGGGGTGCAAGAGTCCGCAGCAGAGGTCGTAGAGGTGCTAGAGCTCGATCATCGTCATCAGGACACACACCAGATGTTGAGGCAAGGGAGGCACCGGCTTCACCGGTGGCTGAGATAGGGTTGTTTGATTGAGCTACTGGGGATGACGCACTATCTTGACCGATGCTTCTTATTTTGGAAAGAGTTGCTGGGTCCGCAGGGCTTAACACAGGTAATGGAAGCCAAGGGTCAATTGTTGAGAAACTCCGGTCAAATGGAGCAGAAGTCTTCAGGGGAGTTTCTAGGATGGCCCCATGTGTGGTGGAGTACTGGTTTGAGGCCACCGAAAGAATTATGGATGACCTCGACTGTACATCTGAACAAAAGCTGAAGGGTGATGTGTCCTTGCTGAGAGATGAAACCTATTAGTGGTGGCTTACGGTAAAATAGGGTACTCCGTCAGATCATTTAACCTGGGAATTCTTTAAGACCTCATTTCAAGGAAAGTATGTAGGTGCCAACTATGTCGACGCTCGTAGAGAGGAATTTCTAAACCTAGTCCAAGGAGACAAATCAGTGGCTGAGTACGAGGAGCAATTCTTACAACTTAGCCAGTATGCCCGAGGGATTGTTGCAACAGAATACGAGCTCTGTGTTCAGTTTGAGGATGACCTCAAGGATAGTCTCCGAGTGTTAATAGCTCTACAGAGGGAGCATGAGTTTACTACCCTAGTTGAGAAAGCAAAGATAGTTGACGAGGTGAAGCACTCAGAGAGCCAGAATCAGGAGAAGGACAAAGGGAAAAATAGAAGGGATGCAAAGCCCGCCGGTTTGGATCAGAGGCCCAAGATGTAACAGCCCGATTTGGACCCTAGTCAGAAAAGTGGTTTCAGAACCACATATCTGAGTCTGAAAATGTTCTGATATTATTTTCTGTGTCAATGGTATATGAATCTGCATCTGTGAAATTTCTGCGATTTAATTTGTTTGTCTCTGTGCTTAATTGTGAAAAATGATTAAATTGTATATGTGAGAAAATTGGTATGCTATATGTTTAAGTGTTCAATTGAAATGGCTTTTACTGATTATGGCCTTATGTGGCAATTAAACCATTGAAGGTTTAAATAGTCATAAATGACCTTAAAACATATGTTTTATTATAGTTTAAATGAGGGAAAAATTGGTAATTATTATTTTTTATGAGTTAATGAAACAAAACAAAGAAAATATGGTCATAAAATGGTTCTCTTCCACCGAAAAATCAAAGAAAAGAAAGGTTTAAAAGCTTCCATGCATTTGGCTAGTTTTTAGCTTGATTAAAGGTCCGTTTTTAATCTATTTTTGATAATTTCTATGTTTCTGTGATCGTTGCTTCCTATTCTTTCATGCCCATGTCTCAATTTCTATTTTTGATGAAGTTTATGGAAAATGCCATTGATGCTATTTAGAGCTTTGTGATGAAATTGAATGAATAATATTGGATAGGTGTTGAATAAGCATGTTTTGCCATGAAATTTTGATGATTTTGAGCTATATGGGTTAAATTGTGAAAATGAAAATTGTGGAGGTCTAATTTGTAAAATAAATGAAATGTATGAATTGATATGAGTTACATGTACATTCGGTCAAGCCATAGCCTTGGTGAATTTGGTATATTTGTGAATTTCTGAAAAATGTACTAAATTGTGGAAATGTGTAAATGTCAGGGCCAAAATGTAACATGCCCTAAATGTAACACCCCTTACCCGAAACTGTTACCGGAATCGAGTAATGAGCGTTACCGGACTTATCAGAGAACAGGCTCATGTTTACAACCAGATCATTACCATTTTGCCCTTATCGAAGGTTTACTAACACAATACTAACATCTCGGATGATTAGGATTTGAATCCTATCGCATCAGAAATCCGGAAAATTTTTCACTTTTGAAACAACGTCACACGCCCGTGTGACACATAGCATGGCCGTGTGATAAGGCCATGTGGTCTTTACACGCCCATGTCTAACGACCGTGGTCGAAACTATCAAATTGGCCACGGTCACCCCACACGGTCGTTTAAAGGCCGTGTACCCCACACGGTCAAGACACATGGCTGTGTATCTTGCCCATGTGGAAGGTGCAAAGAAGGCACGATCTAGGGACACACCCGTGGAGTCAGATCATGTGCTACCCATGGCCTATGCACGTTCGTGCCATGTGCCCATGGAGCACTCTGTCAAACCCCACACGGTCGTGTCACACGGCCATGTGCCCTGCCGAGTAGACCGTGTTAGGTTATTTAACAAGCCTTTGCCTCCCTGAAACTCCCTTTCACATACACAACATTCATTTCAACCAATTCCAATGACACATACTCAAAATGAATGCATTTATAACACCATTTACAAAACAAGTATCACATTTTCACCTATTCTATTAAATTTACAAAAAAAACAATGCTTATTCAAAGGCTAGCCACCTATACATGCCAAAATCAAAGTATCAAAATCATGTATACATATACCAAGGTAGCTTCATAGTGTGAGACGAGCCTCCTTCGATCACCAATCCCAATACGCTCTATGCTCGATAATCTTAAAGGAAGGGGAAAAGAAGAGGAGTAAGCTACAAGTAGCTTAGTAAGCCATAGGTAAATCAGTAGCAAAATACACATAATTAGCTAAGACATCTTATTTCCACATAGCATAAATGCAATATTCATATACTTACTTATACACATTCTTACCAAAATGTCCAAATATAGGCATTCAAACACATATCATGTTCGATCCATTTTTATTTGCTTAACCTGCACAAATGCTTCACATAACCAAACTAATTCCTGTTGAACATTCAGAATGGAAACGGATATACAAAGGTTAGCACCAAAGTGCCTCACCGATATGTGGCTGAAGCCAGTACAAAAGTATGGCAAAAGGCATCAGAATATGTAGCCGAAGCCACCAAAATATGTAGCCGAAGCTACCTCAGATCATAGAAATATAGACGTAATCCACGGGCCTACTCACATAAGCTGACAGGTGACTGCAACACATGCTAGTGCACCTAGCACCCGGGATACGAAATCAGACAGAATTAGAGCCCCCAAGTGACATGTCACCAATATCTGGAGTCATTCTTATAGTTCAAACGGGATTTACACGAATATACACAATCATACAATTTCATAATTCATAAGTCATATTCCCATATTCTCACTTCGAAATCATCAAATAATTGATAATGATGTAAATATGCTATAATTTACTCATGACTTACCTCGATAACAAAACGACTAAATCTTGAATTAGTCGACTACTTTTTCTTTTTCGCGATCTCAATCGCTTTCTCTTCTTTCTTGATCTAAATAAACACATTTAACACATTTTATCAATTCCATACTCAAATTCGTTCAAAATTCAGACTTTTGGCAAAAATGACCATTTTGCCCTTAATCTCGTAAACTCAATTTCACTCTATTTTCTTGCATTTTAGACTTAACCAAATCCTTTTTCACAAACACAATCCAAGAATCAACAAATTTTCATATACTTATAAGCAAATTTTTATTTTTCTCATTTTAGTCCCTTGGGGACATTTCTATCGAAAATTATTTGGCAAAACCCGTAATTAACACTTCAAAGACTCATTTTCTATCATTACTCATCAAATCAAAATTTCTCAAGAATGGGTGGATTTTTGGAACTCAATAGCTTTTCAAATAAATGGAAAAATCATGAAATTTAAGCTTAGGGAAACTCAAAAATACGAAAATAATCGAAAACGGGGCTCAAATGCACTTAGAATTTGCTTGACAAAGCTCAAAACCCTTTAGCTATGGAGGAAGAAATTTTCAGTAGACAATAAAGAAGATGATGAACAATTTTCATCTTTTTCTTATCTTTTATTAGTCTTTTGATGCTTTGGACAAAAATGCCCCTAACCATGTTACTTTAAAATTTTTTCTAGAACTACCTTTTTTGTCCATGCCACTAACTCATGGTCTATTTGCCATTTAAAGACCTCTAGTTCAAACCCCCATTTCAAATACGTACTTACACATTATAACTCACATTTTGCTATTAATGCAATTTAGCCCAAAAATAAAATTAAGCACTAAATCAAGGAATTTTCCAAATGATTTTCACACAGAGCATATTTAATAAATCGAAAAACATAAAATTTTCAAAATTTCACTATTTTAAATTCAGATTTGTGGTTACGAAACCACTATTCCGATTAGACCCTATTTTAAGCTGTTACACTAAATTTGTGTTCATGGATTGAATTGAATGAAATGAATAATTGAATGGTTGAATTTGGATTGACTTAGATCAAGGACCAAGAAAAACAGACTTAGATTGAGGGAAGTCCAAAATCGTTGAGTAGTCAGCTCGAATCTATTTAAATCCGTACGAGGTAAGTCAAAATACAAATATGCATCATATTGGTGTCTATTATAAATTTCGTGCTTTATAAACTATTTTTGGATGGCGATGAGAGCCTGAATTAGTATTCCGAGTCAATTCCGAATGAGAAATGGTAAAATGACATCATGTAAGACCTTGTCTGAGACGTAGGCATTGATTAGAGAATTGCATGTAAGACTGTGTTTAGGACACTGGCATTGTAAATGTTTCCTATCTGGGACAATGGCATCGGTATTGAATGACATGTAAGACCACGTCAAGGACGTTGGCATTGTATAAGGCCTTTATGATCTATGTAACATTTTTGAAAGATAAAAAGAGAAACTCTGAGAAAGGAAATATGCATACTTTATATGTCTGACTCAGGTACGTCTATTCTGTACTGAATTTTTGAGTAAGAGATATACTACTGTGAAATAGAATTCTGTTACAAATGAGTAAATCTGATTTGTAAGTTAATTATACGAAATGGTTATCACGTTTTGTTCAAGAATTGCATATTCTTGTATTTGGCTTACTAAGCTCATTGTAGCTTACTCTATTTATTCCTTTAACTATTTTATAGATATCGTAGCTACTGAGGGCTCGGGGATAGTCAAGGATCTTTACCACACTATCGAGCTTAATTTTGGTACCTTTCGAATGTACAAAGTTTAAGTATGGCATGTATAGGCTAGAGTGTTTATGTATAAAGCTTGAATATGTTGATTTGTAATGCCATGTGAATTGGATGGCAAATTGTATGTTTGTGTTTAATTTTGGTCTATGGTTTGTGATGCCAAATTATGTAAGTTTAAGATGATCTTATGATCTAATTTTCTTTAGTCATCTTGAAACATGTCAAGGTGAAGAAATGGTAAGATTTGGATGTGGTAGGAAATAGATATGTACTATGTGTTTGGCCATGAACTTCGTTTGCGATAAAGACATGTTTGTGTGGGATTTGAATATAGATGTGTATATGAATGGTTTGATCATGTTGAGGTATGTTTTAAGGCATTGAATTAAGTTGAAATTGTGGCATGAATTGGCTTATAGATATGACCCTTTAATGGGTGGAAAGTATGACTTAAACCAAGTCTGCTTAGTGCCACACGGCTAGGGCACACGGGCGTGCCTTAAGGCCGTGTTGATTTTTCTAGTATTGGGCATAAATCTCGCACGGCCAAGAGACACGGACGTGTCTCGTGGCTATGGCAAAAAGTCAATATGCCTACTCTTTTTTGGCACGGCTTGGGTGTACGGGCATGCTTGATTCTTGTGTGGGGCACACGGCCTGGTCACACGGGCGTGTGACCTCCAAAAGTTGGAAAAAATTTTATGTGTTCTGAAGTTTACGAACGTATTCGGTTTAGTCCCAACCTTGTCTAAATGTATATTTGAGGTCTAGTGGACTTTCAAAAAGAGACTTTGTGTTTGAATTTTGTTATAATCTCGGAATATTCTGTTCTAATCTGTTCTAAATATCCGGTAACACCCCTTCTTATTCCGGTGACAGCAACGGGATAGGGGTGTTATATTTGGTTGGTATCAGAGCTACGGTTTAGTGATTCTAGGATTAATGTAGAGTGTTTGAGTCTAGCTATACATGCCATATATCTGAATTTCGATAGTGTGATGAATCTTGATAAATGAAATGTGTCTTTCATATTGTAATGGATCTTGAAAGAGCCGTAGCTGATGATGTTGAAAGTAATGCACATGCTACCACTCAAGGGACAGCGCCATCTGATTCTAGACCTGTTACAAGTGGTAATGAGGGAGAAGCTAAGCAAGCTTTCTTCTAAATGATGAATGAGTGGTTCACTCAGTATGTCCGAACAAATCCGGCTGTTCAACCCCCACCCCTGACTGTTCTTCAACAAAATGTTGTACCACCTATGATTAATCTGGTTCGTTTGAGTAAGCCTCCAGTGGACAAGATTAGAAAGTATGGGGCTGAAGAGTTTCGAGCTACTACTGATGATGATGTCGAGCTGGCTAAATTTTGGTTGGAAAACACGATCCGAGTTCTTGATGAATTGTCGTGCACTCCAGAGGAAAGCGTTAAATGTGCGGTTTTATTGTTACGAGACTCTACAACCATTGGTGGAAAACACTAACATCTGTAGTTCCGAGTGAACGAATTACATGGGATTACTTTCAAGTTGAGTTTAGAAAGAAATATATCAGTCAACGTTTCATTGATCAGAAACGTAAAGAGTTTCTTGAATTGAAACAAGGCAACAAATCTGTTACGGAATATGAACGAGAATTCGTAAGATTGAGCCAGTACGCACGAGAGTGTGTAGCCTTATTGGCCACTATGTGTAAAAGATTTGTTGAAGGTCTGAATGAAGATATTAAACTTCTGGTTGGAATTCTCAATCTGAATGAATTTGTTGTGCTAGTTGAAAGGGCTTGTAAAGCTGAAAAACTTTGTAAAGAAAAGAAAAAAGCTGATTCTAAAGCTAAAGAGGTTCGAAAAAGATCTTTAGGTAGATCATTTCAGTCTATGTCAAAGAAGTTTCGAGATGACCTTAACCTTTCAAAGATTATTATGGGATATTCTGGCATAGATCGTGACAGATCGCGTTCAAGTTTTAAAACTCCTGCTACATCTGTTGCTAGTGTTGAGAATATGAGATCTGAGAGACTTGAATGTGTACATTGTGGCAAGAGACATCCAGGAAGTTGTAAATTGAAAGATCAAGCCTGTTTCCGATGTGGATCCCTAGATCACTTTGTTAGAAACTGTCATGAATTTGTTGAGGAAGAGATAGTACAAAATCCGTGACCGGGTAATACTTCTACAAGAGGCAGAATTTCTAGAAGCACGAGAAATGCTAGTGTTGGTCAAAGAGTTACTAAAGATACGACTGCACAATCTGAAGCTCGTGCACCTGCTAGAGCCTACGCTGTCCGGGCACGTGAAGAAGCTTCGTCTCCTAATGTGATTACTGGTACTTTCACTCTTTATGATACCTCTGTGATTGCTTTGATAGATCCTAGATCAACGCATTCTTATATTTGTGTGAATTTAGCATATAGTAAGACTTTGCCTATAGAGTCTACTGAAGTTGTTATTAGAGTATCAAATCCCTTAGGCAAAAGTGTTTTGGTAGATAAGATTTGCAAGAATTGTCTATTAATGATTTGAGATATCTATTTCCTTGCTGATTTGATGCTATTGTTGTTTGATGAATTTGATACAATTCTGGGTATGGATTGGTTAACTCCGCATGATGCCGTCGTAAATTGCAAACAAAAAATTATTGATTTGAGATGTAAGAATGGTGAAACTATTAGAATCGAGTCTAGTGAATTCAATAGCTTACCAGCTGTAGCATCCGTATTAAAAGCTCAGAAGTATATGAGAAAAGGGTGTGAAGCCTACCTAGCTTATGTGATTAAGTCTAAGGTGTCCGATAAAAAAATTGAATCTGTGTCTGTCGTATGTGAATTTTCTGATGTATTTCTTGAAGAACTTTCGGGTTCACCTCTGATTCGAGAAGTTGAGTTTGGGATTGAATTAGTTCCAGGAACTGCTCCGATTTCAATAGCTTCGTATAGAATGGCACCAACTGAACTGAAAGAATTAAAAACTCAGTTACAAGAATTGACTGATCGAGGCTTTGCTAGACCGAGTTTCTCATCGTGGAGTGCTCCTGTTCTGTTCGTGAAAAAGAAAGTTGGCACAATGAGAATGTGTATTGATTATCATCAGCTTAACAAAGCGACTGTAAAGAATAAATACCCTCTGCCCCGAATTGATGATTTGTTTGATCAACTAAAATGTGCTTCTGTATTTTCGAAAATAGATCTGAGATTCGATTATGATCAGTTACGTGTGAAAGACTCTGACATTCTGAAAATAGCTTTTCGAATGAGGTACGGGCACTATGAATTTTTAGTTTTGCCTTTTGGATTAACGAATGCTCTTGCTGTGTTTATGGATCTGATGAACAGAGTTTTTAGACCGTATTTAGATCAATTTGTTGTTGTCTTCATTGATGATATATTGATCTACTCGAGGAATGAAAGTGATCATGCTGAACATTTAAGAATTGTACTTCAGACACTACGTGCTAATCAATTATATGCAAAATTTAGCAAATGTGAATTCTGGTTACATGAAGTTAGTTTTCTGGGTCACATTATATCTGCATCAGGTATCCCGGTTGATCCGAGCAAAATCTTAGCTATTTTAGATTGGAAACCTCAAAGAAATGTTTCTAAAGTTTGTAGTTTTCTAGGACTTGCTGGTTATTACCGTCGCTTTTTAAAGGGTTTCTTGGTAATTTCAACTCCGAAGACAAGACTGCTACAAAAAGATGTAAAGTTTGAATGGTCTGAAAAATGTCAGAATAGTTTTGATCAGTTGAAAGCTATGTTAACTAAAGCTCCTGTACTTGCGCAACTTAAAACGGGTAAAGAACTTGTTATATATAGTGATGCTTCGTTGAATGGACTGGGTTGCGTTTTAATCCAAGAAGGAAAGGTTATAGCATATGCCTCTAGACAATTAAAGCCACACGAGAAGAACTATCTGACACATTATCTTGAGTTAGCTGCCATTGTTTTTACACTGAAAATTTGGCGTCACTACCTGTTCGGCGAGAAATGTCACTTATTTTTAGATAATAAAAGTTTGAAATATCTGATGACTCAGAAAGATTTGAATCTGCAGCAGCGAAGATGGTTGGAACTGTTAAAAGACTATGAACTTGTTATTGATTATCATCCGGGTAAAGAAAATGTGGTAGCTGATGCTTTGAGCCAAAAATCACTATCTGTATTGTGTGCTTTAAGTACCGGTATTGATCTGAATGATAATGATTCCGTGTCGGCTGAATTAAAAGTAAAACCTTTGTTTTTGTAACAAATTATTGATGCTCAGAAAGTAGATAATGAATTGCTAGCGAAACGAGCTCATTGTGATTCCAATTCTGAATTCCAAGTTGATGTAGATGATTGTTTGAGATTCAGAAATAGAATTTGCGTTTTGAGAAATTCTGAAATGATTCAGACGATTTTAAGTGAAGCACATAGTAGTAAATTCTCTATACATCCGGGTAGCACAAAAATGTATAATGATTTAAAATGGTTATACTAGTGGTCAGGAATGAAAAGAGATATATCTGATTTTGTTCTGAAATGCTTAATATGTTAGCAAGTAAAAGCGAAACATTAGTTGCCTTCAGGTTTGCTACAACCGATTATGATTCCTGAATGAAAATGGGATAGAGTGACTATGGATTTTGTTTCCGGTTTACCCCTATCTCTGAAAAAGAAAGATTCAATTTGGGTTGTCGTAGATCAATTGACGAAGTCTACTCATTTTATTCCGATATGATCTGACTGCTCACTTGAAAAGTTAGCTGAGCGTTACATTTCTGATATTATGAGGTTGCACGGGGTACCACTATCTATTGTGTCTGATAGAGATCCAAGGTTTACTTTAAGATTCTAGAAAAAGTTTCAAGAAGCTTTAGGTACTAAATTACACTTCAGTACTGCTTTTCACCCGCAGACAGATGGCCAGTCTGAGCAGATCATTTAGATACTCGAGGACATGCTTAGATGTTGTATTCTGGAGTTTAAAGGTATGTGGGAACGGTATTTACCTTTAATAGAATTTACATACAATAATAGTTTTCAGTCAAGCATAAAAATGGCCCCGTATGAAGCCTTGTATGGTAGAAAATGTAGAACTCCATTATACTGGTTTGAGCTCAGTGAAAATAAGATTTATGGGATTGATCTGATAAAAGAAATAGAACAGAAAGTGAAAGTGATATGAGATATTCTAAAGGCAGCATCTGATTGTCAGAAGTCATATGCGGATCTGAAATGGAAAGATATTGAATTTGAGATTGGGGACAAAGTATTTCGGAAAGTGTCTCTGTGGAAGAAACTGTTTCAGTTAGGCAAAAAGGGCAAATTGAGTCCGAGGTTCATAGGACCATATGAGATTATTGAACGAGTTGGGCCGGTTGCTTATAGACTGATGTTGCCACCTGAGCTAGAAAAGATACATAATGTATTTCACATGTCGATGCTTCGGCGTTGTAGATCTGATCCATCTCATGTGATATCTCCTTCTGAGATTGAATTAAAGTCTGATATGTCTTACGATGAAAAACCTATCCGTATCTTAGCACGAGAAATAAAAGAATTGAGAAACAAGCAAATTTCGCTAGTAAAAGTACTGTGGCATTGTCACGGACTGGAAGAGGCTACCTGGGAGCCTGAAAGTGCAATGAGACAGCAATATCTGAATCTATTTAGCGGTAAGATTTTTGGGGACGAAAATCCCTAAGAGGGAGAATTGTAACAGCCCGGTTTGGACCCTAGTCGGAAAAGTGGTTTCAGAACCACATATCTAAGTCTGAAAATGTTCTGATATTATTTTCTGTGTTAATGGTATATGAATCTGCATCTGTGAAATTTCTGCGATTTAATTTGTTTGTCTCTGTGCTTAATTGTGAAAAATGATTAAATTGTATATGTGAGAAAATTGGTATGCTATATGTTTAAGTGTTCAATTGAAATGGCTTTTACTGATTATGGCCTTATGTGACAATTAAACCATTGAAGGTTTAAATAGTCATAAATGACCTTAAAACATATGTTTTATTATAGTTTAAATGAGGGACAAATTGGTAATTATTATTTTTTATGAGTTAATGAAACAAAACAAAGAAAATATGGTCATAAAATGGTTCTCTTCCACCGAAAAATCAAAGAAAAGAAAGGTTTAAAAGCTTCCATGCATTTGGCTAGTTTCTAGCTTGATCAAAGGTCCGTTTTTAATCTATTTTTGATAATTTCTATGTTTCTGTGATCGTTGCTTCCTATTCTTTCATGCCCATGTCTCAATTTCTATTTTTGATGAAGTTTATGAAAAATGCCATTGATGCTATTTAGAGCTTTGTGATGAAATTGAATGAATAATATTGGATAGGTGTTGAATAAGCATGTTTTGCCACGAAATTTTGATGATTTTGAGCTATATGGGTTAAATTGTGAAAATGACAATTGTGGGGACTAATTTGTACAATAAATGAAATATATGAACTGATATGAGTTCCATGTACATTTGGTCAAGCCATAGTCTTGGTGAATTTGGTATACTTGTGGATTTGTGAAAAATGTACTAAATTGTTGAAATGTGTAAATGTGAGGGCCAAAATGTAACGTGCCCTAAATTTGTGTTCATGGATTGAATTGAATGAATTTAGATTGATTAAGATCAAGAACCAAGAGAAACGGACTTATATTGAGGGAAGTCCAAAATCATTGAGTAGTCGGCTTGAATCTGTTTAAATTCGTACGAGGTAAGTGAAAATACAAATATGCATCATATTGGTGTCTGTTATAAATTTCTTGCTTTATAAACTATTTTTGGATGGCCATGAGAGCCAGAATTAGTATTCCGAGTCAATTCCGAATGAGAAATGGTAAAATGATATCATGTAAGACCACGAACAGGACGTAGGCATTAATAAGAGAATTGCGTGTAAGACCGCGTCTGGGATACTGGCATCATAAATGTTTCGTGTAAGACCCTATCTGGGACAGTGGCATCGGTATTGATTGACATGTAAGACCACATCGGGGACGTTGGCATTGTATAAGGCCTTTATGATCTCTGTAACATTTTTGAAAGATAAAAGGAGAAATTTCGAGAAAGGAAATATGCATACTTTATATGTCTGACTCAGGTACGTCTGTTCTGTACTGAATTTCTGAGTACGAAAAATATACTACTGTGAAATAGAATTCTATTACCAATGAGTAAATCTGATTTGTAAGTTGATTATACAAAATGGATATCATGTTTTGTTCAAGAATTGCATATGCTTGTATTTGGCTTACTAAGCTCATTGTAGCTTACTCTGTTTATTCCATTAACTGTTTTATAGATATCGTAGCTACTGAGGGCTTAGGGATAGTCAAGGATCTTCACCACACTATCGAGCTTAATTTTGGTACCTTTTGAATGTACAAAGTTTAAGTATGGCATGTACAGGCTAGAGTGTTTATGTATAAAGCTTGAATATGTTGATTTGTAATGCCATGTGAATTGGATGGCGAATGGTATGTTTGTGTTTGATTTTGGTCTATGGTTTGTGATGCCAAATTATGTAAGTTTAAGATGGTCTTATGATCTAATTTGCTTTGGTCATCTTGAAACATGTCAAGGTGAAAAAATGGTAAGATTTGGATGTGGTATGAAGTAGATATGTACTATGTGTTTGGTCATGAACTTCGTTTGTGATAAAGACATGTTTGTGTGAGATTTGAATATGAATGTGTATATGAATGGTTTGATCATGTTGAGGTATGTTTTAAGGCATTGAATTAAGTTGAAATTGTGGCATGAATTGGCTTGTAGATATGACCCTTTAATGGGTGGAAAGTATGACTTACACCAAGTCTGCTTAGTGCCACATGTCTAGGGCACACGGGCGTGCCTTAAGGCCATGTTGATTTTGCTAGTATTAGGCATAAAACCCGCACGGCCAAGACACACGGGTGTGTCTCGTGGCGGTGGCAAAAAGTCAATATGCCTACTCTTTTTTGGCACAGCTTGGGTGAACGGGCATGCCTAAGTCTCATGTCGGGAACATGGCTTGGTCACACGGGCGTGTGACCTCCAAAAGTTGGAAAATTTTTTATGTGGTTTGAAGTTTACGAACATATTCAGTTTAGTCCCGACCTTGTTTAAGTGTATGTTTGAGGTCTAGTGGACTTTCAAAAGGGGACTTTATGTTTGAATTTTGTTATGACCTCTGAATATTTTGTTCTGATCTGTTCTCAATATCGGGTAATGCCCCTACTTATTTCGGCAACAGTAACGGGATAGGGGTGTTACACAGGAGGAGGGCCAGGGTGGACGGGCCAGTCAGAGCTAGACCCCCTGTTACTAGTGCTGCTAGAGTGCAACCTTGTGTTGAGTGTGCGAGGAGTCATACTGGGGAATGTTGGAAGAGCTTGGGAGCTTGCTTGAGATGTGGGTCGATAGAGCACCGTATCAGGGATTGTCCGCAAAGCCTATTACAGATGCAAGCTACTAGATTGGGTATTGTGCAGCCACTGAGAGGTGGACAACAACCATTGAGAGGTCGTGGTCAGGCTAGAGGTGGAAATGATTTGGGCCGTGGTGAAAGAGCACCAGGCAAAGGTGCTGGTTATGCGGAGGCGAGGCAGCCAGCTTTGGTCTACGCAGCACATCACCGAGAGGATGGAGACGCTCCAGACGAGAATACTGGTACGTGCTTTTCTCATATTGTTTTATATACCTAATCTGCAATTAGAGTTAGAGTTCGCAGCAGAAGCATAGTGGTGTCACTTGAGTAGTGCAGTTAGTTGATAGTTGGAAATTTCAAGGACGAAATTTCTTTATGCGGGTAGAGTTGTAACGCCCTGAATTTTAGGCTTAGGAGAAATGGACTTTGTGTATTAGAGAAATTTGGATTTTTGTTGGATGAAAAATTTCACAATGTCATGTTTGGTATGTTGGTTAAGTGATTTGAAGTGTTTGGAGCTATCTAAGAAGTCCTGGGTTCAAACTAAGACTTTAGTGAAAATTTTAGTTTTTTTCCTTAAGGTGGATTTGGCGTAGCTGGAAGGCCTTATTAATATTTTTGGTTAAAGCTTGACGCATGGAAGTAGGTGGTCTGGTGGCAATGTGGCGTTAGTAGGAAGCATGTGGTTCGGGGTTCAAGTCCTTGCCTTCGCAATATTTTTATTTTCACCTATGTTAGCATGAAAGCTAGCGTTTAAGCCTTATAGTTAGTTGGGACTGATTTATGACACAAGAAGCTAGACGACAAAGTGGCAAGTGGTGTGAAAGGAGCTTGGAGGGCTGGAGTTTGAGCTACGCCTTGCGCATGGAGATCGAATTTTGCTGCTTATGTGGGGAAGGAGTTGGAGTTTGATCGAAACTCCTCTTGGTAGTGGATTGAATTGGTCAAGCGGTGGAAAATTTGAAATAAGTGGTTAATGTTCGGTGGAAGGGATTTGACTGGAATTCAAATTGGATTGTTGGCTAAAATCAAGGAGAAATCAATGAGTTGGATAGGGGAAGCTCTTTGGTGCCGAAAATAGGTTTACCCTTTTCGGTTTTGGCAAAAGGTGGTCTCTTTATTTTTGTTTTCGCTCAATTCCTTTAGTGTTGAATTTGCTTCTGGGGGAAATATTGCTCTTTCATTTAGCCTATTGGTTTTTTTTAGTTCTTTTTGCATTTTTTAGTAGTGGCCGAATTACCTTTGGGGCATATTGTTTTTTTCTCTTCTTTTGACTACACCGATTGTTTCCCTTCTCACCATATTTCACTTTTCTTCATTTTGCCGAACACACTTCTTTTTATTTAGACTCATCTATCTTTCTATAGCCGATGGGCATATTTTTCTTTTCCCTCAATTTTGTTTCCCTTATCTGTCAATCAATTTTTCCTAGACCGATTGCTCTTCTTTCTCTTTTTTATCAAGATCGATTGTTCTTTCTTCTTTCTCTGACAAAGCTGATTGCTTACTTATGCCCTTATTGTGAACTTGCATTTTAGCCCTCCACTTTTTGGTGTTTGGCCAATTATATCAAAGGATGTTGGCTGATTTTTTTCTTCTTTGTTTTGCTATCACTTATCCTAGGTGGGAAGGGGGTAGAGCTTTATTGGGAATCTGAAATCCCTCCATCAACAATCGTTTGATTTTAGGGTAAGGGTACTAACCGATTGCTCCATAACTATGTATGGGGACTTTAAGTCATTTTTGTCCCATGGACGTTTGTGCCTAATAAGATGTTTTGTTAGCACTGATATTCGACCAAGAAGCACTTTTGATTATAGTCAGTAGATTTAGGGGGGATTCAAGAATTTTCGTGCGCCTAATGTGAGTAGTTGTGTTTTGGATAAGTATTGAAAGTGGTTAACTCTATGGGGCAGATTAACTAACAAGGTGTTACTGGATTTTTAGATTATGTACGAGGTGGATAGTCGCACGGCTCGTATTCATGTAAACCCCTAACCCGAATCCGTTGCTGGAATGGGGTTATGAGGCATTACCGGACAATGTACAACTTTTATTCATTTAATAATCACATTATAAATTTAAATAACATATTATAATCACACATTTATTAGCAACAAATATAGCATGTATCAAAACACATTGATTAATACTATAGGCGGCAAAGATTCATAAAATGTGGTCTACTAACTTGCAATACTCACTGTATGTAATAATACCTCATAGCATATTTACAAAATCCTTAACAAACTTGAACAAACATTAATACCAAATTAAAACATTATAAGTCATCAAATATATAAACAAACACATCACCTAAACGTCATACTATTTGTCCAAATATAATATACACTCAACCTCCTCATTATCATTACTTAACATAGGTTACTATTCAGTTGGTCTTTTTCCAATGCTTGAGCCGAATGCAATTGCTCTTAACATTTATGCTTAGACAAATGTCCACTTTCAACTTTCCCATTCATTAAACATGTCAAAACATTTCAAAGAACTAAACCCAAATATCTAACATAATTTGCTTTTCTCATTAATATATCACAAATATACATATATGCATACTACATAGCAACCATTTTGACTAACACTTTAACTAGCCAAAACCGAATTCATACATGCTAATATTATCTATCATGAAACATATAAAAAAATTCATATATAAGACTAATTCAATGATCTCATATTCGACTAAATACATAAGCAAATATATAACCAAAATTTATTCAGTAAATATGTTTAATAATTTATCTACCCAATCAAATAGGCCAACCACAGTTTAGCTTCACATCTAATATATCATATATATTATATTATACTAACCAAGATTAATTAAACCTAAAGCTTACCAAATTATATCAACTACACATCAAAACATATCGTGACATTTAATATAAACCAAAGCTAAATAAACACTCCATAATCACATATATCAACCATATTATTTAATTAAAACACGAAACTATACTTAGCAAAATGATCAAGCCATTTTCGCATGGCTTATATATACATACCAAAATCAGATTTGTTCACAAGATAGTTTAACCTATACACGCCATAAGTTTTGAGTTTAGCTTCTAAAAGTACAGATAATTAAACGATACTGTGGACGACTTCACCGATGATCCCCGAGCACGTAACAACCTCCAAAATCTATAAAACCAAGGCAAACATATACACACAATAAGGTATTATAGCTTAGTAAGTCATAAGAAAATATACAACCCATTAACATTAATAAATCAATGAAATAAAAATAGATTCATACTTTAATGTTCACTCATTCATGTTCAATTTGCTAAATTTCAATATATTAAACATAAAGCCATACATTAATCCATCTTTGTCGAATTCACATGTAATTATAAACATAACTGTAATTCTTACAATCATATTCACATTTACATGTTTGGCCGAATACATAGTTCCATGAATTCATCAACTTTTATTTTCATCTCATATAATTTGCATTATAATTACAATAGCCAACTTACCTTATAACACAAAAACAACTAACTAACATATACCTGTTCACTTTAGCTCATTTTAAATATGCATTTACCACTTCAGCACAAAGTCTCGTAAGCAAAAACTCTTTATAATTCACCGGCATCAAGCCTGCTAGATATAAACTTGAATTCACACCGGCACGAAGCCTGCTACGCATGTAGCCTAAATTATATTCGCCAGCAATAAGCCTGTTGGCATTAAGCCCGATTTCTTGTAACACCCAAAATTCGGCCTGGAAGTTAGGCCCAAATCTGGCGTGTTACATTGAGGTGTTTTTCGAAAACCTTGTTTCCATTGAAAACCATTCTTATTAAAACTTGTTGCCATTTAAAAATTGTGTAAAATCTCAAATTTCGTATGCATATTTTTAAAATGGGGTATATTAAAAGACGTTCTCTTCTAAAATTTTATTACCTTTAAAACCTGAATTGTTACGGAAGCCTAAATTAAAACAGTTGCGAAAACGTGATATTTTGAAAAATAGTTGTTGTTTTAGAAAAACCTTGTTTAACTTCTAGCAATTATAAAACAATAAATAAAATCCCAAATGTAAAAACCGGAATGTTTAATAGACCTTATTACAACCCAAATCGGAATAAAGTACTTAAAAGTAAATCAAGACAGAGCATAAGCAATGTGTGGCCTTCTCTGAGTCCCTCGTAGCACCGATACTCCTAAAGATAGGGATTACCTGATAGGTATCTGAAGTTAATCCATGCTCTGAACACTGCTATGCCCAGAAGCCAATAATAATCACACCCTTGACTCCCCAGAGGGTATGTCGGTCAACTACAGTCACCACCACCGTGACCCAACGGCATACAGATCAACGAATGATCCAACGCCTAACCCAAACGAACAAGCCACAACGTGAAAGGGATAAGCCAAGAAAGGTATGCCTACTCTCCGCATGGTTTGCTCTATTTAAAGCTAGCTCCGCACCTATTCTCATGTTAGCTTTCCGACTTGGGATTCTCCATCAATCCCCCAAAACTAAAGCATTAGCAAAATAATCAACCTTTGCGTGTAAAGGGATGCAAACCATAGTCCTCTCCATAACCATGTCACGACACCACCACTAGGACACAAGCTCCTTTGTGTCATAAGTCCAACACATTTAACTTTAAAGCCCGCATACTCGCTTCCAGATTTATTTAAAAGAAAAACCAAAATAAATTGCAAGAGCCAAGACTTGAACCTTGGACCCCCTTGCTTCTTTTATGGTGTCACTTCCTTGTCACCTAAGTAGCGCCACTTTGCCACTACACCACACTCCTTTTTGTGCCTTATTTTACCTTGATTTATTTAAGAGTCATACCACTTGAGATCAGGGTTCCACTAAGGCTAAAAATCAAAATTTTTCCTACGGCCTAACTTGAACCTGGGACTTCATAGTACCCTCCAAACACTCCAAAATCACACATTTGAATTATTTAAGCTGCCTTTTAACCGATCCAAAACTCAAGGTCCAATACTTCTAGGCCCAAAATTCGGGGCGTTACATTTCTATTCATTGGCATTAAGCCTGCTAGGCATAAAGCCTGAATTATATTTTCTTTCATAATTAACTCAAGCACACTTTCAAGCATAAGAAATTCGATTATCACACATATTCCATTCAATTTCTCAATATCAAAACTTAGTCCAAACAACTCAAATATTTTCATTTCAAACACAATATATTCGACTATTATCCAATTAGCCACATAATTAAATTTTAACATTGTAAACAAATATTTATTCAAAACAAGAACGTTTAAATGCTTATTGACTTACCTCGGTGATCGTGATGAGATGAAGTAATAAAATCGATCGTACCTAGAAACTAACTATTATCACGATAAAAAGGCAAGTGCACCTATTGAATACTAGTATAGATAGTGGCAAGACTGGAATATTGAATCCAAGGAACTAAAAGTACTAGTAATAACTTCCATCCCATTATCTAGCCTAAAAATAAAGATGTGGTTTGTGTAAACTAATTAACTCTAAACTAAACTGAAGAAACGACATAGAGTAAATTGGGAGATTGCTTTTGGGAAAAGCTGATTGATGAGGGCAATACCTAAGGAAGAATCCACCTAGACTTCACTTGTTACCTAACTCTAAACTAGACAATTTCTTCATTTGACTTGATCCGTAGAGATCCGTAAATTATGTTAATACCTCCGTCGAGGATAAGAACAACTAATCCTAGGTTGATTAATTGAAATCTCTTTCTACTTAAAACCCTTAGTCTTGTATTAACTCGATCTATGGCTCCCCATATTAGATTTGACTCTAATCCGGTAGATTTTCGTCTTCATATGTCTAGGATTGCATCAACTCTGCTTAATTGTGTTGGATCTACTCCTATATAGGGACTTTTGCTCCTCTATAAAAGCACATTCGACTTAAATCAATGTCTCAGAAATATTATTTCAATAGTTAAAAACACAATTAAGAACAAATCAAATATTTATCATATAGTTCAGATAACAATAACAAGATTCATCTTAGGTTTCATCCCCCTTAGAGATTTGGGGTTTAGTTCATGTTTATAAAAAGAAGCATCTCAGAATAACGAAAATAACAAAACATAAGAAAACCCAAAACTCCTGAAAGGATAGAAGGGAGATCCTCTGTCTTGTTGTAGATCCTAGTTTTTGAGATGAATTAATCAGGTTTCCTTCAAGTGATTCCCTGCATTTAACTTCCCATCTTAGCAGGAATAATGTGCTCAGCACTCTCATCTACTGTACACCCTTGTAGTTGCCTCCTGGGGTCTATATACAGAGTTTAGAATGTCTTTCTTAGCCTTAAGTAGCCTTTCCCAAGTGAAATTGAACTTCCTCACGACAGGGACACGTCCGTGTGCCACGCCCATGTGGGTCAACTTTGGGCCATGCTCGAGCCTGTTAATGTGGCACGGCCGTGTGACACGCCCGTGATGTGAACCTCTAGGCCGTGTTGTTTTCACACCTTGGCCCATTTTCTCTGTTTTCAGCCTGTTTCTTATTCTTTTCACTCTTCTATGATTTCATAAGTATAAAACATGAAATTAAAGGATTAGGAGCATCAAATTCCACAAATTCAATGATAATTCATCCATAAATCTGCTAAATATAGGATAGAAAATATGTATAATTTATAGTTTATCAAATACCTCTACACTTAAGCCTTTGCTTGTCCTCAAGCAAAATCACAACTCACAATTAAAATCATTCTTCTCAACTTATAATCCTTGTCAATAATGTTTCAAACTAATCCACAAGCAATCATACAATGAAAATTCAACCAGAAGAAAATTAAAGTCTCAAACACTCTAAGTTGAGAATTTTATCACTGAAACATAAGGTTTCTCCCTTTTCCTCAGTAGTTACCTTTTAATTCAAAATCAACAAGAGTTGACATCCTCACTAAAAATTCACTCCATCCACTCAAAGTGTTTAGGGTTCAAAAATTTAAGCACTCAGTAGTCAATCTGAAAAGCTATTACCATAAGCTTGTAGGAAAATCGAATCTCTACCACTATGTATTGATATGACACATCGATCAAAAGGTCTTTAAATGGTTGTAATGGGGCTTTGGTTAGGGGTGTCGTCACAAGTTGAAAAGGATGGTTAGAATCGAGATTGAATTGAAAAATCATCTAACTAGAATAACAAATCAGTATTGACTCACTCAAAGCAATAATAAAAGTGAGCACGAAAGGATGTATGCTCAAAAGGCTCAAAAGTCTCACCAGAATTATGGCTTTTGATGTCAATCTTGTGAATTTCAAATTTCAAGATAATACTTAAAATTGGGGAAAACAACCTAGAAAAATTGTAAATTCTCAAAAATTTCAACTTATCATGCTTGATTCCCTAATGTCTTAAGGTTTGAATAATCAAAGCATAAGTACCTATGTATTCATTCTCAACATATCAATAAAAATTATAAATCAATCAGAATTCATCTTAATAGGGGATTGAGAATAATGTAGAGAGTGAAAGTGAGAATTCGAAATTTGAGAACAATGCAACAAGTGATTTCCCCCCACACTTAAAATGTACATTGCCCTCAATGTACAAAGATACTTTAGTACCAATAGAAGTATAAAATCATAAGATGGGGAGAGAAATGAAACTCCCTGAATATTGGATGAATTCCTTGAGCTGGGTGTGAAGATTTGTAGGGAAGGGTGTTTATCCATAATTTTCATGCCAAAAGTATATGATGATCGGGGTCGTGGTGGCTATGGTCTTGGTCATGTAGGAACCAGCAGTCCTGACAGGGTTTTCCCATTAGATACAAATATGAGCTACAAAGCTCTTTTGAAACTGCTATAGCATTTATCAGTTTTAGGGAATTTGGATTAGCAAAATGTACTCGTTAGGAAATAGCCAATATGAAATAATTGAAATAAAATAAACTAAGTTCTAAAAATACTAAAATTCAATTAATGAAAAAGATAAGATAAAAGAAAAAGGAAAAATAAAAATAAAAATGAAGGAGAAGATAAAAGGACTCATGAGTCCTAATCTTCAGATGGCTCGTGAGGTGGGGACGGTGGTGTGAGGTGAAGATGTTGACAAATCTGAGCTAAAGTAGCATCAATGTGATCGAATCGCTGAAAACATTGTTGCTGGAATTGGGCGAACTGCTCAGATGTAACACCCCTCGCCCATATCCAATGCCAGAACAGGGTTCGAGATGCCACCGGACTTAAACTCAACCAACTATATAAAACCAGGCCGTAAAAAAATGTGATCAATTTAAAATTTTTCATTTCACATGCATATTGTCTCTTAAATGGGCTTACGAAGCCTAAAATATTCATTCGAGATGGTTCGGGACCAAATTGGGGACTCTCAAGCACTTAAGAAGCTATATTTAAAATTTGCTAACAAGCACGTCACACGCCCGTGTGACTCCACCACACTCCCGTGTGAACCTCCAACACGACCGTGTTAACAGCCTGTGGAGCAATCTGTCCAAACACACATGGCCAGGACACACGCCCGTGTGTGCTACCCGTGCTAAACTCCCAAACTTAAGGATTTCATGCAACATAATACAGGGGACACACGGTTGCACAACACACCCGTGGGAGCAAACCATGTGTGACACACGGTTTAGACACACGCGTGTGTCTACCTGTATGGACAATTACAAGGCTATTTTTCCAAGCCAATTGTCACCCGTATGACGTATGCACACATACTTATCCAATAATATACAACTTGTCATAAATGAGCTCTTAAACATTTACAACCATGCTATGATCATATCAAATCCTTATACACCAAATATAATAGAATTTACTCACACCATTACCATAATCTTGTCATGACCATCACTAAGCATGCATAATCATATCCATAAACCATTCATGAGGTAATATTAACTATTTACCAATACTTTAGTATTGCATCCGTTGCTTACTCATCACTGAATTTCAATGCAATCTTTAAGCATACATGTTATGAGCCACACCATAAGAGATAATAACATACAAGCATAAGAATAATCATATAGGTCCATAACATTACTAGCCAACATAGGCCAATTTACAAGAATACATATTACCTTAACCATAAGCCAATGCCTTTGGCTAAATCATAATATTACGTACTCAACATTACAACCCTATACATGCCATAGACTCAAAAACACTTGGATTTACTTACACCGATAGCGTAAACTCGACAGTGTGATAATATCTCTGACGGCCTCCTACCTGAGCTAACCTGGTAACCCTGAGAATATAGGAAAGAAAGGGGGAGTAAGCTTTACGCTTAGTAAGTTCATATAAAAACAATAAGCAACTCATTAACATATTTCATCAATGTTTACAACATATTTCCAAGTTCGTGACAAGCTATCATCCTGCGCAATAGTCACTAAATCATTTATATCTGGAGCTACGAAACTCCAACTTAAGTTCCGTTAATTTTCCTTGAAACTAGACTCATATACTTTCTAGCATAAAATTTCCAGAATTTTTGCTTGGCCAGTTAGTACAATTTATTCTTCAAAGTTTTCCCTGATTCACTATTTGATAGTTTTGACCCTTTTGTACTCAAATCCAATTATCTCATAGCACAAGACTCGAATAATGTTCTTGTCTATTTCTTTTGAAACTAGACTCACTTAGAATTCTAAACATATAAATTACAACTTATAATTATTTCTGTACAATTTATAATGATTTTCTCAAACCAGAACAGGGGATTTTAGAGTCATTCTGACTCTATCTCATTCAACTTCAAATATCTCATTCTAGGCAATTCTTTTGCTTTCATGGTTTATTTTATGAGAAACTAGACTCGTTAAGATTTAATTTCATATTTTATTCAGCCTATAACTCATCTCCCACTATTTTTAGTGTATTTTCAAATTTACACCACTGCAGTAACCCAAAACTGTCCAGGCTAAATTACTCAATCATGATCATTGTTCACCAATCAATACAATATCATTTCATTCATCATGGTAAGAACACATAGCTATGCAACATAAGCATGGACCCATAATCTCAATGTCAACAAGAATCAAAGACTTATTCCAAATCATGCCATTCTCATAACATTCACCAATTGCTATATACATCATAGATTATCACATATCATTGAACAATTATACTTACTCACTGAGCACTTTCTGTACATTAATTATACACATACTTAATTATGCCAATCACAGTATACAGTACCATTTTATTTCACCTGTATGTTCACTTAGCATATAGTACAGTTAGTCTAATACCATTGAGCAATTTCCGAATATAACTAGATATACAGAGGTTAGCATGTAAGTGTCGAACAGACACGGCAGAGCCATAAAGTAGCTGAAGCTACTAACAATAAGGTAGCCGAAGCTACAATCAGTGTGGTAGCCAAAGCTACAATTAGTAACAGTACAGAAGTTAACCACGGGTCTACTCACATAAGTTGACAGGTGTCTGCAACACATGCAAGACCACCCAGCACAAGGGTAACTATAACAGTCAATACAGTGGGGCCCTCTAGTGACATGTCACCTATATCCATGTCTATTCCTACTTGCTCAACCAGGATTTACAGTCTATATAACATTTCATAATATCAGTACTTTCAGAAGCACATACAGTAACTAATCGGAATTTACAGTCAATACAACTTTCCATATATAGTTACCATATAATATATGCAATAATAATAAGGAATATAATTCAAGCATAAATTTTGCATTATTGATACCATATGAACTTACTTGTTCCAATGGAATATCATATTCCATCAAATTCCCAATGCATTCCATCATCACATAATTGATTTCAACACTTGGCATCACTTTCCCATATACAATATTTCCAACATAAAATTCAATACCATCGTAGCAAGATAATTTCCAAATATATTAGCAATAACATGAATATCATGCTTATTTAATCATACGAACTTACCTCGAAGGTAATTCCGATTAATTACTCCATTTTAATCCATAACCTCATACTTTCCGATTTAAGCCCAAATCTCAATTTTCTTGATCTAACATGATAAAATTCACTCATTTAATCACTAAATTAATTAAAGCAATCCAAATTCACAAATTTAGCAACTCACAACCATCATTATTAAACACATTAACAACTTTGCATAATAACCTTTGTAAGGTGTTTTCATGCAAATTTCCTTCACAAAGTTGTTTATTAGGCAACTACAACTCATATTCTTCTAAAAAAACTCAGCAAACAACACATATATGTTCATGGCGAAACCCTAGACTCTTAATTATTTTGCAAAATAGTCCCCTCTTATGAAAGCTCATGCTTTAGGGGGTTCTAAAAATGTAAAAATCATCAAGAAAGGCATCTAAATCACTTACTTATTAGGGAAATATGTTGTTGAAATTTCTAGCTCTCAAACCCCTATTTTGCTGCCATTTTCATGGAAGAGATGGAGAAAAGAGAAAGAAAAATGGCAACTTTTTCTTTTTACCTTATTTTATTACCCAATATTCACCTAATACACCCAACTTTGACTTTTCCATACCCTTTTTGTCCCTATGGCTGGCCATCACACTTCTAATTGCCTAATTTCACTTTAAAGACCCCTAACTTAAGGTACAATGCAATTTAACACCATTAGGCATCAAAACACAACTTTTACCTATTACGCGATTTAGCTCTTTTTTGAAATTGGACTAGAAATCGCTAAAATTAACTTACCAAAATTTACATGCACTTATAAAATTATAATATAACACATAAAATAATACAAAAATAACTTTCTCCGGCCTTGAAATAGTGGTTCCAAAACCACTGTTTCGAGTAGGCCCAAAATCGAGCTGTTACATCGGAAGTGACGTAGCCTGAAGCTGTAGAATGAACTGGGCGGTGAGTAGGTGGTGGCTCAGTTGGTGCCTCCTCCTGTGGTGGGACATTATCAGTAATGTCCTCGGGGTCCTCCTACTCAGCATTCTAGAATAAGCAGTATTGTGGAGGATCGGTCCCGTGTCGGTGTTGAATCATCCTCAAGTGAAGCATGCTCTGGATGCCCCGTGGGGACATCAGGCCAACTAGAGTATAGGAGGATGTTTGGGCTGCGGTGTTGAGTAGGCTGAAGTAGCAGGCCAATCACATAATGTACGGGCCCATCGAGATTACGCTCTTATGGTGTCGCTCTGTCTGGTGTTGGATGGCATGGGCGATGAAATAGGCGAGGTCGATCACGTGTGCATGTGCCATGCTCCACAAAAAGTAGGCATCGTGGGTGTTGGCGATGCTGGTGCTTTCTCGCTTGCCTGTCAATGTATGCGCGAGTAAGGCGTAAATGTACCTCAGTGAAGGAGCGAGAGCTGTCGCCTTGGAGCGACTGGGGTCGTATGTGGCCGAGACTAGGCCTAGGGCCCACCAACATTTGACTGGAGAGAGATGTATGTGGCGGTGGAGCTTGAAAAAGTTTTCCTCCTCCATAAACTGCTCAGTGACAGGCCTAGTGCTGTACCAAACTCTGGTAAACTGAGTTGTCGAACAAAGCCTCCTAGACGGAATTGAATCGTCCCTGGATCGTCGAGTCAGGTCATGACCGTCTGGAGATGGAATGTAGAGCAGAACTCTAGGGTGAGGTCGAGGTAAGTGGGCTCCAAGATTTGGAAGAATTAGTCCCACGGGTCCGTCGTCAATAAGGCTCATACCGCGTCTGCTAGTTGGACCCGTTCTAGTGTGGCCCAATCGATGCATCTCCCTACTCCTAGGGGCCTCACCCTTAAAATCTAAAATAGTTCCTCTTGGGAACTTTGCGATAACTAGAGGAAAGAATGGCAAACTTCAATAGTGGGTCTAGAAGAGGAACCACCGGGCCCCTTTCACTTTTTGGAAGCAGGTACGACAGCTTTTTTTCCTCGTGATGATGACATTTTACCTGAAATAGAATAGAAAAAGAGAGAACTGTATTATGGAAACTCATAAAGCACTAAATAACAAATTAAGCTTAATCAAGAATTACTAAGTGCTTCATACAAAAGGTAATTTCACTAACCTTGATACCATATTAGATTCATCCTAAGCAGAAATAATGAAGACAATGGTTGTTCTAGTGGGTTTTTATAATCAATGTATGCCTAGAGCCTATTGCATGAGATAATTAAGAGTGGTAGTAAGAGAATGATTCAAAGTGGCATTATTCTAAATCAATAGATCATGGATATTGAATGGATATCAATTTTAAGCATTTGAGAATAAAAAAAATATGAATGAAGGAATAAAGTATTAGAAATAATTAGAAACTAAATAAAATAGAAAAAAAAAGAGTTAATAACAAAGAAAAGAGAAAAGGGAACTGAATGGGCAATTGTAAGGGGCAGAGCACGGTCGTGGTGGTGCTTGCACGGGCTTAGTGGTCTGGCTAAGGTCAGCGGCGGCGCTAAAGAGGGTTGGTATAGGTTTTGGGTGGAGGGAGTTTTAGGGTTTTAGTGGAGAAGAAGATGAATAGTGGGGGTTTGATATAGGAACTGGGGCACACGGGCATGTCACACTCCTATGTGAATCGTTTTCATCCCGTATGGTTGAAATTGGAGGATTGTGGCGTGCCTGGTTCGTGACACAGCCCCGTGTTCCTAGGGCATGTTGGGGCACAATGCCGTGTTGCACGATCGTGTCCTTCGATGTTTGCTTCTCCCATGTCCGTGGAGGGGGTAACACGCCCATGTATGAATTGGCAGGTTTGACCACGAGGTTAGGACATGGGCATGTCACATGTTCGTGTCGATTTGTCAGGATTGGCCACGGCCACCTCGCACGGTCGTGGTTACTTGTCGCAGCCCGTGTTAGGAAAATTCTTGTCTTGTTTTTACACAGCCATCTTGCATGACCCTTTTTTTTCCAATGGTGTCCCCACGGCCTTAGACACGCCTGTGGGCATGGCTGTGTGGCTTGGAAAACCTACATTCAGAGGGTTAGTTGATGAATTAGAGAGTTTAAATAAAAGAATTTACTGTGTCAGTGCTCGGGTTGCCTCCCGAGAAGCACTTGTTTATAGTCTAAGCTTAATTTTCCTCAAGCTTTCATGGACACAGTGGTTTGAAGAGTTGAAATTCTTCTATCCTGCTTTCAATTTTATTATCAACATAATGTTTAAGTCGTGTATAATTTACCTTGAAAGTGCTGAGTGTCTTGTGAGTTATCTCGATTGTACCATAGGGAAAGATTTTCATTACTGTGAAAGTAGGTGTCTCACTTCTATGAAGTTTTGCATTTGAAATTTGAGGATTTTCCTCCTTTAAGAATACCTTATCCCCTACCTTAAATTGATTCTTTTTTACCTTAGGATTGTCTTGGTGATGCTCTAGGTTGGTGTGACATATTTTGGGTTTTTTCTTGTTGATAGTTTAGCCACTCATCTAGTTCCTCAATCTGGAGCATTTGTAGTACGTTTCCCTTGGATGGACTTGTCTGTGGTTGGGTCACCCTTATGTGAAGTGTATCCTACAAAGAATGTTGGATGGTGAGATCATTCTTATTATTAAGCTTCGTAATATTATCTTTATTATCAATAGACTTATTAGAGTTACGAGCTTGTAAAGTAACTTTGTCATCACCTACACGAAGTGTAAGCTTGCTTGTTCCTACATCAATTATGGTTCTAGCATTTGTTAAAAAGGGTCGCTCTAGAATTAAGGGTACATTGCTATCCTCATCAATGTCTAGAACAACAAAGTCGACTAGGAATATAAATTTATCAATTTTTACAAGCACATCTTCAGTTATGCCCTTTGGAAATCTAATGGTTTTATCAGCCAATTGGATGCTCATCTTAGTTTGTTTAGGTTTCCAAGGAACTAGTTGTTTAAACAATTTATAAGGCATTACATTAATACTAGCCCCTAAATCAGCTAAAGCATTTTTGACGTCTAAACTACCAAGTAAACAAGGAATTGTAAAACTCCCTTGATCTTTTAGTTTGTTGGGCAGCTTATTCTGTAAAATAGCTGAGCACACTGTATTCAGTTCCACATGAGATGTCTCCTCTAGCTTTCATTTATTCGTCAGTAGCTCTCTTAAAAATTTAATGGCATTTGGCATCATAGTCTCCTTACATGGCTCTGGGTTGGTTTTGGTTAACCCTTCCTCATCTCTTGTATCCACGGCATTAAGTTGCTCCTTAAGGTTAGTCTCAGTGTTGCTTGGTAACCCACATTGTGGTCGTTTAGAAATTAGCTTAGCGAGCTGGCCTATTTGAGTTTCGAGTCCTTGAATGGATGCTTGCTGGTTCTTCAATGTCATTTTGTTGTTCTGGAAATGGGTTTTTGACATGGCGACAAATTTTGTGAGCATCTCTTCAAGGTTCGACTTTTTCTCTTGCGGATAAGGCGGTTGTTTAAATCCCAGAGGGGGTGGTTGCCTTTGATTTCCTTGTCCTCCCCATGAGAAATTTGGGTGGTTCCTCCAACCTACATTGTAAGTCTTACTATAAGGGTTATTTTGGGATCTAGAATTATTACCCATATAGTTAGCTTGCTCAGTTTCCATGCCATGTCCATAGGAAGAGTAATCAGAATTGCTCATGTTTCCTTGGATTGAGTCACATTGCATCGCTGGGTGTATCTGCGTAGAACCAACAAAATTATCAATCTTTTTATTAAGCAGTTCTACTTGATTAGAAAGCATGGTGATTGCATCAATATTGAAAACTTTGGCAGCTTTCTGTGGCTTTGTTCTCATGACTTGCCACTGATAGTTATTAAGTGACATCTCATCTATAAACTCGTAAGCTGCTTCTGTTGTTTTATTGTTGATTGTTCCACCGACGGCTGCATCGATCATTTGTCTCGTCAAAGTATTCAAACTGTTGTGAAAGGTTTGAACTTGTAACCATAGAGGTAACCCATGGTGAGGGTACCTTCTCAATAAGTCCTTGTATCTCTCCCAAGCATTGTAAAGTGTTTCTAAATCCATCTACACAAAAGAAGAGATATCATTCCTTAATTTAGTCATTTTAGCTGGCGGAAAATATTTGAGCAAAAAATATTTTTTGTCATTTGTTCCCATGTAATGATAGACCCTCGTGGTAAAGAATTTAACCACTGTTTAACTTTATTTCTCAAGGAGAATGGGAATAACCGAAGACAAATGGCATCATCAGAAACGCCATTTATTTTAAATGTGTCGCAAAATTCCAAGAGATTGGCTAAATGAGCATTAGGATCCTCATCCTACAAACCATCAAACTGAACAAATTGTTGTATCATCTGAATAGTGTTAGGTTTCAGTTCAAAATTATTTGCAGCAATCATAGGCCTAACAATACTAGATTCAGTACCAGCCAAATTAGGTTTAGCATAATCATACATAGTACGCGGAGCAGGATTTTGCTCAACAGGATTTGCAGCTACTATAGGAGGTAGCTGATTATTGTGATTTGCCTCCATCTCTTCAGCAGGTTCAGGTTCTTCTTGACTTTGTTCTGATATTGCAAGCTTCTTCTTATCTCTCTGCGAGTTCGACAGACTGTAGCTTCTAAATCGTTGTCAAACAATAATGGTCCTCTTGGGTTTCTTCTAGTTATAAACTAAAGGCACCTAGAAGGGAAAAAGAAAAAGAAAGTTTTAGTAAATAAAACCTAAAATAAAAGTAGGAAATAAATTACAATAAAAAATGGCTAAAGTAGTAGGAATCGAGTGTTCCTAATATTTCAGTTCCCCGACAACTGAGCCAAAAACTTGATCGTGATGAGATGAAGTAATAAAATCGATCGTACCTGGAAACTAACTGTTATCAGAATAAAAAGGCAAGCGCACCTATCGAATACTAGTATAGCTTGTGGCAAGACCGGAATATCAAATCGAAGGAACTTAAAGTACTAGTAATAATTTCCTTCCTATTATCTAGCCTAAAAATAAAGAGGTGGTTTGGGTAAACTAATTAACTCTAAACTAAACTGAAGAAATGACAAAGAATAAATTGGGAGATTGCTTTTGGGAAAAACTGATTGATGAGGGCAATACCTAAGGAAGAATCCACCTAGACTTCACTTGGTACCTAACTCTGAACTAGTCAATTTCTTTATTTGACTTGATCCGTAGAGATCCCTAAATTATGTTAATACCTCCGTCGAGGATAAGAACAACTAATCCTAGGTTGATTAACTGAAATCTCTTTCTAATTAAAACCCCTAGTCTTGCATTAACTTGATTTATGGCTCCTCATATTAGATTTGACTCTAATCCGGTAGATTTTTCTCGTCCTATGTCTAGGATTGCGATCAACTCTGCTTAATTGTGTTTATATAAGGACTTTTGCTCCTCTATATAAGCACATTCGACTTAACTCAATATCCCAGAAATATCAATTCAAGAGTTAAAAACACAATTAAGAACAAATCAAATATTTATCATATAGTTCAGATAATAATAAAAAGATTCATCTTAGGTTTCATCCCCCTTAGATATTTGGGGTTTAGTTCATGTTTATAAAAAAAAAAAACATCTCAGAATAAATAAAATAGCAAAACATAAGAAAACCCAAAACTCCTGAAAGGATAGAAAGGAGATCCTCTATCTTGATGTAGATCTTGGTTTCTGAGATGGATCAATCAACTTTCCTTTGAGTGATTCCCTGCCTTTACTTCCCCTCTTGGCGGGAATAATGTGCTCAGCACTCTGCTCTATTTTACACCCTTGTAGTTAGGGTCTTTATATAGAGTTTAGAATGACTTTCTTAGCTCCTAAATAGCCTTTCCAGAGTGAAATTGAACTTTCTCATGACAGGGACACGCCCGTGTACCACGGCTGTGTGAGTCGACTTTGGGCCGTGCTCGAGCCTATTAATGTGGCACGGCCGTGTGACACGCCCGTATAGTGAACCTCTTGCCAGTGTTGTTGTCACACCTTGGCCCATTTTCTCCGTTTTCAACCCGTTTCTTGTTCTTTTCACTCTCTTATGCTCTCCTAAGTATAAAATATGAAATTAAAGGATTAGGAGCATCAAATTCCAAAAATGCAATGATAATTCATCCATAGATGTGCTAAATATGGGATAGAAAATATGTATAATTTACAGTTTATCACTCAGATATCGACGAACGACGTAAATCGACTATTCATCTATTTTTGTTTTTCCCCGATCCGAATTCGATTTTCTCTTTTCTTGATCTAGATTAATTTAAAATAAATTTATTTAATCAAATATTCAATCCAATTCACTCAAAAACACATAAATGGGAAAATTGCACTTTTGCCCCATACATTTACACTTTTAGCAATTTAGTCCAAAATCCACAAAACACAAAATAAGCATAATTTGCTTGCACTAAGCTAAGGCCGAATACTCCCTATGCCCCTACAAGTCCTCACATTTAATTTATTTCACAATCTAGTCCGTCTATATACCATTTTTGCAATTAAGCCCTGTTTACTTAATTTATATGATAATTTCCAATACAAACTTAATAATCTAGCACATATCTTCTATTTAACAAAATCAAACACAAATTTCACCAAGATATCAATAATGGTAGAACACAAAATCATCATCAAAATCAAAAATTAGGACATGGGCTTTGAACATCTCATAGCAACGATCTCAAAAACGTAAAAATTATCCAAAACCGAGCTTATTACATACCTTAATCAAACTCAACAATGGCTAAATGCCTTAGTTTGTTTTTTTCTTCTCTTTTTAATGATATTCGATCATGCAAAGATGAAAGTAACAATGTTTTCTTTTATTTTATGTTTTATTATAACTTAATGATTTGTTTAATTACCAAACTAACCTTACTAACTAAAATAAAAATCAGTATAAAACATGCATTAAACCGTCCCTCATTTTAATAATGGCCAAATTACTATTTCAACACTCCATGATATAAAAAGAAATGCAATTCGGCCCTTGCACTTTAAACCACCAAATTTTCATTTTACGCGATTAAGCCCCTTTTTTAAATTGGGCATCCAAACAAAAAAATTTTTAAATGAAATTTTAGCACACACAATTTCACACATTACAAACACCAAAAATAATTTTAAAATATTTTTCTGACTCGAATTTTGTGGTCCCAAAACCACCATTCCGATTAGGGTCTAAATCGGACTGTCACAACTCTCCACCCTTAGGGATTTTCGTCCCCGAAAATCTTACCGGTGTAAAGGTTTGGATAATGTTCTTTCATCAAAATCTCTAGCTCCCAAGTTGCTTCCTTGACCCCTTGTTTATGCCACAACACTTTCACTAATGAAATCTTCTTATTTCGCAATTCTTTAACTTCGTGAGTTAGAATACGAATTGGTTCTTCCTCATAACTTAAATCAGACTGTAACTCAATCTCTAACGGACTAATCACATGTGAGGGGTCGGATCTATATTGTCGAAGCATTGAAACGTGAAATACATTATGCACCTTTTCTAATTTAGGTGGCAACAACAATCTGTACGCAACCAGCCCAATCCGTTCAATAATCTCATACGGCCCAATAAATCTCGGACTCAATTTGCCTTTGTGACCAAATAGGAGTATTTTCTTCCACAGCGAGACTTTCAAAAACACCTTATCTCCAATCTGAAACTCTATATCTTTACATTTCAAGTCAGCATATGATTTCTGACGATCTGGCACTGCTTTCAAACTTTCACGGATTACTTTTACTTTATGTTCAGTCTCTTTCATCAAATCAACCCTGTGTATCTTATTTTCACTGAGCTCAGTCTAATATAAAGGTGTATGACATTTACGACTATACAAAGCCTCATAAGGTTCCATTTTGGTACTCAATTGAAAGCTATTATTATATGCAAATTCAATCAGAGGCAAGTAACGATCCTACATACCTTTAAACTCGAGAATGCAACGTCTCAACATATCCTCAAGTATCTGAATGATTTGTTCAGACTGATCATCTGTCTAGGGATGGAAAGTAGTGCTAAAATGTAGTTTAGTACCCAGTGCATCGTGCAGTTTCTTCCAAAATCACGATGTAAACCTCGGTTCTCTATCCGAAACAATAGAAATAGGTACCCCGTGCAATCTCACGATCTGAGAAATATATAACTCAGCAAGTTTATCAAGTGAATAATCAATACGGACCAGAATAAAGTGAGCTAATTTTGTTAATCTATCAATAATAACCCAGGTTGCATCTTTCTTGCTAGATGTCAATGGTAAACCAGATACATAAGCCATTGTGACTCGGTCCCATTTCCATTCAGGTATCATGATTGGCTGAAGCAATCTAGAAGGTACCTGATGCTCGGCTTTTACTTACTGATATATTAAACTCTTCGAAACAAAGTCAGAAATGTCTCGTTTCATATTGTGCCACCAATAGTGCTGTTTCAAATTGTTATACATTTTTGTGCTGCCCAGATGAATAGATAATCAACTATTATGAGCTTCATTCAGTATCATCTGTATCAACTCTGAATCTTTTGGAACACATAATCGATTTCTAAATCTTAAACAGTCTTCGGTATCAACAACGAACTCTGATTCGGCATTCAGGTCATCCTAAGCCCTTTTTGCAATTAAATCAACATCAGTTTTTTGAGCTTCACAAATCTATTGAATAAATAACGGTTTTGCTTTTAACTCAACTATTATCGCACTATCGTCAGATATAGCTATATGCGCGTTCATTACACGCAAAGCAAACAGTGATTTATGTCTCAGGGCATCTGCAACAACATTAGCTTTCCCTGGATGATAATCAATCACAAGTTCATAATCTTTTAGCAACTCTATCCACCGTCATTGTCTCAAATTCAGATCTTTTTGAGTCATCAAGTACTTCAGGCTCTTGTGATCAGAATAAATGTGACATTTCTTACCAAACAAGTAGTGACACCATATTTTTAATGCAAACACAATAGCAACCAATTCGAGATCGTGCGTCAAATAGTTCTTTTCATGCGGCTTTAACTGTCTCGAAGCATAAGCTACAACTTTGCCTTCCTGCATCAAAACACAGCCCAAACTATTCAAAGATGCATTGCTATAACTGACAAATTCTTTGCCTGATTCAGGCTGAACTAACACCAGAGCTTCGGTCAAAAGGGCTTTCAACTGATCAAAGCTTTTCTAGCACTTTTCTGACCGTTCGAACTTAACATATTTCTGAAGTAGCCTCGTCATCGGGGTCGCAATCATAGAAAAACCTTTCACGAACCGTCTATAATAACCAGCAAGTCCCAAAAAACTCTGAACTTCAGAAACATTTTTTAGTGGCTTCCAGTGAAGAATAGCCGAAATTTTACTCAGATCAACCTAAATACCCGCTGCTTATACAACATGCCCCAGAAAGCTGACTTCACGTAACTAGAATTCACATTTACTAAATTTTGCGTACAACTTCTTATCTCGCAAAATCTGTAACACAAGTCTCAAATGCTCAACATGCTCGGTTTCATCACGTGAATAGATCAAAATGTCATGTATAAACATAACCAAAAATCGATCCAAATATTGTCTTAAGATCCGATTCGTCAAATCCATGAAAACAACATCTACATTAGTGAGTCTGAATGGCATAACCAGAAACTCATAATGTTCGTACCTCGTTCAAAATGCAGTTTTAGGCACATCAAAATCTCGAACTTGCAACTGATAATAACCCGATCTCAAATCTATCTTCGAAAACACTGAAGCCCCTTTTAACTGATCGAACAGGTCATTAATCCGAGGTAACAGATATTTATTCTTTATAGTCACTTTATTGAGTTGTTGATAGTCGATGTACATTCTCATAGTCTCGTCATTCTTTTTCACAAATAGCACTGGCGCACCCCAAGGAGAAAAACTCAGTTGCGCAAAACCCCTATCAGTCAATTCTTGCAACTGTGTTTTCAAATCTTTTAGTTCAGTAGGTGCCATCCGATACGGAGCTATCGAAATCGGAGTTGTCCCCAGTATTAATTCAATACCAAACTCTACCTCTCTGATAGGTGGCAAACTCAAAAATTCTTTAGGAAACACATCCAGATACTCGCATACAACTGGTACTGATTCAATTTTCTTTTCAGTCACTTTACTATCAAGCACATAAGCAAAGTAAGATTCATAACCTTTTCTCACATACTTCTAAATTAACATCGAGGATATAACTGCTGGTAAACCACTCAGATCATTAGATTCAATCCGAATAATCTCGTTGTTCTGACATCTCAAATAAATGGTCTTTCTTTTGCAATTAACAACTGTATCATGCAAAGTCAACCAATGTATACCCAGAATTATATCGAACTCGTCAAAAGGTAACAACATGAAATCAGCCAGAAAACATGAATCTTGAATCATCAACGGGCAATTTTTAAACACTTTATTAGCCAGAACACACCGGCCTAGGGGGTTTGACACTCGAATCACAAACTCAGTAGACTCAATAGGTAGAGTCTTACTAGATACTAATGTCTTACACACATATGAATGAGTCGAACCAGGATCAGTCAATGCAATAACACTAGTATCATAAAGAATGAAAGTACAGGTAATAACATCTAGGAAAGAAGCCTCCTCACGAGCACGTATAGCATAAGCTCTGGTAGGTTCACGAGCCTCGGATCAAACTGCTGTATCTTTCATCCCTCTCTCGCCGCCACTCACATTACCTGAATGCCTAGTTGGTCTGCTTCGTGCTATCATATTATTCGGCCTCGCACTCTAAACAGTATTTTGCTCGGCTAACATCAAGCAATCTCAGATAAAATGATCTACCGATCCATATTTAAAACAATACCGATCATGCAATCTACAATCTTCAAAATGCCATTTACCACAATGTTTGCACTCAACACTATTCTGTCGAACGTTTCCAACACTAGCAATCGATGTGGCTCGTGAACTCACAGGAGGTCATTTCTATCACGTCTAGAAAAGCCCGTAGTAGTCTTAGATGGACCAGAATCATCTCAGAACTTCTTCGATGAAGACTGAAAATTTTTACCTGAAGATATTTTATGGAAATCTCTTGCTTCAACATCTACTTTTCTTTTCTCTTTCTCAAGCTCTTCGACTTTACAAGCTCGCTCAACAAGTACTAGGAATTCTTTAATTTCAAGTATGCCGACCAGTAATTTAATATCTTCATTCAACCCGTCTTCGAATCTTTTACACATTATTACTTCTATCGAAACACACTCTCGGGCATATCTACTGAGTCTCACAAACTCCTGCTCATATTTAGTAACTGCCAAATGACCCTGTTTAAGCTCGAGAAATTCTTTACGTTTCTGATCAATGAATCGCTGACTGATGTATTTCTTGCGACACTCAATCTGAAAGAATTCCCAAGTGACTCGCTATTTTGGTACAACTGAAACCAAAGTGTTCCACCAATGATTGGTAGAGCCACGTAACAAAGATATGGAACATTTTAAGCACTCATCATGTGTGCATGATAATTCTTCGAATACGCGGATAGTGTTATCGAACCAGAATTTGGCCCGCTTAGCATCATCATCAATTGTGGCCTTGAATTTTTGAGCCCCGTACTTTCTGATTTTATCAATAGAAGGCTTAATTAATCTCATCGGATCAATCATCGGAGGTACCACAGGTATCAAAAATGGATTAATCGGGGGTGGGGGTTGTTGAACAGTTGGATTAGTTCAGATATACTGAGTAAACCAATCATTCATCATGTGGTAGAAGGCTTATTTAGCCTCTCCTTCATGGCCACTCGAGGTCGGTCGAGAATCAATAGGCGCTGTCCCTTTGTGGGAGCAGGCGCTATACTCTTAACATCATCAGCTACAGCTCAATCGGGATCCATTTATTATAAATTATGGCATGTATAGCTAAACTCACACATGCTGCGTTAGTCCTCCAATCGATTAAACCGTAGCTCTAATACCAATAAAATGTAACACCCCTAACATGAATCCGTCGTCGAAATAGGGTTATGAGGCATTACCGGGCAATGTACAACTTTTATTCATTTAACTAATCACATTATAAATTTAAATAACATATTATAATCATGCATTTATTATTAACAAATATAACATGTATCAAAACAAATTGATTAATAATATATGCAGCAAAGATTCAAAAAATATGGTCTACTAACTTGCAATACTCACTGTATGTAATAATACCTCATAGCATATTTACCAAATCTTTAACTTACTTGAACAAACATTAATACCAAATTAAAACATTACAAGTCATCAAATATATAAACAAACACATCACCTAAACGTCATACTATTTGTCCAAATATAATATACAAACAAACTCCTCATTATCATTACTTAACATAGGTTACTATTCATTTGGTCTTTTTCCAATGCTTGAGTCAAATACAATTGCTCTTAACATTTATGCTTAGACAAATGTCCACTTTCAACTTTCCCATTCATTAAACATGTCAAAACATTTTAAAGAACTAAACCCAAATATCTAACATAATTTGCTTTTCTCATTAATATATCACAAATATACATATATGCATACTACATAGCAACCATTTTGACTAACACTTTAACTAGCCAAAATCGAATCCATACATGCAAATATTATCTATCATGAAACATATAACAATAATGATCTCATATTCGACTAAATACATAAGTAAATATATAACCAAAATTTCTTCAATAAATATGTTTAATAATTTATCTACTCAATCAAATATGCCAACCATAGTTTAGCTTCACATCTAATATATCACATATATTATATTATACTAACCAAGATTAATTAAACCTAAAGCTTACCAAATTATATCAACTACATATCAAAACATATCGTGACATTTAATTATAAACCAAAGCTAAATAAACACTCCATAATCACATATATCAACCACACTATTTAATTAAAACATGAAACTATACTTAGCAAAATGATCAAGCCATTTTTGCATGGCTTATATATACATACCAAAATCAGATTTGTTCACAAGATAGTTTAACCTATACATGCCATAAGTTTTGAGTTTAGCTTTTACTAGTATAGATAATTAAACGATAGTGTGGACGACTTCACTGACGATCCCTGAGCACATAACGACCTCCAAAATCTATAAAACCAAGGCAAACATATACACACAATAAGGTATTATAGCTTAGTAAGTCATAAGCAAATATACAACCCATTAGCTGTAACAACCCAAACCTGGCCTAGACATTATGGCCAAATCTGGTGTGTCACGTGGACACTTGACTTAAACTTTGTTGTTCATTTAATAAAATGTTATGGTGTTTGTAGTTGAGTCGTGTTTAAGACTTGTAATTCAGAATCATCTTTAGTTTAAAAACCGTAGTTATTACCGAATAAAGTTCAATTTCAAGAGATTTGTTGTTGTGTTATCATCGTTAAGCTATCCATTCGTCATGTATGGCAAGTTTGAAAAAAAAACGTTTGATTAGATTTGAAAAGCCCGCGCGAGCTAGTTTACCGTAAAAAAATAATAAATAAAAACCCAAAACAAAATACCCGAGCGGCCTTATTACAACTTAAAATCGAAATTAAAATAAAATATTAATAAAGTCAATTTAGAAAACTATAAACTAGAAAGTAAATCACGTGGCCACTTTGAATCCCTCACAGCTCCAAGTCCTCTATGGTTGGGGGTTACCTACATGGATGGAAAAGAGAGGGTGAGTTTGTGAAAACTCAGTGTGTAAAGAAACCCAACTAGTGTCATAGACTAGTGCAAGCTCAGTCTGGGCCGAAGCCCTATTCAGATATAGATTAAACTGGGCCTTGGCCCTTTTTAGATACAGAGTGGGCTTTAGGCCGATTGCAGAAACAGATCAGTGTATATATATGCATGTATGCAAAGCCCAAGCCCAATCCAGCCCTACACACCACCCGTACCAGCCCTACACACCATGTGGGGAATAACTCAACCCACCCAGCCCTACACACCACAGTCGCAGCAATGCTGCTATTACAAAATCATGGCCAAGCCACCAGAATAGTAATACGAGGCAGAGCCTCTAAGCAGATTACGTGGCATTGCCACTTTTAGCACTTCCTCCGAACCAATAACCCAACCCCATGCAAATCAGAATATTACATGTCATAGGATACAGAATATCAGATACAGTAACATGTAAATCAGTCAACTACTTCTAGGGGTAAAATAGTCATTTAGCATCTAAGGGTAAAATAGTAAATTTCACCCTTTAGGGGTATTTTGGTAATTTTTCTATGCCTCTAAGTCTCATGCTTAATACAACCTTCTAACAGATCTACGTCGCTCTGAGCGACTCAAATAACCCATTTATTCATTCAGTGCCATCGGGCCCTAAAACCCCTAATGGGCCCGAGGGAGCCCACATGCTATTATGGCCCGCTTAGTTAGATTTTACACATATTATCGCAAATTAACATCCAATTTACTAGAAAACAATTACCGAGTTGTTTTACCCATATTGGCCTGTAAGCCCATTAGGCCCAATTCCGGCCCATCGAGGCCTAAAACCACCTAAGTGCACGAAAATACGCACGATAGCCCTTACCGTCCATTAATCTAGGCCCGTGATTTCAGATTGACCCACGAGCATTCGCACGCTCGCATGCCCACAAAATGCTGACTTTACGGCATTTTGGCTTTTCAGCTTTTGCCGTTTTAATCTATTAGAGGGTGTCGTTACACACCTGTGTACGAACTATGGCGAGATCCCGCGAGCAACCAACCTACATCAGTTTACCCACTATGTTATTCCATAATCCTATTACAACTATCAATATTTACCCCCTATACATTTTGCCATAACCAAATAATTCAATAAACATTTACCTTGGCCGAGATCTAACAAGTAGATCTGGATCACCTTGTGATCACTTGCTCACCCACACCCTTCACGAGATCAACCCATAAGTTCGGCTACAGAATCACTAGCAGACAACAAGAAAACTCTAAATTGGTTACCAAAGAGGAAGGCCGACAAGTGAAAAAGATTAGGGATTTCGGCTCTTTACCAATCACTAGAAAGAAGAGATTAAGAAATGAGACCACTTACCCAAAGGTTCACCTGCTTGTCTTGACAGAAGAGAGCCTCCAATCACTAGCCTAGTCCAGGTCTATTATAGATCTAGTCAGAACAATAGAGAGTATGAAGGTTTCAGTTTTGAAACAAAAGGTGGAAGAAGAAGAGAAGTTTATGAAAAGATAGGAGATGGTCAACAGAGAGATGAGAGGCTTGAGGGTTTCGACTTTTGTAAGAATAGAGACAAGGAAGGTTCGATCAAAAAAGAAATCGACTAGCAATAGTCCAAATGGTTCGAGTTTCAGTTTTTGGAAGCAATCGGCCAAGAGAACTTAGGGAAACCGATGCCAAATGATGATGAAGAAGAAAAGAAGATATGGAGTAAGGGATGAGAAAGGGTTCGGTCCTTTGAACAAGTTGGCACAAAGAAAGCTTACCATTTTAGTTTTCAGCTTTTAGAACCAACAGGGAGAAGGAAAAAGAAAGAATAAAGAGCCCTCAATTGAACTATACCTATTTGGCATAAAGAAACTAACCACACTTGTGAAATCCCGAAAGATTTGCCAAAAAAATTAGTACACACATACAACAAATGCAGAAAATGCTAGCCAAGTGACCATCAGTTTGCGGATGGAACACAGTGCTAAAATTCAATTTTGTTCCTAACTCCTCTTGTAAATTTTCTGAAAACCAAGATGTGAATCTCGGATCTCTATCCAAAATAATCGAACAAGGGCACTCCATGCAACCTCACAATCTTAGAAACATACAAACTGACTAGTTTCTCAAGTGAGAAATTAGTGCGCACAGGTATAAAGTGAGCAGATTTGGTTAGCCTATCCACAACAACCTAAACGGCATCTTTTTTCTTTGGCATCGAAGGCAACCCGAATACAAAATCCATGGTGATGCGGTCCCATTTCCACTCGAGAACCATCACAGGCTGAAGTAAACCTGAAGGCACTTGGTGTTTGGCCTTCACTTGCTGACAAATTAAACACTTGGAAACAAATTTCGATATGTCTCTCTTCATGCCCGACCACCAATACATTTTCTTCAAGTGAGTGTACATTTTTACACTACCCGGATAGATAAACAAGCAACCACTATGTGCCTCTCACAAAATCCTCTAAATAAGTTCATCATCTTTACGTACACTGACCCTATCTCAGAACCTTAAACATCTATCAGTACCAACCCGAAATTCTGATTCATTACCCGTCTCGCACTGAGTCATCTTGGCTTGCAAATCCTTATCTTTTTTCTAAGCTTCATAAATCTCTTGAAGGAACATCGATCTAGCTCTCATCTCGGTTAGATTCAAACCATTATCAGTTACAAATAACTGAGTATTCATGGCCCTCAAGGTGAATAATGACTTCTTACTCAAAGCATCAGCGACTACATTTGCCTTTCCGTGGTGGTAGTCAATTATCAACTCATAATCCTTTATCAACTCTAACCATCTTCATTGTCGTAGGTTCAACTCCTTTTAAGTCGTCAAATACTTTAAACTTTTATGGTCTGTGAATACTTGGCATTTCTCACCACACAAGTGGTGTCTCTATATCTTCAATGCAAACACGATGGTCGCCAACTCTAAATCGTGGGTCAGGTAGTTTTTCTCATGTGGCTTTAGTTGTCTTTAGGCATAGGCTACTACCATACATTCTTGCATAAGCACACACCCTAATCCATTCAAGGACGCATCGCTATACACCACAAATTCTTTTCATGGTTCCAGTTGCACTAAAACTGCGGCTTCGGTCAATAAAGCCTTTAGTTTCTCAAAGCTTTGTTGGCATTTTTTGTCCATTCAAACTTGACGTCTTTCTATAGTAATCTCGTCATCAGAGTAGCAATCATAGAAAACCCTTTTACAAATCGTCTGTAGTAGCCTACTAAGCCCAAAAAGCTTTTCATCTCCGATACATTTCTCGATAGTTTCCACTCAATAATAGCCAAGATCTTACTCGAGTCAACTCTAATCCTATCACCCGGCACTATGTGTCCCAAAAATCCCCCTCTCGAAGCCAAAACTCACTCTTATTGAACTTGGCGTACAACTACTTATCTCTCAAGGTTTGTGAAACTGTTCTCAAATGCTTCGCATGCTCACTCTCATCATGAGAATAAATGAGTATATCATTAATAAAGACTACGATGAACTTGTCCAAGTACAGTAAAAAAATACGTTTCATTAAATCCATAAATATCGCAGGGGCATTTGTTAAGCCGAAGGGCATGACGACGAACTCATAGTGACCATACCTCTTCTGAAATGGAGTTTTGTGGCACATCTTGCTCCTTAGCGCTCAGCTGGTAGTAGCCAGACCTTAAGTCTATCTTAGAAAACACGGTGGCTCCTTTCAATTGATCAAACAAGTCGTCAAGCCTCAGGAAAGGATACTTGTTCTTAATGGTAACCTTGTTGAGCTGTCGGTAGTCTATGCATAATCTCATTGAGCCATCCTTTTTCTTAACCAATAGCACCGGAGCACCTCACGGAGAATAACTAGGCCTCGCAAAGCCTTTATCCATTATCTCTTGCAACTGAACTTTCAACTCCTTTAACTCCGTTGGAGCCATCCCATATGGGGTAATTGAGATAGGTGTCGTACCAGAGACCAACTCGATACTAAACTCAACTTCCCTAGTTGGAGGTAATCCTGACAATTTTTTTAGAAACACATCTGGGTACTCACATACCACTGGCACTGACTCAATCTTCCATTCAAGCACTGGAGTATTCAACACAAAAGTGACATATGACTCATACCCTTTCCTTAAATATCTCTGAGCTATCATAGACAATATCACTAAAAGCAAGCTATTCGGTTCACCTGATTCAACACGAAGAACATTCCCGTTTTCACATTTCAGTTGAACGAAATTTCTTCCATAATTTACCACTAGATCATGGGTAGTCAACCAATCCATACCAAGGATTATGTCAAATTCATCAAATGGCAATAACATTATGTTAGCCGGAAAATGATGACCTCCAAATGTTAAGGGACAATTCCTACACACTTGGTCAACTAGCACATGCTTGCCTAGTGGGTTTGACACTTTTACCACGAATTCAGTAAACTCAACTAGCATTTTCATTTTAGACATCAATTTTATACAAATATAGGAATGGGTAGACCCTGGATCAATCAAAGCTACCAAAAAAATATCATAGCAAGAGAAGGTACCCGTGATCACATTGGGAGACAAAGCCTCTTCACAGGCACAAATAGCGTAGGTCCTCGCAGGTGCTCTATCCTCTGACGTCACAGCAAAATCTCTAGGCAAACCTCTGCTGTTAGCCCCACTACCCAGGTTCTTCTGTGGTCTACCCCTTAAAGGACCATTACTCGCTCTCACATCTTACTTTCTGTCTTTCTCATCCATCTTAAGATAGTTCTGGATGAAGTGGTCTAGTGAACCGCACTTGAAACAACCTCTTTCATTCCCTCAGCACTCACTGAAATGTCGTCTACCACACTATGAGCACTCTGGTCTATTTGGTCGAGAACTACCAACACTCGCGATAGAAGTGGTTTGAGCTTTGGACGCCGTGTACTGCTTATTCTTATTTCTGCTTGAAAACCCTACTAAAGCATTCGATCGAGTAGTAAGCTCTCTCAATATCTTGGATGAAGATTGATGTGATTTCCCCATCTATCTTTTCTTTGAGTCTCGAGACTCAATATAAGCTCTTTTCTTCTCATTGGCCAACTCTTCAGCCTTACACGCTCTCTCAACGAGCACCACAAATTCCCGTAACTCAAGAATGCCCACCAACAAGTGAATGTCTTCATTCAAACCGTCTTCAAATCTCTTACACATGGTGGCTTCTGTAAAGACGCACTCGCGTATATTTGTTGAGCCTTACAAACTCACGCTCATACTCCGTCACAATCATGCGGCCTTGCTTCAGCTCGAGAAATTCTTTTCTTTTCTGGTCGCTAAACCTTTTACTAATATACTTTTTATGGAACTCCTCTTGAAAGAATTTCCAACTTATCCTCTCTCTTGGTACAACTAACACAAGAGTATTCCACCACTAGTAGACTGAGTCCCGTAAAAGTGATACAACACATTTCATGCATTCATCAGGCGTGCATGACAGTTCCTCAAATACTCTATTGGTATTCTTTAACCAAAATTCTACTCTCTCCAGGTCATCATCTATGTTTTCCCGAAATTCCTCAACCCCATGCTTTCTAATTTTGTCTATTGGGGGTTCTCTCTCCTAACCATTTCTACTCCTTGAGGAGCTATAGAGGCAGGTTGAGGAATTGGATAAGGAAGGTGGAGTATTCAGATTTCCATGAATAAACTCTGAGTACCAAGAATTCATCATGTGGAGGTAGGCTTGTCTAGTACCTCTACCCTGACTCATTGTCACGGGCCCACTTTCAGCTGGTACGGTCCTTTCAGCGGGAGCCGGCGCATTGCTCTCCACATCATCTGCCATAGCTCCGTCAGGATCTATTTACTATATGAAAACATAATTTAAATTCATTAGGAGTCATCACACTATCATAGTACAATTATGGCATGTATAGCTACACTCATACACAAGTTAGGTTAGTCTAGAAACGATTAAACCTTAACTCTGATACCACTAAATGTAACACCCCTTACACGTATCTGATGTCGAAACAGGGTACAAAGCGTTATCTTAACATAAACACATACAAACATACATTTCTAGTTCATGAATCTTTGTTCCAATTTAAAACTTTTCAAACTTTGCCTTTAAGTCCCTAATATGAGCCTATGTGGCCCAAAACACACATTAGACACGATTCGAGACTATTTAAAGTACTTAGAAAACATTCAAGAAAAACCACTAAAAATAAGGCACACACCAGTGTAGATGGGCAACACGCTCGTGTGGCCTCAAAACATGGTTGTGCTAAAGGCCCGAGTAGCGTACACATTAGGCATATAGAGACACGCCCGTGCCCCTCACCCATGTGGTTTATTTTCAAACATTGAACTTACAAAGGTTTTCACACGGCATAACACACGCCCGTGTCCCTAGCCCATGTCCCTCACACAGCCATGACATGCCCATGTCTTAGCCCTTGTATGAAAACCTTGATATTTTGTTTTTGACATCAGCAACCATTTAAGGTCATACGACCATAACACACGCCCGTATACTAGGATGTGTCTTTCACATGGTTGACATACATGGTCGTGTCTCAACCCGTGTGGCTACTACTGTGCATATAATTTTTCCAACTTAAGGTGCAGGGTACACACGACCTAACCATACGCCTGTGGGGCAGACCGTGTGTCGCAGATGACCTAGCCACATGCCCGTGTCTCTACTCATGTAGATAATAAAAGGCTATCTACCAAGCCTTTTTGCCACCCTGAAACAAGATCAAGTATTTACCAATACAGACAACACATTTTATGACATGAATGTACTTCTAAAAATCCACAACCAAGTCATTCCCCTCACAAACACCTTACAATACTCATGCATTCACATCACATACTTAAGTGACTCAATCATGTACTTGTTCATCCATGCTAATTGCCCATTCATGAAAATATAACCATCTATATATATATATCATTAAACAAAAATTAGGCAATATCCATGGCCTTATACAAAATGAAGTATCTCAAGTCAAGCCAACATATTTGACCCAAAACTATATGGCACTTAACAAAAGACTAGTCTCTATACATGCCATTTCTTAAAATGATAAAGCTAACTATACCAAGTGCTTCAATTGATAGTTTAAGAGATGCATCTGACGTTCCTTGATCCATGAGCTAAATAGGTGGCAATATAGGAAAATGGAAAGGAAAATAGGGTAAGCATAAAGCTTAGTAAGTTGCAAGTAAATAATTAACAACAAATTTAACATACATTCACATAATCACAACATATCATAAATTGCACAAGAACCACAAATGGTTATGAACACAACTTACTCATTTTCATTCCTCACTAATCATACAATATAAGGTGAGCTCACATCTCATATATTTCAAGTAGTTACCTGTACCACTCATAATATCATCATAACATTTCTCATTCTTGACACAACTATAAATTTCCCATTGAACCATTTAGAATACGAAAGGGTATTCAATAAGCCTCAAACATAAGGTATTATGCTAATGCCATGTCCCAACAGGGTCTTACACTGGCTCGTATATCAAGTCGATGTCATGTCCCAAACATGGTCTTACACTGACTCTCATATATCGAGGCCGATGCCATGTCCAAGACCTGGTCTTACACTAGCTCTTCTCTATCTGTACCGATGCTATGTCCCAGACATGGTCTTACACTGGCTCACACATTGAGGCCGATGCCATGTCCCAGGCATGGTTTTACACTAGCATTTGTATGACTCTAGTCCCATGGCATGAATATCCTATCTATTCCTACTGTTCATCCGGGAGTTTACCACATTAAATTTCCCCATACATAGCTCATAAGCATATTCAAACATATTATGCAAAATTAATCATTCAATACAAAGTAATGGTAAAGTTGTATTATTTATGTACAACTTACCTCAGTATATAAAATGTGAGCGACTATTTAATTTAGTCACTAGCTCGGCCTTCCCCCAATCTAGGTCCGGATTTCATATTTCTTGATCTAGAATAATAAAATTCACTAATTTAATTATCACATTAATAAAAACATTCCACAATTCATATCTTGGAAAAATGACCATTTTGCCCCTAAACTTTAACAAAATTATAATTTTACCCCTAGGCTCGTAAATCAATTTTTATCAAATTTTCTCATTAATCAAGCCTAGCCGACTTCTATTCATACTTGAAGCAGCCCTCAATTCCAATTATTTCACACATTTACTACATATTTTACAACTTATGCAAATTGGTCCATTTTAGGTGTTTTTCACGAACACCACTTCACAAAAGTTGTTTATTTCACAACAAAGATTCATTTTCTGCCATGAAAATCCAGCAAGCAACATAAACACTCTCATGGTAAAACCCTAGGCTCTCAACCATTTTGCAAAATAGCCCCCTCAATAGTTAGCTCATGCTACAAGTGTCTTAAAAGTAGAAAAATTATCAAGAAAAGTTATCAAAATCACTTACTTATGAGAGAGCTTAATGGCTGCAAGTTTCAAGCTTTATAAACCCCTTTCTTGCTGATATTTTTGGCAAAAGAGAAGGAAAAATGAAAAAGATGATGGCTAGTCTATTAGGCCATTATTTTATTACAAATTAAGTCACCTAACTTTGACCAAAATTTGATTTTCTTAAATTTCCTTGTCTCATGGTCGGCCATCACTACATGGGCTTATTTTCTCTTTAAGGACCTTTACTTGTGGTTCTCTAGGTATTTAACATTTTTAGCTAATAAAATAAAACTTTTGCCCTTTATGCAATTTAATCCTTTTTTGCAAATAAACTCACAATCGCTAAAATTAATTCACCAAAATTTTCATGCACTCCTATCATCATGCTATAACACATAAAAAATATTAAAAATAATTTTTCTAACCTTGGATTTGTGGTTTCGAAAGCACTATTCCAACAAAGCCCAAAAACTGAGCTGTTACATATAATCTTGATATTTGTTGGTTTTGAATGCTTATTTATGCCATTGTTGTATGTGCATTGTTGAGCTTAGGTTGCTTTTGGTGAGGAATGTGGCTTGGAACATAGCCTATTTTGTCCACACAGGCAGAGACACGGGCGTGTGTCTCAGCCATGTGTGACTCACGGTCAGGTGACACGGCCGTGTATCCCCTGTTACCTCTTTAGAAAGCAAGTCAGTGAGTTACACGGGCTAGTCACACGGGCGTGTGGTTGGCCGTGTGACCCAAGTCAGTGAGTTACACGGGGTCAGACACTGGTTGAGACACAACCATGTGATCCCATTTTGAATACCCACATGGCCTGAGACACGAGCGTGTCTCTTGACCGTGTGATGGACACAGCCTGGCCACAAGATCGTGTGTTCCCTGCACTTTGAAAATTTCCAATGTTTTCCCAAAATTTCCTTAAGTTCATCTTTGAGTCTTGAATTTTTTTTAATGCTTGTTTTGAACCTTGAGGGCTCGAGTTAGGGACTATTTGATTGAATTTGAATAACTATTTTTTGGATATGAGAAATGAATATGAGAATGTATGATTGTGTAAGTGATAATTCTGGTAATGCTCCGTAACCCTATTCCGACGACGGATACAGGTTAAGGGTGTTACATGATTGGTTATTTATATAGCATGATTTTGAATGAAAATAAGGTTTATGTATGATAGATCAGTATCAGTAATTCGCTATGTAATGTTTGAAAGACTACTATACATGCACATAGAAAAGTTTTTGTATACACTTGAAATGGTGATTTGTTAAATGATACCACCTTGATGGTAAATTGAAAGTTGGATCAATGATCCTATTTACTAAAAGTATTTGATAATTTGAGCGCATGTTGAACATGCCAATAAAATGCGAAAATATTGAATTATGATTATGTATGAGATTGTATGACATACTGCATGTGCATTGAGGTGTGTTATTATTGTTGATAACATAGGACTTCCTTGGATTACTAGTGGCATATTAAGTTTTCATTTATTTGTAGTTAATGCAATACACTTGAAGTACTGAGGAGATTGGTGATTTTATCGCATTATTCGTTATTCGGTAGATTTTCTGCATTTATGATTATTCGGTGGTTTTATCATATCGAGCTTTGCTCGCATTCGTTGGAGTTTGGGAAACGAATTCTAGGGAACTTGTGGTGTGTAGCAAATGGTTGGGGTAGGATTCTCTTTACATTGCATCATGCTCACCACGTACTCAAATGTTATTGATTTATGTTACGTAATGTATTGTGTTGTATTGAATGGTATCCAAATTAATGATTGCTACTCGAATGAATGATGACCTATGCTCTTCCACCATTTGACACCGATTTTAGAAACAGCTATGTAATGATATGAGATTCCAATGACGGTTTTGTGTTCTTCTGTTAATGCTAATATGTTTCATTGTATTTGATATTTGTTACTGTTCAATTAATTATTTGACTATTTTTAGAGAATCACCTTGGACCTCGAACTATTTTTAGTAAGTATTATTAATAAGTCTCTATTTGTTTTGGTTTGTAATTATTAATTGCTTTTAGTTTTTCGCTTGGTAACTTTTTGTAACACCCCGAATTTTGGGCCTAGAAGAGATAAGCTTCGTGTGTCGGAAAAAATTTGGATTTTTGTTGTGCGAAAAAAATAAAATTATTATAAATTACATGTTTAGTTTAGTGGTCAAGTGATTTAGGGAGAGTTGGGAGTGTTGAAAAAGTTTGGGGTTCAAACTAGGACTTTAGCAAAAAAAATTTGCTGTGCATATGTTAGTATGAAGGCCAGCATTTAGGCCTTATACTTAGTTGGGGCTGATTCACGACACAAGGGTGCGCCTAGCCCAATGGCAAGAGGAGTTAAGAAGCAAGAAGGGAAGCTGGGGTTCAAGTTGCAGCATGCGCATAAGTGCTGGATTTTTTTTAAAAGCAACTTGAGTGGTCACAAAAAGGCTTATAACTAGTTGGGAAGGAAAAATGACACACATATGGTAGGTGGCGTGGTGGCAAGGGACGCTTGTAGCAGCCATGGGAATGGGGGTTTGAATTTGGGTGGTAACAAATATTTTTAGAACAACCTGGGTGCGGAATAATAGGCTTTAAAAGGAGTTGAGGTTGGAATATGTCACAAGGAGTGCTTGGGTACAGTGGCAGTAGCGTGTTAAGGGTTATGAAAGGGTAAAGGTTCGAATTGTAGGCCAGGCAAATATTTTATTTTTATTTTAAGGAAACCATGGCTTCAGCAAGTAAGCCTTAAAAGTATTTGTGACGAAATATAACACAAGAACAGCTTCGGTACGGTGGTCAGCAGCATGTTGAGGGACTTGGAGGACTGGGATTCGAGCTATTCTGTGTGCAAAAGAAACAATTATTTTGATGCTCATGCAGGGAGGAGTTTGTGGTTGACCGAAACACCCAGGTCTGGTCAGTGGAAGGAGTTTGAAAGTGATCCAAACAGTGGAATTTTGGATGGAATTGGAGATGAAGATTGGCATGGTTATTATGGAGATAAAATTTGAGAAAAATAAGGAATTTGAATTGGAAAGGGCTATGGCCGATTATGGGACATTGTTTTTCTATTTTATTTATTTTATTATTTTTTTGGTGCAAAATTCGGCAATAGGTGGGGAGGTGCTGAAAATAGGTGGTGTTCTTGTTTTTTTAAAAAAAGGTGACTTTGTTCTTCTATTCTATTTATTTTATTATTTCTTTCACACTTCTTATGTTTCTTTCTCTTGAAGCCGAATAACTCTTCTCCCTTTAGCAAAATTCTTTTTTGCCGTCTCCATCTCTTCAACCTTGATCAAACCAATTCTTGTTTTCAACTTTGCTCTCTTGGGCTCTCTTTAGTCGAATCCTCTTTAAGCAACCTTGTTCGTGTGATCGAAGGCTAAATCGCAGTAAGTGATTTTTTTTCTCTCTATTTGTTTCGGTAATTGTTGAACCAACCCTCCATCTCTCTCCTTTTGTGTTGCTTTTGTTTTTCCTCATTTAGAAAATAGCCGTATTATTTTTGAGATGGAAAAAGGAAGCGTTAGTGGTAAAGAGATGGCAATGGTGACGACAGGGTTGGAGCACGTAACCACTACTCCCAAGTTTAAGCGACGTAAAGTGTCGGTGGTTCGAGACTTTCCGGCTGGATGCAGAAGAGGGGCTACAATAGACTTCGGATTAAATAGGCAAATCACAGTCGATCAAGGCAAGTATAGTTGTCCTTTAGTAAGTGATTATAGTAGATTTGTTTTGCGTTAATAGGAAGTGACTAATGAAGTACAAATTTGGATTATAGGTGCTGGCGACTATGATTATATAGTACTCAATGTGATAAGGCGTGTACTTCTAGCCCTTGTTTGTTAGTCATTATAGAACCAAAGGTGTGTATACACACTTCACACACAACAGATTGACAAATCTCGAAATGCCGAAATGCCGAAATCCCGAAAAGTCGAAGGTTTGGCTACAATAGTCTTACGAGTGCGCGAACACTCGTATGAGGGTAATCGATACAATATCAGAGACCCTATTAGCAAACTCATGGACTTGGGTCACGTTTTGGCCAACTGGGCTAGAATGGGCTAAATGGGCCCGACGGGTTTGTGGGCCCAGATAAGCAGAAATTGATTAATTGGTATTGAGTGACATGTTGAGTATGTTGGTGGTATGGTTTGGAAAAGATTTGGGCCAATGGGTCGTATAAATGTGACTGGGCCTAGTGGGCCATATAAATGTCATTAGGCCTAATGGGCTATATCGAAGTATGTGGACTTGTAGGGTTATATAATGGACTTTAGGGCCTGGTATCTAGTAATTGTTTAAGCAGACATAAAACTTAAATAACCAATTATGTGTAACTGTGGACAAGTCATAAGGTTATAGTGTGGCAATGGGTATATACATGTCTAGGATTGGATCTAGGGAGAGCTTGGTACTTAAGCGGTCTTAATGACTCACCTCCTATTATTTGGAATCCTACCTAGTGCATAGTGTCTATTCACTTTAGCCAACGAGGACTTGTTTACAGGCCAAGGTGCATAACTAGACCCATAATGTTATGAAATTACAAAAATACCCCTGTATAGTAGAATTACTAAAATACCCCTGTAGGGTAGAATTACTAAAATACCTCTGTAGGGTAAAATTACTAGAACACCCCTGTAGGGTTGAATTACTGAGATACCCTTGAGTTACAAAATTACAGAAAAACCCTGAGTTTGCAAAATTATCGAAATACCCTTGGTTTGTGGATTCACCCAAAACACTCTTATAGGATAAAATGACTAAAATACCCTTATGTGTTATGAGTAAGACTTATGTAAGCTATATATTTTCTGCTGCATCCGTGTATCATTATATTACAAATGGGCCCGATGGGTCGTACGCCCATTGCGAGTAGAATTGATGGATTAGTAGGTTTTGATGAGCCGGATAGGCTAACTACATTACTTATGGTATATTTGGGCCTAACGGACCATATGAGTATGTGGGCCCGTTTGGGCTACGTATTAGGCTTTTGGGCCCTAAGCGTAATTGTAACCCTAGTGAGTTGACTTTAAATGCATGGAATAATTATGGATATGATAATGGGTTGAATGGTGTACTCTGGACCATGATATGATTGATATTATGTGTTTATGTGATGCATTCATGAGATATTATGTTGCATTTAGGCGGGGATTTTGATACGGTGGAAGATATATGAGGATCGCATAGTCACTTGACGATCGTGGATCCACCAGTGGCTTTTAAGCCTATTATATGATTAGCAGCTCTGCTGCAACGATTGAGTTAGTGCAGCAACTGGTGCCATTGGAGTGTAGGGATGGGTGGGTCGATATTTATATCCCCACAGGAGTGTAGGGTTGGAAGGGAAAATGGAGTGCAGGGTTGGATTGGGATGGGAGCATTGCATACATATGATATTGATGTGATATGGGTTTAGGCCCAACTGAGGCCACTAAGGGCTTAGGCCCGAAAGGGCACTGTTAATTGTGATATGGGCTCCGGCCTAACTGAGGCCATTATCGGCTAAGGCCCAAAGGCCACCGTTATTGGATAGGGCTTAGGCCCAAATTATTTGTTGCATGTTATGTGTTTGACGAGGGATGTACACACTAAGTTTTTACAAACTCACCCCCTCTTCTTTTTAATTTTTCAGGTGATCCTCAGTAGGTGGCTCGACAATGGAGGGGACTCGGAGGTGGCCACGCTGCAAGCCATTTATCGACTTAGTAATTTTATTTACTTTATCTTTAATTTTCATTCGGGTTGTAATAAGGCCTTTAAAATTTTTGGATTATAAATTTTGGAATATTATTTGTGGTTTTATAATTGCTAGTGGTGGAAACATGTTTTTCCAAAAGAACGATTGTTTTAAATTAAGCTTCCGCAACGTTTAAGAATTTATAAGTAATAACATCTTAAATAGGGAATTGATCAAATGAAAAATGAGGTTTTACACAAATTTTTAAACAAGAAGGGTGTTCAATGAAAACTTGGTTTTAGAAAAACACTTCAATGTGACACGCTGGATTTAGGCCTAACTTCTAGGCCGGGTTTGGGGTGTTACACTTTTCTTTTGGGGAGTTTTGCATGCATGGATTATTCAAGCATAATAATTGAAAAATGCATGATATCTGGCTTAAGTAAAATTTCGCATTGGTCCCTAATTTATGTTGCATTGCAAAGAAAACGTTTTTTAAAAATAAGTCAATAAGGCAACTAGATTTCCAAAATGGCATGAATAATGGTTTTTCCCCTACTGTAGTTAACATCAAGTTTTTACAAAGTAAAAAGATGAACAAAGGATTTTATTCTTTCTAAAACAACACCATCAACAATAAAGTGAATCTTAAGTACACATGACCTAATAAATTAATGTTTTTAAACTAACTCAAAGTACAAATACGATTTTTCTCTAAATAAGTTTATTTAAGGTATTCAAAAGTAATGTAAGTTAGCTTCGCCATTTCAGTGGCTAATGTACCTTCTCAATCAAGTCATAATGTCTAGACCGGGTTTGAGAGGTTACAGATAAGTGGGGGAAGTGGTTAGTTTTTAATAAAACTTCTAATTTTTTAAATTTTTAAAAATTTTCCTCAAAATCCTCATTTTTCTATGGTCCCATTTTTCCCCCATCTCCATTTTTCTTCAATTTTTGTTTTCAAGTTCTATTTCTAGTAAAAGATTTTCTCTAGTTTCATCAATTTTATTTCTTTCATTCTAAAAATTACTCTTTCTTTCTTCACTTGTTTCTATTCTTTAGTCATTTTGTCATCTTTGTTTTGGAAATTTCATCACTGCAATATCAAGTTTTAATGTAAGTAAATCTTTGTGTGGGGTTGTGAAGTGGGAATATGTATTATTGATTCTGTAGTATAGGTTGATTGTTAAAAGGGTTAAGCATCGATTTTGAATAATTTTGTGTCCGTATTGGGTGAAGTTGGCGAGATGATTGATCCTTCTGTGATCAAAATGTTGTTAGCAACTGTCGTTTTATCAAGGGTAAGTGACTATCACCACTGTTAAAGGTAATTTCGCTATATTGAAGTTTGATTATTGACATTAGTTTTGAATAAGCATTTTAGGTTTGGTAAAATCATGATATGTAACCTGTGTGAATTGTCAATTTAGGATTATGGAATTCTTGTCATGATGTTTGCTTCGAGAATTAGTAAGTTATGTAACGGAAAACTTGAAAACAACGAATGGGGTAAAGTTGAAATCTATTCTATCGATGTCACATGGTTGTGTGGCAAATCGTGTGCGCCACACGGCCATATGCCAGGCTGTGTGCCAAATCGTGTGTATCACACAGGTTGGTCAATTAGGTCATGTACGCCACATGGCCATATGCCAGGCTGTGTACCAAATCGTGTGTGTCACATGGGCTGGGTCAATTGGGCTGTGTGTGCCACACGGGTATGTGAGAGGTTGTGTGATAGGCTGCATGGGCCACACCAGCATGTGTGAGGTAATGTGACAAGCAGTGTGGCCCACACAGGCTAGCCAGTTGGATCGTGTGGGCCACTCGACCATGTGAGCCCATTTTTTGTAAATTTTCACCTAAGCCTGTTTGACTCAAAAATTTGCAATTAGACTTTCCATGGGGTCCATACTACTTAATAAGACTTGAAAATAAGGTATCTATTAATATGTTTTTGTCTGTGATGTGTTCAAGATGTGTGATTTATATATGTATAATCTGTGTTCTATCAATTTTGATGGTAGGTTTTCATTTTCTATGTTGAGTACTAACATATGATGTCTGAATCTATTATATTTGTGTATCTTTGGTTTCTATAATAAGACCATGCATGTGACGCTAGGGCTAAATTGATTTGTTTATATTTAATTTTTGGTACGTCTGTTCTACTAAAGCATGGAATGCCATGTCACATTGCGTGGGGTGGGGATGATATGGAAAGGAGGAAGTTTTGGTAGTTTAATGATCTACACTATCTGGTGGTTTATCCATATTTTTGTTTTGGCAGCTTGGCTGAAATCTAGTGGCTTGACCACATACATTTAATCTAGCAGTTTTAACTGTAATCTCTGGTGACATTGACTACAACTATTCTGTTGGTGTGTAGTGGAGTTGGGTAGGAAGTTTTTTGAAAAACATGCATTATGTTTTTTGCAAAGTACTACATTGGCATAAGCATGCACTATTAATTTTGTTAATTGATCGATATGAGATTCTCTAGAATTCTATGATTTGGTTATTGTGTTATTCGTAGTCACGATTTGAGTTTGTTACACACTGAGCTTTATAGTTCACCCCTTTGTTTTACCTTTAACTGTTTAGATAATCTTCAAGTTTAGGATCAGACAGCATGCAAGAGCTTGGATAGATTTTTTGGATAAGTAAATAAATCAGTTTATGATTAGTTTATTTCTGATCTTTTGGTTTGTAAATTTCTTTGGGTTTTGCTTTATGGTTTCTACTAATTTTCTATCAGATTTTGGTATTTTTAGTGTATAACGACGATAACATATGATTTATCATATTAGAAATCAGTTTTCAAAATTAAATCGGTAAAAAGAAAAATATGTTGCTATATGACTTGGTAGTTCCAATGTAAAATAAGAGTATTCAAGCATATGATTTTCTAGAATACGTGAGAGTTTTACCATAGTAATATTTTTGAAACACAGACTGAAATTAAAAGTTCTCAAATGAGATCAAATTAAGAGTTTTTTTATAAAATAAATAACATGCAAGTGTTTTGCTAAAAATAATAATTTTAGGATTTACTGTAACATCCTGATTTTGGGCCTAGTCAGAGTAGTGGTTTTGAGAACACAAATATGAAGTCAAAATATTTTTTTTATGATTGTTTTGAGGTCTATGACATGTTTGTATGATTGTGTGAAGGTTTCATGAAGTAATTTTGTGAATAAGTGTCCAGTTTGACTTTTAGGACTAAATTGCAAAAGATGCAAAATATGAAATTCTAGAAGCTTTAAGTATGAAATGGCATTGGAATATTAATTTGAGGTCCTTAAATATCAATTTGCCCAATTTCTATATATTTGGACGAAAATGGACATGGAAGGGTAAAATTTCGCAGAAAGACTAAAAGGGCATTTTGGTCATTTGGTTAATAAAATAATAAAAAGGGAAAATCAAGTCAAAATTTGTGTCCATCTCCCTCACCATAGCCGAAATTCTCAAGCTCTCCATAGCTAGGGTTTCTTCAACTTTCAAGCTTGATAGTAAGTGCATCCTAGCCTTGTTTTTAATGCTCTTTACATTTTTGAAGTCATCGTAACCCGATTTACCTATTTCTACCATTTATTTCAACTAGGGTTCATGTTAAAAAATTTACCCATATGTGACATGCATGTTTTTTTTATGTTTCATGATAGATTTTGAAAGATTGATGTATGATAAACATATTTTAATAGGTGATTTTTGATGAAAACTATAACACCACTTACCCGTGTCCATCACCAGAATAGAGTACGAGGCGTTACTACACATAAACACATGCATGCAGACATTTTTGGGTCATTAAATTTTGTTAAGATTTAAAAATTTTCAAACTTCATCTTAAAGTCCTTAATATGGGCCTACGAGGCCAAAACATACTTTAAAAATGGTTCGGTATTAAACCGGGCACTTTGGAAAACTTTGGAAAATTGCACAGAAAATAGGGGCACACGCCCATGTGGCGAGGGACACACTCGTGTGGGTAGGCCATGTGGTCACACACGCCCATGTCCCTATCCTGTGTGGATTTCTTTTCATTTCGAGCTTACAGGGGTTTTCACATGGCCTCGCACACGCCCGTGTCCATGGTCGTGTCCCTCACACGGTCAAGACACACGCCCTTGTCTTAACCCATGTACCAAAACCTTTACATTCTATTTCCAACATCATCAACAACTTAGGGTCACACGACCAAATCACATGCCTGTGTGCTAGGACGAGTGGTGAATTTAATTTCACATTTGAGTTGCAAACTGCAAATGGCCTAGGCACATGCCCATGTGAAATGGTTGTGCCTTCTACACGGTTGAGGCACACGATAGTGTCTCATCCCGTGTGGTTACTCCTGGGCATTTTGTTTTGCCAAATTAGGGTGCAGGGGACACATGGCCAGACTACACAAAATTCTCATATGATTATAGGCATAACTTACTCATTTTCATCCTTACTATTCGTATAACATAAACCAAGCTCATTTCCCATGAGTTTCGTGTAGGTACCTGTACCACTTACAACATAATCATAACTTTTCTCATTTTGATATAATATTTTAATTACCCGTTAAACCATTTGGAATACTAAAGGATTGCTGAAAAGCCTCACACAAAAAGGTATGATGCCACAGCCATATCCCATATATGTTCTTACATGGGATCATACATCGATGCCGATAGCCCAGCTATGGTCTTAAACAGTGTCTCATATCGATGCCATATCCCAAACATAGTCTTACACAGAAATGCTTTCTGATGCCATGTCCCAGACATGCTTTTACACTGGCTCACATATCGATGCCAATGCCATGTCCTAGACATGGTCTTACACTTGCTCACGTAACAATGTCGATGCCATGTCCCAAACAAGGTCTTACATTGGCTCACCTATACCCCAATGTCCTGACCTCGATATCCTGACTATCCCAAAGGCTCAACCAAAAATTTTACCACATTAAATCTCATCAAACATATACATAATAATAATTAACACTCCATACAAAGTAAATAATTGATTGCATAATAATATTAAGCTACATTATTTACATGTGAACTTACCTCGGTATAGAAAATATGGGCAACTAGTCCAAATTTAGTTCGACAGCTTGGATTTCCCCTAGTCTAGGTCCAGGTTCCATTTTTCTTGATCCAAAATGAAAAAATTTACTTACTTAATTACCAAATTAATCAAGACATTCCAAAATTCCTACTTTGGCAAAATTACCGTTTTGCCTTTAAACTTTCACATATTTACGATTTTGTCCCTAGGCCCGTAAAACGATTTTCATCAAATTCCTTCAGTAACCAAGCCTAGCCAAATCTATTTTATACCTGTACCAGCTCACAATTTCAATTATTTCACACATTTACTACCTATTTTACAACCTTTACAAAAAGGTCCATTTTAGGTGTTTTTATGAAAATCCTTTCACAAAAATTGTTTAGTTAACAACCAAGATTCATTTTCTTCCATAAAATTTCAGTAAACAACATGAATACTCACATGGTAAAACCTTAGACTCTCAACCATTTTGCAAAATAGTCCCTCCATTAGTTAGCTTAAGCTACAAGGGTCACAAAAATACAAAAATCGTCAAGAATGACCATAAAAAACACTTACTTGCAAGAGAAAAGTTTGGCTGAAACTTTAAGCTGCAAAAATCCCCCATTTTTATTGTAACTCTCAGTGGTGAAGAGGTAGAATGAAAAAGATGAAGCTTTCTTTTTATTTTATGATTATTTTATCAATTAAGTCACCAAAAATCTACCTAACCTTTGACTAATTTCATGAATTAAAATTCATGTCCAGCCACCACTTTTTATCAGTCTATTTACTCAATAAGGACCTCTAATTTACTGTTCTATAGTGTTTTATCACTTTTAGCTAGTAGAACAAAACTTTTATACTTTATGCGATTTAGTTCTTTTTCAAAATTAAGCACGCAATCACTAAAATTAATTCACCAAAATTTTTAAACACTCATATATCATGCCATGACACATAAAATAATATTACAATAATTTCTCCAACCTCAGATTTGTGGTTCTGAAACCACTGTTCCAACAAGGCCCAAATTCAGGCTGTTACAATTCTCCCCCTTAGGGATTTTCATCCCCGAAAATCTTACCGTTAAAAAGGTTTGGATATTGATCTCTCATAGTCTCCTTGGGCTCCCACATGCCCTCTTCAACCCTATGTCTATGCCATAATACCTTCACTAGTGCTATACTCTTATTTCTTAATTGCTTAATCTCCTGAGCTAAAATCTTAACCGACTCTTCACCATAAGTTATACCTAAACAAATCTCAACCTCTGTTTGTGAAAGAACGTACGAAGGGTCTGAATAGTAACGGTGCAACATAGACACATGGAAAACATCGTGGATCTTCTCTAACTCAGACGGCAAAGCTAATCGGTATGCTACCGGTCCAATTCTCGCAGTCACCTTATAAGGTCCAATAAATCGTGGACTTAATTTGCCTTTTTTACCGAATCTGAGGAATTTTTTCCATGGGGTTACTTTCAAAAAACCTTATCACCGACTTGAAACTCAATTTCTTTCTGTTTCAAATCTTCATGTCTATCTAAAGCTGCCTTCAAACAATCACGAATCACCTTAACTTTTTCTTTAGTTTCTTTAACTAAATCAATCCCGTGAATCTTATTTTCTATGAGTTAAGTCTAATACAAGGGCGTTCGGCACTTATGCCATACAAAGCCTCATAAGGCACTATTTTCATACTCGACTGATAACTATTGTTGTAGGCAAACTCTATCACTAGTAAGTACTTTTCCTAACTGCCTTGGAACTCAAGAACACAACACCGTAGCATGTCTTCAAGCATCTGAATTACCCTCTTTGACTGACAGTCGATTTGCAGATGGAAACTAGTGCTAAAATTTAGTTTTTTTCCCCAATGTTTCTTGAAAATTTTTTCAAAACTGTGATGTAAATATTAGATCTCTATCTGAAATAATTGACAAATACCCCGTGAAGTCTCACAATTTTGAAACATACAAATAAGCCAATTTCTCAAGTGGATAGTTAGTATGCACTAGTAAAAAATGAGCCGACTTTGTTAGCCTGTCAACCACAACCCATACAACATATTTCTTCCTTCACGTCAATGGCAATCCAGACACAAAATCCATAGTAATATGGTCCCATTTCCACTCAAGGACCATCACAGGCTGAAGTAAACCCAAAGGTACTTGGTGTTCAGTCTTCACTTATTGACAAATTAAACACTTAGAGACAAACTTTGAGTTGTCTCTTTCCATTCCAGACCACCAATACATTTTCTTCTAATCATTATACATTTTCACACTACCCAGGTGGATAGACAAACAACCACTATGTGCCTCTTCTCAAATCTTATGAATAAGCTCATCATCTTTAGGTACACAAATCCTATCTCAAAACATCAAACAACCATCAGTACCAATCTGAAAGTCTGGTTCATTACCCGTCTCACATGGAGCCAACTTGGCTTGCAAATCTTTATCACTTTTCTGAGGTTCACCAACCCCTTGTTGAAACATTGGTCTAGCTCTCAATCTGTTAGAATTGAACCATCATCAGTTACAAATAACTGAGTATTCGTAGCCCTCAAGGTGAACAATGACTTCTTACTCAATGCATCAGCGACTACGTTTGCCGTTCTAGGGTGATAGTCAATTGCCATCTCATAGTCTTTTATGAACTCTAGCCATCTCTGTTGCCGTAGGTTGAACTCCTTCTGAGACATCAAATACTTTAGACTTTTATGGTTAGTGGATACCCGACATTTCTAGCCATACAAATGGTGTCCCCATATCTTCAATGCGAACATGATGGTGGCCAGCTCTAAATCGTGTGTCGGATAGTTTTTCTCATGTGGTTTCAATTGTCTCGAGGCATAAGATATTACCTTACTTTCTTGAATAAGCACACATCCTAATCCATTTAAGGATGCATCACTAAACACTACAAATTCTTTCCCCAGTTCCGGTTGCACTAAAACTAGAGCTTCGGTCAACAATGCTTTTAGTATCTCAAAACTCTGTTGGAATTTTTTCGTCCATTCAAACTTGACATCCTTCTGTAGCAACCTCATCATTGCAATAGCAGTAATTTAAAATCCTTTAACAAACCATCTGTAGTAGCTAGCTAGGCTTAAAAGGCTTCTAACTTCTGATACATTCCTCGGCTGTTTCCATTCAACAATCACTAAAATCTTGCTCAGGTAAACTCCAATACCATCATCTAAAACAACGTGACCCAAAAACCTTACTTCTTGAAGCCAAAATTCACTTTTACTAAACCTAGCATACAACTACTTATCTCACAAAGTTTGCAAAATGTTTTTCAAGTGCTTAGCATGTTCGGTCTCATCACGAGAAAAAAATAGTATATTGTCGATAAAAACAACCATAAATTTATCCAGGTACGATCGAAAGATACGGTTCATCAAATCCATAAATATAGCAAGAGCATTTATTAAGCCAAAGGGCATGACAAGGAACTCATAATGGCCATTGATATTGCGTGATATGTAGTAATAAAATTTATAAAAACTGATCACACCAAAAACTAACTAATATAATGATTTTAAGGCAAGCGTATTTATCGAACAGCAGTATAGTTTAGCAGGAAGATCAAGTTATCATACCCAAGGGAACCAAAAGTACTAGTACTTACTTCCTTTCTATTATCTAACCTAAAAGTAAAAGAGGTTTGTATGAAAGTAATTCTAAAACTAACTAAGAATGCACAAAAAGTAAATTGGGGAAAAACTCTCAGGAAAAGCTGATTGATATGGGCAATACTCAAGGGAGAATCCACCTAGACTTCACTTATTATTAACTTCTTGAACTAGACGATTTCTTCACTTGACTTGATCCGTAGAGATCCCTAACTTATGTTAATACCTCCGTCGAGGATAAGAACAACTAATCCTAGGTTGATTAACTGAAATCTCTTTCTAGTTAAAACCCCTAGTCTTGCATTAACTCGATCTATGGATCCCCTTATTAGGTTTGACCCTAATCCAGCAGATTTATGTCGCCCTATGTCTAGGGCTGCATGCAACTCCGCTTAATTATGGTAGATCTACTCTTAAAACAAGGACTTTTACTCCTCTGCCTAAGCACATCAGTTTCTTGACTTAATACCTAGGATTATTAAACCAAGAATTAAGGACACATAATTAAGAATAATTCAAGAATGAATAATAACAAGGTCTGTCTTAGGCTTCATCCCCCTCAAGTATTTGAGGGGTTTAGTTCATAATTAATAAAGAGAACATCTTAGAAGAAATAAGATAACAAAACATAAAGAACCCAAAAACCCCTGAAGGAATTTAGGGAGATCCTTTATCTAAATGTAGAATTTTGGCTTCTGGGATGAATCAATCAGCTTCCCTTAGAGTAATCCCTTGCTTCTACTTCTTGTGTTGGCAGAAAGAAGGCGCTCCTTTTGGGAGAAAAGAGTACTCCCTTAGCGGGAAATAAGCATACCCTTGAAGTTGCCTCCTAGGGTCTTTATATAGAGTTTAGAATGGCTTTCTTAGCCCCTAAGTATCCTTGTTCGAGTGAAATTGAACTTCCTCATGACAGGTACACGCCCGTGGGCCACCGCATGTGGATCGACAAGAGGCCGTGTATGGGCCTATTGATGGTGGCACGGCCGTGTTGTTTGGTCGTGCTTGTTGGGGCTGGGCTGTGTTGGACTTTATGTGGCACGACTGTAGGACACGGCCGTGTGGTGAATCCTTAGGCCGTGTCGTTTTTGCACTTTGGCCCATTTTCTTTGTTTTCAGCCTATTTTTCATTCTTTTCTCTTCCTTATGCTCTCCTGAGTATAAAATATGAAATAGAAGGATTAAGAGCGCCAATTTCCACAAATTCAATGATAATTCATCCAGAAATTAGGCTAAACATGAGGTAAAAATATGTATAATTTATCGTTTATCAAATGCCCCCACACTTAAGCCTTTGCTTGTCCTCAAGTAAAATCTCAACTCATAATTAAGAATCATTCTTCTCAACTTACAATTCTTATCAATAATGTTTCAAACCAATCCACAGGTAATCATACAATGATAATTCAATCAAAAGAACATTAAAGATTCAATCACTCTAAGTTGAGAATTTTATCACGAAACTTAGGTTTTCTCCCTTCTCTTAAGTAATCACCTTTCAATCAAAATCAACAAGATTTGATATCCTTACTAAGGATTCATTCTATCCACTCAAAGTGTTTAGGGTTCAAGAATTTAGCACTCTTTAGTCAATCCTAAAAAGTTATTACCATATGCTTGCAAGAAAATCAAATCTCCACCACTATATATTGATATGACACATTGATCAAAAGGTCTTTTAATGGTTGTAATGGGGCTTTGGTTAGGGGTGTTTCACAAGCTGAAAAGAAAGGGTTAGAATCGAGGTTGAACTGAAAAATTATCTAGCTAGAAAAATCTCTATCACTGGAAAATATTCCTCGAGCTAAGCCTTATGATGACATCATTGTAGCCTTGGTAGCCTTAAAATAGAAATATGCAAAAACTATTGAATTATTAGAGATGAAAACTGAATTTCTTTAATATACATACTTTTTTTTTATCAAGAATAATTCAAATGTAATACAATAAATTGAATATTTACAACTTTACAATATGGAAAAGAGAATAAAGCTAGATGATAATTCAACTCGAATCTCGACAAAAATAGGGATCAAAGTAATTGAATGGATTTCAACAAAAATAGGTTATGGGTTAAAATTAGAGGTAAGTCAAAGAATAGGTTGTTAGGCTCAATGGGGTTCACTAAGGGTTAACTTATGGAGGTAGGCTTTTTTGGAGTAAGTGGGTTAAATCCTAGGTGCCTTTATCATCTCAGTATATCAAATCAATGATGTGGTCTTGACATGTATAATGAAAGCAAGTTCTAGAATAACAGTTCAGTATTGACTTACTCAAAGCAATAATAAAAGTGAGCACGAAAGAATGTATGCTCAAAAGGCTACGAAAGAATGTATGCTCAAAAGGCTCAAAAATCTCACTAGAATTATGGCTTTTGATGTCAATCCTGCAAATTTCAAATCTCAAGATCACACTTAAAATTAAGGAAAATAACCTAGAAAATTTTAATTCTCAAAAATTTCAACTTATCATGCTTGATTCCCTAATGTTTTCAAGTTTGAATAATCAAAGTATAAGCACCTATGTCGTAATTCTCAACATATCAATAAGAATCATAAATCAATCAAAATTAATTCCTAATATGAGATTGAAGATAATGCAAAGAGTGAAAGTGATAATTCGAAATTTTGAGAACAATGCAAAATGTTATTTTGAAAAATTTTCAGGGGTTTCAAAGAGAATGCAATAACTGAAAGTAAGTTCCCCTCCACACTTAAGATGTACGTTGCCTTCAATGTAAAAATATAACATTAATAGCAAAAGAAGCACAATATCATGAGTTGGGGAGAGAAGTAAAACTCCCTGAATATTGGATGGAACCCTTGAATTGTGAAAGTTGTCTTAGAAGAAGGAATACTTGAAGTTCATGGTTTTGAAACTGTGATAGCACTTAGGGGATTTTAGGTATTTCAGGATTAGAACAATCACTCGTTTGGGAATAACCGATATAGAAAAAAACTGAAATAACATAAACTAGTTCTGAGAATACTAAAATTCAAATAATGAAAAAGAGAAAATAAAATAAAAGGGAAAAATAAAAATCCCAGGGATTTTGGTGCGCCTAGCTCGAGACACACACCCGTGTTGCAAGGGCATGTTGACGCACAAGGTCGTGTTGCACGGCCGTGTCCTTCGATGTTCACTTCTCCCACGGTCGTGTATGGGGTCACACGCCCGTGTTTGATTTGACAAGCTCAACCACGACTTGGGGACACGGGCGTTCGCACTCTCGTGTTGGAATTGACAGTGTTGGCCACGGCTATATTGCACGACCGTGGCTATTTATCGTAGCCCGTGTCTTAGGGAAAATTTTACCCTGCTTGTACACGGCCCAGTTGCACGGCCGTGTCTCTGCTTGTAGTGTCCACAAGGCCTTAGGCACGCCCGTGGGCATGGCCATGTGGCTCAAAAAATCCTACATTCAAAGGGTTAATTGATGTATTTAGAAAGCTGAAATAAAATAATTTACTAAGTCAGTGCTCGGGTTGCCTCCCGAGAAGCGCTTGTTTATAGTCTAAGCTCGACTTTTCTCAAGTTTGTTCATTCACAGTGGTTTGAAGAGTTGATACTCTTCTATCCTGCTTGCAATTTCATTATCAATGTAAGATTTGAGTCGAGTGTGATTTACCTTGAAAGTACCGAGTGACTCATGTTTTATCTCGACTGTACCATAGGGAAATATTTTCATTACCGTGAAGTAAGGTGTATCACTTGTATGCTCTTTTGAATTCAAGATTCGAAGATCATCTGCCCTAAGATTACCTTATCCCCTACCTTGAGTTGATTCATTTGTACCTGAGGGTCATCTTAGTGATGCTCTTGGTTGGTGTGGCATATTTTGGGCTTTTCATGATAGTTCAGCCACTCATCTAGTTCCTCAATCTGAAGCATTCACTTTTCAGATGCATCGCCCTTGGATGGACTTGTCTGTGATTGGGTTGCCTTTATGTGGAGTGTATCTTGCACAGAAGGTTGGGTGGTGAGTTTAGTGTTTTTAGAAGGACTCGTGACTATATTATTATCAACGATCTTAATCGAGTTTCGAGCTTGTAAGGTAACTTGGTCATCACCTACACGTAGTGTAAGTTCTCCTATTCCTAAATCAATTATTGTTATGGTAGTTGTTAAAAAGGGTTGCCCTAGAATTAAAGGTACATTGCTATCCTCATCAATGTCTAAAACAACAAAGTCAATTGGGAATATGAATCTATCAATTTTGACAAGCACATCTTCAATTATTCCCTTAGGAAACCTAATAGTTTTATCAGCCAGTTGAATGCTCATCTTAGTTTGCTTAAGTTTTTCAAGACGTAGTTGTTTAAACAGTTTATAAGGCATGGCATTTATACTAGACCCTAAATCAGCTAAAGCATTTTTGGTGTTTAGGCTACCAAGTAAACAAGGAATAGTAAAACTCCCTGGATCTTTTAGTTTGGTTGGCAGTTTATTTTGGAGAATAGCTGAGCATTCCTCGTTGAGTTCCACTATGGATAGTTCTTCCAACTTCCTTTTATTTGTGAGAAGTTCCTCTAAAAATTTTGCATACTTCGGCATCTACAAAGTTGCTTCAACAAATGGTAAGTTGATATGTAATTTCTTTAAGAGTTTAAGAAATTTACCGAATTGCTCATCTATGTGGTCCTTCTTTAGCGCAGTTGGGTATGGGATATGAGGTTTAAATTCTTTGGTAATTTCATCTTTGTAACTTACCTCATTCTTTCCTTTACTTACCACAGGCTCCTTGCATGGCTCTGGGTTGGTTTGGGTTAACCCCTCATTATCTATCGCATCTACAGCATTAAGTTGCTCTTTGGGGTTGTCTAAGTATTGCTTGATAACCCACCTTGCGGTCTTTTAGAGATTAGCTTGGCAAGCTGGCCTATTTGTGTTTCAAGTCCTTGAATAGATGCTTGCTGGTTCTTTAGTGCCATTTCGGTATTTTGGAAATGAGTTTCTGACATGGCCATAAATTTGGTGAACATCTCTTCTAGGTTCGGCTTTTTCTCCTATTGTGGTGGTGGCTGTTGAAATCCCAGAGGAGTTGGTTGTCTTTGATTTCCTCGCCCTCCCCATGAAAAATTGGGGTGATTCCACCAACCTGCATTGTAGTTGTTACTATAAGGGTTAAATTGAGATCTAGAATTATTACCCATATAGTTGGCTTGCTCAGTTTCTATGTTGTGTCCATAAGATGAGTAGTCTGGATTGAACATATTTCCTGGAGTTGCGTCGCACTACATCACTGGTTGTTCCTGCTGGAACCAAGAAAGTTATCAAACTTTTTATTTAAAAGTTCTACCTAATTAGTAAGCATAGTGACAGCATCAATATTATAAACTCCTGGGGCTTTTGTTAGCTTTGTCCTCATGACTTGCCACTGATAGTTACTCAATGACATCTCTTCAATAAATTCATAAGCTGCTTCGGGTATTTTATTGTTAATTGTTCCTCCTGCGGCTGCGTCGATCATTTGCCTTGTTTATGGGTTCAAACCGTTGTGGAAGGTTTGAACTTGTAACCATAAAGGTAGTCCATGGTGAGGGCACCTTCTCAAAAGATCTTTGTATCTCTCCTTGGCATCGTAAAGTGTCTCTAAATCCATTTGCACAAAAGAAGAGACATCATTGCGTAATTTAGCTGTTTTAGCTGGATAAAAATATTTAAGCAAAAATTTTTCTGTCATTTGTTCCCATTTAGTGATTGATCCACGTGGTAAAGAATTTAACCACTGTTTGGCTTTATTCCTCAAAGAGAATGGAAATAGCCTTAGACGAATGGCATCATCAGAAACGCCATTAATTTTAAAAGTATCACAAAGTTCCAAAAAGTTGGCTATGTATGAATTTGGATCTTCATCCTGTAAACCATCAAACTGCACAAATTGCTGAATCATCTGAATAGTGTTAGGTTTTAATTCAAAATTATTTGCAGCAATAGTAGGTCTAATAATACTAGATTAAGCACCAGCCAAACTAGGGTTAGCATAATCATACATAGTACGAGGCGCTTCATCTGGTTCTGCGGGTAATGCTGGAGGTGGTTGAATGTTTTGATTTGTGTCCATCTCTTCAATAAGTTTCAGTTCTTGTTCTGATTCTTGTTCTTGATACTGTAGGCTTCGTCTGATCTCTCTACAGTTACTGTGAACTGTAGCTTCTAAATCTTCGTCAAAAAGTAATGGTCCTGCTGGGTTTCTTCTAGTCATAAACTAGCACTACAGCAAAATTTACTTTTAGCGGCGTTTTTCTTGGCCTTTAGCGGCGCTTTTACAAACGCCGCAAAAAACGCCGCTAAAAGTGGCGCCGCAAAAATTTGCGGCGTTTATATTATAAAAACGCCGCTAAAGATCAGGACTTTTAGCGACGTTTTTCCCACAAACGCCGCTAAAGATCAAGACTTTTAGCGGCGTTTTACCACAAACGCCGCTAAAGATCAAGACTTTTAGCGGCGTTTTTCCCACAAACGCCGTTAAAGATCATGACTTTTAGCGGCGTTCTTATCACAAACGCCGCTAAAGATCAGGACTTTTAGCGGCGTTTTTCACACAAACGCCACTAAAGATCAATACTTTTAGCGGCGTTTTTCTCACAATCGCCGCTAAAAGTTATGATCTTTAGCGGCGCTTTTTTTAAAAACGCCGCTAAAGGTCATGGAAATTAAAAAAAAATTAAAAATTTATATATATATACAAATCCAAATCTCATCATGGTTTTTCTTTCCCTGCATCTTAAAAATCATCATGCTAGCCTGTGACTGCTAAAATTGCATTTCACAATTAACTAAATATCCAAAATTCTAATAATTCAATTACACTCGAATTGCAAAAAAAAAAAAAATTCTAAACAAAATTGAAGCAAAATGTGAAATAAGTTCAACCCCTTACAAAATGCAACTCAGTTCTGGACAAAAATGCAGTCAACAGCAATGTATAATAAAGAAAAGCATGGAATAATTTTAGTGCTTTGAAATAAGCATTCCTACATTCAATCCTCTTCCTCTGAATCAGCACTAGCAGCGGCATTAAGGGTGTGTAACCGTTCAATCAACTTAGCTTTCCTTTCCTCGTATGTTAGCTTCTTCAAGTTGAACCTGCAACAGAGAACACAAAAAATGGTAAGAGATTCATAAACTTCAATACAAGTTTTAATGGCATTCACACATGTTGCACTGCACTGAGCACTGACCTTTTGTGCTGCTTAGGAGGCTCCTTTTCAGTCTTCTTTGCAGTTGGATCAGCTCGGATAGCAGCATGAACTTTCTTAAGGACATACTCTGTCAGACATGTACATATATCCAACAGATTCCAAGTAGCTAGATTTCAGGAACTCAAATGCACAGAGAAAATATGATGCATAAATAAGTTGGTTAGGAAATACATGCCTGAACCTGCCATCCTTGAAAAGCAACTCTATAAGAGCATCTGTCAAATATAGATTAGGATCAGTGAGGTGCCTTTTTAGCTCTTCCAAAACAATAGAAAGATTTATACTTACAGATTTCGGCAAATGCTTGAGCCTACTCCATTTTGATTATTTTCATCAACACCTCATAAAAATTATAAAAATGGCAGTAAGTACATAATTATAAAAATGGCAGCAAGTACATAATTCACTAAAATCTGATTCCAATTTACCACTCTATAATCTACCAAAATTTTCACTCTAATTTATTAAAACCCACAATAGTACTACTCTATAATCTACCACAAATTTTCAGTCTAATTTATTAAAACTGACAAAAAATAGAGAAAACTAAAAAGCACTGAAAAACAATAATAACCATTGGGAATGTCAACGTTAAACTTTTTACTAGATTTGACTCAATTCAGTTTCCTAACTATGAAATTTCAAATCATTTAATAAATAAAGAAAAACTTGTCCCTTTTCAATCTCTTACCTAAAATGAATCACGTTGGCATAACTTTTATATATATAAATTATCAAAATTTATTTTTCAAAAATAATATTTTCATTTTCATTTAAACTGGTTTAATAATGATACAAGCACCAACTAGTGTATAAAAATGAACAAAGTGGTAAGAGAAGGCCAGCAAATACACAGATGTAAAAGACAAGGCAATGTAGTATTAGGACGTTATCAATTATTATGCAAATGTTTGATAACAATTATTGAAATAAAACCATATATAATAATGTTTATATTTGGAGAATAAGGCAGCTGCCATGACAGTATACAAGCCTATAAATTAAATCATAAATTATATGATTAAAAAAGTCAAACATGGCAATTCAAAAACTTTAACTGCACCAAGATTGTTGTTTTATCTACTGTTCGAACATGAGGTGAAACATAAATTTAAAATTAATATTGTTTTATGAACAAGAATGAATTAACTTATAATCATGAGGTTGGCATGTCTTTCATATTGAAAGAAGGCTTGACAATGCAATCTATAAGTAGCTATTAGTCCAAGACCAGTGTTTTTTAAAGTAAAAGATTAATTTTAAAGTAAAAGGAGACTCAAACACTCAATCCAAAAATATTACCATGAAAATTTTCATGGTCAACAGCCCTCCAATTTTAGAAAAATGATGGCTTACTTTATTGCATGATCATCAACATAAGTAATGATTCAAGTAAGATACACTGAAGGATGAAAGAATATGTGCATAAAGAGAGGGAGTTTACTGACTTACCTCCTTTTTTCTGAAGAAACTCTCCCTATTAAGCTTAAATATTTCAGCTACAGACATTCCATTCACCTCCTACTCTATTAATGAGTCACTGAAAATTATAGAATAAAGTTGTTCTTGAGACGCAAATTAAAAAGTTGGTTTAGCAATCTTACCTTGGCAATTGGTAGACATCATAAATGAAAGCTATTTTATTATTATATTTTATATTTTATTTTTTAAAGTTAAGAACAAATATAAAATATTTGAATACTGAAAGCTATTTTGAAACAAGTCATAATGAAATTGTCATAATATATAATAATTAATAATTAAATTTATTATTATGCGACCTCGACAGTTTCCCATTAAACACTTGACGAAAAAGATATCGAATTAGTTGAATGAAGAATAAAAAAAGACCTTAAGTTTAATTGAATCACCTCAGTATAGTGTTCTTTTTTTAAATGTTGTTATTCGACATTAATGTCACGTGTGATCGAAAAGATGCCAAATGAAGCGACCCTCCACCACTAGTGGGAAAGTGGGGATTGATGTTTCAGCTAAATATAGACACGGAAAATTGGTGTGGAATTATCAAAACCGGAAATTTTCTTAATAACAAAACTGTTTTTTTATTAAATAAAATAATATTAATTTTAAAGATTTTACTTCATGATAGTGTATAAATTTTATTAAGAATTATATATACCAATAAAACATGGCCACAGCTACAATGAGAATTCAACCAATTACTCAATAAGCCACATTTTAGTGGCTGAAAAGTGTTGAGATAATAGAAGTGAAAATGAAGCAGTGAAGTGGACTTCCTTGACTATCTTACAAAGCTAGCAGATAATAAGAAACAATCATTGCATAGTGAAGGAAACACAAGTATGAATCAGGAAGAACCTTAATATGGCTCAGCATCATACCTTTGAACCCTGTAATGCAACTCACCAAGATTTGGTTACCGAGATACTTTTTTCTTTCATTGTCCTAAAAGAGTTTTTTTGGATAATCTACTCCCCTGCTACAAACCGTCAAATCTAAACTAAACCTTTTAGCTCTTCTGTCTTCAAAAGATAAATACAAACGAAGAAAAAAAACAAGTTATTGTCATATTTTTAACCAGTAAAGTAGTATTATATTCAACAAAGTTTCATGCATTTTCCTTTCATTGATAATTGACTTTTTTTTTCTCTAATGATTTTTTTTTTTTTTTGTTAATGGAAATAAAACATAAACTCAAAAGAAAAAAAACAAGAAAGCTGACAGACTTAAGAGTTTATAACATGCAAATTACTTGTGTAATATGTTCTATATAATACTACCGCCTTTTGAGTCAAAAGTGGCATTTAGGTTCTCATTTTGTGAGAAATTACAGCATATCCGTAGATAACTGTCTTTAATTCTCCCAAGTTTTTCAAACAGTGGGAGGGAGGACTTAGTTAATACCTTATTTTTGCATGATGGAGCTAGCCGAATTTCAGCAATTCCCCTATCATGCACAAACCGAGCTGATTGTCTGCCGTGGAAAGGGGATAACACCATTTCTTATTCTACAGGGAGTGGCTGGCTATAGGCTCCTTCATGGTGGGGATTTACATAATCATAGCCACAATTCAAACAACCAAGTTTCTTCTAATAAAAAGCTATTTCAGTGTATTTGGCAAAGCTCAATGCCACCAAAGATCAAAATTAGAAGTTGGAGATTTACACAGAATTTCATTCCTACTCAACATAACTTATACATTAAGCACGTCTTTGCTACTATGCTGTGCCTGAGATGTTCTTCTGCTGCAGAAACAACAATTCATGTTATTCGTGATTGTGTGTTGACTAAAGATGTAAGGAGGAGCCTGGTTATTACGTGGCCTGAACAGTGCAACGAGATGGATTTTAAAAATTGGTTAGCTTACCTTCTTGGCTCTCATAATGCAGCTGACTGCAATTTAATTCTTATCATAATTTGGGCATTATGGTACAATAGAAACATATTCTACCATGCAGGTTTTAGCAGATCATTCAATTGGTGGGTTTTCTAGGAAGGAATAAGGACCGCATTGCAGGCATACTGTCTCCAAAGAAACACACAAACTAATATCAAACTAATATCATTAGCTGATTATTTTACATTTCTAATGGTTAAAGTTTGAGATTTCAATTGAGTTGAAGTTGAATCTCAATTCTTTCTCAGGAATGTGAAAGCTTTCTAGTTAGGCTAGGAAAGGATTAGTGCAGGACATCTAATTGAACAATGAATCCTCAAAATTGCTCAGTCACTACCAATTGCATCATTGCCAGAAAAAAATCTACAAGCTGATTTGCGTAGAACAAATTAATTATTTTCAAGCGTTCTACTTTTAAAATCAAAATATCATTTCAAACTCTAAAGATCAAAAGGAGGCCAGCCACCAATCTCATAAAAACATATCGTTTTCATGAGTAACTGAACATGTAGGCTTTGGCAGGTGAATATTCTATAGTAAACTGAGCAGGATAACATTGTAAACTTTATAAAGTAACCCCAAAAAAATAGTCGTCCTATTTGTTTGTGTGACAGCAAGAAATTTAAAATTGGTAGTCATTCTCCTTTCCCAATCATAATAAACTACGCTACCTAGGCTGTATCCAGTTAATCCCGTGGCATAATTATTTCTATGAACTAATAGAACTAAAAGAACAAAAAATTAGTGCAACCAAGGGCAAAATATTTCCCCGTGTTAACAAACTTCACCCATCATGTCCCTCCAAGAATAATGCAAAGCATGCATTTTTGTCTCCTTTCATTTTAAGAATCTCTCTCATTTATGCCTAACAAATCTAAGAGCTTTAGACTGCCAAATTGTGATCCCAGTTGTCCCAAGACGCTCTTTGAAAGTTCAGCAAAATTGTGTTCTTCCAGTTGAAATTGATAAAAAGAAAATACACTCAAGCTTCATTCACCTTTAATATTACAGGAAACTTTTGACATGTATTTTCAAAAAAGTCACTTAAAGTGAAAAGGAAAAGTTTTAGCTATACACATTAAGACTAATATACATTTTAATAATTGAAAAACAGTCAGCAAAGCAGAGTCTTCCATGGGCAAACTTGTATTGCTCAAAAATAAAAATTAGCTGAATGTGAACTAGTCACCAGCTAAAAAACCTTCTTAAGTCACTGACTAAAATGTTGAAATTTATATAAATAAATAACATGATAAAAATAAAGCACAACAGTAAGCGCCAAGCAGTATTCTTTACTTACTGAGTTTTCTGCTTTCTCCGATCTTTTAGCAGCCGCCACTTCACTTCATCAGTTGTTTACCTCCATGTCGTAGCTTGAAGGGTTGGGTTTTGATAGAACTCTATCCATAGAGACCCCCTCCCTTTGCTCGTATATAGATAGCACTTCAAAGAGTGAGTTTGACCCGAGAAGGGTTTAGAGTATAGAGAGGATGTGAAAAGAAATATACCAAAGTGTTAAAATTTATATAAATAAATAACATGAGAAAAATAAAGCACAACAGCAAAGAGCAAACAGAATGAGCACTCGAGGTTCTAAAGTTGAAAACAAAATGAAAGAAGGATATCAACTGATATCTGGGTCAGCCAATTTCAACATTAATCTATGTAAACAAAAACAAAAACACCAATAATGCCTTTCAAACAAAAATAAAGCCCTATGAAACAACCAGAATGAGAATATGAGAATGAAACCAGATCTTTAACCCTAGAAAAGAAAGCATACCTTTTCAATTGACAGAGTCTCCTTTACTTTCCTTTCTACTAGGTGTATTGACTCGGTGTTGTTGGAAATGAGAAATTTGGGGGCAAATTTTGAGATTAAAAGGGAAAAAGAATTAACTACAAACTTTTATTTTTGGAGGATTTACGGCATTCGACAGAGATGAGAAGAAGAGGGAGGAAGCAGCGGTAACCAAAAATTTTCTTTGGGAGAGCGGGATTTTAATTTCCCTTTTTGTTATAAAAAATAATAGCTTTTGCGGCGTTTTCACTAAAAAACGCCACTATATCTCAACTTTTTGCAGCGTTTTCTTGAAAAACGCCACTATTATTCAATTTAATTTTTTTTATTTTTAACATATATTTTTCTATTTTTTTAAATTTTTTTGCTGGGATTATCATTTTTAGGAATTTTTATTTTTTTAAATTTTTACATTTTTTTTCCATTTTTAACATATCTTTATATTTTTTAATATCGAATATTAAAAATAGTCTATAAAAATTTAATATTGAGAAAAAAAGGTAAAATTAGACTAAGTGTGCACATATTTAAATTTTTTCGTAATTTATAACTAAATCAATTATAACAAAAAATATTAAGATCATTGTTATATGAATAAATTTTTAATATTGATATATTTTTCTAAAGAAATTATATCAAAATAATATTCGTTTTTAAACTTTAATCAATGAAGAAAGGGTGTAAATAATTAGCTTGTCAAATGACATTTAAGCTTAATATTATAAGTTTAATACATAATGTTAAATTATAAGCTTAGTACATAATCATAATGTTAAATTATAAGCTTAATACATAATCATAATCATATAATAATTTCATAATGTTAAATTATAAGCTTAATACATAATCATTTGACCATATTCTTAAAAATAAATAACAAGAGACAAAAAGTTAAATTATAAGTCTAAAAGTTCATCCCATGTTATATGTCTCTAAAACGTAAATGAAAGAACAGTATCTAATGTGCTCAAAATATGAAAATAGTATTAAAATTCCCGAAAAATATGAAGTAACAAAACAAACATGTAACAATCTCAAACAATAAAACAATAAACCTTTAAACCCTAATAGCCTAACCCCTAAAACCATGAAGAGTACTAAGACCGTAACTATAAAACAATAAACCTTAAACCACAAACTATAAATCACAAACACTAAACCCCTAACCCCAACCTTTAACCCCTAAACCCTAAACCACAAAAACATAAACCATGAACCTTTAACCTTAAACCCCTAACCCTTAAACCTTAAACTCTTAATACCGTTAAACATTAAGATTTTAAACACTAAACACTAAACCCCAAACCCAAAATAATAAACCCTAAACCATAAAATTAACATTCTAAACATTAAACCCTAAACCATAGACCTTAAACCTTAAATATTAAACTCTAAGCCCAAAAATAAGAACTATGAAAATATAATTCAAAACAAGAATAAGAAAAAATATGAAAATTAAATCAGATCAAATCGAAACGAGTCCTTACACAAAATGGCTACTCAACCTTTAGCGGCGTTTTTGCGAAAGCGCCGCTAATGCCCCTACCTTTGGCGGCGTTTTTGCGAAAGCGCCGCTAATGCCAATACCTTTAGCGACGTTTTTGGTAAAGCGCCGCTAATACCCCTACCTTTAGCGGCGTTTTTGAGGAAGCGCCGCTACTGCCCCTACCTTTAGCGGCGTTTTTGAGAAGCGCCGCTAATGCCTTACCTTTAGCGGCGTTTTTGCGAAAGCGACGCTAATGCCCCTACCTTTGGCGGCGTTTTTGAGAAAGCGCCACTAATGCCTATACCTTTAGCGGCGTTTTGGATAAAACGCTGCTAATGCCCCTACCTTTAGCGGCGTTTTTGAGGAAGCGCCGCTACTGCCCCTACCTTTAGCGGCGTTTTTGAGAAAGCGCCGCTAATGGCCTGACCTGTAGCGGCGTTTTTGCGAAAGCGCCGCGAATGCCCCTACCTTTAGCGGCGTTTTTGAAGAAGCGCCGCTAATGCCCCTACCTTTACCGGCGTTTTTTCCAAAAACGCCGCTAGAAGCGCCGCTATAAGTCTGTTTTGCTGTAGTGTAGAGATACCTAGAATGGAAGAAAAATAGAGAAAATTAAAATAAAAAATAAAGAATAAAAATAAATAAATAAACTAGTATAGTAATGGCTAAAGTAAAAGAAATCGAGTTTTCATAATATTTTAGTTCCCCGGCAACGGCGCCAAAAACTTGATATCACGTTATATATAGTAATAAAATTTATAAAAACTGATCACACCAAAAACTAACTAATATCACGATTTTAAGGCAATCACACCTATCAAACATTAGTATAGTTTAGCAGGAAGACCGAGTTATCATACCCAAGGGAACCAAAAGTACTAGTACTTACTTCCTTTCTATTATCTAACCTAAAAGTAAAAGAGGTGTATAAAAATAATTCTAAAACTAAACTAAGAATGCACAAAAAGTAAATTGGGGAAAAACTCTCAGGAAAAGCTTATTGATATGGGCAATATTCAAGGGAGAATCCACCTAGACTTCACTTATTATTAACTTCTTGAACTAGACGATTTTTTCACTTGACTTGATCCGTAGAGATCCCTAACTTATGTTAATACCTCCGTCGAGGATAAGAACAACTAATCCTAGTTTGATTAACTGCAATCTCTTTCTAGTTAAAACCCTAGTCTTGTATTAACTCGATCTATGGATCCCCCTATTAGGTTTGACCCTAATCTGGTAGATTTATGTCACCCTATGTCTAGGATTGCATGCAACTCCGCTTAATTATGGTAGATCTACTCTTAAAATAGGGACTTTTGCTCCTCTGCCTAAGCACATCAGTTTCTTGACTTAATACCTAGGATTATTAAACCAAGAATTAAGAACACATAATTAAGAATAATTCAAGTATTTATCATATAATTAAAGAATGAATAATAACAAGGTCTATCTTAGGTTTCATCCCCCTCAAGTATTTGAGGGGTTTAGTTCATAATTAATAAAGAGAACATCTTAGAAGAAATAAGATAACAAAACATAAAGAACCCAAAAACCCTGAAGGAATTTAGGGAGATCCTTTATCTTGATATAGAATTTCGGCTCCTGGGATGAATTAATCGGCTTCCCTTGGAGTAATCCCTTGCTTCCACTCCTTGTGTTGGCAGAAAGAAGGCGCTCCTTTTGGGAGAAAAGAGTACTCCCTTAGCGGGATATAAGTACACCCTTGAAGTTGCCTCCTAGGGTATTTATATAGAGTTTAGAATGGCTTTCTTAGCCCCCTAAGTATCCTTTTTTGAGTGAAATTGAACTTCCTCATGACAGGTACATGCCCGTGGGCCACGTGCGTGTGGATCGACAAGAGGCCGTGTGTGGGCCTGTTGATGGTGGCACGGCCGTGTGGTCTGGCCGTGCTTGTTGGGGCTGGGCCATGTTGGACTTTATGTGGCACTTTGGCCCATTTTCTTCGTTTTCGTCTCGTTTTTCATTCTTTTCTCTTCCTTATGCTCTCCTGAGTATAAAATATGAAATAGAAGGATTAAGAGCACCAATTTCCACAAATTCAATGATAATTCATCCAGAAATTAGGCTAAACATGTGGTAAAAATATGTATAATTTATCGTTTATTAGCCATACCTCGTCTGAAACATTTTTTTTGGCACATCCTGCTTTTTAACTCTCTACTAGTAGTAACCAAACCTCAAGTCTATCTTAGAAAACACTGTGGCTCCCTTCAATTGGTCAAACAAATCATCAATTCTAGGCAAGGGATACTTGTTCTTTATGGTTACCTTATTGAGCTGTCTATAATCTATACATAGCCTCATTGAACCGTCTTTCTTTCTCACAAAGAGTACCGGAGCACCCTACGAAGAATAACTAGGCCTTGCGAACCCTTTTTCTGTTAACTCTTGCAACTGAACTTTCAACTCCTTTAACTCTATTGGAGCCATCCTATATGGGGCAATCGAAATAGGTGTTGTACCAAGGACTAGGTGCCGTACTAGGGACTAACTCAATACCAAACTCAACTTCCCTAGTTAGAGGCAATCCAGGAAATTCTTCAGGAAACACATCTGGGTACTCACACACTACCGCACTAACTTAATCTTTAACTCAGACACTTAGGTATTCAACACGAAAGCGAGATAAGCTTCGCACCCTTTTCTCACACATTTCTCAATAGTCATAGAAGAAATCACTATAGGCAAGCTATCTGATTCACATGATTCAACCCGATGAATATCCCCATTTTCACATCTCATTTCGACAAATTTCCTTCCACAATTGACAATCACATCATGGGCAGTCAACCAATCCATACCAGGAATTATGTTAAATTCATCAAATGGCAATAACATGAGGTTAGCATGAAAACAATGACTTTTAAGGGACATGTTCTACATATATTTTCAACTAACACATGCTTGCCTAACGAGTTTGAGACTTTTATCACAATTTTTGTGGACTCAATAGGCATATTCATACTAGACATCAATTTCACACAAACATAGGAATGGGTAGCTCTCAGATCAATCAAAGCAACAACTGAAATACCATGAAGAGAAAAAGTACCCGTTATCACATCTAGAGATGATGTCTCTTTGAGAGCGTGAATGGCATATGTCCTTGTAGGAGCTCTATCTTTAGATCTCACAGCTGAGTCTCTCAGTGCTCCTCTGCTGTTGGCCCCACTTCCCAGGTTCTTCTATGGTTTACCCTTAGAGGAAGCATTGCCCAATCTCACACCTTGATTTTTATCTTTCTCAACCATCTCAGGACAGTTACAAATAAATGATCTTGTGCCCTACATCTGAAACAAGCTCTATCATTCACTCGGTAGTCACCGAATTGATGTCTACCCCACTGTGAACATTCCAATCTATTCGGTTAAGCACTACCAATACTCGCAATTGAAGTGGTCTGAGCCTTAGACACCGAGTACTGCTTACTCCTATTCGTGTTCGAGAACCCTGCTGAAGCATTTGATTGAGTAGTGAACTCTTTCAATTTCTTAGGGGAGGACTAAAATGATTTCCCCAACTATCTTTTCTTCGAGTCACAAGACTCGATTACAACTTTTATTTTTTTCTTTGGCCAATTCTTCGGTCTTGCACGCTCTCTCAACAAGCACCACAAACACCTTTATTCAATAATGCCAACTAATAGTTAGATGTCTTCATTTAATCTGTCCTCAAACCTCTTACACATGATGGATGCGATGGATACGTACTCTTGATCGTATTTGCTAAGCCTTACAAACTCACGCTCATACTCGGTTACCATCATTCAGCCTTCTTTTAGCTCAAGCAATTCTTTTATTTTCTGATCGATAAACCTTTGGCTAATATACTTCTTTCAAAACTCTTCTTGGAAAAATTCCTATGTTACCCTCTCCCTTGGTGCAACTGACATAAGGATGTTCTACCATTGGTAAGCTGAGTCTCGTGGGAGTGACACAACACACTTTATGCACTCCTCATGTGTGCAAGGCAGTTCATCAAATACCCTGATGGTATTTTCCAGCTAGAACTCTGCTCTTTCTAGATTATAATCTATATTCGCTCAAAATTCCTCTGCCTTTTGCCTTTGAATTCTATCAACCAGAGGCTTTTCCCTTCTAATCATCTCTACTACTTGGGGAGTTATAAGGCTTGACTGAGGGATTGGAGGGGGTGGAAGAGGTGGAGCATTCAGATTTGCACAAGCAAACTCCGAATACCACTCATTCATCATATAGAGGAAGGCTTCTCTAGCCCTTCCGCCCTAACTAAGCGTCACGGGCATACTCTCGATCGGCGCGGTCTCTTGCACAGAAGCCAGCTTATTACTTTCAACATCGTCTGCCACTTCTCCATCGGGATCCATTTACTATATAAAAACATAATTTTCAACTACAGGAGTCATCACACTATCAAGATTCATATATGGCGTGCATAGCTAGACTCATACACATGCTAGGTTAGTCCAAGAATAGACTAAACCATAGCTCCGATACCACTAATTGTAACACCCCTTACCTATGTCTGTCACCGATACAGAGTACGAGGCATTACTGGACATAAACACATGCATGCAAACATTTTCGTGTCATGCCATTTCGTTTAGATTTAAAACTTTTCAAACTTCATATTAAAGTCCCTAATATGGGCCTACGTGGCCCAAAACATACTTTAGAAATGGTTTGGTACTAAACTGGGCACTTTGGAAAACTTTGGAAAATTTTACTAAAAATAGAGGCAAACGCCAATGTGGCAAAGGACATGCCCATGTGAGTAGGCCGTGTGGTCACACACGCCCATGTCCCTAGCCCGAGTGGATTTATTTTCATTTTGAACCTACAGGGGTTTTCACATCGCTAGCACAGCCCGTGTCCATGGCCATGTCCTTCATACAGTCGAGACACACGCCCGTGTCTTAGCTCGTGTACCCAAACCTTGACATTCTATTTTTGACGTCATTAACAACTTAGGGTCACATAGCCAAGTCACATGCCCGTATGCTAGGTCGTGTGGTGAATTTAATTTCACATTTAAAGTGTAGACTTCACATGGCCTGGGCACATACCCATGTGGAATGGCTGGGCCTGCCCAACGGTTGAGGCACACGGCTGTGTCTCATCCCATGTGGTTACTACTAGGCATTCTGTTTTGCCAAATTAGGGTGTAGGGGACACATGGTCGAACTACATGCCCATGGGGCAAACCGTGTGTCACACACGGTCTAGCACATGCCTGTGTGTCTACCCGTGTGGACAAAATCAAGGTATTTACCAAACCCTTTTGCCACCCTTACTTGCACCAACCTACACACCATTGAGTAACACCATTCCATATATAAATACATGACCAAATCGGCCACAACCAAGACATCCACACATCAAGGACACTACACTACAATCACATGCAAAACTTATCACATAATTTACCAATCCAATCATGCAACTTACTCATTCATGCATTAACACACTATATATTCCACCATGCAAATTTGCACAATCACTCAAAACATCATAATTTGCATATATCAATAAAAAAAATTAGCCATCATCCATGTCCTTATACAAAATGAATCAATCTTCATGACAAGCCAACACATTTGGCCAAAATAATATGACTTTAACAAAAAGACCAAGTCCTTACTCATGACATACTCAAAATGATAAATCTAACTATACCAAGTGTTTAGATTGATAGCGTGGTTGAGCCTTCGACGTCCTTTGATCCCCGAGCTAGCTTAGCGATACAATAAGAAAATGGAAAAGAAAAGGAGTAAGCATAAAGCTTAGTAAGTTTATGTAACAGCCTGGTTTGTACCCTAGTCGGAATAGTGGTTTCGGGACCACATATCCGAGTCTGAAAAATATTTTAATATTATTTTCTGTGTCTGTGATATATGATTTAGCATCTGTGAAATTTCTGTGAATTAAATTGTCTATTTCTGTGTTTAATTATGAAAAAGGATTAAAATGCATACATGATAAAATTAGCATGTCATATTTGCATATATGTTTTTGGAATGGCTTTTAATGATTATGGCATTAAATAGAAATTGTACTATTTTATTTGATGGTGGTCATAAATGACCTTATTATATATGTTTTATAAATTGTTTTATGATGGACATTTTGGTAATTCATGATATAATCATGAATTAATATTATTAGAAAACATAAAATGGTGTTTTAATTCATCCACCATTGCCGAAAATACCAATGAAAGAAAAGAATAAACGCTTTGTAAGGTTCGGCCATGAATGTGCTTGATTAAGGTATGAGTTATCGTCCGTTTTTGATAATTTTTACGTTTTTGTGATCATTGCTTCGAAATCTTCCATGTCCATGTCTCAATTTCTGTTTTTGATGAAGTTTTTGAAAAATGCCATTGATGTTATTTGAAGCTTTGTGATGAAATCGAGTTAAAAATGATGGATAGGTGTTGAATAAGCATGTTTTACCATGAATTTTTGATAAAATTGAGCTAAATGGACTAATTTGTGAAAATGAGACTTTAGGAGGACTAATTTGTGAAATAAATGTGTTATATGGGCTTTTATGAAAGCCAAAATATTCAGCCAAGCTTGTATTTAAATGAATTCTGTGAATTTAATGTCTTTGTGTATTAGGGACTCATTTGTTAAAGTATGAAACTGTGAGGGCTAAAATGTAAAATGCCCTGAAATTGTGTTTATGGGTTGAATTGAATGAAATGAATAATTGAATGGTTGAATTTGAATTGATTTAGATCAAGAACAAAGAAAAACGAACTTAGATCGAGGGAAGTCCAAAGTCGTTGAATAGTCGACTCGAATCCATTTAAATCCGTATGAGGTAAGTCAAAATACAAATATGTGTCATATTAATGTCTATTATGAATTCTTGTTTTATAAACTGTATTGGATGGTCATGAGAGCCTGAAGTATTATTCTGAGTCATTTTCGAATGTACAATGATAAAAGTATATCATGTAAGACCTCGTTCGGGACGTAGGCATTGATTAGAGAATTAAGTGTAAGACCATGTCTGGGACACTGGCATCTTAAATGTTTCATGTAAGACCCTATCTGGGACAGTGGTATCAATGTTAAATAACATGTAAGACCATGTTGGGGATGTCGACATTGTATAAGGCCTATATGATCTTTGTGACGTTTTTGAATGATACGAGGAGAAATTCTGAGAAATGAATGAATGCATAATCTATATGTCTGACTCAGGTATGTCTATTCTGTATTGAATTTAGGAGCATGTAAGGTATGCTATTGTGAACTATGAGTATGTAATGAATGAGTATATCTGGTTCATGAGTTATCTATATGAGATTGCTATCATAATGTGTTTAAAGATTTCATATGTTTGTATTCGACTTACTAAGCTCATTGTAGCTTACTCTGTATTTTCTTTCAACTATTTTATAGATATCGTAGCTACTGAGGGCTCGGGGATAGTCAAGGATCATCACCACACTATCGAGTTTGATTTTGGTACCTTTTGAATGTACAAAGTTGAATATGGCATGTATAGGCTAGGATGACTAAGATGTGTTTTTGAGTCTATGTATATATGTCATGTGATGTGGTTAAGCTATAGTTATGTGCTTTGTTTTGGTATTGTAAATGGTGCAAATGTTGGTATGAAATTGATGAATGAATGTCCTTAATGAAGTGGATATTTTGATATTAAATCTAGGTTGTGAAAGGTAAGTTTAGTTGGTGTTGATTGAGTATAAATGATAAGTCTTAGTTATTGATACTATCCATGGAATGTTTGTTCATTGGCATGAAATTGTATATGAATATTTTGATCATATAGATGAATGTTTTAAGCTTTGAATTAGTTGGATTTTGTTTAGGTAAATTGGTGCTTTTGGCATGTTGTGAAATTGACCCAAATGGGTGGAAAGTAGGACTTATTTCATGTTTGCTTTGTGCTACATGGTTAGGGCACATGGACGTGCCCTATGGCTGTGTTGATTTTCCAGTATTGACACAAATATTCACATAGCCAAGACCCACTGGCGTGTCTTGTGGCCGTGGCAAAAAGTCAGTATGCTTGCTCTGTTTTGGTACGACTTGGGTGCACGGGCGTACTTGAGTCTCGTGTGAGGCAGACAGCCCGGTCACATAGGCGTGTGACCTCCTTAAGTTGCAAAATTTAATATGTGTTCTAAAGTTACGATTGTATTCAGTTGAGTCCCAACCCTATCTTTATGCATGTTTGAGGTCTAGTGGACTTTCAAAAAGGGACTTTATGTTTGAATTTTGCTATGATATTTGAATATTCTATCCTAATCTATTTTGAAACTCTGGTAAAGCCCCTTACCTGTTCCGGTGATGGTCTCGGGGTAGGGGTGTTACATTTGTTTGGTATCAAAGCTACGGTTTAGTCGATTCTAGGACTAACGTAGCGTATTTTAGTCTAGCTATACATGCCATATATCTGAATTTCGATAGTGTGATGAATCCTGACGAATGAAATGTGTTTTTCTTATAGTAATGGATTCTAAAAGAGCCGTAGCTGACGATGTTCAAAGTAATGCGCCTGCTCCAGCTCAGGGGATAGCGCCATCTGATTCTAGGCCTGTTACGAGTGGTAATGAGGGAGAGGCTAAGCAAGGTTTCTTCCAAATGATGACTGAGTGGTTCACTCAGAATGTTCGAACAACTCCAACTATTCAACCCCCACCCCCTACTGTTCCTCAACAAAATGTTGTACCACCTGTGGTTAATCCGATTTATTTGAGTAAGCCTCCGGTAGAGAAGATTAGGAAGTATGGGGCCGAAGAGTTTTGAGCCACTACTGATGACGATGCCGAGAGGGCTGAATTTTGGTTGGAAAATATGATCCGAGTTCTTGATGAACTGTCATGTACTCCGGAGGAAAGTGTTAAGTGTGCGGTTTCATTGTTGCAAGACTCTGTATACCATTGGTGGAAAACACTGACATTTGTAGTTCCGAGCGAACATATTACCTGGGATTACTTTCAAACCAAGTTTAGAAAGAAGTATATTAGTCAACGTTTCATTGGTTAAAAACGTAAAGAGTTTCTTAAATTCAAACACGGCAACAGATCTGTTACAAAATATGAACGAGAGTTCGTAAGATTAAGCCAGTATGCACGAGAGTGTGTAGCCTTAGAGGCCACTAAGTGTAAAAGATTCGTTGAAGGTTTGAATGAATACATTAAACTTTTGGTCGAAATTCTTGATCTGAATGAATTTGTTGTGTTAGTTGAAAGAGCTTGTAAAGACGAAGAACATAGTAAAGAGAAGAATAAATCTGATTTTGAAGCTAGAGAGGTTCAAAAGAGATCTTCGGGTAAATCATTTCAGTTGTGTCAAAGAAGTTTTGAGACAATTCTAACTGTTTGAAAATTAATCTGGGATGTTCTTGCAGAGATCGTGATAGATCATGTTCAAGTTTTAAAACTCCTGCTACGTCTGTTACTAGTGCCGAGAATATGAGATCTGAGAGACTTGAATGTGTACATTATGATTAGAGACATCCGATGTAACACCCCAAACCCGGCCCAGACGTTATGGCCAAATCTGGTGTATCACATCACCTAAAACTAACCATGTTACCTAGTTACTAAGATTAAGGTGAGCTTTGCAAAACTGATTTTATAGTCTTAAGAAAAATTCCCGGTTTATTGGTGGACGCCCTATTCAATACTAGTTATTAAGAGGTCTATTATAAAACTTAGCTTTGTTACTCAATTGAGCCGTGTGACTGGTTTTGAAAACGTTTGATTAATTTTAAAAAAACTCGCGCAGCCATATTCAAAATATTTTAAGCAATGTAAGTATAAGTAATTAAAACCAAAAATAAAATAATTAGAGCGGCCTTATTACAACCTAAAATCAGTATAAAAATAATTTAAAATAATAGAAATAAAATAAAATAAAACTTAATTATGTAATTGCAGTCCATGTGGCCACTCTGAATCCCTCTCAGCTCCAAGTCCACCAGTCTAGGGCTCACCTGCATGGATGGAAGAAAAAAGGGTGAGTTTGGAAACTCAGTGTGCAAATAAGCCCATCCAGAGCCCAAATCAGCTCAAGCCCACTGGGCCTAAGCCCTATCCAGTCTCAATAGCAACTGGGCCGAAGCCCTATCCAAATATAGTAAACTGGGCCTTAGCCCTTTTCAAATAATAATACGGCCCATAGGCCCATTACAGTAACAGAATAGATATCAATAATGAATGCAATCCCAAAAACCCAGCCTAAATCCACCCGCTGCACTCCACCCATACCAGCCCTACACTCCTTGTGGGAATAACTCAACCCACCCAGCCCTACACTCCATAGTTACAACATCGTTGCTCAGTTAACAGTAAAATGAGGCAAAGCCTCCAGTACGTGGTCAAGCCACTTTCAGTACTTCCTCCATCATTAACCCAGACCCAATGCAATTGATAATCATGTGGTGAACAGAAACAGTAAAATAAGCATCTCAGTCGAATTCAGCCCTAAGGGTATAATGGTCATTTTACACCTAGGGGTAAAATAATAATTTCTCACCCTTAAGGGGTATTTTAGTAATTTTATCAATTTTTAGGGTTTCATGCACATTTTAATCAGTAATAGTCTAACTTTTATCTCAGTAGCTTATTTAGCCCATTTTGACAGATTATAGTGAGTGGGCCCTAAAGCCCCTAATGGGCCCTACAGTGTTTATTAGCTACTTAAGCCCATTTAGTCCAACTTTTATGATCGATTTACCAGTTTTAGTAGTTTTGGCCCTACAATCTACCAGAACACGTCTATCGCTTATTTTCCCCATATTGGCCCATAAGCCCGTTAGGCCTACATTCGGCCTATCGAGGCCCAAACTTACCGAAGTGCACGAAATTGTACACTTACCAACCTTATCGATTTCGATGACAAATCTACCGCTTCCAACCGACGCACGAGCATTCGTATGCTCGCTAGCCCATGAAATGCTAGAATTTTGGCATTTTGGCTTTTCGGCTTTTGCCAATTTGAACTACAAGAGGGTGTTCGATACACACCTGATTTGCGACAACTGCCAATAAGATCTCCCATGATATCCTGCAATCGGTCACTAGACACATCAGATCAAAAATACCATGACAGCCATCATAAACTTACTTACCATAATCGGCCATCAACACCTAAGGCCCTTGAGATCTTACCTTTGTCGAAACTAGTGACTAGATCTAGATCTAGTCGTTCCACTTGTCCAAGCCCTCGATCAGTAGCCTCTAGATCACGCTAACACCAAAATAAATCGATTGTTAATAACCCTTAGAGCCTTAAGCCCCAATCGACAGCCTCCTTAAGCCTCTAGGGATTTTAGCTTTTCTAAATCCCGAAATAAAGAATAAATTTGAAATGTCGAGTACTTACCACAGGTTCTCTTAATCAAAATGATTCCACTTCCGTTACCACTCAGATTTGATGCAAATCTAACCCCTAAACACTAGCAGAGATCGAGTTTTAAAGATCTAAAGATTCGGCTTCTAAGTCCCTAAAAATATTGTGTTTTCAGCTTTTGGAATGGTGAAAAGGGAGATGGTTTGAAGTTGTGGATTTGAAGTGGTGTTGACGACAAAGGTTAGGGGTTTAGAGGATGTGGAAATCGGCCAAAAGAGAAGAAGAAGGTAGGAGGGTTCAGCTATAATCAAATCGGCACAGCAGAAATCTTTTAGGATTTTGGCTTTTAGTAGTTGATGGGTTTGAGGAGAAAAGAATGGCATATTTAGTTTTTGAAGAAAAGAAAAGGGAAGATAAGTGAATAGGAGAGGTGGTTTCGGCTTGAGAAGAAAAGAAGAGGGAAAAAGAATGGAAGAAGAGAGGAGAATAGAAGAATAGGTTCGACTATGGTAAAATGGCACAATAGGAGAACTTTCTTGCTTTTCGATCGGCTTTTTGGTACACTAAGAAGAGAATGGAACAAAAGTGAAAACCCCAGGTGGCTAACCCTAATTCGGCAAGACAGAAAAAGAAATTATAACTTACCCTAATGGCTACTCAAGCAAATGGCACAACCTTCCTAAAGCCCTAGCTGAATTCTACTTGAGTTCTATCACATGCCCGGCACATGCACAAAAATAAAAGTATCACCTGCTTACCTTGCGACTAGAATTCTGGCCCTTAAACCCAGTCCACACGCCACTTTTTTAGGAGCTTTGTGGCGCCACATTGCCATTTTGCTAAGGCCCTCTTTTTTTTTTTTTTTAATTTGCTAACTTTTCTTTAAAGGCCCACTTAACCAAGTCCCTCTCACTTAAGAACCAAAGTTAATATTTTTGCTGGGTTTTAACTTAGGCTTGGGCCTCCTAAAGGCCCACTAACATCCTTAAACATAATTTCAATAACCAAATACCAAAATTTCAAGATTTTACCAAAAATCACAAAAACCCAAAAAATCCCGAAAATCAAGGCGTTACAACTCTACCCTCCTTAAAGAAATTTCAGCCACGAAATTTACCTAATCCAAATAGTTGAGGGTATTGTTGACGTATCATCTCTTCGGGCTCCCAAGTAGCCTCTTCTTTGTAATGATTGCGCCAAAGTACTTTCACCAACGGGACTGACTTCTCTCTCAGTACTTTGACTTCTCGGTCTAAAATTTGCACTAGCTCCTCCTCAAAGGTCAAAAAGGTTTTTACCTCAATCTCCTCCACTGGTACGACATATGAAGGACCCGATCGATACCGTCTTAGCATGGACATATGAAAGATGTCATGGATTCGATCCAACTCCGATGGGGACTCCAACTAATACGCCACTTGCCCTACTCGTTTAAGAACCCGATAAGGCCCAATAAACCGTGGACTCAATTTACCTTTCTTGCTAAACCTCAAGATCTTTTTCCAAGGCGAAACCTTCAAGAAGACCATATCCCCAACAGCGAACTCAATCTCCTTACGCTTTAGATCCGCATACGACTTTTGTCTATCAGATGCCTCCTTTAACCGATCTCTGATCAACTTAACCTTACTTTCAGTATCTGCCACTAATTCTGGTCCAAGAACTTGTCGTTCTCCCAACTCTATCCAACAAATAGGCGTACGGCACCTTCGCCCATAAAGTTCCTCACATGGAGCCATTTGAATACTTGCTTTATGACTGTTGTTGTACGCAAATTCTGCCAATGGTAAGTAGTCCTCCCAACTACCATGAAAATCGATGACACAACCCCTTAACATATCCTCTAGAACCTGAATAACCCTTTCTGACTGTCCATCTGTCTGAGGGTGAAAAGCAGTGCTGAAATCCAATCGCGTACCGAACGCCTCATGCAACTTTTGCCAGAATCGAGATGTAAACCTAGGGTCTCTATCAGAAATAACTGAAACTGGCACCCCATGCAGTCGCACTATCTCCGCCACATATAGCTTGGCCAACTTCTGCAGTGAGTAATCAGTTCAGACAGGTATGAAATGGGCAGATTTCGTTAACCTTTCCACAATCACCCATACAGAATCTTTCTTGGAGGGTGTCAAAGGTAGCCCACTTACAAAATCCATGGTAACTCTCTCTCACTTCCAAAGTGGAATCTTCACTACCTGTAACAGTCCAGAAGGTAGTTGGTGCTCAGCCTTAACTTGCTGGTACGTCAGACATTTTCCCACAAATTCTGTCACCTCTCGCTTAAGTCCAAGCCACCAATACACCTCTCACAAGTCTCGATATAGTTTATTCCCTCCAGGATGCATGGCACAAGGTCCACCATGAGCCTCTTCCAAAATCATCTGCCTCAAGTTAAAGTCCTTTGGTATGCAAACTCTTCCATGAAAGCACAGTACTCCATCAGTATTCAGTCCAAAATCTGAATTCTCATCATTCTCAGCTTGTTGAAACCGAGGAACCAACGAATGATCCTTTAATTGTTTCTCCTTAATCTGCTTAGTCCAAGCTGGTCGTACTTGCAATTCTACTAACAGACTTCCATTGTCATAAAGACTCAAATGAGCAAACATCGCTCTCAACTCAGCTTTAGCCCTTCGGCTTAGTGCATCAGCCACCACATTCGCTTTGCCTGGGTGGTACTCAATCGAACAATCGTAATCATTAAGCAAGTCTATGCATCTTCGTTGCCTAAGGTTCAACTCCTTCTAAGTCAACAGATACTTGAAACTCTTATGGTCTGTGTATATAATACATTTTTCCCCATATAGATAGTGTCTCCAGATTTCAACGCAAAGATCACCACTGCTAACTCTAAATCATGCGTAGGGTAATTCGCTTCGTGAGGCTTCAGCTGTCGTGAAGCATAAGTGACTCTTTTACCTTCTTGCATCAGTACACAGCCCAGACCCACATGTGATGCATCACTGTACACAGTAAAATCCTTCCCAGACTCTGGCTGAATCAACACCGGCGCTTCAGTTAAAACCTTTTTCAACTTGTCAAAAGCCTCTTGTTGTTTCTCAGTCCATACAAACACTACTCCCTTCCTTAACAGTTTCATAAACGGTGTAGCAATCAGGGAGAATCCTTCTACAAACCTTCTGTAATACCCTGCCAAACCCAGAAAACTCCATATTTTCAATACCGACCTCGGTGGCTTCCATCCCAAAACTACCTCAATTTTTTGAGGATCTACTCTAATCCCCTCAGCAGAAACAACGTGACCCAGAAAAGTCACTTCTCGCAACCAAAATTCACACTTACTGAACTTCGCATAGAGTTGCTTCTCTCTCAGCACTTGCAGCACAATACGGAGATGCTCATCATGCTTCTCCTCAGTTTCTGAATATACCAGAATACTGTCGATAAAGACGACTACAAATCGGTCCAAGTAAGGTTGGAACACTCGATTCATCAGATCCATAAAAGCTGTAGGTGCATTCGCCAGTCCAAATGGCATAACCAGAAACTCGTAACGAGTTCTGAATGCTGTCTTATGAATATCCACTTCCTTCACCCCCAACTAATGATATCCAGATCGTAGACCTATCTTAGAAAACACTAAAGATCCTTTAAGCTGGTCAAATAGATCGTCAATTCTTGGCAGTGGGTATTTGTTCTTTATCGTCAGTTTGTTCAGCTGGCGATAATCGATGCACATACGCATCGTCCCATTCTTCTTCTTCACAAACAACACTGGTGCTCTCCATGGAGACACACTCGGTCTGATGAAGCCTTTATCCAACAACTCTTGAATTTGCGCCTTCAGCTCCACTAACTCATTCGATGCCATTCTATAAGGCGTAATGGACACTGGAGCCATTCCAGGCAGTAAGTCGATCCCAAACTTGACTTCTCGATTCAGAGGTAATCCAGGAAGCTCCTCAGGGAAGACATCTTGAAATTCCCTAACAGTTTTGACTGTCTCTACAGTCAAGTTCTCAGTCTCAGTTTGGCTCACAAAAGCCAAATACGCCTCGCAACCTTGATGAATCAGCTTCTCAGCCCTCAAGGCTGACACAACATTGGACAAATAATCCCTTTGCTCCCCAATAACCGTTACCTCTTTATCCTCAATAGTTCTTAACACCATCCTCTTGGTCGCACAATCCAGAGTCACCTTATGCTTAGTCAACCAGTCCATTACTAAGATTAGATAGAACTCTTCGAATGGTAACTCCATCAAGTCTCTAACAAAGATCCTACCTTGAGTCTCTAAAAGCACCTCCCTAAAGAGTTTATCTACCCTAACCGAGTAACCTAGAGGACTTATCATAGTTACCCCACTCACAATTTCCTCTGAGTGTACACCCAACGACCCAGAAATGTCATATGCAACATACGAATGGGTTGATCCCACATCTATCAGAGCAGTGTAAGGCATGCTAGAGATTAAAAATGTACTAGTTATGATGTCAAGTGCATCACCCTCCTCTCGGCGACGAGCCGCATATACCAATGCTGGCTGACGAGCCTCAACATTCCCAGCACCATGCCGGTGCTCCATGTCCACGTCCAATTCCATTACCACCTCTACCTTGTCCATGACCCCTCAGCGGTTGTGGTCTACCTTGCACTGGTAGGGCAACCCTCTGTTCAGCAACTTGAGTTTGAGCTGGCCTCCTAGGATAATCCTTGATTCTATGTTCCTTGGAACCACATCGAAGACAGGCCCTAGTACGCTTCCAGTATTCTCCCAGATATACTCTACCACAGTCCCTACAAGCCTGTGGTCTTACTATATTTACCGGAGCCGCTCGAATCGGTTCCTCCACTCTAGCTCTCTTAGCATTTCTGGTTGCAGCACCAGATGGTCTAGTATCCCTCCTAAATCGATTTTGATCCTTATCACAGTTCTGCCATTCAGCTTGCTTTACCTCTTCAGCTATCTTAGCCTTCTCCACCAGTGTGAAAAAGTCATGCTCTCTCTACAGAGCTATCAGCACCCTCAGCTCATCCCTGAGGCCATCCTCAAAATGAACACTACGCTCGTAATCAATGGTAACTATACCACTAGCATAACGGCTCAACCTTAAAAACTCTGCCTTATACTCAGTAACGGATTTATTACCCTAGGTCAGATTTAGAAATTCTTTCCTACGCGTATCCACATAGCTCTCTCCGACGTACTTTCCCTTGAAAGACGTCTTAAATAGTTCCCAGGTTACCCGCTCAGCTGGGGTACTCTCTCTCACGGTGATCCACCATTGATAGGCCTCGTCTCGTAGCAGCGACATCGCTCCCTTCAGCTTTTGCTCCACCGAGCAATCCAGGTAGTCCATAATCCGTTCCGTAGCTTCCAGCCAATACTCGGCTACATTTGGGGCTACTCCAGATATGCCCCTGAAAACCTCTGCTCCGTTAGCCTGGAGTTGCTCAGAAATAGGTCCCCTATTTATAGGCCCAACATTAGCTCTAGCCACCCTCTCTAGAACCCTTAACATGGCCTGGGATAAGGCATCATCCCCTGCAGCCCGCTCATACAGCCCATTTCCAGCAACCGGTGGCAGTTGTGCCTCACCAGTTGGCATGTGTTCCGAAGATGATGACCCAGCTTGAGCGCTGCCTCGGCCACGTCCGCGGCCTCGTCCACGAGCAGTTCTCGTACTCATATCGTCTTATCTGATTACGAATTTTAGGACATTAGTTTAATATTTTAGTTATTTATTACAGAATGTCTTATGTACAAATAGAGTTTTAGAGTTTGTTTCCGCGAAATCATAACCTAGCTACAGTCTCAGTCTTCTAGGGTTTAGTTTCCCTATAGTCTCAGTCTTATAGTTTTCAGTACTACCCTATCTACAGTATCATAGCAGGGTCTTAGTTCTATCTACAGAGTTGTCTCAATATAGTACAGTATAAGAAACAAAAATACTTACAGACTTGGTGCCAGGGATTCGGTGTGCCACCTCTTCAGATACCAGATTTTAGAAAACTCGAAAAACTTAAACCTTTTTAGATCAGACCTTAAAATATGTATATATTGAAGAAAACGAATTTGAAAAGGGTTTTCTAAATTTTCCAAAGATTGATTTCCAAAAATACCCCTCTTGAGCTTCAAAAAAATTTTCGGAAGGCTTCAATTTAAAATTTTCAAAAGGCTTTTTTTTGGACCCGATCCATAGCTGAGTTGTTGCAACCGAGCCCTGATACCACTAAATGTAACACCCCAAACCCCACCCAAACGTTATGGCCAAATCTGGTATGTCACATCACCTAAAACTAACCATGTTACCCAGTTACTAAAATTAAGGTGAGCTTTGCATAACTGATTTTATAGTCTTAAGAAAAATTCCCGGTTTATTGGTGGATGTCCTATTCAATACTAGTTATTAAGAGGTTTATTATAAAACTTAGCTTTGTTACTCGATTGAGCCGTGTGACTGGTTTTGAAAACGTTTGATTAATTTTAAAAAAACTCGCGCAGCCATATTCAAAATATTTTAAGCAATGTAAGTATAAGTAATTAAAACCTAAAATAAAATAATTAGAACGGCCTTATTACAACCCAAAATCATTACAAAAATAATTTAAAATAATATAAATAGAATAAAATAAAACTTAATTATGTAATTGTAGTCCATGTGGCCACTCTGAATCCCTCCCAGCTCCAAGTCCACTAGTCTAGGGCTCACTTGCATGGGTGGAAGAAAAAGGGGTGAGTTTGGAAACTCAGTGTGCAAAGAAGCCCATCTAGAGCCCAAATCAGCTCAAGCCCACTAGGCCTAAACCCTATCCTGTCTCAGTAGTAACTGGGCCAAAGCCTATCTAGATACAGTAAACTGGGCCTTAGCCCTTTTCCAAATAACAGTACGGCCCATAGGCCCATTATAGTAACAGAACAGATATCAATAATGAATTCAAGCCCAAAAACCTAGCCTAAATCCATCCGCTACACTCCACCCGTACCAACCCTACACTCCATGTAGGGAATAACTCAACCCACCCAGCCCTACATTCCATAGTTGCAACATCGCTACTCAGTTAACAGTAAAATGAGGCAAAGCCTCCAGTACATGGTCAAGCCACTTTCAGTACTTCCTCCATCATTAACCTAGCCCCAATGCAATACATAATCATATGGTGAACAGAAACAGTAAAACAAGCATCTTAGTCGGATTCAGCCCTAGGGGTATAATGGTTATTTTACACCTAAGGGTAAAATAGTAATTTCTCACCCTTAAGGGGTATTTCAATAATTTTCTCAGTTTTTAGGGTTTCATGCACATTTTAATCAGTAATAGTCTAACTTTTATCCCAGTAGCTTATTTAGCCCATTTTGAAAGATTACAGTGATTGGGCCCTAAAGCCCCTAATGGGCCCTATAGTGTCTATGAGCTACTTAAGCCCATTTAGTCCAAGTTTTATGATCGGTTTACTATTTTTAGTAGTTTTGACCCTACAATCTACCAGAACACGTCTATCACTTATTTTACCCACATGGGCCCATAAGCCCGTTGGGCCCACATTCGGCCTATCGATGCCCAAACTTATCGAAGTGCACGAAATTGCACACTCACCAACCTTATTGATTTTGATTACAGATCTACTGCTTCCAACTGACCCACGAGCATTCGCACGCTCGTTAGCCCACAAATTGCCAGAATTTTGACATTTCGGCTTTTCGGCTTTTGCCAATTTGAACTATAAGAGGGTGTTCCATACACACTTGATTTGCGACAACTGCCAACGAGATCTCCCATGATATCCTACAATCAGTCACTAGACACAACAGATCCAAAATACCATGACAGCCATCATAAACTTACTTACCATAATCGGCCATCAACACCTAAGGCCCTTGAGATCTTACCTTTGCCGAAACTAGTGACTAGAACTAGATCTAGTTGTTCCACTTGTCCAAGCCCTTGATTAGTAGCTTCTAGATCACACTAACACCAAAATAAATCGATTGTTAATAACCCTTAGAGCCTTAAACCCCAATCGACAGCCTCTCTAAGCCTTTAGGGATTTTGGCTTTTCTAAATCACGAAATAAAGAATAGATCTGAGATGTCGAGTACTTACCATAGGTTCTCTTAATCAAAAGGATTACATTTCCGTTACTACTCAGATCTGATACAGATCTAACCCCTAAACACTAGCAGAGATCGAGTCTTAAAGATCTAAAGATTCAGCTACTAAGTCCCTAAAAATATTATGTTTTCGGCTTTTGGAATTGTGAAGAGGGAGATGGTTTGAAGTTGTAGATTTGAAGTGGTGTTGTCGACAAAGGTTAGGGTTTAAAGGATGTAGAAATCGGCCAAAAGAGAAGAAGAAGGTAGGAGGGTTCGGCTTTAATCAAATCGGCACAGCAGCAATCTTTTAGTAGTTGATGGGTTTGAGGAGAAAAGAATGGCATATTTAGTTTTTGAAGAAAAGAAAAGGGAAGATAAGTGAATAGGAGAGGTGATTTCAGCTTGAGAAGAAAAGAAGGAAAAAGAATGGAAGAAGAGAGGAGAAGAGAAGAATTCGTTCGGCTTTGGTAAAACGACACAACAGGAGAACTTTCTTGCTTTTCGGTACACTAAGAAGAGAATGGAACAAAAGTGAAAACCCCGGGTGGCTAACCCTAATTTGGCAAGACAGAAAAAAAATTATAACTTACCCTAATGGCTACTCAAGCAAACAGCACAACCTTTCTAAAGCCCTAGCGAAATTCTACTTGAGTTCTATCATATGCCCGGCACATGCACAAAAATAAAAGTATCACTTGCTTACCTTGCGACTAGAGCTCTGGCCTTTAAACCCAGTCCACACTCCACTTTTTTAGGAGCTTAGTAGTGCCACCTTGCCACTTTTCTAAGGCCTTCTTTTTTTTTAATTTGCTAACTTTTCCTTAAAGGCCCACTTAACCAAGTCCCTTTCACTTAAAAACCAAAGTTGACATTTCTACCGAGTTTTAACTTAGGCTTGGGCCTCCTAAAGGCCCCCTAACATCCTTGAACATAATTTCAGTAACCAAATACCAAAATTTCAAGAGTTCACCAAAAATCACAAAAACCCAAAAAATCTAAAAAATCAGGGCTTTACATCCGAGAAGTTGTAGATTGAAAGAGCAAGCCTGTTTCTGATGTGGGTCCTTGGATCATTTTGTGCAAGACTGCCCTGAATCTGTTGAACAAGAGATAGTACAAAATTCGAGATCAAGTAATGTTACCGTTAGAGGTAGAACTCCCAAAAACACAGGAAATGTTAGTGTGGGTCAAAAAGTTACCAGAGATACGACTACACGACCTGAAGCTTGACCGCCTGCTAGAGCCTATGCTATCTGGGCATGTGAAGAAGCTTCATCTCCTGATTTGATTACTAGTATTTTTACTCTTTATAATACCTCTGTAATTGCTTTGATAGATCCTGGATCAACGCATTCTTATATCTGTGTGAATTTAGCATATAGTAAGACTTTACCTATAGAGTCTACTGGATTTGTAATTAAAGTATCAAACCCTCTAAGCAAAAGTGTTCTGGTAGATAAAGTTTGCAAGAATTGTTCGTTAATGATTCGAAATATCTATTTCTCTGCTGATTTGATGCTATTGTCGTTTGATGAATTTGATATAATTCTGGTTATGGACTGGTTAACTTTGCATGATGTTGTTGTGAATTGCAAATGAAAAATTATTAACTTGAGATGTAAGAATGGTGAAATTGTTAGAATTGCATCTAGCGAATTGAACGGCTTACCAGCTGTAGTATCTATATTAAAAGCTCAAAAGTATGTGAGAAAAGGTTGTGAAGCCTACCTAGCTTATGTGATTGACTCTAAGGTGTCCAATAAAAAGATTGAATCTGTGCCAGTCGTCTATGAATTTTCTAATGTATTTCCTGAAGAACTTCCGGGTTGGCCTCCAATTCGAGAAGTTGAGTTTGGGATTGAATTGCTTCCAGGAATTGCTCCGATTTCACTAGCTCGTATAAAATGGCACCGACTGAACTAAAAGAATTAAAGACTCAGTTACAAGAATTGACTGATCTAGGCTTTGTTAGACCGAGTTTCTCATCGTGGGGTGCTCATATTCTATTCGTGAAAAAGAAAGATGGCACGATGAGAATATGCATTGATTACTGTTAGCTTAATAAAGTGACTGTAAAGAATAAGTACCCTCTGCCCCGAATTAATGATTTCTTTTATCAACTAAAAGGTGCCTCTGTATTTTCGAAGATAGATCTGAGATCTGGTTATAACCAGTTGCGAGTAAAAGATTTTGACATTTTGAAAATAGCTTTCTAAACGAGGTATGGGCACTATGAATTCTTAGTTATGCCTTTCGAATTAACGAATGCTCCTGCTGTGTTTATGTGTCTGGTGAACAAAATTTTCAGATAGTATTTAGATCAGTTTGTTGTGGTTTTTATTGATGATATATTGATTTACTCGAGGAATGAAAGTGATCATGTGGAACATTTAAGAATTGTACTCTAGACATTGTGTGATAAGCAATTATATGCAATATTCAGCAAATGCAAATTCTGGTTATGTGAAGTTGGTTTTTTAGGCCACATTGTATCTGCATCAGGTATTTGGGTTGATCCGAGCAAAATCTCAGCTATTTTGGATTGGAAACCTCCAAGAAATGTTTCTGAAGTCTGTAGTTTTCTAGGACATGCCAAGTATTACCGTCATTTTGTAAAAAGTTTCTTGATAATTGCGACCCCAATGACAAGACTACTATAAAAAGATGTAAAATTTGAATGGTCTGATAAATGTCAGAATAGTTTTAAACAGTTGAAAGCTATGTTAACCAAAGCTCCTGTACTTGCGTAACCTGAATTGGTTAAAGAATTTGTTATATACAGTGATGCTTCGTTAAATGGACTAGGTTGAGTGTTGATGCAAGAAGGAAAGGTTATTGCATATGCCTCTACGCAGTTAAAGCCGCACGAAAAGAACTATCCAACACATGATCTTGAATTAGCTGCGATTGTTTTGGCGCTGAAAATTTGGCGTCATTATCTGTTTGGTGAGAAATGTCACGTGTTTTCAGATCATAAAAGTCTGAAATACCTGATGACTCAGAAAGATTTGAATCTACAGCAGCGAAGATGGTTGGAACTATTAAAAGATTATGAGCTTATTATTGATTATCTTCCGAGAAAAGCAAATGTTGTCACTGATGCTTTAAGTCAAAAATCGCTATCTGCATTATGCGCCTTAAACACTAGTACTGATCTGTTTGTTGATGATTCAGTCTTAGCTGAATTAAAAGCAAAACCTTTGTTTTGCAACAAATCATTAATGCGTAGAAAGTAGATAATGAACTGACAACGAAACGAGCTCATTGTGATTCCGATTCTAAATTTCGGGTTGATGTAGATAATTGTTTGAGATTCAATAATATAATTTATGTTCCAAGAAATTCTGAATTGATTCAGATGATTTTAAGTGAAGCACATAGTAGTAAATTCTCTGTACATCCGGGTAGCATAAAAATGTATAATGATTTAAAACGGTTATACTGGTGGCCAAGAATGAAAAGAGATATCTCTGATTTTGTTCTGAAATGCTTAATATGTCAGCAAGTAAAAGCGGAACATCAGGTACCTTCAGGTTTTCTACAACCGATTATGATTCCTAAATGGAAATGGGACCGAGTGACTATAGATTTTGTTTCTAGCTTACCCCTAACTCTAAAAAAGAAAGATTCAATTTGGGTTGTCGTTGATTGATTAACAAAGTCTGCTCATTTTATTCCGGTACGATCTGACTACTCACTTGATAAATTAGCTGAACTTTACATTTTTGATATTGTGAGATTGCACGTGGTACCACTGTCTATTGTGTCTGATAGAGATCCGAGATTTACATCACGATTTTGGAAAAAGTTACAAGAAGCTCTGGGTACCAAATTGTATTTCAGTACTGGTTTTCATCAGCAGACAGATGGTCAATCTGAGCGAATCATTCAGATACTCGAGGATATGCTAAGATGTTGTATTCTGGAGTTTAAAGGTACGTGGGAACAATATCTACCTCTGATTGAATTTGCGTATAATAATAGTTTTCAATCGAGCATTAAAATGGCCTCGTATGAAGCCTTCTATGGTAGAAAATGTAGAACTCCATTATACTGGTCCGAGCTCAGTGAAAATAAGATACAAAGGATTGATCTGATAAAAGAAATAGAACAAAAAGTAAAGGTTATTAGAGATAGTCTGAAAGCAGCTTTTGATCATCAAAAATCATATGCAGATCTAAAACGGAAAGATATTGAATTTGAAATTGGCGACACAGTATTTTTGAAAATGTCTCCGTGGAAGAAACTGTTTCGATTTGGCAAAAAGGGCAAACTGAGTCTAGGATTTATCGGGCCGTATGAAATCATTGAACGAGTTGGACCGGTTGCTTATAAATTGATGTTGTCATCTGTGCTAAAAAAGATACATAACGTATTTCACGTGTCTATGCTATGATGTTATAGATCTGATCTGTCTCATGTGATATCCCCTTTTAACATTGAATTAAAGTCTGATATGTCTTATGATGAAGAGCCAATCCGTATCATAGCTCGTGAAATGAAGGAATTGAGAAACAAGAAAATTCTACTAGTAAAAGTACTATGGCATCGTCACAGATTGGAAGAGTCTACCTGGGAGCCTGAAAGTATAATGAATAGCAATATCCGAATCTATTCAACGGTAAGATTTTCAGGGATGAAAATCCCTAAGGGGGAGAATTGTAACAGCCTGGTTTAGACCCTAGTTAGAATAGTGGTTTCGGGACCACATATGTGACAGCCCGAATTAGGGACTAAACGGAGTAGTGGTTTTGTAACCACAATTCTAATGTGAAAATTTTTAATTATATGAATTTTGATAATATCTATCAATTGAATATTGGTACGAAAATACTGTTTAGAAATTTTTCTGTTTGGGTACCTAATTTTGTGAAATGGATTAAATTACGGTAAGTGAAAAATATGCATTGTGTATGATTAAATGGCTTAATTGAAGTATTATGTGAAATTGAAAGTGTTTATGGTGCAAATAGACCATTAAATTGTGTTTTGGACTAAAATAACCTTACATGAGAAAAAAAATCTAAGTAATGGCATGAAGGGTAAAATGGTCATTAGTGAATAATGACAAAACCCATTAAAATAAAATCATCATATTCTCCATTCTTCTCCATAGGTGCTACCGAAATTTCCTTACTCATAGCCAAGGGTTCTTTGATTTTCAAGCTTCCTAGTAAGTGCAATTTGGTCCTATTTTCAATTATTTTCGTATTTTTGAGTTCATTTGAGCTTGGGTTTCATGATTCTACCATTTATTTGAAGAGAAATAAGAGTTTGAAAAATTACCCATTTGTGATAAGAATGTGCTTAGTTGATTAAGGGTAGGTAATGAAAGTTTTAAGTGTTATGTGCATGTTTAGTTGGATGAAATTGAATGAAAGTGCATAAAAAGGGATTAATTTGTAAAAGGATTACAAATTATTCCTAAATATGTGAAATAATGAGGATTTGAGTGTCATAATTGTGAAAATGGGTTATATAAGCCCATGGATTAAAGAAATTGAGTTTCTGAGTATAGGGACTAAATGGTAATTTATGAAAAGTAAAGGCAAATTTGTAAAATCTGCCCAACTGTGAATTGTGAATGAATTATTGATGAATTGTATTCTGTGTGTTAATCTAGACCAAGAAAGATCTGATAAAACCTGAGAACGGGGAAAAGAAAAAGTTCTCGACTAATTTTGAGAATTAGTCCTACTGCTATCCAGGTAAGTTATATGTAAATTTCTAGCATGTTTGTTAATATAAACTATATGTTCATCGTTGAATTACTGTATTGAATATAATTATGCCATGGGTTGAGAATTGAACATGTCTCTGTGATTGTGGAAATAATGTACTGACTGTAAAGATCCCGGTTGAACAAGTAGGAATAGATATAGATATGTGTGACATGTCACTTGAGGGCCCCACTGTTCTGACTGTTATAGTTACCCGGGTGCTGGGTGGTCGTGCATGTGTTGTAGACACTTGTCAGCTTATGGGAGTAGGCCCATGGTTAAATTCTATACTATGTTTGTTTGTAGCTTCGGCTACCCCTCTGATCGTAGGGTCAGCTACCACTTTGTTTATAGCTTCGGCTATTTCATGGCTTTGCCATGTCTGTAAGGCACTCATGTGACAACCTCTGAATATCTGCTCATATTCCTAATTTGTTCAATAGGATTAGATTAACTATATTGTATGCAAAGTGAACATACAGGTGAAATGAAATGGTACTATATACTGCGATTGGCAGCGTTAAATATGTGTATAATTGATGTATGGAAAGTGCTCGGTGAGTAAGTATGATTGTTCAATGATATGTGATGGCATTTGCTAAATGGAATTGCTTTTTTTTATTTGCTTTGAAATTTCATATGACTTACTAAGCTCTTTGTAGCTTACCCTTTTCTTTTCTTTCCCTTCTAGATTATCAAGTTGGTTAGATTGGGATCGAGACGTCGGAGTACGCTACACACTATCAAGCTTCTTTTGGTATAGTTTGTGTTTCTTAAGTGTAAATTTATGGCATGTATAGAATATCAATAGTTGTTAATGGTCATTTTGTAAACTTATAAGCTATGTGCCCAAATGTAGTATTTTGAACATTAATGTTTATAAAAGTAGTCATTTTAGGCAAAATGTTCATTATTTTTTTGGCTGAATTGGTTGTGGATATAAGTAATTGTGTTTCAGGGAGGTAAAGGCTTGGTAAATAGCCTGACACGACCTGCATGGCAATGCACAAAGGCGTGTGCCTTGGCCGTGGGTCATGTGGCAGTTTGCTCCACGGGTGAAAGGCACGGGCATGCCTAGGTTATGTGTGTCACACGGCAAGACCCTACGGGCGTGTTCTTCGACCGTGCCTCCCCTGCACCTTGCATTATGATTTAGCATGTCACACAGGCAGGAGACACGGTTGTGTGCCTCAACCGTGTGGTGGTTACGGCCACTAAACGGTCTTGTTAAGGGCAAATAAATAGAACTGTTGGTAAACTGGTGAATGTTTGGTAGTAAATTCTATAAATATTATTATGTTTCTGGTCATGCCTCGTGCTCGATTACGGTGACGGCCTCGGGTAAGGGGTGTTACAACATATCCAAGTCTAAAAAATATTTTAATATTATTTTCTGTGTCTGAGATATATGATTTATCATCTATGAAATTTCTATGAATTAAATTGTCTATTTCTGTGTTTAATTATGAAAAAGGATTAAAATGCATACGTGATAAAATTAGCATGTTACATTTGCATATATGCTATTGGAATGGCTTTTAATGATTATGGCCTTAAATGGAAATTGTACCATTCTATTTGATGGTAGTCATAAATGACCTTATTATATATGTTTTATAAATTGTTTTATGATGGACATTTTGGTAATTCATGATATAATCATGAATTAATATTATTACAAAACATAAAATGGTGTTTTAATTCATCCACCATTGCCGAAAATACCAAAGAAAGAAAAGAATAAAAGCTTTGTAGGGTTCAGCCATGAATGTGCTTGATTAAGGGATGAGTTCTCGTTCGTTTTTGATAATTTTTACGTTTCTGTGATCATTGCTTCGAAATCTTCCATGCCCATGTCCCAATTTCTATTTTTGATGAAGTTTGTGAAAAATGCCATTGATGTTATTTGAAGCTTTGTGATGAAATTGAGTGAATAATGATGGATAGGTGTTGAATAAATATGTTTTACCATGAATTTTTTATGGAATTGAGCTATGTGGACTAATTTGTGAAAATGAGACTTTGGGAGGACTAATTTGTGAAATAAATATGTTATGTGGGCTTTTATGAAAGCCACAAATATTCGGCCAAGCTTGTATTTAAATGAATTCTGTGAATTTGATGTCTTTGTTTATTAGGGACTAATTTGTTAAAGTATGAAACTGTGAGGGCTAAAATGTAAAATACCCTAAAATTATTTTTATGGATTGAATTGAATGAAATGAATAATTGAATGGTTGAATTTCAATTGATTTAGATCAAAAACAAAGAAAAACGGACTTAGATCGAGGAAAGTCCAAAGTCGTTTAATAGTCTACTCGACTCTGTTTAAATCTGTACGAGGTAAGTCAAAATACAAATATGTGTCATATTAATGTCTGTTATAAATTCTTGTTTTATAAACTATACTAGATGGCCATGAGAGCCTGAAATATTATTCCGAGTCATTTTTGAATGTACAATGGTAAAAGGATATCATGTAAGACCTCATCCGGGACGTAGGCATTGATTAGAGAATTACGTGTAAGACCGTGTCTGGGACACTGGCATCGTAAATGTTTCGTGTAAGACCCTGTCTGGGACAGTGGCATCAATGTTAAATAACATGTAAGACCATGTCGGGGACGTCGGCATTGTATAAGGCCTATATGATTTTTGTGACGTTTCTGAATGAGACGAGGAGAAATTCTGAGAAATGAATAAATGCATACTCTATATGTCTGACTCAGGTATGTTTGTTCTGTATTAAATTTACGAGCATGAAAGGTATGCTATTGTGAACTATGAGTACATAATGAATGAGTATATCTGGTTCATGAGTTATCTAAATGAGATTGCTATCATAATGTGTTCAAAGATTTCATATGTTTGTATTTGACTTACTAAGCTCATTGTAGCTTACTCTGTATTTTCTTTCAACTATTTTATAGACATCGTAGCTACTGAGGGCTCGGGGATAGTCAAGGATCATCACCACACTATCAAGCTTGATTTTGATACCTTTTGAATGTATAAATTTGAATATGGCATGTATAGGCTAGGATGACTAAGATGTGTTTTTGAGTCTATGTATATATGTCATGTGATGTGGTTAAGCTATGGTTATGTGATTTGTTTTGGTATTGTGAATGGTGCAAATGTTGGTATGAAATTGATGAATGAATGTCCTTAATGAAGTGGATATTTTGATATTAAATCTAGATGGTGAAAGGTAAGTTTAGTTGGTGTTGATTGAGTATAAATGATAAGTCTTAGTTATGGATACTATCCATGGAATGTTTGTTCATTAGCATGAGATTGTATATGAATATTTTGATCATATAGATAAATGTTTTAAGCTTTGAATTAGTTGGATTTTGTTTAGGTAAATTGGTGTTTTTGGAATGTTGTGAAATTGACCCAAATGGGTGGAAAGTAGGCCCTATTTCAAGTCTGCTTTGTGCTGCACGATTAGGGCACACGGGAGCGCCCTATGACCGTGTTGATTTTCCAGTATTGACACAAATATTCACACGGCCAAGACCCATGGGCGTGTCTTGCGGCCGTGGCAAAAATTCAGTATGCCTGCTCTGTTTTGGCACGACTTGGGTGCACAGGCGTGCCTGGGTCTAGTGTGAGGCACACGGCCTGTTCACACGAGCGTGTGACCTTTTTAAGTTGGAAAATTTAATATGTGTTCATAAGTTACGATTGTATTCGGTTGAGTCCCAACCCTATCTTTATACATGTTTGAGGTCTAGTGGACTTTCAAAAAGGGATTTTATGTTCGAATTTTGTTATGATCTTTGAATATTCTGCTCTGATCTATTCTGAAACTCTGGTAACGCCCTTTACCTATTCCAGTGATGGTCTCGGGATAGGGGTGTTACATTTGTTTGGTATCAGAGCTACGGTTGTAACACCCCTAACCCGTATCCGTCACCGAAATAGGGTTATAAGGTATTACCTAACGAAACACAAGTTTTGGACATTCAAGGATGCACATATGAAATGAATTCTTTATTCACTATATATAAACATATACCAAACAACTTGTGACATTACAAGTACACGAAACCATAAATGTGCAACCATAAAGCACTATCAGGTGGCCGAATATAAGTATAGAAATGATAAAACTCTTAGCTTAACATTCGACACAAAATATGCATACAACCTTATTATAAATATTGACTAATCAAGCTCACTTATTAACTAATACATTAAAGTAACCTGAAAATGTCATATGACATAGATTAATCAAAATTCATGCCCAGATTCGAATACTTACAACCATGGTTTCCATAACATATCATATAACAATATGCATTTTAATATGATCCACAATATGAATAAAACTTGGTCAAGTATCTATCAAACATTTTCCTCCTCTAAAACAAATATATCACTTAATAATTCAATAATCATAGCAAACACCGAATATATAGTTACATATATATATATATCTCAAAGCCAATTATGTCAACCACCACCATAATAAACCAACCATGGAACCATACTTAGCAAAAAGAACAAGCCATTTTTGCATGGCTTGAATACATAAATACATATTCAAGATAACTTGTTTTCTAAAAGAGTTAAGCCTATACATGCCATCCTATGAAATATAAAACCTTTTTAAAGTACCGAAATAAAGACGATAATCTAATTAGCATAGTAAGTCTTAAGTAAATTAAATACATAAATAATTAATATACAAGTCGCATAATTAAATATTACAACCTTTAATTTTACGAAATCACACAAGGTAAATATATTTTAACCAAATGTCATAGGTAACCGAAAACTTCATATGACTTTTATAAGTTTAACTAAATCTCATATCATAATAACCAATTCATATATTAAAAGTAACATCAATATCATTTCATATAAGATAATCTTGCCCCACAAGCATTACAACTTAATGCATCATTACCAAAGCCGAATATGCACATTTAAGCTAACTACATTTAAGAGATAACTAAACAAGTATACTATAAATCAATATATACTTACCTTGGTAGTCGAATCTATGCTACTTCATATAATTCAATTCCCTTCACTCAATGTCCATAATAACTAGGAAGCTTTTAATCGTAAGCTTAAATTAGATCACCAGTATATAAACTTGCTAGGCAATAACCTAAATTCATCACCGACACAGGGCCTGCTAGACTTCAAGTCCAAAACTCATTCACCGGCATTATGCCTGCTAGGCTCGAAGCCTGTTTATAGCACTAGCTTATAGCTTGCTAGGCCCAAAGGCCCGAATATTAATTCGAAGATAATTTCACAAGCTCATACCCATATCAAAATCATGTACTTATGCATTTCATATATCACAACCACATTAATCAAACTTTACTTCATTCGATTATGAACACATACTAATCATGTTGTTTTCCCTTCATACTCATCATTCGATCTATATGCATCTCATCCATTTATTTCTATTATTTCACCATATCCATACGGCAATTGTAACATATCATTACTCTACTTTAAGTTTCAATTTGTCATTTGATGATGTATATGTATATACCATATATAGGATATGTATCCACCATAATATAACATGTTATAATCAAAGTAAGTAAGTTTAACTACTTAAAACTTACCTCGGATGTTATCAAACTACCACGGATCGGCTATTCAGCTACTTTCTCCTTCCCCCTATCCGAATTTGGCTTTCTTTGTTCTTGAGCTAAATTAAACAAATTGATTCATTTAAAACCCTTAACCAATCCATTTTCTTTCAATATAACATACTTCTATGAAATTTAACAACAATAGTTACATAAATGATACTTAGGTCGGATTTGTTCCCTACTAACATACTTTCCTATTACTTAAATCAACAAATTAACTTCTTATAAGTCAATTATTTAAACATCGTAATCGGCTATGGCATTTTTTTTTTCATTCAAGACATGAAAATAAATGCTTACTTAATGATATAAGTATATATATATACAACAAAGACTCATTTCCAACCATCTCCTTATACTTTAACAAAAACATTTCATTATTAGAATTCACATTCGGCAATATGTTTAAATAAATTTAACATCCAACATTACCTTATAACATTTAACTTTAGGCATCTCAAATTACTCAAAATGGCCGAATATCATTTGTTCCTTATAGTCATATATATATATATATCAAATTTAATAAGCTCACAACTATTTCCAATTCAAAACATCAAAACACCATTAAGTTTGTACATATTTACAATGACCAAATGCACATAGCTCTTAAATTCACCATTAACAAAATTTATCAAGCTTCAAACTCAATTTTTTAACCATATATCATTTAAAACATCCAACACCGATTCTTTATGCATAAACACCATGGCCGAATACCCATTTTTGACATTTAAGCCACACAAAGCACAAGTTTGACAATTAAGCTTACAAGCTTATAATCACATAGATTTTAACATCAAAATGTCCATCTAACACTCATTGATCAATTTCTAACATCAAATTCAAAATTCATAGCTTTTCTACCCATGACCGAATATCTAACTAACACCAAATCAAAGATTAATTTATGGGTCTTGGATAGAATCAATTAAGGAACTCAAAATCATCCAAATAGAATTAAACTAACATGATTTTACCTTAAATTTTTGGTTTCAAGAGTGCCGAATGTTCAAGCCTTCTTCTTCTCCAACAATCGGCTCCCAACTTAAAACATGCCAATGTTTTTCTTTTCTTTTCTTTATGTTTTATTTGTTAAACATATAAACATATTATTGAATTACTAATTTTCCTATCTTTAAACACATATATAAACCATTTACAATATGGTTTTACCGTCCATTAAAACAAATGATGGTTTAATAGCCATGCAAGTACCTCTTAATTAAGTATCACATATTATTCGGCCTTATTGAATTTATCCATCAAATTTTCAAAGTTTATCAAACAAATCCTTTTTAATTAATTAAACACCCAAACTTCAAAATTTAAAAATACGAACTTCAACATATCTAAGCACAACATACAAAACACAGAGAAATAATATTTAAAATTTTTTTGACTCGGTTTCGTGGTCCCGAAACTACTTTTTTGATTAGGGCCAAAATAGGGCTGTCACAACTCTCCCCCCTTAGGGATTTTCGTCCCTGAAAATCTTATCGGTGAATAGGTTAGGGTAACGTTCTTTCATTAAGTCTTCAAGCTCCCAAGTTGCTTCTTCAACCCCGTGTTTGAGCCACAATACTTTTACTAATAAAATTTTCTTATTTCGTAGTTCTTTCACCTCATGACCCAGAATGCGAACTGGTTCTTCCTCATAACTCAAGTCAGACTAGATTTCAACCTCTGATGGACTAATCACATGTGAGGGGTTGGATCTATATCATCGAAGCATCGAAACATGAAAAACATTGTGAATCTCTTCAAGTTCGAGTGGTAATATTAATCTGTATGCAACTGGCCCAATTCATTCTGAAATCTCATATGGTCCGATAAATCTCGAGCTCAACTTGCCTTTACAACCGAATCTGAGTACTTTTTTCCACGGTGATTCTTTTAAAAACACTTTATCCCTAATCTAATACTCTATATCTTTAAGTTTCAAGTCTGCATATGATTTCTGACGATCTGATGCTGCTTTTAAACTTTCACGGATCACTTTTACTTTCTGTTCGACCTCTTTAATCAAATCAACTCCGTAAATCTTATTCTCACTAAGCTCAGTCCAAAACAAAGGTGTACGACATTTACGGCTGTACAAAGCCTCGTAAGGTGCCATCTTGATACTCGATTGAAAACTATTATTGTATGCGAATTCAATCAAAGACAAGTATCGTTCCCACGAGCCACTGAACTCGAGGATGCAACATCTCAACATATCCTCGAGTACCTGAATAACTCGCTCAGATTGACCATCTGTCTAGGGATGGAAAGTGGTGCTAAAATGCAACTTGGTACCCAATGCATCTTGCAATTTCTTCCAAAATCATGATGTAAATCTAGGATCTCTATCCGAAACGATAGAAGTAGGTACCCCGTGCAATCTCACAATCTGAGAAACGTACAATTCAGCTAGCTTATCAAGTGAATAATCGGTACGAACTGGAATAAAATGAGCCGATTTTGTCAATCTATCAACAATAACCCAGATTGCATCTTTCTTGCTCGACGTTAACGGTAAACCAGATACGAAATCCATCGTAACACGATCCTATTTCCACTCACGTATGATAATCGGCTAAAGCAATCCCGAAGGCACCTGATGTTCAGCTTTCACTTGTTGACATATCAAACATTTCGAAATGAAGTCAGAAATGTCTCATTTTATACCATGCCACCAGTACTGACATTTCAAATCGTTGTACATGTTAGTGCTACCAGGATGAACTGACATTCGGCTGCTATGAGCTTCGTGCAAAATCATCGAAATAAGCTTTGAGTTTCTCGGAACACACAATTAATTATTGAATCTCAAACAATCATTGGCATCAATCAGAAACTCTGAATCCTCTTTCGAAACACATTGGGCTCGTTTTCTGATCAAATCATCATCAACTTTCTGAGCTTCCTGAATTTGTTGCATCAACATTGGTTTTGTTTTTAATTCTGCTACTAACACATCATCAACGGACATGGACAAATGTACATTCATTGCTCTCAAAGCAAACGGTGATTTTCGACTTAAAGCATTAGCAGCCACGTTAGCCTTTCTCGGATGATAATCAATGACGAGCTCGTAATCTTTCAGTAATTCTAGCCACCGTCGTTGTCTTAAATTAAAGTCTTTCTCAGTCATCAAGTATTTGAGGCTTTTATGATCGGAATGAACGTGACATTTCTCTCTGAATAAGTAGTGACGCCAAATTTTCAAAGTGAAAACAATAGCAGCTAACTTAAGATCGTGAGTTGGATAGTCTTTCTTGTGAGGTTTTAACTGTCTTCAAGCATACGCAACAACTCTACCCTCTTGCATCAAAACACAGCCTAAACCGTTCAAAGAGGCATCACTACATACCACAAATTCTTTACCGGATTTTGGCTGAACTAGCACTGGAGCTTCGGTCAAAAGAGCTTTCAATTGATCAAAGCTTTTCTGACATCTTTTTGACTACTCAAATTTGACATATTTCTGTAACAACTTTGTCAACGGTGTTGCTATCATCGAGAAACCTTTTACAAACCGTCTGTAATACCCAGCAAGTCCCAAAAAGCTCCTAACCTTTGAACATTCCTCGGAGGCTTCCAATCAAGTATAACTGAAACTTTACCGGAATCAACCCGGATACTTGATGCCGAAACAACATGTCTCAGAAAACTAACCTCTCTCAACTAGAATTCACATTTACTGAACTTTGCGTATAGCTGCTTGTCTCGCACAATTTGTAACACCAGTCTCAAGTGTTCGGCATGCTTAATTTCATCGCGTGAATAGATCAGAATATCATCTATAAACACGATTACAAACCGATCCAAATACTCTCTGAAAATTCGATTCATTAAATCCATGAAAACCACAAGGGCATTAGTGAGCCTAAACGACATCACTAAGAACTCGTAATGTCTGTACCTCGTTCTGAAAGTAGTTTTAGGCACGTTAGAGTCTCTAACCCGCAATTGATAATAGCCTGATCTCAAATCTATCTTTGAAAATATTGAAGCTCCCTTTAGCTGTCAAATAAATCATCAATTCGCGGTAACGGATATTTATTATTTATAGTTACTTTATTAAGCTGACGATAATCGATGCACATTCTCATGGTTCTGTCTTTCTTTTTCACAAATAGCACTGGTGCACCCCAAGGAGAGAAACTCGATCGAGCAAAACCTTTATCTATCAACTCTTGCAACTGAAATTTCAATTCTTTTAATTCGATTGGTGCCATATGATACGGAGCTATCGAAATCGAAGTCGTTCCTGGTACTAGCTTTATGCCAAACTTTACTTCTCGAACAGGTGACAACCCAGGTAATTCCTCAGGAAATACATCTGGATATTCACAAACCACGAGTACAGTTTCAGGTTTTCTTTCCGCTACTTTACTATCCAAAACATATGCAAGATAAGCTTCACAACCCTTTTCACATATTTCTGAGCCAACATCGAAGATATTACAACTGGCAACCCATTCAGATCAGTAGACTCAACTCGAATTATCTCATTATTCGAACATCGCAAGTCAATTGTCTTTCATTTGCAATTCACTACAGCATCGTGCACTGTTAAGCAATCCATACCGAGAATGATATGAAATTCATCAAAGGGTAATAGCATCAAATCAGCCGAAAAACAAGAATCTCGGATCATCAGAGGACATTTCTTGCATACTTTATCAACTAACACATAGCGGCCCAAAGGATTTGACACTCGAATCACAAACTCAGTAGACTCAACAAGTAAAGTCTTACTGGATGCCAAAGTTTCACATACATATGAATGAGTTGAACCGGGGTCAATCAAAGCAATAATATCAGTATCGAAAAGAGTAAAAATACCGATAATAACATCTGGAGAAGAAGCCTCCTCACGAGCGCGGATGGCATAAGCTCTGGCAGGTGCATAAGCCTCAGATCGAACAGCAGTTTCTTTAGTCCCTCTCTAACTACCACTGGCATTAACCGCATGTCTAGGTGGCCTACCTCGTGCTGCAGTATTACTAGGTCTCCCACTCTTATTAGCATCCTGCTCAACTAATCTCGGACAATCTTTGAGAAAGTGATCAGCTGATCCACATTTAAAACAGGAGCGGTCATGCAATTTACAGGTCCCTGAATGCCATTTACCATAATGCATGCACTCAGATCTGTCCCGGCGATCATTGCCAACACTTGCAACTGAAGTATTCTTGGATTGGCCCGATTCATCTCAAAATTTCTTTGATGACTATTGGAATGTTTTTCCTAAAGATCTTTTACGAAACTCTCTAGCATCAGCTTCAACTTTTCTTTTCTCAATTCTGAGATCTTCGGCTTTACAAGCTCGCTCAACCAGTACTACGAACTCTTTAATTTCCAGAATGCTTACTAACAGTTTGATATCTTCATTCAACCCATCCTCGAAGCATTTACACATGATAGCTTCGGATGAGATACACTCATGGGCATATCTGCTTAGCCTTATAAATACTCGTTCATATTCTGTAACTGTCATTCGGCCCTGTTTAAGCTCAAGAAACTTTGCATTTTGGTCGATGAATCTTTGGCTGATATACTTTTTATGGAATTCTGTCAGAAAGAATTCCTAGGTGACCCGCTCTCTCGGTACAATCGAAACCAAGGTATTCCACCATTGATAGGTAGCATCACGTAACAAAGACATAGCGCATTTTAAACACTCGTCAGGACTACACGATAGTTCATCAAACACGCGGATAGTATTATCAAGCCAAAACTCAGCCTGCTCAGCGTCATCGCTAACAGTAGCTCTGAACTCTTTAACCCCGTATTTTCTAATTTTATCAACCGGAGGCTTAGTTGATCTCAACGGACCGGTCACAAGAGGCACTACAGGTATTGGAAGTAGATTATTTAGGGGTAGGGTTTGTGGAACAACCGGATTAGTTCGAACATATTGAGTGAACCAATCATTCATCACAGCATAAAAGGCCTGTTTCATCTTATCATCTCAATTACTGGCATTTGGCTGAGAGTCAATCGGTGCTATCCCTTACGCAGGAGTAGGCACTACACTCTAAAAGTCTTCTGCTACGGCTCGATCGGGATCAAGATTCATTTACTATACGAAAAACACATTTCAACTGTCAGAAGTCATCACATTATCGTATCATTACTTTATGGCATGTATAGCTAGACTCACACTTGCTACGTTAGTCCTAGAATCGACTAAACCATAACTCTGATACCAATTAAAATGTAACACCCCTAACCTGTATCCGTCGCCGAAATAGGGTTATAAGGTATTATCTAACGAAACACAATTTTTGGACATTTAATGATGCACATATGAAATGAATTCTTTATAAACATATACCAAACAACTTGTGACAGTACAAGTACACAAAACCATAAACGTGCAACCATAAAACACTATCAGGTTGTGACAGCCTTAAATTGACCCTAGTCAGAATGTGGTTTCGAGACCACAAAACTGAGTCACAAAAATAATTTAATATTTATTTTGATGCCTAATATATGTGTCAAATCATGTGTGAAATTTTTGGTGTTTTAATTTAGAGTTATAAATGTGAATTGCACTTAAAAGGACTTAGTTAAGAACTTTGGAAGTATGCTAGTTAAATGTGTGATGACTAACAAGTGCATGCAAGTGAAATGATGGCCTTGCATGTCAAATTTTCCTTTTTTCTTTTAGTGGCCGGCCAACCAACCTGATGATGATGTTTTGGTTGTTTTTTTTTTTGTATTTTAGTGAATATATATGCTTATTATGTGCTTAAAATAAAAGTTAATATAATATTATGAAATAAAGAATAATTTAAAATAAGAAAAATGTGATAAAAACAATATATGTTCATCCTTCCTCCTTCATTGCCGTAACTAGTTAAAGAATAAGAGAAAATTTGTCAAAGGATTCGGCTATAAGTGAAGCAAATTGAACGTATGTGGTGTGAATTTTTCTAAATTGTTTTTGAAGTTAGCATGGTTAATGCATTGCTAAATTAACCCATGGCCAAAGTTTTTGAATTAAGAAGTATAGGTGAATTCGGCAAGTTGAATTTAAGTTGTAAAATGTTGATAGACATTGGAAAATGATGCTTTGATGGTGAATTTGAGTTTATGATGGCCAAATGAGCTTATTGATAGTGAATGGTTAAAATTGAACATTTCTTTTGAGATTTGAAATGAAATTGCCGTATAAGTGCTATTGAAAAGGGAAATTTATTTTTGATTAAAATCAAGCATGTTCTTGTTAATTGAGCTTTGAATTGATGGAATTAGGTGTAAATTGAATGAATTGAGTTGTAAGTGCATAATAGTTTGAATTTGAGATGAGGTATGTATTTGGTCATGGTTCAAAGTGTGCTAATTCATGTTAGTTGATGTTTTTAAATAGAAATGATAGGAATGGATAAATAAGTGTTTAATAGACATTGTGATGTTAAAATGTATGTGCTTATAACCTTGTAAGTTTGATTGTGAAATTTATGCTTTGTGAGAGTAAATTGTTCAATAGAGCATTCGGCCATGGGGTATATATTGCTATAAGTTGAATTTAAGGTTTGTTAAATGGTCCTTATTATTGCCGAATGTGAAAATGGTTAAAGAAAATTTGTTTAAATGCTTAGTTAATTGAGATTCGGTTATTAGCGTGTGAATAAAATTATTTGAAGTGTAAATTTGGTATAAGCACTAAAGGTCTTAGGTGGTATTCGGCCTTTGGGAGATTTAGGCATAAAATATTTGAATGTTGTTTTGGTTAATTCTCTAATGGCCAATTGGGCTAAATACTAAAGCATGATTTAGCTCAATCGAGAGAGAATAGGATAGTGTTACTTTGTGTCAATGAGCTTAAAAAAATTTATACAAGGACTAGTTGAATTAAATGGTGGTGCCGAATGTGATTTGTGTATAAATATAACCTTGTGTATTCGGCCATTTAGGTAATATAACCTTGATAATATATTAGCTTTGTAATGAAATGTGAATTATCTGTGTGCATGGTTGAGGGTATACATTCGGCCAACTTAAGTGATAAGTGGTAGTTGATGAAGGTGATTAAAATGTATCTCAAAAATGTATTCTTATGTGTTTAAAATTAAGGAATGAGTTAGCTAAATGCATTGGTGATAATTATGTTTTAAAGGTTGGTTATATTACCTTGATCTAGGCCAAATGAGTTGATTTAATTAGGTACACTTTAATTGAAGGGCAAAAGGGTTAACCTTAGTAAAGTCCTTATTCGGCCATGTTATTTAGATGATTAGAATGTTTGTTTTAATGCATGATAGCATTCGGCGTTGGGCCATAGGAGGATTTGGCAAAATGGACTAAATGTTTAATTATTAGAATACGCATGCACAAAAGTCTAGCATACTTAATTAATAAGTATGAAATAAGGGTTTGAATGACATGTATGTGCTTTCTAAAGTATTTATGAGTATACATGCTTGTATGCACTTAAAATATGATGGATAGCCGAAGGTTGGTTACTTGATAAAGTGAAGGTCTTAGTACAAATTAATTATATATGTGTTTCATGGTGTTTGGCCAACATGAGATATGGATAGAATTGTGTCATAGACAGTATATGGGAATGTTTAAAGATTATTGTAATATATTTGTGCTTGGCCGAATGTGTGTTTGTGCCATGGGAAGTATATGCGTTTCTTATTTTGACTGTAAGTGAAAGTGATCAATTGATAGGTTAATAGCTATGCAAGTACCTCTTAATTAAGTATCACATATTATTCGACCCTATTGAATTTATCCATCAAATTTTCAAAGTTTATCAAACAAATCCTTTTTAATTAATTAAACACCCAAACTTCAAAATTCAAAAATACGAACTTCAACATATCTAAGCACACACATACAAAACACAGAGAAATAATATTCAAATTTTTTTCTGACTCGGTTTCGTGGTCCCGAAACCACTTTTCTGATTAGGGCCAAAATAGGGCTGTCACAACGATTTAGTCGATTTTAGGACTAACGTAGCGTATTTGAGTCTAGCTATACATGCCATATATCTGAATTTCGATAGTGTGATGAATCCTGACAGATGAAATGTGTTTTTCTTATAGTGATGGATCCCAAAAGAGCTGTAGCTGACGATGTTCAAAGTAATGCGCCTGCTCCCACTCAGGGGACAACGCCATCTGATTCTAGGCCTGTTACAAGTGGTAATAAGGGAGAGGCTAAGCAAGCTTTCTTCCAAATGATGACTGAGTGGTTTACTCAGTATGTTCGAACAAATCCGGTTGTTCAACCCTCACCCCCGACTGTTCTTTAATAAAATGTTGTACCACCTGTGGTTAATTCGATTCATTTGAGTAAGCCTCCAGTAGAGAATATTAGGAAGTATGGGGCCGAAAATTTTTGAGCCACTACTGATGACGATGCCGAGAGGGCTAAATTTTGGTTGGAAAATAAGATTCGAGTTCTTGATGAACTGTCGTGTTCTTCGGAGGAAAGTGTTAAGCGTGCATTTTCATTGTTGCGAGACTCTGCATACCATTGGTAGAAAACACTGACATTTGTAGTTTCGAGCGAACGTATTACCTGGGATTACTATCAAATCGAGTTTAGAAAGAAGTATATCAGTCAACATTTCATTGATTAGAAACGTAAAGAGCTTCTTGAATTGAAACAAGGCAACAGATCTGCTTTGTGAAAATGAACCAAATAGGCGGAAAGTAGGACTTATTTCAAGTCTACTTTGTGCTACACAATTAGGGCACACGGGCGTGCCCTATGGCCGTGTTGATTTTCCAGTATTAACACAAAGATTCGCATTGCCAAGACCCACGGGCGTGTCATGTGGCCGTGGCAAAAAGTCAGTATGCCTACTCTGTTTTGGCACAGCTTGGGTCACGGGCGTGCCTGAGTCTCGTGTGAGGCACACGGGCTTATGACCTCCTTAAGTTGGAAAATTTTATATGTGTTCTAAAGTTACGATTGTATTCGGTTGAGTCCCGACCTTATCTTTATGCATGTTTGAGGTCTAGTGAACTTTCAAAAAGGGACTTTATGTTTGAATTTTGTTATGATCTCTAAATATTTTATTCTGATTTGTTCTGAAACTCTGGTAACGCCCCTTACCTGTTCCGGTGACGGTCTCGGGATAGGGGTGTTACAGTTTACATGTAAATAATTAATAATATCAATCATACATTATCACACGCACAATACATTATAAACTTACACAAAATTCTTATATGATTGTAGGCATAACTTACTTATTTTCATCCTTACTATTCATATAACATAAACCAAGCTCATTTCCCATGAGTTTCGTGTAGGTACCTGTACCACTTACAACATAATCATAACCTTTCCCATTTTGATATAATCTTTAAATTACCCGTTAAACCATTTGGAATACTAAAGGATTGCCGACAAGCCTTACACAAAAGGGTATGATGCCACAGCCATATCCCAGATATGGTCATACATGGGATCATACATTGATGCTGATAGCCTAGCTATGGTCTTAAACGATGTCTCATACCAATGCCATATCCCAGACGTGGTCTTAAATGAAAATGCTTGCCAATGCCATGTCTCAGGCATGGTCTGACACTGGCTCACATATCGATTCCAATGCCATGTCCCCAAAATGGTCTTACATTGTCTCACATAACAATGCCGATGCCATGTCCCAGACATGGTCTTACAGTGGCTCACCTATACCCCAGTGTCATGACCTCGGTATCCTGACTATCCCAAAGGTTCCACCGAAAATTTTACCACATTAAATCTCATCAAACATATACATAATAATAATAAACACTTCATACAAAGTAAATTATTAATTACATAACAACATTAACTTACATTATTTACATGTGAACTTACCTCGGTATACAAAATATGGGCGACTAGTCCAAATTTAGTCCGAAAGCTTGATTTTCCCCCGGTCTAGGTCTGGATTCCATTTTTCCTGATCTAAAATGACAAAATTTACATATTTAGTCACCACATTAATCAGGACATTCCAAAATTCATACTTTGGCAAATTTATCGCTTTGCCCTTAAACTTTCACATATTAACAATTTTACCCTCTAGGCCCATAAAATGATTTTCATCAAATTCCTTCATTAAACAAGCCTAGCTGAATCTATTTTATACCTATAGCAACTCACAATTTCAATTATTTCACACATTTACTACCTATTTCACAACCTTTACAAAAAGGTCCCTTTAGGTGTTTTCATGAAAATCCTTTCACAAAAATTGTTTATTTAACAACCAAGATTCATTTTCTTCCATAAAATTTTAGCAAACAACATAAAAACTCACATGGTAAAACCCTAGACTCTTAACCATTTTACAAAATAGTCCCTCCATTAGTTAACTTAAGCTACAAGGGTCACAGAAATACAAAAATCATCAAGAATGACCATCAAAAGCACTTACTTACAATAGGAAAGTTTGGCTGAAACTTTAAGCTTCAAAAACCCCCCATTTTTGTTAGAACTTTGGGTGGTGAATAGAACGAATGAAAAAGATGAAGCTTTCTTTTTATTTTATGATTATTTTATCAATTAAGTCACCAAAAATCTACCTAACCTTTGACCAAATTCATGAATTAAAATTCATGTCCAGCCACCACTTTTTATCGGTCTATTTACTCAATGAGGACCTCTACTTTACTGTTTTATAGCATTTTTAACACTTTTAGCTTGTGGAACAAAACTTTTATACTTTATGCAATTTAGTCCTTTTTCAAAATTAAGCATGCAATCACTAAAATTAATTCACCAAAATATTAAAACACTCATATATCATGCCATGACACATAAAATAATATTAAAATAATTTTCCAACCTCAAATTTGTGGTTCTAAAACCACTGTTCTGACCAAGCCCAAATTCGAGCTATTACAAAAACACCTAAAATAGACATTTTGTAAAAATTATAAAATATGTGGTAAAAATCTATTTTGAAAGAAATGTGGGCTGTGATAAGCATGATATAGGTTCAGCTAGGCTTGGGTTTTGAGAAAAATGAGTATATTTCATTCCACGAGCCTAGGGACTAATTTGTAAAAATGTGAAAGTTTAGGGGTAAAATTGTAATTTTGCCAAAGTATGATTTTTGGACTGGTTTGAACAATGTGATAATTAAATAAGTGAAATTTGATAATATAGATCAAGAAAAATAGAGTCCGAACCTAAACCGAGGAAAGAACAAGGTTGTGGACTAAATCGAATAGTTAGCCATATTTTGGTACCGAGGTAAGTTTGTGTGTAAAAAATGCAACATTACATTATTATGTATTTAAGGGTTTAATTTTGCATGAATTGTATAATTGTTTTTTTGAATTTGATTAATGATGACTCGATGACGATTCGACGAAGATTCGATACGTCAAAATCCTTGTTGAACTTTAGGAATAGATAGGACACAAATGTCATGACATTAGAGTTATTGAGATCCCATATAAGACCATATCTGGGAAATGGAATCGGCATGTATTTTCGTGTAAGACCACATCTAGGACATGGCTTCGAAATGAGACTTCGTATAAGACTATATCTGGGATATGGCATCGATGTAAGACTTTGTGTAAAACCATAGTTGTGCTATTGGCATCGATGTGAGCTTCCATGTAAGACCATGTCTGGGATATGGCTTTGGTAAGGTACTATGTGTACGAGCTTCCCTAGTATCCTTTAGTATTCCAAGTGGTTCAATGGGTAACCCAAAGATAATGTCAAAGAAATGACAAGGTATGATCATGTTGAAAGGGTACATGTATGTACATAACGCTCAAAAGTATTGAGATTATGAATCGATGAGACATCTATAAGAAGTGAATGAATGAATGAATTATGATCATCAGTTTTATCGTATATTATGTAAGTGGCATGATTTTAAATGTATCTATGATACTTGATGATATTGCGAGAAATTATATTACATTGTGGGTATAATAATGCATGGTTATTGTTGTTAATTATTTACATGCAAACTTTCTAAGCATTATGCTTACTCCCCTCTCTTTTTCGTTTTCTTATAGTATCACCAAGCTAGCTAGGGGATCGAAGGATGTCAGAGACTTGATTACACTATCATTTGGAACATTTAGGTATATCTAGTTTCAACATTTTGAGTATGGCATGTATAGGGACTTGGTTATTTTGTATATGTGTCATATTTGATTTGGCCAAATATGTTGGCTTATTTTGATGAATGTTCATTTTGTATAAGGCTATTAAAAATTGGCCAACATTGTTCATATTGGTAAGCATCTGTTAATGTCTTGCATGAATGTGATAAACAGCATGATTTGAAATGGTTAAGTATATGATGTTGTGCATGATGGTTGTGATATGTGAATGTTGAGTTATGTCTTAGATAAGGATGTTTTGTTGCTAAACCATGGCATGCTATGTGTTGTTGAAATTAGTATAATGGTGATTGTGTTTCAGGGTGGCAAATGGCTTGGAAAATAGCCTATATATTGTCCACATGGGTAGACACACGGGCATGTGTCTAAGCAGTGTGTGACATACGGTCAGCCCCATGGGCATGTGAATAGGGCGAGTGTCCCCTACAACTTAATTTTGAGAAACAGAATGCCCAGTATGGAGCACACAGGTAGAGACATAGGTGTGTGTCTCAACCGTGTGGGTAGCACGGCCTAGAATATGGGCGTGTGCCCAGGGTGTGTGAAGTCTGCACCTTAAATGTGAAAATTAAATTCACCACATAGCCTAGCACACGGGCGTGTCGCTTGGCTGTGTTATCTTATTTTGCTTCTGACATCATAAACAGAGAGTTACAAGGGCTGAGGACACAGGCGTGTCCCGAGCCAAACGAGCGTGTGTGACCATACGGCCTACTCACATAGGCATGTGACTCTCTAGAACATGAAAATTTTTTAAGTGTTCCAAGGTTTTTGGTTTAGTCCCAAGCCACCCCTGATGTATGATTTGGGTCTCGTAGGCCCGTATAAGGGACGATATGCATGTGTATGAATGGTTTTGAATTGAATTAAATTTTAAGGCCCAGTTTTGTACGATTAGTTATGTTTAAGTCTGGTAATGCCTTGTACCCTGTCCCAACATCGGACTCAGGTAAAGGGTGTTACATTTAGTGGTATTAGAGCTATAGTTTAGTCAGTTCTCAAACTACGTAGCGTAAGTAAGAGTCTAGCTATACATGCCATATATATATTATGATAGTGTGACGACTCTTGACTATTTTAAAATGTGTTTTCCTATAGTTAATGGATCCCGACAGAGCAGTGGCAGATGATATTGAAAGCAACGCGCCTACTCCCGCTGAAGGGATAGTGCCGTTAGAGAATAGACCCATGACCGTGAGTCAGGGAGGAGAGGCACGAGAGGCTTTATTCCAGGTAATAAATGAATGGTTTGCCGAGTTCATTCCCACGAATCTGGCTGTTCAACCTCCACCCCTTCTGAATCCTAGCCTACCCCTATAACTCCCTAAGTTGTGGAAATGATAAGAAGGGAAAAGCCTTCGATTGACACAATCTAAAAGTAAAGGGCCAAAGAATTCTAAGCTAATATAAATGACGATCCAGAAATAGCAGAATTCTAGCTTGAAAATGCTATTCGGGTTTTTGATGAGTTGATATGCACATCGAAAGAATGTATGAAGTGTGTTGTATCACTCCTACGAGATTTGGCTTACTAATGGTGGAACACCCTTGTGTCGGTTGTGCCAAGGGAGAGGATAACTTGGGAATTTTTCCAGGAAGAGTTCTGTAAGAAGTATGCTGCCAGAGATTTATTGATAAGAAAAGAAAGGAATTTCTTGAATTAAAGTAAGGCCGAATGTCTGTAACGGAGTACAAGCGTGAGTTTGTGAGACTTAGCAAAGACGCTCAAGAATGTGTATCTACTAAGGCCATCATGTGTAAGAGGTTTAAGGATAGTGTTAAATGAGGACATTCGATTGTTGGTTGGCATCCTAAAATTAAAAGAGTTTGTTGTACTTGTTGAAAGAGCTTGCAAAGCTGAGGAATTGGCTAAAGAGAAAAGAAAAGTTAAAATTGAGTCTCGTGACCCGAGGAAAAGATAATTCGGTAAGTCATTTCAATCCTCATCTAAGAAATCAAGAGAGTTCACTACTTGATCAAATGCTTCAGATAGGTTCTCCAACAAAAATAGGGGTAAACAAATACTCGGTTTCAAAAGCTCAGACTACTTCAATTACTAGTGTTGGAACGCCCGACCGAGTAGACCGGAGTGTTCACATTATGGTAGATGTCAGCCCAGCGAGTGTCAAATTAATGATAGAGCTTGTTTCAAGTGTGGCTCCCCAGGTCATTTTATTAGAGATTGCCCTGAGAAGGCAAAAAAGGAGCAGTTTCAGAGTGTGAGATCGGGTAACACCGCTAGTAAAAGGAGACCACAGAGAAATTCAGGAAATGGTACGAGGAGCAAGGGTGCACCTAGAGGGCTGGCTGTGAGATCCGAGAGTAAAGCACCAGCAAGGACTTACGCCATTCACGCTCGTGAAGTGGCTTCATCTCCTGATGTGATTACGGGTACATTTTGTAATGGCCCAATTTCGAGTCTGGTCGAAATGAGTGGTTTCGGGACCAATTAACCGAGTTAAAATATTATTTTTATTATTTTAAATAGTTTTACAGCATGATAAAATTACCGTATGAAAATTTTGTAAAGAATTTTTTACTGTTTGAATGGTTAATTCGGTAAAAAGGACTAAATCGCTTAAAGCAATGAATATGAGTTCTATTAGTAAAGTGGCTTAATTTAATATGGCTTTAGCATTAGAAGTCCTTACATTGAAATTTTACCTTCACTAATATGCATGGATATTAAAAGACATTAATTGATATGTTTTATATGTTTATAAATAAGGTTATATAAGTAAAATACAAATTATATGATTTATTAATTATACAAACATGAAATAAGGCCACTATCATTTTTATCTTCCACCGAATGTATAAAGAAAAACAAGGGTTCTAAAGCATTTATCATTTCGACATTGTTCGAGCTAAATTGGGTAAGCAATTTGATTTGATTTTTGATGATTTTTGTGTTTTTGAGATCGTTGCTTTGCATTCTATCATGCTCGTACCTTAATTTCTGAAAATCTTGAAGATTTTGAAATGTGCTATTGTTGAATACATGTGTATTTTGAAGCTTTATGCTAGATTATTGATGGTTGTTAAAAGTTATACAAGTTTTATAAAGCGATTTTTGATAAAAATGTGAATTAGGGATTAAATTGAAAAAGATAGAAATTTTGTGGTTAGAAATGTGAATAAATGAAATATATGGGTTTCTATGGAGTGTATAAGTATTCAGCTAAACACTTGTATAATGAATTTTTTAGTGTATTTTGCATAATAGGAGGGCTAATTTGTAAATAGGCCAAAATACATGTATATGAATTAAATTGAATATGTTGGTGAATATATAGTTGAATTTGAATCCGTATAGATCAAGATAAACAAATACCAAAACTTGATTGGGGGAAACGAAAGGTAGACGAGTTGATATTAGGTATACGAGCCAAAATGAGGCAAGTTCGTGTAATTAGAATTGAATTATGTTTATAATTGATATAATTGAATTGCATATTGTATGAATGTATATATGAAATAATAGATTGAAATGCCTATTGGTTACATGCTCTGATTAAGTATCGAGTCCCATTTGAGCCGTAGAAAGTCATAGGATACAAGTGACATGTCACTAGGGCTACCGTTTGGTTGAGCTCCTGCATTTGTTGTGGACTCACCACAACTCATGAGCTTACATGTTTAGCCTTCGAGCTTACCGTTACCGGCCCAGAAGGAGCATACAGTACATGGCTCGAAAGAGCATATATGATGAATTGATGGATATATAGGTTTACATATATACATTGTGTGTGTATCACCCGAGTATCCCTCGATGTTTTCAAAGGTTCAACTGGCAGTTTACCGATATGTAGTATATGAAATACAAGTCATAAGAGGTATAAGAAGTAAATGATTACATGATATATGTTACATGATTCATATGAGATTATATGTTAAATGAGGTACAAGTTACATGGATTATATGTTACAAGTATATGCTTACGAGATATATGTTTCATAATTTATATGTTATATGAGGTATATGATTTGTATAGATATAACTTGTTACATGGTTATATGATTATATGCTATATGAGCACTTGATAAATGAATGAATTGATACATGAATTATGGTTACATGGATGTTATATGTTTGTTTCATCTTTGTAATGAATGAATACATGGTTGTTATATGACTAACTTATGCATGATGGTTAAATAGGCATTGAGGACATATGACTTGGTTTGATAATGTTGTTTACACTTTTAAATGTAGATTCAGTAAGTTTAATTCTATATTATACGGACTTACTAAGCTTTATAAGCTTACACTGTTTATTTTTTCTGTGTTTTATAGATTTCGGAAGCTAGCTTGATTTTGGACGAGGTCGAAGATTGTAATCGCACTATCCAAGCAACTTTTGGTACTTGTGAAACTTTTGCAAATAATGTAAATATGACATGTATAGGCTAGTTTTTAAGCTGGATCTTTTTGTAACACCCTAAATCTGGCCCAGACGTTATGGCTGAGTTTGGCAATGTCACATTAAAGTGAAATTTCAAAACGTAGTCCTTTTTAAAGTTGTTCTGAAAAGCATCTTAATTAAAACCCATTAAGCCTAATAAAAACCCACAAGTAAGTTAAGATCGTGGTTTCAAAAAAAGTTGTTCTTTATGGAAGCTTTGCCCTATAGTATATTTGAAATGATGTCGTGATGTTTTGAAAGCATATATCTTTTGTGGAAAATACAACCTAGTTCTATCAGTTTTAAGAAGCAATTATATAAAACCCAAATTCAAAGCTAAGAGTTAAGAAAAGGCCTTATTACAACCCAAAAAATAGTAAGTATAATAATTCAAATCCAAAGCAATTTATAAGTGTGATCGTCTCCAAGTCCCTCGCAGCACCGAACCATCTATGCCTGGGGATTACCTGTACAGTTAAACAGTTGGGTGAGTTTACGAAAACTCAGTGTGTAATCCCAATTAAAAACAAAGTCATACAGAAATAGTCTGGGCTAGATCCCATTTCAATAATAGAATCAGATTGGAGCTAAGCCCGTTTCAGAACAGAAGCAATGTGGGCCTTAGCCCAAATGCGTACAGTGGCAGAATAGTCAAGCATGCAATAATCCTATCCATCCAGCCTCTACACTCCACCTCTGTCCAACCCTACACACCATGCAGGGATATAATATCGACCCACCCATCCCTACATACCAAATAATAGTACCAATGCGACACTAAACAGAACTTGCAGCAGAGTTGCAAGAGTGGTAGGCTATTAGCCGTCAGAGATGTGTAGCAAATCTGCCAGAAAGTACACTTCCTCCAATCACATAAACCCAACCCCATGTTATGCAACATACATCAATGGCATGCTATCACATATTATCATGCATGTAAACAGTACATCTATATAAATAGCAAGGCTTACACAGTCAACTGTACATCGTATAGGGTCAAATAGACAGTTTACCTACCGAGTGTATTTCGCTCCTTTTACCCCTTAGGGGTACTTTAGTCGTATATACTAGTTTGGGCCTATAAATACTCTTAGGCCCATCAACAAGCCGACAGTCATCTTGAGCAACTGAAGTAATGCAAACAGTGGAATTGGGCCTAAGCCCATTAAGCAGGCCCAGGTGGGCCCACACAACCGTGTGGCCCACTTAGGCTATGTGTGCGACATAGCTAGACAAGTCTTACCCACTTACTGGTGGGATTCACACTGTGGGGCCCACGGGCTTATTGGGCCCGTATGGCCCATTTCGGCCCAAGCCTATGAAATCGCTCATGGTGGCCTTCCCTATTGTACGCCCACGTTTCGAGGGCTTGGTTGATTCATGGGAGTTCGTATGCCCATATGGCTAAAGCCTCATCTGTCAGCTTTTCGGCTTTTCAACATTTGCTGTTATAGTTATTACAATGTGAAAAACACACACCTATTTGTGAAACGTGCGATTAACCCACTCGAACCAAACCTATAATCCATCAAACACTTTGTTAGCCAAACGTTGTATAGAGGTTAATCACTTTCCAACACTTAGCCCAAAATACTCCCTCATTACCTTGTTAGAACAAACGACCTTAATCCACCTAAGACTACTGAACACAATTGATTCCACGTTCTTATCAAAATCTATAGTGCAACAGACCCCATTAAAAACAGTTATTCAAAGATGAGGCTTAAATCCACACATACCATATTGAAAAACCCAAAGGCACACTCGGCCTATACCAAAAGATTGAGGTAATACATTACCTACTAAGCAATAGAAGAAAAAGGTTGTGATTGCTTCGTAATCACTGAGGTTACTCCACTTCATTGAAAGACCCTAGAACCTACCTCGGAGAAGAAAAAATTCGCAGTCAGAGTCAAGAGAAATACATTCGGCTTCCCACAACCCAAAGGACCAAATGAACATAGTTTTGGAGAACAAAAGAGAAGCATAAGATTACCTTACCCTTGCAAGATCAAACCCACAACACCAATAGTAAGGCATAGAGACATTTGGCCAACAACAATAAGTAAAGGAAACTGAATGAAATCAAGTGAGGGAAAAGATAGAGAAGGGTTAAGATGGTGTTCAACTAGCTCCTAAAAGAAGAGATAAAGAATAAAGAATTTGGGATGAAGAAGGTGGTGAATTGGGCCAAGTAAAGCACACGAAAAGAATAAGAGATGAAAAACAAAAGAGAGGTTTGGCTATTGGGAAAAACTGATAGAATATTGGGAAAAAGGAAAGAAAGATGTATTCGTCAACATAGAGAAAGTTGTGAGGAGGAGAGAAAACGGTTCAGCAAGGAGAGAGAGAAGTAGTATTCGACACAAAGAAGAAAATGATAGAGAGAAAGCACAATTCGGCCTAAAGAAGGTCTTTAGAAAAGATTGAATGCAAACAAAATGCTTTAGAGCAAAAAGAATAAAACGAGGCACCCAAAAGAAAGCCGAGAGAAAAAGAACTGAAAATGCAACACAAGAAAATTAACCAAAAACCCAAATGGTTACTAAAGATTTTGGCTTTAGCCACTCCCAATGACCAAAACCGAACACTCCTTATCCCCTAAGCAATTTTGGCACCAACCCTCTCCATTCAAACTCCCATTTTCTCTCCTAAAATCTCTCTATAATCACCTCCTCAATTTCCTCCATAATCCACTCCCCAAATCCCCTCCAACCTCTCATCCATCAGAGTTCGACTCCACCACAAACTCTAGCTGCACTGATTAACAAAAATAAATCCCCTTATTGCACACCCCAAGCCTTGAACCTCCGACCTTCCAGTTGTGCCACATGCCACTTGCCACTAAGCCACAAGCTCCACTTGTGACCTCATTCCCCACAATTTGTTTTAAAGCATACAAGCTAACATCATTGTTTATTTAAAAGAGAGATTATAGACTTTGCAAAAGTAAGGGCTTGAACCCAGAACTTCTTAAACACTCCCAGAACACTTAACTACTAAAGTAGATAAATATTTGTGACACAAAATGCAAAAATAAAGATTCTAAATTCCAAGGCATTACACTTTTGGTCACTTATGCTAGTTATTGTGGTATGAATTTTGGCACTTGTTCAAGCTATGTGATATGGCTTGGTTTGATAATGGTTGGTTTATATTGGAAGCATTATATGTTATGTTTTTATATGGCAATTTTGATGAATGATACATGGAAAATGTGATGTTTGAATGTGGTCATTTGATAGGTTTCAATTGTGATTGAATTAGTAAATTGAACTAGATAGTGAATTGGGTCATATTGGTACATGTTTGATGATACAAATTGGCATGAATTTTGGTTGAGTATGAATGGTCTATAAGTGACTTGAAATAGCTGATTTGGTTGCTTTATGGTTCATAATTGTTGTGAAATTTATGCCTATAGGTACTTTACCAAATGGGTGTGAAAATCGCTTAAATCAAGCCTATTTCGTGCCACACGGCTAGAGCACACGGGCGTGTGTCTCAAACTGTGACCTCTATTTTGGGGTTAGTTAATCAGTATAGCACACAGGCTAGACACACGAATGTGTCTGGTGACCATGTGGCTGATTCAGGTTAATGCACAGCTAGACACACGGACATGTCTGGTACCCATATAGCCAAGTCAGGATGACACACGACCTAGACACACGGGCGTGTCTAGCAACCGTGTGGCCAAGTTAGTATGTATGCCCTATTTTCACATGGCATGGACACATGGGCGTGTCTGGTGCCCGTGTGAGGCATATTGCCTAGGCTGTAACACCCCAAATTTGGCCTAGAAGTTAGGCCAAAATACAGCGTGTCACATTAAAGTATTTTTGTGAAAACCTCATTTTCATTGAAAACCCTTCTAAAAGAAATTAAAATAAAAGCCTAGTTCGTATTTGTTTTCAAAACGAGATGTACTCAAAAGCTATCTCTTTGTTATAAGTTAAAAGTTACCTCGAAGAAGTTCCCTTTAACAGCAGAAGCTCAATTTGAAAACAATAGATGATTTTTGAGGAACTTGATATATAGCTTTAGAAAGAAATAAGCCCATGTTTCCAAAATAATAAGTATAATAATAAAAGCGATAGTCCAAATTTTGAAATGATAATCAGAGGAAAGGCCCTATTACAATCCAGAGTTAAATAATTAAAATGCTAGAAATTATATATATTTAGGAAAAACAAGTCCAAAATATCTTGCTAGGTGGCCACCTCTGAGTCCTTCCAACCATCAAACCACCTACTGAGGATTTCTTAAGAAAAATAAAAGAGGGGAGTGAATTTTCAAAAACTCAGTGTGTACAACCCTCGTCAAACAAATAGCATACAATATTCAATTGGCCTAAGCCCATATTGTAACACCCCAAACCCGACCCAGACGTTATGGCTAAGTCTGGTGTGCCACATTGAAGTGTTTTTTGAAAACCATGTTTTCATTGCAAACCCTTCTTAGTGTTTAGAAACCTTTTGTATAAAACCTCAACTTTGTATTTGTTTATTCTTTTTAAAACTTGGTTCATTGAAATAATCATTCCGCTTTTCAAAACTTGTTAAAAACTTTGTAAAACTTTATGGAAAACTATGAAAGCCTGTAAACCTTTGTAGTTTACAAAAACATGTTATTTTGAAACAGTTTAAGTATCGGAAAATTAGATCTTCTTTGTTATGGCTTAAAGTGAATGGTAGCTGTGTACCAGGTAGGATTCCAAAAAAGAGGAGGTGAGTCAAATAGACTGTTGAAGTACCAAGCTCTTCTTGGATCCACTCCTAGACATGCAGACAACCATTGCCACACTTTAACTATATGAAATATTTATTTATGAAAACATTTAAATTGCAGAAGCTTTACTCTATTATCGTGATATTTTGAAAACAATTAACTTTTATAAAAACACGCCTTAGAGCTAACCAATTTCAAAATAATTTATACGATATCATACTTAAGCTAAAAAAATTAAATAAGTAAAGAATTAAAAACCCCAAAATAAATTAATTAGAGCAGCCTTATTACAAACCCAAAATTAGAATAGAAATAATTAAAATCAAATTTAAATAAATAACTTAATAAAACCAACAGTCCAGTCCATGTAGCCACTCTAAATCCCTCCAGCTCCAAGTCCACTACTTAAGGCTCACGTGCATGGATAAAAGAAAAGGGGTGTGTTTGGAAAACTCAGTGTGTAAAATAACCCAACTATAGTCCCAAGACGGATCAACCCTTAGTGTCAGTTTTATTTGGGACTTGGCCCAGTACAGAAGTCAGAATGAAGCCCTTAGGCCCATAACAGATACAGAGCATATATATGTCATGTATGCAGAAAACCCAACCCAAGCCATCCATATACACCCCCGTACCAACCTTACACCATGTGGGGAGACTACTCAACCCACCCATCCGCTACACACCATGGAATTTACAGCGAGGCTGCCAGAACAGATATTGTGACTAAGTCACCAGATACAGATATTGTGGCCAGGCCACCAGAACAGATATATGTGGCGAGGCCACCAGAACGATTCCTCCATCAATATACCCCATATCCCATGCAACAGGTATACATGTTATGACATATAACATACAGAATCTCATGCATCAGATATACATATTATGACATATAACATACAAAAACAAAATATCAGGTATTTCGTACAGAATTAACCCTAGGGGTATTACGGTTATTTTCACATAGGGGTATAATGGTGATTTCTCACACTTAGGGATATTTTAGTAATTTATCAGTTCTTTAGGGTTTTCACGCATATTACAGTCACCACTAATATATATGTCGTCACAGTAGTCTGTTTTACTTAATTCAACAGTTTTGGCAATTAGGCCCAAAAACCCCTAATAGGCCCTATGGTCTCTAATAGTAACTTAAGCCCAGTAATCCAAGTTTTACAGTCAAATTACCGATTTTAACTATATTAAATCCTACAATCTATCAAAACACCTTTAATGACTATTTTTACCCATATGGGCTCGGTAGCCCATTGGGCCCATTTTCGGCCCATCAAGGCTCAACTTACCAAAGCGCACGGAATTGCATACTCTGCCATCCTACCTTCTACGATTTCCGTTCTAACCATCAAAGAGTAATCACATACTCACAGATCCTCATGGTGTCGACTTATTGGTCCCTCTCGGTCACTTTTTCGATCATTACGGCCTTTACCGATTTAATCTATAGTAAGGGTATGATACACACCTGATTAATGTCGAATCGTTGACGAGATCCCCACACGCAAAGCCTACGATCGGTCATTAATAAATTAGTCTAATAATTGACTATACCAACCCACTATACACTTTACCATATTCGGCCATAGCCCAAAACAATCCCTAGCATTACCTTTATCGACTTACAACCACAGAGCCAGATGCTCCCCAAGTGCTACTCCGTAATACTCCTTGACTGATCGGCCTTACGCCTCCCTAAACACATACAAACCAAAGAATGAGACTTTAGGAGCCTTAAGCCTCTAACGTTAACTACCCAGAAAGGTTTCAGCTTTTCCTTCAATTATGAATTAATAAGTGAACAAGGTTTGTACACTTACCACAACGTTATTCTGCCAAAGAAGTGCTTCGATAACGATCTAATCCCTATCCACAATAGCTCCAATCATGAACAATAGAATAGCCACGTTTACACTCTATAGTCGGCTCTTGACACACCTCAAGTCATGAACGTTTTGGCTAAAAGAAAAGATGGGAGATTCGGCTTCTAGAGGATTTGGCTTATGGACTTTTGAGAAGGATTGATGAAGAAAAGAGAAAGAGAAAATAGAATTAATAGAAGAAAGGAGAAAAAAAAGAAGAATGGAGAAAAAGGAAGGAAAAAAGGGTGGAAGAAGATAGGTTCAATTACTATTGATGAAGAAAAGATGAACAAGAAAAAAAAGGAAATAATTCATTAAAGGAAAAAAATTAAAAGAACAAATTCCTTTAATTAAGCTTCCTATCCATTTTAAATTCCTTTAATTGCTCCTTGATTCTTGGCCAAATTCAAAGTTTGAATTTTATTCAAACTCTCCACTGCTTAGCCGACTCCTGCTGCTGCTAGTAGAGTTTCGGTCTTGCTCAACCACTCCCCCATGCGTGTAGCAAAAACATAGCTCCTTGCGCACACCAAGCAGCTCGAACTTGGGACCTCCTAGGTAGCCTAGCACGCTGCTGGCCACTACGCCACAGCTTTGTTTTCAACATAATATGGTTACCTTTAATTTTAAACCTTACCTGCTGCAGTCCCGTTCATTTAAAAATAAAATTAAAACATACCTGTGCCTGGACTCGAACCAGTGCCCCTGTGGAGTGCCTAGCACACTGCTGCCGTTGCGCCACAAGCCTTTTTGTGGGCATATCCCAGTCGCAACTTCCTTTAACCCTTATTTTAGCTTGACCTGGCTTCTAAAAATAAAAAGCAACTCCGCACGCACCATGCCTTGAACCCAGGCACACCCACGACCCCCTAGCGTCTCTGCCACTGGACCAAGCTTCCCTTTGTGCCAACTTTTAGCCCAAATTACTATTAAAGCCTTATTGCCCAGTTCCCCTAAGAAGCAAAAATAATTTCTTTGCTAGAGTCTTGGATTGGACCAAGGTTTTTCCCCCACTATAATTACTTCTAAATTTATTTAAAAACTAAATTTAAACACCAAATGAATAATAATATCATTTATATTTTTAAATAAAAATAAAAAAATAATTTTTATCTCATAATAATATTTATAATTTTCATAAAAATTTAAAACATAACAAATACAGTAAAAATTTTCTAATAATAATTTAAATCAATTTTTTTAAAATAATAATATTTAAAACTTCTCAATTATTCAGGTTTTCTTTTATCCGAACCCAGACTCAAAGCCCAATTCTTCTAGGCCCAAATTCAGGGTGTTACAACTCTACCCCCTTAAAGAAATTTCGTCCTCGAAATTTTCAAGACTAAAATAGTCGTGCAACACTAAGCTACTAGCCACCGCTGCGCACTCTGATCTAAATAATTTTAATACGACCCTGATCATCTAATTACCGAAGTAAACAAACATTATCACTTGTGCCTACAATTCGTATCCAAACATCACACACCTAACTAGAATAAGCTTGGCAATCTAGAGCTCGATGTTCCAGGGACCCACATCTAAAGCATGATCTCTTCTCCCAATTGCATTCACTCAGATGGCGTCTATTGCAGTTCTTACAGGCTGAAAAGTTTGGTCGTGCCCTAGCATGTTTTACAGAACGAGATTCTATCCTTTGTGAACTAGGATCATTCTTCTTCTTACACTCCAATCACCCTGCTTGAAGCGTTTCCTTAATTTCCTTAATTTTGGTATCCAATACTTCTTCTACTACTTTCCTTATTAACTTGGCCAGTGCCTCAGTACCATGCTCTGAGTTACCACTACCCAAAGTTGGCAAACTTTGCTTACCCTCAGAATCCATATCAATACTCCACATTACCATTACACATATCAAATAACTACAAAGATCTCAAAAATTTTATTATTTATTCGTATATCTTATGCAGATATAGTATTTTAAAGCTTTTGTTTTTATAGAATCATAGCCTAACTACAGTCTCAATCTTTTAGGGTTTTTTTTTTTTAGTTTTCTGCTGTCTTAGTCTCTATGGTTTTAGTACTACCCTATCTACAGTATCATAGAAAAGTCTCAATTCTATCTACAATAATATTATAGTATAGTACAGTATATAAAGTAGAAATACTTACAGACTTGATGCCGGGGATTTAGTGTGCCACTTCTTCAGTTATCAAATTTCAGAAAATACAGAAAGATTTAAACTTTTCACAATCAACCTTTAAAACATGTATATTTTGAAGAAACTGGTTTGAAAAGGTGTTTTTCTTTTTTTCCATATTTTCTGAAAATTTTGATTTTCCAAAAATACCCTTATTGGGCTTAAAAATTAAAATTTCCCAAAAACTTTTTTTTTTATTAAAATCATTCATTTGTAGAAAGAAAATCTTAAAAAAATTTTGAAAACAAATACTTAAAGCGATTTCTGAAAACCTTTGTTCTACCCTACTTTAAAAGCTTCCGTTTTTAGACCCGTTCCACAGTCGAGTTGTTGCAACCGGGCTCTGATACCATTAAATGCAACACCCCAAACCCAGCCCAGATGTTACGGCCAAGTTTGGTGTGTCACATTGTAGTGTTTTTCGAAAACCATGTTTTCATTGCAAACCCTTCTTAGTGTTTAGAAACCTCTTGTATAAAACCTCAACTTTGTATTTGTTTATTCTTTTTTAAACGTGGTTCATTGAAATAATCATTCCCCTTTTCAAAACGTGTTAAGAACTTTGTAAAACTTTATGGAAAACTGTGAAAGCCTGTAAACTTTTGTAGTTTGCAAAAACATGTTATTTTGAAACAGTTTAAGTATCAGAAAATTAGATCTTCTTTGTTATGGCTTAAAGTGAATGGTAGTTGTGCACTAGGTAGGATTCCAGAAAAGAGAAGGTGAGTCAAATAGACTGTTTAAGTACCAAGCTCTTCTTGGATCCACTCCTAGACATGTACACGACCATTGCCACACTTTAACTATTTGAAATATTTATTTATGAAAACATTTAAACTACGGAAGCTTTGCTCTATTATCGTGATATTTTGAAAACAAGTAACTTTTATAAAAACGAGCCTTAGAGCTAACCGATTTCAAAACAATTTATACGATATCATACTTAAGCTAAAAACAAATTAAATAAGTAAAGAATTAAAAACCCCAAAATAAATTAATTAGAGCAGCATTATTATCAACCCAAAATTAGAATAGAAATAATTAAAATCAAATTGAAATAAATAACTTAAGAAAACCAATAGTCTAGTCCATGTTGCTACTCTGAATCCCTCCAGCTCCAAGTCCCCTACTTAAGGCTCACCTGCATGGATAAAAGAAAAGGGGTGAGTTTGGAAAACTTAGTGTGTAAAATAACCCAACCATAGTCCCAAGACGGATCAACCCTCACTGTCGTTTTATTTGGCCCTTGGCCCAGTACAGAAATCGAATGAAGCCGTTAGGCCCATAATAGATACAGAGTAGATATATGTCATGTATGCAGAAAACCCAACCCAAATCCATCCATATACACCCCCGTACCAACCTTAACCATGTGGGGAGACTACTCAACCCACCCATCCGCTACACACCACAGAATTTGTAGTGAGGCTGCTAGAACAGATATTGTGACGAAGTCACCAGAACAGATATATGTGGCGAGGCCACCAGAACAGATATATGTGGCGAGGCCATCAGAACGCTTCCTCCATCAATATACCCCATATCCCATGCAACAAGTATACATACATGTTATGACATATAACATACAGAATCTCATGCATCAGATATACATATTATGACATATAACATACATCAACAGAATATTAGGTATTTCATACAGAATTAACCCTAGGGATATTACGGTCATTTTGCACCTAGGGGTATAATGGTAATTTCTCATACTTAGGGATATTTTAGTAATTTATCAGTTCTTTAGGGTTTTCACGCATATTACAATCACCACTAATCTATATGTCGTCACAGTAGTCCGGTTTACTTAATTCAATAGTTTTGGCAACTAGGCCCAAAAACCCCTAATGGGCCCTACAGTCTCTAATAGTAACTTAAGCCCATTAATCCAAGTTTTACAACCGAATTACCGATTTTAACCGTATTGAATCCTAGAGTCTGTCAGAACGCCTTTAATGACTATTTTTACCCATATGGGCTCGATAGCCCATTGGGCCCATTTTCGGCCCATTGAGGCCCAACTTACCAAAGCGCACAGAATTACATACTCTGCAGTCCTACCTTCTACGATTTCCGTTCTAACCATCACAGAGTAATCGCATACTCACAGATCCTCATGGTGCCGACTTATCGGTCTCCCTCGGTCAGTTTTTTGGTCATTACGGCCTTTGCCGATTTAATCTATAGTAAGGGTATGATACACACCTGATTAATGTCGAATCATTGATGAGATCCCCACACGCAAAGCCTACGATCAGTCATTAATAAATTAGTCTAATGATTGACTATACCAACCCACTATACACTTTACCATATTCAGCCATATCCCAAAACAATCCCTAGCATTACCTTTGTCGACTTCCAACCACTTGAGCCAGATGCTCCCCAAGTGCTACTCCACAATACTTATTGACTGATCGCCCTTACGCCTCCCTAAACACATACAAACCAAAGAATGAGACTTTAGGAGCCTTAAGCCCCTAACGTTAACTACCCAAAAAGGTTTCGACTTTTCCTTCAATTATGAATTAATGAGTTAACAAGGTTTGTACATTTACCACAACGTTATTCTACAAAAGAAGTGCTCTGATAATGATCTAATCTCGATCCACAATAGCTCCAATCATGAACACGAGAATAGCCATGTTTACACTCTATAGTCGGCTCTTGACACACCTTAAGTCATGAAGGTTTTGGCTAAAAGAAAAGATGGGAGATTCGGCTTCTAGAGGATTTGGCTTATGGACTTTTGAGAAGGATTGATGAAGAAAAGAGAAAGAGAAAATAGAATTAATAGAAGAGAGGAGAAAAAAAAAGAAGAATGAGGAAAAGGGAAGGAAAGAAGGGTGGAAGAAGATAGGTTCGGTTACTATTGATGAAGAAAAGATGAATAAGAAAAAAAAAAAAGGAAATAATTCATTAAAGGAAAAAAATTAAAAGAACAAATCCCTTTAATTAAGCTTCCCATCCATTTTAAATTCCTTTAATTGCTCCTTAATTCTTGGCCAAATTCAAAGTTTGAATTTTATTCAAACTCTCCACTGCTTAGTCGACTCCTCCTGCTGCTGGTAGAGTTTCGGTCTTGCTCAACCACTCCCACACACGTGCAGTAAAAACATAGCTCCTTGCACGCACTAAGTAGCTTATACCTGGGACCTTTCAGGTAGCCTAGCACGCTGCTGGCCACTGCGCCGCAGCTTTGTTTTCAACATAATATGGTTACCTTTAATTTTAAACCTTACCTGCTGTAGTCCCGTTCATTTAAAAATAAAATTAAAACATACCTGCGCCTGGACTCGAACCCATGCCCCTGTGGAGTGCCTAGCGCACTGCTGCCGCTGCGCCACAAGCCTTTTTGGGGGCATATCCCAGTCGCAACTTCCTTTAACCCTTATTTTAGCTTGACCTGGCTTCTAAAAATAAAAAGCAACTCCGCGCGCACCATGCCTTGAACCCAGGCACACCCACGGCCCCCTAGCGTCTCTGCCACTGGACCAAGCTTCCCTTTGTGCCAACTTTTAACCCAAATTACTATTAAAGCCTTATTGCCCAGCTCCCCTAAGAAGCAAAAATAATTTCTTTGCTAGAGTCTTGGATTGGACCAAGGTTTTTCCCCCACTATAATTACTTCTAAATTTATTTAAAAACTAAATTTAAACACCAAATTAATAATAATATCATTTATATTTTTAAATAATAATAATAATTTTTATCTTATAATAATATTTATAATTTTCATAAAAATTTAAAACATAACAAATACAGTAAAAATTTTCTATTAATAATTTAAATAAAAAATTTTTTTAGAACAATAATATTTAAAACTTCTCAATTATTCAGGTTTTCTTTTATCCAAACCCAGACTCAAAGCCCAATTCTTCTAGGCCCAAATTCAGGGTGTTACACATATCATATCAATAACATAGTAATATCATACATGCAATGCAGTTGAAAATCCCTCCCAAATAGTCCATCTGCTACACAACATCTCCGTCCAACCAAAACACAATCGTGGGGATATTTAATTCGACCCACCCATCACTACACAGCAATGGTAGCCCGGTTTCGATACTACCTAACTTTGTAGCAAAGCTGCTAATCAAATATTGGCTTAAAAAGCCATCGGTCGATCCACGGTCGTCAAGCAACCATGCGATCCTCATGTACTTCCTCTGTTCCATGAGTCCCAACCCATATGCAACCTAAACAGAATATCATATGAATGCAGAAGACGTACATAAATCCTATATTTAACACATAGGGGTATTCTAGTAATCTCACAAATTAGGGGTAATTTGGTGATTTTTATAATCGAGGTATTTTGGTAATTTTACACTATAAGGGCATTTCAGTGATTCTACACTACAGGGGTATTTCAGTAATTCTTCTCTACAGGAGTATCTCCGTAATTCTACCCTATAGGAGTACTTTAGTAATTCTACCCTATAAGGGTATTTCAGTAACTTCTTAACATTATGGGTCTAATTATGTACCTTAGGCCATCAACAAGTCCTCGTTTGGCTAAAGTAAATGGGCACTATGCACCAGGTATGTTTCTAGAGAAGAGGAGGTGAGTCATTAAGACTGCTTAAGTACCAAGCTCTTTCTAGATCCAATCCTAGACATACACATACCCATTGCCACACCTTAACCTTATGACTTGTCCATGGTTGCAATTAATTAATTATTAAAGTTTTATTTCTGTTAAAGTAGTTATTAGATGCTAGGCCCAAAACCCCTTACAAAGCTCAAACAAGTCCACACACATGCATGTCACCCACTAGGCCCAATCTCATTCTTATGGCCCATTAGGCCCAAATTACATTCATATGGCCCATCAGGCCCAATCACATTCATGTAGCCCATCAGGCCCAAATCTATACCAAATCATTCAACATACTTAATCAACTCATTCCATATTACCAATTTATCAACCTTTGCTTCTTTGGGCCCACGAGCCAATCGGGCCCATTTGGCCTATTCTGGTCCCGTTGGCCAAAACGTAACCCAAGTCCATGATATCGATCATGGGGTCTTTGTTATCGTATCAATTACCCTCAAACAAGTGTTCACGCACTCGCACGACTACCATAGCCAAACTTTCGGCTTTTTGGCATTTCGACTTTTCGACATTTTGGGATTTGCCGATCTATGTGTGTGTAGTGTGTGTACATAACTGGTAGTGAAACGTGCTGCGATCTCCTTAGCCACGAACCTACAAATGATGTAACTCAATGATTAAACACACACTTATCAAATACTATCACCATAACCTGAAATCTCACATTTGTCTTACCTTGAAAAACAAGCCTTAATAGCCCTTCTTTGATCACTAACCACACGTATCTCCCAAATCTGCATCATTCTTAATCATTAAAAATAGAATAACAGGTGAATTTTATCCAACACAAGTCCCCCCTTTCCCTATCTGTGACCATTCGGCCAAACCTAACCAAAATAGAGAATACTTACCCAAGAAGCAATCAGCCCAAGAGGTATTCGGCTTTTGAGATTAGTATGGTGAAAGAGGTTATTCGGCACAAATAAGAAGAAGAAGAGAAGAAGGAATCAGCTAAAACCAAAGGTGAATCAAAAGAGAATTTGAGAAGAGAAAGTAATAGAAAAAGAAACGGCAAGTAAGTAACAAGGAATTCGACTTCTGAGTACTTAAAGAGAAAATAGTTTCGGCAATACACACAAGAAGAATTTGGCCAAGGAAAGAGATGAGATTCGGCAAAATAAGAAGAAATAATTTGGCATTAGCCTAGAACCCCAAAATCGGCACCTATATATACACTAGCCAAAATTGCCTTCCCTTAATTGCTAATTCGGCTCCACCACTTCTTCTATTCCCATCTCCTAAGTTTTCTCCATGATAAACCTCTTAATCCCTTCCTAACATTTCTCTTCTGAACACTCCCCTTAGGGTCCATCTCTACGCCACTACCAACCATCTAGAAGGCAAAACTAAAAATCCTAAAAATACCAAGCCAACACTCAAACCTAGGATCCCCTTGCTTGCCACTAACGCCACCTCCTTACACCCTAAGTGGCGTCACTTATCCACTACACCACAACCCTGCTTGTGTCCTATTTTATCTCCATTTATTTAAAAGTCAAGCTACTTGCCATCAAGGTTCCTTTAATTATTAAATTAAAATTCCTTAACCTCAAAGTTCGAACCCAGAACTTTTCCTACACCCTTAGGCACTCCAAATTTATTAAACCCTTAAAGCCAACATGTCATTTGCCATTTTCTTGCTTACTAAAAAAATTATGAGACCCAAAGCCCAAAGCCCAATTTATCTAGGCCCAAAATTCAGGGCGTTACAACTTTGCCCCTTTAAAGAAATTTCATCCTCGAAATTTCCAACTAACTATTAATCATACTACCCAAGTCACACCACTATGCTTTCACTGAGCACTCCTATTCTAAAGCCAAAATAAACACTCAGTACACTATGGTAAAGTACATACTAGTATTTGCATCTAGAGCGTTTTCGTCTTCTTGGCGACGTGCTGCATAGACCAAAGTTGGCTGCCTCGCTTTAGCATAGTCAGCACCTCTCCCTGGTGCTCCACGTCCATGCCCATTGCCATTATTGCCCCTAGCCTGCCCAGGGTCCCTTGGCGACCATTGGCCACCCCTCAGTGGCTGCATGTTACCCCGACCCACGGCTTGAACCAGAACTGGCCTTCTAAGGCAATCTTTGATCCTATGCTCCATAGATCCATAACCTAGACAAGCTCCTATCTTCCCCTAACACTCGCCTGTATGACCTCTTCCACAATCAGCACAAGGTGGCACCCCTGGATTAGTAGCAGGGGCCTTGCTTTAACTGGCCCATTAACTCTGGCCTTAGCATTAGGCCTCTGTCCAACTCCAAAAGACTCAGCCTCCCTTTTATTCCTACCATTCTCTTTTCCTTGGTTTAGGCATTCAGTGCACTTCACCTCTTTTTCTATCTCTGCCTTCTCCACTAACTCCGAGAAAACTCGCTCCCATTGTGGAGCTATCAATACCCTGAGGCTATCTCTAAGACCATCGTCGAACCTAACGCAACGCTCATAATTGGTTGCCACCATACCCCTTGCATACCTACTAAGGCGTAGAAATTCTGCCTCATACTCAGCCACAGATTTGCTCCCATGGGTCAAGTTGAAGAACTCCTTCCTTCTAGCATCCACTTAACTTGCACCCACATACTTCCCTTAGAATGCAGTTTTGAAGAACTACCAAGTGATCTGTTCAGGTTGAGTGCCCTCTTTCACCGTCAACCACCACTGATAGGCTTCCTCCCTAAGCAGTAACACTGGCCCTTTCAACTTTGCTCAAGTGAGCAATCCAAATCCTCCATTATCCTTTCAGTGGCCTTCAACCAATATTCAGCCATGTTAGGAGCCACACTAGTAACGCCCTTAAAGATCTCAACCCCATTAGATTAGAGTCGCTCCGGAATTGACCCCTGATTTCTCGTACCATTATTGGGCCCTACGACCCTTTCCAACATCCTCAGCATTGCTTGTGACAATGCTTCTTCTCCAGCGGCCCGATCATACAACCCAGTCTCAGCCACAGGTGAGCCCAGAGCCTCTTCTACTTTAACATTGAACATATGGCCCGATGCCGATGACTCAGCCCTAACACTTCCATGACTTCAGCCGTAGCTTCTTGCACATCTTTTGCGCTCATTGTCAATCTGCGTATTATCTGAATTAGAATTTTTATGAAATTTTAGTAAATTTCAGTAGCTACGCCGATGTTTTATGAGAGTAATAAGTAAAGAGTTATTTTTGCAGTTGTAAATCCTCTACAGTTTTAGTTCCTTATGGGCTTCAATTTACTCTAAATATGAGTCTTAGTATAATCTATATTTGAAGTAGCCCACTATCTACAGTATATCAATTCACAACTAGCTTAATATTAGGAGAACTTACATGGTTCGACATCGGAGACTCAGTGTGCCACACAGTAAGAATTCCAAAATATTTTGATCTACTCAAAAATAGTTTTTAAACTAATTAATAAGGCCCACTTCACAGCCTAAACTTTGTAACCTGGCTCTGATACCACTAAATGTAACACCTCAAATTTAGCCTAGAAGTTAGGCCAAATCCAGCGTGTCACATTGAAGTGTTTTTGCTAAAACCTTGTTTTCATTGAAAACCCTTCTAAAAGAAATTAAAGCAAAATCCCAGTTCGTATTTGGTTTCAAAATGTGATGTACTCAAAAGCTATCTCTTTGTTATAGTTAAAAGTTACTCCGAAAAAATTCCCTTTAACAGCGAAAGCTCAATTTGAAAACAATAGATGATTTTTGAGGAACTTGATATATAGCTTTAGAAAGAAATAAGCCCAAGTTTCTAAAATAATAAGTATAATAATAAAAGTGATAGTCCAAAGTTTGAAATGATAATCAAAGGAAAGGCCTTATTACAATACAGACTTAAATAATTAAAATACTAGAAATTATATATATTTAGGAAAAACAAGTCCAAAACATCTTGCTAGCTGGCCACCTCTAAGTCCTTCCAACCACCGAATCGCCTACTGAGGATTTCTGGAGAACAATAAAAGAGGGGAGTGAGTTTTTAAAAACTCAATGTGTATGACCCTCGTCAAACAAATAGTATACAACATTCAATTGGCCTAAGCCCATATCATATCAATAACATAGTAATATCATACATGCAATGGAGTGGAAAATCCCTCCCAAATAGTCCATCCGCTACACAACATCTCCGTCTAACCAAAACACAACTGTGGGGATATCTACATCGACCCATCCATTGCTACATAGTAATGGTAGCCTAGTTGTGGTATAACCTAACGTTGCAGCAAAGCTGCTAATCAAATATTGGCTTAAAAATCCATCGGTGGATCCAAGGTCGTCAAGCAACCATGAGATCCTCATACACTTCCTCCGTTCCATGATTCCCAACCCATATGCAACCTAAATAGAATATCATATGAAAGTAGAAAATGTACATAAATCCTACATTTAACACATAGTGGTATTCTGGTAATCTCACAAATTAGGGATAATTGGTAATTTTGCTAATCGAGGGTATTTTGGTAATTTTACACTACAGGGCACTTTAGTGATTCTACAGTACAAGGGCATTTTAGTATTTCTTCCTTACAAGGGTATCTCCGTAATTCTACCCTACAGGGGTATTTCAGTAATTCTATCCTACAGAAGTATTTCAGTAATTCTAATTTTGTACCTTAGGCCGTCAACAAGTCCTCGTTTGGCTAAAGTGAACAACACTATGCACCAGGTAGTTTTCTAGAGAAAAGGAGGTGAGTCATTAAGACTGCTTAAGTACTAAGCTCTCCCTAGATCCAATCCTAGACATGCACATACCCATTGCCACACCTTAACCTTATGACTTGTCCATGGTTGTAATTAATTAATTATTAAAGTTTATGTCTGTTAAAGCACTTATCAGATACTAGGCCCAAAACCCCTTACAAAGCTCAAACAAGTCCACATACATGCATGTCGCCCACTAGGCCCAATCTTATTCTTATGGCCCATTAGGCCCAAATCACATTCATATGGCCCATCAGGCCCAATCACATTCATGTGGCCTATCAGGTCCAAATCCATGCCAAATCATTCAACATACTTAATCATCTCATCCCATATTACCAATTTATCAACTTTTGCTTATTTGGGCCCCATTCTGACCCAGTTGGCCAAAACATGACCCAAGTCTATGAGATCACTCATGGGGTCTTTCTTATCGTATCGATTACCCTCGTACGAGTGTTCGCACACTCGCATGACTACCGTAGCCAAACTTTTAGTTTTTCGACATTTCTACTTTCCGGCATTTTGGGATTTGTCGATCTTTGTGTGTGTAGTGTGTGTACACACCTGGTAGCAAAACGTGCTACGATCTCCTTAGCCATGAACCTACAAACGATGGCACTCAATTATTTAACACATACTTATCAAATACTATCACCAAATCCCAAAATCTCACCTTTGTCTTACCTCGAACAACAAGCATTAATAGCCCTTCTTTGATCACTAATCACGCGTATCTCCTAAATCTGCACCATTCTTAATCACTAAAAATAGAATAACAGGTGACTTGTATCCAACACAAGTCCCCCTTTCCCTACCAATGACCATTCGGCCAACACCTAACCAAAATAAAGAATACTTATCCAAGAAGTAATAGGCCCAAGAGGTATTCGGCTTCTGAGATTAGTATGGTGAAAGGGGATATTCGGCACAAAAAAGAAGAAGAAGAGAAGAAGGAATCGGCTAAAACCAAAGGTGAATCAAAAGAGAATTTGAGAAGAGAAAGTAATAGAAAAAAACGACAAGTAAGGAATAAGGAATTCGGCTTCTGAGTACTTAAAGAGAAAATAGTTTCAGCAATACACATAAGAAGAATTTGGCCAAGGGAAGAGATGAGATTCAGCAAAATAAGAAGAAAGAATTTGGCATTAGCCTAGAACCCCAAATTCGGCACCTATATATACACTAGCTCAAATTGCCTTACCTTAATTGCCAATTCGGCTCCACCACTTCTTCTATCCCCATCTCTTAACTTTTCTCCATGATAAACCTCTTAATCTCTTCCTAACTTTTCTCTTTTAAACACTCCTATTAGAGTGCAGCTTTACACCACTGCCAACCATCTAGAAGGCAAAAATAAAATTCCTAAAAATGCCAAGCTAACACTCGAACCTAGGATCCCCTGGCTTCCCACTAACGCCACCTCCCTGCACCCTAAGCGGCGTCACTTATCCACTACACATAGCCCTGCTTGTGTCCTATTTTATCTCCATTTATTTAAAAGTCAAGCTACTTGCCATCAAGGGTCCTGTAATTATGAAATTAAAATTCCTTCACCTCAAAGTTTGAACTAGAACTTTTCTAACACTACTAGACACTCCAAATTTATTAAACCCTTAAAGCCAACATGTCATTTGTCATTTTCTTGCTTACTAAAAAAATTTTTATGAGACCCAAAGCCCAAGGCCCAATTCATCTAGGCCCAAAATTCAGGGCGTTACATGGGCACACGGTCGTGTGACCCTAATCTGAAAATTCTCTTAAGTTTTCCTACAACTTTTGCATGATATCAAAATTGTCCCTATGGTGTGTTTATGATTTTTATAAGTCTGTTTATAGTTTTATTATGAATGCTTGAAAAGCTACTAGATTATGATGTTTTATGATGTATGGTTGATGTTACATTGTTCTGATCTGAGTTATAAATCCGGTAATGCCCCTTACCTATTCCGGCGATGGTTACAAGACAAGGGTGTTACATTTATATTGGTATCAGAGTTATGGTTTAGTCAATTCTAGGACTACCGTAGTGTATACGAGTCTAGCTATACATGCTATGTATATAGCTGTGATAGTGCGATATCTCCTAACATCTTCTGAATTATTTTTTATATAGTAAATGAATCCAACTTGAGCAATAGCTTACGATGTAGAAAGTAATGCGACAGCTCCTGTTCAAGAGACTGTGCATACTAAATCGAGCCCTGCTACGGGCAGTCAAGGAGAAGCTAAACAAGCTTCCTTCCAAATGATGTCAGAGTGGTTTTCTAAATTTGTACGAGCAAACCCTACTGTTTCACAACCTCCACCCCCTCTGGTTCCCCAACCAACCCCTAAAGTTATTCGAGATACGGATCCTTTAAGATTTAATAGACCACCTGTTGATAAGATACGAAAATACAGGGTTGAAGAATTTCGAGCTACAACTAGTGATGATGCTTAGAAGGCCAAATTTTAGCTTGAAAATATGATTAGGGTTTTGATGAATTAGCCTACACACCGGAAGAATACTTAAAATGTGCTATTTTATTGTTACGAGATGCCGCATATCAGCGGTGGATACCCTAATATTGGTTGTTCCACGGGAACGAGTTAATTCAGATTTCTTTCAAACCGAATTCTGGAAGAAGTATATTAGCCAACGATTCATCGATCAAAAAAGAAAAGAGTTCTTTGAGCTAAAATAGAGCCGAATTACTGTATCTGAATATGAAAGAGAGTTTGTACGACTCAGTAAATACCCTCATGAATGTGTCTCCACTGAAGCCATAATGTGTAAAAGATTTGAGGATGGATTGAATGAAGATATTCAATTGTTAGTCGGGATCCTCGAGTTGAAAGAATTTGTTACACTAGTTGAAAGGGCTTGTAAAGCCAAAGAACTTGCAAAAGAAAAATGGAAAGCTGATTTTGAATCGAGAGGGTCTAGAAAAAGATTTGTGAGTAAGTCACATCAGTTTGGATCAAAGAAATCTAAAGACTTCCATCCCCGTTCCACTGCTTCTACGGGTGTAACGATGAAAGATAGAGATGCAAGATCATTTAATCCGAAGCCCCAGACGACATCTGTTGCTAGTGCGGGTAATGTGAGGAATTTGGACCTGATTACAAGCAATGTAATAGAAAGCACTTCGGTGAATGCCGATTGAAAAGTGAGCATGTTTCAGATGTGGGTCACTACCTTCGAGACTGTCCAGAGAGATCTACTACTATTAGAAAGCAATTCGTAAAAGTTAGCAATACTGTTACCAGAGGTAGACCACCCTAGAATGCTAGAAATCAAAATGGAAACCGCAGTGATACACAAGATTCAAATGTTAGATTTGAGACACGCACTCCTGCCCGAGCCTATGCTATACGTGCACATTAGGAAGCCTCGTCTCTTGATGTCATTACTGGTACCTTTTCTCTTTTTAACACTGATAATGTTGCGTTGATAGATCCTGGATCAACTCATTCATATATCTGTATGGAACTAGTGTTTAAAAAAAGTTTACATGTAGAGTCTACAAAATTTGTAGTTAAAGTATTGAATCCGTTAGGCAAGTCAGTATTGTTAATAAAATCTATAAGAAATGTCCATTGATGATCCGAGATACTGTTTTCTTGCGACTTGATGCTTCTACCATTTGATGAGTTTGATGTGATACTAGGCATGGATTGGCTGAATATGCACGAAACAGTTGTGAATTGCATATGAAAGAGTATAAAGTTAAAATTTCAAAATGTTAAAATTCTTCGGATTGAATCTAATGATTCGAATGAATTATCGATTGTGATATCTGCTATGACAGCTCAGAAATGTGTGAAAAAGGGATGTGATGCATATCTAGCATATGTACTAGATACTAAAGTATCAGAATCAAAGATTGAATCTGTACCAGTTGTTTGTGAATTTCTAGATGTATTTCCAGAAGAATTACCGGGTTTACCACCGATCAGAGAGGTTGAATTTACTATTGAGTTGTTACCGGCTACAACACTGATATCAATAGCTCTGTACAGAATGGCACCAACTGAATTGAAAGAATTAAAAGCACAGTTACAAGAGTTAACAGATAGAGGTTTTGCGTGACCGAGCTTTTGATCTTGGGGTACACCAATGTTGTTCGTGAAAAAGAAAGACTAGTAAATGAGAATGTGTATTGACTACTAAAAATTGAACAAAGTAACTGTAAAGAATAAATATCCTCTACCGCGAATAGATGACCTGTTTGATCAGTTATAAGAGGCTATAGTATTTTCAAAGATCGATTTGAGATCAAGTTACTACCAGTTGTGGGTTAAAGATTCTGATATACTGAAAACTGCTTTTAGAACACGGTACGGTCATTATGAATTCTTAGTTATGCCTTTTGGTTTGACTAATGCTCCTGTGGTGTTTATGGATTTAATGAATTGTATATTCAGTGATTTATAGTGATGCATCGTTAAACAAACTGGGTTGTGTTTTGATGCAAGACGGAAAAGTCATAGGTTATGCCTCCCGATAGTTGAAACCAAACGAGAAGAATTATCCTACACATGATTAAAGATTTGGCGACACTATCTATACGGGGAAAAATGTCGAATATTCACAGATCATAAAAGCCTGAAGTATTTAATGTCACAAAAAGATTTGAATCTGTGTCAACGGAGATGGCTTGAGTTACTAAAAGATTATGACTTAGTTATCGATTATTATCTAGGACAAGCTAATATTGTAGCTGATGCATTAAGCTAAAAGTCCCTATTTGTTTTGCAGGCTATGAACACTCAGATGATGCTATGTGATGACGGATCTATTTTAGCTGAGTTAAAAGCTAAATTGGTATTTCTGCAACAAATTTGCGAACCTCAGAAAAATGACCGAGAGTTACAAGCTAAACGACTTCAATGTAAGTTTAATTCTGATTCTGAATTTACTATTGGAACTGATGATTGTTTAATGTTCCGGAAGAGAATTTTTATACCGAAAGATACTGAGCTCATTCAGAAAGTTTTACACGAAGTACATGATAGTTGCTTTTTAGTTCATCCGGGTAGCACTAAGATGTATAACAACTTGAAACGGTTGTACTGGTGGTCAGGAATGAAATGGGATATATCAGATTTTGTAACTAAATGTTTGATTTATCAGCAAGTAAAGGCCGAACATCAGGTACCGTCAAGTTTATTATAGCTAGCGATGATTCTGAAATGGAAATGGGATAGAGTTACAATGGATTTCGTATCAGGATTGCCCCTGACTCTGAAAAAGAAAGATGTAATCTAGGTTTATAGTAGATCGATTAACAAAATCTGCTCATTTTATTCTGTTACGTACAGACTATTCTCTAGATAAACTAGTTGAATTACCTGTCTGAGATTGTACGATTACATGGTGTATTGTTATCCATTATCTCCGATTGATATTTGAGATTCACATTGAGATTCTGGAAGAAACTACAAGAAGCTCTGGGAACAAAATTAAATTTTAGTACAGCTTTTCATCCTCAGATTGACGGGCAGTCCGAAAGAGTTATATAGATTTTAGAGGATATGTTACGTTGTTGCATCCTTGAATTTAAAGGTAGCTGGGAGAAACACTTACCTTTGATTGAATTTACGTATAATAACAACTTCCAGACGATTTAAAAATGGCTTCATACGAAGCTTTATACGGTCGTAAATGTCAAACACTGTTATACTGGAAAAAATTAAGTGAGAAAAAGATACACGGGGTTGAATTGGTCAGAGAAACCGAAGAAAAAGTTAAAGTGATACGTGATAGTTTAAAAGCAGCTTCAGATAGACAGAAATCATACGCTAATTTGAAACGTAAAGAAATAGAATTTCAAATTGGAGACCAAGTATTCTTGAAAGTATCACCATGGAAAAGAATTCTTTGTTTCAGCCGTAAAGGAAAGTTAAGTCCATGATTTATCGGGCTATATGAAATTGTTGAAAGATAGGGTCTATAGCCTATCGACTATCGTTACCGTCTGAACTTGAAAAGATACATAATGTTTTTCATGTTTCAATGCTACACCGTTACCGATCTAATCCGTCACATGTGATCTCTCCCATTGATGTGAAAATATAATTAGATTTATCGTACAACGAGGAACCAATCAAGATTCTTGCCAGAGAAATCAAAGAGTTGAGAAATAAACGTATAGCACTTGTGAATGTTCTTTGGTGTACACATGGAATAGAGGAAGATACGTGGGAATCCAAGGAAGCTATGCAAAAATAGTACCTTAACCTGTTTACCGGTAAGATTTTCTGGCACGAAAATCCCTAAAGGGGGGAGAGTTGTAACAGCCCAATGTCGAGTCTGATTGGAACGAGTGGTTTTGGGACCACTTAACCGAATTAAAATATTATTTTTATTATTTTAAATAGTTTTACAGCGTGATAGAATTACCGTATGAAAATTTCGTACAGAAATTTTTGACTGTTTGAATGTTTAATTCGGTAAAAAAGACTAAATTGCGGAAAGCAATAAATATGAGTTCTATTAGTAAAGTGGTTTAATTTAATATGGCTTTAGCATTAGAAGTCCTTACATTGAAATTTTACCTTCACTAGTATGCATGGACATTAAAAGACATTAATTGATATGTTTTATACGTTTATAAATAAGGTTATATAAGTTAAATGCAAATTATATGATTTATTAATTATACAAACATGAAATAAGGCCACTATCATTGCTATCTTCCATCGAATGTACAAAGAAAAATAAAGGTTCTAAAGCATTTATCATTTTGGCATTTTTCAAGCTAAATTGGGTAAGCAATTTGATTCGGTTTTTGATGATTTTTGTGTTTTTGAGATCGTTGCTTTGTATTCTATCATGCCCGTACCTTAATTTCTAAAAATCTTGAGGATTTTGAAATGTGCCATTGTTGAACACATGTGTATTTTGAAGCTTTATGCTTGTAACACCCCAAACCTGGCCCAGACGTTATGGCCAAATCTGGTGTGTCACATCAACTACATCTAACCATGTTACCTAGTTATAAGATTCGGGTGAGCTCTGCCAAAACCGTGCTTGTTATTTTAAGAGAAATTCCTGATTTGCTTAATAAATGTCCTCTTTACTACTGATCGTGAAATGTTTATTTAAAAACGTGACTTTTGATACTCTTTGGAAAGTGCATTTGGTTTTGAAACCGTTCGTTTATCGTGTTATTTTGAAAACAAGTAAATTCGATTTCAAAAAGCAATTTAAACAATATTATTCTTGATATCCGTGATATGAAGTAATAAAATTTATAAAGAACTTGATCACACCAAAGCTAACTAATATCACGACGTTTAAGGCAAGCGCACCTATCGAACAGTAGTATAGCTTAGTGGCAAGACCGAGTTATCGTACCCAAGGGAACCAAAAGTACTATTACTTACTTCCTTTCTATTATCTAGCCTAAGAATAAAAGAGGGGTTTGTTTAAACTAATTCTAAAACTAACTAAGAAAAGCACAAAGAGTAAAATTGGGAAAGCTTTTAGGGAAAAGCTGATTGATATGGACAATACTTAAGAGGGAATCCACCTAGACTTCACTTGTTATTGGTTCTTGAGCTAGACGATTTATTCACTTGACTTGATCCGTAGAGATCCCTAATTTATGCTAAACCCTCCGTCGAGGCGTAGAGCAACTAGGCCTAAGTTGTTAATTAAAGTTCCCTTATTAATTAACTCCCTAGGTTGCATTAATTTGATCTATGGTTTCCCATATTAGGTTTGACCCTAATTCGGTAGATTTATGTCGCCCTATGTCTAGGGTTGCATGCAACTCCGCTTAATTATGGTAGATCTACTCTTATCACAGGGACTTTTGCTCCTCTGCTCTAAGCACATCTAGTTCTTGAAATAATACCTAGGACTACTAAATCAAGGATGAAGAACACATAATTAAGAACAATTCAAGTATTTATCATATAACTCAAGAATAAATAATAACAAGATTCGTCTTAGGTTTCATCCCCCTCAAGTATTTGAGGGGTTTAGTTCATAATAAAGAAAGAAAACATCTCAGAAGAAATAAAATAACAAAACATAAAAGAACCTGAAAACCCCTGAAGGAATTTAGGGAGATCCTCTATATTGCTGCAGAATTCTGGCTTCTGGGATGAATCAATCAGCTTCCCTATGAGCAATCCCTACTTCCACTCTCTGTGTTGGTAGCAAAGGATACTTCCCTTTGTGGGGAAAATAAGCACACCCCTAGAGTTGCCTCCTAGGGTCTTTATATAGAGCTTTGGGGAGCCTTTCTTAGCCTTCAAGTATCTCAATTCGAGTGAAATTCCTCTTTCTCACGACTAGAACACGCCCGTGTACCACGCCCGTGTGACTTCAACAAAGGTCGTGTGATTTGGCACGGCCGTGTGGCTTGCCCGTGCTTGTCGAGGGCTAGACTGTGTGATCTTCATGTGGCACGACCGTGTGGCACGGCCGTGTGGTGATTCCTTGAGCCATGTGTTATGCCATTTTTGGCCCATTTTCCTCATTTTCGGTCCATTTCCTATTCTTTTCTCTTCCCTATGCTCTCCTGAGTATAAGATATGAAAAAGAAGGATTAAGAGCACCAATTCTCACAAAATTGATAATAATTCATCAAAAATATAGGCTAAACATGAGGTAAAAATATGTATAAATTAGCGTTTATTAATTCTTAAGTTAGAACAAATTAAACACATAAAGAATTAAAAACCCAAAATAAAATAAATAGAGCGGCCTTATTACAACCTAGAAACCATAAAAATAATCTAAATAATGGAATAAAATAATTGAAAACCAAAAATTTAATCTTCGTGGCCACTCTGAATCCCTCCCAGCTCCAAGTCCACCAACTAGGGCTCACCTGCATGGATGGAAAGAAAGGGGGTGAGTTTGGAAAACTCAGTGTGTATGGAATGCCCATCTCGAGCCCAAATCAACTCAAGCCCACTGGGCTGAAGTCCTATCCAGTCATAGTGTTAACCAGGCTGAAGCCCTATCCAGATACAGTAAACTGGGCCTTAGCCCTTTTCAGATAACAGTACGGCTCATAGGCCCATTTATGAACAAAACAGATATTAACATGCATGCAAGCCCAACCCAGCCTAGATCCAACCGCTACACTCCACCCGTACCAGCCCTACACACCATGTGGGGAATAACTCAACCCACCCAGCCCTACACTCCACAGTTGCAGCATAGCTGCTCAAATATCAGTAAGTTGGGGCAAAGCCTCCAGTATGTGGTCAAGCCACTTTCAGTACTTCCTCTATCAATATCCCAGTCCCATGCAACAGATAATAGTGACATGGCATACAATAAACAATAACAGTAAAACATATATTTTGGTTACACTTAGCCCTAAGGGAATAACAGTCATTGTGCTCCTAGGGGTAAAACAGTACTTTTCCACCTATAAAAGTATTTCAGTAATTTTATCAGTTCCCTAGGGTTTTATACAGATTTCAGTCATTATTAACCCAATTTTCATCTCAGCAGCTTAATTAACTCGTTCTAACAATTTTTAGCCATCGGGCCCTAAAACCCCTAATGGGCCCTACAGTTTCTATTAGCTATTTAAGCCCATTTAGCCCAGATTTTAAGATCAATTTATCAGGTTAGGCAGTTTTGAACCTACAATCTATCAGTACACCTTAATTACCCGTTTTTACCTATATGGGCCTGTAAGCCCATTATGCCTATTTGTAGCCCATCGAGGCCCAATTACCAAAGTATATGAAACTCCACACGCGACTAGCTTGCCACTTTCCGATTTCAGATCTAACGATTTCTAAACGTTTTGTGAGCATTCGCACACTCACAAGCCCACGAAATACCAGAATTTCGGTATTTTAACTTTTGACAAATTGAACTATGAGAGGGTGTTCGATACACACCTGATTCACGACGACTGCTAATGAGATCCCCCACGATATCCTACAATCGATTACCACAACTTTTAGTTTATAAATCCGTATAACCAATCTCAATGTTCACGTACCATATTCGGCCAATGCCCCTAAGGCCCTCTAAATCTTACCTTTGCCAAAAACCGATAACTAGATCTAGATCTAGTCATTCCAAAGATCCAAGCCCTCGTCAGTAGTCTCTGAATCACACTAACACCAAAAGAAACCGATTAATACGGTCTTAAGCCCCAATCGATAGCCTCCCTAAACTCTAGGGACTTCAGCTTTTTCTAAATCTCAAAGTAAGAATAGATCTAACGGGATGAGCACTTACCGCTGATTCCTCTTCTATTTCTACTCAGATCTGATGTAGATCTAGCCCCTAAATGATAGTAGAACTCGAATCTAGGAGATCTAAAGTTTCGGCTATAGACTTCTAAGGATATGGCATTTTTAGCTTTCTAACTGGTGAAGAAGATGATGATTTGGGGTAGTAGTTTTGGAGTGGCATTACTGATAAGTACGAAGGGTTTAGAGAAGGTGGAAATCGGTCAAAAGGGATGAAAATAATGGAGGGTTTTTGGCTTGGAGAAATCGGCACAAGAAGTAATGGTTTCAGAATTTCAGCTTTTATGGCATTCGGCTATGGTGGCTTGAAAAAGAATAGGACCGACAGAGGGAGTGAGGTGAGTGGTAGGGATGTTCGGCTAGAAAAAAAACAAAAAGGAAAAGAAAAGAATGAAGGAGAGGGGAAGAAGAAGAAGAAATCGGCACCAAGGGGGTGTACTTTGCGTTTCGACTTTTTGCTACACTAAAAGGTGAATGAAAGAAAAAGATGAACACTCTAGGTGGCTAACTCTAATTCTCCAAGACAGAAAAGAAAAGAAACTAAACCTAATCATCACTAAAGCAATCGGCCAAACCTCGCCAAGGCCCTAGCCAATTCTACTTAAGTCAATCACATGCCCAAGACATGCCTAAAAATTAAAAGTAACCATATGCTTACCTTGTGACTTGATCTCAGGCTCTCTACCCTCATCCACACGCCACTTTTTTATGAGTTTAGTGGCCCCACCTTGCCGCTTTACCAAGGCCCTATTTGTGTCATATTTTATGAAGTTTTTCTTAAAAGCCCACTTAACCAAGTCTCCCGTTCACTTAAAATCCAAACTTGATATTTTACCGAGTTTTAACTTAGGCTTGGGCCTTTTAAAGGCCCACTAACACATTTAAACACAATTCCAGTATCTAGAACACCAAAATTTTAAAATTCACCAAAAATCACAAAAACCCAAAAAATCCCAAAAATTAGGGCGTTACAACTCTACCCCCTTAAAGAAATTTCGGCCTCAAAATTTACCTGATCCAAATAATTGAGGGTATTGTTGACGCATAGTCTCTTCTGGCTCCCAAGTAGCCTCTTCCCTTCCATGATTGCGCCACAGTACTTTCCCATTGGAACTAACTTCCCTCTTAAAACTCTAACCTCTTGCTCTAGAATTTGCACGGGTTCCTCCTCAAAGGTCAAATCGATTTTTACCTCAATTTCTTCCACTGGTATAATATGTGAAAGATCCGATCTATACAGTCTTAGCATGGACACATGAAAGACGTCATGGATTCTATCCAACTCTGGTGGTAACTCCAACTGATACGCCACTGGCCCTACCCGTTTATGAACCCGATAAGGCCCTATAAACTGTGGACTCAATTTGCCTTTCTTGCCAAACCTTAAGATCTTCTTCCAAGGTGAAACCTTCAAGAAAACCATATCCTAAACAGCAAATTCAATCTCTTTGCGCTTCAGATCCGTATACGACTTCTGTCTATCAGAGGCCTCCTTTAACCGATCCCTGATAAACTTAACTTTACTCTCAGTATCTGCCATTAATTCCGGTCCAAGAACTTGTCGCTCTCCCAATTCCATCCAACACATAGGCGTACGACATCTTCGCCCATAAAGTGCCTCAAATGGAGCCATTTGACTACTCGCTTGATAACTGTTGTTGTACGCAAACTCCGCCAATGGCAAGCAGTCCTCCCAACTACCTCGAAAGTCGATGACACAACCTCTTAACATATCCTCCAGAACCTGAATAACCCTTTCTGACTGTCCATCTGTCTGAGGGTGAAAAGTAGTACTGAAGTCTAATCGTACACCCAATGCCTCATGCAACTTTTGCCAGAATTGAGATGTGAACTTAGGGTCTCGATCAGAAATAATCGAAACTGGCACCCTATGCAGTTGCACTATCCCCGCCACATACAACTTGGCCAACTTCTGAAGCGAGTAATTGGTACGGACATGTATGAAATGCGCAGATTTCATTAACCTATCCACAATCACCCACACAGAATCTTTCTTAGAGGGTGTCAAAGGTAGCCCACTCACGAAATCTATAGTTACTCTCTCCCACTTCCAGAGTGGAATTTTCAGTGGTTGAAGTAACCCAGAAGACAGTTGGTGCTCAGCCTTAACTTGCTGGCATGTCATACATTTCCCAACAAATTTAATCACCTCTCTCTTTAAACCAGGCCACCAGTACACCTCTCGCAAATCTCTATACAACTTATTCCCTCCAGGATGCAGAGCACAAAGTCCACCATGATCCTCTTTCAGAATTGACTGCCTCAATTCAAAATCCTTTGGAATACAGATCCTTCCACGAAAGCATAGAACTCCATCAATATTCACTCAAAAATTCGAATTCTCCCCATTCTCAGCATGCTGAAATTGAGGAACCAACAAGTTATCCTTTAATTGTTTCTCCTTAATCTGCTCAGTCCAAACTGGTCGTACTTGCAATTCTGCTAACAGACTTCCATCATCGTACAGACTCAAATGAGCAATCATAGCTCTCAAATTAGCAAAAACCTTCCGACTCAATGCATCAGCCACCACATTAGCCTTGCCTGGATGGTACTCAATCGAACAGTCATAATCTTTAAGCAACTCTATCCATCTTCGTTGCCTAAGGTTTAACTCCTTCTGAGTCAATAGATACTTTAGACTTTTATGGTCTGTGTAGATAATACACCTTTCTCCATACAAATAGTGTCTCCAAATTTTCAACGCAAAGACTATTACGGCCAACTCTAAATCATGTGTAGGGTAATTTGCTTCATGAGGCTTAAGCTGTCGCGAAGCATAAGCGACCGCCTTACCCTCTTGCATCAGTACGTATCCTAATCCCACATGCGACGAATCGCTGTACACAGTGAAGTCCTTCCCAGACTCTGGTTGAATCAACACGGGCGCCTCAATCAAAACCTTTTTCAGCTTATCGAAAGCCTCTTATTGTTTCTCAGTCCAAACAAATGCTACTCCTTTCCTTAACAGTTTCGTCAATGGTGCAGTAATCAGAGAAAATCCCTCTACAAACCTTCTGTAATAACCTGTCAAACCCAAAAAACTCCAGATTTCTGATACTGACCTCGGTGGCTTCCATTCTAGAATTGCCTCAATTTTTCGTGGATCTACTCTAATTCCTTCAGCAGAAACAACATGCCCTAGAATAGTCACTTCTCACAACCAAAATTCACACTTACTGAACTTCACATAGAGTTGCTTCTCTCTCAGCACTTGCAGCACAATACGGAGATGCTCATCATGCTTCTCCTCAGTTCTGAATATACCAGAATATCATCAATAAAGACGACCACGAATCGATCCAGGTAAGGTTGGAACACTTGGTTCATCAGATCCATAAAAGCTGCAAGTGCATTTGTCAACCCAAATGGCATAACCAGAAACTCGTAGTGACCATATCGAGTCCTAAATGCTGTCTTGTGAATATCCACCTCCTTTACCCTTAGTTGATGATATCTAGATCGAAAATCAATCTTGGAAAATACCGAAGCTCCCCTAAGCTGATCGAATAGGTCATCGATCCTTGGCAGTAGGTACTTGTTCTTTATTGTCAGTTTGTTCAACTGGCGATAATCGATGCACATATGCATCGTCCCATCCTTCTTCTTCATAAACAACACAGGTGCTCCTCACGGAGACAAACTTGGTCTAATGAAGCCTCTATGTAATAACTCTTGGATTTGAGATTTCAGTTCCACCAACTTCTTTGGTGCCATCCTATAGGGTTCGATGGACACTGGAGCCATTCTAGGCAACAAATCAATCCCAAACTCAACTTCTCGAATCGGAGGTAATCTAGGAAGCTCCTCTGGGAAAACATCTTGAAATTCCCTAACAGTTCTGACTGTCCCCATAGTCAGATCCTCCGTTTGAGCTTAACTTATGAAAGCCAAGCATGCCTCACGTCCTTTGCGAATCAATTTCTCAGCCCTTAAAGCCGATACCACATTGGACAAGTAATCCCTTCGTTCTCTAATAACCATTACCTCCTAATCCTCGATAGTCCTTAACACCATCCTCTTAGCTGCACAATCCAAAGTTGCCCTATGCTTGGTCAACCAATCTATTCCTAAGATTAGATCGAACTCTCCGAATGATAATTCCATCAAGTCTCTAGCAAAGATCCTACCATGAGTCTCTAAAGGCACATCCCTAAAGAATTTATCTACCCTAACCGAGTGACCCAGTGGACTAATCATAGTTACCCCACTCACAGTTTCCTTTTCCTCAAAATGCACACCCAATGACCCAGAAATGTCACATGCAACATACGAATGGGTTGATCCCACATCTATCAGAGCAGTATATAGTACGCTAGAGATAAAAAACGTACCAGTTATGACGTCAGGTTCATCACCCTCCTCTCAGCGACGAGCTGCATAAACCAGAGCTGGTTGATGAGCCTCAGCATTACCAGTACCTCTGCCAAGTGCTCCACGTCCACGGCCATCGGCACCTCGACCTTGTCCACGACTTCTTGGCAGTGGCGGTCCACCTCGCACTGGTTGAACGACCCCTTACTCAGTAACTTGAGTCTGGGCTGGCCTTCTAGGACAATCCTTAATCCTATGTTCCTTTGACCCAAATGAAGACATGCCCTAGTACATTTCCAACACTCGTCCAGATGCACTCCACCATAGTCTCCATAAGCTTGAGGTCTAACTGTGTTCATCGGAACTGCTCGAACTGGTCCTTCCACCCTAGCTCTCTTAACATTCTAATTTGTAGCACCAGCTGGTCCAGAATCTCTCTTGAATCAGTTTCGATCCCTATCGCGGTTCTTTCATTCAGCTTGCTTCACCTCTTTGGCTATCTTAGCCTTCTCTACCAATACAGCAAAATCGCGCTCTCTCTGTGAAGCTATCAGCACCCTTAACTCATCCCTAAGACCATCCTCAAAGCGAACACTGCACTCGTACTCAGTAGGAACAATTTCGCTAGCATACCAGCTCAACCTCAGAAACTCTGCCTCATACTCAACAACTGACTACTGTCTTAGGTTAGGTTCAAAAATTCCTTCCTAGGTGCATCCACATAGTTGGCTCCGACGTATTTTCCCTTGAAAATTGTCTTAAATAATTCCCAGGTTACTTGCTCAGCTGGGGTACTCTCTCTCACAGTAATCCACCATTGGTATGCTTCGTCTCGTAGCAGAGGCACTACTCCCTACAGCTTTTGCTCCACTAAGAAATCCAGGTCGTCCATAATCCTTTCCGTAGCTTCCAGCCAATACTCAGCTACATTCAGGGCTACTCCAAATACACCCTGAAAACCTCTGCTCTGTTAGCCTAGAGTCGCTCAAAAATGGACCCTCTGTTTATAGGCCCGACACTAGCCCTAGCAACCCTTTCCAAAACCTTCAACATAGCCCGGGACAAAACATCGTCCCCTGCGACCCGATCGTGTGGCCCATTTTCAGCTATCGGTGGTGGTCGTGTCACACTAGCTGGCATGTGCTCTGAAGATGAAGACCCAGCTTGTGCACTGCCTCGGTCACGTCCTCAGCCTCATCCACGCCTAGCTCTCGTACTCATATCGACTTATCTGATTTAGAATTTTATGACAGTAGGTTAATATTTCAGAATTTCAGAGTTGTTTTCGCAAATACGTTGCCTAGCTACAGTCTTAGTTTTTCTAGGGTTTAGTTACCCTACAGTCACAGTCTTTACAGTTTTCAGTTCTACCCTATCTACAGTATCATAGCAGCGTCTCAGTTCTGTCTACAGTATTGTTTCAGTACAGTGCAGTATATAAAGCAGGAATACTTACAAACTTGGTGCCAGGGATTCAGTGTGCCACTTCTTCAGTTGTCAGATTTCAGGAAACTCAGAATTTTCAAAATCCAAAACATGTATATTTCAAAGAAAACTAGCTTGGAAGAGTTTTTCCTAAATTTTCAAAAACCAATTTCCCAAAATACCCTTCTTGGGCCTAAGTTTTAAAAATTTTAAAAATCTTTTTGGACCCAATCCACAGCCGAGTTGTTGCAACTTGGCTCTGATACCACTAAATGTAATACCCCAAACCCGGTCCAGACGTTATGGCCAAATCTGGTGTGTCACATCACCTACATCTAACCATGTTACCTAGTTACTAAGATTAGGGTGAGCCCTGCCAAAACCGTGCTTGCTATTTTAAGAGAAATCCTCGATTTGCTTAATAAATATCCTATTGACTACTGATCGTGAAAGGTTTATTTAAAAATGTGACTTTTGATACTCTTTGGAAAGTGTATTTGGTTTTGAAACTGTTCGTTTATCGTGTTATTTTGAAAACAAGTAAATTCAATTTCAAAAAATAATTTAAACAATATTATTCTTAAGTTAAAACAAATTAAACACGTAAAGAATTAAAAACCCAAAATAAAATAAATAGAGTGACCTTATTACAACCCAAAAACATTAAAAATAATCTAAATGATGGAATAAAATAATTGAAAACCAGAAACTTAATCTTCGTTGCCACTCTGAATCCCCCCTAGCTCCAAGTCCACCAACTAGGGCTCACCTGCATGGATGGAAAGAAAGGGGGTGAGTTTGGAAAACTCAGTGTGTATAGAATGCCCATCCCGAGCCCAAATCAACTCAAGCCCACTGGGCCTTAGCCCTTTTCAGATAACATTACGGCCCATAGGCCCATTTCAGAACAAAATAGATATTAACAAGTATGCAAGCCCAACCCAGCCTAGATCCAATCGCTACACTCTATCCGTACCAGCCTTACACACCATGTGGGTAATAACTCAACCCACCCAGCCCTACACTCCACAGTTACAGCATAGCTGCTCAGATATCAGTAAGTTAAGGTAAAGCCTCCAGTACGTTGTCAATCCACTTTCAGTACTTCCTCCATCAATATCCCAGTCCTATGCAACAGATAATAATGACATGGCATGCAGTGAACAGTAACAGTAAAACATGTATTATGGTCACACTTAACCCTAGGGGTATAACAGTCATTGTGCTCTTAGGGGTAAAACAGTAATTTTCCACCTATAAAAGTATTTCAGTAATTTTATCAGTTTCCTAGGGTTTTATATAGATTTCAGTCGTTATTAACCCAATTTTCATCTCAGCAGTTTAATTAACTCGTTCTAACAATTTTTAGCCATCGGGACCTAAAACCCCTAATGGGCCCTACAGTTTCTATTAGCTATTTAAGCCCATTTAGCCTAGATTTTAAGATCAATTTATCAGGTTAGGCAGTTTTGAACCTATAATCTATCAGTACACCTTAATTACCCGTTTTTACCCATATGGGCCCATAAGCCCATTGGGTCCATTTGTAGCCCATCGAGGCCCAATTACCGAAGTATACGAAATTCCACACGTGACTATCTTACCACTTTGTGATTTTAGATCTAACGATTTCTAAACATTTTGTGAGCATTCGTACACTCACAACCCCATGATATGCCAGAATTTTGGCATTTCGGCTTTTACCGAATTGGACTATGAGAGGGTGTTCGATACACACTTGATTCATGACGACTGCTAATGAGATACCCCACGATATCCTACAATCGATTACCACATCTTTTAGTCTACAAATCCATATAACCAATCTCAATGTTCACTTACCATATTCGGCCAATGCCCCAAGGCCCTCAAAATCTTACCTTTGCCGAAAACCGATGACTAAATCTAGATCTAGTTGTTCCAAAGATCCAAGCCCTCGTCAGTAGTCTCTGAATCACACTTACACCAAAAGAAACAAATTAATACAACCCCTTAGGGTCTTAAGCCCCAATCGACAGCCTCCCTAAACTCTAGGGACTTCGGCTTTTCTAAATCACAAAATAAGAATAAATCTGAGGGGATGAGCACTTACCACTGATTCCCCTTCTGTTTCTACTCAGATCTGATACAGATCTAGCCCTTAAATGATAGTAGAACTTGAATCCAGGAGATCTAAAGTTTCAGCTATGGACTCCTAAGGATATGGCATTTTTGGCTTTTCGGACTGGTGAAGAAGAAGAAGATTTTGGGTAGTAGTTTTGGAGTGGTGTTGCCAATAAGTACATAGGGTTTAGAGAAGGTGGAAATCAGTCAAAAGGGATGAAAAGAATGGAGGGTTTTAGGCTTGGAGAAATCAGCACAAGAAGCAATGGTTTTGGGATTTTGGCTTTTATGGCATTCGGCTATGGTGGCTTGAAAAAGAATAGGATCGACAGAGGGAGTGAGGTGACTGGTAGGGATGTTCGGCTAGAGAAAAAAACAAAAAGGAAAAGAAAAGAATGAAAGAGAGGGGAAGAAGAACAAGAAATCGGCACCAAGGGGGTGTACTTTGCGTTTTAGGTTTTTGCTACACTAAGAGGTGAATGAAAGAAAAAGATGAACACTCTAGGTGGCTAACCCTAATTCTCCAAGATAGAAAAGAAAAGAAACTAACCCTAATCATCACTAAAGCAATCGGCCAAACCTCGCCAAGGCCCTAGCCGGTTCTACTTAAGTCAATCACATGCCTGGCACATGCCTAAAAATTAAAAGTAACCATACGCTTACCTTGTGACTTGGACTAAGGCTCTCTACACTCACCCACACGCCACTTTTTTAGGAGTTTAGTGGCGCCACCTTGCCACTTTACCAAGGCCCTATTTGTGTCATTTTTTACGAAGTTTTTCTTAACAGCCCACTTAACCAAGTCTTCTATTCACTTAAAATACAAACTTGATATTTTACCGGGTTTTAACTTAGGCTTGGGCCTTTTAAAGGCCCACTAACACATTTAAACACAATTCTAGTATTCAGAACACCAAAATTTTAAAATTAACCAAAAATCACAGAAACCCGAAAAATCCCAAAAATCAGGGCGTTACAATGCTAGATTATTGATGGTTGTTAAAAGTTATACAAGTTTTATAAAGTAATTTTTAATTAAAATGTGAATTAGGGATTAATTGAAAAAGAAAGAAATTTTGTGGTTCGAAATATGAATAAATGAAATATATGGGTTTCTATGGAGTGTATAAGTATGCAACTAAACACTTGTATAATTAATTTTTTTAGTGTATTTTACATATTTATGTATTAAGGACAAAAATGTCAAAGTATGACAGTAGGAGGACCAATTTGTAAATAGCCCAACATACAGGTATATGAATTAAATTGAACATGTTACTAAATAAATAGTTGAATTTGAATCCGTATAGATCAAGATAAACAAATACCAAAACTTGACCGAGGGAAACAAAAGGTAGACAAGTAGATATCAAGTATACGAGCTAAAAAGAGTTAAGTTCGTATAATTAGAATTGAATTATGTTTATAATTGAAATAATTGAATTGCATATTGTGTGAATGTATATATGAAATAATGGATCGAAATGCCTATTGGTTACATGCTCTGATTAAGTATCAAGTCCCGTTTGAATTGTAGAAAGTCGTAGGATACAAGTGACATGTCACTAGGGCTACCGTTTGGTTGAGCTCCTGCATTTGTTGTGGACTCACTACAGCTCATGAGCTTACATGTTCAGCCTTTGGGCTTACCGTTAAGCCTTCGGGCTTACCGTTCAGCCTTCGGGCTTATTGTTACTGGCTCAAGAGGAGCATACAGTACATGGCTTGAAAGAGCATATATGATGAATTGACAGATTTACAGGTTCACATATATACACTATGTGTATATCACCCGAGTATCCCTCGATGTTTTCAAAGGTTCAACGGGCAATTTACTGATATGTAGTATATGAAATACATGTCATAAGAGGTATAAGAAGTACATGATTACATGATATATGTTATATGATTCATATGAGATTATATGTTAAATGAGGTACAAGTTACATGGATTATATGTTACAAGTATATGCTTACAAGATATATGTTACATGATTTATATGTTATACGAGGTATATGATATGTATGGATAACTTGTTACATGGTTATATGATTATATGCTATATGAGTACTTGATAAATGAATGATTTGAAACATGAGTTACAGTTACATGGATTTTATATGTTTGTTTCATCTTTAGAATGAATGAATACATGGTTGTTATATGACTAACTTGTGTATAATGGTTGAATAGTCATTGAGGACATATGACTTGGTTTGATAATGTTGTTTACACTTTTAAATGTAGATTCGATAAGTTTAATTCTATATTATACGGGCTTACTAAGCATTATAAGCTTTCTCTATTTATTTTTTTCCGTGTTTTATAGATTTCGGAAGCTAGCTCGATTTCGGATGAGGTCAGACATTGTAATCGCACTATCCAAGCAACTTTTGGTACTTGTGAAACTTTTACAAATGATGTAAATATGGCATGTATAGGCTAGTTTTTAAGTTGAATCTTATGGTAACTTATGCTAGTTATTATGGTATGAATTTTGGCACTTGTTCAAGCTATGTCATATGGCTTGTTTTGATAATGGTTGATTTATGTTGGAATCATTATATGCTATGTTTTTATATGGTAAATTTGATGAATGATACATGGAATATGTGATGTTTGAGTGTGGTCATTTGATAGGTTTCAATTGTGATTGAATTAGTAAGTTGAACTAGATAATGAATTGGCTCATATTGGTACATGTTTGATGAAACAAATAGGCATCAATTTTGGTTGATTATGAATGGTCTATAAGTGACTTGAAATAGCTGATTTGGTTGCTTCATGGTTCATAATTGTTGTGAAATTTCTAACTATACGTACTTGACCAAATGGGAGTGAAAATGGCTTAAATCAAGTCTATTTCGTGCCATACGGCCAGAGCACATGGGTGTGTGTTCAACTATGTGACCTCTATTTTGTGGTTAGTTAATCAGTATAGCATACGGGTTGGATACACAGGCATGTCTAGTGATCATGTGGCTAATTCAGGTTGATGCACAGGTGGCTGGACACACGGGCATTCCTGGTACCCTTATAGCTAAGTCAAGATTATACACGACCTAGACATACGGGCATGTCTAGCAATTGTGTGGCCAAGTCAGTATGTATGCCCTGTTTTCACATGGCATGGACACATGGGCGTGTTTGGAGCCCGTGTGAGGCACAGGCCGTGTGACCCTAATCCGAAATTTTTCTTAAGTTTTCCTACAACTTTTGCATGATATCAAATTAGTCCCTATGATATGTTTAAAGTTTTATAAGTCTGTTTATAGCATGATTTGATTATGAATGCTTGAAAAGCTACTGTATTATGATGTTTTATGATGTATGGTTGATGTTACATTGTTCTGATCTGAGTTATAAGTCTGGTAATGCCCCTTACCTATTTTGGCGACGGTTACAGGATAGGGGTACTACACTTTTTCTCTCTATGATACTTCTGTTGTTGCTTTGATTGATCCAGGATCTACCCATTCGTATGTTTGTATGAAATTGGTGTCTAGTATGGATATGTCTGTTAAATCTATAAAATTTGTAATAAAAGTGTCAAACCTATTAGGCAAGTATGTGTTAGTTGACAAAGTATGTAGGAATTGTCCGTTAATGATTAGAGGTCACTATTTTCTGGCTAATCTCATGTTATTGCCATTTGATGAATTTGACGTAATTCTTGGTATGGATTGGTTAACTGTTCATGATTTGATTGAACTGAAATGTGAAAATGGGGATATTCTTGGGGTTGAATTAGGTGAATCAGATAACTTGGCTGTAGTAATTTCTTCTATGACTACTCAGAAATGTATAAGAAAGGGTTATGCAGCTTTTCTTTCCTTTGTACTAAATACAAAAGAGTCTGAGTTGAAAATTGAATCAGTGTCGGTAGTATGTGAGTATCCAGATGTGTTTCTAAAAGAGTTTCCTAGATTGCCTCCTATTAGAGAAGTTGAATTTGGTATTGACTTAATACCTGGTACTGCACCTATTTTGATTGCTCCGTATAGAATGGCTCCGATAGAATTAAAGGAGTTGAAAGTTCAGTTAGAAGAGATAACGGATAATAGTTTCGCAAGACCTAGTTATTCTCTGTGGGGTCCACCGGTACTATTTGTTAAAAAAAGGATAGATCTATGAGGCTTTGTATTGACTACCGATAGCTTAATAAGGTAACCATAAAGAATAAGTATCCCTTGCCAAGGATCGATGATTTGTTTGACCAATTGAAGGGAGCCTCAGTGTTTTCAATGATAGACTTGAGGTCTGTTTACTATTAATGAGCCAGATGTGCTAAAAACTGCATTTCGTACGAGGTATGGTCATTATGAATTCCTTGTCATGCCCTTTGGTTTAACGAATGCTCCTGCTATATTTATGGATATGAACCGTATTTTCCTACCATACTTGGATAAATTTGTTGTTGTTTTCATTGATGATATACTGGTTTATTCTTGTGATGAGACCAAGCATGTAGAGCACTTGAGAACGGTTTTGCAAACTTTGAGAGACAAACAACTGTATGCTAAGTTTAGTAAAAGTGAATTTTATCTTCGAGGAGTCAGATTTTTGGGGCACATTGTTTCAAGTGATGGTAGTAGAGTTCACCCGATTAAGATTTTGTCTATTGTTGAATATAAATCGTCGAGGAATGTGTCAGAGGTTAGAAGTATTCTAGGCTTAGCCGGTTATTACAGACTGTTTGTTAAAGGATTTTCCATGATTGTTACTCCGATGACGAGGTTGTTATAGAAAGATGCCAAGTTCGAATGGACAGAAAAGTGCCAAAAATATTTTGAGAAACTAAAGGCATTGTTGATTGAGGCTTCAGTTTCAGTACAAACTAAACTGGGAAAAGAATTTGTGGTCTATAGTGATGCATCCTTGAATGGATTGGGTTGTGTACTTATGCAAGAAGGCAAGGTAATAGCCTATGCCTCAAGACAGTTGAAACTGCATAAGAGAAATTATCTGACACATGACTTAGAGCTAGCAGCCATTTTGTCTGCTTTGAAAATTTGGCAATACCATTTGTACGGTGAGAAATGCCATGTCTTTACCAATGATAAGAGTTTAAAGTATTTGGTGACTCAAAAGGATTTGAATTTGCGACAACAAAGATGGCTTGAGTTGCTAAAAGATTATGAGCTAGTGATCAATTATCACCCGGGAAAGGCGAATATTGTCACCGACATTGAGTAAGAAATCCTTGTTTCCTTTTAGAGCTATGAATACTCGTTGATTGTATCCGATAATGGTTTGATTCTAGCAGAGTTGAGAGCTAGACCGACGTTTCTCCAAGAGATTTACGAAGCTTAGAAAAATGACAATGATTTGCAAGCCAAGAAACTTTAGTGTGAGTTGGGTATTGAATCGAAATTTCAGATTGGCTATGGTGGTTGCTTGATGTTCCGAGACAGGATCTGTGTTCCTAAAGATACCGAGTTGATTCAGAAGATTTTGTGTGAGGCACATAATAGTTGTTTGTCTATTCATCTAGGTAGTATGAAAATGTACCATGACTTGAAGAAATTGTATTGGTGGTCGGGAATTAAAAGAGACATTTCAGAGTTTGTTACTAAATGTTTAATTTGTCAGCAAGTGATAGCCGAATACCAACTACCTTCGGATTTACTTTAGCCTGTGATTGTTCCCGAGTGGAAATGAGACCGTATTACTATGGATTTTGTGACAAGGTTGCCTTTGACGCCGAAGAAGAAAGATGTTGTATGTGTAACACCCCTGACCCATATCTGTAGCCAGATTAGGGTACGAGGCATTACCAGACTTACACTCACACAATCATTTGATTCCGACACAAATTTACAACATAAATTTAAAAACATTTGCATTCTTATTCATAACATTCTTATTATGGGCCTACGAGCCCATAAGATACATTAGGTATAAACCGGAGCCAAACCGAAACTTTTCGAACACTTAGACAAAACTTACTCAAAACAGGGGACACGTTCATGTGGTGTGGGGACACGCCTGTGTGGGCAGGCCGTGTGGTCACACACACCTATGTCCCCAGTCCGCGTGGAAATTATTTTTCAATTCAAACCTATAGGGGTTTTCACACAGCCAAGCACATGCTCGTGTCCTAGGCCGAGCCCTTCACACGGCCTAGTACATGCTCGTGTCTTTACCTGTGTGTAAAAACCTGATTATTCTGTTTCTAACGTTAGCATGTAATTTACGTCATACGGCCAAGCCACACACCCGCGGGCTAGGCCATGTCCGTCACATGGTCAAGACAGACGGCTGTGTCTCCACCCGTGTGTTTACCACTGGCATTTAATTTTCATTAATTTAGGTGCAGGGGACACACGACCTATCAACATGCCCGTGGGGCTGGCTATGTGTCACACACGGCCTAGACACATGCCTGTGTGTCTACCCGTGTGGACAATTGTAGGCTATTTTCCAAGCTAATTGCCACCCTGAAACACAAAAAACCACATGCCAAATTTTTTCAGTAGTCAACATAACTTAAAAATCCATTCAAACATTCACAATGTGACATTCATACACTAAATTTCATCTACCATCATCAAGGACACACATTACACCACATTCCACATAAACATTGCAAGCTTGCACCTCAATATATTACATCACTTTGATAAAACATAACTTAACCAATTATGGCTCATTTCAAATGGCCAAATACCAAATCACCACTAACAACATTTGACCCCATAGGACTATGACATATAACCAAAATATTAGACCACCTATACATGCTATAATTTCAAATTTCATAATCAAAATACTAAAATGGTTGTTGATAGTGTGGATGGAATCTCGTTGATCATCAAACCTTGAGCTAGCTTGACGAACCTATAAGGGAAGGGAAAAGAGAAGGGGTAAGCTATAAAGCTTCATAAGTCTATATGCAAATAATGGGCATTTAAAAATTATAATACATATTTATTAAAAATAAGTTTTCATATTATTACTTTTGTGAGTTTGAGAATTTCACTTACTCAAATGACCTTACCACATGATTCATTACACACATTAGGCACTTAACACACATGATATTATTCTTATAACCTGCACATACACATTCTTAACACACGGCCAAATCTTTTTACATTCTATTACAATTATCAAATCATTTCAATACCCGTTGAACCATACGGAATTCTAAAGGATACTCGGAAAAAGATGTACAAAAGTGCAACACATATTGTAGCCAAAACTACCACTGATATGTAGCCAAAGCTACCAATGATTTGTAGCCGAAGCTACCACTTTTCACATATCACATAAATGCTCATCATTGAGCTACTCACAAGCCTGCTCACACAAGCTGATGGTAGAGTCGAAGCTACTCAGTGCTACTCACACAAGCTAATAGGTATCCGATGTAACACCCCAAACCCAGCCTAGACGTTACGGCCAAGTCTGATGTGTCACATTGAAGTGTTTTTCAAAAACCGTGTTTTCATTGAAAACCCTTCTTAAATGTTTAAAAACTCTTACCGTTAAACTTGTATAAAACCTTAGTTTGTGTTTATTTTTTTCCAAAACGGGATTTATTGAAATGATCATCCCTTTTCAAACATCGTTGAAAACTTTGTAAAAGTTTTATGAAAGCTTATGAACCCTTGTAGTTTGCAAAAACATGTTATTTTAAAAATAGATAAAATATCAAAAAATCAGATTTGTAACCTTTATAAAACATGTTATCTTGAAAACGGTTTAAGTATCAAATAAATTTGACCTTTTTTGTTAAGACTTAAAGTGAATGGAAGCTGGGCACCAGGTAGGATTCTAGAAAAGAGGAGGTGAGTCGAATAGACTGCTTAAGTACCAAGCTCTTCTTGGATCCACTCCTAGACATGCACACTACTATTGCCACACTTTAACTATTTGAAATATTTATCTACAAGATCATTTAAAATTGCGAAAGCTTTGCTTGGTTATCGTGTTATTTTGAAAACAAGTAACGTTTATAAAAATCACGTCTTAAAATCATTTATTTTCAACTGGATTTAAATAATATCCTACGTAAGCTAAAACCAATTTAAATAAGTAAAGAATAAAAACCCAAAATAAAAATAATTAAAGAGGCCCTTCTTACAACCCAAAACCAGAAATAAATAATTAAATCTAACTTCAAATAGGTAACTTAATTAGAAATCCAATAGTCTAGTCTATGTGGCCACTCTGAATCCCTCCTAGCTCCAAGTCCACCAATCTAAGGCTCACCTGCAAGGATGGAAGGAAAAAGGGTGAGTTTGGAAAACTCAGTGTGCAACAAGCCACCTACAGAGCCCAAATCAATATCAGCATACTAGGCCTAAGCCCCCAAATTAGTCTCAACATATAACTAGGCCGAAGCCCTTTTCAAATATCGGTTGCTGGGCCTTAGCCCTTTTTCATAAATCAATTCACTAGGCCGAAGCCTTTTCTGTAAACGGTATGGCCCAAAGGCCCATTTTAACAACACATATAATATCAGTGTATGTGTGCAAAACCCATTTCAATATCACATGTAATGTCAATGTATGTATGCAAAGCCCAGTTGGGGAGACTACTCAACCCACCATCCGCTACTCTCCACCCGTACCAACCAAGCTCTCCATGTGGGGAATAGCTCAACCCACCCAACCAAACTCTCCACTGGCAGCATAGCTGCTTTATCATATAACTGAAGGCCAAGCCTCTTTTAATAACTGGGGCAAAAGCCCTTTTCGGTAAACTGGGGCAAAGCCCTTTATCACTTCCTCCATCATATAATAACCCAACCCATGCATTTAATGAGTAAAACATGGCATATCGTATACATGTCATAGCATATCATGTGCATATCATGTGCATATCATGTCATAGGATGTAAAATAACAATATCACAATCATCATATTCAGAATGAAACCCTAGGGGTATAATAGACATTTTTCACCTAGGGGCAAAATAGACATTTTCATGTTTTAAGGGTAATTACGTAATTTTATCCATTATTAGGGTTTTCCATGCTTATTCATCAATTCCAAATGTTTAAACAGCAATTTTAGCCTATTTTAGTACAATCGAGTTACGGGCCAAAAACCCCTAATGGGCCCTATGTAGCTAGTTCAGTCGTCTAAGCCCACTTAGTCCAAATCCTACAATTAACTACTAATTTAACCAGTTTTAAGCCTATAGTCTATTAAGAAATGTCTATTGCCCATTTTTACCCATATGGGCCCGTAAGCCCATTGGGCCCAATTTTAGCCCATCGAGGCCCAACTTACCATCGTGCACAAAATCGTGCCCTTACCTGTTCTATCGATCCAATCACCGATCTTATCGTGTGTATCACGTCCCAAACCATTCACAAAACCACAAGTTTGAAATTTCGAAGTTTAGGCATTTTGGCTTTTCAGCAAATATTAATCTAAGCTACTATAAGGTTCATTACACACCTGCTTGCAACGAACGATGACTATATCCGATCCAAGTCAATCCTACATTCGATTACTAAAACATTAGACTACGAATCAATGATAACTAAATTTAGCATACTCTTACCATATTCGGGCATCCATGAACAAGGCCCTAAATCCTTACCTTTACTGAAGTTGATATCCAAATCTGGATCCAAACGCTCCACTGATCCAAGCCCATAGTCAGCAGCCTTTAACCCTTACAAGCACAGAGTAAAATAATTGGTAACAGCCCCTTAAAGCCTTAGGCGCTATTTCGACAGCCTCCCTAAACACATAGGGATTCCAACTTTTCCAAATCCCAAAAATAAGAATAGATCACAGTCAAGTCATTCATATAACCAACTTATATCCACGGTCAAACTAGCCCAATCATCACACAAGTTAGTCATTTACCCACGAGGGGCAAAACAGTCATTTAACACCCTAGGGGCAAAACGATAATTTTACCCCATAGGGGTGTCTCGGTAATTCTACCCTACAGGGGTATTTCGATAAATTTGCAAATCGAGGGTAAAATAGTAATTTTTACAAATCAGGGTTAAAATAGTAATTTTACAAATTAGGGGTAAAACGGTAATTTTACAAATCATGGGTAAAATGGTAATTTTACAAATTAGGGGTGAAATGGTAATTTTACAAATTAAGGGTAAAATAGTAATTTTACAAATTAGGGGTAAAACGGTAATTTTACAAATCATGGGTAAAATGGTAATTTTACAAATTAAGGGTAAAATGGTAATTTTACAAATTAAGGGTAAAACGGTAATTTTACAAATCATGGGTAAAATGGTAATTTTACAAATTAGGGGTAAAATGGTAATTTTACAAATCAAGGGTATGTTCGTCATTTTACAAATCGAGGGTACTTCTGTCATTGTACAAATCAAGGGTAATTCGATAATTTTATAAATCGGGATATTTCTTGTAATTTTGCAAATCGAGGGTAATTCGGTAATTTTGTAAACCAAGGTATTTCAGTAATTTTGTAAACCAAGGGTATTTTAGTAACTTTGTAAACTAAAACATTTCTAAACAGAGATAATAATGCGAATGGGCCTAGGGCCCATTGTCGGCCCAAATGGGCCCACACGCTCGTGTGGCCCTTTTAGCCTAGATCTAGCCACAGATATGAGATTCACCTAATCTAGCCCAATATTTACTATACAATCAAACAACTTATCCAATTGGGCCCACAGGCCCATTGGGCCCACATGGCCTTTTCGGCCCATCGCAGCCCGAAGTAGTCGTCCTACCGCTAGAGCAGTGAGAAATACACACCTGATAAGAGACTGAAGTTAATCCGCGCTCCAAACACTCTTAGCCGATGCCCAACCCAAACGGGCACGCCATAAAGCGAAAGGGATCAGCCAAGAAGGCTGTGCCTACTCTCCTCCTGGTTTGCTCTATTTAAAGCTAGCTCCTCACCTGCTCTCATGTTAGCTTTCCGATGTGGGATTCTCCATCAATCCCCCCCAAAATTAAAGCGTTAGCAAAATAATCAACCTTTGCGTGCAATGGGATTCGAACCAAAGTCCTCTCAGTAACCCTGTCAAGCTATCACCACTCGGACATAAGCTCCTTTGTGTCATAAGTCCAACACATTTAACTTTAAAGCTCACCTACTTGCTTCCAGATTTATTTAAAAGAAAAACCAAAATAAATTGCAAGAGCCAAGACTTGAACCTTGGACCCTTTGCTTCCTTGTCCCCTAAGTGGTGCTACTTCGCCACTACACCACATTCCTTTTTGTGTCTTATTCCACACATAATTCCTTACAACTCCTCTTTTCCAAGTCCTCTATTCCTTAAGTCCAAAAATCTAAGAATTCTCCAGGTTTTTAACCAACACTTGGGCCTTCTATAGGCCCAATAACACACTCCAAACACGAATTACACATCCATATATCAAAATTTCAACATTACACCAAATATCACAAAAATCCCGGAATCCCAGAAATTAGCCCAAGACTTTTCCCCACACTATGAATCCTTCGCAGTTCACTAAAATACCATATTAACCCATTAATAATAACCTTCCATAACAGAATTCAACACATCAATAATTTTATTTCGAACTATCTCACACCCGCACCCAGGCCCAAGGCCCAATACTTCTAGGCCCAAATTCATGGTGTTACATCTGCAACAAATGCAGGATTACCTAGCCATTGGTAGTCGAACTAAACTAGCACCCGGAATCACTTATACAATCGATAATGTTAACACATCTCATTATTTAAACATTAACTTACCTTGATAATAAACACTATTCTTTAAGGATTAGTCCGAGACCTTGCCATTTTCCAAGTCAAGGTAATTTTCTCGTCGTTTTTTGTCTATAACATCAAATTTAACTTATTTAATACACACATTACTCAATTTAACACAAAATTATCCTATGATATAATTTACTATTTGTAACAGCCCTATTTGGACCCTAGTCGAAATAGTGGTTTCGGGACCACATATTCGAGTCTAAAAATATTTTAATATTATTTTTCGTGCCTATAGCATGTGAATTGATATTTGTGAAATTTCCATGATTTAATTTGTCCGTTTGAGTGCTTAATTTGCAAAAAGGATTAAATCACATAAAAAGTCAAATTAGCATGCTATATGTTCAATGTGTCTATTTGGAATGGCTTTTGATTATTATTGTAACACCTTAATAACCCGTATCTGTCGCCAAAAGGGTTACAAGGTATTACCGACAATTCACAACTTAAAAGCCATCACAAAAACTCATTTAATAGAAATGTAACCATCGGGTCAATTATAGGAGTTTAGCCGAATGCAATTAGTGCTCAATACTAATGTTCATTTCATCTATATTCAACCATTCCATACTCATAATCGTTTCATATATATATATATATATATTAAAGTATCAAGCATAATTCATCTTGCATAACTACAATATTGATAAACATATATGCATAATACATTTCATTATCACCTGCAAGTAACGAGAGACACAACCAAAACCTATTCAATAACAATCTATTCGGTCAAATACATTGGAACATATATCTTTAGATTCTTTTTTTAAAACAAGACATAGATTAAACATTCAACTCCAAAATTATAATGTCCACAAAGTTAATCCAAACATGAAATCGCATTTAACTAAGTAGACAAGCCATATTTGCACAGCTTTTACAAGTACTTGAACAAAATATGACATCTCAAAATGTCATTCAGCCTATACATGCCATAAGTTTTACTCAAAACATAAAATACCAAAATAGTCGATAGTGTGACGAGATGCTGACGAATCCCGAGCTTTCAACTAATTTCAAGGATCTATAAAATAGAGAAACATAAAATCCAAAGTAAGCATTTCATATGCTTAGTAAGACTTAAGCAATTAAGCAATTCAACCCCAAAAAAAATCAACTTATTCAAAATAAACCGATATTCACTCTTCGAGCTTTACTTAAATTCAATTTAAGCCATCTTGGCCGAACATGCAATTTCCTCATAAATTTCATACTCAAACAAATATACAAATTCCACATATGCTCACATTCATCCAAATGTACCAATTCCTTATGTTTTTATGTCTCAGCGATGATAAAATTTCGATTGAACATTTCAAAAATATATAAATATTTGCATGCCATAAATAGCTGAACTTCAAACCATGCTCACATTTAACTTAAAATCTCATTTCATCTTAAAATCTCATTTCATTGAAATACAATTTCATTTTAGCATTTCATAGATAGATAATCACTTACCATAAATCATATATCAAAACGCAAGCGTACCTCCTTATGGACCAACCACAATTTAACTCATACATAGTTCTTCATTCACTTTCAATTTGTTTAATTGCATATCAATTCAGTCATCACAAAATATTACACTGGCACATAGCCTGCTAGGTATCAACCTGATTCAAAATTTCAATGGCACAACGGCTGCTAGGCTTTTAGCCTGAAATCACACACCGACAATAAGCCTGCTAGGATAACACTTGAACATAACACTGGTAATAATGCCTGCTAGGCTTTTAGCCTAAGTATCTCTTCAACTAATTCAAGAACTATAGTCGGCCATCACAATTAGCTTTTAATATCTATATACACACATACGGTACATTGTTATCACTCAATACTCATTTTCAAGATTATGTACATTGTAAGTCACATTCAACCACTCAAATATACATCAATTTAACCATTTCTTTCATTTAAAACGCCACCGGCATAATTCATTCATTCATGGACACATTTGGCTCTATGTATCTTTACATCTATTTCAACTCAAACATTTTCGCCACTTTCGTCTCAATTCATGCATTCAATAATTAAATTGATTCACTAATCCACAATCGGCCAATTCATTATACATTAAAAATATCCACATCTTACGTTAAATCATATTCAACATTCACATTATAAATATAGCTAATATCAAACACATTATGAAACCCATTCGGCAAAGACAATAAAATTTCTAATATTTCAATTCGGCTCTTTTATTTAACATAATTTAAAAATTTAGTACGTAACATAACTTAAGTACTTACCTCGGTTGGTAGCACAAGACAAGCTCAACTACTCAACAAGCTTCGTTTTTCCCCGGTCCTGATTTGTCCCCTTAGGTTCTTGAGCTTAAATTAAATAAATTGACTTACTCAGTCACTTAACCAAATTTATTTTCATTCAAATATCACAAATACGCACAATTTACATATAATCTCTTTTACTATACACATTGATAATTAAATCCAAAAATCATGAAATCAAACAATAAAAGCTTATATAAAATATACTTGGGCTGAATTTACCCCATTCACAAATAATTCCTTCTATTTCGTCTATTAACCAACTTAGCCCCTCACATTTACAAATTTTTTATTTAATCATACATATAATGGAAATCATATAAAATCCATTCAAATTACCCGTATCTAACCTTTATACATTATTTCCTAACATCTAACATAAAGTTTCACAACCTACAATAATGGCCGAATACCATTTAGTCATTTAAGCCACATTTACCAAAATTTACCAAGCTCAAAACTCAATTTTATAACCACCTCTCGTTTTAAAACATCAACCACCAAAAATCTCATGCATTATTTCCATGGGCGAATGAGTATTTAACCAAAAATTCAAAAATTAACACTTTGGCTATGCAAATAACATAGCAACTAACTCAAAAACATGAAATTTAATGAAAAACAAGTTGAAAACATACCTTAATTTGCTTGAACAAAGGGCCGAACGTCAAACATTTTTCCTTTTCACTTTGTTTTTTATTTTCGGCTAAAATAAAATGAACATGCATGTTTCTTTTTGTTTTATTTTATTAATACATATATTAACACTTTATTGAATTACTAAATTTTCCATAATTAAACACATGCATAAACCATTTAAAACATGGTTCTACCGTCCATTACATCAAAATGGTTTAATAACCATGCAAGCACTTTTCATTTAAGACCATATACTATTCGGCCCTTGTAAAACTACCCTTTAATTTTCATAAATTAAAATCAAATCCTTCTTAATTAATTTAGCACTCAAACCCCAAAATTTAAGCACCAAATTTTTTTCACACACAATTATACTCATTCAAAACACAAAAAAAAAATAACATTTAAATATTTTTTTCAACTCAGATTCGTGGTCCCAAAACCACTGTTTCGATTAGGGTAAAGTTCAGGCTGTCACAATTATGGCCTTAATTGGTAATAGTACCATTGAATGTTTGAGTGGTCATAAATGACCTTAATATATGTGTTTTATGAATTGATAAATGATGGACGTTTTAGTAAATAGATTCATAATATGTGTAATAATAGAACAAAATGCATGAAAAATGTCCATTATCATTGGTTTTAGCCGAAACTAGCAAAGAAAAAGAAAAGTTCTTTAGGGTCTGACTCTCTCTTGGTCTAATTAAGGTATGTAATTTCATCTATTTTTGATAATTTCTACATTTCTGTGATCGTTGCTTTGTCTAGTGTCGAGCCCATGCCTCAATTTCTAAATTTGAGTATGATTTTGAAATGTACCATTATTGATAATGTGAGTTTTATGAAGTTTGATAAAAGATTATAAAAGATATGTGATAGATTAAAATGTTTTGTCTTTGACTTTTAGATGAAATTGAGCTATATGGGCTAATTCGTGAAAATGAAATTTTGGGAGGACTAAATTGTGTATAAATATGTTGTATGAGCTTAGATGAAAGCCATTAAGATTCGGCCAAGCTATGGTTTAGTTGAATTTTGTGTATCTTGTGATTTTATGAAATAGGGACTAAAATGTCAAAATGTGAAAATTTGAGGGCTAATTTGTAAAATGCCCTAATTATATTTTTTTGGATTGAATTGAATGATTTGTTGAATAAAAGAGTTAAATTTGAATTGTTTAGATCAAGAACCAAAGAAAACAGAATTAGATTGAGAAAAGTCGAAAGTAGTTGATTAGCCGTTTTCATCCGGACAAATCCGAACATGGTAAGTCAATATACAAATAAGTGTATTATTGATTGAATTATACTTATGTGTTATATAATTTCTTTTGAAAGACCACGAGAGCCAAATAAATGTAATTTGAGATAATTTCGATAATATGATAATCTTTGAAAAACTCTATATGAACCAAGAACTCTGAGACGTGATTTTGTATAAGACCATGTCTGGGACATTGGCATCGATCTGTGATATTGTGCAAGACCATGTCTGGGACATCGACATCATATATGATTTCGTGTAAGACCCTATCTGAAATAGTGGCTTCAATATTGACTACATGTAAGACCACGTCTGGGATGTTGGTTTTGTATGAGTTTTCTTAGTTTTTAGCATGTCTAATTGGTTCTAAACTATGGCACCCCTTACCCGAGTTCGACTCCGGGACAAGGTACGAGGTGTTACCATAATTGAACATGCTTGAATATGCCCAAATCGAGCCTTATTTTTACTCTAATTTAAAACTTTTTCAAATGAGCTCTTAATACCTTTATTACGAGCCTACGAGTTCCAAAACATACACCGAAAGAGGTTTGGAACTAAACCAGGAACTTTAGAACTCTTTGAAAAAATTTTCTTGAAATAGGGTCACATGCCTATGTGAGGTGGGACACACCACTGTGGATTTGTTGTGTGGTCACACATGCCCATGTTCCTAGCTTATGCTGGATTTATTACTTATTTCAAACCTACAAGTTTGGACACGGTTTGGGGAGATGCCCATGTCTGTGGCCCATGTCCCTCACACGGCCTAGACACGCCCGTGTCTATAACCCGTGGAGCACTCTAACTTAAATACTATAAACATCAGGGGTTCACATGGCTAAGGCACACGCCCGTGTGCTTAGCCCGTGTGCAATTCAGATTTACCTACTTAGACACACAGTCCACTAACATGCCCACGAGGGCCGACCGTGTGTCACACACGGCTTAGGCACATGCCCGTGTGCCCATCCGTGTGGACAATTATATGCTATTTTCCAAGCCTTTTTGCCACCTTAAAACACATCCAACTCATACCAGCTTCAAACTCACAATACTAGGTATAACACACATTAAGAGCATTCATCATTGAGGCACTCACATGTCATCATGCATATCATGAATTTCATTCTCATTGCATAAAATATAACTTAGACAATATTAGCCAATTTCAAAGACAATTACAACTTGAGTCAAGTAATAACAATAGCCAACACATTTGGCTACTCAAAATAACACATACCAAAGTAACTAAACTTCCTATACATGCCATACAACAAAAAGACTAACTTTACTATACCAAAATGAATTCCTTGACAGTGTGACTTCGAGCTCTGATTTCGAGTGATCCCCGAGCTAATTTGGCAAACCTACAAGGAAAATGAAATAAATGAGTAAACATAAAAATGGTTAATAAGTTACATCAAATAAAATTGCAGTAAATGTCATGGAAAGTCATGCAAACATGGCATTATGGGGTTTATATAACTTCTTACTCTTTCTCATATCTTACTCATTCTAATAACATATTTATTCAAGACGTACTTAGTCTCGTGACTTACTCTTTCCCATGCTTTGCTCATTCTCATGCCTTACATTTTCATAATTTCTCATGACTTACTCAAATGTACCTGTAACACTCATTAGATAACTTTAGTCTCTCTTGTTAGCTAAAAAACCAAGATACATTCTCTATTAACATGCTTAGAATATCAAAGGATACCCTCAATGTCATTCTCCTAGTAAGGTGCCAAAGCCATATCCCAGATATTGTGACAGCCCTATTTTGACCTTAGTCGGAATGTGGTTTTGGGACCACAAAATCAAGTTGAAAAATTTTCTAAATGCTCATTTCTATGTCTATTTTATGTGTTAATCCATGTGTGAATTTTTGTGCTTCAAATTAGTCAATTGGATGTGAATTACACTTAAAAGGGCTTAGTTGTGAAACTTTGAAAGTATGCTAGGTAAAAGTGTGATGACCAATTAATAGTATGGTTTAAAGACATGACTTTGCATGTCAAATTGCCCAAAAATAATTAGTGGCTGGCCATGATATGAAACATTCCACTAATTCATGTTTTCTCATATTATTAAATTTGAAATTTGGTTAAAAATATGTATTAAAAAAATAAATAAAATGTGTTCACCGTTTCACCATTTTTGGCCAAAATTTGAAAGAGAAATAGGAGAAAGGAAAACAAGCATTCGGTCTTTTGGCATAAAAATTTAAGGTATGGATTCATGATATTTTCTTGAGAAATTGTGAGTTTTAGTTGATAGTTAAGTATATGCATCAACCCATGAGTTAATTTTTAGTTGGATGGTAAATTCTTCATTCGGCCATTGTTAAGAGAATGAAGCTTTAGACTTTTAATGTTAGAAATGTATTATGGAGTGTTTGAGGGTTATATTGAGGTTAAATTCATGTGATTTTTGTTAAGATGCTTAAATAATGCAAATTTTGTTGTATGTAACTTAATTAGCTTATGGGGACATTCGGCTATGTCTTTGGAGAATGAATGAATTGGTGATAATTGTTAAGGGAGGTTCTTGCAAGTATAGTAAATTGGAAGCTCAATCAAATTGTTTTGATAAATTCAAGGATTATAAAATAATTGGCTAAAGGTTTTGAATTTGGAGAAAACTGTGTATTAGATTGAATTTTTATTGAGTTTGTGAAATTTGGTTAATGGTATTTTTTTCTTTAATGAGCATGTATGATGCGGTTGAGAGTTAAAACATAGAGTTTTGATGTGTTATGATTACTGTCGTAGTAAATTGTTGTAATTTTGTATATTATTGATGAATTTGTGATATCTTCCTTGAAATAGCTGAAAATCATTGAAGAATTGTATTTTAAGGTGTATTAGGTCCGGCATTAGTGAATATGAACTAGGAAAAATGTAGTTGAAGATAGAAGGTAGTGAATGAGTGTTCCTAGAAAGAAATTGATACTAAATATGTATGTTTTTGAGCTTGTGAGCTTATTTTCTTAAATCGTGTGCTTCATGTGAGTAGATTGTTAAAAAGGGGGGAAAGGCATTCGGAAAGGTCATTTTGAATAAATGGATTTGGTGTTGGATAGAGGGTGTTTTTTTTTTACAAGTTAAATATATGTGTTTTTCGGCTATGGAATAACAAATTAGTGAATGCGAAAACTTGATTTGGATTATAGTGTTTGAATTGTTAATGGATTGAGTTAGTCATAGTGTGCCGAATGTATGCTATATTAAAGAATACATATCTTGACATGAGTTTAGATAGTTGAAGATGAAAGAACAGTAAGCTATTGTATATGGTATTAAAAGCATTTGTATTATAATGATTTGATGAGGCCATTGAACTAGTCTATGGTTTATTTTAAGCCCAAGAGCAAGGGGAGCCGGTCTTCAATAAGGGAAAAGCGAAGGTGGTGGAATAGTTGATCTATAATCATTCGACAAAAAATACGGTAAGTTTTAAGTAGTGAAACCTAGCATAAGAATTGATTAGACATGATATACATATTTATATGTACATGTGGTTGATGAATTGAGGTCTATTGACAATGTTTGATTATAGGTGATGCAAAGTAAGTTATGAATATGGCAAATAGCCGAAAGTTCTTTAAAAATGTAAGCTATGATAATTGACTTGATATGTGATCTATGTATGTGCCTTTTAGACCGAATATTAAGTGAAAATGTTACATTATGCGCTAATATGTAAATGAGGCGAATGAATTTCAATTGAGATAGATTTTTGTGAAATGTAAACCTAATGAAAACATATGCATAAAGGTTCAGTGTTATATCCAGGTTAATTCCCGAAGGGCATTCGTGCCAGTGTTATATCTGGGTTAATTCCCGAAGGGCATTCGTGCCAGTGTTATATTCGGTTAACTCTCGAAAGGCAATCGTGCCAGTGTTATATTCGGGTTAATTCCCGAAGGGCATTTGTACCAGTGTTATATCCGAGCTAAGTCCCGAAGGGCCTTAATGCTAGTATTATAATCGAGCTAAGCCCTGAAGGTATTCATACTGGAAATATGTGATTTATGTCATAATAATCTCAAACAAATGTGCTCACTACCCTAAGTTTGTCAGGTATGTACTTCATGCTCATTGTGAAATTGATTCGCTGTAGATTATGAATACACATTTGGATAGGGATGCTTTGGCTATTGTTTATGGTTACATGAAAGTCTATGACTTACTTATGATGAGTGAATTTCAATTCAGGTGGACTTGTATTGAGATGGATCTTCAGTATATGAGCATATTAGATCAAAGTGTGAAGCTACATAAATATGTGAGTATGTGTATAAGCTTAAGTTTAGCATTGTAATTGCAATGTAAGCTTTCGGCTAAGGGAGATTTTAAATGGGTACAATGAAATTACCTATGTGATTTGAATTTATGTTTAAAGGAAGTGAAAGTGTTATGTATGAAAGATAGTAGTATTTTTAATCAAGGTTATATTTGGCCAAAGTGGAAAGGTTTAGCATTAATAGAACTATGCTTTTAAATTCAAAATGAATTCATTGCTTAAAACTTACTAAGCATTGAAATGCTTACTCTGTTGCCCTTAATTCTTTGTTTTTTTTTAGGTCTCGTTCGTTAGCTACGGTCTCGGGAATCTCAAAGTCAAAATCGTTCACACTATCCGAACTTAATTTGGTACTTTTCGGTAGTTAAATTTTGATAATGGCATGTATAGGTTTGACTTTAGGTTCTAATAAGTATCTTTTGATATTGTAAAAATGAATAGCCATGCGAAAATGGCTTGCCAAGTTATCATATGTGTTTTTGTATAGTTAATATGAATGGTGGTATGACTAGTGAATGTTTAAAACATCATGAATTTGGACACCAACCGAAAAATATGTTTACTTAATTGTAAATGGTATTAGTAGAATAAGTGGCGCATTCGACTAAGTTTAAATATTACCATATGAATAGTAGTTGTCACTTTACATGTATAATAGATTCAAGGTGAAAATTGTTGTGCACGCTTATATGATTCGGTCTTATGAGTGTCGAAATCAGATTGAGTTGTTGGATGGATGTACGTTTATGTATATGTGTGTATATCTTTTATTTGAAAATTTTATATACTTTGAAGTTATTATCCATAAGTTTTATCAACATGATTTATGCGAATGAAGTTTAATGAAATTAGGTGTTTGTCTTGTAATGCCTCATAACCCTCCGGCGATGGGTGCGGGATTAGGGGTGTTACATTTTATTTGGTATCAGAGCTACAGTTTAGTCGATTCTCGGACTAACGTCGTGCGTGTGAGTCTAGCTATACACGCCATTTTGTGTTAATATGATAGTGTGATGACTTTTGACATTTGAAATGTGATTTATGTTTAGAAATGAATCCCGAACCTGATCGAGCCGTAGCGGACGATGTTGAGAGCGTAGCACCTTCTCCCTCGCAAGGGACAGCGCCGAATGACTCTCAGCCGAATACCAGTTATCGAGATGATGACACGAGACAATCCTTCTATGCAATGATGAGTGATTGGTTCACTCAATTTCTTCGAACTAATCCGGCTGTTCCACAACCCCCGCCCCCGAACACTCCGCTTCTGACATATGTGGCTCCTCTTGAGACCGATTCGTTGAGATCGAGTAGGCCCCCGGTTGATAAAATTAGAAAATACGGGGCTGAAGAGTTTCGGGCTACAACTAGCGATGATGCTGAATGGGCTGAATTTTGGCTCGATAATAAAATCCGAGTGTTCGATGAACTATCGTGTACGCCTGAGGAATGTTTGAAATGTGCGGTATCTCTGTTACGTGATTCTGCCTACTATTGGTGGAATACATTGATTTTTGTTGTACAGAGAGAGCGGGTCACCTGGGAGTTTTTCCAAACCAAATTTCGTAAAAAGTATATCAGTCAGCGATTCGTCGATCAGAAACGGAAAGAATTCCTTGAGCTTAAATAAGGTCGGATGTCAGTAACCAAATATGAGAGAGAATTCGTGCGGCTCAGCTGATATGCTCGCGAGTGTGTATCATCCGAGGCTATCATGTGTAAACGTTTCGAGGAAGGACTAAACGAAGACATCAGATTGCTGGTGGGAATTTTCAAAATCAAAGAGTTCGTCGTATTAGTCGAGCGAGCTTGCAAGGCCAAAGAGCTCGGAAATGAAAAGAGAAAGGCTGAAGATGGAGCTAAAGAGTTCCAAAAGAGATCTGTGAGAAAGTCTATTCAGCAATCATCTAAGAAAATTAGAGATGATACGGGCCGATCCAAGAATACTTCAGGTTTTTCTGGACGTGATCATCATCGACCCCCTGTGAGTTCGCGAGCTACTTTAGTCACCAGTGTTGGCAATGAACGTCAGGACAGATCTGATTGTAAATATTGTGGTAAATGGCACCCGGGGAGCTGTAGATTTCATGATCGCTCCTACTTCAGGTGTGGATCCGCCGATCACTTTATTAAGGATTGTCCGAAATTAGATGAACGCAATACCGATCCGAGTCAGAGACCTAGTGGTACGGTAGCACGAGGAGACCACCGAGGCGTGGGGGAAATACTAGCGGCAGTCAGAGAGGGACTAGAGACACCGCAGTCAGATCCGAGGCTCGTGCACCTACTAGAGCATACGCTATTCGTGCTTGGGAGGAGGCTTCTTCTCTAGATGTTATTATCGGTACTTTTACTCTCTTTAATAATGATGTTATCGCTCTGATTGATCCTGGTTCAACCCACTCGTATGTGTGTGAAACTTTAGCATCTAGTAAGACTCTTCCGGTTGAGTCTATTGAGTTTGTGATTTGAGTATCAAATCCTTTGGGTCGTTATGTTCTGGTTGATAAAGTGTGCAAGAAATGTCCCCTCATGATTCGAGATTCCTGCTTTCTTACCGACTTGATGCTTTTACCCTTCGATGAATTTAACATTATTCTCGGAATGGATTGGTTGACTGTGCATGATGCTATCATGAATTGTAAGAAAAAGGCTATCGAATTGCGATGTTCGAATAATGAGATAATTCAGATTGAGTCCGCTGATTTAAACTGGCTACCTACCGCAATAACTTCTATGTTAGCTCAGAAATATGTGAGAAAAGGCTGCGAAGTGTATCTGGCTTATGTGATTGACAGCAAGGTATCCGAACGAGAGCTTAAGACTGTACTAGTGGTTTGCGAGTATTCGGATGTGTTTCCTGAGGAATTGCCAGGATTGCCACTTGTTAGAGAAGTTGAGTTCAGTATAGAGTTGGTTCCGGGTACGACTCCGATTTCGATTGCCCCGTACCGTATGGCACCTACTGAGTTAAAAGAATTGAAATCTCAACTGCAAGAATTGATAGACAGAGGTTTTGTACGACCGAGTTTCTCACCCTGGGGCGCACCGGTCTTGTTTGTGAAAAAGAAAGATGGGACTATGAGAATGTGTATCGACTATAGACAGCTGAACAAAGCAACTGTAAAGAATAAATATCCGTTGCCCCGAATCGACGACCTATTTGATCAGTTGAAAGGAGCTTCAGTGTTTTCAAAAATTGATCTGCGATCTGGTTATTACCAGTTGAGAGTTAGAGATTCCGATGTGCCAAAGACTGCTTTCAGAACGAGGTACGGACACTACGAATTTTTAGTGATGTCGTTCGGGCTCACTAATGTCCTACGATTTTCATGGACTTGATGAATCGGGTGTTTAGACCGTATCTGGATCGATTCGTGGTGGTGTTCATTGACGACATTTTGATTTACTCTCACGATGAGATCGAGCATGCCGAGCATTTGAGACATGTGCTTCAGACTTTACATGATAATCAATTGTACACAAAATTTAGTAAATGTAAGTTCTGGTTGCGCGAGGTCAGCTTTTTGGGACATATAGTGTCTACTTTGGGTATTCGAGTCAACCCGAACAAAATTTCAACCATTCTTGACTGGAAACCTCCTAGAAACGTTTTAGAAGTTCGGAGCTTCTTGGGACTTGCTGGTTACTACCGACAATTTGTAAAGGGTTTCTCGATGATTGCAACACCGTTGACGAAACTGCTACAAAAAGACGTCAAATTTGAGTGGTCTGAAAAGTGTCAGAAAAGTTTCGACCAACTGAAAACTCTTTTGACGGAAGCTCCAGTGTTAATTCAGCCAGAATCCAGTAAAGAGTTCGTGGTTTATAATGATGCATCTTTGAACGGTTTGGGCTACGTTTTGATGCAAGAGGGTCAGGCTGTTGCTTATGCCTTGAGGCAATTAAAGCCTCACGAGCGGAATTATCCGACTCATGATCTTGAGCTAGCTGCTATTATTTTCGCTCTGAAGATTTGGCATCATTATCTGTTCGGTGAGAAATGTCACGTCTTTTCCAATCATAAGAGTCTCAAATATTTAATGACTCAAAGAGAATTAAATCTAAGGCAAAGACGGTGACTGGAATTGCTAAAAGACTACGAGCTTGTCATTGATTATCACCCGGGAAAAGCTAATGTAGTCACGGACGCTCTTAGCCAAAAATCATTTTTTTCCTTATGAGCTATGAACGTACGATAATGTTGTCGGCAGATGATGTGTTGATTGCCGAGTTAAAAGCGAGACCCGTGTTACTACAACAAATTTGTGAAGCTTAGAAAGCCGACGGTGATTTAGTTGCCAAACGAGTCCAGTGTAATTCAAGTTTGAAGTCAGAATTTCAAGTCGATGATAATGATTGTTTGAGGTTCAGGGACCGTATGTGTATTCTGAGGAATTCTGAGCTTGTTTCGACAATTCTGAAAGAAGCCCATAATAGCCGAATGTCTGTTCATCCAGGTAGCACAAAAATGTATAACGACCTGAAACGTCAATACTAGTGGCACGGTATGAAACAGAACATCACTGATTTTGTATCTAAGTGTCTGATATGTCCACAAGTAAAAGCGGAACATCAGGTGTCATCGGGATTACTTCAACCGATTCTGATACCCGAGTGGAAGTGGGATCGAGTTACCATGGACTTTGTGTCTGGTTTACCATCGACGCTGAGCAAGAAAGATTCCATTTGAGTTATTGTTGATAGATTAACGAAGTCAGCTCATTTCATCCCCGTTCGTACAGACTTTTCGCTCGATAAACTAGCAGAATTGTATGTCTCTTGGATTGTGCGATTGCACGGAATACTTACTTCTATCGTTTCAGATAGAGACCCCAGATTTACCTCACGATTCTGGAAGAAATTGCATGAGGCATTGGGTACTAAACTTCATTTCAGCACCGCTTTTCATCCCCAGACAGACAGTCAGTCCAAACGAGAGATTCAGATACTCAAGGATATGTTAAGATGCTGCGTTCTTGAGTTTAGTGGTTCGTGGGAGAAATACTTACCGTTGATTGAATTTACCTATAATAACAGCTTTCAAACGAGTATTAAGATGGCACCTTACGAGGCCTTATACGGTCGTCAATGCCGTACACCTTTGTTCTGGATCGAGCACAGCGAGAATAAGTTATACGGGGCTGATTCGATTAAAGAAGCCAAGCAGAAAGTGAAAGAAATCCGTGATAGTTTGAAAGCAGCATCGGATCATCAGAAATCCTATGCAGATTTAAAGCGTAAGGATATAGAGTTTCAGATTGGAGAAAAGGTATTTCTAAAAGTCTCACCTTGGAAAAAGATACTTCGTTTTGGCCGTAAAGGCAAATTGAGTCTGAGATTTATCGGACCGTATGAGATTTCGGAGAAGATTGGGCCGGTTGCTTATAGGCTAATCCTGCCCCCTGAACTTGAAAAGATTCACAACGTTTTTCATGTTTCAATGCTCTGTCGATATAGATCCGATCCCTCTCATGTGATTTGTCCGTCCGAAATTAAAATTCAGTCCGATTTGAGTTATGAAGAAGAACTGATTCGTATTTTAGCTCGCGAAGTGAAAGAATTGCGAAACAAAAAGGTTCCGTTAGTAAAAGTGTTGTGGCTCAAACACGAGATTGAAGAAGTGACTTGGGCACCCGAGAACTCTATGAAAGATCGATACCCAAACTTATTTACTGGTAAGATTTCCAGGGACGAAAATCCCTAAAGGGGGGAGAGTTGTGACAGCCCTATTTTGACCCTGGTCGAAATGTGGTTTCGGGACCACAAAATCGAGTTGAAAAATTTTCTAAATGCTTATTTCTATGTCTATTTTATGTGTTAATCCATGTGTGCAAATTTTTATGCTTCGAATTAGTCAATTGGATGTGAATTACACTTAAAAGGGCTTAGTTGTGAAACTTTGAAAGTATGCTAGGTAAAAGTGTGATGACCAATTAATAGTATGGTTTAAAGACATGACTTTGCATGTCAAATTGCCCAAAAATAATTAGTGGCCGGCCATGATATGAAACATTCCACTAATTCATGTTTTCTCATATTATTAAATTTGAAATTTGGTTAAAAATATGTATTAAAAAAATAAATAAAATGTGTTCACCTTTTCACCATTTTTGGCCGAAATTTGAAAGAGAAATAGGAGAAAGGAAAACAAGCATTCGGTCTTTTGGCATAAAAATTTAAGGTATGGATTCATGATATTTTCTTGAGAAATTGTGAGTTTTAGTTGATAGTAAAGTATATGCATCAACCCATGAGTTAATTTTTAGTTGGATGGTAAATTCTTCATTCGGCCATTGTTAAGAGAATGAAGCTTTTGAGTTTTAATGTTAGAAATGTATTATGGAGTGTTTGAGGGTTATATTGAGGTTAAATTCATGTGATTTTTGTTAAGATGCTTAAATAATGCAAATTTTGTTGTATGTAACTTAATTAGCTTATGGGGACATTCGGCTATGTCTTTGGAGAATGAATGAATTGGTGATAATTGTTAAGGGAGGTTCTTGCAAGTGTAGTAAATTGGAAGCTCAATCAAATTATTTTAATAAATTCAAGGATTATAAAATAATTGGCAAAAGGTTTTGGATTTGGAGAAAACTGTGTATTAGATTGAATTTTTATTGAGTTTGTGAAATTTGGTTAATGGTATTTTTTTCTTTAATGAGCATGTATGATGCGGTTGAGAGTTAAAACATGGAGTTTTGATGTGTTATGATTATTGCCGTAGTAAATTGTTGTAATTTTGTATATTATTGATGAATTTGTGATACCTTCCTTGAAATAGCTGAAAATCGTTGAAGAATTTGTATTTTAAGGTGTATTAGGTCCGGCATTAGTGAATATGAACTAGGAAAAATGTAGTTGAAGATAGAAGGTAGTGAATGAGTGTTCCTAGAAAGAAATTGATACTAAATACGTATGTTTTTAAGCTTGTGAGCTTATTTTCTTAAATCGTGTGCTTCATGTGAGTAGATTGTTAAAAATAGGGGGAAGGCATTCGGTAATGTCATTTTGAATAAATGGATTTGGTGTTGGATAGAGGGTGTTTTTTTTTTTTACAAGTTAAATATATGTGTTTTTCGGCTATAGAATAACAAATTAGTGAGTGTGAAAACTTGATTTGGATTATAGTGTTTGAATTGTTAATGGATTGAGTTAGTCATAGTGTGCTGAATGTATGCTATATTAAAGAATACATATCTTGACATGAGTTTAGATAGTTGAAGATGAAAGAACCGTAAGCTATTGTATATGCTATTAAAAGCATTTGTATTATAATGATTTGATGAGGCCATTGAACTAGTCTATGGTTTATTTTAAGCCCAAGAGCAATGGGAGCCGGTCTTGAATAAGGGAAAAGCGAAGGTGGTGGAATAGTTAATCTATAATCGTTCGACAACAAATACAGTAAGTTTTAAGTAGTGAAACCTAGCATAAGAATTGATTAAACATGATAAACATATTTATATGTACATGTGGTTGATGAATTGAGGTCTATTGACAATGTTTGATTATGGGTGATGCAAAGTAAGTTATGAATATGGCAAATAGCCGAAAGTTCTTTAAAAATGTAAGCTATGATTGACTTGATATGTGATCTATGTATGTGCCTTTTAGACCGAATATTAAGTGAAAATGTTACATTATGCGCTAATATGTAAAAGAGGCGAATGAATTTCAATTGAGATAGATTTTTGTGAAATGTAAACCTGATGGGAACATATGCATAAAGGTTCAGTGTTATATCCAGGTTAATTCCTGAAGGGCATTCGTGCCAGTGTTATATCCGGGTTAATTCCCGAAGGGCATTCGTGCCAGTGTTATATCCGGTTAACTCCCGAAGGGCATTCGTGCCAGTGTTATATTCGGGTCAATTCCCGAAGGGCATTTGTGCCAGTGTTATATCCGAGCTAAGTGCCTTAATGCTAGTATTATAACCGGGCTAAGCCCTGAAGGTATTCATACTGGAAATATGTGATTTATGTCGTAATAATCTCAAACAAATGTGCTTACTACCCTAAGTTTGTCAGATATGTACTTCATGCTCATTGTGAAATTGATTCGCTATAGATTATGAATACACATTTGGATAGGGATGCTTTGGCTATTGTATACGGTTACATGAAAGTCTATGACTTACTTATGATGAGTGAATTTCAATTCAAGTGGACTTGTATTGAGATGGATCTTCAGTATATGAGCATATTAGATCAAAGTGTGAAGCTACATAAATATGTGAGTATGTGTATAAGCTTAAGTTTAGCATTGTAATTGCAATGTATGCTTTCAGCTAAGGGAGATTTTAAATGGGTACAATGAAATTACCTATGTGATTTGAATTTATGTTTAAAGGAAGTGAAAGTGTTATATATGAAAGATAGTAGTATTTTTAATCAAGGTTATATTCGGCCAAAGTGAAAAGGTTTAGCATTAATAGAACTATGCTTTTAAATTCAAAATGAATTCATTGCTTAAAACTTACTAAGCATTGAAATGCTTACTCTGTTGCCCTTAATTCTTTGTTTTTATTAGGTCTCGTTCGTTAGCTACGGTCTCGGGAATCTCAAAGTCAAAGTTGTTCACACTATCGAAACTTAATTCGGTACTTTTCGGTAGTTAAATTTTGATAATGGCATGTATAGGTTTGACTTTAGGTTCTAATAAGTATCTTTTGATATTATAAAAATGAATAGCCATGCGAAAATGGCTTGCCAAGTTATCATATGTGTTTTTGTATAGTTAATATGAATGGTGGTATAACTAGTGAATGTTTAAAACATCATGAATTTGGACACCGACCGAAAAATATGTTTACGCAATTATAAATGGTATTAGTAGAATAAGTGGCGCATTCGACTAAGTTTAAATATTACCATATGAATAGTAGTTGTCACTTTACATGTATAATAGATTCAAGGTGAAAATTGTTGTGCACGCTTATATGATTCGGTCTTATGAGTGTCGAAATCAGATTGAGTTGTTGGATAGATGTAGGTTTATGTATATGTGTGTATATCTTTTATTTGAAAATTTTATATACTTTTAAGTTATTATCCATAAGTTTTATCAACATGATTTATGCGAATGAAGTTTAATGAAATTAGGTGTTTGTCTTATAATGCCTCATAACCCTCCAGCGACGAGTGCGGGATTAGGGGTGTTACAGAGATGGTCTTACGTGGGACCTCAAACTGATGCCGAAGCCATATCCCAGAGATGGTCTTACGTGGGACCTCAAACTGATGCCGAAGCCATATCCCAGATATGGTCTTACACGAGATCTCACATCGATGTTGATGCCATGTCCCAGACATGGTCTTACACGAGATCGTAGAATGATGCCGATGCCATGTCCTAGACATGGTCTTTATGGGATCTCTCTTAGATGCCCAAGCCATTCCCCAGACATGGTCTTATAGGGGATTTATGTCTCATCTCGGTGCCGACACCATGTCCCAAACATGGTCGTATACGGGACCTCATATGGATGCCAATGCCATGTCCCAGACATGGTCTTCCATAGGATCTACAATATTCATGACATGATTACGGTATCATTCATATCTTTTAATACTTGCATATAGTTTTTCTTTCATGTTCCATCATTTCTTAGTAAAAGTTCATATCAATAGCTTTTATGGAATTATACATAGCTCATACATTGGCTTAATAATAAGCCTTAGGAAATTTCATAAATTCATAAAAGATCTTTACATTAAAACATCCATAAAATATAAGGCTAGATTATTACATACAACTTACCTCGGGTCCAAAACGAGGGCAATTGTTAGATTTAGTCCACTATCTTGTTTTTTCCCCGGTATCGGTCTGAGTGTCGTGTTTCTTGATCTAAAACAACAAGTTAAGTTAATTTAATATACACATTGGCTAAATAGCCCATAATTTACACTTTGGCAAAATTTATAATTTTGTCCCTAAACTTTTGCATATTTGTAAAATGGTCCCTAGGCTCGTAAAATGAAATGCACTTAATTGCTTGACTACCCAGGCTAGCCAAACCTTTTATGTTCTCGTATCAACCCCTATTTTTCATCAATTCACACTTTTACTACACATTTTATCACCTTTGCAATTTAGTCCCTATTAGGGTTTCCCATGAAAATCACTTAGAGAAAGATGTCTATTACACTTTAAACTTTCATTTTCTACCACTAGTCATCAATTGACTTGCATGTCATGCATGGGTAAAATTTTGAATGTGAACCCTAGTTCAAATTAGTGGTAGAAATACCTTAATCATGTTGCAAGGATTTCAAAAATACGAAGAAAATTAAAAACGGCACCAAATTGCACTTATTTGAAGCTTGAAAATGAAGGAAACCCTAGCTATGGAGAACCCCTTAAATTCAGCACGCTTGGGAAGAAGATGACAACATTTTTACTTTCTTTTTCCCTTTTTATTACTTAACTCTACGAAATGACAAAAATACCATTATAGCCTTTCTTTGATATTTTTCCCTTCCATGGGCATTTTTGTCCATCAAGCCAAAAATTGGTCTAATTGCTAAATAAGGACTCCTAATAATTTTTCAAATGCTAATTCATCCTTAAATCTTTTAGAAACTTAATTTTGCAACTTTTGCAGTTTAGTCCTTAAGGACAAATTAATCACATTTTCTCAAAATTTCCTTCATGAAATTTCATCACTATCATGCGATCATGTCATAAAATTAATAATAATAATAAAGTATACTTTTCTACTTCAAATTTGTGGTCTCGAAACCACTATTCTGACTAAACCCTAGTTCGGGCTGTTACAATTCTCCCTCTTAGGGATTTTCGTCCCCGAAAATCTTACCAGTGAATAAGCTGTGATATTGGTTTCTCATGTTTTCCTCAAGCTTCCATGTTGCCTCTTCTGCCCCATGTCTTTGCCATAGTACTTTCACAAGGGCTATACTCTTATTCTTCAACTGTTTGACTTGCCAAGTTATGTCCAGTTCTAACTCAATTTCCGTCAGGGTAATCACATGTGAAGGGTCTAATCGGTAGCGTCGTAACATAGACATGTGAAATACATAATGGGTCCTTTCCAATTCAGACGACAAAGCTAGTCGATAAGCTACTAGCCCTATCCTCTCGGTGATCTCGTATGGTCTGATAAACCACGGACTTAACTTGCCCTTTCGACCAAATCTAAGAACTGTTATCCACAGAGATACTTTCAAGAACACTTTATCCTCGACTTGGAACTCTATTTCCTTCCTTTTTAAATCGGCATATGATTTTTGTCTATTGGGAGCAACTTTCAAGCAGTCACAAATTACTTTTACTTTCTCTTTTGTTTGCTTGACTAGATCAACTTCGTAAATCTGTTTCTCCTTGGGCACAGTCCAATATAAAGGTGTTCGACATTTATGCCCATACAATGCCTTATAAGGCACCATTTTCAAGCTCGATTGAAAACTGTTGTTATACGCAAATTCGACCAAAGGTAGGTACTTTTACCAACTACTTTGAAATTCCAAAACACAGCATCTAAGCATATCTTCATGCACTTGTATTACTCTTTCCAACTGACTGTCGGTCTATAAGTGGAAAGTTGTACTAAAGTTTAGCTTTGTACCCAAAGCTTTTTATAGCTTCTTCTAAAATCGTGACGTGAATCTTGGAACTCTATCCAAAATGATCGATAGTGGCACTCCGTGTAGCCTCACAATCTCTGAAATATACAAGTCAGCCAACTTATCAAGGGAATAATCCATACGTACAGGTATAAAATGGGCTTACTTTGTAAGCTTATCAATTACAACCCAATTGGCATTTTTCTTTTTCAGTATTGTCTGCAAACCTATCACGAAGTCAATGGTAACACGGTCCCATTTCCACTCGGGAACCATGATAGGCTGTAGTAGACCTAAGGGTACTTGGTGTTCTACTTTTACTTGCTAACAAATAAAACATTTCGAAACATACTCAGAGATATCTTTTTTCATATTCAGCCACAAATACCATTTCTTCAAATCTTTGTACATCTTGGTACTACCGGGGTGAATAGACATTCGACTACTCTGAGCCTCATGTAAAATTCTCTGAATGAGTTCATCATCCTCTGGTACATAAATTCTATCTCGAAACTTTACACAATCATCTGAGTTAATCTAAAATTTCGAAGCGGTACTTGACTTACACTGAGCTTTCTTAGCTTGTAATTCTTTATCACTAGACTGTTCTTCTTGAATCTCTTGGAGGAACATCGATCTGGCTCTCATCTCTGCTAAAATCGAACCATCATTGGTTAGAGACCATCATGTGTTCATGGCTCTCAAAGCAAATAGAGACTTTCGACTTAAAGCATCTACAACAACATTTGCTTTCCCCGGGTGGTAGTCGATAATCAACTCATAATCCTTTAATAACTCGAGCCACCTACTCTGTCATAGATTTAAGTCTTTCTGTGTCATCAAGTACTTAAGACTCTTATGATCAGTGAACACTCGACATCGCTCGCCATATAAATAGTGCCTCCATATCTTTAGTGTAAACACTATTGCGACCAATTCCAAATCATGAGTCGGATAATTCTTTTCGTGAGGTTTCTAATATCTTGAGGCATAAGCAATCACCTTGCCTTCTTACATAAGTATGCAACCCAATCCGTTTAAGGATGCATTACTGTAAACTACAAACTCCTTTCCGAGTTCAGGTTGCACTAGAATGGAAGCTTCAGTCAGTAGGGTATTCAATTTCTCGAAACTTTGTTGACACTTATCGGTCCACTCAAATCTAACATCTTTTTTGAAAAAGTCTTGTCATTGGAGTGGCGATCATGAAAAATCCCTTAACAAATCTCCGATAATAAACGGCCAAGCCTAAGAAGCTTCTTACCTCAGATACGTTCCTCGGCGGTTTCCATTCTACAATTGCTGAGATTTTATTTGGATCAACTCTAATGCCATCACCTAAAATGATGTGCCCAACAATCCAACTTCTTTAAGCGAAAATTCACTTTTGCTGAACTGGCATAAAGTTGCTTATCTTGTAGAGTTTGCAGGACTGTCCTCAAATGCATAGCATGCTCATCCTTATCTCGTGAATAAACTAGGATGCCGTCAATAAACACCACAATGAACTTATCTAGGTATGGTCGAAAGATACGGTTCATTAAATCCATGAAGACTACAGGAGCATTTGTTAAACTGAATGGCATAACTAGAAATTCATAATGGCCATGCCTCATTTGAAAAGCCGTCTTAGGCACATCGGCCTCCTTAACTTTTAGCTGATAGTAGCCAGACCTCAAATCTATCTTGGAGAACACTGTGGCTCCTCTCAACTGATCAAATAAATCATCGATCCTTGGCAAAGGGTACTTGTTCTTTACGGTCACTTTATTAAGTTGTTGATAATCTATGCACAACCTTATAGAGCCATCTTTCTTTTTCATAAATAGTATGGGAGCACCCCATGGAGAATGACTCGATCTTGCAAAACCTTTGTCTATCAAATCTTGTAGCTGAGCTTTTAATTCCCTTAACAAAGTCGAAGCCATTCTATAAGGAGCAATACAAATAGGTGTGGTGCTGGGAGCCAATTCTATACCAAACTCTACCTCTCTAACTGGGGGCAATCCAGACAACTCTTCTGGAAATACATCTTGGTACTCACACACCACTGGCACTGATTCCATTTTCAACTCTGACTCCTTTGTATTCATTACAAAAGCAAGGTAAGCTTCATACCCCTTTGTAATACACTTCTGAGCAACCATAGAAGATATCACTAGAGGCAAGTTCTCGGATCCATCTGATTCAACTCGAAGAGTTCCACCATTTTCACATTTTAGTTCAATAAATTTCTTGCTACAATTCACTACCGCATCATGGGTGGTTAACCAGTCCATGCAAACAATTACATCGAATTATCAAATGGTAAAAGCATAAGATTAACTGGGAAGCAATGACCTCTAATCATCAAAGGGCAACCTCTACATACTTTGTCTGCCAACACATATTTTCCTAGGGGATTGGAGACTTTTATCACAAAACTTCATAGACTATACAAGCATGCTCATGCTAGGAACTAATTTCATGCAAATATAAGAGTGGGTAGATCCAGGGTCTATCAAAGCAATAACAGAAGTTTCATGAAGAGAAAATGTACCCGTTATAACATCGGGTGATGACACCTCTTCGCGAGCGTGAATGGCGTATGTCCTCGCTAGGGCTTTACCTTCGGGTCTTGCAGTCTGTTCCTTTGGTGCACCTTTACTACTTGCTCCCATACCCGAGTTTCTCTGAGGTCTACCTCTAGTGGGAACGTTACCCGACCTTACACTTAGATCTTGATCTTTTTCAATCATCTCGGGGCACTCTCTAATTAGATGGTCTTGAGAGCTACACTTGAAGCAAGCCCTCTCATGTGCCCGCCATTTACCGATGTGGCGTCTACCGCATTGGGGGCACTCAGGCCTACTAGGTCGAGTATTAACCACACTTGCAACTGAAGTCGAATGAAGAAATCGTCTAGTTCAGAGTTAGATAACAAGTAAAGTCTAGGTGGATTCTTCCTTAGGTATTGTCTTTATCATTCAGTTTTTCCAAAGCAATTCCCCAATTTACTCTCTGTCGTATACTTAGTTTAGTTTAGAGTTAATTAGTTAACACAAACCCCCTCTTTATTTTTAGGCTAGATAATAGGAAGAAAGTCATTACTTGTACTTTTAGTTCCTTGGATTCGATATTCTGGTCTTGCCACTAACTATACTACTATTCGATAGGTGTGCTTGGCTTTTATCGTGATAATAGTTAGTTTCTAGGTACGATCAATTTTATTACTTCATCCAATCATGATCACATACGTTACCACTTTATCTTCTTACATCAATACACATCCAATACCATTTAGAGACGCATGATTGTAAATTATGAATTCTTTTCCGAACTCAGGTTGCACTAACACTGGTGCCTCATTCAACAATGTCTTCAATTTCTCAAAATTATGCTAACACTTTTCGGTCCACTCAAACTTAACTTCTTTTGCAACAACTTGGTCATCGGAGAACCAATCATCGAGAATCCTTTTATGAAGCGTCTGTAGTATCTAGCCAAACCCAAGAAGCTTCTAACCTATAATACATTTTTTGGCGGCTTCCATTCAACTATTGCTGAGATTTTACTCGGATCAACTCGAATGCCATCTCTTGAAACTATATGGCCAAAAAATCCAACTTCACTAACCTAAAACTCACTTTCACTAAATTTTGCATATAACTGCTTATCTCGCAAAATTTATAAAACTGTCCTCAAATGTTTAGCATGTTCATTCTCATCACAAGAGTAAATAATATACCATCTATGAACACAACAACAAACTTATCCAAGTATGGTCTAAAATTTCTGTTCATTAAGTCTATAAATTTAGTTGGAGCATCAGTTAAACTGAAAGGAATTACGAGGAACTCATAGTGTCCATACCTTGTTCTGAAAGTAGTTTTCGGCACATCAGACTCTTTCACCCTTAGTTGGTAGTATCCAGATAATATTGTTGCCCTTTTTATAATGCCCTGAATTTTGGGCCTAGAATTATTGGGCCTTGAGTATGGATCAGTAACGAGGCGGTACATGAGTATTTAATTGTGTAAGAAAATGACACAAATTTCATGTTTGCTTTAATGGCTAAACTGATTTGGGTGTGTTTAAGGTTGCAAGGGAGCCTGGGTTCAAGACTTGGCTCTTGCAAATTCATTTTGGTTTTCTTTTAAATGAACCTGGCCTTTGGCCTATAGACTTTATAATTAATTGAGGGTAAAACATGTCACAAAAAGCCTTATGGCTTGGTGGCAAGTGGCGTGACTTGGCAACTAAGTGAGCATGGGTTCGAGTCCCAAGTAATGTAAAAGGAATTTTCTTTTATGACTCTGTGGCATGAGAGGTGGAGTTTGATTCAAACCCTGCATAGGTGGTTGGAGACTTGGTCAAATGTGATATGGATAAAGGTTGGTAGGGATTTGAGGGTAGAAAATATGGAGGGATAAGAGGAGAAAATTGTGGAGTTGGGTGGGGGAAAGGTGTTGGCTGAATTTGGGTATCCTTGGGATGTTCATTTTCTGTAATTTGTGTTTTTAGTAGGTGTCGATTTTCCTCTTGGTCAATTTGGGAGTTTTGTATTTTTGGTCTTTCACTCTAGTGCCGATTTCTCTAGTAATCACTTGTGCTTTTTTGGGATTTGGTCAGTGCAAGTCTGTTGTTCTGAACCTTAAGTGTTGATATACCAAAAGATTTGTGTCGTTCCTTCTCAAACTTTTTCTCTCTTCTTTGTTTCAACTGCTGCCAAATCACCCATTAGTGAGTTGCTTCTTCTACCATTCCTTGCTTATGCTGAATAAGTTGGACTCTACATTATTTCTCTTTCAATCTCTCCTTAGCCAATTGTCTTTCCTTTCTGTATTGGTTCTTTCTTTTCTTCTTCTGTATTACTTCTAACCTGAAGGTGTCCTTTGGTGTTTGTAAAACTCTTGAAGGCCAAATATTTGTTGCTTAATCTTTTCTTTTCTATTCGAATTCTCCATCCCCCCTTCTTGTGTTCCTTTTTCTTTTCTTCTTTTTCTTAAGAGATACCCGAATGCTATTGGTTGTCTTTTCCCATTGGTTTTTCCTTGACCAATTATAGAGTCCCTCATTTCTTCAGGTGCGTGCCTGTTTAAGCATCTGGCCTTTGTCGAGTGGCCTACCTTTTTCTTGTTCTTCTGTTGCTATCAGATGATTTTGGGTAAGTATTCTTATTGCTTAATTCTATTTCTTACTCCTTTATATTATTTATTTTTTCTCCTATTAAACCAAACGATTCGATTTATGGTTACTAATTCTTTGCTCTCTTTTGTGTGTTTGGGGGTTCCAAAACTCTTGTAAAGTAAAAGAGGGACTATCGAGTGTTCGAAGGCGTCAAATCTTTCTTTTGGCATTCAATCAGAAATTGAAGTAAGTGGGCTATTAAGCGATGTTTATCGATTCTAGTTCAAGATCATACAGTTGTTGAATAATGGAATCTTTTGCTAATATAGCAATTCGGAAGGAAAGGGTGTAGTCTTTTTCGATTAACTTTTAAGCAGATCACTCGCATTGTGGTTAAGGATCAACATTCATAGGTTAAGCGTACGAGCCGCGAAAAAGGTGTGTAATCATACACCCAGTCTTGTTACCGTCAAAATGCTAGATAAATGGGTGTATTCACACTCTTGGGTTAATGAGAATCGGCAAATGCCGAAAAGCCAAAAAGCTAGTACTACAATTTTTTAGGCGTACGGTAAGCCAAGCCCATAAATCATGGGCGATAGACTGTAGAGGCCACCATGAGCATTCTCGTGATATTGGGCCGTTATGGGCTATATGAGCCTGATGGGCTTCTAGACCCCACATGAACGAAATCCTTGATAAGTGGCAAACATTCAACTAGGCCTTGTATATCACATTACCGAGGTAGAATTTGGACTAAATGGGCCACACGAGTGTGTGGACCCTTGGGTCGTGTCGTGAGTCTTAGGCCCATCTAAACTTTTATGACTGTTTAGGTTACATGAGTCGCTCGAGGTGACTATAGACCTTTTGTTGGGTCAACAAGAGTGCCTAAAACCCATTCTGATAGAAATGGCCAAAATACCCCTAAGGGGTAAAAATACTGTTTTACCCCTAATTGACGAAATGACCGTTACACCCCTAATGGTGGGTTGATTGATGTGTGTATGATATGTATATAACTGATACCGAACATGACATCCTGTATCCACGTATGATATTATGACATGTCATCCTACATGGGGTTGGGTTGTTAATAACGGAGGAAGTGTTATGGTTTGTAGCCATCCTGTTCAAAGCTTACTGCCTTTCTGCTAATGGCTTTTAGCCATACTGTATCTAGCAGTGTTGCTGCGGTATTTAAGACTTTTAGCCATTCTGTTTATGGCTTTGAGTCATTCTGTTAACTTAGTGTCGCAACCAGTGCTAAGCTTGATGTGTTGGCTGGGCGGGTCGATTTTATCCCCACATGGTGTGTTGGTTGGATTGGGCTGGGATTTTTGTTTGCATTTCTGCATCTGATACTGATACTATTTTGGGCTTAGGCCCACCTGATTTTGTTCTTGATTCTGTAATGGGCCAAGGTCCACATGATACTGTTTACTATGATGTGCTCAAGCCCAATCTAATACTGTATTCTATATGACTGATTGTTTGTTTATTAAGGGATTACACACTGAGTTTTTGTAAACTCACCCTTCTATCTAACTGTACAGATAATTGATAAACAATAAATTATACATATTTTTACCTCATGTTTAGCTTAATTTCTAGATGAATTATTATCAATTTTGTGAGAATTGGTGCTCTTAACCCTTCAATTTCATGTTGTATACTTAGGAGAGCATAGGGAAGAGAAAAGAACGAAAAATGAACCAAAAACAAAGAAAATTGGCCAAAGTGTGAAAACAACACGGCCAAAAGAGTAATCACACGCCGTGGCACACGGCCGTGCCACATACGGTCCAACACGGCCCAGCCCCGACAAGCACAACCAGACCACACGATCGTGCCACCCTCAACAGGCCCACACACGGCCTCTTGTCTATCCACACAGGCGTGGCACACGAGCGTGTCCCTGTCGTGAGGAAGTGCAATTTCACTTGAATTTGGATACTTAGAGGCTAAGAAAGCTATCTCAAAGCTTTATATAAAGACCCTAGGAGGCAGCTCTAAGGGGGTACTCTTTTCTCCCAAAAGGAGCACCATATTTCTGCCAGCACAAGGAGTGAAAACAAGGAATTACTCCAAGGGAAGCCGATTGATTCATCTCAGAAGCCAGAATTCTACATCAAGACAGAGGATCTCCCTAAATTCCGTCAGGGGTTTTTGGGTTCTTTATGTTTTGTTATCTTATTTCTTCTGAGATGTTTGCTTTATTAATTATGAACTAAACCCCTCAAATACTTGAGAGGGATGAAACCTAAGACAGATCTTGTTATTATTTATTCTTGAATTATATGATAAATACTTGAATTGTTCTTAATTATGTGTTCTTCATTCTTGATTTAGTAGTCCTAGGTATTACTTCAAGAAACCGATGTGCTTAGGCAGAGGAGCAAAAGTCCCTGTTGTAAGAGTAGATCTACCATAATTAAGTGGAGTTGCATGCAACCCTAGACATAGGGCAACATAAATCTACCGGATTAGGGTCAAACCTAATAGGGGGATCCATAGATCGAATTAATGCAACCTAGGGGTGTTAACTAGAAAGAAACCTTAGTTAAACAACCTACGATTAGTTGTTCTTATCCTCAACGGAGGTATTAACATAGGTTAGGGATCTCCCTTGAGTATTGCCCATATCAATTAGCTTTCCCGAGAGTTTTTCCCCAATTTAATTTTTGTGCATTCTTAGTTTAGTTTTAGAATTAGTTTCATACAAACCTCTTTTACTTTTAGGTTAGATAATAGAAAGGAAGTGAGTACTAGTACTTTTAGTTCCCTTGGGTACGATAACTCGATCTTACCACTAAACTATACTACTGTTCGATAGGTGCGCTTGCCTTAAACTCGTGATATTAGTTAGTTTTTGGTGTGATTAGTTTTTATAAATTTTATTACTACATATCACGCGATATCAAGTTTTTGGTGCCGTTGCCGGGGAACTAAAATATTACAAAAACTCGATTTCTATTACTTTAGCCATTACTATATTTATTTATTTTCAGTTTTTATTTATTTTTATTTTTATTTTTATTTTATTCTATTTTAATTTTCTTTACTTTTTCCTTCTAGGTATTTCTAGTTTATGACTAGAAACAACCCGGCAGGGCCATTACTTTTTAACGAAGATTTAGAAGTGACAGTTCGTAGAACTCGCAGAGAGATCAAACGAAGCCTACATTATCCAGAACAAGATCAATAACAAGAGCCAGAACTTATAGAAGAGATGGAAGCAAATCAAAACATTCAACCACCTCCAGCACTACCCACAGAACAAGATGAAGCTCCTCGTACTATGTATGATTATGCTAAACCTAGTTTGGCTGGTACTCAAACTAGCATTATTAGACCTGCCATTGCTGCTAATAATTTTGAATTAAAACCTAACACTATTTAGATGATCTAGCAATTTTGTGCAGTTTGATGGTTTACAGGATGAAGATCCAAATTCACACATAGCCAATTTTTTGGAACTTTGTGATACTTTTAAAATTAATGGTGTTTCTGATGATGCCATTCGTCTAAGGCTATTCCCATTCTCTTTGAGAAATAAAGCCAAACTGTGGTTAAATTCTTTACCACGAGGCTCAATCACTACATGGGAACAGATGACCGAAAAATTTTTACTTAAATATTTTCCTCTAGCTAAAACAGTTAAAATACGAAACGATGTCTCTTTTTTTGTGCAGATGGATTTAGAAACTCTTTACGATGCCTGGGAGAGATACAAAGATCTTTTAAGAAGGTGCCCTCATCATGGACTACCTTTGTGGCAACAAGTTCAAACCTTTCACAATGGTTTGAATCCTTCAACAAGGCAAATGATTGATGCAGCCGCAGGAGGAGCAATCAACAATAAAACATCCGAAGCAGCTTATGAGTTCATAGAAGAGATGTCACTGGATAACTATCAGTGGCAAGTCATGAGGACAAAGTCAACAAAAGCCGCATGAGTTTATAATATTGATGCTGTCACTATGCTTACTAACCAAGTAGAACTTCTAAATAAAAAGTTCGATAATTTTGTTGGTTCTACGCAGGCACAACCGGTGATGCAGTGCGATGCAACCCCAGGAAATATGTTCAATCCAGACTACTCATCTTATGGACACAGCATAGGAACTGAGCAAGCCAACTACATGGGTAACAATTCTAGATCTCAAAATAACCCTTATAGTAACACTTACAATACAGGTTGGAGAAATCACCCCAATTTTTCATGGGGAGGACAAGGAAATCAAAGACAACAACCTCCTCTGGGATTTCAGCAGCCACCACCACAACAAGAGAAAAAGCCGAATCTTGAAGAGATGTTCACAAAATTTATGGCCGCATCAGAAACCCGTTTTCAAAACACTAAAACGGCACTAAAAAACCAACAAGCATCAATTCAAGGGCTTGAGAATCAAATCGATCAACTTGCGAAATTAATTTCAGAGAGACCACAAGGTGGACTACCAAGTAACACTGAGCCAAATCCCAGAGAACATGTCAAAGCAATTACTTTAAGAGATGAGAAAGTACTAGCTGAACCAGAAAAGAAGTTTGTTCAAGAATCTCCAGAAGACAAGGTAGAGGAACCCAAGGAAAACACTCCACCAACACTCAAGGAATACAAACCGCCTATTCTATATCCAGCAAAGTTGAAGAAAGACCGTACAGACGCTCAATTCGGTAAATTTCTTGAACTTTTTAAACAATTACACATTAACTTACCTTTTGTTGAAGCAATTTCACAGATGCTGAAGTACGCGAAGTTCCTTAAAGAACTTCTAACATATAAAAGGAAGTTGGAAGAATTAGCCACAGTGGAATTCAACAAGGAATGCTCAGCTATTCTCCAAAATAAACTACTGACAAAACTTAAAGATCCAGGGAGTTTTACTATTCCTTGTTTAATTGGTAGTTTAATTATTGATAAAGCCTTAGCTGATTTAGGTGCTAGCATTAATCTAATGCCTTACAAAATGTTCAAGCAACTAGGTTTAGGGGAACCAAAGCCTACTAGGATGAGTATTCAACTAGCTGATAGATCTGTTAAATATCCTAGAGGAATCATTGAAGATGTGTTAGTAAAGGTAGATAAATTTATATTACTGTTGATTTTGTTGTGCTTGACATGGATGAGGATATTGAGGTGCCTTTAATTTTGGGACGTCCATTCTTAGCAACTGATGGAGCTGTTATCGATGAAGGGGATGGTAAATTAGTACTTAGAGTTGGTAAGGAAGAAGTCGTTTTTAAAATCTATGATGCCATGAGATTTTTTAAAGAACAAGATGATTCCTGTTATTTTGTTGATATTATTGATTACTTTTTTCAAGATAATTTTCAGGAACTTTCTCTCGCAGACACGTTGGAACTATGTCTTATTCAAGGTGGGGGGAAGATGAAGCCACCACTGAAATTGAAGAAGTAAGAAAGGAGGTAGATTCTAATGAAATTATCACGAGACACATAAGTTATGAAAGTATAAAGATGAATGATGAGTTGAGACAGAAACCTTCCATTGATGAACCCCCTAAATTAGAGTTAAAGCAACTGCTAGATCATTTAGAATATGCCTTTCTATGGGAAGATTTAACTTTACCAGTTACTATCATATCAGATTTGAGCATTGCAGAAAAAGGGGAACTCCTCCATGTGTTAAGGGAGCACAAGCAGGCTATATCTTGGAAAATTTCAGATATTAAGGGAATTAATCCTTCTTTTTGCACCCACAAAATTTTAATGGAAGATGAATATAAACCATCGGTGCAAGCTTAGAGACGATTGAATCCCAACATGAAGGAAGTCGTAAAAGTCGAGGTAATTAAACTTCTAGATGCAGGCATTATTTATCCTATTTCTGATAGTTCTTGGGTAAGTCCTGTGCAGGTTGTTTCTAAAAAGGGAGGCATGACCGTGGTGTCTAATGACAAAAAAGAGTCAATACCTACAAGAACAGTCACTTGATGGAGAGTTTGCATTGATTATAGAAAGCTGAATGATGCAACTCGAAAAGATCATTTTCCCTTACCATTTATTGATCAGATGTTGGAAAGATTATCAGGTCACATGTATTATTGTTTCTTAGATGGCCTCTCTAGTTACTTCCAAATCTCGATAGCTCCAGAAGATCAGGAGAAAACAACATTCACATGTCCATACGGTAGGTTTGCTTATCGTAGAATGCCTTTTGGTTTATGTAACGCTCCTGCTACTTTTTAACGATGCATGCTAGCTATCTTCAACGAATTCGTGGAAGACATCATGAAGGTATTTATGGATGATTTTTTATTTTTTGGTAATTCTTTTCAACTGTCTTAATAATTTAAAACGTGTTTTGATAAGATATGAAGAGACAATTTTAGTGCTAAACTGGGAAAAATGCCACTTTATGGTTCAAGAGGCTATTGTATTAGGACATAAAATTTCTAGTAAAGGGATAGAGGTAGATAAAGCAAAAATCAAAACCATTGAAAAATTACCTCCCCCTAATTCAGTTAAGGCTATAAGAAGCTTTTTAGGACATGCCGGTTTTTATCGCAGATTTATTAAAGATTTTTCTAAAATAGCTAAGCCTTTAACAAAGTTACTAGAAAAAGACGTGCTTTTCAATTTCGACCAAGAATGTTTAGAATCTTTTAACACTCTTAAGGAAAAGTTAGTCAATGCCCCGATTATGATTTCACCTGATTGGAATCTACCTTTTGAACTAATGTGCGATGCAAGTGATTTTGCAGTAGGTGCAGTTTTGGGACAGCGAAGAGACAAGCACTTTCAACCAATTTATTATGCTAGCAGAACTTTGACAACCACTCAAGCAAATTATACTACCACAGAAAAGGAATTGCTAGCCGTTATTTTTGCATTTGACAAATTCAGATCTTATTTGATTTTGTCAAAAGTCATTGTTTATACTAACCATGATGCTCTTCGCTACCTTTTAACTAAAACTGATGCAAAACCTCAATTAATAAGATGGATTCTATTGTTATAGGAATTCGATTTAAAAATAAAGGATAAGAAAGGAGCTGAAAACTTGGCAGCAGATCACCTTTCAAGACTAGAAAACACACAACCCAAGTACCTCAATAAAATAAATGACTTGTTTCCTGAAGAACAACTCCTAGCCTTAGCAGATGCAGTAGTTCCTTGGTTTGCTGATTTTGCAAATTATTTAGCAGCTAACATAACCCAAAAAGGGCTGACCCATCAGCAAAAGAAGCGATTCTTCGCTGATGTGAAAATCTACTTTTGGGAAGATCCTTTTTTTTTTTCAAATTTGTGCAAATCAGGTTATTCGAAGATGCGTTGCTGAAACAAAAGCATACCAGATTTTAAATCATTGTCATTTAGGACCTACAGAAGGACATCACAGTGGAGCTAGAACTGCTCATAAGGTACTCGAATCAGGCTTTTACTGGCCTACACTTTTCAGGGATGCCAATAGGTATGTGACCTCTTGTGATAAATGCCAAAGAACAGGTAATATTTCTCAACATAATGAAATGCCTCAGAGCTATATACTTTCACGTGAAATATTTGATGTATGGGGTATTGATTTCATGGTCCATTCCCTACTTCATTTGGGAATAAGTAGATTATATGACAAAATGGGTGGAAGCCCAAGCCTTACCTACTAATGATGCTAGAATGGTAGTACGATTTTTGAAGAAACTTTTCTCTCGATTTGGAACACCTAGGATAATTATTAGTGATAAGGGCACCCACTTTTGCAATGCCCAATTTGAAAAAGTTTTAAAAAGGTATGGAGTACACCATAGAACAGCTACCCCTTATCATCCACAAACCAGTGGCCAAGTCGAAGTGACAAATAGGGAACTAAAATGCATCTTAGAGAAAAAAATAGAAACAAATAGAAAAGATTGGTTAAGAAAGATAAACGATGCTTTATGGGCCTATAGAACTGCTTTTAAAACACCCATAGGTACATCTCCCTATAAACTTGTCTACAGAAAAAGTTGTCATCTGCCATTTGAACTTGGACATAAAGCATTCTGGGCTATTAAATTTTTAAACCTTGATTTTAAGCTTACAGATGAGAAAAGATTAATGCAGTTAAATGAGCTAGATGAATGGCGTTGCAATGCCTACGAGAGCTCATGACTATATAAGGAAGCCATGAAGCGACATCTGGCAAACGACTGAAACAACCTAAGTAGTTCAAAACGGGTGATCTTGTCTTACTCTACAACTCCAGGCTGAAACTATTTCCTGGAAAACTCAAGTCAAGGTGGTCAGGTCCATTCACTGTTAAAATTGTCTTTCCATATGGCACAATTGAGGTGACTCACCCTAACCACGGTACGTTTAAGGTAAATGGCCATAGGCTTAAACACTATAGAGGTGAGAATTTTAAAGATAATAGGGAGGGGCTTCAGCTCCACGAAATCCCTTCATGATACATCCAGGTAGAGTCGAGCTTAAACTCTAAATAAGCGCTTCTCGGGAGGCAACCCGAGCACTAACTTAGTAACTTTTCCTTTTAATTTTAATTTTAGTATTTTTTATGCCTCAACTAACCCTTTTTAAATGCAAAATTTTAGGACCACATGGCCATGCCCATAGGCGTGTCCAAGGCCGTGTGAACACTTAAAGCAGAGACACGGTCGTGCACCCAGGCTATGTGTAAACAGAGCACAATTTTCTCAAAAATACGGGCTACCGACAAATCGACACGGCCGTGCGACATGGCCGTGGCAACCTTTCAACATAGACATGGGCTTACACAAAGCCACACGCCCGTGTCCCCAGACCGTGGCCAACACTGTCGATTTAGACACGGCCGTGTAACTACCTACACGATCGTGTGAATAACGAAAACCTCATCGCAAATGGCCGTGTGGCCCATCACATGACCGTGTGAAAAGTGAACGAGAATGTAAACGGCTGTGCGAAATGGCCAATACGGACTTGTACTTCGAACCAGGCGCGCCAAAACCACTGAATTTCGAATCACACGGGCAAAACCTGAGTCACATGGGCGTGTTCCATTCCCCTGTGACCCAAAAACTATAAATAGGGGCCACTATTCATCCTCTCCCTCACTCAAACCCTAAAATTTTTCTCCCCTAACCACCATAAACACTGCCGCCGATATTCAAAACACCACCATGCTCGTATAGGACTATCCCACGCCCGTGCAAAGCGCCCCATGACCGTTCAATCCTTGCCCCGTGCACCTCTCCCATTTGGTTCTATTTTCTCATTTTTCTCTCTAATTTTTACTAATCTATTTTATTTATTTTTATATCATGATTATTTTTAAATTTAGAATTGATTCAAGCATGGAATTAGTTACACTAGAATGAATAATCTAGAATATTATAGAACATTTCATGATTGCATGCTACTTAAAATCACACTTGATTGCCATTTTTCTCATGCATTTAGTATAAATACATACTCATGTTGCTTATTTTTTATATCATGGATAAATTATATTATTTAAGTTAGTCCCCATTTTATGTTTTTAGGAACATCGTTATTTTCATTGTATTTCATATATAGTCAATTTCATTTCAATTTTAGGACTAATGCCTGTTATTTCATTTTTAGATATCATGTCATCATCACGCGACAAAAGAGCTGCTGCCCCACCTTCTAAAAAACGAAAGGGGCCCGGTAGTTCATCATCGAGGTCCACCTCTGAAGCTCGCCATCCGTTCATAACATTCACCCAAACCTCCCAAGAAGAATTGTTTTAGATTTTACGGGAACGCACCTTGAGCACTGATCAATGCATTGAATGGGATGCACTGGAGCAAGTTAACCTTGCTGATTTAGTCCGAGCCCTACTAATGACGGATCCTTAGGAGCAGTTCTTCTGGATCATAGAGCCCATATACCTTGAACTCACTCTAGAGTTCTGCTCCACTTTCCATCTGCAGACCGTCATGAGCCAGTTTGATGACCCCGGCACGATCCAATTTTGCCTAGGAGGTCGTGTACGCCACCTTAGTGTACCAGAGTTTGGCTCAGCTCTTGGCCTCTACACGGAGCAATTCATGGAAGAGGAAGACTACCCTATGCTTTCCCGACGCATCCACCTCAAACCCGTAGACTGTTGGCACAACATCGCCCTTAGTTTTTCCTCCTACGACCCTAGTTGCACAAAGGCGATCGCTCTCCCCCCGTCATTGATGTACCTTCACGCTCTTCTCGCACATACTTTGACAGGTAGATGGGAGAGCACAGGCGTCGTCTACACCCATGACACCTGTTTTTATGGAGCATGGTGAACACGCACCCTATCGACCTCGCCTACTTTATCGCGCACGCAATGCAGCACCAGACCGAGCGTCATCGCAGGGGCGTCATATCCAAAGGCCCATACATTACACGCTTGGCCCGTCACTTCGAGCTCCTTAACACAGCGGCCCAGACATCCTCCTACACACTCATCGGCCAGATGTCCCCTCAGGGCATCCAAATTATGCACTATATGAAGATGATCCAGCGGAGGCCAGGAAGTGACCCTTTTCAGTACTGCCTTATCCAGGAGGCCGAGGATCCAGAGGATATTCCTGATGATGTCCCACCACCGGAGGAGGATGCACCTACCGAGCCACCACCCCCTCGTCGCCCATCTCATGCAGTAGCCACCTATGCTGACATATCTGAGCGCCTATCCCAATTTGAGCAACAATGCTTCCAGCGCTTCAACCATATCGACGCCACACTATAGCAGATATGCCATCACCTTCACATCACTTCACCACCGCCACCGCATGATCCACCTGAGGATTAGAGAATTCTATTCCTCTTAACTTTATTTTTATCTTAATTTTTACTTAAACACTGATCCCTATCTTTACCTTCTCTTTTCTTCTAACTTCTTTCCTTTTTAGTTTTACTTTTATTTTCTTTCATTTTATCTTTTTCATTATTTGAATATTAGTATTTTTAGAACTTTATTTTATTTTATTTTATTTCCTTTTCATATCAGCCAACCCCTAACAAGTAATCTCTCTTGATCCAAATTCCCCACGACTAATAAATACATTCGTAGTTTCAAAGGAGCTCTACAGCTCAAATCTATATGGAAATGGGAACACCCTGCCACAACTGCCGGCTCTTCCAATTCCAATATCCGTCTCACAAATTCATCCAAAATTCAGGGAGTTTCATGTCTTTCCCCATCTTATTATCTTGTGCTTCTATTGCTACTAATGTTATCTTTGTACATTGAGGGCAATGTACATCTTAAGTGTGTGGGGGAAACTTACTTCAGTCATTAAATTCTCCTTGGAATCCCTAAATTTTCTTCTAATTTGTTGCATTGTTCTCAAATCTGCATTATCTTTAGTCTCCTATTAGGAACGAATTCTGATTGATTTATAATTTCTATTAATATGTTGAGAATTAAGACATAGATGCTTGTACTTTGATTATTCAAACTTTAAAACATTAGGGAATCAAGCATGATAAGTTGAAAATTTTGAGAACCCTATTTTTTTCATAAGTTAATTTCCTGAATTTTAAGTGTTATCTTGAGATTTGAAATTCGTAGGTTTGACATCAAAAGCCATAATTCTGGTGAGATTTTTTAGCCTTTTGAGCATACATTCTTTCGTGCTCACTTTTATTATTGCTTTGAGTGAGTCAATACTAATTTGTTATTCTAGAACTTGCTTAGATTATACATATCGAGACCACATCATTGATTTCATATACTGAGATGATAAAGGCATCTAGGATTTAACCCACTTACTTCATAAAAGCCTACCTCCATAAATTAACCCCTAGTGAACCCTATTGAGCCTAACAACCTATTCTTTGACTTACCCCTAATATTAACCAATAACCTATTTTTTTTAATTCCATTCAATTATTTTGACCCCTATTTTTATCGAGATTTGAGTTGAAATTTTCATCTAGCTTTATTCTCTTTTCCAAATTGTAAAGTTGTAACTATTCAATTTATTGTATTATAGTTGAATTGTTAAAAAAAAATGTATGTATGAATTCAGTTGTAATCTGTAATAGTTCAAATAGTTTTTGCATATTTCTATTTTAAGGCTACCAAGGCGGAAATGATGTTATCATAAGAATTAGCTCGAGAAATATGTTCCAGTGATAGAGATTTTTCTAGCTAGATAATTTTTTAGTTCAATCTCGATTCTAACCTTTCTTTTTCAGCTTGTGACAACACCCTTAACCAAGCCCCATTACGACCGTTAAAAGACCTTTTGATTGATGTATCATATCAAACTATAGTGGTGGAGATTTGATCTTCTTGCAAGCCTATGGTAATAACTTTTCAGGTTGACTAGAGAGTACTTAATTCCTGAACCCTAAACACCTTGAGTGGATAGAGTGAATCTTTAGTAAGGATGCCAAATCTTGTTAATTTTGATCAAGAGATAGTTACTTAGGAGCAAGGAATAAAACTTATGTTTCAATGATAAAATTCTCAACTTAAAGTAATTAAATCTTTAATGTTCTTCTAATTGAATTTTAATTGTATGACTACTTGTGAATTAGTTTGAAAAATTATTGATCAAGATTGTAAGTTGAGAGGAATGATTCTTAATTAGGGATTGAGATTTTGCTTGAGGACAAGCAAAGGCTTAAGTGTGGGGCATTTGATAAACGATAAATTATACATATTTTTACCTCATGTTTAGCCTAATTTTTGAATGAATTATTATCAAATTTGTGAGAATTGGTGCTCTTAACCCTTCTATTTCATGTTGTATACTCAAGAGGGCATAAGGAAGAGAAAAGAACGAAAAATGAACTAAAAACAAAGAAAATGGGCCAAAGTGTGAAAACAACATGGCCCAAGGAGTCACCACACGGTCGTGGCACACGGCCGTGCCACATAAGGTCCAACACGGCCCAGCCCCGACAAGCACGGCCAGACCACAGGGTCGTGCCACCCTCAACATGCCCACACACGGCCTCTTGTCGATCCATACAGGCGTGGCACACAAGCGTGTCCCTGTCGTGAGGAAGTACAATTTCACTCGGATTTGGATACTTAGAGGCTAAGAAAGGCATCTCAAAGCTCTATATAAAGACCCTAGGAGGTAAGTCTAAGGGGGTGCTCTTTTCTCCCAAAAGGAGCACCATATTTCTGTCAACACAAAGAGTGAAAGCAAGGAATTACTCCAAGGGAAGCCGATTGATTCATCCCAGAAGCCAGAATTCTACATCAAGACAGAAGATCTCCCTAAATTCCTTTAGGGGTTTTTGGGTTCTTTATGTTTTGTTATCTTATTTCTTCTGAAATTTTTGCTTTATTAATTATGAACTAAACCCCTCAAATACTTGAGGGGGATGAAACCTAAGACAGATCTTGTTATTATTTATTCTTGAATTATATGATAAATACTTGAATTGTTCTTAATTATGTGTTCTTCATTCTTGATTTAATAGTCCTAGGTATTACTTCAAGAAACCGATATGCTTAGGCAGAGGAGCAAAAGTCCCTGTTTTAAGTGTAGATCTACCATAATTAAGCGGAGTTGCATGCAACCCTAGAGATAGGGCGACATATATCTGCCGGATTAGGGTCAAACCTAATAGGGGGTCCATAGATCGAATTAATGCAACCTATGTGTGTTAACTAGAAAGAAACCTTAGTTAAACAACCTAGGATTAGTTGTTCTTATCCTCGACAGGGGTATTAACATAGGTTAGGGATATCTACGGATCAAGTCAAGTGAAGAAACCGTCTAGTTTAAGAAGTTAATAACAAGTGAAGTTAGGTGGATTCTCTCTTGAGTATTGCCCATATCAATTAGCTTTCCCGAAAGTTTTATCCCCAATTTACTTTTTGTGCATTCTTAGTTTAGTTTTAGAATTAGTTTCATACAAACCTCTTTTACTTTTAGGTTAGATAATAGAAAGGAAGTGAGTACTAGTACTTTTAGTTCCCTTGGGTACGATAACTCGGTCTTACCGCTAAACTATACTACTGTTTGATAGGTGTGCTTGCCTTAAAATCGTGATTTTAGTTAGTTTTTGGTGTGATCAGTTTTTATAAATTTTATTACTACTTGTCACGTGATATAAGTAATCCCCAGTCTTAGGCAATTTGGAGCCACGAGGGACTCAGAGGTGGCCACACGATCGCTGATGTTTTGCTTTAGACTTAATTATTTAAATTCCATTTTGGGCTATTAATTTTGTAATAAGGCCATTTGTGGTTTAATTACTCATTGGGTTTTTTACGTTTCTATTTTAAAGTGGCTAGCTAGGAAATGGCTAGATTTTCAAAATAATAATTGTTTTCAAAAACGCTAAAAAAAACACAAGTTTTATGTTTCAAATTGTAGAAGTTTTCACGATTTAAAATAACTTGAAGTAACAATGTCGGATTTCAGGTAAAGGTTTTTAACGAGATGATTTGCTAAAGAATAACAAAAGAGTTTTCAACTTGGAAACAAATTTTTATCGGTCGGTACAAGTTTTTCCAAAAAGCACTTCAATGTGACATGCCAGATTCGGCCATAACTTCTAGGCCAGGTTTGGGGTGTTAAACATTTTAATTGATCAAATAGATCATCAGTTCTTGGTAAGGGGTACTTGTTCTTTATTGTCACCTTGTTGAGTTGCCTATAGTTGATACAAAGTCTCATCGATCCTTCCTTTTTCTACACAAACAACTACGCAAATCCTTTGTCTGTCAACGCTTGTAGCTGAACTTTCAATTCCTTTAGCTCAATCAAAGCCAACCTATATGGGGCTATAGATATCGGGGCAGTCCCTAGCAACAAGTCGATGGCAAACTCTATCTCTCTGGCAGGACATATCCCTGGCAATTCCTTTAGAAATACATCTAGGAATTCAAAAACTACCGGTATTGATCCTACTTTCAATTCGGACTCTTTCGTATTCAATACATGTAACAGCTCGAATTAAAGGCTAAACAGAATAGTGGTTTTGAAACCATGAATCTGAGGTCTAAAAATATTTTTGCCAATTGAGTCTTGATATTAATTGGGTGATTGAATGTTTGTGTGAAATGTTGGTAGGTGAATTCTATTGTTTGCATGTCCCAGTTGATAGGTTCGACTAAATTCCAATAGGTGAAAAGTATGTGTTTTAATTCATCAAAGTGCTTGATTTAAATGGGGATTTATATTTGAGGTTCTTATGTGGTAATTAGACCATTTGATTTGAGTTTGGACAAAAACACTCACGGAAGGGAAAAATTTTTAAAGAAGGGCATGAGACGCATTTTGGTCATTCGGATAATTAAAGAAAGAAAAAAGGAAAATAAGTCAAAGTTGGTGCCCATCTTCTTTCTCTTGGCCGAAATTTGTAAGGACACCATAGCTAGGGTTTTGTCATCTTTTCAAGCTCCAAGTAAGTGACTCCAAGCCCTATTTTTAATGCCCTTTGTATTTTTAAAACCCTCGTAACTTGCTCTAGCTATTTCTACCACTAGTTTGAGCTAAGGTTCATTTTTAAAATTTTATCCATGGATGACCTATATGCATTTTGATGCCTATTGGTAGAATATGAAAGATTGAAGTGCGGTGAACAACTTTTACTAGGTGATTTTGGTGAAAAATTGTAAAAAGGACTTATTTGTAAAAGGTGAAATATTGTGTGCATAAATTGTGAAATGATGGAAATTGTAGGCTACTATAAGAGGAAAAATGGTTCGGCTAGGCTTAAAATACAAGAAAATGGGATGAAAATCATTTATCGAGTAGAGGGACTAAATTGTAAAATTTAAAAAGTTAGATGTCATGTTGTAAATTTTGCTATAGGAAGCTTTTGGACTGATTTGAGTAATGTGAGTATTGAATGGGTTAAATGTGTCATTATAGATCAAGAAGAACATGGAATTGACCTTGACTGAGGCAAAGGTAAGGTTTCGGACTAAACCGTAAGTTTGACGTATTTTATATCGAGGTAAGTTTATATGTAAATATAGTTTTTTTATTATAAAAAATATTTTGTTATACTACATGAGATGAAATTGAATATTGAATGGTGGTATAATACAAATTGTGAATTTTGGAAAATAGTAGGATTAAATGAGAAATTCCTTAGAGAACCTTCGGAATGAATGAGTGGAGCTATGTGCTGAAACCACTAAGACATGAGATTCATTTGAAAGGGTGGAGCTATGTGCTAAAACCACTCGTAAGTGCAACTGACTAGACATCGTGGAGCTATGTGCTATGACCACCAATAAAATGCATTGTATTGACATCGTGGAGCTATGTGATGTTACTACAATTAAAATGCATTGCGTTGATTTTATAGCGTGGAGCTACATGCTGTTGCCACGACTATAATGTATCGATTTAATAAGGTGGAGCTTTGTGATGAAACCACCAAGTATCGATCAATAGTCTGAAAGGTTCAACGAGACAAATTTAATAGGAGATGATTTGTATAAACATATGATGCATAAGTGCAGGGATGTTAGCAAGTGCGCATGTGAGTAAGTGGATATGTAAGCAAGGGTGTATGTGAGCATGTCATGGGTAAATAATTTACATGGGGTGTATGTGAACATTGGTAAGGTAAAAGTAAGTGAAGCCATGATGAGCATTAAAGTTGTGTTATGTTAAATTTTGAGTTTGAATTGAGTATGTTGTTATAATGTCAATTATTTTTATATAGACTAAGTACGATTAAAGCTTACCTCTTTTCTTTTTCCGTTGTCTTATAGTGTTGCCAAACCAGCTCGAATTTTAGAGAGCGTCAGAGGATCACCCACACTATCAAGACCCATTTTGGTATATTAAAATGTATTTTTGAATTATGGCATGTATAGGGACTTGGTTGTTTGTAGGTGTCAAGTAGTTTGGCTGGCATGTGGGTTCATGTCCTTTGATAAGTTATTTTGTATTAAGGCCATGTGATATGGCTAATGATGATATTGGTTTATACATCCATATGAGGTAATTCATAAAATGGTTGGGTTGATTTTGTGTGGATGAATTAATAAACGATGATTAATTGTTACATGTGGCTATAATGAGTGTCTAAAAGTGTTATGGTGTGTTGGGAAAAAAATTATGTAAGTTTATATGTGTTTTAGTGTATGAAATGGCTTGGAAAATAGCCTCACATAAGGCCACACGGTCGGTCACCATGGCCATGTGTGTAGGGTGTGTGAAATATGAATGAAATTTTCATAGATTCAGTACGTCACACGGTGTACTCACAAGGGCGTGTGCCATGGCCGTCTGAACAATTTTGCATGCTGACGTCATAAACAGAATACCTGAGTTTTTGCACACAGGGTAAGAACACGAGCGTGTCAAGGCCGTGTGAGGGACACATGCCAAGGACACAGGCGTGTACTCAACTGTGTGAAAACCTCTGTAGGTTCGAAAGGAACAATAAATTTGCAATAATTCAACACAGATTGGGGACACGGGCGTGTGTAATCACATGGCCTGCCCATTCGGGCGTGTCCCTGTCTCACACGGGTGTGTGCCCTATTTTTTTTTGCCAAATTTCCCAAAATTTTTCTAAGTTCTCGGTTTGGTCCCGAACCACTCCCAAATTATGTTTTGGGCTCCGTAGGCCCACTTTAAGGATTTATGACTTGTCATGAATAAATTTTAATTTGGAACGAAGTTTTATGGTTCGATTTTGAGTGATTGGTTATGCTATTGTCCTACAATACCTCGTACTCAGTTCCAGCATCGAACTCCGGTAAGTAGTGTTCCATTTAGTGGTATTAGAGCTATAGTTTAGTTAGTTCTCAGACTACCGTAGCATGTGTGTGAGTCTAGCTATAGATGCCATAAAAATATTGTAATAGTGTAATGACTCCTAACATTTCTAAACTGTGTTTTTTTATAGTAAGGGAACCTGACCGAGCAGCGGCTGATAATGCTGCGAGTAACGCGCTGGCTCCCGCACAAGGGACCATACCTGTAGAAAGTAGACATGAGACCTTGAGTCAAGGAGACGAGGCTCGAGATGCCTTTCTTTGAATGATGAGTGATTGGTACACTGATTTTATTAGAGCAAATCCAAATGCTTAACCCCCTCCTCCCCCACTTGTGCCACAACCAGTCCTCATAGCTCCACAGGGTATTGATGTGGTAAGATTGACAAAACCTCTAGTGGATAAGATACGTAAACAAGGGACTGAAGGGTTTATAGCTAATATTGATGATGATCCAAAAAGAGTAGATTTTTGGCTCGAGAATTCCATAAGGGTATTTGATAAATTATTTTGTACACCTAAGGAGTGTTTAAAATGGGTTGTATCCTTGTTGAAAGACTCAGCCTATCGTTGGTGGAAGACCTTGACATCTGTAGTCCCGAAAGAAAGATTAACATGGGATTTCTTTTTGGAGAAGTTCCGAAAAAATATATCAGTCGGTAATTTGTCGATCAAAAGCAGAAAAAGTTCCTTGAATTGAAGCAAGGTAAGATGACTATGGCTGAGTATGAATTTGAGTTCGTTAGATTTAGTAAATATGCACAAGAATGTGTTTCTACCAAGGCAATGATGTGTAAATGATTTGAGGATGGGCTTAATGAGGATATCAAAATGCTAGAGGGAATTGTAGAATTAAAAGAGTTTGTGGTATTGGTTGACAGAGCTTGTAAAGCTAAAGAGTTAAATAAAGAAAAAGGAAAGCTGCTATTGAGGCTCAAGACGCCAAAAAAAGGCCGATGAGTAAGTCGTTCCAATCTCAATCGAAGAGATCCAAAAAAATGAACCCCCGAATTATAGCTTTAGTCGAGTATTCTCATCGAGACAAGGGGAAATCGTATTTAGTGTAACACCTCAAACCTGGCCCAAACGTTATGGCCGAATCTGGCGGTGTCACATTGAAGGGTGACTCGTATAAATCATGTACTTATAAGACTTCAAAACAATCATTTGTTTCTGACCCGAAGAAGGGTTTGCTTTCAAAACAGCTTCATTAGAGAAATAATTCAGTATAAAAGGATTTCATTAGAAGGTTAGCTGATTTAAAAGTTCAAGTGAGTTTAAATAAGAGTTTCAAGTTTGAAAGTTAAAAACCCGAGTTTACAAATTATTTAATCCTTAAAATTTTATTTGATTTAGAAAACATGTTTAAATTTGGAAATTTAAGCAGTTATAAAAATAATAAAATAAAATCCAAGTCTAAGGTCAAACCGAAGGATAGAGGCCTTATTACAACCCATTAGCAAAATTAAAAATAGAAATAAAAACAATTACGACTACTAATTATTAAAGTAAATAGCGGCGTGGCCACCTTCGAGTCATTCCCCACGTCGAGCCGCCTACTGAGGGTCACCTGTAAAATTAAAGGAGGGATTGAGTTTTCAAAAACTCAGTGTGTACTACTCTCAAGAACACAAATCATGAAATAGAAATGTGGGCCTAAGCCCTATCCATTCACGGTGGCCTCTGGGCCTTAGCCCATAACGACCTCAGTTGGGCCCGAACCATATACAAATATCAAGATGATCATGCCATATGCAGTTACCCATAACCAACCTTGTACACCCCCTGCCAACCCTACACTCCTGTGGGGAGATACTCGACCCAACCATCCTTATACAACCGTTGTGACACCGATTGCGGCACCACTCATCGTTGCAGCAGAGCTGCTCGTGGCTTAAAAGCCTTTGCTGTAGCACAAGTTGCGCACTACTCATCGTTGCAGCAGAGTTGCTTGTGGCTTAAAGCCTTTATCGAATCCACAGTCATCAAGCGACTGTGCGACCCTTATATACACTTCCTCCAATCATATCCCCACCCATATGTAATATAATAGCACATGAATGCAAAAGATAACGTATATCGTGCATAAGTCATACTCATGGCAGGGGTATTTCAATAATTCTACCCTATAGGGGTATCTCAGCAATTCTACCCTACAGGGATATTTTAGTAATTCTACCCTATAGGGGTATCTCAGTAGTTCTACCCTATAGGGGTAGGGGTATCTCAATAATTTTTATCACCATGGGTCTAATTACGTGTCTTGTCCCGTCAACAACTCCTCGTTGGCTAAAGTGAACAAATACTATGCACCAGGTAGGATTGCAGAGAAGAGGAGGTGAGTCATTAAGACCGCTTAAGTACCAAGCTCTCCCTAGATTGTGGCACCACTCATCATTGCAGCAGAGCTACTCGTGGCTTAAAAGCCTTCATTGTAGCACCAGTTGCAGCACTACTCATCGTTGTAGCAGAGCTGCTCATGGCTTAAAGCCTTCGTTGTAGCGCCGGTTGTGGCACTACTCATCGTTGCAGCAAAGCTGCTCGTGGCTTAAAGCCTTTGTTGGATCCACGGTCGTCAAGCGACTGTGTGACCCTCATATACACTTCCTCCAATCATATCCCTGCCTATATGCAATATAATAGCACATGAATTCAACAGATAACGTATATTATGCATAAGTCATACTCATGGCACATAGGGGTATTTCAATAATTCTACCCTATAGGGGTATCTCAGTAGTTCTACCCTACAGGGGTATTTCAATAATTCTACCCTGTAGGGGTATCTCAGTAATTCTACCCTATAGGGATATCTCAGTAATTTTTATCATCATGGGTCTAATTACGTGTCTTGTCCCGTCAACAACTCCTCGTTGGCTAAAGTGAACAAATACTATGCACCAAGTAGGATTGCAGAGAAGAGGAGGTGAGTCATTAAGACTGCTTAAGTACCAAGCTCTCCCTAGATCCAATCCTAGATATGCATATACCTATTGCCACACTTTAACCTTATGACTTGTCCACAGTTACACTTAATTCGTTAATTAAGTTTTATGTTTGCTTAAGCAATCATTAGCTACTAGGCCTAAAAGTCCATTACCTAACCCTATCAAGTCCACATACATTTGAATAACCCATTGGGCTTAATCACCTTTATATGGCCCACTAGGCCCAGTCACATTTATATGGCCCATTAGGCCCAAATCTAATCCAAGCCATACAACCAACTTAATATGCTCGTCACTTATTAACATTCTACCAATTTCTGCTTATCTGGGCCAACGAACCTGTCGGGTCGATTTAGCCCATTCCTGCCCAGTTGGCCAGATAGTGGGCTGAGTCCATGGAATTGTGCAAGGAGCCTCTGTCACCATATCAGTATCTCCACACGAGCGTTCGCACGCTCGGGTGGTTGCCAGCACCAACCTTCTGTCTTTTCACCATTCCGGCTTTTTGGGATTTCGGCTTTTGTCGATTCATTGTGTGTGCGGTATTTGTACACACCTTTTTGAGATTCGGCACCCACGACCACCAATCTCCAACCTATAACCAGTCAAATTAAAAGTTAATCCTTTGCTGAACAACCATCTTCTTCTTTACCAAAACCCGAAACCATAAACATCCCTCACGTTCGATGTTTCGCCTCACTACCCCTTCACTTAATCGCTAACCACGATTAACTCCAAGATCTGCATTACCAGCATTCAACTAATGTGATCTACAATATAGGTGGTAAAATCTACACTTAAAGACTTATTGAACACCATATAAAGCAAAGTGACGCCCCCACTAACCTTGCTAACAAATCCCTATTTGAGTACTTACCATAAATGGTCCTTTACCATAATCGCAACCTTGAAGTGAGGGTATCCGATGTTGCCAAACGAAAAGGAGAGGGAATCGAGAAATAGCTTCAGCAAACCAAGGTTTGAAATATGGGTATAAATGCTAGTCGACAATGAAGAAAAGAAAAGAGTGGATCGGCCAAGGTGATAGAACAATTGGTCAGTACCTAAAAATATCGAAAAGATCTGGGTTTGAATAGGAAGTAGAGAAAAATAACAAGAAGGGAGTGCAAATGGCTTGAGAATAAAGGGTTGGAGTATTCGGCTTGATGAAACAAAAAGAGTGAAAGAGTCGAGAAAAGAGGAGTAGCAATATTCAGCTATGGAGAAAAAGGTGAGAACAAAAAGGATGCACCAAGGTCACCTTTTGGTGCAATTTCGGCAATACTACCCAACCAAAAGAAAGCTTCAATTTTAACGAAGGGAATATACCCCAAATGCTAAAAATTCAAGTATGAATTCGGCAAAAGCTACCTCTAAAACCCAAAGTCAGCACCTACCCAACCCCTAGCCAAATTTAACCTCACAATTACCACCCTAACTGCAACTCTCCCTCATCTCTTATCTCCTAAAATTTCTCCCCTTATCATGCCTTATCTTACTTTCATCACTCTTTCAGACTTGAAGGCCAATTCAAATTTCTTTCATGAAGAGTTTAACTCCCCTTCCAGCACCCATATGGCACAAAAACAAAATAATATCCCCTTATTACTCTAAGGGCCAATTCTGCATTGCTTTTCAAAAGCACTTCTGGTTCCAAAAGCACTTCTAGAAGAAAAGTTGTGCAGAACAAGCTGTTTTTGGCTGAAATTTTTAGCTTTTCAGAAGTGCTTTTCAAAAACACTTCTGAAAATGAGAAGCTAAAATTTTTAGCTTTTCCTTTCCCAAAAGCACTTTTAGTGCTTAATTACTTTTTCACCCCTCCATAACATAGTACTTTTTCTTTTTTTTCCTTGGTACTTAATTACAAATGTATTAAAATCATTAATTAAAAATAAAAAATATTTTTTAAAATACAAATTACAAATATTTAATAGTTATATTTAAATATTTAAAATATATTTTGTATATTCTAATTAAATTTTATAAATGATTAATATTTATTGCTTAAAAATATTTGAAATTTATATTTTATATATTAAAATATTAACAAGAAGTTATAATAATTTTTTTATATTCTTACTAAAATATAATAATATTAACTAATTTAAATATTATTTAAATACATATTTGTTACTTGATAATAACATGTCTAAAATGGATATTTTATTTCTCAAAAGCACTTTTTGACAGAAATGCTAAACACTCAAATTTTAAACTAAACTTTTCAAAAGCACTTCTCAAAAACACTTTTTCAGAGCACTTTCCAAAGGCACTTTTCAAAAGCATTGCCAAACTAACCCTAAGCAACGCTCGAACCATGGATCCCTAGCCTCTTAGTGTGATGCCACCTTCCTGCTCCACTTGTGGCGTCATTTAGCCACTTCACCACAAACCAATTTGTAACTTATTTCCTCTACATTTGTTTATAAACCCTACTACTTGAAGTCAGGGTTCCCCCTGAGGTTAACAATCAAAATTTCCAATGACATAACTCACTCCCAGGACTTCATAGAAACCCTATAATACCTCAAAATCACCTCCTAAACCATGCTAACATACAACCCACAACACCTCATGCAGAATTAAAAGTTTTCAGGACTTCCAGGGCGTTACAACTCTACCCCCTAAAAGAACTTTCGGCCTCAAAATTTACCTGATTCAAATAGCTAAGTGTACTATCACCGCATTGTCTCCTCCGGTTCCTACGTAGCCTCCTCGACATTATGGTTATGCCAAAGCACCTTGACTAGAGGTATGGACTTCCTCCTCAACATCTTAACCTCACGATCAACTATTTGAACAAGCTCCTCTTCGAAAGTTAGGTCTGGCCTAACCTCGATCTCCTCAATTGGCACGATATGAGAAGGATCTGAACAGTAACGCCCCAGCATAGACACATGAAACACATTATGGATTTGACTTAGCTCAGAAGGTAATTCCAACTGATAAGCAACTGGTCCAACCCACTTTAGCACCCGATATGGTCCAATGAACCTAGGGCTTAACTTGCCCTTCTGCCTAAACCTTTGTAGGATCGCCGGTGCCTCCAAGGCGCAGCGGAAAATTAGAATAATAAATTTTACCGGCGATCCATACCATGGATCCATGTGTAAGGAACGAATCGGGGTGATAAAGGTTTCGAAATTACCGAAACTTCAATCTGAGTAGACAGCGACGCCAAGGCAACAGGAATCCTGAAGCACTATCGAACCAAGCCGCAACCTTTAACGATGTCGGCCTCTACGTAGTCCACCCAATTGACAATGAACGGAAATCTCTCAGAAAACTATTTTCAGAGAGTATCACTTTTGACGGCTGCTAGGCCTCACTTTTATGGTTTCGGGATTGCCTATGTATATCCCCTTTAGGGTTTTTACCCTTGCCATATTTAAAACTTTGTGTTAATTGGTATATATTCATAATGAATATTTATTACCATAAATAATCCGAATCATAATAATCGTTATTAAATAAATATAATAACGTTTAACCGAAAATTATAATTACGTTAATTATAATAAAGATTTCGGTAAACTATATTTATTTAAATTTATATATATATGAACCAAAATCATATATTAGAAAATTATGTTCTTGATTATGTGTACAACATCCTTGTACATATAGTATGTTCAATAATTTGATTGCCGAATTTAATTAATTCTATAATTAATTTAATTCATGCGACAACCAGACACAATACCAACTATGTTTTACTCCGTTCATTTCAATTAAAAGGTGTGACCCTATAGGTTCTTGTAACATTAGCAGTAATATTAGAACTATTCTAATATTACAAACAATGAGTGGCATCTAGCAATGCATCATTGCTACCTAAGTTACAAGAAGTCATGATTCGACATAACCTTTTGTGATTAACTTTTCATGCATTAATCCTTAAGTCCAATATCTTTAGAATAGACACAAGTCATGGAATAGTCACACTTGCATAGTCCATCCTATGTTTCTTGATACCTTGAGTAGACTATGATATACAAATAAGTATGACATCTCATATCAACTTATTTGAGCATGGCCATGCATTTCTAGTCTCACTCAATCAAGTGGCCTGAGATATTACTCCTATTTTGTAGGAGGGACTTATCCTATATTGATCAACCATATCCCTCTACATAGATTGTGGTATATCCAACATTAGTCTTAATAGAACAACCAATTACAGTGTTCGTTTGACTATATCAAAATATACAACTCACGATGTTGGAATGATGATGATCTCAAGTATGAGGATCATATACATATTAATCACTATGAGTAATATTGTGACAATTACATAATAATCCAAGAAACATACTCATAGCGGGTCGGTCCAATATGTTGTTCTCTAACACACACATTCATGCATTGATTCTGATACTCGATATCAATGACAACTCTTTATCATCAATCAACTACATGTTAGTCTCAATGCATTATTATTGTCCTAGCCAACAATAATACTTGACTAAGGATCTTTTAAGAATAATCATATTATTCTTAGGACATTATTATAAAACAGTTTATTTATGCACACAGAAATGAAACTGAAATAATAATGGCAAAGCCTTATATTAATAAACATGATAAATCAAGTATGTTGTTACAATCATCTCGTGATTGATCTTTGGGCATACTCTTACAACCTTAGCATCCTCTTCCAAGGGGAAACTTTAAGAAAAACAAAGTCTCCCACTGCATACTCAATTTCACAATGCTTTAGGTCAGCATACAATTTTTTTCTATCTGACTCTTCGTTCGATCGATCCCAAGTCAACTTCACCTTATCCTTAGCATCTGCCACTAACTTAGGGCCCAAAACTTGTCGTTCACCCAATTCTGTCAAACAAGTCGGAGTACAACACCTCTGCCCATAAAGTGCTTCATACGGTGCCATCCCAATACTTGCCTAGTAACTGTTATTGTACGCAAATTCAACTAACGGCAGATAATCCTCCCAGCTACCCTAAAACTCGATTACACATCCTCTTAACATATCTTCCAGAACTTGGATTACCCTCTCCGACTAACCATCGGTCTGAGGGTGGAATGCTGTACTAAATTTCAATCTAGTGCCCAACGCTTCATGAAGTTTTTTTGAAAATCTTTATGTAAATCGACGATCTCTGTCAGATATGATTAAGATCGGCATCCCATGCAGTCTTACAATCTCTGCCACATAAAGCCTTGCTAGCTTTTACAAAGAGTAATTAGTGCAAACCGGTATGAAATAGGCAGACTTGGTTAACTGATCCACAATAATCCATACAAAATCTTTCTTAGTAGGTGTCAGAGGTAGCCCACTAACAAAATCCATAGTAACTCTTTCCCATTTCCAAAGTGGGATCTTAACCGGTTGAAGCAATCTTAAAGGCAATGGATGCTCTGCCTTCACTTGTTCACATGTCAAGCACTTGCCCATAAATTCAGTAGCCTCACACTTAAGTCCCTGCCACTAATATAGCTCACGCAAATCCTGATACATCTTGGTCCCGCCGAGATGCATAGCATAGGGACTACTATGCGCTTCCCGCAATATGAACTGCCTTAAATCACTATCCCTCGGCACACAAATTCTCCCACGAAAACATAGCAAACCATCCCCATTCATCGTAAAATCCGATATCCCCCCATTCTCAACCTGTCTGAATCGAGGACCAAAGTCTCATCCAATACCTGTTTATCTTTTATCTGCTCAACTCACAATGGCTTCACTTGTATCTCAGCTAACAGGTTGTCATCATCATACAAACTTAATCGAGCGAACATAGCCCTCAATCTGATATAGCCCTATGGCTCAGTGCATCGGCTACCACATTTACTTTTCTAGGGTGGTATTCTAATGTACAATCGTAGTCCTTTAGCAGCTCAATCTATCTGTGCTACCTCAAATTTAGCTCCATCTAGGTAAGGAGATATTTCAGACACTTATGATCTGTATAAATGATACACTTCTCCCTATACAAATAACGTCTCCATATTTTCAATGCGAACACCACTGCAGCGAACTCTAAATCATGTGTTGGGTAATTCCCCTCATGAGTCTTAAGCTGGCGTGACGCACATGCCACCACTTTTCCTTCCTGCATCAGCACACAGCCTAAGCCCACATGCGACGCATCACTGTAACCCGTAAACTCCTTTTCAGGCTCTGGCTGGACCAAAACAGAGGCCTCCGTTAATAGCTTTTTTAATTTCTCAAAGCTCTCTTGTTGTTTGTCAGTCCATACAAATGGCGTCCCCTTTTGCAGTAACTTGGTCAGGGGTGTAGCAATTAACGAGAATCCCTCTACAAATCGTCTATAATACCCTGCCAAGCCTAGAAAGCTTTGAACCTCAGACACTCTCTTTGGAGGTTTCCAGTCCAACACTACTTTAATTTTTCGAGGGTCAACCCTAATCCCCTCAACTGAGACCATATGTCCCAGAAAAGTGACTTCCTTCAACCAAAATGCGTACTTGCTGAATTTGGCCTACAACTATTTTTCCCTTAAAGTCTACAATACCACCCTTAGGTGCGCATCATGTTCATTCTCCATTCTTGAATACACCAAGATATCATCTATAAAGACCACCACGAACCGGTCTAGATAGGGTTGGGAAACCTGGTTCATGAGATCCATGAAGGCAGTAGGCATGTTTGTCAATCCAAATGGCATTACCAGAAACTCATAGTGTCCATAACAAGTTCTAAAAGCTATCTTATACACGTCCGCCTCCTTAGCCCTCAGTTGATGGTACCCTGAACACAAATCAATCATCGAGAAAATTGAGGCTCCCCTTAGCTGATCGAAAAGATCATCTATTCTCAACAGAGGGTACTTACTATTGATGGTTAGCTTGTTCAGCTGCCAATAGTCAATGCACATATGCATGGACCCATCCTTCTTCTTTACGAACAATACCGATGCTCTCTATGGAGACACACTTGGTCATATAAATCTTTGGTCCAATAATTCCTGAATCTGAGCTTTCAATTCCACCAGCTCCTTCGGTGCCATCCTGTAGGGAGCAATAGACACCAGAGTAGTACCAGGTAACAACTCAATTCCGAACTCCACTTCTCTATGGGGAGGTAGCCCAAGCAACTCTTCAGGAAAAACATCAGGGAACTCCTTAGCTGCTCTCAACTCCCCAACAGTAAGGCCCTGAGGCTCCACATCACTAATGTAAGCCAAATAGGCTTTACAACCTTTCCACAGCAACTTTTCAACCCTTAAAGTTGATATTACATTTGACAGATAATCCCGTCATTCCCTGATTACTACCACTTCCTCTCCTCTGTAGTTTTCAACACCATTTGCTTCGCAGCACAATCTAGAGTCACATGATGTTTCACCGACCAATCTATTCCTATTATTAGATCAAACTCGCTAAATGGCAGTTCCATTAAATCGGCTAAGAAAGTAACCTCTTGGACCACTAAGGGTACATCCCTAAACAACTTATTCACCTTCACAGACTGGCCTAAAGGACTTAACACAGTAATCTCATTTGCAATGACCTCAGACATATCACCCAAGGTTTTAGTCACACCACATGCAATATATGAGTGAGTCGAGCCAATATCAATCAGTTTAGTATATGGTAGCTCATGAATAAAGAACGTACCCATTATCACGTTGAGGGCATCCCTATCCTCTTTGCGATGAGCAGTATAAACCAAGGCTGGCTACCTCGCATCCGACTGTCCTACACCTCTGGTCGGTGCTCCACGACCACGTCCTATACCATTACCACCCTAGCCTGACCACGACCCCTAGGCGGCTGTTGACCCTTGTTTGAGGCTACTATAACCTCTGCCACTAGCTTGCATCTGACTCGGCCTTCTAGGACACTCTCTGAAATGATGCTCCTTCGAACCACAACCTAGACAAGCTCTCATCCTTCTCCAGCACTTACCTAGATGCCCTACTCCACAAGTTGCACAAGGTGGTATTTCAGTATTAACATTAGTAACAGGGGCCCCAGCCCTGACTGGCCCCTCCACTCTGGCCCTCCTTAGAGGCCTCTGTCCAGCACTAGCAGGTTCTGTATTCCGTTTATTCTTGCCTCATTCTTTCTCTCGATTCAGGCACTCCGAGCACTTCACATCTTCTGCTATCTTCACTTTTTGCACTAATGCTGCAAAGTCCCGCTCCCTTTGTGGAGCTATCAGCACTATGAAACTGTCCATCAAGCCATCCTTAAATAGCACACAACGCTCGTAATTTGTTGTAACTATTCCCCTTGCATAATGACTGAGGCGTAAAAATTTAGCCTCATACTCCGCCACAGATTTGTCTCCTTAAGTCAAGTTGAAGAACTCCTTTCTCCGAGCGTCCACATAACTTGCTCCAATGTACTTCCCTTGAAATGCAGATTTGAAGAATTCCTAGGTGATCTGCTCAAGTTAGGTGCCCTATTTCATAGTTAGCCACTACTGGTAGGCTTCCTCTCTAAGCAGTGATACCGCTCCTTTCAGCTTCTGCTCAGCCGTACAGTCCAGGTCGTCCATTATCTTTTTGGTGGGCTCCATCCAATATTCATCCACATTTGAAGCCACACTAGCCACACCCTTGAAGACCTCAGCCCTACTAGATCAAAGTCGCTCTGAAATTGACCCACGACTTTTCACACCATTTTTGGGCCCAGTGACCCTTTCTAAAATCCTTAACATCGCCTGCGACAAAGCGTCATCTGTAGTGGCCCGATCACACGTCCTGTCTCAGCTATTTGTGAAGTCAGAGCCTCCTCCACTCCAACATTGGGCATGTGGCCCGATGCCGACGACCTAGCCCTAGCACTTCTACGGCCTCTGTCGGGGCCTCTCACACCTCTTCTTATGCATATTATCTAAATTGAGAGTTGTTTTTTGCAGTCGTAGTCTTCAATAGTTTCAGTTTTTCTATGGGTTCAGCCTACCCCTAGCTAAGAGTGTCATAGTAATCTCCTTACTAGAGTAGTCTATAATAGTTTAACATAGTTTGAGAGTACTTACTTTGCTCGATGTCGAAGACTCAGTGTGCCACACATAAAAAACCTTCAAAACACTTTAGTCCTTTCAAAACAACTTTTAAACCGAAATAATAAGGCCATTTTCACAGTTTGAGCTTTGTAACCTAGCTCTGATACCACTAAATGTAACACCCCAAACCCAGTCCAAATGTTATGGCTGAATCTGGCTGTGTCACATTGAATGGTGACTCGTATAAATCGTGTACTTGTGAGACTTTGAAAACAATCGTCCGTTGTGATCCGAAGAAAGGTTAACTTTCAAAATAATTTCATTAGAGAAATAATTGTGTATAAAAAAATTTCATTAAAAGGTTAGCTGATTTAAAAGTTCAAGTGAGTTTAAATAAGAGTTTGGAGTTTGAAAGTTGAAAACCTAAGTTTACAATTTATGTTAATCCTTAAAATTCTATTTGATTTAGAAAACATGTTTAAATTTGGAAATTTAAGCAGTTATAAAAATAATAAAATAAAGTCCGAGTGTATGGTCAAACCGGAGGATAGAGGCCTTATTACAACCCATTAACAAAACTAAAAATAGAAATAAAAACAATTACGACTACTAATTATTAAAGTAAATAGTAGCGTGGCCACCTCCAAGTCCTTTCCCACCTCGAGCCGCCTATTGAGGGTCACCTCTAAAATTAAATGAGGGAGTGAGTTTTCAAAAAACTCAGTGTGTACAACCCTCGGGAACACAAATCATGAAATAGCAATTTGGGCCGAAGCCCTATCCATTAGCGGTGGCCTCTGGGCGTTAGCCTATAGCTGCCCCAGTTGGGCCCGAGCCCATATACAAATATCAAGATGATCATGCCATATGTAGTTACCCATAACCAACCCTGTACACCCCCTTCCAACCCTACACTCCTATGGGAAGATACTCGACCCAACCATCCTTATACAACCGTTGTGACACCAGTTGCGGCACCACTTATCGTTGCAGTAGAGTTGTTCGTGGCTTAAAAGCCTTCGTTGTATTACCGGTTGCGGCATTACTCATCGTTGCAGCAGAGCTACTTGTGGCTTAAAGCCTTTGTTGTAGCACTGGTTACGGCACTACTCATCATTGCAGCAAAGCTGCTTGTGGCTTACAGCCTTCGTTGGATCCACTATCGTCAAGCGACTGTGTGATCCTCATATACACTTCCTCCAATCATATCCCTGCCCATATGCAATATAATAGCACATGAATGAAACAGATAACATATATCATGCATATCATGCATAAGTCATACTCAATGCACATAGGGGTATTTCAATAATTCTACCCTATAGAGGTATCTCAGTAGTTCTACCCTACACAGGTATTTCAGTAATTCTACCCTATTGGGGTATCTAAGTAATTCTACCCTATAGGGGTATCTCAGTAATTTTTATCACCATGGGTTTAATTACATGTCTTGTCCCGTCAACAAGTCCTCATTGGCTAAAGTGAACAGATACTATGCACCAGGTAGGATTCCAAAGAAGAGGAGGTGAGTCATTAAGACTACTTAAGTACCAAACTCTCCCTAGATCCAATCCTAAACATGCATTGCCACACTTTAACCTTATGACTTGTCCACAGTTACACTTAATTGGTTAATTAAGTTTCATGTTTGCTTAAGCAATCATTAGCTACTAGGCCTAAAAGTCCATTACCTAACCCTATCAAGTCCACATACATTCGAATAGCCCATTGGGCTCAATCACTTTTATATGGCCCACTAGGCCCAGTCACATTTATACGGCCAATCAGGCCCAAATCTAATCCAAGCCATACAACCAACTTAATTTGTTTGTCACTTATTAACATTCTACCAATTTCTACTTATTTGGGCCCACGAGCCTATAGGCCCATTTAGCCCATTCTGGCCCAGTTGGCCAGATAGTGGGCCGAGTCTATGGAATTGCCCATGGAGCCTCTATCGCCGCATCGGTATCTCCAAATGAGCATTTGTACGTTCGGGTGGTTGCCAGCGCCAACCTTTCGGCTTTTTGGCTTTTCGGTATTTCAGCTTTATGAGATTTCAGCTTTTGCCAATTCATTGTGTGTGCGGTGTTTGTACACACATTTTTGAGATTCGAAACCCACGACCACCAATCTCCAACCTATAACCAGCCAAATTAAAAGTTAATCATTTGCTTAACAACCATCTTCTTCTTTACCAAAACCTTAAACCATACACATCCCTTACCTTGGACGTCTTCGCCTTACTACCCCTTGGCTTAATCGCTAACCACGATTAACTCCAAGATCTGTATTACTAGCATTCAACTAATGAGATCTACAACACAGGTGGTAAAATCTACACTTAAAGACTTATCGAACACCATATAAAGTAAAGTGACGACCCTACTAACCTTGCTAACAAATCCCTATTTGAATACTTACCACAAATGGTCCCTTCCTATAATTGCAACCTTGAAGTGAGGGTATCCGATCTTGCCAATCGAAAAGGAAAGGAGAATCGAGAAATAGCTTCAGCAAACCTAGGTTTGAAATATAGGTCTAAATGCTAGTTGATAATGAAGAAAAGAAATGAGTGGATCAGCCAAGGTGATAGAACAATCGATCACTCCCTAAAGAAATCAAAAAGATATAGGTTTGAATAGAAAGTAGAGAAAAATAAGAAGGGAGTGCAAACGGCTTGAGAAGAAAGGGTTGGAGTATTCCGCTTGATGAAACAAAAAGAGTGAAAGAGTCGAGAAAAGAGGAGTAGCAATATTCAGTTATGGAGAAAAAGTGAGAACAAAAACTATGTACCAAGGTCACCTTTAGGTGCAATTTCAGCAATACTGCCCAACTAAACGAAAGCTTTCATTTTAACAAAGAGAATATACCCCAAATGCTAAAAATTCAAGTATGCATTCGGCAAAAGCTACCTCCAAAACCCTAAATTCAGTACCAACCCAACCTGTAACTCCTTGATTTTGGGCTTAGAAGAATTGGGCCTCAGGCGTAAGTGTGTTTAAAATTTTTGAGAGTATCATAACAGCACAAATTGTATGTTAGAATGGTTGGGCTAGTGAATTTGAAGTATTTAGGGGTCTCTATAAAGTCCCGAGTTCGAATTTTGGGTTAGGAAAATTTTTATTTTTCAGCCTTTAAGGAACCCTGACCCTAGAGGTTATGACCTTTAAATAAATGGAGAAGAAACAGGATGCAAGTGAGGTTGTGGTGTAGTGGCTAAATGGCATCACTTAAGGAGTAGGGAGGTAGCGTCATTAGCTGGCAAGTGGATCCTAGGTTCAAGTGCTAGCATGGTAATATTTGGGGATTTAATTTTTACACTATAACAGCTAAAAGTGGCGTTGGAGTTGAACTCTGAAGGAAGTGATCAGAAGAGAAATTCAAGGAAGGGATTAAGGAGCTTATCATGGAGAAAAGTTAGGAGATGAGGAGTGTAAGTAGTGTTGGAGCCGAATAGGTAATTGGGGAAGGCAATTTCAGCTTTAGTAAGTGGTATGCCGGTTTCACTTGGCATTTTAATTGCCATTCTCCTCTTTTGGTTTCGGTTTGCTTTTGTACAACTAGGTAGTAAGTGATTTCTTTTCGTTCGTGATTTATTTGTTCTCTTTTAAAGAGCCAAATATAACATCTACTCTTTTGGGTTTTAGCCATTCTAAACACCTTTCTCTCAAAGTACTCAGAAGTCGAAACCCCTTTTTTAGTAAGTGTCGACTTCTTCTTATTCTTTCTATCTTGTGTCAATTCTTCTCTTTTCCTTCTCAATAAACTATTTTCTTCAACTTTGGTCGACTGATTCTTGGGGATTGATATCGAACCTTTGTTCTCTAGATTTATACCGAATTACTCCTTATGCGTTTCGAGTTTTGAGTAAGTATCTCATCTTTATTTTGGATTGGTTGATGGCCGAATGGTCTTAGATGATGTGTGGGTGACTTAAGATGGATGCGAGTCACTCATTATTCAATCTTTAATGGTTAAGTTGATTCAGATCTAGGAAAAATAATCGCGGTTAGTGATCAAGAAAGGGCAATTAGGGCTTAACGCACAAGGTAGGCTAATGGTAAGATTTTGGTTTTTGGTAAAGATATTTGTTAAGCATATGATTAATTGAAGAGTGATATTGATTGTAGGTCCATGGCTAAGGAGATTGTAGCGTGTTTTGCTATCAGGTGTGTACAAACACTGTACACACACAATAGATCGACAAATCCTGAAATGCTGAAAAGCTGAAAGTTTGGCTACGGTAGTCTTGCGAGTGCGCGAATACTCATATAAGGGTCATCGATACGATACAAAAAGCCTCATGAATGATCACATAGACTTGGGTCATGGTTTGGCCAACTGGGCCAGAATGGACTAAATGGGCCTGACAAGCTCGTGGGCCCAGATAAGCAGAAATTGGTAGAATGTTAATAAGTGACGAGCGAATTAAGTTGGTTGTATGGCTTGGAATAGATTTGGGCTTGATGGGCCATATAAATGTGACTGGGCCTAGTGGGCCGTATAAATGTGATTGGGCCTAATGGGCTATATGAATGTATGTGGACTCGTGAGGGTTATGTAATGGACTTTTGGGCCTAGTATCTAATAATTGCTTAAGTAGACATAAGACTTAATTAATCAATTAAGTGTAACTGTGACAAGTCATAAGGTTAAAGTGTGGCAATGCATGTCTAGGATTGGATCTAGGGAGAGCTTGGTACTTAAGCAGTCTTAATGACCCACCTTCTCTTCTCTAGAATTCTACCTGATGCATAATATCTGTTCACTTTAGCCAACGAGGACTTGTTGACGGGCCAAGGAACGTAATTAGCCGCATAGTGTTAAGAAATTACTGAAATACCCTTGTAGGGTAGAATTACTAAAATACCCCTGTAGGGTAGAATTACTGAAATACCCCTATAGGGTAGAACTATTAAAGTACCTTTGTAGGGCAACATTACTGAGATAACCTTGACTTACAAAATTACAGAAAAACCTTTTGTTTGTAAAATTACCAAAATACCCCTAGTTTGTGGATTCACCCAAAACACTATTGTAGGATGAAATGACTAAAATACCATTATGTGTTATGAGTAAGGCTTATGTATGTTATATGTTTTCTGCTGCATTCATGTATCATTATATTACATGTGGGCGGCGATTATGATTGGAGGAAGTGTATATAAGGGTCGTACGTTCGCTTGACGACTGTAGATCCACCGAAGGCTTTATAGCCACTGCAGTCTTTTTAGCCACCGAAGGCTTTATAGCCACCAAGTAGCTATGCTGCACCGATAAGTAGCACTGCAATAGGTACTACACCGAATATGAGCAGCTATGCTGCAACGTTAAGTGGTACCGCAACTGGTGCCACAACGGGTGTATAAGGATGGGTGGGTTATCTCCCCACAAGACTTTAGGGTTGGAAGGGGGTGTACCGGCTTGGTTATGGGAAATTGCACATTGTGTAATGCCCTAATTTTCGGGACTTTTCAGGATTTCTGTGATTTTAGGTAAATTCTTAAATTTCTATGTTTTGACTGAATAAATTATATTTTGGTACGATAGTGGGCCCCTAGAAGGCCCAAGCTTAGGTTGAAACCTGACAGATTTAAGAAATTTTAGTGTTTAAGAGAAGGAGGTCCTGAAGAAGTGGGCTTTTAAGATTAAAGTTAGCAAAATGGAGCACAAAGGAGCCCCTGGTAAGGTGGCTAATGACGCCACTAGGGAGCTATAAAAGTGGCGCCTAGAAGGGTTTGGAGGTCCAAGGTTCTAGTCATAAGGTAAATTATTGGGGTGTTTTATTTTTATGAAAGGGGAATGGATGTGTTGGACTCTGAGTAAAACTCTATCAAGAAGAGTTTGAATGAGTCTATGGAGCGAATTTAGGAGCGATAAGGGGAGCAAAAGTAGGAGCTGATCAGGGGGAAAGGTTTTGGGTGATTGGTGGACTCTTGAGGAGCAAGAGTTGGCCATGTAGGGGACTCTGTAGGTGCAATTTCAGTTAGGAGGTTGCGTGCTTGTAATTTCTGCAATTGGGGAGGAAGTGTACTCCGAATTGCTTTTGTGCATTTTTAGTTTTGGTTGTTCATTCTTAGTTTTGCCGAAATAGGGTAAGGTATAGTGCTTAGGGTTAATTTCTTTTCCTTCCATTTTGCTAGAAGCCGAACATAAGCCTCCCAAATACTCTGTGCCGTTTTTGCCAAAATCGAATACCTCTCCTCTCTTTCTTTCTTTTATCATTTTCTTTTCCTTCATTGTTTCTTCAAAGTTGAACCACCATTATTGAATCCTCCTCTTGACCGAATCTATTCTGCTCATACTTCTCCTCTTCTTTTACTTTTCTTGTCGACTCCCATCTTCTCCACTTCTATTCTATCTCCAAAATCAAATACCTGCTGTCGATTCACCCTCATAGCCGAACCTATCCCACCTGTAACACTCCTAAACCCGTATCTGTCGCCAGAGGGTTAAGAGGCATTACGAGTCAAATAACAACTAAATCAAGCTTCTTTCGTAAAAATCATGATCATGAGACTTATGGATAATAACATTTGCTGAATGCACACACTTAATACAAGATCTAACATTGGTCATTTTGTTCTCTTTTTCTTTTTCATATAAGATCTTTCAAAGAAACCCCAAAATGACATTACTACATTCGATAGTAACTAATTTCACAAACCATCACATTTATTCACATTCGACATAACCAAGCACAAATTCATGCTTAATGTAAAAAGATAACATAACAAGCCATTTTCGCATGGCTATACATATATACATCATCAAAATAATACTGATTTATAAATCCAAAAGTCAAGCCTATACATGCCAATTTCAAAGTTTAGCTACTAAGTACCGAAAGAGCTTTGATAGTGTGAATGACTTCGATCTTGAAGATTTCCGAGACCGTAGCTATGAATGAGATCTTTAAAACAGACAATCCAAGGCAACGGAGTAAGCATTTATATGCTTAGTAAGTTTTAAGAAATGAATTCATTTAAATTTAAAGCATACTTCCATTTAAGCTAAAACTCTTCTATTTAGCCGAACATTATTATGACTAAAAGGGCTACCATCTTGCAAACATAACATATTCATTTCCTCTAAACAACAATTCATATCATATAAACAATCTCATCATATCCATCAACATTTCTCCCTTGGCCGAAGCATGCACTATCATTTCAAGGCTAAACTTAGGTTTATACTCATACTCACATATGCATGTAGCTTCATACTTTAATCAAATATGCGCATAAGCTAAGGGTTCAACTTATTACGATTCTATTAAAATTGAGATTCACACCTCATAGGTATGTCATTGACTTTCGTATAACATTAAACAATAGTCAAAGCATCACAACCCCAATGTGTGGTCAATATCTAAACAAATAAATTTCACAACGAGTATAGGGTACGTACATACACATTCGACCTTACATATATATACACACATTCATTTCAATATGACACACACACATATTTCCTTTTCAAAAACATTCGGCTATATACCACTATGTTATAAGTCACGACTAGTTTATGGATTAAATCAAGTATGCATAGTCTTTTGAACTAAACCTATCATTCATGACATAATAGTCATCAAAGGCCAAATATGTTTTCACATAGTGAGCTCCAATTTATGGCTCCCATTCGGCACACACACTAGGACCATCTTACTTTTTTTTTTTCATTTTGTTATTACAAATTTTATAACAACTCAAACCTTGTCCAAATTTTAGCCTTCTCATACATACATACGGTCAACCAAATATAGCAATCTCATTTACAAATCACAACCACACATACGGCAATTCATTAGCCACAATTGTTCATTGAACAAGCTATGTCCACATTCGACCATCATGATGTGAATATCAAAAATGCAACTTAATCACTCCAACAAATTATAAATTGAGTCATACATACTAAATTTTGTATATAATCTCCCATGGCCGAATACTCAATTTAGCAATTTGGGTCATAAAAACTCAATTTTTGCAATTTCAATCTCATAACTCTTAATTAACTCAAAATGACCGAATGTCACTTTCTTAGCATGCATCTTTTCAATTCGGCTAACATATACACTTACAAGAATGTTAAACTCATAATTCTAACATCACTTTAGCTTTTTTCATTAATCAAACAAAGGATTTACATCCCAAAACATCAAAACATCCACAATGCATCCCAATGTCCATGGCCGAATGCTTCCATAAATTTCAAGGGACATCCATCAAATACAATTTAACATATAATCAAATTTATAGAAATTTGACCTCAAAGCACTTCAATAACATGCTACATTTACATTATATCATCAAAACCCACCAAAGTTTCTAACTTTCAATTTACTCATCAATGGCCGAATGGAACACACATCACCAAATCAAAATTTAACTCATGGGTTATGTCCTTAGCCTAACTATCAATCTAAAATCACCAACATGAAACTAAAATAGCATGATTCAAATACCTTAGTGTAACACCCCTGACCCGGCCCAGACGTTAGGGCCATGTCCGGTGTGCCACATCACCTAGACTATGCTACGCCGTCCTATGTACTAAGTCTGATGTTCGAGATTTTTGAAAAGTAATATTTGTTTTTCTTGAAATTCCCAATTTGATTACTATTCGACCTAATCTCTATCTCATTTGTGAATCGTTTCATTTTAGTCTTATCATCATTCTTAGTTTTTAGTAAAGTCAGGTTGTTTAAGAAAATACTGATTTAATTTTCAAAAACAGTGTATGTTCAAGTTTGAAATAAAACCGTAAAGAAATCCCAAATAACAGTTATAGCGGCCTTATTACAACCCATATCAAAGTAAAAACCAATACGAAATATTTAAGTTAAACCAAGAAAGTTCAGTCCTCGTGGCCACTCTGAATCCCTCCCAGCGTCCAAGTCACAATCTAGGGCTCACCTGTTTTGCAGTTTCTCCTACGAAATCTCCTATGCGTTAATCCCTTGACGATTTAGATCCCTTTAGATCTAGATCTGATGTTCCAAAGTCTTCAACCCCTTGCTTGATCACCTTTTCATCCAACAACGATTTCTCTTCAGTTCCTATGCAGATCTGATGTAAATCTGACCCTTAAACGTCAGTAGAAACCTTATCTCTGAGATTTGTAATTTCGGCTATCTCCCTACAACTATGGTGATTTCGGCTTTTTAATAAGAGAAGAAGATGGCGTTTTGGCTGTAGCTTTTGGGTGATGGTGTCGACAATGGTGTGATTAAAGGGAGTGTAGTAATCGGCCACAATAGGTGAAAGAAACAGAGGTGATTCGGCTTACAAGAAATCGGCAAGAAAGGAAGCAGTTTTCGGGATTTCTGGCACTTTGAGCAATCGGTTATGGTTGATTTTAAGAAGAATGGAAGCAAAAGAAAGAGTGGATCTATGCAAGATAGGTATTCGGCTAGGGAAGAGATCAAAGGGAAGAAGAAAAATGAAAAAAAACAATGGTGGAGATGGGGAAGGAGAAATCGGCTATGAACTTTCCAGGGAGGCAACTCTTGGCTTTTCTGACAGTAGAAGAGAGGAAAAAACCCTAAGGTGGCTAACCCTAATTGTCATGACAACAAAAAGAAAATAATATAACCCTAGCATTCCCTCTAAAGCAATTGGCCCAAGTCCTTAAAACCCCTTGCCGAAATTCACCTAAGTTAGGCTCATGCTTGAAAATTAAAAAGAACTCCACGAATACCTTGCAACTCGAACCCTTGTCCTTGATCATTCATTTAGGCGCCACTTTTTTAGGAGCTTAGTGGCACCACCTTGCCACTCAACCAAGGCTCCCTTTGTGACATCTTTTACACGGTTTTTCTTAAAAGCTCACTTAACCAAGTCCCCTTTCACTTGAAAATCCAACTTAATATTTTACCGGGTTTTGACTTAAGCTTGGACCTTCTATAGACCCATTAACACATGTACATACATTATCAACCTTTAGAACACCAAAATTTTAAAAATTTCACTAAAATTCACAAAACCCGAAAAATCCCGAAAATCAGGGCGTTACAACTCTACCCTCCTTAAAGAAATATCGTCCACGAAATTTACCTGATCCAAATAACTGAGGGTATTGTTGACGCATAGTCTCCTCTGGCTCCCAAGTAGCTTCTTCTCTACCATGATTACGCCATAGCACCTTTACCAAAGGAACAGACTTCCTCCTTAAGACTTTGACATCACGATCTAAGATCTCCACAGGTTCCTCCTCGAAAGTCAAATCGGCATTTACTGTAATCTCCTCTACTGGTACAATATGCGAAGGGTCCGATCGATACCGTCTTAGCATAGACACGTGAAAAACGTCATGGATACGATCCAACTCTGGTGGTAACTCCAACTGATAGGCTACTGGCCCAATCCGCTTAAGAATCCGATAAGGCCCAATAAACCGCGGACTTAGCTTGCCCTTTTTACCAAATCTCAAGATCTTCTTCCACGGCGACACCTTTAGGAACGCCATATCCCCAACAGCAAACTCAATCTCCTTACGCTTAAGGTCAGCATATGACTTCTGCCGATCAGACGCCTCCTTTAACCGATCTCGAATCAGCTTAACTTTACTTTCGGTATCTGCTACCAACTCTGGTCCAAGAACTCTACGTTCTCCCAATTCTGTCCAACAAGTAGGAGTGCGACATCTCCGTCCATAAAGTGCCTTATATGGAGCCATCTGAATACTTGCTTGATAACTGTTGTTGTATGCAAATTCTGCCAACAGTAAATAATCTTCCCAACTACCACGAAAATCAATGATACATCCTCTTAACATGTCTTCCAACACTTGAATGACCCTTTCAGACTGACCATCTGTCTGAGGGTGAAATGCAGTACTGAAGTCCAATCGCGTACCTAACGCCTCATACAACTTCTTCCAGAATCGAGATGTAAATCTAGGATCTCGATCAGAAATTATCGAAACTAGCACCCCATGCAAACGCACTATCTCTGCTACATACAGCTTGGCCAACTTCTGAAGTGAGTAATCAGTTCTAACTGGTATAAAATGAGCAGACTTCGTCAATCTATCCACAACTACCCAAACAGAGTCCTTCTTTGAAGGTGTCAAAGGCAAGCCACTCACAAAATCCATCGTTACTCTTTCCCATTTCCACTGCGGAATCTTTACTGCCTGCAACAATCCAGACGGCAGTTGGTGCTCAGCTTTAACTTGCTGGCACGTCAAACATTTCCCAACGAAATCAGTCACCTCTCGCTTAAGTCCAGGCCACCAGTACCCTTCTCGCAAATCCCTATACAACTTATTACCTCCAGGGTGCATAGCATAGGCTCCACCATGAGCCTCACTCCATATCAACTTCCTCAAGTCAGAATCCTTAGGAATACAGACTTTTCCTCGAAAGCATAGGACTCCATCAAAATTCAGTCCAAAATCCTCACTCTTACCCTCCTTGACTTGTTGAAATCGAGGAGTCAACGAATCATCCTTCCACTGCAATTCTTTAATCCTCTCGGTCCAAGTCGGTCTCACTTGCAGTTCGGCTAACAAACTCCCATCATCATACAAACTTAAACGAGCGAACATCGCCTTTAACTCAGTAACAGTCCTTCGGCTCAGTGCATCAGCCACAACATTAGCCTTGCCAGGGTGATACTCAATCGAACAGTCATAGTCCTTAAGCAACTCTATCCATCTCCGTTGCCTAAGGTTCAACTCCTTCTGAGTTAACAGATATTTGAGACTTTTGTGGTCAGTGTATATAATACACTTTTCCCCATAAAGGTATTGTCTCCAGATTTTCAATGCAAATACCACCGCTGCCAACTCCAAATCATGCGTAGGGTAGTTCACCTCGTGAGGCTTAAGCTGTCGCGAAGCATAGGCAACCACCTTACCCTCTTGCATCAGTACACAACCTAATCCCACATGCGAAGCATCGCTATAAACCGTAAAGTCCTTCCCAGATTCCGGCTGAATCAACACTGGCGCCTCGGTCAACACCTTTTTCAGGTTGTCAAAAGCTTCTTGCTGCCTCTCAGTCCAATTAAAGGGTACTCCCTTCCTTAACAATTTCGTTAATGGAGCCGCGATGATAGAGAACCCCTCAACAAACCTTCTATAATAGCCTGCCAAACCCAAAAAACTACGAATTTCTGTCACCGTCCTAGGCGGCTTCCAATCCAGAACTGCCTCAATCTTGCGAGGATCTACCCTAATTCCCTTAGCAGAAACAACATGACCCAGAAAAGTCACTTCTCGAAGCCAGAATTCGCACTTACTAAATTTCGCATACAATTGCTTTTCTCTTAGAGTCCGCAGAACGATTCGAAGATGCTCATCATGCTTCTTCTCTGTTTCCGAATACACCAATATATCGTCAATAAAGACGACCACAAAACGATCTAAGTACGGCTGAAATACTCGGTTCATTAAATCCATAAAAGCTGCTGGTGCATTCGTCAATCCAAAGGGCATAACCAAGAACTCGTAGTGACCATAACGAGTTCTGAATGCTGTCTTATGCACATCCACCTCTTTTACCCTTAACTGATGATACCCAGATCGAAGGTCGATCTTGGAAAACACTGAAGCTCCTTTAAGCTGGTCAAATAGATCGTCGATTCTTGGCAGAGGATACTTATTCTTTATCGTCAGTTTGTTCAACTGGCGATAATTGATACACATACGCATCGTACCGTCCTTCTTTTTCACAAACAGCACCGGTGCTCCCCACGGAGACACACTCGGTCTAATGAAGCCCCTATCTAACAACTCTTGAATCTGGGCTTTCAATTCCACTAGCTCCTTTGGTGCCATTCTGTAAGGCACAATGGACACTGGAGCTGTTCCAGGCAACAGATCAATCCCAAATTCCACTTCTCGGTTAGGAGGTAGTCCAGGTAGCTCCTCAGGAAATACATCTTGAAATTCATTAACAGTCCTCACTGTCTCCACGGTCACTCCTTCGGGTTCAGTTTGACTTACAAACGCTAAGTATGCTTCACAACCTTTGCGCATCAACCTTTCAGCCCTTAAGGCAGAAACCACATTGGACAAATAGTCCCTTCGTTCACCAATAACCATCACCTCCTCACCTTCGGTTGTTCTTAATACCATTCTTTTGGCCGTGCAATCCAACGTTGCCTTGTGCTTGGTTAACCAGTCCATGCCTAGAATCAAGTCAAATTCTCCAAAAGGTAACTCCATCAAGTCTCCCAGAAAGATCCTACCTTGAGTCTTTAAAGGCACATCTCTAAAGAGTTTATCTACCCTAACAGAGTGACCTAAAGGACTAATCACAGTTACCCCACTCACAGTCTCCTCAGAATGCACACCCAACGACCCAGAAATTTCACAAGCAACATACGAATGAGTCGAACCCACATCAATTAAAGCAGTATATGGTGTATGATCTATTAAGAACGTACCAGTTATAACATCAGGTGCATCACCCTCCTCGCGGCGGCGAGCAGCATACACTAAGGCTGGCTGACGAGCCTCAGCATTTCCAGCACCCCTGCCAGGTGCTCCACGACCACGTCCATTACCATTGCCTCCTCTACCTTGACCACGGCCCCTTGGCAGTGGCAGTCCCCCACGCGCAGGCTGAGCAACTCTCTGATCAATAGCTTGAGCCTGAGCTGGCTTCTGTGGGCAGTCCTTAACCTGATGGTCCTTAGACCCACAACGAAAACAAGCTCCACTGCGTTTCCAGCATTCTCCTCGATGAACTCTGCCACAGTCTCCACAAGCCTGTGGTCTAACAACATTCACTGGCATAGCTCGCACTGGTTCTTCTACTCTAGCCATCTTAAAATTCCGGTTTGTAGCTCCCGATACTCCAGAGTCTCTTTTAAAACGGTTGCGATCCCTATCACGATTCCGCCTTTCAGCTTGCTTCACTTCCTCGGCTATCTTAGCCTTCTCCACCAGTGCAGCAAAGTCGCGCTCCCTCTGCGGCGCTATCAATACTCTCAGCTCATCTCTGAGGCCATCCTCGAACCGAACACTACGCTCATACTCGGTGGAAACAATGCCACTAGCATACCGGCTTAATCGCAGAAATTCTGCCTCATATTCAGCCATAGTCTTACTACCCTGGGTCAGGTTCAGAAATTCCTTCCTTCGTGCATCCACATAACTAGCCCCAACATATTTCGCCTTGAAAGACTGCTTGAACAATTCCCAAGTTACCCTCTCAGCTGGGGTACCCTCTCTTACGGTGATCCACCATTGATATGCCTCGTCCCTCAGCAACGATACCGCTCCTTTCAGCTTCTGCTCCACTGAGCAGTCCAAGTCATCCATAATTCGCTCTGTGGCTTCCAACCAGTACTCAGCCACATTTGGGGCCACTCCAGATATGCCCCTAAAAATTTTCGCTCCATTGGCCCAGAGTCGCTCAGAAATGGACCCCCTATTCACCGGCCCAACGTTAGCTCCGGCCACCCTTTCCAGAACTCTCAGCATGGCCTGGGATAGAGCGTCGTCCCCTGCGGCCCGATCGTACGGCCCATTTTCCTCAACCGGTGGTCGTGCCTCTCCTGCTGGCCTATGCTCAGAAGACAACGATCCAGCTTGAGCACTAACTCGGCCTCGTCCACGGCCTCGTCCACGAGTAGCCCTTGTACTCATATCGATTATCTGATGTACAAAGTTTTATGACATTAGCTCAATGTTTCAGTTTTTATTACGGAATATCTTATGAATAGGTAGAATTTCAGAGTTGTTCTCGCGCAACGTAATCTAATTACTGTCTCAGTTTCCTAGGGTTTAGTTTACCCTACCGTCTCAGTCCTACAGCCTTAATACTACCTCATCCATAGTATTCTATCTAAGGCTCAGTGCTATCTACAGTTTTATTATCAGTACAGTATAGAAGTTAAGGCAGAAAATACTTACAACTTGCTGCCGGGGATTCAGTGTGCCACTTCTCGAAGTACAAGATTTCAATAAAATCTTAGACCTAAAAATAATTTTTTTTAAACATATTTTAGAAAAGACAAGTTAAAAGAAATCACTTCGAAAACAAAAATTCTTTCAGAAAATCTGGTTTTCCAAAAATACCTTTGATGAGCTTAAAAATTTTGAAAACCCCTTTTTGGACCCGATCCACAGCCGAGTTGTTGCAACCTGGCTCTGATACCACTAAATGTAACACCCCTGACCCGGCCCAGACGTTATGGCCATGTCCGGTGTGCCACATCACCTAGACTATGCTACGCCGTCCTATGTACTAAGTCTGATGTTCGAGATTTTTGAAAAGTAATATTTGTTTTTCTTGAAATTCCCAATTTGATTACTATTCGACCTAATCTCTATCTCATTTGTGAATCGTTTCATTTTAGTCTTATCATCATTCTTAGTTTTTAGTAAAGTCAGGTTGTTTAAGAAAATACTGATTTAATTTTCAAAAATAGTGTATGTTCAAGTTTGAAATAAAACCGTAAAGAAATCCCAAATAACAGTTATAGCGGCCTTATTACAACCCATATCAAAGTAAAAACCAATACGAAATATTTAAGTTAAACCAAGAAAGTTCAGTCCTCGTGGCCACTCTGAATCCCTCCCAGCGTCCAAGTCACAATCTAGGGCTCACCTGTTTTGCAGTTTCTCCTACGAGATCTCCTATGCGTTAATCCCTTGACGATTTAGATCCCTTTAGATCTAGATCTGATGTTCCAAAGTCTTCAACCCCTTGCTTGATCACCTTTTCATCCAACAACGATTTCTCTTCAGTTCCTATGCAGATCTGATGTAAATCTGACCCTTAAACGTCAGTAGAAACCTTATCTCTGAGATTTGTAATTTCGGCTATCTCCCTACAACTATGGTGATTTCGGCTTTTTAATAAGAGAAGAAGATGGCGTTTTGGCTGTAGCTTTTGGGTGATGGTGTCGACAATGGTGTGATTAAAGGGAGTGTAGTAATCGGCCACAATAGGTGAAAGAAACAGAGGTGATTCGGCTTACAAGAAATCGGCAAGAAAGGAAGCAGTTTTCGGGATTTCTGGCACTTTGAGCAATCGGTTATGGTTGATTTTAAGAAGAATGGAAGCAAAAGAAAGAGTGGATCTATGCAAGATAGGTATTCGGCTAGGGAAGAGATCAAAGGGAAGAAGAAAAATGAAAAAAAACAATGGTGGAGATGGGGAAGGAGAAATCGGCTATGAACTTTCCAGGGAGGCAACTCTTGGCTTTTCTGACAGTAGAAGAGAGGAAAAGACCCTAAGATGGCTAACCCTAATTGTCATGACAACAAAAAGAAAATAATATAACCCTAGCATTCCCTCTAAAGCAATCGGCCCAAGTCCTTAAAACCCCTTGCCGAAATTCACCTAAGTTAGGCTCATGCTTGAAAATTAAAAAGAACTCCACGAATACCTTGCAACTCGAACCCTTGTCCTTGATCATTCATTTAGGCGCCACTTTTTTAGGAGCTTAGTGGCACCACCTTGCCACTCAACCAAGGCTCCCTTTGTGACATCTTTTACACGGTTTTTCTTAAAAGCCCACTTAACCAAGTCCCCTTTCACTTGAAAATCCAACTTAATATTTTACCGGGTTTTGACTTAAGCTTGGACCTTCTATAGACCCATTAACACATGTACATACATTATCAACCTTTAGAACACTAAAATTTTAAAAATTTCACTAAAATTCACAAAACCCGAAAAATCCCGAAAATCAGGGCGTTACACTTAGTGTGTGAAATAGATGGCTGAAATTCACTCTTCTCCCTCCATTAGAATCGGCAATGAAGAACACAAGAAACCAATTTTGTTTTCTTTCACAAATTCTTTTATTTATTTATTTTTATCTAATATGATATCATTCCACTCACCTTATTTTAACAAATAAAATAATAAGACAACCAATAAAACAATTTGCATGGTCGGCCACTAACCATGAAATTGCCTATTTGACATGCAAACCTATTTATTTCACTTCATTCCACAATTAGTCCCTTGAATTTGGCCACTTATATTTTAATTTTTCTCACATGAGTCCTTTTTCCTAAATTCACATTCATTTTGACATATTCAATCATTCAAAATTCACACATACATTTATCACATAAATTAGACATAGAATATTCTATTCAAATATTTCTATGACTCAATTTAGCGGTCCCGAAACCACTTCCCGACTAGGGTCGAAATAGAACTGTCACAACTCTCCCCCTTTAGGGATTTTCGTCCCCAGAAATCTTACCAAAAAATAGTTTTGGGTATCTTTCTTTCATAGCGTTCTCGGGTTCCCAAGTCGCTTCTTCGATCCTGTGCTTGAGCCACAACACCTTTACTAACAGAACCTTTTTGTTTCGTAACTCTTTCACCTCACGAGCTAAAATACGAATCGACTCCTCTTCATAACTCAAATTAGGCTGAATTTCAATATCGGAAGGACTAATCACATGGGAATGGTTTGATCTATAACGTCGAAGCATCGATACATGAAAGACATTGTGAATCTTTTCAAGTTTAGGGGGCAAAATCAATCTGTACGCTACCTGCCCAATTCATTCAGAAATCTCATATGGTCCGATATATCTCGGACTCAACTTGCCTTTACGGCCAAATCTGAGTACCTTTTTCCACGGTGAAACTTTCAAAAACACTTTATCACCAATTTGATACTCGATATCTTTACATTTCAAATCTGCGTACGATTTCTGACGGTCTGATGCCATTTTCAAACTATCACGAATCATTCTCACATTTTGCTCAGCCTCTTTGATTAAATCCATCCCGAGAATCTTATTCTTACTAAGTTCGATCCAAAACAAAGGTGTATGGCATCTTCGACTAAGTTCGGTCCAAAACAAAGGTGTACGGCATCTTCGACCGTAGAGAGCTTCGTAGGGTGCCATTTGAATACTCGATTGAAAACTGTTGTTATACGCGAATTCAACTAAGGACAAAAATTTTTCCCATAATCCGCTAAACTCTAGAATGCAACATCTCAACATGTCTTCAAGTATCTGAATGACCCGTTCGGATTGACCGTCAGTCTGCAGATGAAAAGTAGTGCTAAAATGTAACTTGGAACCCAAAGCCTCATGTAATTTCTTCCAGAATCGCGAAGTAAACCAGGGATCTCTATCTGAAACAATAGAAGTAGGCACCCCATGCAATCGTATAATCTGAGAGACGTACAATTCCGCTAACTTATCAAGTGAAAAATCCGTACGAACAGGGAGGAAATAAGCTGACTTGGTCAATCGGTCAACTATAACCCAAATGGAGTCTTTCTTGCTCGGCGTTAGCGGTAAACTTGACACAAAGTCCATTGTAATTCGATCCCATTTCCAGCCTGGTATTAGGAGTAATCCCGAAGGCACCTGATGTTCTGCTTTTATTTGCTGACATATCAAACATTAGATACAAAATCAGAGATGTCTCGTTTCATTCCGTACCACCAATATTGACATTTTAGGTCGTTATACATTTTCGTGCTGCCCAGATGAATAGACATTCGGCTATTATGGGCCTCATTTAGAATTGTAGAAATGAGTTCTGAATTTCTCGAAATACACATACGATCCCTAAACCTCAAACAATCATTAACGTCAACTTTAAACTCTGAATTCACATTGGAATCACATTGAACTCGTTTAGCAACCAAATCGTTGTCGACTTTCTAAGCTTCACAAATTTGTCGTAGTAACATAGGTCTTGCTTTTAACTCAGCAATCAACACATCGTCTGCCGACAACGTTAATTTTACGTTCATAGCTCGCAAGGAAAATAACGATTTTCGGCTAAGAGCGTCCGCGACTACATTAGCTTTTCCCGGGTGATTTTCAATGACAAGCTCGTAGTCTTTAAGCAATTCCAGCCACCGCCTTTGTCTCAAATTTAAATCTCTTTGAGTCATCAAATACTTGAGGCTCTTGTGATCGAAGAAGATGTGACATTTCTCACCGAATAGGTAGTGACGCCAGATCTTCAGAGCGAAAACGATAGCAGCTAGCTCAAGATCATGAGTCAGATAATTTCGCTCGTGAGGCTTTAACTGCCTCAAGGCATATGCGACAACTCGACCCTCTTGCATCAAAACGCAGCCCAGACCATTCAAAGATGCATCACTATAAACCACAAACGCTTTTTCAGATTCTGGCTGAACTAATACTAGAGCTTCCGTCAATAGAGTCTTCAGCTGATCGAAACTTTGCTGACACTTATCAGACCACTCGAACTTGACGTCTTTTTGTAGCAGTTTTGTCATCGGTGACGCAATCATCGCGAATCCTTTTACAAATCGTCGGTAGTAACTGGCAAGTCCCAAGAAGCTCAGAACTTTTAAAATATTTCTCGAAGGTTTCCAGTCGAGAATAGCTGAAATTTTCTTCAGATCGACTCGAATACCCGAAGCAGACACTATATGTCCCAAAAAGCTGACCTCACGCAACCAGAACTCGCACTTACTGAATTTCGCATACAATTGGTTTTCACGTAAAGTTTGGACCACAAGTCTCAAATGCTCGGCATGTTCGATCTCATCTCGTGAGTAAATCAGAATGTCGTCGCTGAACACCACTACAAATCGATCCAGATATTGTCTAAACACCCGATTCATCAAGTCCATGAAAACTGCAGGGGCATTAGTGAGCCCAAACGGCATCACTAAAAATTCGTAGTGTCCATACCTCGTTCCGAATGTAGTCTTTGGCACGTCAGAATCTCTAACTCTCAACTGGTAATAACCGGATCATAGGTCAATCTTTGAAAACACTGAAGCTCCTTTCAACTGATCAAACAGGTCGTCGATTCGGGGCAACGGATACTTATTCTTTATAGTGGCTTTATTCAACTGTCTATAGTCGATACACATTCTCATAGTCTCGTCTTTCTTCTTCACAAATAAAACTGGTGCGCCCCAGGGTGAGAAACTCGATCGTGCGAAGCCCCTGTCTGTCAACTCTTGCAGCTGAGATTTCAATTCTTTCAACTCAGTAGGTGCCATACAGTACGGGGCAATCGAAATTAGAGTCGCGCCCGGAACCAACTCTATACCGAACTCAACCTCTCTAACGGGCGGCAATCCCGGTAATTCCTCGGGAAACACATCTGAAAACTCACAAACTACAGACACTGTCCCAAATTCTCGTTCGGATGCTTTGTCGTCTAGTACATAGGCCAGGTACGCTTCATAGCCCTTTCTCACATATTTCTGGGCTAACATGGAAGTTATTACGGCCGATAGTCCGTTTAAATCAGTGGATTCAATCCGAATTATCTCATTATTCAAACATCGCAAATTGATAGTCTTTCGTTTGCAATTCACTATCACATCGTGTACAGTCAACCAATCCATTCCAAGAATAATATCGAATTCATCGAATGGTAACAGCATCAAATCGGCCGAAAAATAGAAATCTCGAACCATTAAGGGACATTTCTTGCATACTTTATCAACCAGAACACAATGACCCAAAGGATTCGACACTCGAATTACGAACTCAGTAGACTCAACAGGAAGAGTCTTACTGGAGGCTAAAGTTTTACAAACATACGAATGGGTTGAACCGGGATCAATCAAAGCGATAACATCAGTATTAGAGAGAGTGAAAGTACCGGTAATAACATCCGGAGAAGAAGCCTCCTCACGGGCACGAATAGCATATGCTCTGGCAGGTGCACTAGCCTCAGATTTGACTGTGGTGTCTCTAGTCCCTCTCTGACTGCCACTAATATTTCCTCCACGCCTCGGTGGTCTACCTCGTGCTGCTGTGCCACTAGGTCTCTGACTCGGATCGGGATTGCGTTCATCCAATTTCGGACAATCCTTAATAAAGTGATCGACGGATCCACATATGAAACAGGAGCGATCATGAAATCTACAGCTCCCCGGGTGCCATTTACCACAATATTTACAATTAGATCTTTCCCGACATTCATTGCCAACACTGGCGATAGAAGTAGCTCGCGAACTCACAGGGGGTCGATGATGATCACGTCGAGAAAAACCCAGAGTATTTTTGGATTATTCTGAGTCATCTCTAATTTTCTTGGACGATTGCTGAATAGACTTTCCCGCAGATCTCTTACGGAACTCTCTAGCTCCTTCTTCAGCCTTTCTCTTTTCATTTTCGAGCTTTTCAACTTTGCAAGCTCACTCGACTAACACGACAAACTCTTTAATTTCCAGAATTCCCACCAGCAATCTGATATCTTCATTTAATTTGTCCTCGAAAAGTTTACACATGGTAGCCTCGGATGATACACACTCGCGAGCATAACGGCTGAGCAGCACGAATTCTCTCTCGGATTCGGTTACTGACATCCGACCTTATTTAAGCTCAAGAAATTCCTTTCATTTCTGGTCGATGAATCTCTGACTAATGTATTTCTTACGGAATTCGATTTGGAAGAACTCTCAGGTGACCCACTCTCTCGAAACAACAGAAACCAAAGTGTTCCACCAGTAGTAAGTAACATCACGTAACAGAGACACCGCACATTTCAGACACGCCTTTGGCGTGCATAACAGTTCGTCGAACACTCGGATTGTATTGTCGAGCCAAAACTCGGCCCACTCAGCATCATCACTAGGTGTAGCCCGGAACTCTCCAGCCCCGTATTTTCTAATTTTGTCGACCAGGGGCCTACTCGATCTCACCAGATCGATCACAGGAGGGGCCACATAGGTTGGGAGCGGAGTATTCAGGGGCGGGGGTTGTGGAACAGCCAGATTCGTTCGAAGAAATTGAGCGAACTAATCACTCATCGTTGTGTAAAAGGCTTGTCTCGTATCATCATCTTGATGACCAGTATTCAGTTGAGAGTCATTTGGCACTGTCCCTTACGCAGGAGCAGGCGCTACGCTCTCAACATCGTCCGCTACGGCTAGATCAGGTTCGGGATCCATTTCTATACAGAAATCACATTTTTAAATTGTCAGAATTCATCACACTATCGTATTAACATTAAATTGCATGTATAGCTAGACTCACACGCGCTACGTTAGTCCGAGAATTGACTAAACTATAGCTCTGATACCAATAAAAATGTAACACTCCTAAACCTGTATCCGTCGCCGGAGGGTTAAGAGGAATTACGAGTCAAATAACAACTAAATCAAGCTTCTTTCGCACAAATCATGATCATGAGACTTATGGATAATAACATTTGCCGAATGCACACACTTAATACAATATCTAACATTGGTCATTTTGCTCTCTTTTTTTTTTCATATAAGCTCTTTCAAAGAAACCCCAAAATGACATTACTACATTTGATAGTAACCGATTTCACAAACCATCACATTCATTCACATTCGACATAACCAAGCACGAATTCATGCTTAATGTAAAAAGATAACATAGCAAGCCATTTTCGCATGGCTATACATATATACATCATCAAAATAATACTGATTTATAAATCCAAAAGTCAAGCCTATACATGCCAATTTCAAAGTTTAGCTACTAAGTACCGAAAGAGCTTTGATAGTGTGAATGACTTCGATCTTGAAGATTTCCGAGACCTTAGCTACGAATGAGATCTTTAAAACAGACAATCCAAGGCAACGGAGTAAGCATTTATATGCTTAGTAAGTTTTAAGAAATGAATTCATTTGAATTTAAAGCATACTTCCATTTAAGCTAAAACTCTTCTATTTAGCCGAACATTATTATGACTAAAAGGGCTACCATCTTGCATACATAACATATTCATTTCCTCTAAACAACAATTCATATCATATAAACAATCTCATCATATCCATCTACATTTCTCCCTTGGCCGAAGCATGCACTATCATTTCAAGGCTAAACTTAGGTTTATACTCATACTCACATATGCATGTAGCTTCATACTTTAATCAAATATGCGCATAAGCTAAGGGTTCAACTTACTACTATTCTATTAATTGAGATTCACACCTCATAGGTATGTCATTGACTTTCGTATAACATTAAACAATAGTCAAAGCATCACAACCCCAATGTGTGGTCAATATCTAAACAAATAAATTTCACAACGAGTGTGGGTACGTACCTGACAGACTTAAGGAAATGAGTACCTTCATTCGAGATGATTATAACATAAACCACGTATTTTTAGCATGAATGCCTTCGGGCTTAACCCGGTTATAACACTAGCCCTAAGGCCCTTCGGGACTTAGCCCAGATGTGGCACTGGCACGAATGCCCTTCGGGACATAGCCCGGATACAACTCTGGCACGAAGGCCCTTCGGGACTTAGCCCGGATGTGGCACTGGCACGAATGCCCTTCGGGACATAGCCCAGATACAACTCTGGCACGAAGGCCCTTTGGGACTTAGCCTGGATGTAACACTAAAACTTTAGGCATTTGAATCCATCAAATATACTTGTCAGACATTCTATTATGATTAATATCCACTTGCCTCATTCATACATTAACACATAGCATAACGTTTTCACTAAATGTTTGGTCTATAGGTACATACGTATATCAAATATCAAGTTGATTTTCATAGCCTATATTTCTGAGGGGCTTTCGGCTTTATTGCCATTTTCACTAATGGCTTTGCATCGATCATAATCAACATGCCTCAACTTATCATTCACATATGTAACTAAATATGTACATCATGTTCAATCAACTCAACTCATATACTAGGTTTCACTGCTTAAAACTTACCTTGAACTTTTCTGAATAATTACGGGTCGACTATTCTGTCACCTTAGCTTTCCCCTTATCCGATGTTGTCCCTCTATGCTCTTGAGCTTAATTTAAACAATTTAAGTATATCAACTTTCATATACTTCACTTAATCAAAGCAGGAAATACAATATCCTCTCTATGTCACACATACACATTCGACCTTATATATATATATACATTCATTTCAATATGACACACACACATATTTCCTTTTCAAAAACATTCGGCTATATACCACTATGTTATAAGTCACGACCAGCTTATGGATTAAATCAAGTATACATAGTCTTTTAAACTAAACCTATCATTCATGACATAATAGTCATCAAAGGCCGAATATGTTTTCACATAGTGAGCTCCAATTTATGGCTCCCATTCGGCACACACACTAGGACCATCTTACTTTTTTATTTCATTTTGTTATTACAAATTTTATAACAAATCAAACCTTGTCAAAATTTTAGCCTTCTCATACATACATACAGTCAACCAAATATAACAATCTCATTTACAATTCACAACCATACATACGGCAATTCATTAGCCATAATTGTTCATTAACCAAGCTATGTCCACATTCGGCCATCATGATGTGAATATTAAAAATGCAACTTAATCACTCCAACCAATTATAAATTGAGTCATACATACTAAATTTTGTATATAATCTCCCATGGCCGAATACTCAATTTAGCAATTTGGGTCATAAAAACTCAATTTTTGCAATTTCAATCTCATAACTCTTAATTAACTCAAAAGGACCGAATGTCACTTTCTTAGCATGCATCTTTTCAATTTGGCTAACATATACAATTATCAAGAATTTTAAACTCACAATTCTAACATCACTTTAGCTCTTTTCATTAATCAAACAAAGGATTTACATCCCAAAACATCAAAACATCCACAAAGCATCCCAATATCCATGGCCGAATGCTTCCATAAATTTCAAGGGACATCCATCAAATACAATTTAACATATAATCAAATTTATAGAAATTTAACCTCAAAGCACTTCAATAACATGCTACATTTACATTATATCATCAAAACCCACCAAAGCTTCTAACTTTCAATTTACTCATCAATGGCTGAATGAAACACACATCACCAAATCAAAATTTAACTCATGGGTTATGTCCCTAGCCTAACTGTCAACCTAAAATTACCAACATGAAACTAAAATAGCATGATTCAAATACCTTAGTGTGTGAAATAGATGGCCGAAATTTACTCTTCTCCCTCTATTAGAATCGGCAATGAAGAATACAAGAAACCAATTTTGTTTTCTTTCACAAATTCTTTTATTTATTTATTTTTATCTAATATGATATCATTCCACTCACCTTATTTTAACAAATAAAATAATAAGACAACCAATAAAACAATTTGCATGGCCGACCACTAACCATAAAATTGGCTATTTGACATGCAAACCTATTTATTTCACTTCATTCCACAATTAGTCCCTTGAATTTGGCCACTTATATTTTAATTCTTCTCACATGAGTCTTTTTTCCTAAATTCACATTCATTTTGACATATTCAATCATTCAAAATTCATACATACATTTATCACATAAATTAGACATAGAATATTATATTCAAATATTTCTATGACTCGGTTTAGTGGTCCCAAAACCACTTCCCTACTAGGGTCGAAATAGGACTGTCACACCACCATTATCACTCTCCCCTTTCTCTTCTTCTTTCTCTTCATCAAGACCCCTCGTTTCTTGATAGTCAAATACCTTGTGGAGCCGAATCTCATCTTTTCTTTTTTAGAAATCGAAAACGTTCATACCTTGTGGTGTTCAAGGCCGAATCTCAGACCAACTCTATCTTGCTTTGGATTCGTGGAAGGAGTTATTATAGATTGGGTTTGGATCTTCATCTTGGAGCACTTCTAAGTCAGAATAGTATTTTGTAAGCATACAAACCTTATCTTTTTGTTAATTCATGTTCTAAGGTAAAGAGCCGAAACCCCTTAGGGGAAGGCTATCGTTTTAGACTAAAGGCCTGTTGGCCTCTTTCCTTTGGTTGTACGTGCGATAGTGTGACCAAGGGGTCGTGTAGCAAGGGATTTTGAAGGCTAAGGTGATCGAACATCCAGATCTAGTCCATATTCGGCAGAAAGGTAAGAACTTGTGGGACTTAGGCCATGTTGGCCGATTGTAGTAAGGAGGTTAAGGGTTTAAGTGTTGTCGATTATTAGGCTAACGTGTTAGTTATCGATTGTAGGCTATTCATGCGAGGATCTTGTCAACACTTCGCCAGTTAACAAGTGTGTATCATACCCCTCTATAGACTAAATCGGCAAAAGCTGAAAAGTGACCGAAAGTGACTGAACGGTTGATACAGTGAGGATCTGTGAGTATGCGATTACTCTGTGATGATTGGATCTGAAAAAGTAGATGGTAGAATTGCAGGGAGCACAATTTCGTGCGTTTTGGTAAGTTGGGCCTCGATGGGCCAAATATAGGCCCAATGGGCTTCCGAGCGCATATGGATAAAGATAGCCATTAAAGATGTTCTGTCAGAATGTATAAAACCATACGGTTAAAATCGATAATCTGATCGTAAAACTTGGATTAATTGGGCTTAAGTTACTAATAGATGCTGTAGGGCCCATTAGGGATTTTGGGCCTAAAAGGCCAAATCTGTTAACTAAGATAAAATATACTACCGTAACGAAAAATGGAATAATAGTGAGTATAATAAGCATAAAATCTCTGAGAATGATTAAAATTGCTGAAATACCCCTAAGTATGTGAAATTACCATTATACCCCTATGTACAAAATGACCGTGATACCCCTAGGGTTAATTTTATCTGAGATGCATGATATTCTGATTCTGCATAATGTATGTTATGACATGTATATCTGTTGTATGGGTTATGGGTTATATGGATGGTGGAAGCGTTCTGGTGGCCTCGCCACATATATCTGTTCTGGTGGCCTCGCCACATATATATATATATCTGTTCTGGTGGCCTCGCCACAATATCTGTATCTGGTGACTTCATCATAATATCTGGTAGCCTCGCTGCAAATACTGTAGTGTGTAGCGGATGGGTGGGTCGAGTAGTCTCCCCACATAGTGTAAGGCTGGTACAGGAGTGTTATGGATGGATCTGGGTTGGGCTTTCTGCATATATGATATATATCTGTTTTGTACCTGTTATGGGCCTATGGGCTTCATTCTGATTACTGTACTGGGCCAAGGCCCAAATAAATCTGACTTTGAAGCTTGATCTGTTTTGGGCTATGGTTGGGTTATGTTACACACTGAGTTCACCAAACTCACCCTTTATTTTCATCCTTGCATGTAATCCCCAACCATAGTGGGCTTAGAGCTGCGAGAGATTCAGAGTGGCCACATCATCTGCAAAGTTGGTTTCTATTTTAGTTAGTCTATTTTAATTATTTAATTTTTAAATTTTGGGTTTTGGTTGTAATAAGGCCGCTCTTTTAATTTCTTTTTCCGTTATGGCTTTTATTTACTGATTTTATTTATACTATATCAAAACTGCTAGATATAGGCTGCACAGGTTTTCAAATTTAACGAACGTATTAAAAACTCAACAAGCGAGCAAATGGATAACTTAAAGACTTATTAAACCGACTTTTCATTAACCCACTGTTTTGACAAAAATCACTTTAGTCACATTAAACGAAGAACACATACTTAGTTGTAAGTCCATGTAACACTCCATATTTAGCCATAACATCTAGGCCGGGTTTGGGGTGTTACATTTAGTGGTATCAGAGCCCGGTTGCAAAAACTCAGCTGTGGAACGGGTCTAAAACGAGAGTTTTTAAAGTAACGTTGAATAAAGGTTTTTGGAAAATCGTTTTTAAGAAGTTTTTTCAAAATTGTTTTCGAGGTCGTTTTCAATATTCTCTTCCTACAAATAAATGATTTCTAAGGATTGAACTCAGTTTTCTAAAATGGTTTTTAAAAAGGTGGCACACCGAATCTCTGGCCCAAGTCTGTAAGTTTTCTGAATTTTCCTGACTCTTTATGAAATTCTGTTACATGTCTGTACTAAAACCCTATTATGATACTCTAGATTAGAGTAGTACTGAAACCGTAGAAATTCTGATAAGTAGATTGAGGATGTAGCTAGGCTACCGCGAAAGAAAACAAACTCTGAATTACTGTCTGTTCATACGTCATCTGTAATAAATACTGGAATATTTAACTGATGCATAAAATTCCTAAACAGATAATACAAAATGAGTACGCGAGCAGCTCGTGGAAGAGGCCGTGGACGTGGCCGAGGTAATGCGCAAGCTGGGTCCTCATTTTCAGGACATATGCCGGCAGCTGATGCACCGGTACCACCAGCAACAAAAGTAGAGTCTCATGATCGAGGTGCCAGGGATGACGCTCTATCTCAGGCAATACTTCGAGTGTTGGAAAGTGTTGCTGGGGTAAGTACGGGTAATGGAATTTGAGGATCCATTTCTGAGTGACTCCGGGCTAATTGAGTGGAGATCTTTAGGGGCGTATTTGGTATAGCTCCGAATGTGGCTGAGTACTGGTTAGAGGCTACAGAGTGGATTATGGATGATTTGGACTACTCTGTAGAGCAGGAATTGAAGGGAGCCATATCGTTGCTAAGGGATGAGGCTTACCAGTGATGGCTCACGGTAAGTGATGGAACTCCTACTGACAGAGTAACTTGGGAGCTGTTTAAGACAACCTTCAAAGGAAAGTATGTTGGGGCTAGCTATGTGGATGCCCGCAGGAAAGAATTTTTAAATCTAGTTCAAGGGAGCAAGACAGTTGCTGAGTACGAGTCTGAGTTTCTGAGGCTAAGCCGGTATACTTCTGGGATAGTCACTACAGAGTACGAGCGTAGCGTGTGCTTCAAGGATGGTCTGAGAGATGAGCTTAGGGTGCTGATTGCTCTACAGAGGGAGCGCGACTTTGCCGCATTAGTGGAGAAAGCTAATATAGCTGAGGAGGTGAAGAGTACCGAAAGACAGAATCGTGAAAGGATCGAAACCATTTTCAGAGAGATTCAGGACCTTTAGGTGGTGCCAACAGGAATGTTAAGAGAGCCAGGGTGGTGGAGCCAGTTCGAGCAGTACCGATGAATATTGTTAGACCATAGAGTTGTAGGAGTTGTGGTAAGATACATGTGGGTGAATGTCAAAAACGTTCTGGTGCTTGTTTTCGATGCAGATCTATGGAGCATAGGGTTAAGGATTGTCCCCAGGAACCAGATCAGGTTCACGCTATAGATCAAAGGGTCGCTCAACAAGTGAAGGGTGGACCACAGTTTCCGAGAGGACGAGGGCAAGGCAGAGGTGGTAATGGTAATGGTCGAGGACAAGGAGCACCTGGCAGGGGTGCTGGATTTGCTGAGGCTCGTCAGCCAATGCTGGTGTATGCAGCTAGTCGCAGAGAGGAGGGTGATGCACCTAACGTCATAACTGGTACGTTTCTAATTTCTTGTATGCCATACACTGCGTTGATAGATATTGGATCTACCCATTCTTATGTTGCATGTGCCATATCTAGGTCGCTGGGTATCTGTACTAAGTCCTTTGGGTCACTCGGTTAGGGTAGATAAACTGTATAGAGACGTGCCTCTAGAAACTCAAGGTAAAGTTTTCTCTGGAGATTTGATGGAGCTACCGTTCAGAGAATTCGATCTCATCTTGGGGATGGATTGGCTTCTTAAGCATAGGGTTACTCTGGATTGTGCTGCCAAGCAAATGAGGTTAAAGACTACTGAAGATGAAGAGGTTTTGGTGATAGGTGAGCGAAAGAATTACCTGTCAAATGTGGTGTCGGCATTAAGAGCAGAAAAGTGGATGCGTAAGGGTTTGAGGCTTATTTGGCATTTGTAAGTCAATTAGAAACTGAGAGCCTGGCAGTGGATAAGGTTAGAACCGTTAAAGATTTTCAAGATGTTTTTCCAGAGGAGCTTCCGAGTTTGCCTCCGAATCGAGAGGTCGAGTTTGGAATCGACTTATTGCTTAGAACTACACCAGTGTCCATCGTACCTTATAAAATGGCACAGAAGGAGTTGGTGGAGCTGAAAGCTCAGATTCAAGAGTTGTTGGATAGAGGCTTTATTAGGCCGAGTGTGTCTCTGTGGGGAGCACCAGTGTTGTTCGTGAAGAAGAACGATTGATCAATGCGCATATGCATCAACTATCAGCAGTTGAACAAACTAACGATTAAGAATAAGTACCCTCTACCGAGAATCGATGATTTATTCGACTAGCTTAGGGGAGCTTCGGTATTTTCCAAGATTGACCTTCGATCTGGATATCATCAGTTAAGAGTTAAGGAGGCAGATATTCACAAGACGGCATTCAAAACTCCATATGGTCACTATGAGTTCTTGGTTATGCCATTTGGGCTGAGGAACGCACCTGCAGCATTTATGGATCTTATGAATCGAGTATTTTAGCCATATTTGGATCGATTTGTGGTCATTTTTATGGATGATATTCTGGTATATTCTGAATCTGAGGAGAAGCATGATGAACACCTCTGTATTGTGCTGTAAGTGTTGAGGGAGAATGAGCTCTATGCAAAATTCAGTAAGTGTGAGTTCTGGTTGAGGGAGGTAACCTTCTTAGGTCATTTTGTCTCTGCTGAAGGGATCAAGGTGGACTCTTGAAAGATTGAAGTGATTTTGGAATAGAAACCACCAAGGTCAGTATCGAAAATTCAGAGTTTTCTGGGTTTGGCTGGGTACTATAAAAGGTTTGTGGAAGGATTTTCTGTGTTGGCAGCACCTCTGACAAAGCTTGTAAGGAAAGAGGTACCGTTTGTTTGGACTGAGAAGCAGCAAGAAGCTTTTGAGAAGTTAAAGAAAGTTCTGACTGAGGCACCTGTATTGCTTCAACCTAAGTTTGGGAAGGATTTCACCATGTACAGTGACGCATCACATGTAGGGTTAGGCTGTGTGTTGATGCAAGAGGGTAAAGTGGTTGCTTATGCATCGTGACAACTTAAACCTTATGAAGTAAACTATCCTACTCACGATCTGGAGTTGGCAGCAGTAATCTTTACACTCAAGATTTGGAGACATTATCTGTACGAAGAAAGATGTATTATATACACAGATCATAAGAGTCTTAAGTACTTGTTGACTCAAAAGGAGCTGAACCTTAGGCAACGGAGATGGATAGAGTTGCTTAAGGATTATGACTGTGCGATTGAGTATCACCCAAGCAAAGATAATGTGGTGGCTGATTCCCTAAGTCATAGAACCGTATCTGATCTGAGAGTAATGTTTGCTCGTTTGAGTCTTTATGACGACGGTAGTCTGCTAGCAAAACTGTAAGTAAGGCCAACCTGGGTTGATGAGATTAAAGAAAAGCATCTAAAGGATGAGTCGTTAGTTTCCCGATTCTAGCAGGTTAAGAATGGGGATACTTTTGAGTTTGGACTGAACAGTGAGGGAGTTCTGTGTTTCCGAGGTAGAGTTTGCATTCCAAAAGATTCTAATTTGAGGCAAGCAATTATGAAGGAGGCTCATGGAGGACTTTGAGCTATGCATCCTAGAGGGAATAAACTGTACGGTGATCTACGAGAATTGTATTGGTGGCCTGGCCTAAAACGAGAGGTAACAGAATTTGTGGGAAAGTGCCTGACTTGCCAGCAAGTAAAAGCTGAACATCAATTACCTTCCGGTTTATTGCAGCCAGTGAAAGTACCACTTTGGAAGTGGGAGAGGGTAACCACAGATTTTGTGAGTGGATTACCCTTGACGCCATCGAAGAAGGACTCGATTTGGGTGATCGTGGATAGGTTGACCAAACCTGCTCACTTTATACCTGTTCGTACTGATTATTCACTTCAGAAGTTAGCCAAATTGTATGTGGTAGAAATTGTGCGTCTGCATGGAGTGCCAGTGTCGATTATTTACGATCGAGATCCTAGATTCACATCTCGATTTTGGAAAAAGTTGCATGAGGTGTTGGGAACGTGGTTGAACTTTAGCACAACCTTTCACCCTCAGACGGATGGTCAGTCGGAAAGGGTTATTCAAATTCTGGTAGACATGTTGAAGGGATGCATTATCGACTTTCAAGGTAGTTGGGAGGATTATCTACCATTAGCAGAATTCGCGTACAATAACAATTATCAGGCTAGTATTCGTATGGCCCCTTATGAAGTGCTATATGGACGTAAGTGTCGTACACCTAGTTGTTGGACCGAATTGGATGAGCGGCAAGTTCTTGGACCTGAGTTGGTAGTAGAAACTGAAGAAAAGGTCAAGGTGATTAGGGACCGGCTAAAAGAAGCATCTGATCGGCAGAAGTCCTACGCGGATTTAAAGCGTAAGGAGATTGAGTACTCAGTGGGTGACATGGTCTTCTTGAAGGTTTCACCTTGGAAGAAGATACTAAGATTTGGAAAGAAAGGCAAGTTGAGTCCGAGGTTCATTGGGCCTTACCGGGTTTGTAAGCGAGTAGGTCCAGTGGCTTACCAGTTGGAGTTACCTCCAAAGCTAGACAGGATTCACGATGTTTTTCACGTATCAATGTTAAGGTGATATCGTTCTGACCCTACTCATGTCCTGCCAGTTACAGAGGTCGAGGTACAGCCTGATTTGACTTTCGAGGAGGAGCCCGTACAGATTCTGGAGCGAGATGTGAAGGTTCTAAGAAGGAAGTCAGTTCCATTAGTGAAAGTACTGTAGCATAATCATGGCAGAGAGGAAGCTACTTGGGAGCCAGAGGAGGCGATGGGTCAGCAATACCCTTAATTGTTTGGACCAGGTAAATTTCAAGGACGAAATTTCTTTAAGGAGGGTAGAGTTGTAACGCCCTGATTTTCGGGACTTTTCGAGATTTTTGTGATTTTAGGTAATATCTTAAATTTCTGTGTTTTGACTGAATAAATTATATTTTGGTACGATAGTGGGCCCCTAGAAGGCCCAAGCTTAGGTTGAAACCCGACGGATTTAAGAAATTTTAGTGTTTAAGATAAGGAGGTCCTGAAGAAGTGGGCTTTTAATATTAAAGTTAGCAAAATGGAGCACAAAGGAGCCCCTGGTAAGGTGGCTAAATGATGCCACTAGGGAGCTATAAAAGTGGTGCCTAGGAGGGTTTGGAGGTCTAAGGTTCTAGTCATAAGGTAAGTTATTGGGGTGTTTTATTTTTATGAGCAGGGAAGGGATGTGTTGGACTCTGAGTAAAACTCTGTCAGGAAGAGTTTGAATTAGTCTATGGAGTGAATTTAGGAGCGATAAGGAGAGCAAAAGTAGGAGCTGATCAGGGGGAAAGGTTTTGGCTAATTAGTGGACTCTTGAGGAGCAAGAGTTGGCCGTGTAGGGGACTCTGTAGGTGCAATTTCTGTAACGCCCCTAACCCGAATCCAACACCAGATTAAAGTTACGGAATATTACTGGAGTTACTGATTGATTTATCAAATATTTTATTTTATCTATCATTTATATTTCGAACCACTTAAAATTAGACATATTTTCCCCCAAACAGATTTATTTTTCTCGATATATTTTATTTGGATTTATTATTCGTCTCAACATACTTAATTTCCTTGTATCAACGTCTCAAAGGTAATCACATATTTACATGTCATGATAAATGTCATTTTTCTTTCCATATTCCAGTCTCGTATTTGATTCATCCGGATTTTTATAATAAATTTGGTCATCGTTTTCATTTATTCTATATTCTAATACATTCAATTAATGATCTAGGAAAAATTACCATTTTGCCCCTAAATCTTTAATTAATGACGATTTTACCCTTAGGCTCAGAAAAATAAATTCTTGCAATTTAATCCTTATTTCCAGCCATTATCATCATACATATTAATAACAGCCCATAAATTCTATAAAATATCAAAATTTTACATAATTTCAACACTTTTCAATTTAATCCGTAAAACATGGTTTTCCCCGATCTTAAACTAAATTAGTAATTTCATTTAAATTTTGAAATTTAAATAATAAAATAATCCATTTCATGTAATTTGATCATTTCTAACATTTTTACAAAATTGTCCATAAAGTTTTACTTTTATTCAATTTAGTCCTTGAGCCTAAAACATACAAATTAGCCATGCTAACTGATTATTCATACATATTTTCCTCCTCCTCCTCTCCATTCCACAACCTTAATTTATATAACATGCTTATGAGTAACATTATCAATAATTTCACTATTTACTTATGTGTATATTCAAAGCTGTCCATTTGAGTCATAGTCACTAAATTATTTATATCTTGAGCTACAGAACTCAAAATTAAGATCCGCTATTTTTTTCTGAAAATAGACTCATATATCTTCTTACCATAAAAATTTCATAATTTTTGGTTTATTCAATTAGTACAGTTTATTCTTTAAATTCACCCCTGTTCTGTTATCTAACAGTTCTGACCCTTCTTCACTAAAAATTAATTATCTCTTTATACAGGATTCGGATGATGTTTTCGTTTAATTCTATTGAAAATAGACTCATTAAAGAATCTAACCATATAAATTATGTCCCATAATAATTTTTATACAATTTGTAATGATTTTTCCAATTCATAACAGGGGATCTCAAAACCATTCTAAACTAGCCTTACAAAAATATTAATATCTCAGAATACAGAATTCCTTTACTTTCTCTGTTCTTTTATATGAAAATAGACTCAATAAGCTTTAATTCCATATGTTACTCAACATCTAATTCAATTTCTATTATTTTTGGTGATTTTACAAATTTAGATTACTGCTGCTGTCCAAACTGTTTTAGTGCAAGATATTAATTACTAAGTTTATGACAACCTTATTTCTTTTCTCTACAATATTTTCCATCACTTTCTCTTATTTTCCCTTCATTAACATATCAAGAACATAAATCTATATATAATAAATCTCTACATTAACATCATTTCCATGCTTTTTCTATAATATCAAACTTAAAAATATATTGAAATCTTGATGTACTTACCTTGTCCCATTAATTTCAATCTTTAACTTGATTTTCTCTCTCCTTCAGCTTCTATTTCTTGAGTCTAACTTGCCATTTTAACTCCCCATAGTCTTCTTAACATTTTTCTCTTTCAGTAGCTATGGAAATTCTTTTGATTTCTAGGTGAAATTGGTGAATTTTTGGTAGAATGACCAAATTGTAAAGAAAGTAAAACTTTCTTTCTCCCATCTTCTCTCCTAACGTGAATTGCATGAGAAAGGGGTGGTGGTTTTTTTTTTCTTTTTTTCCACACACATTCATATATATAGACTAAATAAAATAATAAAATAATAAAATATCTTATTAAAATATTAATAAAATAAAAATGATTTAATTATATAATTATAAAATATCATCAATGCAATCATTACTTTCTAGATTTCTCTCTCTTCCAATTGACCATTTTACCCTTTATGATCTTTTAAAATTCCATCATTGAGTCATCACTTAATTTGGTAAAATTTCAATTTAGTCCCTCATAATTCTCCACCTATTCAATTTAGTCCTAATTCATCAATTTTCCTTAGTTTCTAGATTATTCTACCCTTAAAATATTTGCACTATTGTCCTTCAACTTTTCATATTTACACTTTTAACCCTCAAATTTTGAGTATTTACTCTTGGGCAACAAAACTTTTCTCATTTTTACAATTTAGTCATTTCTTGAATTAATATGTCATAATATATTTCCCAATAACATAACTCAAATTTCCTCTTCTCGTCACTTTATTTCCTTATTTTACTATATCAAGGATAATATTTCACTATAGGAATTTTCGGGGTGTTACAATTTCGGTTAGGAGGTTGGGTGCTTGTAATTTCGGCAATTGGGGAGGAAGTGTATGTGAAATTGCTTTTGTGCATTTTCAGTTTTGGTTGTTCATTCTTAGTTTTGCCGAAATAGGGTAAGGTGTAGTGCTTAGGGTTCCTTTTTTTTCCTTCCATTTTGCTAGAAGCCGAACATAAGCCTCCTAAATACTCTGTGCCGTTTTTGCCAAAACCAAATACCTCTCCTCTCTTTATTTCTTTCATCATTTTCTTTTCCTTCATTGTTTCTTCAAAGCCGAACCACCATTATTGAATCCTCCTCTTGACCGAATCTGTTCTGCTCATACTTCTCCTCTTCTTTTACTTTTCTTGTCGACTCCCATCTTCTCCACTTCTATTCTGTCTCCAAAATCAAATACCTGCTGTCGATTCACCCTCATAGCCGAAGCTATCCCACCATCATCACTCTCCCCTTTCTCTTCCTCTTTCTCTTCTTCGAGACCCCACGTTTCTTGATAGCCGAATAGCTTGTGGAGCCGAATCTCATCTTTTCTTTTTTAGAAATCTAAAACCTTCATACCTTGTGGTGTTCAAGGCCGAATCTCAGACCAAATCTATCTTGTTTTGGATTCGTGGAAGGAGTTATTATAGATCGGGTTTGGATCGTCATCTTGGAGCACTTCTAACTCAGAATAGTATTTGGTGAGCGTACAAACCTTATCTTTTTGTTAATGCATGTTCTAAGGCAAAGAGCCGAAACCCCTTAGGGAAAGGCTATCGTTTTGGACTAAAGGCTTGTTGGCCTCTTTCTTTTGGTTGTACGTGCGATAGTGTGACCAAGGAGTCGTGCAGAAAGGGATTTTGAAGGCTAAGGTGATCGAACATCCAAATCTAGTCCATATTCGGCAGAAAGGTAAGAACTTGTGGGACCTAGGCCATGTTGGCCGATTGTGGTAAGGAGGTTGAGGCTTTAACTGTTGTCGATTATTAGGCTAACGCGTTAGTTATCGATTGTAGGCTTTTCATGCGAGGATCTTGTCAACTCTTCGCCAGTTAACAGGTGTGTATCATACCCCTCTATAGACTAAATCGCCAAAAGCCGAAAAGTGACCGAAAGTGACTGAACGGTCGATACAGTGAGGATCTGTGAGTATGCGATTACTCTGTGATGGTTGGATCTAAAACAGTAGATGGTAGAATTGCAGAGAGCGCAATTCCGTGCGTTTGGTAAGTTGGGCCTCGATGGGCCAAATATAGGCCCAATGGGCTTTCGAGCCCATATGGATAAAGATAACCATTAAAGATGTTCTGTCAGAATGTATAAAACCATACAGTTAAAATTAGTAATCTGATCGTAAAACTTGAATTAATTGGCTTAAGTTACTAATAGATGTTGTAGGGCCCATTAGGGGTTTTGGGCCTAAAAGGCCAAATCTGTTAACTAAGATAAAATATACTACCGTAATGACAAATGGAATAATAGTGAGTATAATAAGCATAAAATCTCTGAGAATGGTTAAAATTATTGAAATACCCCTAAGTATGTGAAATTACCATTATACCTCTATGTACAAAATGATCGTTATACCCCTAGGGTTAATTTTATCTGAGATGCATGATATTCTAATTCTGCATAATGTATGTTACGACATGTATATCTGTTGCATGGGTTATGGGTTATATGGATGGAGGAAGCGTTCTGGTGGCCTCGCCACATATATCTGTTTTGGTGGCCTCGTCACATATATATATATATATATCTGTTCTGGTGGCCTCGTCACAATATCTGTATCTGGTGACTTTGTCACAATATCTGGCAACCTCACTACAAATACTGTGGTGTATAGCGGATGGGTGGGTCGAGTAGTCTCCCCACATGGTGTAAGGCTGGTACGGGGGTGTTGTGGATAGATCTGGGTTGGGCTTTCTTCATATATGATATATATCTGTTCTGTACCTGTTATGGGCCTATAGGCTTCATTCTGATTACTGTACTGGGCCAAGGCCTAAATAAATCTGACTCTGAGGCTTGATCTGTTTTGGGCTATGGCTGGGTTATGTTACACATTGAGTTCACCAAACTCACCCTTTATTTTCATCCCTGCAAGTAATCCCCAACAATAGTGGGCTTGGAGCTGCGAAAGATTCGGAGTGGCCACATCATCTGCAAAGTTGGTTTCTATTTTAGTTAGTCTATTTTAATTATTTAATTTTTAAATTTCGGATTTTGGTTGTAATAAGGCCGCTCTTTTAATTTCTTTTTCTGTTATGGTTTTTATTTACTGATTTTATTTATACTATATCAAAACTGCTAGATATAGACTGTGCGGGTTTTCAAATTTAACGAACGTATTCAAAACTCAACAAGCGAACAAATTGATAACTTAAAGACTTATTAAACCGACTTTTCACTAACCCACTGTTTTTACAAAAATCATTTTAGTCACATTAAACGAAGAACACATACTTAGTCGTAAGTCCATGTGACACGCCAGATTTGGCCCTAACGTCCAGGCCGGGTTTGGGGTGTTACACATTGCATAACTGTAACACCCCAAACCCGGCCCATACGTTACAGCCAAGTCTGGTGTGTCACATTGAAGTGTTTTTTGAAAACCGTGCTTTCATTGAAAACCCTTGAAGTTTCAAAAACTCTTACCGTTAAACTTAGCTTGTCTTTTTCCAAAACGTGATTTATTGAAATAATCCTCCCTTTGCAAACATCGTTAAAACCTTTGTAAAAGTTTTATGAAAGCTTATAAACCCTTGTAGTTTGCAAAAACATGTTAATTTTGAAAACAGTTTAAGTATCAAATAAATTTGACCTTTTTCGTTAAGACTTAAAGTGAATGGAAGCTGGGCACCAGGTAGGATTCCAGAAAAGAGGAGGTGAGTCGAATAGACTGCTTAAGTACCAAGCTCTTATTGGATCCACTCCTAGACATGCACACTACCATTGCCATACTTTAACTATTTGAAATATTTATCTACAAGATCATTTAAAATTGCGGAAGCTTTGCTTGGTTATCGTGTTATTTTGAAAACAAGTAACTTTTATAAAAACCGCGTCTTAAAATCATTTGTTTTCAACTTGATTTAAATAATATCCTACGTAAGCTAAAACCAATTTAAATAAGTAAAGAATAAAAACCCAAAATAAAAGTAATTAAAGAGGCCCTTTTTACAACCCAAAACCAAAAATAAATAATTAAATCTAAATTCAAATAGGTAACTTAATTAGAAATCCAATAGTCCAGTCCATGTGGCCACTCTGAATCCCTCCCAGCTCCAAGTCCACCAATCTAAGGCTCACCTGCAAGGATGGAAGGAAAAAGGGGTGAGTTTGGAAAACTCAGTGTGTACAGAAGCCCATCGAAAGCCCAAGTCAACTCAAGCCCATTGGGCCTAAGCCCTAACCCATCACAGTCAAATACTGGGCCGAAACCCTATTCAAATATCAGTAAACTGGGCCTTAGCCCTTTTCAGATAACAGTACGGCCCATAGGCCCATTACAGATACAGATCAGATATGATATGCAAACAGAAAACCCAACCCAGATCCATCCATAACACCCCCGTACCAGCCTTACACCATGTGGGGAGACTACTCGACCCATCCAACCGCTACACACCACAGAAATTTACAGCGAGGCTGCCAGATAAAATTTTGCAGCGAGGCTGCCAGATATTGTGACGAGGTCACCAGATACAGATATTGTGGCGAGGCCACTAGAACAGATGTATATACGTGGCGATGCCACCAGATTGCAGCGAGGCTGCCAGAACGGATATATATATATATATGGCGAGGCCACCAGATTGCAGCGAGGCTGCCAGAACAGATATATATATATATATGTGGCGAGGCCACCAGATTGCAGCGAGGCTGCCAGGACGCTTCCTCCATCATAAACCCAAACTCCATGCAACAGATATCATGATATGGCATATAACATACAGAATCTCATGCATCAGATATACACATGTATTATGAGATATGACATACAGAAACAGGAAATCATACGTTTCATACAGAATTTACCCTAGGGGTATAAAGGTCATTTTGCACCTAGGGGTAAAATGGTAATTTTCCATACTTAGGGGTATTTTAGTACTTGTTCCAATATTACGAGTTTTATGCATGTTACCGTCACATATAAGCTTTAGTTCCATCTTAGCAGTCAATTTAACAGATTTTAACAATTTCAGTCACTGGGCCCTAAAACTCCTAATAGGCCCTACAGTGTCTATTTAGCAAATTAAGCCCATTCAGCCCAAATTTCCTATCTAGCTACCAGTTTTAGCAGTTCTGATACTACAGTCTAATAGAACACATTTATTTCCTATTTTTACCTATATGGGCCCAAAAGCCCGTGAGCCCATGTTCGGCCCATCGAGACCCAACTTACCGAAGTGCGCGAAATTGCACACTCAACTAACTTACCACTTACGGTTACAGATCTCAGGATTTCCAATCATCTTGTGAGCATTCGCACACTCACAAGCCCATATAATACCAACTTTTCGGTTACTTGGCCTTTGCCGAATTAGACTAAAGAAGGGTTCGATACACACCTGATTACGACGAACAATGATGATATCTGCTCCAACTCAATCCTATATTCGATTACTAAAACATTAGACCACGAATCAATGATAACTAAATTTAACATACTCTTACCATATTCGGGCATCCATGAACAAGGCCCTAAATCCTTACCTTTGCTGAAGTTGATATCCAAATCTGGATCCAACCGCTCCACTGATCCAAGCCCTTAGTCAGCAGCCTTTAACCCTTACAAGCACAGAGTAAAATAATTGGTAACAGCCCCTTAAAGCCTTAGGCACTATTTCGACAGCCTCCCTAAATACATAGGGACTCCAACTTTTCCAAATCCCAAAAATAAGAATAGATCACAGTCAAGTCATTCATATCACCAACTTATATCCACGGTCAAACTAGCCCAATCATCACACAAGTTAGTCATTTACCCACAAGGGCAAAACAGTCATTTAACACCTAGGGGCAAAATGGTAATTTTACCCCATAGGGGTATCTCGGTAATTCTACCCTACAGGGATAGTTCAGTAATTCTACCCTAAAGGGGCATTTCAGTAATTTCACAAATCAAGGGTAAAACAGTAATTTTACAGATTAGGGGTAAAATGGTAATTTACAAATCAGGGGTAAAATAGTAATTTTACAAATCAGGGGTAAAATGGTAATTTTACAAATCAGGGGTAAAATGGTAATTTTACAAATCAGGGGTAAAATGGTAATTTTACAAATCAGGGGTAAAATAGTAATTTTACAAATCAAGGTATTTCAGTAATTCGGTAAACTAAAGTATTCTAAACAGAGATAACAATGCAAATGGGCGTAGGGCCCATTCTCGGCCCAAATGGGCCCACACGCTCGTGTGGCTCTTTTAGCCCAAATCTAGCTACAGATATGCGATTCACCTAGTCTAGTCCAATATCTACTACAGAATCAAACAACTTATCCAATTGGGCCTGTCGGCCCATTGGGCCTACATGGCCCCTTTCGGCCCATCGCGGCCCGAATTAGCCGTCCTACCGCTAGAGTAGTGAGAAATACACACCTGATAGGAGACTGAAGTTAATCCGTGCTCCAAACACTCTTAGCCGATGCCCAACCCAAACGGGCACGCCATAAAGCGAAAGGGATCAGCCAAGAAGGCTGTGCCTACTCTCCTCCTGGTTTGCTCTATTTAAAGCTAACTCCTCACCTGCTCTCATGTTAGCTTTCCGATGTGGTATTCTCCATCGATCCCCCCAAAATTAAAGGATTAGCAAAATAATCAACTTTGCGTGCAACGGGATTCGAACCAAAGTCCTCTCAGTAACCCTGTCATGCCATCACCACTTAGACACAAGCTCATTTGTGTCATAAGTCCAACACATTTAACTTTAAAGCTCACCTACTTGCTTCCAGATTTATTTAAAAGAAAAACCAAAATAAATTGCAAGAGCCAAGACTTGAACCTTGGACCCTTTGCTTCCTTGTCTCCTAAGTGGCGCTACTTTGCCACTATACCATATTCCTTTTTTGTGTCTTATTACACACATAATTCCTTACAACTCCTCTTTTCCAAGTCCTCTATTCCTTAAGTCCAAAAATCCAAGAATTCCCCGGGTTTTTAACCAACACTTGGGCCTTCCATAGGCCCAATAACACACTCCAAACACGAATTACACATCCATATATCAAAATTTCAACATTACACCAAATATCACCAAAATCCCGGAATCCCAGAAATTAGCCCAAGACTTTTCCCCACACTATGAATCCTTTGCAGTTCACTAAAATACCATATTAACCCATTAATAATAACCTTCCATAACAGAATTCAACACATCAATAATTTTATTTCAAACTATCACACACCCGCACCCAAGCCCAAGGCCCAATACTTCTAGGCCCAAATTCAGGGTGTTACAATAATCATATTGATATTTTTGTGATTTGGGCTAAGGCCTAAGGCCACTATACGCTGAGATATGGGCTCAGGCCCAACCTAGGCCACAATGGGCTAAGGCCCAAAGGCCACCGATATTGAATAGGGCTTAGGCTCAAATTGTTTAATGCATGTTATGTGTCTGTCGAGGGATGTACACACTGAGTTTTTGTAAACTCACTCCCTCTTTTTAATTTTTTTCAGGTGACCCTCAGTAGGCGGCTCGACGATAGAGGGGACTCGGAGGTGGCTACACTGCAACTTGTTTTAATGATCAGTAGTTTTATTTATTTACCTTATTTTAAATTATTTTTATTTGGTTGTAATAAGGCTTTTATAACTTCTGGATTATTTTTAAATTTGGGATTTTATTGTGATTTTATAATTGCTAGTGGTAAAAATGAGTTTTTCCAAAACAACCTCTGTTTTAAATTAAGCTTCCGCAACGATTAAGATTTTATAATAATAATGTCTTAAATAGGGAATAATATTTTTAATAAACCATGTTGGGAATGAATCAAATACAAACTAAGGTTTTATACAAATTTTTAAACAAGAAGGGTTTTCAATGAAAACTTGGTTTTCGAAAAACACTTCAATGTGACACGCCAGATTCGGGCCTAACTTCTAGGCTGGGTTTGGGGTGTTACATAACCCCTAGCCAAATATGACCTTACAATTACCACTGTAACTCCAGCTCTCACTCATCTCTTATTTCCTAAACTTTCTCCCCTTATCATGCCTTATCTTACTCTTCATCTCTCTTTCAGACTTGAAGGCCAATTCAAATTTCTTTCATGAAGAGTTTAATTCCCCTTCCACCACCCATACGACACAAAAACAAAATAATATCCCCTTATTGCTCTAAGCCACACTCGAACCTTGGATCCCTAGCCTCCCAGTGTGACGCCACCTTCCTGTTCCCCTTGTGGCGTCATTTAGCCACTTCACTACAAACCAATTTGTGACTTATTTCCTCTACATTTATTTATAAACCCTACTACTTAAAGTTAGGGTTCCCCCTAAGGTCAACAATCAAAATTTCCTATGTCCTAACTCACTCCTAGGACTTCATTGAAACCTTATAATACCTAAAAATCACCTCCTAAACCGTGCTAACATACAACCCATAACACCTCATGCAGAATTAAAAGTTTTCAGGATTTCTAGAGTGTTACATTTAGGTTCTAAGGTCCAAGCTACTTCAGTAGCTAGTGTGGGTAATGCGAGATCTAATAAGCCCGAGTGCTAGAATTGTGGTAGGCAGCATTTTGGTAAATTTTGGGGAAGTAAACGAGGATGCTTTAGGTGTGGTTCTCGAGAGCATTTTATTAACGACTGTCTTGAGAAAGTGAAAGAAGAGAGAGTTCTGAGTATCAGGCAAAGTAATGCCCTTAGCGAGGGTAGACCCCCGCGAAATGTTAGAGGTGGGACTAGTAGTAAAGGCATGCTGAAAGATGTAGCTGCAATGTCAGAGACGAGAACCCCTGCTAGAGCATATGTTATACGAGCTCGGGAAGAGACATCATCTCCTAATGTGATCACTGGTACATTCTCAGTTTATGATACTAATGACATCGCATTGATTGACCCCAGGTCCACTCATTCCTATATTTGTGTGAAATTGGTGCATAGTAAGAATTTGCCTGTTGAATTGACTGAATTTATGATTAAAGTGTCCAACACTTTAGGCAAGTATGTGCTAGTAGATAAGGTTTGCAGGAATTGCTTTTTGAAGCTTCGTGGTTTCTGTTTTTCAGCCAATCTAATGAATTTGATGTTATTTTGGGCATGGATTGGTTTACACTACATGATGCCAAAGTTAATTGTAGATAGAAAATTTTTGAGTTGAAATGTGAAAATGGTGAAATTCTTTGGGTTAAAACAGATGAGTCGAATAAAATGCCGATTGTGATTTCGTGCATGTCTGCTCAAAGGTGTATGAGAAAAGGGTGTGATGCTTACCTTGCATATGTATTGAATACTGAGGTAAGTGAGTTGAAGCTTGAATCGGTGCCAATAGTTTGTGAATTTTCAGATGTGATTCCAGAACAATTACCCGGGTTGTCTCCTGCTAGAGAAATTGAGTTTGCCATTGATTTGTTACCTGGGACTGCATCTATTTCTAGTGCTCTGTATAGAATGGCTCTGACTGAATTAAGAGAGTTAAAGGCTCAATTGCAAGAGTTAACTGATAACTCCGACTGAATTGAGAGAGTTAAAGGCTCAGTTGCAAGAGTTAATGATAAGGGATTTGTAAGACCAAGTTTCTCTCCCTGGGGTGCTCCTGTATTATTTCTAAAGAAGGACGGATCAATGAGACTTTGTATCGACTATAGGTAGCTCAACAAGGTCACTATAAAGAATAAGTATCCATTGCTGAGGATAGATGACTTGTTTGACCAATTAAAGGGAGCAACCGTGTTTTTGAAAATAGACTTGAGATCTGATTATTATCAGTTAAGAGTTAGAAAGTCAGATGTGCCGAAAATAACCTTTAGAACAAGGTATGGACACTATGAATTTCTTATGATGCCTTTCAGCTTAACTAATACACCGGCTATGTTTATGGATTTGATGAACCAAATTTTTTGGCAATATCTGGATAAATTTGTGGTCGTATTCATAGATGATATATTAATTTATCCTCGAGATGAGTTTGAGCATGCTGAGCATTTGAGGACTGTATTGCAAATTCTGAGAACAGAGAGATTTTTTGCTAAATTTAGCAAAAGTGAATTTTGTCTTCGTGAAGTCAGATTCTTGGGACATATAGTTTCGAGTGGTGGTATTCAGGTTGATCCGAGTAAGATTTTAGTGGTTGTTGATTGGAAGCGGCCAAAGAATATGATGAAAGTTAGGAGCTTTTTGGGCTTACGGGTTATTATCGATGCTTTGTCGAGAGTTTCTCCATAATTGTATTACCTAAGACTAAGTTGCTACAAAAGAATGTGAAATTCGAGTGGACTGAAAAATGTTAGCAGAGTTTTGAAAAGTTGAAGGCAAAATTGACTGAAGCACCAACGTTAGTGCAACTCAAGTCGGGAAAAGAGTTCGTAATCTATAATGATGCATCATTGAATGGCCTTGGGTGTGTATTGATGCAGGAACGCAAGGTGGTAGCCTATGCCTCGAGGCAACTAAAGCCGCATGAGAAAAACTACCCAACACATGATTTGGAGTTAGCCCCTATTATCTTTGCTTTAAAGATTTGGCGTCATTATTTGTATGGTGAAAAATGTCAGATTTTTATCGATCCTAAAAGCTTGAAATATTTGATGAATCAAAAGGAATTAAATTTAAGACAACGAAGGTGGCTTGAATTGTTAAGGGACTATGAGCTACTGATCAAATATCACCTAGGAAGGCTAATGTAGTTGCGGACACTTTGAGTAGGAAGTCATTGTATGCTTTGTAGGCTATGAGCATGGGTTTGACATTATCTAATAATGATTCCATACTAGCCGAGTTGAAGGCTGGACCATTGTTTCTTCAATAAATTTGAAAAGCTCAAAAGAATGATAGTGAAATGTAAGCTAAGAGAGTTTAGTGCGAAACGGGTGATAATTCTGACTTTCGAATAAGTTCAGATGATTGCTTGATGTTTCATGAAAGATTTTGTGTACCAAAAAATAATGACTTGATTCGGAAAATTTTACATGAGGCACACAGTGGTTGTTTATCAGTACATCCTGGTAGTACTAAGATGTATAACAACTTGAAGAAATTGTATTAGTGGCTGAGCATGAAAAGAGACATTTCAGAGTTTGTGACAAAGTGTTTGATTTGCCAACAAGTAAAGGCTAAGCATTAGGTACCTTCGGGTTTACTTCAGCCAGTAATGAAGTGGAAGTGGGACAGGATTACAATGGACTCGCGACAAGGTTGCCTCTGACACTGAAAAAGAAAGATGTTGTGTGGGTTATTGTTGATAGATTGACGAAGTCAGCTCACTTTAATCCAGTACGTGTTAATTACTCACTTGATAAATTTGTTGAATTATACATTGCTGAAACTGTGAGATTACATGGAATACTTATGTCCATCAGTTCGGATAGAGATCCGAGGTTCACCTCTAGATTTTGGAAGAAGTTGTAGGAAGCATTGGGTATAAAATTGAATTTTAGTACCGCATTTCACCAGCAAATCGATGGACAATCTGAGAGAGTAATTAAAGTTCTTGAAGATATGCTTCGGTGTTGTGTTTTAGAGTTTGAGGGTATTTGGGAAAGGTATCTACCTTTGGTAGAATTCGCCTACAACAATAGTTATCAAATAGCATACAGATGGCACCTATGAGGCATTATATGGTCGTAAGTGCCAAACTCCATTATATTGGGCTGAGTTGACTGAGAAACAGATTCATGGTGTTGATCTGGTTAGAGAGACCGAGGAAAAAGTGAAGATAATTTGAGATTGTTTGAAAGCTACTTCAGACCTATAAAAGTCTTATGCTAATTTGAAAAGAAAAGAGATTGAATTTCAGGTTGGTGATAAAGTATTTCTGAAAGTATAACCGTGGCAGAAAATATTGAGATTTGGCCAGACATGACATATGATGAGGAGCCAATTAAAATTTTGGCTCGAGAGGTCAAACAGTTGAGAAACAAAAGTGTAGCCCTGGTGAAGGTGTTGTGGCAAAAGCATGGTGTAAAGAGGCTACATAGGAACCAGAGGAAGCCATGAGAAAACAGTACCCAAACTTATTCACCGGTAATATTTTCAAGGACGAAAATCCATAAAGGGGGAGAGTTGTAACAATTGAATAGTGGTTTCGAAACCATGAATTTGAGGTCTAAAAATATTTTTCTCGATTCAGTCTTGATATTAATTTGGTGATTGAATGTTTGTGTGAAATATTGGTAGGTGAATTCTATTGTTTGCATGTCCCATTTGATAGGTTGGACTAAATTGCAATAGATGAAAAGTATGTGTTTTAATTCATAAAAGTACTTGATTGAAATGGGGATTTAAATTTGAGGTCCTTATGTGGTAATTAGACCATTTTATTTGAGTTTAGGCAAAAATACCCATGGAAGGGAAAAAGTTTTAAATAAGGCATGAGGGGTATTTTGGTCATTTGGATAATTAAAGAAATAAAAAGGGAAAATAAGTCAAAATTGGTGTCCATCTTCTTCCTCTTGGCCGAAATTTGTAAGGGCACCATATCTAGGGTTTTGTCATCTTTTCAAGCTCCAAGTAAGTGACTCCTAGCCCTGTTTTTAATGCTCTTCATATTTTTGAAATCCTTATAACTTGCTCTAGTTATTTCTACCACTAATCTGAGCTAGGGTTCATTTTAAAAATTGTTCCCATCGATGACCTATATGCATTTTGATGCCTACTGGTAGAATATGAAAGATTGAAGTGTGGTAAACAACTTTTACTAGGTGATTTTGGTGAGAAATTGTAAAAAGGACTTATTTGTAAAAGGTGAAATATTGTGTGCATAAATTGTGAAATGATGGAAATTGTAGGCTACTATAAGAGGAAAAATGTTTCGGCTAGGCTTAAAATACAAGAAAATGGGATGAAAATCATTTATCGAGCCTAGGGACTAAGTTGTAAAATTTTGAAAGTTAGGGGTCAAATTGTAAAATTTGCTTTATGAAGATTTTGGACTGATGTGAGTAATGTGAATATTGAATGGGTTAAATATGTCATTATAGATCGAGAGGAATGTGGAATCGACCTTGGCCAAGGTAAAGGCACAATTTCAGATTAAATCACAAATTTGACATATTTTGTATCGAGGTAAGTTTATATGTACATATAGTTTTGTTTAATTATGTAAAATATTTTGTTATACTACATGAGATGAAATTGAATATTGAATGGTGGTATAATACAAATTGAGAATTTTGGAAAATAGTTGGATTAAATGAGAAATTCCCGAGTGAACCTTCGGAATGAATGAGTGGAGCTATGTGCTGAAACCACACGTAAGTGCAATTAACTAGACATCGTGGAGCTAGGTGCTGTGACCATGAATAAAATGCATTGTATTGACATCGTGGAGCTATGTGCTGTTACTACAATTAAAATCCATTATGTTGATTTGATAGCGTGGAGCTATATGCTGTTGCCACGACTATAATGTATCAATTTAATAAGGTAGAGTTTTATGTTGAAACCACCGAGTATCGATCGATAAGTTGAAAGGTTCAACGAGACAAATTTAATAAGAGAGGATTTGTATAAACATATGATGCATAAGTGCAGGGATGTTAGCAAGTGCACATATGAGTAAGTGGATATATGAGCAATGGTGTATGTGAGCATGTGCATGGGTAAATAATTTACATGGGGTGTATGTGAACATTGGTAAGGTAAAAGTGAGTAAGTGAAGCCATGATGAGCACTAAAGTTGTGTTACGTTAAATTTTGAGTTTGAATTGAGTATGTTGTTATAATGTCAATTATTTGCATATAGACTTACTAAGCTTAAAGCTTACCCCTTTTCTTTTTCCCTTGTCTTATAGTGTTGCCAAACCAGCTCGGATTTCTGGGAGCATCGGAGGATCACTCGCACTATCAAGACCCATTTTGGTATATTAAAATGTATTTTTGAATTATGGCATGTATAGGGACTTGGTTGTTTGTAGGTGTCAAGTAGTTTGCCTAGCATGTGGGTTCATGGCCTTTGATAATTTATTTTGTATTAAAGCCATGCGATATGGCTAATGATGCTATTGGTTTGTATATCCATATGAGGTTATTCATGAAATAGTTGGGTTGATTGTGTCTAGATGAATTAATAGACGATGATTAATTGTTACATGTGGCTAGAATAATTGTCTAAAAGTGTTATGGTGTGTTGGGATAAAAATGATGTAAGTTTATATGTGTTTTAGGGTATGAAATGGCTTGGAAAATAGCCTAACATAGGGCCACACGGTCGGTCACCACAGCCATGTGTGCAGGGCGTGTGAAATCTGCATGAAATTTTTGAAGATTCAGTACGTCACACGGTTTACTCACACGGGCGTGTTCTGTGGCCGTGTGACAAAATTTACATGCTGGCGTCATAAACAGAATTGCACATGGGTAAGAACACGAGTGTGAAAAGGCCGTGTAAGGGACACGGGCGTGTACTCGACCATGTGAAAAACCCTCTAGGTTCGAAAATGAAAAATAAATTTGCAATAATTCAATACGGATGGGGACACGGGCATGTGTAATCACACGGGCTGCCTACACGGGTGTGTGCCCTATTTTTTTAGCCAAAATTCCCAAAATTTTTCTAAGTTCTTGGTTGGGTCCCGGACTACTCCCAAATTATGTTTTGACGTAGGCCCACTTTAAGGATTGTATGACTTGTCATGAATAAATTTTAATTTGGAACGAATTTTTATGGTTCGACTTTGAGTGATTGGTTGCACTATTGTCCTGTAATGCCTCGTACTCAGTTCCAACGTCTAACTCCGGTAAGGGGTGTTACAATACATATGCTAAATACGCTTCATAACCCTTTCTCAAATACCTCTGAGTAGTCGTTGACGAAACCAAAGTAGGCGATTCACTAGACTCATCTGTTTCAACCTAGAGGATTTCACTATATTCACACTTTAATTCAATAACCTTCTGTCTCGTCAAATGGAAATAGCATTACATTGGCCAAAAACAATGACCTCAAATCACTTAGGGACAATTCTTGCAAATCTTATCAATTAACACACATTTGCCTAGAAGGTTTGACACCTTATCACAAACTCATTTGACTCTATAGGCAATTTCATATCATTTACCAATTTCATGCAAATGCGTGTAGACTCGGGATCAATCAATGCAACAATATTAACATCATAAAGAGAAAATGTACTAGTGATTACGTCAGGGGATGACGCTTCTTCCCGGGCATGAATGGCATCGGTTATTGCAGGCACTCTGGCCTCTGATCTTGTAGCTGAATCTCTAGCTATGCCTTTGCTACTAGCTCCATCTTTCACATTTCTGACAGGCCTCCCTCTAGTAGCTTTATTGCTCGATCTAGCACTCTGGTTAGTTTCCTTTGCCACCATTTCAAGACAATCCTTGATAAAGTGATCTTAGGATACACAATTGAAGCAAGCCCTAGTAATCATCCAACACTCACCGTGGTGTCTCCTACCACAGTGTTGACACTTAGGGTTACTTGGCTTAACATTGCCAACACTAGCTACAGAAGTGGTCTGAGCCTTAGCACCCGTATTTTGTCTCCCACAAGTTCTACTTGGATTTCTAACTAAAATGGTAGAATGGTTTTGTGCATTCCTAAATTTCTTTGACGAAGGTTGAAAGGACTTACTCATCGATCTCTTCTTCATATCTCTAGCATCTGATTCAACTTCTCTTTTCCTTGCATAACTCATCTGCTTTGCAAGCCTGGTCAACTAACACAACAAATTCCTTTAGTTCCAAAATTCCCACAAACAACTTGATGTTTTCATTTAGGCCGTCTTCAAATCTTTTACACATAATTTCTTCTATAGAAACACATTCTCGAGCGTACTTACTGAGTCGAACAAATTCTCACTCATACTCGGACACTGTCATTCGGCCCTACTTTAGTTCTAAAAATTCCTTTCGCTTTTGATCAATAAAGCATTGACTTATATGCTTCTTCCGAAACTCTACCTAAAAGAAGTCCCAAGTGACTCTTTCTTTCGGTACTACTGAGACTAGCGTTTTCCACCATTGATACGCCAAGTCTCTCAGAAGTGATACGGCACACTTTAAACACTCCTTGATTGTGCAAGAGAGCTCATCAAATACCCAGATAGTGTTTTTGAGCCAAAATTCTACCCTCTCGGGGTCATCATCAACACTAGCCCTAAACTCCTCAACCCCATACTTATGAATCTAGTCAATAGGGAGCTTACTAAATCTTATCATTTCCACACCTTATGGAGCTACCAGAATCAGTTGAGGGATGGGAGGAGGTGGAGGAGGTTGAGCATTTGGATTCGCTCGAATGAACTCCGTGTATCATTCATTCATCATGTAGAGGAAGGCTTCCCGAGCCTCTCCTCTTTGACTAGATTTGATATTCCTACTCTCGGGTGGCACGATCCCTTGAGCGAGAGCCGGTGCATTACTTTCTGCGTCGTCAGCTGCTACCGGGTCAGGATCCATTTACTATATGAAAACACAATTTAAAGATTAGAAACCATCACACTATCAGTATTCACATTTATGGCATGTATAGCTAGACTCTCACACTTGCTATGTTAGTCAAAGAATCGACTAAACCATAGCTCTGATACCACTAAATGTAACACCCCTCACCCATATTTGTCGTCGTATTAGGGTACGAGGCATTATCGGGCTTACACTCACACAATCATTCTATTCCGACACACATTTACCATATAAATTTAAAAACTTTTTCATTCTTATTCATAACATTCTTATTATAAGCCTACGAAGCCCATAAGATACATTTGGTATGAACTAGAACCAAACCGGAACTTTTCAGACACTTAGAAAAATTTTACTCAAAACAGGGCAAACGCCTGTGTGGTGCAGGGACACGCTCGTATAGGTAGGCCATGTGGTTACAAACGCCCATGTCCCCAGTTCGTGTGGAAATTATTTTTCAATTCAAACCTACAAGGGTTTTCATAGGTCCGAGCACACGCCCGTGTCCTAGGCCGTGTCCTTCACACGGCCAAGCACACGCCTGTGTCTTCGCCCATGTGCAAAAACCTAAGTATTCTATTTCTGACGTTAGCATGCAATTTACGTTGCATGGCCAAGCCACACGCCCGTGGGCTAATTCGTGTCCGTCATACGGTCGAGACACATGGTCATGTCCCCACCCATGTGTTTACTACTGGGTATTTAATTTTCATTAATTCAGGTGTAGGGGACATATGGCCTATCAACACGCCCGTGGGGCGGGTCGTGTGTCATATACAGCCTAGATACATGCCCATATGTCTACCAGTATGGACAACTCTAGGCTATTTTCCAAGCCAATTGCCACCCTGAAACAGAAACAACCACATACCAAATTTTGCGAATACTCAACATAACATAAAAATCCATTCAAACATTCACAATGTGACATTCATACACTAAATTTCATCTACCATTACCAAGCACACACATCACACCACATTCGACATAAACATTGCAAGCTTGCACCCCAATATATTACATCACTTTGATAAAACATAACTTAACCAAATCACTACTAACAACATTTGACCCCATAGGGCTATGACATATAACCAAAAGATTAGACCACCTATACATGCCATAATTTCAAAGTTCATAATCAAAATACCAAAATGGTGGTTGATAGTGTGGATGGAATCCTGTTGATTACCGAACCTTGAGCTAGCTTGACGAACCTATAAGGGAAGGGAAAAGAGAAGGGGTAAGCTATAAAGCTTAATAAATCTATATGCAAATAATGGGCATTTAAAACTTATAATACATATCTATTAAAAATAAGTTTTCATATTACCACTTTTGTGAGTTTGAGAATTTCACTTACTCAAATGACCTTACCACATGATTCATTACACACAATAGGCACTTAACACACATGATATTATTCTCATAACCTGCACATACACATTCTTAACACACAGTCAAATCTTTTTACATTCTATTACAATTATCAAATCATTTCGATACCCGTTGAACAAACAGAATTCTAAAGGATACTGATAAAAAGATGCACAAAAGTGCCACACATATCGTAGCTAAAGCTACCACTAATATGTAGCCGAAGCTACCTATGATTTGTAGTCGAAGCTACCACTTTTCACACATCACATAAATGCTCATCATTGAGCTATTCATGGGCCTTCTCGCACAAGCTGGCGGTAGAGTCGAAGCTACTCAGTGCTGCTCACACAAGCTGACCAATATCCGCAACAAATGCAGCATTACCTAGCTGCTGGTAGTCAAACTAAACCAGCACCCGGAATAACTTATACAATCGATCACATATAGAATGGGTTCCTAGTAACATGTCACTCGTATCCTAGTTGATTCCTAAAGCTCAATCGGGTTTTCCACACTTATCGATTTTAATCAATATACAAAATTTGTAATTTATCACAATATTACAAATATTAAACTAATTAAAAATAATCATAATTAATCATAATGTTAACACATCTCATTATTTACACATCAACTTACCTCGATAATAAACGTTATTCTTTATAGATTAGTCCGAGACCTTGTCTTTTCCCCAGTCAAAGTCGTTTTCTCGTCGTTCTTGATCTATAACATCAAATTTAACTTATTTAATAAACACATTACTCAATTTAACACAAAATTATCCTATGATACAATTTACCATTTTACCCCTAACTTTGTTAATTTTTACATTTTAGTCCTTAGGCTCGTAAAATGAAATGTATCCATTTTTTTTAATTCCTAAGCCTAGCCGACTCTATTTCTCTCTTATAGCAGCCCACATTTTTCAACATTTCACACATTATGTACATGTTTTACAACTTTTACATTTTAGTCCTTTAATGCATTTTCATGAAAAATCACCTAGTAAAAGTTGTTTACTACACATCAAACTTTCATTTTCTACCATTAGACATCAAAATGCTTTCATGTCACACATGAGTAAATTTTTAAACATGAACCGTAGCTTAAAATAGTGGTAGAAAGAACTAGGTCAAGTTATAAGGACTTCAAAAATACGAAGAACATGAAAAACGGGGCTAAATTTACTTACTTGTGAGCTTGAAAAGTGAAACAACACCCTAGCTATGGTGTTTGCAAATTTCGACAGCCCCTTGAAGAAGATAGACAAATTTTTTATTCTTTTTCCCTTTTTATTTCATTAATTTACCTAATGACCAAAATGCCCTTAATGGCCTTCTTTGAAATTTTTTCCTTCCATGGGTATTTTTGTCCATCATGCCATAAAAATGGTCTATTTGCTAAATAAGGACCTCTAATTTATGAATTCATTTTAATTAAACACTAAATGATTCTAGAACTCACATTTTGAAATTTTTGCAATTTAGTATTATTACTCAATTGGGTATTTTATTGGTAAAATTTATTTACTAAATTTTCACTCATGCAATCAATCACATAAAAAACCTTAAATCTTTATCAGAATAAAGTTTTTATGTCGAATTCATGGTTCCGAAACCATCATTCTATTTAGGCCCTAAATCGGGCTATTACAATATGGGTTATTGTAGATAGGCTAGCTAAATTGGCTCATTTTATATCGGTATGTATCAATTATTCAGTTGATAAGTTAGCTAAATTGTACATTGTTGAGATTGTGAGACTGCACAGAGTTCCAATTTCTATTATTTCAGATAAAGATTGGAGATTTACCTTAAGATTTTGGAAAAGGTTGCAAGGAGCTTTGGGTACGAAATAGAATTTTAGTACTATTTTTCATCCACAAACGGATGGTCAGTCAGAAAGAGTAATTTAGATTCTCGAAGATATGCTTCAATGTTGTGTTTTAGAGTTCGAAGGTAGTTAGGAGAAATATGTACCTTTGGTTGAGTTTGCTTACAATAATAGTGTAACGCCATAAGGGAAATAAGGGGTCTAAGGTTCAAGTCTGGGCTCTTACAATTTATTTTGGTTTCTCTTTTAAATAAATCTTTAAGTGAGTAGGTGGGCTTTAAAGTTAAATGTGTTGGACTTATGACACAAAGGAGCTTGTGTCCGGGTGGTGGTGGCTTGACAGGGCTATCGAGAGGACATTGGTTCTAATCCCTTTGCACGCAAGGGTTGGTTATTTTGCTAATAAGTTTGTTTTGGATGATTGATGGAGAATCCCATATCGGGAAGCTAACATGAGAATAGGTAACAAGCTGGCTTTAAATATATCAAACCATGAGGAGAGTAAGCATACCTTTCCTGGTTTATCCTTTTCACGTTGTGTCGTGTTCGTTTGGGTTAGCCGTTGGATCATTCGTTGATTTGTATGCTGTTGGGTCATGGTGGTGGTGATCGTAGTTGATCGACACACTCCCCTAGTGAGTCAAGGGTGCGATTATTGTTGGCTTCTGGGCATAGCAGCATTCAGTGCGCAGATTAACTTCAGATACCTACCAGGTGTGTACTTCACCCTAGTCTAACTGTAGAACGGCAAATGCTGAAATGGGCCATGTGGGCCCAATGGGCCCGTGGGCCCAATCAGGCAAATTGTATGATTGTGTAGTAAATATTGGATTAGACTAGTGAATCTCATATCTATGGCTAGTTTTGGACTAAAGGGCCACAAGAGCGTGTGGGCCCACCTGGGCATGGAACGGGCCTTAGGCCCATTCGTAACGTTATCTTTATTTAGAATACTTGAGTCGCCCAAGGCAACTGTAGACTTTCTGCTGGATTGATAAAATTCTCGAAATACCCTTATAGGGTAAAATTACTATAATACCCCCGATTTGTAAAATTACCGAATTACTCTCGATTTGTAAAATTACAGAAATACCCCTAATTTTTAAAATTACTATTTTACCTCTAATTTGTAAAATTACTGTTTTACCCCTGATTTGTAAAGTTACCGTTTTACCCCTGATTTGTAAAATTATCGTTTTACCCTCGGTTTACAAAATTATAGAAATACCCCAGTTTACAACTTACGGAAACACCCCGAAGTTCAAAATTGCCAAAATACCCCTGGTTTGTGAAATTACCGAAATACCCCTGGGTTTCAAAATTACCGAAATACCCCTAGTTTGTGAAATTACCAAAACACCCTGGGTTACAAAATTATCGAAATACCCATGTAGGGTAGAATTACCAAAATACCTCTATAGGGTAGAATTATCAAAATACCCCTATAGGGTAGAATTATCGAAATACCCCTCTAGCATAGAATTATCAAAATACCCCTGTAGGGTAGAATTGCTGAAAGACCCCTATAGGGTAGAATTACCACGATACCCCTGTGGGGTAAAATTACCATTTTGCCCTTAGGGTGCTAAATGACTGTTTTGCCCTTATGGGCAAGTGACTGACTTGGACTGTGTGTTTGACGGATTTGACTGTATTCGTATGATAGTGATTTGACTGACGTGACCGTGGCTATATGATTGATATGTTTTAATATGTATTTAAATGACTGATACTGAACATGGCCATTCTGCACACATGTGTGATGATTGAGCATAGCATACATGACATATTGGGTTGGGACATCGATTTGGAGGAAGTTCTGTGCTAGTGGCTTTGCCACGTATTCTGATTCTGGTGGCTTCGCCACGTTATCTGTTATTAGCAGCATGGCTGCGTCATTGGTGTATTCCCCACATGGTGTGTTGGGTTGGTACGGATGGTGTGATGGCTGGACTGGATTGGGATTGCATTCGCATATTGTTCTGATTCTACTATGGGCTTGGCCTACACTGTTCTATATAGGGCTAAGGCCCAGACTGGTCTGTTCTGCATAGGGCTTCGGCCCAGTCTGTTCTGCATATCTGTATTATACTGTCACTGATTCTATTTTGGGCTTAGGCCCACCTGATTCTGATTCTGATTTTGATTCTAATTTTGATAATGTTTCTGATTCTGTAACGGGCTAAGGCCCATCTGGTACTGTCTGTTATAGTGGGCTAAGGCCTAATTGATACTGGAACTGTAGTAGGGCTGGGGCCTAGACTTTTAATTCTTTTGTATGACTGACTGGTCATTTTATATAGCAGGGAATTACCCACTGAGTTTTCATAAAACTCACCCCGTTTAATAACTGTGTAGGTAATCCCTAGCTTTAGGAGGATCGGTGCTGCGAGGGACTCAGAGAAGGCCACACATTGCTTATGCTCTGTCTTGATTTACTTTTAAGTACTTTATTCCGGTTTGGGTTGTAATAAGGCCTTTTAAACGAGATTTTATTTATTGTTTTATAATTGCTAGACACGATTTTTCCAAAACAACTATTTTGAAAATATCACGTTTTCGCAACTATTTTAAATTAGGCTTTCGTAACAATGAAGGTTTTAAAGGTAATAACATTTTACAAGAGAACATCTTTTAATAAACCACGTTTTAAAAATATGCATACGAAATTCGAGATTTTACTCAAGTTTTAAATGGTAATAAATTTTAATAAGAAGGGTTTTCAATGGAAACAATGTTTTCGAAAAACACTTCAACGTGACACGCCAGATTCGGGCCTAACTTCTAGGCTGGGTTTGGGGTGTTACATTTAGTCGTATCAGAGTCAAGTTGCAAAACTCAGGCTGTGGAAATAGGCTTAGTTTTTGGATTTTAAAGTTGTTTACAATTGATTTTGAAGTAAGTCTGAAGGATTTATTGTGTGGCACACCGAGTCTCCGGTGCCGAATCTGTAAGTTTCTAAATACTTTTGTCTGTTTAGAAATTGAAATATTTTGATCCTTTAGATATTGGACTGTATTTAGATTTGGTATTTATTCTGTGTGTTTGGAAATGTTTGGATGTGATGTTTTGGATATTGATATTGTAACCTATATGCCACAGTAGGTGGATGTTTTGGATATGTGTTAAAGTTACTCGGATCAAAGTGTGCAGCGGTAGCGTAGAGGGGTAGTTGTTACACGACTACCCTGCTAGTTGGAAATTTTGAGGATGAAATTTCTTTCAGAGGGTAGAATTGTAATGCCCCAAAATTAGGCCTGGATGAGTGGGCCACGTGGGCCCAATAAGCTTGTGGACCACACATGGGTGGTTGTCTTTGGACTTGCAGGAATTAGTGAGCCAGTTGTGTCGTACATGTGGCTGTGGGGAAATCTGGCTTAGCGGGCCATTTGAGCACGTGGGCCCCACTTAGGTTTCGTAATGGGCCCTTGGCCCATGTATGCTGAATGGCATATTGGTATGTTGGCTAAGAGGTTTGGTTGTGTTTGGGAGTGTTGGAGAAGTCCTGGGTTCAAACTTGGACCTTAGCAAGAATTTATGTTTCTCTCTTATGAGTACCTTGACGTTAGTAGGTAGACTTTAAGAATATTTTTGGGGAAAGCATGAGACAAAAGGAGATGTGGTCTAGTGGCAAGGAAGTGACACCATAAGGGAAGTAATGGGTCTAAGATTCAAGTTTGGGCTCTTACAATTTATTTTGGTTTTTCTTTTAAATAAATCTTTAAGCGAGTAGGTGGGCTTTAAAGTTAAATGTGTTGGACTTATGACATAAAGGAGCTTGTGTCCGAGTGGTGGTGGCTTGACAGGGCTATCGAGAAGACTTTGGTTCGAATCCCTTTGCACGCAAGGGTTCGATATTTTGCTAATAAATTAGTTTTGGATGATTGATGGAGAATCCCACATTGGGAAGCTAACATGAGAATAGGCGAGAAGCTGGCTTTAAATAGAGCAAACCATGAGGAGAGTAAGCATACCTTTCTTGGCTTATCCCTTTCACGTTGTGTCGTGTTCGTTTGGGTTAGGCGTTGAATCATTTGTTGATCTGTATGCCGTTGGGTCATGGTGGTGGTGACTGTAGTTGATCAACACACTCCCCTAGGGAGTCACGGGTGTGATTATTGTTGGCTTCTTGGCATAGCAGTGTTCAGAGCGCGGATTAACTGCAAATACCTATAAGGTGTGTACTTCACCCTACTCTAGCTATAGAGCGGCAAATACCGAAATGGGCCATGTGGGCCCAATGGGCTTGTGGGCCCAATCAGGTAAATTGTATGATAGTGTAGTAAATATTGGACTAGACTAGGTGAATCTCATATTTATGGCTAGTTTTGGGCTAAAGGGCCACACGAGCATCTGGACCCACATGCCGAGAATGGGCCTTAGGCCCATTCGTAACGTTATCTTTATTTAGAATACTTGAGTCGTCCAAAGCGACTGTAGACTTTCTGAGGGATTGATAAAATTGTCGAAATACTCTTATAGGGTAGAATTACTATAATACCCCCGATTTGTAAAATTATCAAATTACGCTCGATTTGTAAAATTACAGAAATACCCCGATTTTTAAAAGTATTATTTTACCCCTGATTTATAAAATTACCATTTTACCCCTAATTTTAAAGTTACCGTTTTACCCCTAATTTGTAAAATTACCGTTTTACCCTCGATTTACAAAATTACAAAAATACCCCAGTTTACAAATTACGGAAACACCCTAAATTTCAAAATTGCCAAAATACCCCTGGCTTGTGAAATTATCGAAATACACTAGGTTGTAAAATTATTGAAATGCCCCTGGTTTGTGAAATTACCGGAATACCCTGGGTTGCAAAATTACTGAAATACCCCTGTAGGGTAGAATTACTAAAATACCCATATAGGGTAGAATTATCGAAATACCCTTATAGGGTAGAATTATTGAAATACCCATGTAGGGTAGAATTACTAAAATACCCCTGTAGGGTAGAATTATTGAGATACCCCTATGGGGTAAAATTACCATTTTGCCCCTAAGGTGTTAAATAACTGTTTTGCCCTTATGGGCAAGTGACTAACTTAGACTGTATGTTTGACGGATTTGACTGTGTTCATATGATAGTGATTTGACTGACGTGACTGTGGTTGTGTGATTAATATGTTTTAATATGTGTGACTGATACTAAACATGGCCATTCTGCATACATGTGTGATGATTGAGCATAGCATACACGACATGTTGGGTTGGGACATGTGTGATGGCTGGACTGGGTTAGGATTGCATTCGCATAATGTTCTGATTCTGCTATGGGCTTGGCCCACACTATTCTGTATAGGGCTAAGGCCCAGACTAATCTGTTCTGTATAGGGCTTCAGCCCAGTTTGTTTTGCATATCTGTATTATACTATTACTGATTCTGTTTTGGGCTTAGGCCCACCTGATTCTGATTCTGATTTTGATTCTAATTTTGATAATGTTTCTTATTCTGTAATGGGCTAAGGCCCATCTGGTACTATCCGTTATAGTGGGCTAAGGCCCAATTGATGCTGGAACTGCAGTAAGGCTGGGGCCCAGACTTTTAATTCTTTTGTATGACTGACTGTTCGTTTTATATAGTAGGGGATTACACACTGAGTTTTCATAAAAATCACCCCGTTTAATAACTGTGCAGGTAATCCCTAACTTTAGGAGGATCGGTGCTACGAGGGACTCGAAGAAGGCCACACATTGCTTATCTCTGTCTTGATTTACTTTTAAGTACTTTATTCCGGTTTGGGTTGTAATAAGGCCTTTTAAACTTTCTGGTTTTTACATTTGGGATTTTATTTATTGTTTTATAATTGCTAGACACGATTTTTCTAAAACAACAACTCTTTTTGAAAATATCACGTTTCTGCAACTGTTTTAAATTAGGCTTTCATAACAATTAAGGTTTTAAAGGTTATAACATTTTACAAGAGAACGTCTTTTAATAAACTACGTTTTAAAAATATACATACGAAATTTGAAATTTTACACAAGTTTTAAATAGCAACAAATTTTAATAAGAAGGGTTTTCAATGGAAACAAGGTTTTTGAAAAACAGTTCAATGTGACACACCAGATTTGGGCCTAACTTCTAGGCTGGGTTTAGGGTGTTACAAATAGTTTTCAATTGAGCTTGAAAATGGCGCCTTATGAGGCATTATATGGCCGTAAATGTCGGACTCCTTTGTATCGGACTGAACTCAGAGAAAATCAGATTCACGGGGGCAATTTGGTTAGAGAAATCGAAGAGAAAGTAAAAGTGATTCGTGATTGTTTGAAAGCCGCTTCGGATAGATAAAAGTCTTATGCGGATTTGAAATGAAAAGAGATTGAGTTTCAGGTTGGTGATAAGGTATTTTTAAAAGTGTCACCATGGAAGAAAGTTCTTAGATTTGGCCAGAAAGGTAGGTTGAGTCCGTGCTTTATTGGACCATATAGAATTACTAAAAGGATAAGACCCATAGCATATCGGTTAGCTTTGCCATCCGAGTTAGAAAGGATCCATGATGTGTTTCATGTGTCTATGTTGCGTCAATATCGATCAGAGCCTTCGCATGTAATTTCTCCAACCAAGGTTAAGATTTGACCGGATATGACATACGGTGAGGAATCGATCAAGATCTTTGCATGGGAAGTTAAACAATTAAGGAACAAAAGTATTGCCCGTGTGAAAGTGTTGTGGCAAAGACATGGGGTTGAAGAGACTACATAGGAACCTAAAGAGGCCATGAGAAAATAGTACTGAAACCTTTTTACTAGTAAGATTTTTAGGGACGAAAATCCCTAAGGGGAAAAGTTGTAACCTCCTAATTTCAGGCCTAGTCGGAGTAGTGGTTTTGAGACAACAAATCTGAAGTAGAAATATTTTTTTATGATTGTTTTGAGGTCTATGAGATGTTTGCATGATTGTGTGAAAGTTTCATGAAGCAATTTTGTGAAAAAGTGTCCAATTTGACTTATAGGACTAAATTGTAAAAGTTGCAAAATATGAAATTCTAGAAGCTTTAAGTATGAAAAGGCATTGGAGTCTTAATTAGAGGTCCATAAATAGCAATTTGCCCAATTTTTATATTTTTGGACAAAAATGGACATGGAAGGGTAAAATTTCAAAGGAATGCTAAAAGGGCATTTTGGTAATTTGGTTAATAAAAGAATAAAAAGGGAATATCAAGTCAAAATTTGTGTCCATCTTCCTCACCATATTCAAAATTCTCAAGCTCTCCATAGCAAGGGTTTCTTCAACTTTCAAGCTTGATAGTAAGTGCATCCTAGCCCGTTTTTTGTGCTCTTTACATTTTTGAAGTCCTCGTAACCCGATTTACCTATTTCTACCATTTATTTGAGCTAGGGTTCATGTTCAAAAATTTACCCATGTGTGACATGCATGTGTTTTGATGTTTCATGATAGATTTTGAAAGATTGATGTGTGATAAACATCTTTTAATAGGTGATTTTTGATAAAAGCACCTAAAAAAGACCTTCTTGTAAAAGTTAAAAAATAGGTGGTAAAAATCTTATTTGAAAGAAAAAGTGGGTTGTGATAAGCATAATATAGGTTCAGCTAGGCTTGGGTTTTGAGAAAAATGAGTACATGTCATTCTACAAGCCTAGGGACTAATTTGTAAAAATGTAAAAGTTTAGGGGTAAAACTATAATTTTACCAAAATATGATTTTTGGACTAGTTTGAACAATGTGATAATTAAATAAGTGAAATTTGCTATTAAAAATCAAGAAAAACGGAGTACAGACCTAACCTGAGGAAAGAACAAGGTTGTGGACTATATAAAATAGTTAGCCATATTTTGGTACCGAGGTAAGTTTGTGTGTAAAAAATGCAACATTATTTTATTATGTATTTAATGCTTTAATATTGCATGAATTGTATAATTGTTTTTTTTCAATTTAATTAATGATGACTCGTTGACGATTTGACAAAGATTTGATACCTTAAAATCCCGGCTGAATCTTAGAAATAGATAGGATACAAATGTCATGACATTAGGTGTAATAGCCTGAATTAGGGCCTAGTTAGAATAGTGGTTTCAAAACTAGAAATTTGAGGTAGAATTAAATATTTCATTATTATTTTTAAGTTTATGATATGATTGCATGATAGTTAGAAAATTCCATGAAGGAATTTTTCTGAAATAGTGATTAATTTATCTTTTAGGACTAAATTGCAAAAGTTGCAAAATATGAGTTTCTAGAAGTTTTAAGGATGAATTGGCATTAGAAAAATTATTAGAAGTCCTTATTTAGCAATTAGACCATTTATTAGCATGATGGACAAAAATGCCCAAGGAAGGAAAATTTTCTAAAGAAAGGGTATAAGGGCATTTTGGTCATTTGGATAATTAATGAAATAAAAAGGGAAAAATAAGTCAAAAACATGCTCATCTTCTCCATGCTTGTGCCGAAATTTCAAGGGACTCCATAGCTAGGGTTTTGACATTTTCAAGCTCACTAGTAAGTGCAATTTAGCCTCGTTTTTAATTCTCTTCGTATTTTTGAAATCCTCGTAGCTTAATTTAGCTATTTCTACCACTAGTTTGAGCTAGGGTTTATGTTAAAAAATATACCCATGCATGACATGCATGTATTTTGATGCCTAGTGGTAGAATATAAAAGTTTAAAGTGTAGTAAACATCTTTTATTAGGTGATTTTTCATGAAAATCCCTAATAGGGACCAAATTGTAAAGGTAGTAAAATTTGTAGTAAAAGTGAAAATTTATGAAAAAAATAGGGGCTGTTGAGCACGTAAAAGGTTCGGCTAGGCTTGGGTAAATAAGAAAATAAGTGCATTTCATTTTACGAGCCTAGGGACCATTTTGCAAATATAAAAAAGTTTAGGGGCAAAATTATAAATTTTTCCAAAGTATAAATTACAGGCTAATTAGCCAATTTGGATACTAAATAAGTGAAATTTGTCATTTTAGATCAAGAAACATGAAACCCAGATCGAAATTAGGGAAAAAAATAAGGTGGTGCATTAAATCAAATATTCAGCCATATTTTGGATTCGAGGTAAGTTGTATGCAATAAATTAGCGTTATGCATTTTGAAAATTCTTATGATGATATTCTATGAAATTTATGTTATTCCTATGAAAATTATTGGTATGATTTTTTTTACAAATAAATGTTAAAATGATAGTTGAGAAATCCCGGTTAAAATTTAAGGAATACAAGGGATACAGTAGTCATAACATGAGAATTTGTAGGTTCCATGTAAGATCATGCCTACGACATGGCATCGGCACCAAATTGAGATCCCATGTAAGACCATGTCTGGGACATGGAATTGGCATCGACATGAGGTCCCATATAAGACCATGTTTGGGACATGGTGTCGGCACCGAGATAAGATTTAGATCCCCTATAAGACCATGTCTGGGACATGGCGTTGGCATCTAAGAGTGATCCCGTATAAGACTCCATCTGGGACATGGCATTAGCATCAGTTTATGATCTTGTGTAAGACCATGTCTAGGACATGGTAGTGACATCGATATGAGACCCGTGTAAGACCATATCTAGGATATGGCTTCGACATTGGCTTGTGATCCCATTAAGACCATATCTGGGATATGGCATTGGTATCATACCATGAGAATGACATTCGGTTATCCTTTGGTGTTCTAAGTAATTTAATGGGAAAAGTATTCAAGTTGATGAATTTAATGAGAAAGACTAAAGGTTTGTGATAAGTGATATAGGTGTACATGAATAAGTCACGAGAAAATGAAAACGTAATGATATGAGTATGACGATGAGAAAGCATGAGTAAGCCATGAATATGTGTAAAGAAATTATGTGATATTCATGATACATTATTTGGATGACTATTTCATGATTTATGTTGCTATTTATTTCATGGAACTTACTAAGCATTTATGCTTACTCCCTTTCTTTTCACTTTTCCTTATATCCTTGCCAAGCTAGCTCAGGAATCGTTGAAAGTCGGAGCTCAAAGTCACACTATCAAGCCTTTCATTTTAGTATAGTAAAGTCTAATTATTTTGTGTATGGCATGTATAGAAACTTGGTCATTTTGATATTTATCATTTTGGGTAGCCATAAGTGTTGGCTATTGATGTTACTTAAGTCATGTTGTAATGGCCGTTGGAAATAGGCTAATATTGTTTAAGTTTTAATTATGCAAAGTGAATGTCATTCATGATAGCCTAAAATTTCATATCCAAGTAGGAAAATGAATGATGAGAATGAATGGTTAATGTGGTATTTTTGTGGCATATGAGTTCCTTAATTTTGGGTGTTAGATGTTTATAAATGCCATGATATTTTATATTAGAATTGGCCTTGTGTTTGTTTAAGTTTCAGGGTGGCGAAAGGGCTTGGAAAATAGCCTATATTTTTCCACACGGGTAGGCACATGGCCGTGTGTGATACATAGTCAACGCCACGGGCATGTTGATAGGCTGTGTGTTCCCTGCACCTCATTTATGCAAAATAGAATGCCTAGTAATTTTCACATGGGCAGAGACACGACCATGTGTCTCAGCCGTGTGAAGGGTACGACCTAGCACACGAGCGTGTGGCTTGGCTGTGTAACCAAAATTGCATGCTGACGTCATAAACAGAATACCCACGTTTTCACACACGGGCTAAGGCACGGGCGTGTCGAGGCTGTATGAAGGACACGAGCCAGGGACACAGGCTTGTGCCAGGCTGTGTGAAAACCCCTGTAGGTTCAAAATGAAGAATAAATTCAACATGAGCTAAGGACATGGGTGCGTGTGACCACACGGTCTGCCCACACCTGTGTGTCCCACCTCACATGAGTGTGTAACCCTATTTTGACCAAAAATTTTCTAAGTACCCGAAAGTTTTCGGTTCGGTTTGGAACCATTCCCAAAGTATGTTTTGGGCCCCGTAGGCCCATGATAAGGATTTTAAGAGAATATATGAAAATTTTGTTACATGGAAATGAAATTTTATGGTTCGATTTTACACGTTCTAGTAAGTTAAGTATGGTAATGCCTCGTAACTCGTCCCGGTGTCGGACACTGGTAAGGGGTGTTACATTAGGGTTATTGAGATCCTGTGTAAGACCATATCTGGGATATGACATCGGCATGTAATTTCGTATAAGACCACATCTGGGACATGGCTTCAAAATGAGACTTCATATAAGACCATATCTGCGATATGGCATTAATGTGAGACTCCGTGTAAGACCATAAATGCGCTATTGGCATTGATGTGATCTTCCATGTAAGACCATATGTAACACCCCAATTTTTAGGGTTTTTGAATTTCTGCTTGGATTTATTTTTGCATGTCTTGATATGCTGAAGTAGTGAATTGAGTGTGTTTAGTGGACCTTTAGGAGGCTTAAGTTTAAGTTTGAAGCCTGGCAGAATTTTAAATTTTAGCCTTACGTGAGAATGGACTCTGGCAAAGTGGGCTTTTAAATTATTGTTTGGGTTTTATGACACAAGTAAACCTGTGGTAAAATGGCAAGGTAGCGCCACTTAAAGCTCAGGGAGGTGGCATGCCCTTTGTGAGCAAGGTATTTATTTTATTTTACTACATGTGCATAGTAAGAGGTGAAATTCAAGTTGAACTCTGAGGGAAGGTGTTTGAGTTGCTCATGGGATTGGATTAAGGACTGATTAGGGGAGATTATCAAGGAGAAAATTGAGGAGTAGTGAGGAGTAAGAGTTGGCCGATTGTGGGATTGTTTAGAGGGCAAATTCGGCTAAGGGGCAAAGGGTAGTATATTTTGGCAATTAGGGTGTATGTATGTATGCCGAATTCTTCTTGGGCACTTTTGGGATCTTAGTTTTTCGACATTTTGGTAGGTAGGTGCCAATGTTCATTCTTTGGGGTTTCGGGATTTGCATTTTTGTTTAATGCAGAATCGGTAATTCATCTCTTTTCTTTCTTTTCTCTCCTCTTTACTTTCTCCAAAAGCCGAAAGTCCCTAAACTCTCAACATTCTTTGGCCGATTGACACAAGAGCTAAACCTATCTTCTTCTTCTTCTTTTCTCCATTGTTTGAATTGATCTCCCTAAAACCTTTTCTGGCAAATTTCTCAAAAGCTGAAATCCCGAATACTTAACTTCTTTTGGCCGATTGCTTCAAAAACCCAAACCATCAAGTCTTCCATCTTTCTGTCACCATCTTCTCCTCTTTCATACCTTCTTCTTTCTCTAAAGATCACAGTAGTCCGTTAAACAAACTTTAAACTGATTATCTTCTTCTCAATCGGCTACTCTTTTTGTGTGGCCTTCATAGTGAATCCTTTAGATCTCTCCTCCTCTTGCATTCTGACTAGATCTACAATAGATTTGTGCTTAGGCTAGTGATCGGTGATTCTCTCGTGTGGCAAGACAGTCAAGCAGACTTCTAGGTAAAGACTCAATTGATTTTGCTCTTCTCTCAAGTATTTCATGAAAAGCCGAAACCACCCTCTGACTTTCTCTTAGAAATCGGTTTAGATCCCTTCCTTGGGGATATTTTGGACTCTTTTGTTAACTGATTATGTTTCGTGGATCTCGTAAGGTGGATCTCATGGAGGCTAGGGTGGTTAGCATTAGCAAGGCAGACTAGATCTAGTGGTTGGAGCTAGATTTCGGCAAAGGTAAGTGATGGTGATGTTTTAGTGGCTGTCGAATAAGTAAGTTAAAGTGATGTTGATTATTCAATTGGATTGTGGTTTGAAGTGTTGTTAAACGGTTGTAGGTTAATCGTTCGCGGGATCTCGACGTAGTTCGCAAACAGGTATGTAACGACACCCTGTAGTAGCTTAAATTAGTAAAAGTCGAAAAGCCGTAATGCCAAAATGCCGAAATGCCAGCATTTTGAGGACTTGCGAGCGTGCAAACTCTCGTGGGTCAATCTGAAATTAGTAAACAGGTATGTAACGACACCCTCTAGTAGCTTAAATTAGTAAAAGTCGAAAAGCCGTAATGCCAAAATGTCGAAATGCCAGCATTTTAAGGACTTGCGAGCGTGCAAACTCTCGTGGGTCAATCTGAAATCATGAATCTTGAATATTGGACGGTAAGAGCGGCTGTGCGCGTTTTCGTGCACTTAGGCTGTTTTGGGTCATGATATGGTAAAATTGGGCCCAATGGCTTACGGGCCCATATGGGTAAAAGTGTGCGGTAAGTGATTTCTGGTAAACTAAATATTAAATCTGCGATAATATAAATAAGATTAGACTGAGCGGACCATTGTAGCAAGTGGGCTCCCTCAGGTCTATTAAGGGTTTTTGGGCCTGAAGACACTATATGAATGTATGGACTATCTGAGTCACTCAGAGCGATGTTAGACCTACTTGAAGGTCGTATTGAGCATGAAACTTAAAAACGTAGTTGAATGACCAAAATACCCCTGCAGCGTAAAAATTACCATTTTATCCCTAGATGCTAAATGACTGTTTTAACCCTAAAAATAGTTGACTGATTTGCGTATATCTGTATCTGATGGTTTGTATGCTCATGTCATGTAGTTTTCTAGGTTGCATGGGGTCGGGTTATGGATATGGAGGAAGTGCTATAAAGTGGCATTGCCACATAAGCTGTTAGGAGGCTCCGCTTCTTATTTTTGTTCTGGTGGCTTTGCCACAATTTTTGTATTAGCAGCTCTGCTACGAATGTGGTGTGTAGGGCTGGGTGGGTTGAGTTATTCCCCACATGGTGTGTAGGGCTAGTACAGATGGTGTGTTGGGCTAGACTGGGCTTGGGCTTTGCATACATACATTCTTATATATTTTTTCTGTTTTGAATCTGAAATGGGTCAAAAGCCCACTCTGTTTCTAAAAAGGGCCAAGGCCCAGTTTGATCTTATTTGAATAAGGCTTTGGCCCAGATTGAGCTGTTCACTAATCTCTGATTCTTGTTGGGTTAGTTACACACTAAGTTTTCACAAACTCACCCTATTATTTCCGTCCATATAGGTAACCCTTAACCATAAAGGACTTGGAGCTGTGAGGGATTCGGGGTGCCCACGTGATTCAAGCTTCCGATTTTTAATGGTTTCTTAAATTTAATTTATTTATAGTTTATTTTTAAATTTTGGATTTTATTTGTAATAAGGCCACTCGGGTATTTTGTCTTGTGTTTTCTTTATTTTTTGTTTTACAACAGCAGACTAGTCTATGCAGGTTTTTTTTCCAAACTTAATCAAACGTTTTCAAAACATGCATTACGTAACGATTGGATAACTCATCAACGATAACACATCAATAAGATCTTTTAAAAAGTGAAATTTACTTGATAAAACATACGATTTTTAAAACTGAAAACGTTTCTTAATTACAAGCTATTAAACGTGGTTTTACTACGAACAACGTAACGTTTTGTTAAAAGAAGATCATAGATAAATCAATCGTTTATGTTACACACTAGATCTGGTCATAACGTTTGGGCCGGGTTTGGGGTGTTACATTCAGTGGTATCAGAGCTCAGTTGTAACAACTCGATTATGGAACGGGTCTAAATGTTTTCTTAAATTTAAGCCCTAACTTGTATTTTGAAGTTTAGTTTTGAAAAACTTCCTTAAGAAAGGTCTTTTAAAAATTGGTTTCTTTTTCAAAAATATTTTCTTCATTTTTCTAAAGACTAAAGTTTTTGAGAAATTTCTAACAAGGTACTTTTAAAACAGTTGCTACTGACGAAACTTGGGTTTTCTGAATTTGGTTACTAAATAGTGGCACACCGAGTCTCCTGCACTAAGTCTGTAAGGACCTTTTGCTTTACTGTACTTAATTAAGATACTATGATACTATGATACTACTATAATCAGTGCTAAGACACTGCTAAAATTCTGTAGTTAGGGTAACCCTAAGACTGTAGAAGACTGAGACAGTAGGAAAAACTAAAAACTCTAGAAGACTGAAACTATAGCTAGGCTACGATTCTGTGAAAACAAAGCTCTGAAGTACAATCTCTGCATAAAACATCTGTAATAAATACTGAAATAGTGAACTAATTCATAAAATTCGTATATAAGATAATACGATATGAGTACGAGGGCAGCACGTGGAAGAGGACGTGGTCGAGGCCGAAGGAGTACTCAGGCTAGATCTTCATCTTTGGGACATATGCCAATTGAGGGGGCACGAGCGCTACCAACCATTGAGACGGGGTCTTACGATCGGGCTGCTGGGGATAATTCTTTGTCCCAGGCGATGCTTCGTGTTCTAGAAAGGGTCGCTGGAGTGAGTACTAGAATAGTGAACCGAGGATCGATTTCTAAACGGCTTCAAGCTAATGGAGCGGAGGTTTTCAGGGTGAATCTAGTGTAGCCCTGAATGTGGCCGAATATTGGTTGGAGGCTACAGAGCAGATAATGGATGACCTGGACAGCTTAGTAGAGCAAAAGCTGAAATGAGCAGTATCGTTGCTACATGACAAGGCCTACTAGTGGTGGATCACTATGAGAGATGGTACACCAGCTGAACGAGTGACTTTGGAGTTGTTTAAGACGGCTTTCAAAGGGAAGTACGTCGGGGCGAGTTATGTAGACGCTCGAAGGAAGGAATTCCTGAATCTGAGAAGGAAGGAATTCCTAAATCTGACTCAGGGTAGTAAGACTGTAGTAGAATATAAAGCTGAATTTTTAAGGTTAAGCCAGTATGCTGGTGATATAATCGCTACGGAGTATGAAAGCAGCGTGCGATTCGAGGATGGCCTCAGAGATGAGCTAAGAGTGCTGATTGCTCCATAGAGGGAGCGTGATTTTGCTGCTCTGGTGGAAAAAGCCAAGATTGCTGAGGATGTGAAGCGCTCGGAGCGCCAGAATCGCGAAAAAGACAGAAACTGATTTAGGAAGGATTCAGGGCCCTCAGGTGCTGCGGGAAAGTCTGTTAAAAGAGCTAGAATGGACAAGTTTGTTCAAGCAGTTCTGGTGATATGGTCAAACCGCAAGCCTGTGGGGACTGTGGAAAGGTACATCTGGGCGAATGTTGGAGCGTTCTGAAGCATGTTTTCGGTGTGGGTCCAAAGATCATTGAGTCAAAGATTGCCCTCAGAGGCCGATGCAGATGCAAACTACTGAATCGAGGGTTGCTTAGTTAGTAAGAGGTGGTCAACAACCATTGAGAGGACGTGGACAGGCTAGGGGCAACAATGGAAATAGACATGGACGTGGAGCATCGGGCAGCGGTGCTGAAAATGCTGAGGCATGATTGCGAGTGTTGGTTTATGCTGCTCGTCGCCGAAAGGAGGGTGACGTACCTGATGTCATAACCGGTACGTTTTTAATTTATAGCACGCCATACACTGCTATGATTGATATTGGATCTGCCCATTCGTATGTTGCTTGTGATTTGTCTGAGACGTTGGGTGTGCAATCTGAGAAAATTGTGAGTAGGGTATTTGTGATAAGTCCACTGGGTCACTCAGTTAGGGTAGCCAAACTTTTTAGGAATGTACTCTTAGAGACACAAGGTAGAATTTTCTCTGCAAACTTAATGGAGTTACCATTTGGAGAGTTTGATCTCATTTTTGGTATGGATTGGCTTGCAAAGCATCGAGCAAATTTGGATTGCGCTGCCAAGCCGATGGTATTAAAGACCACAGAGGATAAGGAGGTAACTGTAATAGGAGAGCAAAGAGATTACTTGTCTAGTGTTATCTCAGCTTTAAGAGTTGAAAAGTTGATTCGCAAAGGTTGCGAGGCATTTTTGGCATATATGAGTAAGTTAGATTCTGAGGGTTTGACCGTAGGGGAAGTTAGAACCGTCAAGGAGCTTCAGGATGTTTTCTCAAATAAGCTTCCTGGGTTGCCTCCGAATCGCGAAGTCAAATTTGGAATCGACTTGTTGCCTGGAACAGCTCCGGTGTCCATCGCTCATTATAGGATGGCACCAAAGGAGTTGGTGGAGTTGAAAGCGTAAATCCAAGAGCTTTTGGATCGAGGTTTTATTAGACCAAGTGTGTCTCTGTGGGGAGCACAGGTCTTGTTCATTAAGAAAGAGGATGGGACGTTGCAGATGTGCATTGATTATTGTTAGTTGAACAAACTGACTATTAAGAACAAGTAACCTCTGCCAAGGATCGACGACCTATTTAACCAACTAAAAGGAGCTTCAATATTTTCCAAGATCGATCTTCAATCTGGGTATCATCAACTAAGGGTCAAAGAGGTGGATATTCATAAGACAGCGTTTAGGACTTGGTATGGTCATTACGAGTTCCTGGTAATGTCGTTCGAGTTGACGAATGCACCAGCGGCCTTCATGGATCTGATGAACAGGGTATTTCAACCCTATTTAGACCAGTTTGTGTTCATCTTTATAGACAATATTCTGGTGTATTAAAAAACTGAGGAGAGTCATGATGAGCATCTCCGGATTGTTCTGCAAGTGTTGAGGGAAAAGCAGTTGTATGTAAAATTCAGCAAGTGCGAATTTTGGTTGCGAGAAGTGACATTCTTGGGTCACGTTGTTTCTGCTGAGGGGATTAGGGTGGATCCTCAGAAAATCGAGGCAGTTCTAGAATGGAAGCCACCAAAATCTGTGTCAATAATTCGGAGTTTTTTGGGTTTGGCAGGGTATTATAGGAGATTTGTAGAAGGGTTTTCCTTGATTACGGCACTGTTGATGAAACTTTTGAGAAAAGGAGTTTCATTTGTCTAGACTAAAAACAACAAGAGAGTTTTGAGAAATTGAAGAAAGTTTTGACTGAGCCATGCGTCGCACGTTGGATTGGCTATGTGTTGACGCAAGAAGGAAAAGTGGTTGCATATGCATCGCGGCTACTCAAGCCCATTACCCTACGCATGATCTGGAATTGGCGGCGGTAATCTTTGCGCTAAAGATCTGGAGGCACTACTTGTATGGAGAAAAGTGTATCATATACAGGATCATAAGAGCCTCAATATCTTTTGACTCAGAAAGAGTTGAACCTTAGGCAACGAAGATGGATAGAGTTGCTTAAGGATTATGACTCTTCGATTGAGCATCACCCGGGCAAAGCTAATGTAGTAGCTGATGCACTGACTCGGAGAGCTATAACTGAGATGAGAGCGATGTTTGCTCGCCTTAGTCTGTATGATGATGGTAGCTTGTTAGCTGAATTGCAAGTAAGATCGACTTGGATGGAGCAAATTAAGTTGTATCGGGACTTACGAGAGTTGTATTGGTGGCTTGAACTTAAGTGGGAAGTAACGAAGTTTGTGGGTAAGTGTCCGACATGCCAGTAGGTGAAAGCTGAGCATCAACTGCCTTCTGAACTTCTGCAATCGGTGAAGATTCAACTTTGGAAGTGGGAAAGGGTAACCATGGACTTTGTGAGTGGGCTACCCTTGACGCTTACCAAGAAAGACTCGGTTTGGGTGATTTTGGATAGACTAACTAAATCTGCCCATTTTATACCCGTCCGAACCGACTATTCACTTCAAAAATTGGCAAAGCTGTATGTAGCTGAGATAGTGTGACTTCATGGGGTGCCAGTTTTGATTATTTCTGATCGGGACCCTAGGTTTACATCTCGATTCTGGCAGAAGTTGCATGAGGCGTTGGGTACACGGCTAGACTTCAGCATTATTTTTCACCCTCAGACGGATGGACAGTCGGAGAGGGTAATTCAAGTTCTGGAAGACATGTTGAGAGGGTGTATTATTGATTTTCGAGGTAGCTGGGAAGACTATTTGCCGTTAGTGGAGTTTGCATATAACAATAGTTACCAGGCAAGTATTCGAATGGCACCATATGAGGCGTTGTATTGGCGTAGGTGTCATACGCCTACTTCTTGGATAGAATTGGAATAATGTCAGGTTCTTGGGCCAGAGTTAGTAGCGGATACAGAAGATAAGGTCAAGCTGGTCAGGGATCGATTAAAGGAGGCATTTGATGGGCAGAAATCTTATGCCGACTTGAAGCGTAAGGAAATTGAGTACTTTATGGGAGATTTGGTTTTCTTGAAGACCTCACCTTGGAAGAAGATATTAAGGTCTGGAAAGAAGGGCAAATTGAGTCCACAGTTCACCGGGCCCTATTAAGTTCTTAAACGGGTGGGTCCAGTAACATATCAACTGGAACTACCTTCAGAGTTGAACTGGATTCACAACGTCTTTCACGTCTCCATGTTAAGGCGATATCGGTCTGATCCTTTCCACATTGTACCAGTTGAGGAAATTGAAGTTAAATCTGATCTGACATTCGAGGAAAAGCCTATGCAGATTCTAGACCGGGATGTCAAGATGTTAAGAAAGAAATCAGTCCCTTTGGTAAAAGTCCTTTGGTGTAATCACGGCAGAGAAGAAGCTACGTGGGAACCGGAGGAAGCGATACGTCAACAATACCATCACCTGTTTGGACCAGGTAAAATTTCGAGGCCAAAATTTCTTTAAGGGGGTAGAGTTGTAATGCCTTAATTTTTAGGGTTTTTAAATTTCTGCTTGGATTTATTTTTGCATGTCTTGATATGCTGAAGTAGTGATTTGAGTGTGTTTAGCGGACATTTAGGAGGCCTAGGTTTAAGTTTGAAGCATGGCAGAATTTTAAATTTTAGCCTTAGGTGAGAATGGACTTTGGCAAAGTGGGATTATAAATTATTGTTTGGGTTTTATGACAAAAGCAAACATGTGGTAAAATGGCAAGGTAGCGCCACTTAAAGCTCAGGGAGGTGGCGTGTGGAAGCTTGTGAGGGAGCTAAGGTTCGAGTCCCTTTGTAAGCAAGGTATTTATTTTATTTTACTACATGTGCATAGTAAGAGGTGGAATCCAAGTTGAACTCTGAGGGAAGGTGTTTGAGTTGCTCATGGGGTTGGATTAATGAGTGATAAGGGGAGATTATCAAGGAGAAAATTGAGCAGTTGAGTGAGGAGCAAAAGTTGGCCAATTGTGGGATTGTTTGGAAGGAAAATTTGGCTAAAGGGTAAAGGGTAGTGTATTTGGGCAATTAGGGTGTATGTGTGTATGTCGAATTCTTCTTGGGCACTTTTGGGATCTTAGTTTGTTGGCATTTTGGTAGGTAGGTGCCGATGTTCATTCTTTGGGGTTTCAAGATTTGCATTTTTGTTTAATGTAGAATCAGTAATTCATCTCTTTTCTTTCTTTTCTCTTCTCTTTACTTTCTCCAAAAGCCGAAAGTCCCTAAACTCTCAACCTTCTTTGGTCGATTGACACAAGAGCCGAACCTATCTTCTTCTTCTTCTTTTTTTCTCCATTGTTTGAATTGATCTCCCTAAAACCTTTTCTGGCCGATTTCTCAAAAGTCAAAATCTCAAAATACTTAACTTCTTTTGGCCGATAGCTTCAAAAACCCAAACCGTCAAGTCTTCCATCTTTCTGTCCCCATCTTCTCCTCTTTCATACCTTCTTCTTCTGTTTCTCTAAAGATCACCGTAGTCCGTTAAACACAACTTTAAACCGATTATCTTCTTCTCAATCGGCTACTCTTTTTATGTGGCCTTCATAGCCGAATCCCTTAGATCTCTCCTCCTTTTACATTTTGACTAGATCTACAATAGATTTGGGCTTAGGCTAGTGATCAGTGGTTCTCTCGTGTGGCAAGACAGTCAAGCAGACTTTTGGGTAAGGACTCAATTCATTTTACTCTTTTCTCAAGTATTTCATGAAAAACCGAAACCACCCCCTCACTTTCTCTTGGAAATCGATTTAGATCCCTTCCTTGGGGATATTTTGGACTGTTTTGTTAACTGACTATGTTTCGCGGCTTTCGTAAGGTGGATCTCGTGGAGGCTAGGGTGGTTAGCATTAGCAAGGCAGACTAGATCTAGTGGTTGGAGCTAGATTTCGGCAAAGGTAAGTGATAGTGATGTTTTAGTGGTTGTCGAATAAGTAAGTTAAAGTGATGTTGATTATTCAATTGGATTGTGGTTTAACGTGTGGTTAAACGGTTGTAGGTTAATTGTTCGCGGGATCTCGACATAGTTCGCAAACAGGTGTGTCACGACAGCCTCTAGTAGCTTAGGTCGGTAAAAGTCGAAAAGCCAAAATGCTGGCATTTCAAGGACTTGCGAGCGTGCGAACGGTCATGGGTCAATCCGAAATCATGAATCTGGAATATTGGACGGTAAGTGCAGCTGTGCGCGTTTTCGTGCACTTAGGCTGTTTTGGGCACGATGGGGCAAAATTGTGCCCAATGGGCTTATGGGCCCATATGGGTAAAAGTGTGCGGTAAGTGATTTCTGGTAAACTATATATTAAATCTACTATAATATGAGTAAGATTAAACTGTGTGAACCACTGTAGCAAGTGGGCTCCCTCGGGTCCATTAGGGGTTTTTGGGCCCGATGACACTATATGAATGTATGGACTATTTGAGTCGCTTGGAGCGATGTTAGACCTGCTAGAAGGTCGTATTGAGCATGAAAATTAAAAACGTAGTTGAATAACCAAAATACCCCTGATGGGTAAAAATTACCATTTTACCTTTAGATGCTAAATGATTGTTTTAACCCTAAATGTAGTTGACTGATTTGTGTATATCTGTAGCCGATAATTTGTATGCTCATGTCATGTAGTTTTCTAGGTTGCATGAGGTCGGGTTATGGATGTGGAAGAAGTGCTATAAAGTGGCATTTCCACGTAATCTGTTAAGAGGCTCCGCCTCGTATTTCTGTTCTGGTGGCTCTGCCATGATTTCTGTATTAGCAGCTCTGCTGCGACTGTGGTGTGTAGGGCTGGGTGGGTTGAGTTATTCCCCACATGGTGTGTAGGGCTAGTACGGGTGGTGTGTTGGGCTGGATTAGGCTTGGGCTTTGCATACATACATTCTTATATATATATTTTCTGTTCTAAATTTGAAATGGGCCAAAGTCCCACTCTGTTTCTGAAAAGGGCCAAGGCCCAATTTGATCTGTATCTGAATAGGGCTTCAGCCTAGATTGAGCTATTGACTAATCTCTGATTCTGATTGGTTAGTTACACATTGAGTTTTCACAAACTCACCCTATTATTTCCATCCATGTAGGTAACCCCCAACCATAAAGGACTTAGAGCTACGAGGGATTCGGGGTGGCTACGTGATCCATGCTTCCGGTTTTTAATGGTTTCTTAAATTTAACTTATTTATAGTTCATTTTTAAATTTTGGATTTAAATTGTAATAAGGCTACTCGGGTATTTTATTTTGGGTTTTCTTTATTATTTGTTTTACAACAGCAGACTAGTCTATGCGGGTTTTTTTCCAAACTTAATCAAAACATGCATTACGTAATGATTGGATAACTCATCAATGATAACACATCAATAAGATCTTTTAAAAAGTGAATTTTTCTTGGTGATACATACGGTTTTTAAAACTGAAAATGTTTCTTAATTACAAGCTATTAAACATGGTTTTACTACGAATAACATAATGTTTTGTTAAAAGAAGATCATAGATAAATCAATCATTAATGTGACACACCAGATCTGGTCATAACGTTTTGGCTAGGTTTGGGGTGTTACACCATGTCTGAGATATGGCTTTGCTAAGGTACTATGTGTACGAGATTCCTGAGTATCCTTTTGTATTCTAAGCGGTTCAACGGGTAACCTAAAGATATTGTCAAGGAAATGATAAGGTATGATCATGTTGAAAGGGTACAGGTATGTACATAACGCTCATAAGTATTAAGATTATGAATCAATGAGACCTCGGTAAGAAGTGAATGAATGAATGAATTATGATCATGAGTTTTATCATATATTATATAAATGGCATGATTTTAAATGTATCTATAATACTTGATGATATTGCGATAAATTATATTACATTATGTGTATAATAATGCATGGTTATTGTTGTTAATTATTTACATGAAAACTTACTAAGCATTATGTTTACTCCCCTCTCTTTTTCGTTTTCTTATAGTATCGCCAAGCTAGCTCGGGGATAGAAGGATGCAGGAGACTTGATCACACTATCATTTGGAACATTTGGGTATAGCTAGTCTTAACATTTTGAGTATGGCATGTATAGGGACTTGGTTATTTTGTATATGAGTCATATTTGATTTGGTAAAATATGTTGGCTTATTTTGATGAATGTTCATTTTGTATAAGGCTATTAAAAATTGGCTAACACTGATCATATTGGTAAGCATATGTTTATGTCTTGCATGAATGTGATAAATAGCGTGATTTGAAATGGTTAAGTATATGATGTTGTGCATGATGGTTGTGATATGTGAATGTTGAGTTATGTCTTAGATGAGGATGTTTGGTTGCTAAATCATGTCATACTATGTGTCGTTGGAATTGGTATAAGTGTGATTGTATTTCAGGGTGGCAAATGGCTTCGAAAATAGCCTATATATTGTCCACAGGGGTAGACACATAGGCATGTGTCTAGGCCGTGTGTGACACACGGTCAGCCCTATGGGCGTGTGAATAGGCCATTTGTCCCTTGCAACTTAATTTCGAGAAACAAAATGCCTAGTATGGAGCACATGGGCAGAGACACAAGCGTGTGTCTAAGTCGTGTGGATGCCACAGCTTGGAACACGGGCATCTGCCCAAGGCGTGTGAAGTCTACACCTTAAATGCAAAAATTAAATTCGCCACACAACTTAGCACACGAGCATGTGACTTGGCCATCTGACCTTATTTTGCTACTGACGTCATAAACAGAGAGTTACACAGGCTGAAGACATGGGTGTGTCCCGAGGCACATAGGCATGTGTGACCACACAGCCTACTCACACGGGCGTGTGACTCTAAAACATGAAAAATTTTCTAAGTGTTCCAAGGTTTCTGGTTTAGTCCTAAACCACCCCCGATGTATGTTTTGGGTCTCGTATGCTCGTATAAAGGATGATATGCATGTGTATGAATGGTTTTGAATTGAATGAAATTTTATGGCCCTGTTTTGTACGATTGGTTATGTTTAAGTCTGGTAATGCCTCGTACCCTGTCCTGGCGTCGGACTCAGGTAAGGGGTGTTACATTCAGAATTTCTGAAGTTGGGATTAAACTTCTGGGTTTTTTTAAACAAACTAATGTAATTCCTTCGGATTCGGTCATAATGTTTAGGCTGGGTTTGGGGTGTTACAAACCCCCTAACTAAGGTTTAATTATAGATCTAGATCTTTAACTTTGCTCAATTTCTTTAATTAATTTTTTCGAAAAACCATTGTTCATCTTTATTCTCAAAGGAAAACAATTTACTTCATGCAATTACTTAAAGATGTTCATAAACTGAATTTGTGAACCTCTTAATCTCATCAAAATATACTAAAAATCATTTTAAAAACACATCTCTTAACTCTTTATTATGAGATTCGCCATTTTGATGCAAAAGATAGCTTTAAAACTAAGGATCTTTAATTTTCTTGTTTAGACCTATGAAAATTCAAAGTAAAAACATCTAATAAAAATTTAATACATAAGAAAACAATATATTTACCTCTAGTTCAAAATCCTCAACCAATTTTTACGAATTAAGCAAAAATAAGCTAAGTTTAGGTGAGAAATTAGTGAAGAAAGAGTGATTTTCTTGCAAAATTGAAGGAATAAAGGGTGTTTGGATGCCAAGAAAATGTAAGATATGCAAAAATTTTTGAGAGAAAATTTTCCAATCCAGATTTAACAAAATTTTCAAATGAAAAACGTATGGAGAGAAATTCGGCGGCAACTGGCTTTAATAGCCAAGTAATTTTTTTAAATTGGGCTATTTACCCTTTAAGTCCTCTCTCATTTCTCCTTTGTTCTAATAACTTCCTTTTTAACTACTAGTCTTAATTTACATATTTAACCTCTACTTTAACCACTATTCCAAATTAGTCCTTATTAATTTTTACTAATGCCCCAATTACTAATACCATGATTATCTAATTTAATTATTATTTTTACTATTATTAACTAATTATTTATTCTATCCTATTTTAATTCCTATGACACAAAACCCGATTTTTATCTTGAGCCCAGAATATAATATTTGTTGTTTTGGTCTAAGGTATAGTTGTTTCTTACGTTTATAATATGCATACCTTTTTCTAAAATCTTTGTTGGATTTTAGTTTTATGAGTTTGTCAAAGGAAAACAAAAAGATAATAGATCAATTGGAAAAATGAAGTATATGTATTAAATGAAATGACTTAACCAGAATATGTACCTTTTATGTCTCCATATTCTTTCTTACACATTTTTTATGAATGTCAACATGAGACATGAGTAAATCTTCATCAGATAGAATCTAGTCTAACAAGTTTTAGGATTTTTTTGGTGATTAGAACTAGAGGTAAGGATACTAAAGATTGAACTCAAATTTTTATGCCAAAATCGAAAAAGATTAATTATCAAAATCATAGAATCACTTTAATATGACGAGGTAACATATAAATTAACAGTTATACATTCGACATCATTTCGGCCCTTTAAATTTTTTAAGATTTTAAATTAGTAAAGTTAAATTGCACTTTTGCTCCCCTAAAAATAATAAAAATTTGATTAATCCTTTAAAAATTATAAAGTTATAGGCTATTCAAATGGTGAAATTTCACTTTTACCATAGTAAAAATTAAATTTTCATTTTGGCCCCCTAAAAGAAAATTCTTCTTTTGCCCCTGTAAATACATGTATTTACCATCCAATTATTATAGGAAAAGTTAAAAAAAAACCTAGGTAAGACATCCAAATAAAATCAACAATATTAAATTATTTTCCTATGCATGTTAGATACCTATCACTTTATTATTAAAAAAAATAATAAAAGCTACCTACCACTTTTGGATTTTTTTTTTTTACTTTTTAAAGACAACTCATATTTCCAAAATGTAGACTAATAATTAGCCAAGTTCTTCACTTCCTTAAAATGGATAAAAACCAACTAAATTTAAAAATTAATATATATATATATATATATATAAATTGCTTTTAGATTTCATGATAAATAATTTTAGTGTTCATTTTCAATAGTCTAAAAAATAATTATATTAGTGAATTCAAAGTATTAGACATAGAGTCAAAGGCCTCTGCATCCTTGAAAAATGACAATCCTGCAAGTGATTCTTCATCTCAATCTTCATTTTCTTCTTTAATTTTTGTGTAACATGTATAATCTTCTATTTAGATTAACCAAACTTTGGCTTGCTTGAATTTATTAGGATATGGTTTGATTGTGTTTATTTTTGTTCTTGAATTCAATTTTACTAAAATAAAAAATGGTAGATTAATCTCTTTGTTTTTTCTTTTATTTTTCCTTTATAATTTTATTTTGCTTATTTTTGTTTAAATTACTTTATCATCATTATAATTTTTTGTTGTTGATGTTGTTGTTATAGATACGCTTCTTTTTTTTTTCTTTTCATTTTTTATTTGTAAGATATACTAAGATTGAGTTAATTTGGAATAACAAATCAAAGTTGTCCTAAATATATTGATAAAAAATTGAAGTTGTTTACTGTCTAAATTTCTTTTTCTTATATAAAAATTGGAAACTAAGATAAAAAAAATTTATTTTTTAATGAAAATGCAAACATATAAGTTAGCACAATTGTTGGCAGATAGAAGAGTACAATATTTTTTAAAGCAAAAAACAAACAAAAAATGTCACCAAACCCATTACATTGCTTATTCCTTTTCTTTTACCGATTATTGGAGAGATGCCTAAATAGCGTAGTGACAAAGACATACCTATTGAGGAAGAGGCCAAAATTGTTAGAAATATTACCATAATTGCAAGAAAATTTCCAAAATTTTTAATAGCCAATAAGAGTTATTTACTATTGAATACCTTTCACAATAAGTTCGCAATAGTGTTTTCCTACAATAAAAAAATAGAAAAATACTTAGTTAACTAGTGAATGAGAAAGATCAAAATTTATAATAGAAATGTTCCTTGAAAAAGAAAGTGAAGAATGATTGCATTGTTATCACATAAAACTCTCTAGAATGGAAAACAAACTATTGTCAAGATGTTTGTGTTGTGTGACATGAAAACTTAGGTTCAATCTTTCGTATCCTTACTTGTCCTTCTAATTACCAAAAAAATTTTAAAACTAGTTAGATTAGATTCTATCCGATGAAAAAATATTCATGGTGATTTAATAAAAAATAGATAAGAAATATTACGGGGACATAAAATGTACATATTTTGGATAAGACATTTCATTAAATAATATACTTCATTTTTCTAATTGATCTATTATCCTATTGTTTTCCTTTGACAAACTACAAAAACTTAAATCCAACATAGACCTTGGAAAAAGGTATGCATATTATAAACCTAAGAAACAACCATACCTTAAACCAGAACAAAAAAAAAAAAAAATTAAGGCTCTACAACAACCAACTATAGGTAAAAAGGTACATGAAAATGGTGGGCTAAAGATCTGATTAGTGGAACAATACGGTAGCCTTCCTCAAGGAGATGAAGAAGCATTGCAAATCCATCTTGGTCCCAAAGCCCTATGTTCTCATACACAATTCAAATTGATAACTTAATCAACGAGAAATGAAAAAAAAAAAAACTTTGACTAGATCAACAAAATACATTAAAGATATAACCTAAACATTGGCAACTATACTTCAACAAAAGAACTCGATAGGCTAAAAATAAAATAAATTTAGTTCAAGACTAAATTCTAATTAAACCTATTAAAAGTTAAAATTTCGAAATTCCAAGTCTAAAAATAAAATAAAGGAAAATCTAAACTCGAAAATCTAAATTTCAAATCTAATTGAACCTAAAATATCTAAAATCTAAAATTTCAAAATAATAAATCTAAATAAGATCCAAAGTTAATACCAAACTCTTATTAAATCTATATTATATTAAAACCCAAATTCTAAAACAAATTGATTATATATAAAAACCTAAATTCTAAAAAAAATATAATTATTAACTATCCAATAATAGAAAAAATAGTAAATTAATCAAAAGAAATTCATAAAGAACTACTCAATAAAGAATAAACACAAAATAATCATAAAAGAACCAATAAAAATAATTTCATGAAAGGAAAGAAAATAGAATAAATAAAATTACAAAATAAAAATAACTGAAAACACTTATATAATAAAAATAAATACATGATAATAAACTAAAAATTAAATTAAAAGAGAAATAAAATAAAATTTATTTGAATAATATTTAAATTTCAAAATTTTTTTACAAAGTGAAAGTAAAAAGACTTAACTGATAATTTTCCTAACCAGAATTTCAATTTTTGAATATATCAAAATGTATAGGATTTATGTGTAAAAGGAGCATTATGGATGGGTTCACATCAAAAGAATTATACGATGCATTGCCGCTTCCTGACAATGTAAAGCAAAATCTGGTTTCATTTTGTCAACTGTAGGCTACTGCCCTCTACTCATAGCACCACAGTCAACCTCGATAGAATGTGCCTGATACATTCAATTGTCAAGGGTAGAAAGATTGATGTCGGCGCAATACTCCACCAGGAAATTGCTAATTGTGCCACAAGGCAAACTGGAATTTTGATTTTCCCGTCATTAGTGATGCTACTGTGCTTGCAGAAAGGGGTCGTGCCACGTGATGATAAAGAGGTCCTAAAAAATAAGGGCCCGATAAATGAAGCCTCTATTGAAAGAATGACTCGTGGAAAAGATACACTGACAATGAAGGAGGTAGACACCAATAAGACAAGGAAGGGCAAAACCAAGCAAAAAGCAAGGGAACAAGCCTGACTACAGAGACATCATTGTTAAACAAAATGCAAATTCAGCTTGTCGCTACAATAGAGGCTTTGGACAAATCACAAAATTTGTTCTACACTTATACTAGGGCCTATAACAACTTTATTGTAGCCGCATTAAGATAATTAAGCCCAACCCCACTCCAAGAATTTCCAGTGTTCCCACCTATCATCCGAGATTATGAACCCTCATCCGAGGAAGATGACATCGGGGACCAAGACTGTAACACCCCAAACCCAGTCTGGACGTTATGACCAGTTCTGGTGTGTCACATGATCCTAAACTACGCTTATAACCTTTTAATCATGTTGAGACTTAGGGGATATTTTATAAAATTTAGCAAGGTGAGAAAAGTTCTTGTTAACACTACCTTAGGTTGTCCTTATTCAAGTTTGTTTAAATTTTGAAAACGTTGTTAAGGTTTTGAAAACCCGCGCAGCCTATATCTAGCAGTTTCGATAAAGTACGAATCAAATCATTTAGAAAGTTAAAACCCATAAAGAGAATTTAATAGCGGCCTTATTACACATTAAAACCCCAAAAATAACGTAATATTAAAATACTAAAAAAAACATAAACGGAAACCAGTTTATTGCAGTTGCTGTGGCCACTCCGAATCTCTCGCAGCTCCAAGCCCACTATGGTTGAGCGTTACCTGTAGAGATGAAATAAAAAAAAAAAGGGGTGAGTTTCAACAACTCAGTGTGCAACATTATCTCAACCATAGGTCGTGACAGATCAAGCCTCAGAAACAGATTTACTTGGGCCTTGGCCCATTACAGAAATCAGGTTAAGCCCATAGGCCCATAGCAGAAACAGATCAGATATATATATATGATGCAAACAGAAACCCAACCCAAATCCATCCTTAACACCCCCATACCAGCCCTACACCATGTGGGGAGACTACTCGACCCACCCAACCGCTACACACCACAGATATTTGCAGCGAGGCTGCCAGATATAGTTGCAGTGAGACTGCCAGATAATATTTGCAGCGAGGCTGCCAGATATTGTGACGAGGTCACCAGATACAGATATTGTGGCGAGGCCACCAGATTTGCAGCGAGGCTGCCAGAACGCTTCCTCCATCATAAACCCATACCCCATGCAACAGATGTAATCATACTAGCATGCAACATATAGCATCTCATGCATCAGATGTACTCATATTAATAGTTAACTCACGCAGATACATAACGTCATACATTTCATACAGAATTGACCCTAGGGGTATAATAGTCTTTTTACACCTAGGGGTATTTTGGTAATTTCCCATATTTAAGGATATTTTAGTTCTTTACCATATTTCAGAGTTTATATGCACATCCGTTTAGTTACTAGCCCATAGCTTGCCTCGAAGTCTATTCCCACTAAAAGTCTAATTTTACCCTTTTAGGCTTAAAACCCCTAATGGGTCTTACTAAGTCCAATATTGTCGATAAGTCCGTTAAGCCCAATTTTAAGTTTAGTTTACCAATCTTTACCATGTTTTATTATTCAAGTTTCCAGAAAGTTTTAACAGTCATTTTACCGATTTGGGCTCAAAAGCCCATTGGGCCCACTTTGGCCCATTGAAGCCTAACTTACCAAAACGCCCGAAACTGCACCTTTTGCAATTTCGTCACCATCGATTCCCAGTGTGATCATAATAGAGTATTCGGCTACTCTTAGATCCTTCCAAGATAACTTTTCGGTCACTTTCAATCGGTCACATAGCACAGTTTTCGGTTAATGCGGCCTTTAGCCATCCTAGTCTATGATGGAGATACGTTACACACCTGTTACTGTTGAAACGTTGGCGAAATCTACGAACGAACCCTATTGAACAATATCTCATTGTTAGCTTAATAATCTTCAACCACTAACCCAAAATCTCAGTACTAAAAATCGGCTAACATGGCCCAACTTTGAAATCTTACCCCTTTCTACCGATTGTAGACTAAATCTTGGAGTCCAAACACGTTTAGCCTTCCGAGTCCTTAGTTGCACAGCCTCTTGATCGCACTAACATAATCAAACCAAAAGAGAGCGGCCAAAAGCCCTTAGTCACTAACGTTAGCCTCCCCATAAGGGGTTTCGGCTTATAGGTTAAATCCTAAAGAACTAACGAAATAAGTCTTAAGGTACTTACCAATCTAACCACGATCTACAACAGCTCCACTTGCCACCACCAGAGGGAATAAAAGATGACTTAGAATTCGGCTTAAAGCACCACAAGGTATAGAGGTTTTCGGTTTCCAAAAGAAGAGATAAGGTTTTGGTCCTCAAGGTATTCGGTTCAATAAGAAATAAGAGACTTTAAGAAATGAAAGAAGAAAAGAGAGAGTGATGGTGCAAGGATTCGGCCAAGAGGTTATGGAAGACAATATCGACAAAGAAAAGGGAGAGGAGGAGTTTATGGCTATTAAGAAATCGGTATAATGCAGAGGGTTTCGGTCAAAACAAGAATCGGCAATGGGGTTTGCTAACCTTTGTGACTTCCAAAATAAAAGCAAAATAAGAAATATGGAGGTACGACTAATAGAAGAGGAGAAATGGAGGAGAATGAAAGAAGAAAAGACCAAAGAATTGCGATTGAGTAGGGAAGGAGGTGAGCAATCGGTTTTACAGAAGAAAACACGGCACAAGAGTGGAATGAGGTTCGGCTAGCTGATGTGATAGGAGGAACATAGTGACTAAAAGAAATACCTAATGGACTTGAAGAAATCGGCAAAAGAATGGTAACCTAAGGAAATCGGCTAAAACACCTAAAAGAACTAAGGGGAATTCGGCACCAACTAGAACTAATTGCCGAAATGCTAACACTAATTCCCTCTAGCCGAATTGCATTTGCAAAGCCCCAAAATCGGCTGCTTCTTTTCAAAATTTGAAGTTCCTTGATTTGCTCCTCAACCTCCTCCACGATTTACTCCTTGACCGATTCAAATCTCCTCCAAGCAGAGTTCCATTCGGCTTCAAACTCTTACCTGCTCAAGCTAAAAAAATAAAACACTACCTTTGCAACCTCTGGCGCTTGAACCCTTGACCTCTAAGCTCATTTAGGCGCCACCTTTTAAGGAGCTCAGTGGCGTCTCCCTTGCCACTTTACCATTGACTCATTTGTGCTATGTTTTGCATACAACTTCTTAAAACCCTTACTTTCACTGGTCCCCTATCTCCTAAGTCAAAAATACAAAATTTTGCCGAGCTTCTAACCAACTCATGGGCCTTCCATAGGCCCATGAACACACCCCAGACATGCATCTCACACCTAATTACTAGCATTTAAACATTTTAACAGATAATGATTAATCTAAAAGAAACCCGAAAATTAGGGCGTTACAACTCTACCCTCCTTAAAGAAATTTCGTCCTCGAAATTTGCCTGATCCAAACAAATGGGGATATTGCTGACGCATAGCCTCCTCTGGTTCCCAAGTAGCTTCCTCTCTGCCATGATTACGCCACAGTACCTTTACCAATGGGACTGATTTTCTTCTTAAAACCTTCTCGCCTCGATCCAGAATCTGCATGGGTTCTTCCTCGAAAGTCAAATCAGGCTGTACTTCCACTTCTGCAACTGGTAGAATATGGGTAGGATCAGAACGATATCGTCTTAGCATGGATACGTGAAATACATCATGGATTCTGTTTAACTCTGGCGGTAATTCTAACTGATACGCCACCAGACCTACTCGCTTAAGAACCCGATAAGGCCCAATAAACCTCGGACTCAGTTTGCCTTTCTTACCAAACCTTAATATCTTCTTCCAAGGCGAAACTTTCAGAAAAACCATATCACCTACTGAATACTCAATCTCTTTACGCTTCAAATCTGCATAAGACTTTTGTCGATCAGATGCCTCTTTCAAACGGTCCCTTATCACCTTGACCTTCTCTTCCGTCTCTGCTACCAATTCAGGTCCAAGAACTTGCCGCTCGCCCAATTCGGTCCAACAACTAGGTGAACGACACTTATGCCCATATAGAGCCTCATAAGGTGCCATACGGATACTAGCCTGATAACTGTTATTATACTCAAACTCTGCCAACGGTAAATAGTCCTCTCAACTGCCTCGAAAGTCAATAACACATCCCCTCAGCATATCTTCCAAAGTCTGAATAACCCTTTCTGATTGACCATCAGTCTGAGGATGAAAAGCCGTGCTAAAGTTCAGTCGCGTTCCCAACGCTTCATGCAACTTTTGCCAGAACCGAGATGTGAATCTGGGATCTCGATCAGAAATGATAGACACTGGCACCCCATGCAGTCGCTCAATCTCTGCCACATACAATTTAGCTAACTTCTGAAGGGAATAATCGGTGCGTACAGGGATGAAATGAGCAGATTTAGTCAACCTATCCACGATCACCCAAATCGAGTCCTTCTTTGACGGCGTCAAGGGCAACCCACTTACAAAATCCATGGTCACCCTCTCCCACTTCCAAAGTGGTACCTTTACTGGTTGCAGAAGTCCAAAAGGTAACTGATGTTCAGCTTTCACTTGCTGACAAGTTAGACATTTCCCCACAAATTCTGTTACCTCTCGCTTCAGTCCAGGCCACCAATACCACTCTTTTAAGTCACGATACATTTTATTACCTCCAGGATGCATAGCACACAACCCTTTATGAGCTTCATTCAGAATTGCTTGCCTCAAATTGAAATCCTTAGGAATACAAATTCTACCTCGGAAACATAAAACTCCCTCACTATTAAGTCCAAACTCAGTAGTACTCCCATCTTTAATCTGCTAAAATCGAGAAACCAAAGACTCATCCTTCAACTGCTTTTCCTTAATCTCATCCACCCAGGTTGGCCTTACTTGCAGTTCTGCTAACAGACTGCCATTATCATACAAACTTAAACGAGCAAACATCGCTCTCAGATCAGACACAACTCTACGACTTAAGGCATCAGCCACCACATTAGCTTTGCCTGGATGATACTCAATCGCACAATCATAATCTTTAAGCAACTCAATCCATCTTCGTTGCCTAAGATTCAGCTCCTTCTGAGTCAACAAGTACTTAAGACTCTTATGATCTGTGTATATAATACACCTTTCTCCATACAGATAATGTCTCCAAATCTTAAGTGCAAAGATTACTGCTGCCAACTCTAGATCATGGGTAGGATAGTTCACTTCATGAGGTTTAAGCTGTCGCAATGCGTAAGCAACCACTTTACCCTCTTGCATCAACACACAGCCCAACCCAACATGTGATGCATCACTGAACACGGTAAAATCTTTTCCAGACTCTGGTTGAATCAGTACAGGTGCCTCGGTCAGAACCTTCTTAAGCTTTTCAAAAGCTTCTTGCTGCTGCTGGGTCCAGACAAATGGTACGCCTTTCCTTATAAGCTTTGTTAACGGTGCTGCCATCACAGAAAATCCTTCTACAAACCTTCTGTAGTATCCAGCTAAACCCAGAAAACTCTGAATTTCTGCCACTGATCTCGGTGGTTTCCATTCCAGAATTGCTTCAATCTTTCGAGGGTCCACCTTAATACCCTCAGCAGAAACAACATGCCCCAAGAAAGTTACTTCCCTCAACCAGAACTCACACTTACTAAATTTCGCATAAAGCTCATTTTCCCTTAACACTTGTAGCACAATACGGAGATGCTCATCATGTTTCTCTTCAGATTCAGAATAGACCAAAATATCGTCAATAAAGACGACCACGAATCGATCCAAGTATGGCTGGAACGCTCGATTCATCAGATCCATGAAAGCTGCAGGTGCATTGGTCAGCCCAAATGGCATAACCAAGAACTCATAGTGACCATAACGAGTTCTGAATGCCGTCTTGTGAATGTCCACCTCCTTCACCCTTAATTGATGGTACCCAGATCGAAGGTCAATCTTGGAGAATACTGAAGCCCCTCTAAGCTGGTTGAACAGATCATCGATTCTTGGCAACGGGTACTTATTCTTAATTGTCAGCTTGTTCAATTGCCGATAATCAATGCACATCCGCATTGACCCATCTTTCTTCTTAACGAAAAGCACTGGTGCTCCCCATGGAGACACACTTGGCCTAATGAAGCCCCTATCCAATAGTTCTTGAACCTGCGCTTTCAACTCCACCAACTCCTTTGGCGCCATCCTGTACGGTGCAATAGACACTGGTGCCGTACCAGGCAACAAATCGATCCCAAACTCAACCTCTCGATTCGGAGGCAAACCTGGAAGCTCCTCTGGAAATACATCCTGAAAGTCCTTAACGGTTCTAACTTGATCCACAGTTAGCTCCTCAAATTCAGCTTGACTTATGAATGCCATAAAAGCCTCACATCCTTTACGAATCCATTTCTCCGCTCTTAATGCTGACACCACATTAGACAGATAATCTCTACGCTCACCAATCACCATAACTTCCTCATCCTCCGTGGTTTTTAAACTCATCCGCTTTGCAGCACAATCCAAAGTAGCCCTATGCTTTACAAGCCAATCCATTTCTAGGATGAGATCGAATTCTCCAAAAGGTAACTCCATCAAATTTCCAGAAAGGATCTTTCCTTGAGTCTCTATAGGCACGTCTCTATACAGTTTGTCTACCCTAACCGAGTGACCCAAAGGACTTAGTACAGTTACCCCACTCGCTGTCTCCTCAGAACGCACTCCCAGCGACCCAGATATGGCACATGCAACATAAGAATGGGTAGATCCAACATCTATCAATGCAGTGTATGGCATACCAGAAATTAAGAACGTACCGGTTATAATGTCAGGAGCATCACCCTCCTCTCGGCGACGAGCTGCATAGACTAATGCCGGCTGACGAGCCTCAGCAAAACCAGCACCCCTGCCAGGTGCTCCTCGTCCTCGTCCATTTCCACCTCTGCCTTGCCCACGACCTCTTAGAGCTGGCGGCCCCCCTCTCACTGGCTGAGCAACCCTCTGATCTCTAACTTGATTCTGATCTGGTTCCTGAGGACAATCCTTAATCCTATGCTCCATCGACCCACATCGAAAACAGGCTCCAGTACGTTTCCGACACTGGCCCAAATGGACCTTTCCACAATTCCTGCAACTCTGTGGTCTGACAGCATTCATTGGTACTGCTCGCACTGGTTCTGCCACTCTTGCCCTCTTAACACTCCTATTATACCCACCTGATGGTCTAGAATCCCTCCGAAAGCGGTTCCGATCCTTTTCACGATTCTGCCTCTCAGTACGCTTTACTTCCTCAGTAATCTTAGCTTTCTCAACTAAAGCAGCAAAATTACGCTCCCTCTGTGGAGCAATCAGCACCCTTAGCTCGTCCCTCAAACCATCCTCGAAGCGCACGCTACGCTCATATTCAGTAGCAACTATCCCAGAAGCATATCGACTTAACCTCAAAAACTCAGCCTCGTACTCAGATACTGATCTACCTCCCTGAACCAAATTCAAAAATTCCTTCCGACGGGCGTCCACATAGCTAGCTCCAACATATTTCCCTTTAAAGGCTGTCTTAAACAGCTCCCATGTTACCTCACCAGCTGTAGTCCCATCTCTTACTGTGAGCCACCACTGATAGGCTTCGTCCCTCAGCAACGATACAGCTCCCTTTAGCTTCTGCTCCACAGAGCAGTCCAGATCATCCATGATTCGCTCCGTGGCCTCCAGCCAATACTCGGCCACATTTGGGGCTACTCCAGACACACCCCTAAAGAATTCTGCTCCATTAGCTCGGAGTCGCTCAGATATCGCACCACGAAATCCATTACCTGTACTCGCCCCAGCAACCCTTTCCAAAACTCGAAGCATCGCTTGTGATAGGGCATCATCCCCTACACCCCTATCATGAGATTCCACCTCTGTCGCTGGTGGTACCGGTGCATCAGCTGCTGGCGCATGACCCAAAGAAGAAGATTCAGCTCGTGAACTACCTCGGCTACGTCCACGGCCCCTACCACGAGCTGCTCGCGTACTCATTTCGTATTTTCTGTTTTAGAAGTTTTATGAGTCAGATTAATATTTCAATGTTTGTTACAGATGTTTTATGAATAAGTAGAGTTTCAGAGTTTATCTTCTTTCGCGGTAGCCTAGCTATAGTCTCAGTCTACCTATCAGAGTCTCTACAGTTTCAGTAATACTCTAGCCTAGGTATCATAATAAAGTCTTTAGTCAGGCATACAATCAGAATTTTCAGAAACAATCAGAAAAGTTCAGGGGACTTACAGGCTTGGGCCGGAGATTCGGTGTGCCACTATTTCGAAAGATCTCATAGGATAACTTAATTTATTCTTTGAAAATAACTCATTTAGGTACGATAGAAGTTTATCAAAACTAGTTCCAAGTAATTTGAAAGCAATGTTAAAAACATGACTTTTCAAAAATATTTGTTTTGATTGTTTGAAAACCTTCATTTTTAGACCCGTTCCACAGCCGAGTTGTTGCAACTTAGCTCTGATACCACTAAATGTAACACCCCAAACCCGGTCTGGACGTTATGACTAGTTCTGGTGTGTCACATGATCCTAAACTACGCTTATAACCTTTTAATCATGTTGAGACTTAGGGGATATTTTATAAAATTTAGCAAGGTGAGAAAAGTTCTTGTTAACACTACCTTAGGTTGTCCTTATTCAAGTTTGTTTAAATTTTGAAAACGTTGTTAAGGTTTTGAAAACCCGCGCAACCTATATCTAGCAGTTTCGATAAAGTACGAATCAAATCATTTAGAAAGTTAAAACCCATAAAGAGAATTTAATAGCGGCCTTATTACACATTAAAACCCCAAAAATAACGTAATATTAAAATACTAAAAAAAACATAAACGGAAACCAATTTATTGCAGTTGCTGTGGCCACTCCGAATCTCTCGTAGCTCCAAGCCCAATATGGTTGAGCGTTACCTGTAGAGATGAAATAAAAAAAAAAGGGGTGAGTTTCAACAACTCAGTGTGCAACATTATCTCAACCATAGGTCGTGACAGATCAAGCCTCAGAAATAGATTTACTTGGGCCTTGGCCCATTACAGAAATTAGGTTAAGCCCATAGGCCCATAGCAGAAACAGATCAGATATATATATGATGCAAACAGAAACCCAACCCAAATCCATCCTTAACACCCCCATACCAGCCTTACACCATGTGGGGAGACTACTCGACCCACCCAACCGCTACACACCACAGATATTTGCAGCGAGGCTGCCAGATATTGTGACGAGGTCACCAGATACAGATATTGTGGCGAGGCCGCCAGATTTGCAGCGAGGCTGCCAGAACGCTTCCTCCATCATAAACCCATACCCCATGCAACAGATGTAATCATACTAGCATGCAACATATAGCATCTCATGCATCAGATGTACTCATATTAATAGTTAACTCACGCAGATACATAACGTCATACATTTCATACAGAATTGACCCTAGGGGTATAATAGTCTTTTTACACCTAGGGGTATTTTGGTAATTTCCCATATTTAAGGATATTTTAGTTCTTTACCATATTTCAGAGTTTATATGCACATCCGTTTAGTTACTAGCCCATAGCTTGCCTCGAAGTCTATTCCCACTAAAAGTCCAATTTTACCCTTTTAGGCTTAAAACCCCTAATAGGTCTTACTAAGTCCAATATTGTCGATAAGTCCGTTAAGCCCAATTTTAAGTTTAGTTTACCAATCTTTACCATGTTTTATTATTCGAGTTTCCAGAAAGTTTTAACAGTCATTTTACCGATTTGGGCTCAAAAGCCCATTGGGCCCACTTTGGCCCATTGAAGCCTAACTTACCAAAACGCCCGAAACTGCACCTTTTGCAATTTCGTCACCATCGATTCCCAGTGTGATCATAATAGAGTATTCGGCTACTTTTAGATCCTTCCAAGATAACTTTTCGGTCACTTTCAATCGGTCACATAGCACAGTTTTCGGTTAATGCCATCCTAGTCTATGATGGAGATACGTTACACACCTGTTACTGTTGAAACGTTGGCGAAATCCACGAACGAACCCTATTGAACAATATCTCATTGTTAGCTTAATAATCTTCAACCACTAACCCAAAATCTCAGTACTAAAAATCGGCTAACATGGCCTAACTTTAAAATCTTACCCCTTTCTACCGATTGTAGACTAAATCTTGGAGTCCAAACACGTTTAGCCTTCCGAGTCCTTAGTTGCACAGCCTCTTGATCGCACTAACATAATCAAACCAAAAGAGAGCGGCCAAAAGCCCTTAGTCACTAACGTTAGCCTCCCCATAAGGGGTTTCGACTTATAGGTTAAATCCTAAAGAACTAACGAAATAAGTCTTAAGGTACTTACCAATCTAACCACGATCTACAACAGCTCCACTTGCCACCACCAGAGGGAATAAAAGATGACTTAGAATTCGGCTTAAAGCACCACAAGGTATAGAGGTTTTCGGTTTCCAAAAGAAGAGATAAGGTTTTGGTCCTCAAGGTATTCGGTTCAATAAGAAATAAGAGACTTTAAGAAATGAAAGAAGAAAAGAGAGAGTAATGGTGCAAGGATTCGGCCAAGAGGTTATGGAAGACAATATCGACAAAGAAAAGGGAGAGGAGGAGTTTATGGCTATTAAGAAATCGGTATAATGCAGAGGGTTTCGGTCAAAACAAGAATCGGCAATGGGGTTTGCTAACCTTTGTGACTTCCAAAATAAAAGCAAAATAAGAAATATGGAGGTACGACTAATAGAAGAGATGAAATGGAGGAGAATGAAAGAAGAAAAGACCAAAGAATTGCGATTGAGTAGGGAAGGAGGTGAGCAATCGGTTTTACAGAAGAAAACACGGCACAAGAGTGGAATGAGGTTCGGCTAGCTGATGTGATAGGAGGAACATAGTGACTAAAATAAATACCTAATGGACTTGAAGAAATCGGCAAAAGAATGGTAACCTAAGGAAATCGGCTAAAACACCTAAAAGAACTAAGGGGAATTCGGCACCAACTAGAACTAATTGCCGAAATGCTAACACTAATTCCCTCTAGCCGAATTGCATTTGCAAAGCCCCAAAATCGGCTGCTTCTTTTCAAAATTTGAAGTTCCTTGATTTGCTCCTCAACCTCCTCCACGATTTACTCCTTGACCGATTCAAATCTCCTCCAAGCAGAGTTCCATTCGGCTTCAAACTCTTACCTGCTCAAGCTAAAAAAATAAAACACTACCTTTGCAACCTCTGGCGCTTGAACCCTTGACCTCTAAGCTCATTTAGGCGCCACCTTTTAAGGAGCTCAGTGGCGTCTCCCTTGCCACTTTACCACTGACTCATTTGTGCTATGTTTTGCATACAACTTCTTAAAACCCTTACTTTCACTGGTCCCCTATCTCCTAAGTCAAAAATACAAAATTTTGCCGAGCTTCTAACCAACTCATGGGCCTTCCATAGGCCTATGAACACACCCCAGACTTGCATCTCACACCTAATTACTAGCATTTAAACATTTTAACAGATAATGATTAATCTAAAAGAAACCCGAAAATTAGGGCGTTACAAAGACTGATCAATGGAATCCCCTTCCATTGTGTACGTCTCTAATGTTGAGAAAGAAGAGGACTCAAGGGACGTTGAGGATTGTATACGAAGGATTGATAGCCTTGTCGAGGGTGACGTCATTGCTGGTCAAGAGGCGTCTGTTGTTGAGGAGAAAGTTGTTAAGGAAGAGGAGGACGTCTATGTTGAAGTTGTAAATGAGAAGGCCGAGGAGGAAAATACTGAGACAGAAGCTACTGAGAAATAATTTGTTAAGAACATTGTCAATGCATCCGAGTTTGTGGATGCAACTAATGATAATCTGGAGCGAGATGGAACTAGATTGGCAGAAGCTACAGAGGTAACAAGTGAGCAGCACCAGAATTTATTAGTGATAGTGGTTTATGCCGGACCACTCAAGGTAACCCTTCCTACACAAGAAGCAGCCGATGATGCTGGGGCAGTGCCAAAAATTAAGGAGAAATTTAAGGACCATTCAAAGCCCAAAGAAAAGAAGAGAAAGCGCTCTAAAGACAAAAAGTGCAAGAAGGAGGAGAAAAAGAGGAGGAAGAAGAAACATCATACAACCACATTGATGGCCGAGGAAAACTGAGTTAGCTTATTTTATGTTTTAGCTAAAGTATTCATGCATTGCATGTAGCTATTATTTTCATTTTGTTAGTGAACATTGTCGTTGCATTTTTATTGTCATTACATTTTAGTGTTAGTGCATTGGGGACAATGCAAACTTTAAGTTCAGGGGAATGCATATGGAGTCTAGAAAAATACCCACATTTCAAAAAAAAAATTAATAAAGCATGCAAGGTTTATTTGTGGTTAATGCAAATGGGTTTGAAAATTTTTGTTACATTCGATGCTTAATTCTTAAATCATGTGAACTATAAATGAATGAGTCAAATAAATTTGACTAAATGTTGTATCTTCAATTCTTTGATGAGTGATTTAGGTTGCATTAGTCATGGATGACTAGTAGCATTCCTTGAATCTTGAATGAATCTGCCTTTTATAGCTACTCATATGTATATATAGTTATGAACAAGAGACACTCCAGAGTGGGTGTACTATGAAATGTTAAAGAGGGAACACTCTAATACAAGCATTAGAAAATGAATCTGGCCAAAGGCTGTCACTGCACGAGTGTGTGTCAGCGCAATTACATACTTCCTTGGGGTTTGTTACACTGCATTGTTGCTTCTATGGAACAAAGGTACAGTAATTCAACGATATCCCTTTTTCATAAAAGAAAAGAGAAAAAGAGACGTATATTGTACAATAAATGGTGTATTGGTAGATAGAATTTAGGATTTGAAGCATGATGCTAGTTTTGATGAAGATGCAATATTATTCATTCATGCTTATGTGTTATCGATGCAATATTTTGTCATCTGAATGTGAATCATTCATTGGGATTTTAGGTGATTCAAGTTTCTAGAATAACCATTTGCCTTAGTTAATTCTTGTGTAGCATTGCCAGTTTCTGTTTTACTAGAGGACAAGTAAAAACTCATGTTTGGGGGTGTGATAGTACTAGAAAGAACATATGTTTTCTCCCTACTTATTGGTTAATTTGTTCCCATTTAGTTATCTTTAGCACATATTTTAGCATTTTCAGTTTAGTAAGTTACATTTTATAACTCAATGGATCCGAGCTTATTTATCCTTAATTTTGTCATATATTGGTAATCATGTCACTACAAGAGTATTTTCAGATTGCGCCCAGAATTGTCGCTGCACCTCACAATTGTTCAGAAAAGAACAAAAATACGTGAGTTGTCCTGTCTGGTACAACTAACTTGTACGTACAGAGGCAGCATAATTCTTATGGAAGAACACCTAGGCTATTTAGGGGAAAATATAAATATTCATACAAAAAGAAAAAAAAAAAAAGAGAGCTTTGGGGGATTATCATCTTCTTCAACCTATCCTTTGAAGTTTTTGGTTATGGCAGCTTAAGTCTCCTATGGGTGAACCAACATGAAAGGGATGCAGACTAGCTCATGACGAGGAGCCCTAAGTGCGACACAAGAGGGAATAGAGAGATTCAAGTCGAATTGTCTAGGAATAGTATTCTTCACTTGTTTCTTTTATTTTTCTTTTCTAAACGCTGGTGATTACTTTCTATTTCATGTTAGAATGGAAGTACACATGATTTCTGGGTTAAACGTTATTTTATTCAATCTTGCTTCTACTATTTAATCTTTGGGTTTGAATGTTTTTAGGACAGAAGTGTTATTGCAATCACTGATACTGGAAGGTGCAGTGACAGTTCAAGCTAACAAGCACGACAATGGAAGTTGCTTGAGGATTAGAGGAATTTAATCCACTTGTTCTTAATAGTGTTCCATGTCCATCATCGGAAGATGTGGCTAATTTGCATGTTTAAGTCTTTGATTAAATATAGAAGTTAAAGTTGGTAAGATATTCATTGCAATTTATTGCATCGACAATCACCTAACTTTTTATACCTTGTGAGCACTTAGCATTTTATTGAATATTCATGTTGGGCATGCATTATGACCTACACCACATGACTGAGGACACTCCCATGTGCCAGGCCGTGTGAAATTTAAGGAGGCTACTGACTTGGGTCACACGGCCAACCACACACTCGTGTGCCAGCCCGTGTGCCACCCACGGCTACTAGACATGCCCATGTGCCGAGGCTATGTCAAAACTGTAAGGTATACTGACTTAATTCAAAAGGGTACCCCAGGGGACACATGACCGTGTACATGATCGTGTGTCACACACGACTGAGACATACACTCTTGACTCGACCCGTGTGGACAAAAATAGGCCATTCGAAAAGCCAATCTTGCCACCCAATTTTGGGTCATCCCTACAAGCCAAATCAATGCATTTTCATACCAAAATTTTCAACCAATTCACAACCAAATCATCCACCAATATAACCAAATCTTCAACAACCAATTTCATGCTCATTTTTCGTACTAAATCATACCAAATTCTCAAGCCAAAACATATCAATACACATGTTCTATGACTCATTTATACCATATTCAATCTCATAATAAAACTTACCAATTTCGCAACATTGATCATAACAAAATGATAATTTCTCAATAAGCCATATATGCACTATAGAGCATACCAAATTTGCATCACATGTCACATACCAAATTCAAACATATCACAACCATTAGTTAGCCATATCACATGGCATAACCTATATACAAATCAAATTCATATCTCATATTATCTAGACTATACATGCCATACTTAAACTTTTACACTTTCAAAAGGTACCAAAGTCAAGTTTGACAGTGTGGAGATGATCCTCGACGATCCTCGAGCTCCTAGTAGCTATAATATCTATAAAAAAATGCAAACACACACAAGGTAAGCTACAAAGAGCTTAGTAAGTCATATACAAATAAGCTTATTACATAGAACAATTATAAAGTATCCCGTACATATGATTTAAAGCATACACAATCACAAATCATATTTCTCTTATACCTCTATTAATCAAATTAACTTGCTCATATCCACATATCATGTTCATGTAGTTCATAACAAATGATCATAAATATACATACCTTTCATTTCCAAATTTCATAAATATATTCATACGTACTAGAATTCAGATGCATATTCGTATATGTAACAGCTCAGTTTAGACCCTAGTCAGAATAGTGGTTTCGGGGCCACATATCTGAGTTGGAAAAAATATTTTATTATTATTTTCTGTGTTTACAGTATGTGAAATAGCTTGTGTGAAAGTTTCGTATAGAAATTTAACCGTTTAATTGGCTAATTTGGTAAAAAGGACTAAATTGCATAAAGAGATAAATATGTGTTCTATTGCATAAGGGGCTTAAATGATCATGGCTTTATTATTGGAAGGCCTTAAGTTGATATTAAACCATGCTTAGTGGAAGATTACATGAATGGCCATTAAATGAAAGTTTAAAATTTGTTTTAATTATGGATAAAATTGCCTATTTGTAATTATATGTTTTAATAATTAAAACAAAAGCATAAAGTGGTTCATTAATCACCATCTTTGCCAAAAATACAAAGGAAATAAATAGGAAAATAACCATTTAGGGTTCGACTAGTTCAAGCATCAATTAAGGTATGTATTAAACTTGGTTTTTGATAATTTTTATGTTTTTGAGATTATTGCTTAGTCTACTATCAAGCCCATGTTGTAATTTGAGGAATTGTTGATGTTCATGATATGTGCCATTGATGAAATGGAGGGTTTTGTGATGTTAGTTCATGAAAAATGAAAGATATGTGTTTGATTGATATGTTTTTTTATTTGAATTTTCAATGAAATTAACTAATTCGGGCTAAATTGAAAAAAATGTATTTTAAAGGCCTAAAATGTGAAATTTATGAAACATGTGGGCTTGAATAGACTAGAAGAAAATTTAGCTAGGCCTTGTATAAAGAAATTGGTGTATTTGATGATTTTATGCAATAGGGACTAAAATGTCAAAATGTGAAAATGTGAGGGCTAAACTACAAAATGCCCAAATTGTATGTTTTTGGATTGAATTATTTGAGTGTGTGATTGAATGAATTAATTTTAATACGTATAAATCAAGAAAACTAAAATCCAGACTTGGATCGCGGGAAATCGAAAGTCAACGAGTAATCGACTTATTTCCACAAAACACACTCGAGGTAAGTTCATAAGTGGTAATTTGGTTATAAATGTTGTTAATTGCATTATTATAGATTGAATTGTAACGAATGGAACCTCGGAGGAGGCAGAATTAGAGATATTGATGTTATGGATGAGTTAGTAAAAGAAAACGAGACTTAGAAAGCTCAGTTGAATCGTAGAATCAATTTTGGAAGGTAGTGACATGTCACTAGGGTAAAATGTTGGCTTCGGGCCATTATATTAGTACTACGGGTGCGATAAACATCTTGGTTTGGCTATAGGCCATGGTATAGATGTTTCGGGAGTGACCTTGCTTTGGCTTCGGGCCATGGTATAGGTGCTCCGGGATAAGATACCTTGAGTTAGCTACGAGCCATGGTATAGGTACATATCGGATAAACTATTCAATGAATTAACTACTAATTTGAAGGATTCAATGTATGAGTTACGGATATGAATTTGGATGAATAGCATGGGATGGACAGGTATGTAAAATGTATATGTTGCTATGAAAGAATATGTGATGAAATCACTTAAATCAAATGGAAGAAATTCATGTAGGTGAATAAGCCATGTGGTAAGGCATGGGACAAGGTTTGTAATACTTTGGTATGGTTTGAGTTGGTAAATGATAGATTTACTATTGTATTTGTATGTTAAATTACTTGCTTATGACTTACTAAGCTTTATAAGCTTACTTGGTTTGTTTAATTCTATTTCGTAGATCATCGAAGCTACTGAAGGCTCGGGGAAACGTCGAGGATCTCCATCGCACTATCGGAACTCATTTTGGTACCTTTAGTGGTTAATAACTAACTATGGCATGTATAGGCTAAGGAGGTGTGAATATAATTTTTGACTTGTAAATAGGCTAAGCCATGTGATTTGGCTAGCTAAGTTAATGTATATGTTTGTTTTGGTATGTGATAATGATGCATGTTTGGTATGTTTTTAATGCATAAATGTTAAATGAGGAAATGGTCAACTTGGTATGAACCAAATGATAGATTTATGGTAAGCTATGATCATGATTTGCTATGTTATATGAATGTTTTGTGAAACAAATATTTAACTATGTTTAGGCCTTGTAATTTGGTATGAGTTAAGATAAATTTTGTGTGTGAATTTTTTGATTTAAATTGGTTATCTTAATGTGTGTTTTGGACCATGATTTTGGCTGGAATTGGTTGGTAAATGTTGTGTAATTTTACTTGTAGGAACTTGGCAATGTGAGGTGTGAATTGTGGCTTAAATGAAGCCTAATTCGTGCCACACGGCCTGAGCACACGGACGTGTGAATTTACCGTGTGATCCCTGCACCATGGTTAATTTGGTCAGTATATCACACGGGCTAGACACACGGGCGTGCCTTGTGGCCGTGTGTGCAAGTTAGTAGCCTCCTTAATTTCGCATAGCCAAGACACACAGGCGTGTCTTGTGGCCGTGGATTCAAGTCAATATGTATGCTTTGTTTTGGTACGGCTAGGACACATGGGCGTGTCTGGTAGCCGTGTGGGGCATACAGCCTAGGCCCACGGGTGTGTGACCTCTACAACAATTAAAATGTTAAGTTTTTGGAAAAATTTCCTAGGTGTTCGATTTAGTCTCGACCCTCTTTAAATGCAAGATTTAGGCTTGATATGCCTGTACAAGGGACTTATTTCTTATGTTTGATGATGGAATTGTTGTGTTATAAATTATTGTAGTATGATTGTGGATTGCTCCGGTTGTTCAGTAATACCTCGTAGCCCTAGTCCAGTGACAAATTATGGGTCAGGGGTATTACAGTATACTCATTGTTTTTCTCGGAATGCCCGTTGAACCATATAGAATGAAATAGGAGACGCGGATAGCTAAAAAAATCTCATACAATGCCAATGTCCTAGACGCGGTCTTCCACGTAATCAAATATCGATGCCACTGTCCCAGTCATGGTCTTACATGTAAATCTCATATCGATGCCAATGTCCCAGATGTGGTCTTACACGAAAACACATATCGGATCCTATGTCATGACATATGTATCCTAGCTATTCCTAATGTTTAGACGGGGTTTTTCGGATGTCGTCACATACTCAAAAACATTCTCAGAATTCATAAAATTGGCCGTCATAGCATTCAACACAATTCATAAATCACATAAGCTCAATTTAAAAAATAAAGCATTTATTTGTATATTGACTTACCTCCTTCAGATTCGTACGGATGAAAATGGCTAATCAACTACTTTCAACTTTCCCCGATCTAATTCTGTTTTCTTTGGAATATTCAGACGGGGCTTTTTGGACATCGTCACATACTCAAAAACATTCTCGGAATTCATAAAATTGGCCCTCATAGCCATTCAACACAATTCATAAATCACATAAGCTCAATTTAATCAATAAAGCATTTATTTGTATATTAACTTACCTCGTTCGGATTTGTACAGATGAAAACGGCTAATCAACTACTTTCAACTTTCCTCGTTCTAATTCTGTTTTCTTTGGTTCTTTATCTAAACACATTCAAATTTAACCATTTTATTCAACAAGTCATTCAATTCAATCCAAAAACATATAATTAGGGCATTTTACAAATTAGCCCTCATATTTGCACATTTTGACATTTTAGTCCCTATTTCATAAAACAAAAAATACACAACATTCATCAAGACCATAGCTTGGCTGAATATTCACTTAGCTTATACAAGCCCACATATTTCATTTATTTCACATTTTAGTCCTTCAATTTCTCATTTTCTCAATTGAGCCCAAATTACTCAATTTCATAAAAAATTCAAATGCCAGACATATTAATCTCATATCAAGCTTCCATAATTCATCAACTAAAATCATTAAACTCACAAAATCATCAATGGCATAACTTGAAATCTTCATTAAAATCAGAAATTGAGAAATAGACTTGACAATATATTAAGCATTAATCTTAAAAATATAAAAATCATCAAAAATAATTCAAAGTACATACCTTAATTTGCCAAAATATATGCCGAACCATAGAACTCTTTCAGGTTTCTTTTTCTTTTCTAATTTCGACAAAGATGAACATAATGCACGAGTTTTTGGCTACCAAAATGGCCTTATTAATCACATTTAAATTCCACTAATGTCCAACCATGTCATTTCATGAATTCAATGGCCCATTTACAGCATAAGGACCTCTCATTAACTAAGACATGACAATTCGACACTTATTCAATTAGAAGGCTACTTTTGCATTTTCTACGATTTAGTCCTTTTTTGCAAATTAAGCACATAAACGATCAAATTTTCATACGAATCTTTCACACATGCTAATTCACATATCTTAGGCACGAAAAATAATATTAAAATATTTTTTCACTTGGATATGTGGTCCTGAAACTACTATTCTGACTAGGGTCTAAACTAGGCTATTACAACTCTCCGCCTTAGGGATTTTCGTCCCTGAAAATCTTACGTTAAATAGATTCGGATGTTGTTGTCTCACAGCATCTTCAGGCTCCCATGTAGCCTCTTTTATGCCGTGTCAATGCCACAATACTCTCACTAATGAAATTTTCTTATTTCGCAATTCTTTCATCTCGCGAGCTAAGATACAGATCGGTTCTTCTTCATATGTCATATCAGACTGAATTTCTATTTTGGATGGAGAAATTACATGTGAAGGGTCAGATATATACCGTCGAAGCATCGATATGTAAAACATATTGTGGATCTTTTCTAGCTTAGGTGGCAATAGCAATTTGTACGCAACTGGCCCGACTCATTCAATGATTTCATACGGTCCAGTGAACCTCGGACTCAATTTGCCTTTTTTGCCAACCCGAAAGAGTTTCTTCCACAGAGAAACTTTTAAGAACACTTTGTCGCCAATCTCAAATTCAATATCTTTTCGTTTTAAATCCGCATATGATTTCTGATAATCGGAAGCTGCTTTCAGACTATCACGGATCATTTTCACTTTCTATTTTGTTTCTTTTATCAAATCAACCCCGTGTATCTTATTTTCACTGAGGTTTGACCAATACAATGGTGTACGACATTTTGTGCCATATAAAGCTTCGTACGGTGCCATTTTAATGCTCGATTAGAAATTGTTATTGAAAGCAAATTCAATCAATGGTAAATACTGTTCCCACGTGCCTTCAAACTCAAGAATGCAACATCTCATCATATCCTTAAGTATCTAAATGATTCGTTCAGATTGACCATCCATCTACGGATGAAAAGTAGTACTGAAATGCAATTTCGTACCTAAATCCTCGTGCAATTTCTTCTAGAATCACGAAGTAAATCTCAGATCTCTATCTAACACAATTGACAATGGCACACCATGCAATCTCATAATATCATAAATGTAAATCTCAACCAATTTATCTAGTGAGTAGTCAGATTGTACCGGAATGAAATGAGATGATTTCGTCAGTTGATCAATAACAACCCAGATCGCATCTTTCTTTCTCAGAGGTAGAGGCAAACGCGAAACAAAATCCATCGTCACTTGATCCCATTTCCACCCAGGAATCATAATCGGTTGTAATAAACCAGAGGGCAGTTGATGTTCAGCTTTGACTTGCTGACATATCAAACATTTTGAAAAAAATTAGAGATATCTTTTTTCATTCCCGGCCACTAGTATAATTGTTTCAGGTCATTATACATTTTTATGCTTCCTGGATGCACACATAATCTACTACTGTGAGCTTCACTTAAAATCATCTGAATCAATTTTGAGTTTCTCGGAACATAAATCTGATCTTGAAATCTCAAACAGTCATTAATATCAACTCAGAATTCGGAATCGGAATCACACTAAGCTCGTTTCGCTATCAACTCATTATCAACTTTCTGAGCATCAATAATTTGTTGTAAAAACAAAGGTCTCACTTTCAATTTAGCTAAAACTAAACCATCATTAGATAGATCTAAATGAGCATTCATTGTACTCAATGCAAATAATAATTTTCAACTTAAAGCATCAGCAACAACATTTGCTTTACCCGGATGATAATCAATGACAACCTTGCAATCTTTTAACAGTTCTAACCATTTTCTCTATCGCAGATTCAAATCTTTCTGAGTCATCAAATATTTTAAACTTTTATGATCTGAAAACACGTGACATTTCTCACCGAACAGATAGTGGCTCCGTGTTTTCAAAGCAAATACTATCGTAGCTAATTCAAGATCATGCATCAAATAATTCTTTTTGTGCAGCTTTAATTGTCTCCAGGCATAGGCTATAACCTTGCCTTCCTATATCAAAACACAGCCGAGTCCATTTAGCAAAGCATCAGTGTATATGAAAAGATTCTTTACTCGATTTTGCTTGTACGAGTACTGGAGCTTCAGTCAATAGAGTTTTCAATTGATCAAAACTTTTCTGACATTTATCTGACCATTCGAACTTCACATCTTTCTGAAGCAACTTTGTCAACAGAGTCACAATCATAGAGAAACCTTTCAGAGATCGACGATAATACTTAGCAAGTCCTAGAAAACTGTGAACTAAAAAAACATTCCTCGGAGGTTTCCAATCCAGAATAGCTAAGATCTTGCTCGAATCTACTTGGATACCAGATGCTGATACAATGTGGCCTAGAAAACTAACTTCATATAACCAGAATTCACATTTACTGAATTTTGCAAATAGTTGCTTACCACGCAAAGTTTGAAGCACAACTCTCAAATGTTCGGCATGTTCACTTTCGTTCCGCGAATAAATCAAAATGTCGTCAATGAAGATAACAACAAATTGATCTAAATACGGTCTAAAAATTTTGTTCATCAAATCCATAAACACAGTAGGAGCATTCGTTAGTCCGAAAGGCATAACTAAAATCCCATAGTTTCGTACCTTATTCGGAAAGCTATTTTTGGTATATCTACATCTTTTACTCTCAACTGATAATAACTCGATCTCAGATCTATCTTTGAAAATATAGTAGAACCTTTCAACTGATTGAATAAATCATCGATTCTGGGCAGGCGATATTTCTTCTTTATAGTCACCTTGTTCAACTGATGGTAATCAATACACATTCTCATCGTGCCGTCTTTCTTTTTCACAAATAGAACCGAAGCACCCCAAGGGGAGAAACTTGGTCTAGCAAATCCTCTATCTGTCAATTCTTGCAACTAAGACTTTAATTCTTTCAATTCTGTCAGAGCCATTCTATATGGAGCTATCGAAATTGGAGTAGTTCCTGGCACCAATTCAATGCCAAATTTGACTTCTCATATCAGAGGTAATCCTGGAACTTCTTTAGGAAACACTTCAGGGAACTCACAGACAACAGGCACAGGTTTAATTTTCTTTTCAGTCACTTTTGAATCAATCACATATGCAAAGTAGGCTTCACAACCCTTTTTCATATATTTCAGAGCTTTCATAGCAGATATCACAGCAGGCAACCCATTCAGTTAACTGGACTCAAACCGAACTATTTCATCATTCTTGCATCTCAAATTGATAGTTTTCCATTTGCAATTCACAACAGCATCATGCAAAGTTAGCCAGCCCATACCCAAAGTTATATCAAATTCATCAAAGGGTAATAGTATCAGATCAGCCTGAAAACACATATCTCGAAACATTAACGGGCAATTCTTGCAGACTTTATCAACCAGGAAACTTTTGCCTAAGGGGTTCAATACTTTAATTACGAATTCTGTAGACTCTACAGGCAAAGTCTTATTGTGTACTAAATTCATGCATATATAATAGTACGTAGATCCAGGATCTATCAATGCAATCACAAAAGTATCGTAAAGAGAGAAAGTACCAGTTGTCACATTTGGAGATGAAGCTTCCTCTCGAGCTCGGATAGGATAGGCCCTGGCAAGTACTGTAATGCCCCCACGCCCGAAACCGTCACCGGAGTCGAGCTTGAGGTGTTACTAAACACAATTTACCATTTTAAACAACTTTACAAAATCTATTTTCATTTTCGGAATAAATTATTTTCTGCGTCATGGTCGCTCAAAAAATCATATCTCGAGTTACGAAACTCAAAATCAAGATCCGTAAATTTTTCCTGAATCTAGACTCATATATCTATTCACTAATTTTTTTCCAGAATTTTTGGCTGGGCCAATTAGTACAGTTTATTAGTTAAAGTTACCCCTGTTGCAGATCTCGACTGGTCTGACTTCTACTTACTACGAACCACTTTTCTCTCTGTACAAAATTCACATGAATTTTATGTTTGTTTCTCTTAAAACTAGACTCAATAAGGATTCTAACCATATAAAGTATACCTTATAATTATTTTTGTACAATTTATGGTGGATTTACAAAGCTGGAACAGGGGATCCAGAAATCGTTCTGGCCCTGTCTCACTAAAACTCAAATATCTCATAACATCTAACTCGTTTACTATTTCGCTTCTTCCATAGGAAAGTAGACACAATAAGCTTAAATTTCATAACTAATCCATCACTAAATTCAATTTCTATGATTTTTAGTAAATTTTCAAACTCACGTCAGTGTTGCTGCAATGCTCTATTTTATGGTTGATTTCATTTTCATAAAAGCTTTCATGTACTAGATAATCTATTATCCTTCCATGACATCAAACATAGTCTATATTAGCCATTTCAATGACTCATCATTGTCAAGCATTTCCTCAACCAAAACACCACCATATCACAAGATTATTTACACAAAGTAGGTATAGTGCTATACATGCCATACTGAGTTTTACAAGCCAGTTACCAAAAAGTCCTTCGGATAGTGTGATCGAGCCTTCGACCTATCCCGATTCTCGAGCCGGCTTGTCCAAAACTACAATGAATGAAAAGGAGGGAGTAAGCATAAATGCTTAGTAAGTTCACATGCAAATAACAAGTGACATAACAAAGTCATTATGCCAAACAACATTAGCATAGTATCACCAAAACATAGGTCACAATTCTAATCATCATACTTCATCTTACCACATTTTTGTTGTTGTGTCGAGTTTCAACCCGAGGGTTAAGTACATACCTGTCCAATATGGCCATTTCTCAGCATTACTAAATTGTCACTTACATCTTGAGTGCTTTTCCATTTCACTTGAATTTTACCCGTTGAACACATTGGAATACAACTCGGATACACGGATCATTTGCACATAAGTGCCATATATGTAATCAATCAATTATGTAACCCGCCCATAAGCGAACTCAGACTCAACTCAACGAGCTTGGGCGTTCGCATCCATAAGTGAACTCGGACTCAACTCAACGAGCTCGGATGCCTAGTTACATCTCACGAACTTGAACTCAACTCAACGAGTTCGGACATTTGCATCCATAAGTGAACTCGGACTCAACTCAACGAGTTCGGATGCCCAACCATCCTAGTGACATGTCACTTGTATCCTAATCTATTCCCAAGGTTCAAACGGGGCTTTCCTCAATCAAATTTCCATGCCGTCTTCCACAGAACACCGAAACCAATACTCGATAGCAATTTATATTTAACAAGTAGCACACATAATTTGCATATTATTCGATAATAACCACAAAGCATATATTTCATGATAAAAATCAGCATATCATATAAATAACATCAATTAACTTAAAAATAACAATTATGTTACATTATTTACATATGAACTTACCTTAGTACCAAAATACAAAGATTTTGTAATTTCGTCCGCAATCTTTTCTTTTCCTCGATTGAGGTCGATTCCACGTCTTTCTTGATCTAAAATAACTCATTTAGCTTGTTTAATACTCACATTTTCAAATTAGTCCTTAATTCAAATTTTGGCAAAATTACAATTTTGCCCCTAAATTTTTGCATATTTACACTTTTGCCTCAAAGCTCGGAAATTTAATTTTATCACAAATTCTTATGTTTTAGGACATGCTGATCATTTATTTACCATTAGCAAGATCAAATTCCCACTAAAACACATACTTATGAACAATATGTATTTTTACCGATTAAGCCATTTTACTCATTTTTACTTAAAACCGAGTAGCACAAGTTGTCTAACATAATTTAAATCCTCATATTCTATCATAAAACATCAAAATACACAAATTTCACCTATGGGTATTTTTCCAAATATGAACTCTAACTTAAAATATTGCTAACATAAGCTTTATCGAGCTACCGGGATCTCAAAAACGTAAAAATCATTAAAAATGGGGCTTAGATGCACTTACTATGAAGCTTGAAAGTTGAAGAAACCCTAGCTATGGAGAGAGCAAAATTCGGCAGCAACTAAATGAAGGAGATGATGAATTTTGTGTTATTTTTCCCTTTTAATTCATGTTAATAACCAAATGACCAAAATGCCCCTCCTTACTAAACTTTCAAAAATTCCTTCCATGTCCTAATTTTGTCCATGAACTTAAAATTGGTCTAATTACCATTTAAGACCTCCTAATTAATATTTCAAAGCAATTTCATACTAAAAACTTCTAGAATGCAAGTTTTGCAACTTATTCGATTTAATCCCTAACTTCAAATTAAGCGCTTTACGCTTGGAATTTCTTCACGAAATTTTCACACCATCATAAAATCATATCATAAACACCAAAATAATTATAAAATAATTATTTCTACCTCAGATTTGTGGTCACGAAACCACTATTCCGATTAGCCCTAATTCGGGATATTACAACTCTTCCCCCCTTTTAAGGATTTTCGTCCTCGAAAATCTTACCGGTAAACAGATGTGGGTATTGTTTTCTCATAGTTTCCTCGGGTTCCCATGTAGCCTCTTCTATTCCATGCTTTTGCCACAACACTTTCACAAGAGCAATACTTTTGTTTCTTAATTGTTTGACCTCTCGAGCTAAAATTTTAATCGGTTCTTCTTCGTAGGTCATATCTGGTTGTAATTCAATTTTTGTCGGTGAAACCACATGTGAAGGATCCGAACGATACCGACGTAGCATAGATACATGGAACACATCATGAATTTTCTCCAACTCAGATGGTAATGCTAACCGATAAGCTACCGATCCAACTCTTTCAATTATTTCATACGGCCCGATAAAACGCGGACTTAACTTACCCTTCCGTCCAAATCTGAGGACTTTCTTCCACGGAGACACCTTTAAAAATACCTTATCACCAACTTGAAACTCGATTTCTTTTCGTTTCAAATCTGTATAAGATTTTTGTCTATCCAAAGCAGCTTTCAAACAATCTCGAATTACCTTCACTTTTTCTTCAGTTTCTTTGATTAGATCAACCCCATAGATTTGATTTTCCTTGAGTTCGGTCCAATACAAAGGCGTTCGACACTTACGACCATACAATGCTTCATAAGGTGCCATTTTCAAACTTGTCTGGTAACTGTTATTGTAAGCAAATTCCACCAACGGTAAATATCTTTCCCAACTTCCTTGAAATTCTAATACACAACATCGAAGCATATCTTCAAGAATCTGAATTACTCTTTCTGATTGCCCATCAGTCTGTGGATGAAAAGCAGTACTGAAATTTAACCTTGTACCTAACGCTTCTTGCAACTTTTGCCAAAACCGCGAAGTAAATCTTGGATCTCTGTCTGAAATGATTGACAATGGTATTCCATGTAGTCTAACAATTTCTCTAACATACAATTTAGCTAACTTGTTAAGAGAATAATCCGTACGTACTAGAATGAAATGAGCCGATTTAGTCAATCTGTCAACTATTACCCAGATGGCATCTTTCTTTCCTGGTGTCAACGGCAACCCTGAAACGAAATCCATAGTAATCCGATCCCATTTCCATTCAGGAACCATAATAGGCTGAAGTAATCCTGAAGGCACTTGGTGTTCTGCTTTCACCTTTTGACAAATTAAGCATTTCGATACAAATTTCGATATATCCCTTTTCATTCCATTCCACCAATACATTTTCTTCAAATCATTATACATTTTCGTGCTACCTGGATGAATCGACAAATAACCACCATGTGCTTTCTGCAAAATCTTTTGAATCAATTCTTCGTTCCTCAGTACACAAATCTGATCTTTAAACATCAAGCAACCATCAGGACTGATTCTGAAATCTGACTCTGTATCAACCTCACATTGCTTTCTTTTGGCTTGTAAGTCTTCATCACTTCTCTGAGCTTCACAAATCTCTTGTAAAAACATCGGTCTTACTTTTAGCTTGGCCAGAATTGAACCATCATCTGACATTTCCAACTGAGTGTTCATAACTCTCAAAGCAAACAACAGTTTTCTACTCAAAGCATCAGCAACCACATTTGCTTTTCCTGGATGATAGTCAATCACAAGCTCGTAATCTTTTAATAATTCCAACCATCTTCGCTGTCTCAAATTCAAGTCCTTTTGTGACATCAAAGTATTTAAGACTTTTATGGTCGGTGTATACCCGACATTTCTCACCATACAAGTAATGTCGCCAAATCTTCAAAGCAAACACCACCACAGCCAACTCCAAATCATGAGTAGGATAATTCCTCTCGTGAGGTTTTAACTGCCTCGAAGCATAAGCCACAACCTTTCCTTCTTGCATCAGTACACATCCCAAACCATTTAGAGAAGCATCGCTATATACCACAAATTCTTTACCTGACTCGGGCTGTACTAACACTGGTGCCTCTGTTAATAACTTTTTCAATTCTTCGAAACTTTGTTGACATTCTTCCGTCCACTCAAATTTAACATCCTTTCGAAGTAATCTAGTCATAGGAGCAGCAATTATAGTAAATCCATTCACAAACCGTCGATAATATCCAGCTAGTCCCAAGAAACTTCTAACTTCGGTTACATTCTTCGGTGGCTTCCAATCAACAATAGCTGAAATTTTACTGGGATCAACCCGTATACCATCACCCGAAACAATATGACCCAAAAATCCAACTTCCCGAAGCCAAAATTCACTTTTACTAAACTTGGCATATAACTGCTTGTCTCGCAAAGTTTGCAAAACTATCCTCAAGTGCTCAGCATGCTCTGTCTCATCTTTCGAATAAATCAAGATATCATCTATAAATACCACAACAAACTTATCCAAGTATGGCCGAAATATTCAGTTCATCAAATCCATAAACACGGCAGGAGCATTTGTTAATCCAAACGGCATAACTAAAAATTCATAATGACCGTACCTTGTTCTAAAAGCAGGTTTAGGCACATCTGACTCTTTTACCCGCAACTGATAGTATCCAGATCTCAAATCAATCTTTGAAAACCATGTTGCTCCTTTCAGTTGATCAAAAAAATCATCAATTCTTGGCAACGGATACTTGTTCTTAATTGTCACTTTGTTTAATTACCGATAATCTACACACAATCTCATCGAACCATCCTTCTTTTTCACAAACAACACCGGAGCACCCCAAGGCGAAAAACTCGGTCTCACAAAGCCTTTGTCTGTCAACTCTTGCAACTGTGACTTTAATTCTTTTAATTCCGTTGGTGCCATTCTATACGGAGCAATCGAGATTGGAGCTGTTCCCGGCATCAACTCTATACCAAATTCTACTTCCCTGACTGGAGGCAAACCAGGCAATTCTTCAGGAAATACATCCGAAAATTCACATACAATCGGCACTGATTCCACTTTCTTTTCCATTTCTTTTGTATTTAATACATATGCCAAATAAGATTCATAACCCTTTCTCAAATATCTCTGAGCTGGCATTAAAGAAATTACACTAGACAATGCCTCTGATTTATCTGATTCAACCCGCAGAGTTTCGCCATTTTCACACTTTAGTTCAATAACTTTCTGTTTACAATTTACTATGGCATCATGCAATGTCAACCAGTCCATACCCAAAATAACATCAAATTCATCAAACGGCAACAACATCAAGTCGGCCGGAAAGTAATAACCCCGAATCATTAAAGGACATTTCTTGCATACTTTATCAACTATAACACATTTGCCTAACGGGTTTGACACTTTAATCATAAATTCTGTATTCTCAACAGGTATATTCAAGCTAGACACCAATTTCATGCACACATATGAATGAGTAGAGCGGGATCAATTAAAGCAGTAACATTAGAATCATAGAGAGAAAATATACCGGTGATCACATCGAGTGAGGAAGCATCTTCACGAGCTTTAATAGCATAAGTTCTAGCCGGAGCCCTTCCTTCAGATCTAACTACTGCATCTCTGGCTGCATTCTTGCTGCTTGCTTCACTCCCAGCTTTTCTTGGATACCTTCCTCGCGAATCTGCACCACTAGCTTTTGTACTCTGAAATTTTTCTTTTTCAATCCTCTCTGGGCAGTCCATAATAAAATGATCCGGAGAACCACATCGGAAACATTCGTTTGCTCTGCACGGACCAAAATGATTTTTGCCACACCGCTGACATTTGGGTTTAACAAATCTCGTGTTCCCTACACTGGCTGCCGAAGTAGTTTGGGACTTTGGACCCACATTTTGCTTCTTAAAATTCCCATAGGATTGTCCAGCTGAAACTTGGGAACGAGGATTCATATTTCTTGATTTCCCAGGTTGCTGTGAGGGTGCACTAGTCATTGGTCTTTTCTTCCAATTTCGTGTCTCAGATTCTGCCTTTTTCTTCTCTTTAAGTTGTTCTTCAGCCTTGCAAGCTCGATCAACAAGTACCACCATTTCTTTTAATTCAAGAATCTCGACAAATACTTTAATTTCTTCATTGAGCCCATCTTCAAATCGCCTACACATTTTGGCCTCGGTAGGAACATATTCTCTAGCATACTTACTCAATCTGACGAACTCTCTTTCATATTCAGTGACTGTCATACTGCCTTGCTTTAGCTCAAGAAACTCTTTACGCTTCTGGTCAATAAATCTTTCACTGATGTACTTCTTCCGGAACTCCTCTTGAAAGAATTCCCAAGTTACCCTCTCTTTCGGTACCACAGAAATCAGTGTCTTCCACCAATTATAAGCTGAATCTCTCAACAAAGATATAGCACATTTCAAGCATTCCTCAAGTGTGCAGGACAGTTCATCAAATACCCGGATAGAATTTTCAAGCCAGAACTCTGCTTTTTCCGCATCATCATCTACATTAGCTCTGAATTCTTCGGCCCCGAGCTTACAAATTTTATCAACTGGAGTTCTTTGAAATTTTATCATACCCACATCTTGAGGCATCGGGGGTACAGGTTGAGGAATTGGGGGAGGTAGGGGAGGTCGTACATTCGGGTTCGTACGAACGAACTCAGTGTACCATGCACTCATCATTTGGAGAAAGGATTCTCGATCCCTTTCTCCTCCCTGACCAACAGTAGGTGGTGGATTTTCAGTCGGCGCTGCCCCTTCATCCGGAGCTGGCGCATTACTCTCTACTTCATCAGCCACAGCTGGATCGGGATCCATTTACTATAAAAAAATCATTTAAAAGGTCAGAAGTCGTCACACTATCACAATATACACATATGGCATGTATAGCAAAATTCGTACATAAAACACGTTAGTCCGAGAACCGACTAAAGCTGCTCTGATACCACCAAATGTAACGCACCCACGCCCGAAACTATCACCGGAGTCGAGCTTGAGGTGTTACTAAACACAATTTACCATTTTAAACAACTTTACAAAATCTATTTTCATTTTCGGAATAAATTATTTTCTGCATCATGGTCGCTCAAAAAATCATATCTTGAGTTACAAAACTCAAAATCAAGATCCGTAAATTTTTCCTGAATCTAGGCTCATATATCTATTCACTAATTTTTTTCCAGAATTTTTGGCTGGGCCAATTAGTACAGTTTATTAGTTAAAGTTACCCCTGTTGCAGATCTCGACTGGTCTGACTTCTACTTACTACGAACCACTTTTCTCGCTGTACAAAATTCACATGAATTTTATGTTTGTTTCTCTTAAAACTAGACTCAATAAGGATTCTAAGCATATAAAGTATACCTCCTAATTATTTTTGTACAATTTATGGTGGATTTACAAAGCTAGAACAGGGGATCCAGAAATTGTTCTGGCCCTGTCTCACTAAAACTCAAATATCTCATAACATGTAACTCCTTTACCTATTTCGCTTCTTCCATATGAAAGTAGACACAATAAGATTCAATTTCATACTAATCCATCACCAAATTCGATTTCTATGATTTTTAGTAAATTTTCAAACTCACGTCAGTGTTGCTGCAATGCTCTGTTTTATGGTTGATTTCATTTTCATAAAAGCTTTCATGTACTAGATAATCTATTATCCTTCCATGACATCAAACATAGTCTATATTAGCCATTTCAATGACTCATCATTGTCAAGCATTTCCTCAACCAAAACACCACCATATCACAAGATTATTTACACAAAGTAGGTATAGTGCTATACATGCCATACTGAGTTTTACAAGCCAGTTACCAAAAAGTCCTTCGGATAGTGTGATCGAGCCTTCGACCTATCCTGATTCTCGAGCCGGCTTGTCCAAAACTACAATGAATGAAAAGGAGGGAGTAAGCATAAATGCTTAGTAAGTTCACATGCAAATAACAAGTAACATAACAAAGTCATTATGCCAAACAACATTAGCATAGTATCACCAAAACATAGGTCACAATTCTAATTATCATACTTCATCTTACCACATTTTTGTTGTTGTGTCGAGTTTCAACCCGAGGGTTAAGTACATACCTGTCCAATATGGCCATTTCTCAGCATTACCGAATTGTCACTTACATCTTGAGTGCTTTTCCATTTCACTTGAATTTTACCCGTTGAACACATTGGAATACAACTCGGATACACGGATCATTTGCACATAAGTGCCATATATGTAATCAATCAATTATGTAACCCGCCCATAAGCGAACTCGGACTCAACTCAACGAGCTCGGGCGTTCGCATCCATAAGTGAACTCGGACTCAACTCAACGAGTTCGGACATTTGCATCCATAAGTGAACTCGGACTCAACTCAACGAGTTCGGATGCCCAACCATCCTAGTGACATGTCACTTGTATCCTAATCTATTCCCAAGGTTCAAACGGGGCTTTCCTCAATCACATTTCCATGCCGTCTTCCACAGAATACCGAAACCAATACTCGATAGCAATTTATATTTAACAAGTAGCACACATAATTTGCATATTATTCGATAATAACCACAAAGCATATATTTCATGATAAAAATCAGCATATCATATAAATAACATTAATTAACTTAAAAATAACAATTATGTTACATTATTTACACATGAACTTACCTTAGTACCAAAATACAAAGATTTTGCAATTTAGTCCGCAATCTTTTCTTTTCCTCGATTGAGGTCGATTCCACGTCTTTCTTGATCTAAAATAACACATTTAGCTTGTTTAATACTCACATTTTCAAATTAGTCCTTAATTCAAATTTTGGCAAAATTACAATTTTGCCCCTAAATTTTTGCATATTTACACTTTTGCCCCAAAGCTCGGAAATTTAATTTTATCACAAATTCTTATGTTTTAGGACATGCTGATCATTTATTTACCATTAGCAAGCTCAAATTCCCACTAAAACACATACTTATGAACAATATGTATTTTTACCGATTAAACCGTTTTACTCATTTTTACTTAAAACCGAGTAGCACAAGTTGTCTAACATAATTTAAATCCTCATATTCTATCATAAAACATCAAAATACACAAATTTCACCTATGGGTATTTTTCCAAATATGAACTCTAACTTAAAATATTGCTAACATTAGCTTTATCCAGCTACCGGGATCTCAAAAACGTAAAAATCATTAAAAACTGGGCTTAGATGCACTTACTATGAAGCTTGAAAGTTGAAGAAACCCTAGCTATGGAGAGAGCAAAATTCGGCAGCAACTAAATGAAGGAGATGATGAATTTTGTGTTATTTTTTCCCTTTTTATTCATGTTAATAACCAAATGACCAAAATGCCCCTCCTTACTAAACTTTCAAAAATTCCTTCCATGTCCTAATTTTGTCCATGAACTTAAAATTGGTCTAATTACCATTTAAGACCTCCTAATTAATATTTCAAAGCAATTTCATACTAAAAACTTCTAGAATGCAAGTTTTGCAACTTATTCGATTTAATCCCTAACTTCAAATTAAGCGCTTTACGCTTGGAATTTCTTCACGAAATTTTCACACCATCATAAAATCATATCATAAACACCAAAATAATTATAAAATAATTTTTTCTACCTCGGATCTGTGGTCACGAAACCACTATTCCGATTAGCCCTAATTCGGGATATTACAAGTACTCTGGCCTCAGATCAAACAATAGTATCTTTCATAGCTCTCTGGCTACCACTTATATTTCTTGCATTTCTAGGAGGTCTACCTCTAGCTAAAGTTTTATTGGGTCTTAGATTCTGTGCAATCTCGAGTTTAGCAGACTCGAAACAATCGTGGATAAAGTGATCCATAGATCTACATCTGAAACAAGCTCGGACATTCAGTCTACAACTTCCTAGATGTCATTTACCATAATGTTTACATTCAGGTCTATCAAATCGGACATTCCCGACACTAGCAACTAAAGTAGTAGAAGCTCTAAAGCTTGAATGCGATCTGGCACGATCTCTGCTCGAATGTCCCACATTAGCCTTTGAATGGTTATAATCATCTTGGAATTTCTTTGACGTAGACTGAAATGATTTACTTGAAGATCTCTTTTTCACTTCTCTAGCTTTATGATCGTGATTTCGATGAAGTAATAAAAATGATCGTACCTATAAACTAACTATTATCACGATAAAAGGCAAGCGTACCTATCGAATAGTAGTTTAGTTAGTGGCAACACCGTAATATCGAATCCAAGGAACTAAAAGTACTAGTAATGACTTTCTTCCTATTATCTAGCCTAAAAATAAAGAGCGGGTTTGTGTAAACTAATTAACTCTAAACTAAACTAAGGATGCGACAAAGACTAAATTGGGAAATTACTTTGGGAAGACTGAATGATAAAGGCAATACCCAAGGAAGAATCCTTGTTATCTAACTCTGAACTAGACAATTTCTTCATTTGACTTGATCTGTAGAGATCCCTAAATTATGTTAATATCTCCGTCAAGAATAAGAACAATTAATCCTATGTTGATTGATTTAAATCTCTTTCTAATTAAAACCCCTAGTCTTGCATTAACTCGATCTGTGGATCCCCATATTAGATTAGACTCTAATCCGACAGATTTTCGTCGTCCTATGTTTAGGATTGCGATCAACTCTGCTTAATTGTGTTGGATCTAATCTTACACAAGGACTTTTGCTCTTCTGCATAAGCTCATTCGACTTAAATTAATATCCTGAAAATATCAATTCAAGAAAAACACAATTTAGAACAAATCGAATATTTATCATATAGTTCAGATAACAATAACAAGATTCGTCTTAGGTTTCATCCCCCTTAGGTATTTGGGGGTTTAATTCATGTTCATAAAAGAAAACATCTCAGAATAAAGAAAACAACAAACATAAAGAAAACTCAAAACTCCTGAAAGGATTGAAGGGAGATCTTTAGTCTTGATGCAGATCCTAGCTTTTGAGATGGATCAATCAGCTTCCTTCGAGTAATTCCCTGTCTTCTACTCTTAGTCTTGGCGGGGACACCATACTCCCTTGTAGTTGCCTCCTAGGGTCTTTATATAGAGTTTGGAATGTCTTTCTTAGCGCCTAAGTAGTCCTTCCCGCGTGAAATTGAAACTCGTCTCACAGGGATACACCCATGTGACACGCCCGTGTGAATCAAGCCTAGGCCGTGCTTGAGCCTATTAATGTGGCATGGTCGTGTGGGTTACCTGTGTGACGAACTCCAGGCCGTGTTGTTTCCTTGCTTTGGCCCATTTTTTCCATTTCCGGCCCGTTTCTCGTTCTTTTTACTCTCCTATGCTTTCCTAAGTATAAAACATGAAATTAAAAGATTAGGAGCATCAAATTCCACAAATTCAATGATAATTCATCCCTAAATGTGCTAAATATGGGATAGAAAATATGTATAATTTATAGTTTATCACTTTAAAATCTATTTTTCTTTTATCTTTCCCGAGTTCTTCGGCTTTACATGCTCAACCAACAAGCACAACAAAATCATTAATTTTTAGAATGCCAACTAACACACGAATATCTTCATTCAGACGATCTTCGAATCTTTTGCACATTATCTTTTCAATTGATACACATTCACGTGCATATCGGCTCAGACGAACAAGTTCTCATTTGTATTCTGTTACGGGCATACGACCTTATTTTAACTCAATGAACTCCTTTCTTTTCTAATCTATGAATCTCTAACTGATGTATTTCTTACGGAATTTAGATTGGAAGAAATCCAAAGTTATTCACTCTTTCGGAACAATAGAAGTCAGAGTTTTCCACCACTAATAAGCTAAGTCTCTCAACAAAGAAACAACAAATTTAACACATTCGTCGAGAGTACACGACATTTCATTAAATACTCTGATAAACTATAATATGTACATATTTTTATCCCACATTTGGCACATTTATGGATGAATTATCATTGAAATTGTAGAATTTGATGCCTTTAATCCTTTAATTTCATGTTTTATACTTAGGTGAGTATAAGAAAGAGAAAAGAGCAAGGAACGGGCCAAAAATGGAGAAAATGGGTCAAAGTGAGAAATCAACACGGCCTGGGATCGATTCACACGGGCGTGCCACACGGGCATGTCCCTGTCATGACAAGTGTCAATTTCACGCGCAAAAAGCTACTTAGGGGCTAAGAAGTGTGTTCCAAAGTCTATATAAACACCCTAGGATAGGACTAAAAAGGACATAGAGTGTAGAAGGCAGGGAATTACTCAAGGAAAGCCAATTGACCCATCTTAGAAGGAAGGATCTACATCAAGACTGAAGATCTCCCTTCAATTCTTTCAAGAGTTTTAGGTTTTCTTTTTGTTTTGTTGTCTTCTTTATTTTGAGATGTTTTCCCTTTTTATTATGAACTAAACTCCCAAATACCTAGGGGGATGAAACCTAAGACGAATCTTGTTATTATTATTGTAACAGCCCAGTTTGGAACCTAGTCAAAATAGTGGTTTCGGAACCATATATCTGAGTCTAAAAAATATTCTGATATTATTTTCTGTGTCTGTGGTATCTAAATTAGTATCTGTGAAATTTTCGTGATTTAATTTGTCTCTCTCTATGCTTAATTTTTACAAAAGGATTAAATTGCATAAAATGCAAAATATGCATGTTATTTGTAAAAGTGCTAAATTGACATGGCTTTTTAATGGAAGGTCCTTATGTTGCAATTTGACCATGGATAGTGGAAAGTGACATAGATAGCCTTATAGTGGTTGATAAAATAGTTTATTAATTAAGGGCAAATTGTTAAATGGCATTTTTAAACATGAATTAAATAAACAAAGGCATGAAATGGCTTATTATTTCATTCACCATCACCGAAAATCAAACGAAAAAGAAAGGTTTAAAAGCTTCCATGTATTCGGCTAGTTTCTAGCTTGATTAAAGGTCCATTTTTAATCCTTTTTTTTGATGATTTTTATGTTTCTGTGATCGTTGCTTCAAAATCTTTCATGCCCATGTCTCAATTTCTATTTTTGATAAATTTTATGAATAGTTCCATTGATGATTTTTGAAGCTTTGTGATGCATTTAGTTGAATTATGATGGATAGGCATTGAATAAACATGTTTTGCCATGAAATTTTGATAAATTTGAACTATATGGGCTAATTTGTGAAAATAAAATTTTTGGAGGACTAATTTGTAAAACAAATGAAATGTATTAATTGGTATGAGTTACATGTACATTTAGTCATGCCATAGTCTTGGTGAAATTGGTATATTTGTTATTTTGTGAAAAACGGACTTAGATCGAGGGAAGTCCAAAATCGTTGAATAGTCGGCTCAAATTCATTAAATCTGTACGAGGTAAGTCAAAATACAAATACCCGTTATATTGATGTCCGTTATAAATTCTTGATTTATATACTGTATTTGGATGGCCATGAGAGCCTAAAGTATTATTCTGAGTCATTTTCGAATGAGTAATGGTAAAATGATATCATGTAAGACCTCGTCTGAGACATAAGCATTGATTAGAGAATTACGTGTAAGACCGTTTCTGGGACATTGGCATCATATATGTTTCATGTAAGACCCTGTCCAGGATAGTAGCATCTGTATTTAATAACATGTAAGACCACGTCAGGGACGTCGGCATTGTATAAGGCCTATATGATCTCTGTGACGTTTTTGAATGATATAAAGAGAAATTTTGAGGAATGAATGAATGCATAATTCATATATATGATTCAGGTATGTTTGTTCTGTACTGAAATTATGAGCATGTAAGGTATGCTATTGCAAACTATGAGAATGTGACGAATGAGTATATTTGGTTCATGAGTTATCTACATAAGGTTGCTATCGTATTGTGTTTAAGGATTACATATGTTTGTATTTGGCTTACTAAGCTCATTGTAGCTTACTCTATATTTTCTTTCAATTGTTTTACAGATATCGTAGCTACTGAGGGCTTGGGGATAGTCAAGGACCATCACCACACTATCGAGCTTGATTTTGGTACCTTTTAAATGTAAAAAGTTTAAGTATGGCATGTATAGGCTAGAGTGTCTATGTATTAAGCTTGGATATGTTTATTTGTAAGGCCATGAGGGTTGGCTAGTAAATGATATGTTGTGTTTGGTTTTGGAATATGGCTTGTGATGCCAATTTGAGTAGCTTATAATGGCTATATGAATTTATATGTTTTGATCTTCATGAATCATAACAAGGTGAAGAAAAGGTAAGATTTGGAAAGAGTATGAATGGGGTATGTACCAAGTGTTTAATCTTGAACTTTGGTTAAGTTATGGATATGATTGGTGTGAGATTTGAAATTTAGTATGTATTTGAATAGTTTGATCATGCTGAGATATGTTGTAGGCATTGAATGTAGTTGGAATTGTGGTATCTTTGTGGCATGAATTGGCTTGTAAGGATGGCCCTTAGTGGGTGGAAGGTATGACTTAAACCAAGTCTGCTTAGTGCCACATAGCTATGGAATATGGGTGTGCCTTATGGCCGTGCTAATTTTCCAGTATTGACACAAAAACTCACACGGCCAAGACACACAGGCTTGTCTTATTGCCGTGGCAAAAAGTTAGTATGCTTGCCCTGTTTTGACACGGTCTAGGTGCATGGCTCATGTGAGGCACACGGCCTGGTCACACAGATGTGTGACCTCCTAAATTTAGAAAATTTTGAATGTGTTCTGAAGTTTGTGAATGTGTTCAGTTTAGTCCCGACCTTACCGTAATGTATGTTTATGGTCAAGTAGACTTCCGAAAGGGACTTTATGTTTGAATCTTATTTTAATCTCTGAATATTCTGTTTCGATTTGTTTTCAATATCCGATAATGCCCCTTCCTATTCCGGTGACGCTTATGGGATAGGGGTGTTACATTTGGTTGGTATTAGAGCCAGGTTTAGTCGATTCTAGGACTAACGTAGCGTGCCATATATCTGAACTGTGATAGTGTGATGAATCTTGACAAATGAGATATGTTTTTCATATAGTAATGGATCCCAAAAGAGCCGTAGCTGACGATGTTGAAAGTAACGCGCTTGCTCCCGCTCAAGGGATAGCGCCATCTGATTTTAGACTCTTTACAAGTGGTAATGAGGGAGAAGCTAAACAAGCTTTCATCCAAATGATGAATGAGTGGTTCACTCAGTATGTCTAGACAAATTTGCCTGTTCAACCCCCACCCCCGACTGTTCCTCAACAAATTCCAGTTGTACCACCTATAATAAATCTGATTCGTCTGAGTAAGCCTCCGGTGGATAAGATTAGAAAGTATGGGGTTGAAGAGTTTCAAGCAACAACTGATGATGATGCAGAGAGGGCTAAATTTTGGCTTGAAAACACGATCTGAGTTCTTGATGAATTATCATGTACCCCGAAGGAATGTGTTAAGTGTGCAGTTTCATTGTTACGAGATTTAGTATACCATTGGTGGAAAACATTGACATATGTGGTTTCGAGTGAACATATCACCTGGGATTATTTTTAGACTGAATTCAGAAATAAATATATCAGTCAACGTTTCATTCATCAGAAACGTAAAGAGTTGCTTGAATTGAAACAAGGCAACAGATCTGTTACGGAATATGAACTAGAATTCGTAAGATTGAGCCAGTATGCACGAGAGTGTGTAGCCTCAGAGGCCACTATGTGTAAAAGATTCGTCAAAGGTTTGAATGAAGACATTAAACTTTTGGTCAGAATTCTTGATTTGAATGAATTTGTTGTGCTAGTTGAAAGAGCTTGTAAAGCTGAAGAGCTTAGCAAAGAAAAGAAGAAAGCTGATTCTGAAGCTAGAGAGGTTCGAAAGAGATCTTTGAGTAGATCATTTCAGTCTTTGTCAAAGAGGTTTCGAGATGAATCTAATTGTTTGACGATTAATATGGGATATTCTGACAGAGATCGTGATGGATCGCATTCAAGTTTTAAAACTCTTGCTATATATGTTGCTAGTGTTAAGAATATTAGATCTGAGAAACCCAAGTGTGCACATTATGGAAAAAGACATCCGAGAAATTGTAGATTGAAGGATCGAGCCTGTTTCCAATGTGGATCTCTTAATCATTTTATTCAAGACTATCCTGAATCTGTTGAGCAAGAGATAGTGCAAAATCCGTGATCGGGTAATACTTCTGCTAGAGGCAGAACTTCTAGAAACATGGGAAATGCTAGTGTTGGCCAAAGAGTTACTAAAGATACTACACGATCTGAAGCTTGAGCGCCTGCTAGAGCCTATGCTATCCGGGCACGTGAAGAAGCTTCATCTCTTGATGTGATTACTGGTATTTTTACTATTTATGATACCTCTGTGATTGCTTTGATAGATCCTAGATCAACACATTCTTATATCTGTGTGAATTTAGCATATAGTAAGACTTTGCCCATAGAGTCTACTGAATTTGTAATTAGAGTATCAAACCTCTTAGGCAAAAGTGTCCTGGTTGATAAGGTTTGCAAGAATTGTCCATTAATGATTCGAGATATCTGCTTCTCTGCTGATTTGATGCTATTTCCGTTTGATGAAATTGATATAATTTTGGGTATGGACTAGTTAACTTTGTATGATGCTATTGTTAATTGCAAACAAAAAGTTATTGACTTGAAATGTAAGGATGGTGAAATTGTCTGAATTGAATCTAGTGAATTGAATGGTTTACCAGATGTAATATCTACATTGAAAGCTCATAAATATGTGAGAAAGGGTGGTGAAGCCTATCTCGCTTATGTAACTAATTCAAAGGTGTTTGATAAAAAGATTGAATCTGTGCTTGTCGTTTGTGAATTTTTTGATGTATTTCCTGATGAACTTCCAGGATTGCCTCCGATTCGAGAAATTGAAATTGATATTGAATTAGTTCCGGGAACTGCTCTGATTTCTATAGCTCTGTATAGAATGGCACCAAAGGAATTGAAAGAATTAAAGACTTTGCTATAAGAATTAACGAATCAAGGCTTTGCTAAACTGAGTTTTTCACTGTGGGGTGCTCCTGTTCTGTTCGTGAAAAAGAAAGATAGCACGATGAGAATGTGCATTGATTACTGTTAGCTTAACAAAGTGACTGTAAAGAATAAATACCCTCTGCCCCGAATTGATGATTTGTTTGATCAGTTGAAAGGTGCTTTTGTATTTTCAAAAATAGATCTGAGATCAGGTTATTATTAGTTACGAGTGAAAGATTCTGATATCCCAAAGACAGCCTTCCGAACAAGGTACGGGCATTACGAATTTTTAGTTATGCGTTTCGGATTAACGAATGCTCCTGCCATGCTTATGGATCTAATGAACAGAATTTTTATATCGTATTTAGATCAGTTTGTTGTTTTCATTGATGATATGTAACACCCCAAACCCAGTCCAAGCGTTATGACCAGATCTGGTATGTCACATGAACGATTGATTTATCTATGATCTTCTTTAAACAAAACGTTATGTTGTTCGTAGTAAAACCACGTTGAATAGCTTGTAATTAAGAAACATTTTCAATTTTCAAAACCGTATGTATTACCAAGTAAAATTCACTTTTTAAAAGATCTCATTAATGTGTTATCATTGATGAGTTATCCAATCGTTACGTAATGCATGTTTTGAAAATGTTTGGTTAAGATTGGAAAAAAAACCCGTATAGACTAGTCTGCTGTTGTAAAACAAATAATAAAGAAAATCCAAAATAAAATACACGAGTGGCCTTATTACAATTTAAATTCAAAATTTAAAAATGAACTATAAATAAATTAAATTTAAGAAACCATTAAAAACCGGAAGCATGAATCACGTGACCACCCTGAATCCCTCGCAGCTCGAAGTCCTCTATGGTTAAGGGTTACTTGCATGGATGGAAATAATAGGGTGAGTTTGTGAAAACTCAGTGTGCAACTAACCCAATCAGAATTAGAGATCAGTCAACAGCTTAATCTGGGCCGAAGCCTTATTCAGATACAGATCAAACTGGGACTTGGCCCTTTTCAGAAACAGAGTGGGCTTTGGGCCCATTTCAGTTTAGAACAAAAAATATATATATAAGAATGTATGTATGCAAAGCCCAAGCCCAGTCCAACCCAACACACCACCCGTACTAGCCCTACACACCATGTGGGGAATAACTCAACCCACCCAGCCCTACACACCACAGTCGCAGCAGAAGTGCTAATACGAAAATCGTGGCAGAGCCATCAGAACAGAAATACGAGGCGGAGCCTCTTAACAGATTACGTGGCAATGCCACTTTATAGCACTTCCTCCATATCCATAACCCGACCCCACGCAACCTAGAAAACAACATGACATGAGCATACAGATTATCAGATACAGATATATGAAAATCAGTCAACTACTTTTAGGGTTAAAACAGTCATTTAGCATTTAGGGGTAAAATGGTAATTTTTACCCTTCAGGGGTATTTTGGTCATTCAACTACGTTTTTAAGTTCCATGCTTAAGACAACCTCATAGTAGGTCTAACATCGATCTGAGCGACTCAGATAGTCCATACATTCATATAGTGTCATCGGGCCCAAAAACCCCTAATGGACCCGAGGGGGCCTAGTTGCTACAATGGTCCGCTCAGTCTAATCTTACTCATATTATCGCAGATTTAATATTTAGTTTACCAAAAATCACTTACCGCACACTTTTACCCATATGGGCTCGTAAGCCCATTGGGCCCAATTTCGACCCATCGTGGCCCAAAACAGTCTAAGTGGACGAAAACGCGCACAGCCGCCCTTACCATCCAATATTCCAGATTCATGATTTTAGATTGACCCACGACCGTTCGCACGCTCGTAAGCCCTCGATATGCTGGCATTTCGGTAATTTAGCTTTTGTTGATCTAAGCTACTAGAGGGTGTCGTTACACACCTATTTGAGAACTACGTTGAGATCCCACGAATGAATAACCTACAACCATTTAACCACACGTCAAACGACAATCCAATTAAATAATCATCACTTTAACTTACTTATTCGGCAACCACTAAAACAACACCATCACTTACCTTTGTCGATATCTAGCTCTAACCACTAGACCTAGTTGCCTTGCTAATGCTAACCACCCTAGCCTCCACGAGGTCCACCTTACGAAAGCCATGAAACTTAGTCAGTTAAGAAAAGAGTCTAAAATCTCCCTAAGGAAGGGATATAAACTGATTTCCAAGAGAAAGTCAGGGGGTGGTTTCAGCTTTTCATGAAATACTTGAGGGAAGAGTAAAATGAATTGAGTCCTTACCCAGAAGTCTACTTGACTATCTTGCCACACGAGAGAACCACCGATCACTAGCCTAAGCCCAAATCTATTGCAGATCTAGTCAGAACGCAAGAGGAGGAGAGATCTAAGGGATTCGGCTATGAAGGCCACACAAAAAGAGTAGTCAATTGAGAAGAAGATAATCGGTTTAAAGTTGTGTTTAAAGAACTACGGTGATCTTTAGAGAAACAGAAGAAGAAGGTATGAAATAGGAGAAGATGAGGACAGAAAGATGGAAGACTTGATGGTTTCGGTTTATGAAGCAATAGGCCAAAAGAAGTTAAGTATTTCAGGAATTTGGCTTTAGATAAATCAGCCAAAAAAGGTTTTAGGGATATCAATTCAAACAATAGACAAAAGAAGTAGAAGAAGAAGATAGGTTCAGCTCTTGTGTCAATCGGCCAAAGAAGGTTGAGAGTTTAGGGACTTTCGACTTTTGGAGAAAGTAAAGAGGAGAGAAAAGAAAGAAAAGAGTTGAACTACCGATTCTGCATTAAACAAAAATGCAAATCCTAAAACCCCAAAGAATGAACACCGGCACCTACCTACCAAAATGCCGAAAAACTAAGATCCCAAAAGTGCCCAAGAAGAATTCGACATACACACATACACCCTAATTGCCGAAATACACTACCCTTTGCCCCTTAGCCGAATTTGCCCTCCAAACAGTCCCACAATCAGCCAACTCTTGCTCCTCACTCAACTCCTTAATTTTCTCCTTGATAATCTCCCATTATCACTCATTAATCCAATCCCATGAGCAACTCAAACACCTTCTCTCAGAGTTCAACTTGGATTCCACCTCTTACTATACACATGCAGTAAAATAAAATAAATACCTTGCTCACAAAGGGACTCAAACCTTAGCTCCCTCACAAGCTTCCACACACCACCTCCCTGAGCTTTAAGTAGCACTACCTTGCCATTTTACCACATGTTTACTTGTGTTATAAAACCCAAACAATAATTTAAAAGCTCACTTTGCCAAAGTCCATTCTCACCTAAGGCTAAAATTTAAAATTCTGCCAGGCTTCAAACTTAAACCTAAGCCTCCTAAAGGTCCACTAAACACACTCAATTTACTACTTCAACAAATCAAGACATGCAAAAATAAATCCAAGCAGAAATTCAAAAACCCTAAAAATTGGGGCGTTACAACTCTACCCCTTTAAAGAAATTCTAGCCTTGAAATTTTACCTGGTCTAAACAGGTGAGGGTATTGTGGACGTATCGCTTCCTCCGGCTCCCACGTAGCTTATTCTCTGTTGTGATTACCCCAAAGTACTTTTATCGAAGGGACTAATTTCTTTCTTAACATCTTGACATCCCAGTCCAGAATCTGCACAGGCTCTTCCTCAAATGTCAGATCAGATTTAACTTCAATTTCTTCAACTCCGGAGGTAGTTCAAGTTGATATGCTACCGGACCCACCCGTTTAAGAACTCGATAGGGCCCGATGAACCGTTGACTCAATTTGCCCTTCTTTCAGAACCTTAATAACTTTTTCCAAGGCGAGAGCTTCAAGAAAACCAAATCTCCCACAGAGTACTCAATTTCCTTACGCTTCAAGTCGGCATAAGATTTCTGCCCATCAGATGCCTCCTTTAACCAATCCCTGATTAGCTTGACCTTATCTTCTGTATCTTCTACTAACTCTGGCCTAAGAACCTGACATTCTTCCTATTTTGTCCAACAAGTACACATACGACACCTACGCCCATATAACGCCTCATGTGGTGCCATTCGAATACTTGCCTGGTAATAATTGTTATATGCAAACTCTGCTAACGGCAAGTAGTCTTCGCAGCTACCCCAAAAAATCAATAATACACCCTCTCAACATGTCTTCCAGAACTTGAATCATCCTCTCCGACTATCTATCCGTCTGAGGGTGAAAAGCAGTACTGAAGTCTAGCCGTGTACCCAACGCCTCATGTAACTTCTGCTAGAATTGATATGTAAACCTAGGGTCCCGATTAGAAATAATTGAAACTGGCACCCCATGAAGTCGCACTATCTCAGCTATATACAGCTTTGCCAATTTCTGAAGTGAATAGTTGGTTCGAACGGGTATAAAATGGGCAGATTTAGTCAATCTATCCACAATCACCCAAACTGAGTCTTTCTTGGTAGGCATCAAGGGTAGCCCACTCACAAAGTCCATGGTTACCCTTTCCCACTTCCAAAGTGGAATCTTCACCGGTTGCAGAAGTCCAGAATGTAGTTGATGCCCAGCTTTCACCTACTGGCATGTCAGACACTTACCCACAAACTCTGTTACTTCCCGCTTAAGGCTAGGCCACCAATACAACTCTCGTAAGTCCCGATACAACTTATTCCCACCAGGATGCATGGCACAAAGACCGCCTTGAGCCTCTTGCAATATAGACTACCTCAAACCAGAGTCTTTTGGGACACAAACTCTCCCACAGAAACATAGAATCCCTTTATTGTTCAAACCAAAATCAGAAGTTCCACCCTTTTTAACCAGTCGAAACTGAGGAACCAAAGATTCATCTAGTAATTGCTTCTCCTTAATTTGCTCCATCCAAGTCGGTCTTACTTGCAATTCAGCTAATAAGCTTCCATCATCATATAGACTAAGACGAGCAAACATCGCTCTCAGCTTAGTTATAGCTCCCCGACTCAGTGCATCAGCTACTACATTAGCTTTGCCTGGGTGATACTCAATCGAACAGTCATAATCCTTAAGCAACTCTATCCATCTTCTTTTCCAAAGGTTCAACTTCTTATGAGTCAAAAGAAACTTGAGGCTCTTATGATCCGTGTATATGATACACTTTTCTCTATACAAGTAATTCATCCAGATCTTTAGCGCAAAGATTATCGCCGCCAATTCCAGATCATGCGTAGAGTAATTCGCCTCATAGGGCTTGAGTTACCGCGATGCATATGCAACCACTTTTCCTTCTTGCATCAACATACAGCCCAATCCAACGTGCGACGCATCGCTATATACAGTAAAATCCTTACCAAACTCCGACTAAATTAACACAGGTGCCTCAGTCAAAACTTTCTTCAGTTTCTTGAAACTCTCTTGTTGTTTTTCAGTCCAGACAAATGGTACTCCTTTTTTCTAAAGTTTCGTCAATGGTGCCGCAATCAAGGAAAACCCTTCCACAAATCTCCTATAATACCCTGTCGAACCCAAAAAACTCTAAATTTTTGACACAGATCTCAGTGGCTTCCATTCCAGAACCGCCTCGATTTTCTGAGGATCAACCTTAATCCCCGTAGCAGAAATAATGTAACCCAAGAATGTCACTTCTCACAACCAAAATTCGCACTTCCTGAATTTCGCATACAGCTGCTTCTCCCTCAACACTTGCAGAACAATCCAGAGATACTCGTCATGACTCTCCTCAGTTTTCGAATACACCAGAATATCGTCTATAAAGACGACCACAAACTGGTCTAAAGAGGGTTGAAATACTCGGTTCATCAGATCCATGAAGGCAGCTGGTGCATTCGTCAACTCGAACGGTATTATCAGGAACTCGTAATGACCATACCAAGTCCTGAACGCTGTCTTATGAATATCCACCTCTTTGACCCTTAGTTGATGATATCCAGATCGAAGATCGATCTTAGAAAATATCAAAACTCCTCGTAGTTGGTCAAATAGGTCGTAGATCCTTGGCAGAGGGTACCTGTTCTTAATAGTCAGTTTCTTCAACTGACAATAATCAATGCACATGCGCAACGTCCAATCCTTTTTCTTAATTAACAAGACCGGTGCTCCCCATGGAGACACACTTGGTCTAATAAAAACTCGATCCAAAAGCTCTTGGATTTGCGCTTTCAACTCTACCAACTCCTTCGGTGCCATCCTATAAGGAGCAATAGACATCGGAGCCGTTCTAGGCAACAAGTCGATTCCAAATTTGACTTCGCAATTCGGAGGCAACCTAGGAAGCTCATTTGGAAAAACATCCTAAAACTCCTTGACAATTCTAACTTCCCCTACTGTTAAACCCTCAGAATCTGACTTACTCACAAACGCGAAAAATGCCTCGCAACCTTTACGAATCAGCTTTTTAGGTCTTAAAGCTGAGATAACACTGGACATGTAATCTCTTTGCTCCCTTATTATAGTTACCTCCTCATCCTCCATGGTCTTTAACTCCATCCACTTGGTAGCGCAACCCAAAGCTGTTCGATGCTTTACAAGCCAATCCATACTCAAAATGAGATCAAACTCTCCAAATGGTAACTCCATCAAGTCCATAGAGAAAATTCTACCTTATGTCTCTAAGGGTACATTTCTAAAAAGTTTGCCTACCCTAACCGAGTGACCCAGTGGACTTATCATAGATACCCCACTCATAATTTTCTCCGATTGCACACCGAACATCCCAGACACATCACAAGCAACATATGAATGGGTAGATCCAATATCAATCAGAGCAGTGTATGGCGTGCTATAAGTTAAAACCGTACTGGTTATGACATCAGGTACGTCACCCTCCTCTCGACGACGAGCAGCATAAACCAACGCTTGCTGTCATGCTTTAGTATTTTCAGCACCCCTACCTAATGCTCCACGTCCACGTCCATCTCCATTGCCACCCCTAGCCTATCCACGCCCTCTCGACGGTTGTTGACCACCTCTCACTAGCTGAGTGACCCTCAGTTCAGCAGCTTACATCTGTGCCGGCCTCTAAGGGTAATCTTTGGCTCGATGATCTTTGAACCCACACCGAAAACATGCTCCAGAACGATTCCAACATTCGCCTAGATGTACCTTTCCACAATCCCCACAAGCTTGCAGTCTAACCACATTCATCGAAACTGTTCGAACTGGCTCGTCCACTCTAGCTCTTTTAACAGACCATCCCCCAGCACCCAAGGGCCCTAAATCCTTCCTGAATCGATTTCTATCTTTTTTGTGATTTTGGCGCTCCGAGCACTTCACATCCTCAGTAATCTTGGCTTTTTCCACCAGAACAACAAAATCACGCTCCCTCTGTGGAGCAATGAGCACTCTTAGCTCATCTCTGAGGCCATCCTCGAATCGCACGCTGTGTTCATACTCCGTAGCGACTATACCACCATTATACCAGATTAACCTTAAAAATTCAACTTCATATTCCCCTACAGTCTTACTACCCTGAGTCAGATTCAGAAATTCCTTCCTTCGAGCGTCCACATAGCTCGCCCCGACGTACTTCCCTTTGAAAGCCGTCTTAAACAACTCCCAAGTCACTCGCTCAACTGGCGTACCATCTCTCACAGTGATCCACCATTGGTAGGCCTCGTCACGCAACAAAGAAACTGCTCCTTTCAACTTCTACTCCACTGAGCAATCTAAGTCGTCCATTATCCGCTCCGTGGCCTCTAACCAATATTCGGCCACATTCGGGGCTACACCAGATACACCCCTAAAAACCTCTACTCCATTAGCACGAAGCCGTTAAGAAATCGATCCCCGGTTCACCGTTCCAATACTCACTCCAGTAACCCTTTCCAGGACACGAAGCATCGCCTGGGACAAAGCATCATCCCCAGCAGCCCAATCATAAGACCCCGTCTCAGTTACTGGTGGCGCTCGCTTGAACACTCATTTGGCCTCGACCATGGCCTCTTCCACGTGCTGCCTTCATACTCATATCGTATTATCTGATTTATGAATTTTATGAGTTAGTTCAATATTTCAGTATTTATTACAGATGTTTTATGCAGAGATTATACTTTAGAGCTTTGTTTTCACAGAATCGTAGCCTAGCTATAGTTTCAATCATCTAGAGTTTTCAGTTTTTCCTACTGTCTCAGTCTTCTGGAGTCTTAGTGTTACCCTAACTATAGAATTTCAGTAGGGTCTTAGCACTAACTACAGTAGTATCACAGTATCTTAATTAACTACAGTAAAGTAAAAGGTACTTACGAACTTGGTGCCAGAGACTCGATGTGCCACTCTTTAGTAACCAAATTCAAAAAACCCAAGTTTCGTCAGCAGTAATTGTTTTAAATGTACTCTGTTAGAAATTTCACAAAAACTATAGTCTTTAGAAAAATGAAGAAAATATTTTTGAAAAAAAAACCAATTTTTCAAAGACCTTTCTTAAGGAAGTTTTTCAAAATCGAATTTCAAAATAAAAGTTAGGGCTTAAATTTAAGAAAACATTTAGACCCATTCCACAGCCGAGTTGTTGCAATCGGGCTCTAATATCATTAAATGTAACACCCCAAACGTGACCCAGACGTTATGACCAGATCTGGGGTGTCACATGAACGATTGATTTATCTATGATCTTCTTTTAATAAAACGTTATGTTGTTCGTAGTAAAACCAAGTTTAATAGCTTGTAATTAAGAAACATTTTCAGTTTTAAAAACTGTATGTATTACCAAGTAAAATTCACTTTTTAAAACATCTCATTGATGTTTTATCGTTGATGAGTTATCCAATCGTTACGTAATGCATGTTTTGAAAACATTTGATTAAGTTTGGAAAAAACCCGCATAGACTAGTCTGTTTTTGTAAAACAAATAATAAAGTAAACCCAAAACAAAATACCCGAGTGGCCTTATTACAACTTAAATCCAAAATTTAAAAATGAACTATAAATAAATTAAATTTAAAAAACCATTAAAAACCGGAAGAATGAATCACGTGGCCACCCCGAATCCCTTGTAGCTCCAAGTACTCTATGATTGGGGGTTACCTGCGTGGATGGAAATAATAGGGTGAGTTTGTCAAAACTCAGTGTGTAACTAACCCAACCAGAATCAGAGATCAGTCAACAGCTCAATCTGGGCCGAAGCCCTATTCAAATATAGATCAAACTGGGCCTTGGCCCTTTTCAAAAACAAAGTGAGCCTTGGCCCATTTCAGTTTAGAACAGAAAATATATATAAGAATGTATGTATGCAAAGCCCAAGCCTAGTCCAGCCCAACACAACACCCGTACTAGCCCTACACACCATGTGAGGAATAACTCAACCCACCCAGCCCTACACACTATAGTCGCAGCAGAGCTGCTAATACAAAAATCGTAGTAGAGCCACCAGAACAGAAATACGAGGCGGAGCCTCTTAACAGATTATGTGGCAATGCCACTTCATAGCACTTCCTCCATATCCATAACCTGATCCCATGCAACCTAGAAAACTACAGGACATGACCATACAGATTATCGGATACAGATATATGAAAATTAGTCAACTACTTTTAGGGTTAAAACAATCATGTAGCATCAAGGGGTAAAATGGTAATTTTTACCCTTTCAGGGGTATTTTGGTCATTCAACTACGTTTTTAAGTTTCATGCTTAATACGACCTCCTAGCATGTCTAACATCACTCCGAGCGACTTAGATAGTCCATACATTCATATAGTGTCATCGGGCCCAAAAACCCCTAACGGACCCGAGAGAGCCCACTTGCTACAGTGGTCCGCTTAGTGTAATCTTACTCATATTATCGTAGATTTATATTTAGTTTACCAGAAATCACTTATCGCAAACTTTTACCCATATGGGACCGTAAGCCTATTGGGCCCAATTTCGGCCCATCGTGGCCCAAAATAGCCTAAGTGCACGAAAACATGCACAGCCGCCTTTACCGTCCAATATTCTAGATTCATGATTTCGGATTGACCCACGAGCGTTCACAACTTGTAAGTCCTCGAAATGCCAACATATCGACATTTCGACTTTTCAGCTTTTACCGATCTAAGCTACTATAGGGTGTTGTTACACACCTGTTTGCGAACTACGTCGAGATCCCGTGAACAATTAACCTACAACCGTTTAACCACACGTCAAACCACAATCCAATTGAATAATCAACATCACTTTAACTTACTTATTCGGGAACCACTAAAACATCACCGTCACTTACCTTTGCCGAAATCTAGCTCCAACCACTAGATCTAGTCTGCCTTGCTAATGCTAACCACCCTAGCCTCCACGAAATCCACCCTACGAAAGCCACGAAACTTAGTCAGTTAAGAAAAGAGTCCAAAATATCCCCAAGGAAGGGATCTAAACTGATTTCCAAGGGAAAGTCAGGGGGTGGATTCGGCTTTTCATGAAATACTTGAGAGAAGAGTAAAATGAATTGAGTCCTTACCCAGAAGTCTACTTGATTGTCTTGCCACGTGAGAGAACCACTGATCATTAGCCTAAGCCCAAATCTATTGTAGATCTAGTCAGAATGCAAGAGGAGGAGATATCTAAGGGATTCGGCTATGAAGGCCACACAAAAAGAATAGCCAATTGAGAAGAAGATAATCGGTTTAAAGTTGTGTTTAATGGACTACGGTGATCTTTAGAGAAACAGAAGAAGAAGGTATGAAAGAGGAGAAGATGGCGACAGAAAGATGGAAGACTTGATGGTTTCAATTTTTGAAGCAATCAGCCAAAAGAAGTTAAGTATTTCGAGATTTCAACTTTTGAGAAATCGGCCCGAAAAGGTTTTAGGGGGAGCAATTCAAACAATAGAGAAAAGAAGAAGAAGAAGAAGAAGAAGAAGAAGATAGGTTCGGCTCTTGTGCCAATCAGCCAAAGAAGGTTGAGAGTTTAGGGACTTTCGACTTTTAGAGAAAGTAAAGAGGAGAGAAAAGAAAGAAAATAGATGAATTACTGATTCTGCATTAAACAAAAATGCAAATCCCGAAACCCCAAAGAATGAATATCAGCACCTACCTACCAAAATTTCTAAAAACTAAGATCCCAAAAGTGCCCAAGAAGAATTTGGCATACACACATACACCCTAATTGCTGAAATACACTACCCTTTGCCCCTTAGTCGAATTTTCCATCTAAACAATCCCACAATCGACCAACTCTTGCTCCTTACTCAACTCATCAATTTTCTCCTTGATAATCTCCCCTTATCACTCCTTAATCCAATCTCATGAGCAACTCAAACACCTTCCCTTGGAGTTCAACTTGGATTCCCCTCTTACTATGCACATGCAGTAAAATAAAATAAATACCTTGCTCACAAAGGGACTCGAACCTTAGCTCCCTCACAAGCTTCTGTACGCCACCTCCCTGAGCTTTAAGTGGTGCTACCTTGCCATTTTACCACAGGTTTACATGTGTCATAAAACCCAAATAATAATTTAAAAGCCCACTTTGCCAAAGTCCATTCTCACCTAAGGCAAAAATTTAAAATTCTGCCAGGCTTCAAACTTAAACCTAAGCCTCCTAAAGGTTCACTAAACACACTCAATTCACTACTTTAGCATATCAAGACATGTAAAAATAAATCCAAGTAGAAATTCAAAAACCCTAAAAATTGGGGCGTTACATGATATATTGATCTACTCTTGGAATGAAAGTAAGCATGCTGAACATTTAAGATTTGTATTTCAGACATTGTGTGATAAACAATTGTACGCAAAATTCAGTAAGTGTCAATTCTGGTTACGCGAAGTTGGTTTTCTGGGCCACATTGTATCTGCATCAGGTATCCGGGTTGATCCAAGCAAAATCTCAGCTATTTTGGATTAGAAACTTCTGAGAAATGTTTCTAAAGTCTGTAGTTTTCTGGGACTTGCCGGGTATTACCGTCGTTTTGTAAAGGGTTTCTCGGTAATTGCAACTCCGATGACAAGACTGTTACAAAAAGATGTAAAGTTTGAATGGTCTGATAAATGTCAGGATAGTTTTAAACAGTTGAAAGCTATATTAACCGAAGCTCCTGTACTTGCGCAACCTGAAACGGGTAAAGAATTTGTTATATATAGTGATGCTTCGTTAAATGGATTGGGTTGCATTTTAATGCAAGAAGGAAAAGTTATAGCGTATGCCTTTAGACAATTAAAGCCACATGAGAAGAACTATCTAACACATGATATTGAGTTCACTGCCATTGTTTTTGCACTAAAAATTTGGCGCCATTATCTGTTCGGTGAGAAATGTCACGTGTTTTCAGATCATAAAAGTCTGAAATATCTGATAACTCAGAAAGATTTTAATCTGCGGCAGCAAAGATGGTTAGAACTATTAAATGATTATGAGCTTGTTAGTGATTATCATCTGGGTAAAGCAAATGTTGTAGCTGATGCTTTAAGTCAGAAATCACTATTTGTATTATATGTCTTAAATGTTTGTGTTGATCTGTTTGTTGAGGGTTCAGTGATAGCTGAATTAAAAGCGAAACCTTTGTTTTTGCAACCAATCATTGACGCTCAAAAAGTAGATAACGAACTGTAAATGAAACGAGCTCAGTGTGATTCTGATTCTGAATTTTGGATTGATGATGATGATTGTCTGAGATTCAGGAATAGAATTTACGTTTCGAGAAATTCTAAATTGATTCAGATGATTTTGAGTGAAGCACATAATAGTAAATTCTCTATACATTCGAGTAGCACAAAGATGTATAATGATTTAAAACAGTTATATTAGTGGCCAGGAATGAAAAGAGTTCTCTCTGATTTTGTTCTGAAATGCTTAATATGTCAGCAAGTAAAAGCAAAACATCAGGTGCCTTCAGGTTTACTACAACTGATTTTGATTCCTGAATAGAAATGAGACTGAGTAACTATGGATTTTGTTTCTGGTTTACCCCTATCTCTGAAAAAGAAAGATTCAATCTGGGTTGTTGTCGATCAATTGACGAAGTCTGCTCATTTATTCACTTGAAAAGTTAGCTGAACTTTACATTTCCGATATTGTGAGACTGCATGGGGTACCACTGTCTATTGTATCTGATAGAGATCCAAGGTTTACTTCACGATTCTGAAAGAAGTTGCAAGAAGCTTTAGGTACTAAATTACACTTCAGTACTGCTTTTCACCCGTAGACAGAAGGCCAGTCTGAGCTGATCATTTAGATACTTGAGGACATGCTTAGATGTTGTATTCTAGAGTTTAAAGGTACGTGGGAACAATATTTACCTCTGATTGAATTTGCATACAATAATAGTTTCCAATTGAGCATTAAAATGTCCCCGTATGAAGTCCTATATGGTAGAAAATGTAGAACTCCATTATACTGGTCTGAACTCTGTGAAAATAAAATATACGGGATAGATCTAATAAAAGAAATAGAACAGAAGGTGAAAGTGATCAAAAATAGTCTGAAAGCAGCTTCTAATCGTCTGAAATCATACACGGATCTGAAACGGAAGGATATTGAATTTGAGATTGGCGATAAAGTATTTCTAAAAGTATTTTCGCGGAAGAAACTGTTTCGATTTGGCAAAAAGGGTAAATTGAATCCGAGGTTCATAGGGCCGTATGAAATCATTGAACGAGTCTGGTCGGTTACTTATAAACTGATGTTGCCACCTGAGCTAGAAATGATACATAATGTATTTTACGTGTCGATCCTTCAACGTTATAGATCTGATCTGTCTCATGTGATATCCCCTTCTAAGATTGAATTAAAGTCTGATATGTGTTATGATGAAGAGTCGATCCGTATCCTAGCTCGACCAATGAAGGAATTGAGAAACAAGAAAATTCCACTGGTAACAGTGCTATGGCGTCGTCATAGATTGGAAGTGGCTACCTGGGAGCCTGAAAGTTCAATGAAATAGTAATATCCCAATCTGTTTAACGGTAAGATTTTTGGGGATGAAAATCCCTAAGGCGGGAGAATTGTAATAGCCCGGTTTGGATCGTGTCAGAATAGTGGTTTTAGGACCATATATCTGAGTCTGAAAAATATTCTGATATTATTTTCTGTGTCTATGTATATGAATTAGTATCTGTGAAATTTTCGTGATTTAATTTGTCTGTCTCTATGCTTAATTTTGACAAAAGGATTAAATTGTGTAAAATACAAAATATGCATGTTATTTGTAAAAGTACTAAATTGACATGGCTTTCTAATGGAAGGTCCTTATGTTGCAATTTGACCATGGATAATGGAGAGTGACATAGATAGCCTTATAATGGTTGATAAAATAGTTTATTAATTAAGGGCAAATTGGTAAATGGCATTTTTAAACATGAATTAAATAAATAAAGGCATGAAATGGCTTATTATTTTATTCACCATCACCGAAAATCAAAGGAAAAAGAAAGGTTGAAAAGCTTCCATGCATTCTGCTAGTTTCTAGCTTGATTAAAGGTCCATTTTTAATCCCTTTTTGATGATTTTTATGTTTCTGTGATCGTGGCTTCAAAATCTTTCATGCCCATGTCTCAATTTCTATTTTTGATGAAGTTTATGGATAGTTCCATTGATGATTTTTGAAGCTTTGTGATGCATTTAGTTAAATTATGATGGATAGGCATTGAATAAACATGTTTTGCCATGAAATTTTGATAAATTTGAACTATATGGGCTAATTTGTAAAAATGAAATTTTTGGAGGACTAATTTGTAAAATAAATGAAATTTATGAATTGGTATGAGTTACATGTACATTCGGTCAAGCCGTAGTTTGGTGAAATTGGTATATTTTTGATTTTGTGAAAAACGAACTTAGATCAAGAGAAGTCCAAAATAGTTGAATAGTCGGTTCAAATCAGTTAAATCTGTACAAGGTAAGTCAAAATACAAATAAGCGTTATATTGATGTCCGTTATAAATTCTTGATTTATAAACTGTATTTGGATGGCCATGAGAGCATGAAGCATTATTCTGAGTCATTTCAGAATGAGTAATGCTAAAATGATATCATGTAACACCTCATCCGGTACGTAGGCATTGATTAGAGAATTATGATTAAAACCGTATCTGGGACACTGGTATTGTATATGTTTCATGTAAGACCCTGTCTGGGACAGTGGCATCGGTATTGGATAACATGTAAGACCACGTTGGGGACGTCAGCATTGTATAAGGCCTATATGACCTCTGTGACATTTCTGAATGATATAAGGAGAAATTTCAAGGAATGAATGAATGCATAATTCATATATATGATTCAGGTACATTTATTCTGTACAAAAATTACAAGCATGTAAGGTATGCTATTACGAACTATGAGAATGTGACGAATGAGTATATTTGGTTCATGAGTTATGTACATAAGATTGCTATCATATTGTGTTTAAGGATTGCATATGTTTGTATTTGGCTTACTAAGCTCATTGTAGCTTACTCTGTACTTTCTTTCAACTGTTTTACAGATATCGTAGCTACTGAGGGCTTGGGGATAGTCAAGGACCATCACCACACTATCAAGCTTGATTTTGGTACCTTTTAAATGTAAAAAGTTTAAGTATAGCATGTATAGGCTAGAGTGTCTATGTATTAAGCTTGGATATGTTTATTTGTAAGGCCATGAGAGTTGGCTAGCAAATGATATGTTGTGTTTGGTTTTGGTATATGGCGTGTGATGCCAATTTGATTAGCTTATAATGGCTATATGAATTTGTATGTTTTGATCTTCATGAATTATAACAAGGTGAAGAAAAGGTAAGATTTGGAAAGAGTATGAATGGGGTATGTACCAAGTGTTTCATCTTGAACTTTGGTTAAGTTATGGATATGCTTGGTGTGAGATTTGAAATTGAGTATGTATGTGAATGGTTTGATCATGTTGAGATATGTTTTAGGCAATGAATGTAGTTGGAATTATGGTATCTTTGTGGCATGAATTGGCTTGTAAGGATGACCCTTAGTGGGTGGAAGGTATCACTTAAACCAAGTCTGCTTAGTGCCACATGGCTACGGCACACAGGCCTACCTTATGGCTGTGCTAATTTTCCAGTATTGACACAAAAACTCATACGACCAAGACACACGGGCGTGTGTTATGGCCGTGGCAAAAAGTCAGTATGCTTGCTCTGTTTTGACACAGTTTGGGTGTATGGGCGTGCTTGAATCTCGTGTGAGGCACACGGCCTAGTCACACGGGTGTGTGACCTCCTAAATTTAGAAAATTTTGCATGTGTTCTGAAGTTTGTGAATGTGTTCGGTTTAGTCCCGACCTTATCACAATGTATGTTTGTGGTCAAGTAGACTTCTGAAAGGGACTTTATGTTTGAATTTTATTTTAATCTCTGAATATTCTATTTTGATTTGTTTTGAATATCCGGTAATGCCCCTCCTTTTCTGGCGACAGTTACGGGATAGGGGTGTTACAATTATTTGAATTATATTATAAATATTCGATTTGTTCTTAATTGTGTTTTTATTTCTTGAGTTGATATTTTAGGATATTAATTCAAGTCAAATGTGCTTATTCAGAGGAGCAAAAGTCCATGTTTAAGAGTAGATCCAAAACAATTAAGCGGAGTTGATCGCAATCCTAGACATAGGACAACGAAAATCTTCCAGATTAGAGTCAAATCTAATAGGGGATCCATAGGTTGAGTTAATGCAACACTAGGGGTTTTAATTAGAAAGAGATTTCAATTAATCAACCTAGGGTTAGATGTTCTTAGTCTCGACGGAGATATTAACATAATTTAGGGATCTTTACGGATCAAGTCGAATGAATAAATCATCTAGTGTAGAGTTAAATAACAAGTAAAGTCTAGGTGGATTCTTCCTTGGGTATTGCTTTTATCGATCAGTTTTCCTGAGTATTTCCCCAACTTATCCTTTGTTGCGTATTTAGTTAGTTGGAATTTTAGTTTACGAACAACCTCCCTTTATTTCTAGGCTAGATAATAGGAAGAAAGTTATTACTAGCACTTTTAGTTACTTTGGGTTTGACATTCCAGTCTTGCCACTAACTATACTACTATTCGATAGGTGCGCTTGCCTTTTATCATGATAATAGTTAGTTTCTAGGTACAATCATTATTACTTCATCACAATCACGATCAAGTTTTTGGCGCCGTTGCCGGGGAACTAAAATATTAGGAACACTCGATTTCTATTACTTTAGCTATCTTTACTTTTATTGCAATTTATTTTCTATTTTTATTTTAGGTTTTATTTATTAAAATTTTCTTTTTGTTCTTCTCTGACAAGTGTCTCTAGTTTATGACTAAAAGAAACCCGTCAGGACCACTATTATTTGATAGCAATTTAGAAGCCATAGTTCGTAGAAACCGAAGAGAAAGAAGGCAAAGCCTACAGTACACAAAATAAGGACAAGAAGATGAAACCGAATCTACTAAAGAGATGGAAGCAAATCAAAATAATCAGCTACCTCCTGTGGTAGCCGCAGATTATATGAATCAAAATCTTGCCCCTCATACTATGTATGATTATGCTAAGCCTAATTCAGCTTGTACTGAATCTAGGAATGTTAGGCCTGCTATTGCTGCAAATAATTTTGAACTGAAGCCTAACACTATTCAAATGATTCAACAGTTTGTTCAGTTTTATGGTTTGCAGGATGAGGATCCTAACACACATTTAGCTAACTTTTTGGAATTCTGCGACACATTTAAAATTAATGGCATTTCTGATGATGCCATTTGTCTTCTGTTATTTCCCTTTTCTTTAAGAAATAAGGCAAAACAGTGGTTAAATTCTCTACCCAGAGGGTCAATCACTAGTTGGGAACAAATGACCGAAAAGTTTTTACTTAAATATTTTTCGCCGGCTAAAACGACAAGGATTTATTGAGAAGGTGCCCTCACCATGGGTTACCTTTGTGGCTACAGGTTCAAACTTTCTGCAACGGTTTGAATCCCTCAACAAGACAGATGATTGATTCAGCTACCGGTGGAACAACAAATAACAAAACACCTGAGGAGGCTTATGAGTTTATAGAGGAGATATCGCTGAATAACTATCAGTGGCAAGTCATGAGAATAAAGCCCACGAGAGCCGCTGGTGTTTTTAATGTCGATGCGGTCACCATGCTTTCTAATCAGGTAGAACTTCTAAATAAAAAGATTGAGGTTTAGTTGGTTCTACACATGTACATCCAGTGATGAGGTGCGATTCAAATGGAGCAGGAATGTACAACATAGAATATTCATCCCACGATCCTAGCACAGAAAATGAACAAGCCAACTATATGGGTAATAATTCTAGATCTCAAAATAACCCTTATAGTAACACTTATAAAGCAGGTTGGAGGAACCACCCCAGTTTTTTGTGGGGTGGTCAAGGAAATCAGAGACCACCATCCTCTCCAGGCTTCCAACAACCACCTTACCAGCAAGAGAAAAAGCCGAACCTTGAGGAGATGCTCACGAAATTATCTCAGTGTTAGAAACCTATTTTCAGAATACCGAGACGGCACTTAAAAATTAGCAAGCATCAATTCAAGGCCTCGAAACCCAAATAGGTTAGCTTGCTAAGCTGATCTCTGAACAACCACAAGGTGGTTTGCCAAGTAACACAGAAACTAACCCAAGAGAGCAACTCCACGCCATCACTGTGCACGACAAAGAAGGGTTAGCTGAACATAAATCTGAAGAGAGGCAAGAAAATGTGGTAAGTAATGGTAAGATTGAGGTAAGTCATGGTACACAAAAAGCGGTAAGTAAGGAATATAAACCTAGTGTCCCATACCCGAATGCGACAAGAAAAGATCGTACAGATGAATAATTCGGTAAATTCCTTAAACTCTTAAAGAAATTACATATTAACTTACCGTTTATTGAAGCTCTTTCACAGATGCCAAATGCAGTTAAATTTTGTAGGAACTTCTAGCAAACAAATGGAAGTTGGATGAGTCGTCGCATGTGGAGCTGAATGCAATTTGCTCAGCAATTTTGCAAAACAAGCTACCCAACAAACTAAAAGATCCAGGGAGTTTTACGATTTCTTGTTTAATTGGTAGCTTAGACGTCAAAAATTCCTTGGCTGATTTAAGGGCTAGCATAAACGTAATGCCTTATAAAATGTTTAAAAAACTAGGTCTTGGGAAACCCAAACAAACTAGGATGAGCATTCAATTGGCTGAAAAACCATTAGATTTCCTGGGGGTATAATTGAAGATGTACTTGTTAAAATTGATAAATTCATATACCCAGTCGATTTTGTTGTTCTAGACATGGATGAGGATAGCGACATGCCTTTAATTTTAGGACGCCCCTTTTTAGCAACCACTAGAACTATCATTGATGTGGGCACACGTGAACTCACACTTCGTGTAGGCAATGACACGATTACTCTTCAAGCTTGCAATTCTACTAGGACTTTTAATGATAAAGATGATATTATAAGTAATCTCACCGTCTAACCTTCTTTGCAGGATACCCTTCACAAAAGTACAATTGAGCCACGTTCGAGTCCATGCGATAGCAAGGGAGCAATCCATGAAGAACGAATGCTACAGATCGAGGAACTAGATGAATGGCTAACACAAGTTAAACTGAGAGGAAAAGAAGAACAAAAGCATCACCATGACAAGCCTACAGATAAACCGAAGCAATTTCAAATCGGTGACAAGGTATTATTAGACAAAAAGGACCCTCGAATTGCAAATTCAAAACTGCATACAGATGACGCACCTTCCTTCATGGTAATGAAAACCTTCCCCTATGGCACAGTCGAGATAACACATAAGACATTTGGCACTTTCAAGGTAAATTATACTCGACTCAACCCTTATTGTGATAGATTTAATAGCAGGAAAGAGGAGTTCCAACTCTTCGAACCACCATGACCATGTGAAATTAAGGTAAAGTCGAGCTTAGACGCTAAATAAGTGCTTCTCGGGACGCAACCTGAGCACTAACGTTGTTGATCTCTTTAATTTTAGTTTTTAACATCAAAATCATTAACTGAGTCCTTGAATGTAGGTTTTTCAGAACCGCACGGTTAGGCACATGAGCATGGGATATGCTCACGATATTAAGTAATAAAATTTATAAAAACTGATCACACCAAAAACTAACTAATATCACGATCTTAAAGGCAAGCGCACCTATCGAACAATAGTATAGTTTAACGGTAAGACCGAGTTATTGTACCCAAGGGAACCAAAAGTACTAATACTTACTTCCTTTCTATTATCTAGCCTAAAAATAAAAGAGGATTGATTGCAACTAATTCTAAAACTAACTAAAAGTGCGCAAAAAGTAAATTGGGGAAAACTTTAGGGAAAAGTTGATTGATATGAGCAATACTTAAAGGAGAGTCCACCTAGACTTCACTTGTTATTAATGTCTTGAACTAGATGATTTCTTTACTTGACTTGATCCGTAAACTTATGTTAATACCTCTTTCGAGGATAAGAACAACTAGGCCTAGGCTGTTAACTAAAGTTTCTCTATTAATTAACACCCTAGGTTGCATTAATTCGATCTATGGATCCCCATATTAGGTTTGACCCTAATCTGGCAGATTTATATCGCCCTATGTCTAGCGTTGCATGCAACTCCGCTTAATTATGGTAAATCTACTCTTAAAATAGGGACTTTTGCTCCTCTGCCTAAGCACATCAAGTTCTTGAAGTAATATCTAGGATTATTAAATCAAGAATGAAGAACACATAATTAAGAACAATTCAAGTATTTATCAAATAATTCAAGAATAAATAATAACAAGATCTGTCTTAGGTTTCATCCCCCTCAAGTATTTGAGGGGTTTAGTTCATAATAAAGAAAGAAAACATCTCAGAAGAAATAAGATAACAAAACATAAAGAACCCAAAAACCCCTGAAGGAATTTAGGGAGATCCTCTGTCTTGATGTAGAATTCTGGCTTCTGGGATGAATCAATCGGCTTCCCTTGGAGTAATTCCTTACTTTCACTCCTTGTGTTGGCAGAATTATGGCGCTCTTTCTTGAGAGAAAATAGTATTCCCTTAGCGGGAAAATAAGCCCACTCTTGAAGTTGCCTCCTAGGGTCTTTATATAGAGTTTTAGGATGGCTTTCTTAGCCCCTAAGTATCCTTTTTCGAGTAGAATTGAACTTCCTCACGATAGGGACACGCCCTTGTGCCACGCCCGTGTGGATCGATAAGAGGCCGTGTGCTAGTCTGTCGATGGAGGCACGGCCGTGTGTCCTTGCCATGCTTGTCGGGGGCTGGACCGTGTGATTTTCATGTGGCACGGCCGTGTGCCACGGCAGTGTGGTGACTCCTTGGGCCGTGTTGATTTCATATTTTGGCCCATTTTCATAGTTTTTGGCCCGTTTTTCGTTCTTTTCTCTTCCCTATGCTCTCCTAAGTATAAGATATGAAAAAGAAAGATTAAGAGCACCAATTCTCACAAAATTGATAATAATTCATCCAAAATATAGGCTAAACATGAGGTAAAAATATGTATAATTTATCATTTATCAACATGCCTAAGGCCGTGGACACACCATGGGTGGAGACACGGCTGTGCGACACGGCTGTTTGAAAACAGGGCAATTTTTTTCCAAGACACGACTTTCGACAAATCGCCACGGCTGTGCGACGTGGCCGTGGGCAGACCTGCTAAATCAACACGGGCGTGCAACACGCTCGTGTCCCCAGGCCGTGGATGAAACTGAGAACTTAGCACGGGTTTGCGACATGCCCGTGCCTGAGGCCCATGATCGAACCTGTTAAACTAGCACGGGTGTGTGACCTAATACACGACCGTGCCCTTTTTAACCCTCTAAACCCTACTTTTTATTTTTATGTTTCCCTTTTTCTTTTAAAAACTTATTATTTTACAACTTTATTTATCCTTATGGTTCTTATCAAATAATGCCTTAATTCTCTCCATAGTTGTGTTTATTTTCTTAAGTAAGCTTAAAATCATGCACTTCAAGTGACCCTTTCTCTAATTTCGCTTTCACTACTCCGAGGATTTCATCCAAAATTCAGGGAGTTTCACTTCTCCCCCTATCTTATGATTTTATACTTATATTTTTAGTAAATTTATCCTTGTACATTGAGGGCAATGTACATCTTAAGTGTAGGGGGGATACATTACATTATTATTAGAAAATCCCTTTTTGCATTATTCTCAAATCTCTGAATCTTGGCTTTCACTATTAAAATGAATTTGGATTGATTTATGATTTTTATTCATATGTCTTGGATTAAAACATATGGAGTTATTCTTTGATTGTTTAAACTTAAAGCCATTAGAGGCTCAAGCATGATAAGTTGATTTTTGAGAATTAAAATCTTTCTAGGTTGCCTCCCCAATGTCTAGGTATTATCTTGAAATTTGAAATTTACAGGGTTGACATCAAAAACCATAATTCTTGTGAGATTTTGAGCCTTTAGAGCATATATCCTTTGATGCTCACTTTTATTATTGCTATGAGTGTGTCAATATTGAGCTGTTATTCTAGAACTTGCTTCGATTATGTATGTCAAGACCACACCATTGATTTGATATGTCGAGACGATAAAGGCACTTAGGTTTAACCCACTTATTCCATAAAAGCCTACCCTCATAATTAACCATTAGTAAACCCCCTTGATCCTAACAAAGTATTTATTGATTTATCCTTAATATTAACCCATAAACCTATTTTTGATTCTTTGAGAATTTCCCTCACTCTAATTTTGATCCCTATTTTTGTTGAGATTTGAGTTGAATAATTATCTAGCTATGCTCTCTCCCTTAATTAGTAAAGTTTAATTAATTATATTTGTTCTTAAAAAAATTTCTATATATCTATCTACAAAGTCAATTCAATTGTTAATTTATCTTTAACATTTTGCTACTAAGTAATCTTGAACATAAACGATATTATTCATAAAGAAAAGTTCAAATTCTAGGATTATTTACTCAGGAATGTATTTAATCAGTATTAGTATTTTTCTAGTTAGGTAATTTTTCAATTCAATCTCGATTTTAACCTTTTCTTTCAGCTTGTGACCACACCTCCTAACCAAAGCCACGTTACAACCCTCCAAAGACCTTTTGATTGATGTATCATTTCAATATACAGTGGTGGAGATTTGATTTTCATGCAAGCTTATGGTAATAACTTTTCATATTGACTCTTGAGTGCTTAATTTGTTGTCCTTAAACACCTTAAGTGATTTGAGTGAATCTTTAGTGAGGATGTTAACTCTATGATATTTTGAATCAAAGGTAATCACTTCGATAAGGAAGATACCTATGTTTTCAGGCTAAAATACTCAACTTAGATTGTTTGAAACTTTGATGTTCATTTAGTTGCACTCTCAAGGTATGATTACCTGTGGATTATTTCAAAACATTATCGATAGGAATTTTAAGTTGAGAAAAATAAATTTTAATTGTGAGTTGAGATTTTGCTTGACGACAAGCAAATGCTTAAGTGTGGGGGTATTTGATAAACTATAATATATACATATTTTTATCCCACATTTGGCACATTTATGGATGAATTATCATTTAAATTGTGGAATTTGATGCCCTTAATCCTTTGATTTCATGTTTTATACTTAGGTGAGCATAAGGAATAGAAAAGAGCAAGGTACGGGCCAAAAATGGAGAAAATGGGCCAAAGTGAGAAATCAACACGACCTGGGCTCGATTCACACGGGCGTACCACACGAGTGTGTCCCTATCGTGACAAGTTTCAATTTCACACTGAAAAAGCTACTTAGAGGCTAAAAAGGGTGTTCCAAAGTCTATATAAACACCCTAGGAGAGGACTAAAAAGGACACAGAGCATAGAAGGCAGGGAATTACTCAAGGAAAGCTGATTGATCCATCTCAGAAGGAAGGATCTACATCAAGACTGAAGATCTCCCTTCAATTCTTTCAGGAGTTTTGGGTTTTCTTTATGTTTTGTTGTCTTCTTTATTTTGAGATGTCTTCCCTTTCTATTATAAACTAAACTCCCAAATACTTGAGGGGGATGAAACCTAAAACGAATCTTGTTATTGTTATCTGAATTATATGATAAATATTCAATTTGTTCTTAATTGTGTTTTTAATTCTTAAGTTGATATTTTAGGATATTAATTCAAGTCAAATGTGCTTATTCAGAGGAGCAAAAGTCCCTATTTAAGAGTAGATTGAACGCAATTAAGCGGGGTTGATCGCAATCCTAGACATAGGACAACAAAAATCAACCGAATTAGAGTTAAATTTAATAGGGGATCCATAGATTGAGTTACTGCAACATTAGGGGTTTTAATTAGAAGGAGATTTCAGTTAATCAACTTAGGGTTAGTTGTTCTCAGTCTCGACGGATATATTAACATAATTTAGGGATCTCTACAGATCAAGTCGAATGAATAAATCGTCTAGTTCAGAGTTAAATAACAAGTGAAGTCTAGGTGGATTCTTCCTTAGGTGTTGCTTTTATCGATCAGTTTTCCCAGAGTATTTCCCTAACTTATTCTTTGTCGCATCTTTAGTTAGTTAGAATTTTAGTTTACAAACAACCTCCCTTTATTTCTAGGCTAGATAATAGGAAGAAAGTTATTACTAGTACTTTTAGTTACTTTGGGTTCGACATTCCGGTCTTGCCACTAACTATACTACTATTCGATAGGTGCGCTTACCTTTTATCGTGATAATAGTTAGTTTTTAAGTACGATCGTTATTACTTCATCACAGTTAGGATCATACTCGAATCATATTCTTGAGCCAAAACTCAACTCTCTTATCATCATCACTAGTATCCCTGAACTCTTTGGCCCTATATTTTCATATTTTATCGACTGGAGGCTTATTCATCAGAATCGGATTCACAAGCGAAGGCAGAACAGAGGTCTGAGGGGGATTAGGCAAGGCCGAAGGTTGTTGAGCAGTTGTGTTCGTACGAACAAACTTCATAAACCACTCATTCATCATTTGGAAGAAAGCTTGTTTAGCTTCTCCCTCATGGCTACTAGTCACGTTTCTCGAATCAGAAGGCACTACCTCTTGTGCGGGAGCTGGTGCGTTACTTTTAACAACGTCAGCTACGGCTTGTTCGGGATCCATTACTATACGAAAAACACATTTCAGATGTCAGGATTCATCACACTATCACATTTCAGATATATACAATGTATAGCTAGACGCACATACACTATAGTGTCCTAGACTCGACTAAACCATAGCTTTGATACTAACCAAATGTAACACCCCTAACCCGTATCCGTCGTCGGACTAGGGTTAGGAGCATTACTAGATAATTCAAAACTTTTACAGGCATTTCACTATCATTAACATCATATCATAATCATACATCATCAATGAGTCCCTTATAAAGGTCCACGAGACCTTAAACATGCATTAGAAGAAGGTCGAGACTAAACCGAGCTCATACAAAATTTTTCAACACTTAAACATTTTTCAAAGCTACAGAGGTCACACGTCCGTGTGAACAGGCTGTGTGCCTCACATGGTCTTAGACACGCCCGTGTGTCTAAGCCATGGCAAAATAAGGCATACATTCTGGCTTGCACCACACGATCGAGGACATGCCCGTCTGCCAAGCCGTGTGAAAATTAGGAGGGATATTGACTTGGGTCACACGACCGACCACACGCCCGTGTGCCTAGGCTGTATCAAAACTGTGGGGCATACTTACTTAATTCAAAAGGATACCCCAGGGGACACACGGCTGTGTACATGACCCTGTGTAACACACGACTGGGCTTGTCTCTACCCGTGTGGACAAAAATAGGCCATTCGAAAAGCCAATCTTGCCACCCAATTTTGGGTCATCCCGACAAGCCAAGCCAATGCATTTTCTTACCAAAATTTTCAACCAATTCACAACCAAATCATCCACCAATATAACCAAATCATCAACAAACAATTTGATGCTCATTTTCCATATAAAATCATACCAAATTCTCAAGCCAAAACATATCAATACACATGTTCTATGACTCATTTATACCATATTCAATCTTATAATAAAACTTACCAATTTCACAACATTGATTATACCAAAATGACCATTTCTCAATAGGCCATATATGCACTATGGAACATACCAAATTTACATCACATGTCACATACCAAATTCAAACATATCACAACCATTAGTTAGCCATATCACATGGCGTAACCCATATAAAAATCAAATTCATATCTCATATTATGTATACTATACATGCCATACTTAAACATTTACACTTTTAAAAGGCACCAAAGTCAAGTTCAATAGTGTGGTGATTATTCTCGATGATCCTTGAGCTCCCGGTAGCTACGATATCTATAAAACAATGCAAACACACACAAAGTAAGCTACAAAGAGCTTAGTACGTCATATACAAATAAACTTATTACATAGAACAATTATAAAGCATCCCATACATATGATTCAAAACATACAAAATCACAGACCATATTTCTTTTATACCTCTATTAATCAAATTCACTTGCTCATGTCCACATATCATGTTCATATAGTTCATATCAAATGATCATAAACATACATACCTTTCATTTCCAAATATCATATATATATTCATAGGTACCAAAATTTGGATGCACATTCGTATACTAATTCTTTTTCTCGGAATGCCCATTGAACCATACGGAATCAAATAGGAGATGCGGATAGCTTGAAAAAATCTCATACAATGCCAACGTCCCAGATGTGGTCTTACATGTAATCAAATATCGATGCCATTGTCCTAGACAAGGTGTTACAAGAAATGAAATACCATGACAATGTCCCAGACATGGTACACGTAAATCTCATATCGATGCCAACATCCCAGACGTGGTCTTACATGAAAACACATATCAGATCCTATGTCATGACATATGTATCCTAGCTATTCCTAATATTCAGACGGGGCTTTTCAAACATCGTCACATACTTAAAAACTTTCTCAGAATTCATATAATTGGCCCTCATAGCCATTCAACACAATTCATAAATTACATAACCTCAATTTAATCAATAAAGCATTTATTTGTATATTGACTTACCTCGTTCAGATTTATACGGATGAAAACGGCTAATCAACTATTTTCAATTTTCCCTGATCTAATTCTGTTTTCTTTGGTTCTTGATCTAAACACATTCAAATTTAACCCTTTTATTCAACAAGTCATTCAATTCAATCCAAAAACATATAATTAGGGCATTTTACAAATTAGCCCTCATATTTGCACATTTTGACATTTTAGTCCGTATTTCATAAAACACAGAATACACAAAATTCATTAAGACCATAGCTTGGCTGAATATTCACTTAGCTTATACAAGCCCACATATTCCATTTATTTCACATTTTAGTCCTCCAATTTCTCATTTTCTATATTTAGCCCAAATTACTCAAATTCATCAAAAATTCAAATACAAAACATATTAATCTCATATCAAGCTTCCATAATTCATCAACTAACATCATTAAACTCACAAAATCATCAATGGCATAACATGAAATCTTCATCAAAATCAGAAATTGAGACATGGGCTTGATAATATACTAAGTAACAGTCTTAAAAATAGAAAAATCATCAAAAATAATTCAAAGTACATACCTTAAATTGCCAAAATATATGCCAAACCCTAGAACTCTTTTAAGTTTCTTTTTCTCCTTAAATTGCCAAAATATATGCCAAACCCTAGAACTCTTTTAAGTTTCTTTTTCTTTTCTAATTTTGGCAAAGATGAACATAATACATGAGTTTTTGGATTTTGTTTTAACTAAATATCATTTGATATACATTTTACCAAAATAGCCTTACTAATCACATTTAAATTCCACTAACTAATGTCCAACCGTGTCATTTCATGGATTTAATGGTCCATTACAACATAAGGACCTATCATTAATTAAGACATGACAATTCGACACTTATTCAATTAGAAGGCTACTTTTGTATTTTTTTGTGATTTAGTCCTTTTTGCAAATTAAGCACATAAACGATCAAATTTTCATACGAAACTTTCACACATGCTAATTCACATATTTTAGGCATGAAAAATAATATTAAAATATTTTTTTGACTTAGATATGTGGTCCCGAAACCACTATTCTGACTAGGGTCTAAACCAGGATGTTACAATGGGTCCCAACCAATAGCAACTTTGCTTCATAGGTTAAGTGGTAAGGTTGTGAGGGCTCCTACTGATAAGCTATAAAAGTAACATATTTTAATCCCATTCTTAATACGTTTTTGGATTATTTATTATGTAAATTAGTGGATTTAATGCTCCCAATCCTTTAAATTCATGTTTCTATACAATTTTATACAAAGAAAGGAACCATTTTTGAAGCAAAAAGGTTTGACCATTGTAGTTTAAGCCTGTAAGTGACTTTTGATCCAGTTTTTAGTGATTTTTATGTTTTTGAGTTCATTGCAGCTCAATCTAGTTAGCCCATATATCTTATTCCAAAATTGTTAAAGATTTATAGTTTTACCATTGATGAATGTGTGTGTAATTTGATGTTTCATGATGGATTACAAATGTTTGAAGATAGATATACAAGTTCTATAAAGTGATTTTGAGTAAAAATGCAAAATAGGGGTTTAATTGTGAAAATGTGTGGTTAAATGTGTGAAAAATTGATAAATATGGGCTGCTATGGGTATAATGGTAATTCAGCGAAGCATGGGTGTTTTGAAATTTACATGAATTTGTGATTTTGTGAAATAAGGACTAAATTCAAAAAATGTGAACTTTTAAAGGTAAATGTGTAAAAGTTCTTATATGTATATTTTTTATTAAATTGAATAAGTAGATAAATAAATAAGCTTAATTTGATTTATATACAGACTTAAATCAGGGGAAAAACAAAATATCTGACTAGATGATTCCATATACGAGGTAAGTTCGTATGCTAATAAATGTTGTTAAATGTGTAATAAATGTATTATTATTGAATTAAACTATAATAATGGTTGGAAATGAGTTTACGGGCATGATCGGTAGAGATTCGACAATTGAAAGTCTCATTCGAACCATAAGAATAGTTTAGGAAACTAATGTCATGACATTAGGGTTTACTGTTGATAATGTGATCCGGGTGCTGCTCTTGTAAGTCCTACCAGTGGTTGGGTTCTGGCATGTGCTACGGTTCCTGACAGCTTGTGTGAGCAGCACCGTGTAGCTACGTATTGACTGATAGCTTGTGTGAGTAGGCTTGTTGTTAGCTCGAAAGCGAGCATATATGTGGTATAAGATAGCTTTGGCTATATGTGTGGCACTTAGGTGCGATGTGTTCCTGAGTATCCTATAGTTCTGAATGGCTCTATGGGCATAATCAAGATGTAAATGATAGTAAGACCGATTTAAGTGGTACAGGTACGTACGGAACCTATACGAGCATTGAATTAAGATAGCTTACGAAATTCATGCTTAATCATGTATTAAACATGTGAAAGGTTTGTGATTCAGTATGATTAATGTTTGTTATATTCATATGGTTGAATTATGTTCAGCTAATATGTTACGAGCTTACTACGTTATAAAGCTTGCTTCATTTTTATTTCCTATGTTTTATAGTGAAATCGAAGCTAGCTTAGGTCCAGGGATCATTAGAGATTTCATCGCACTATCGGACATCTATTTTGGTACTCTTGAATTTGTGAATATGGTGATATGGCATGTATAGGCTATGTGATCTTTTTGATATGTGATAGTATAAATTTTTGCCATGTGATTTGGCTTGTAAATGATATAAGGTTTGATGTGTATATAGTTATATAAGTTGGCTTATTTTATGTGCTTGGTAATGTAGTTATAAGGAGCAATTGACCATTTTAATATGTGATGTGTATATTGATTTGGAAATGCTTTATTGTGGTTTGGTATTTGGATGTAAATTTAGTTGCCAATTTGGTTAGAATATGGGATATGTGATGTATATGATTTATAATTAGTAAAGCATGTTAGTTTGGTATGTGTTTTGAATAGGTATGTAACAACCCGGTTTTCACCCTAGGCAGAATGTGGTTTCGGGACCATAAAACTGAGTTGAAAAATTTTCTAAATGCTCATTTCTATATCCATTTTATGTGTTAATCCATGTGTGAAAATTTTTGTGCTTCGAAGTAATCATTTGAATATGAATTACACTAAAAAGGGCTTATATGTAAAATTTTAATAATGTGTGTGGTTATTTCAAAAGGGGCAAAATGATGTATGCAACAAACACATGGACTTGCATGTCAAATTTGCCATTATAACAATAGTGGTCGGCCATGAAGTGATTGAAATAATAATATATGCATTTTATATACATGCATTATAATAAGTAAAGATTATATACATATATTATGAATTATAAAATGTTAAAATAAGAGAGATAGGTGTTATAAACAAAGTATTTTTTTTTTTTGTTCTTCTTTGGTTCTTTCATTCGGCCAAATATGTAAGAAAAACCAAGAACAAAGTCCCTTGTTTGAACGGCCATGGAAGCTCAAGAATTCTAGGTAAGGTTTTGTTAATTCCATTTGACTTTTAATGTTTTTGAACTCTAGGGTCGGTCATACTTTAAACCCATGTCTTATTCTTCAAAATTTTGTGGTGAATTGGTGTTCGACAATGGTGCTTTTAAGTCGTGAAATCCAAAGTTGGGTGTTAGAAATAGGTGAATGAATGTTAGATTTATATTTTGATGCTAAATCCATGAGATTATAAGATTTTAAAAGTGAAATGATGAATATGAGCTTTGTGTGGCTCAATTTTTGGTAATGAACTTTCGGCCATGTCATGTAGTTGATAAATTGGCATTGAATTATGTTTTGCTTCAAGGAATAATATATATGAGTTTAAACTATTTGAATTTTTCTATGAGTGGTCAATAAGTCAAGTACTTACGGCTATTAAGAGAAAAGAGTGGAAATTATGCTTAATTTTGGAATTTCGATAGGGGAATTGTTAGTGAGTGATTAGGTGTTTACCGAATTGTGTTATAAAGGATGAATTTGAATTTGAAATTAGATATATGTGATTTTGATGTGTTTTTATTAATGGCCGAATGGAGAATTGATGTATAAATTTTGGTTCATGGCATTTTATTATAGGTACCATACTTATTGAATGCGATATGTTTTGTATATGTTTAAGGTTATATGCATTTTGGCAAATGTGGCAAATGTGTGTTAAGGTAAATTAATTAATTAATATGTGTTAGATGCATATGCGTGATGTTAGTTGAAATTTGTGAAACATATTTGGCCATAGGTTAAGTGTAATCTTAAGGTATTAAGATTTGATACATGAATATTTATATACCAATGTATAAAGAATTGGCTTCAAGCTTTGTTAATATAATTTTCTTGTGAATAATGATTGGGTATGAATATGTATAATCGGCTACTTATTAAGAATAAGCATGAATTATTAAAGTTGATTCAAGAATGTTTATATTAGGAGGTAAGGTATATTTGGTTAATTAATGATAATGACATTTTAGGATTTTGGTATGATTGGATTAAAGTGCTGCATACCTTGTACATAAGTTGGTTTGTATTTTGATTATAAGTAGTTGATATGTTTATGAATTATTATAGCCGAACTTACACTTGTGAAGTTAAAAGAAAGTAATTCAGCTAAGTAATTTAATCGTTGATTTGTTTAAATTTAGCTCAAGAGCTAAAGGCATCAAACTCAGAAAGGGGAAGGTGAAATTAGACGACTAGCTAACTCCTAGTTATTCAACGGCATCTAGGTAAGTTTTAAGTATTAAACTTCAACTATTCGTGAATGAATTATGTTTTGTTAAGAGAAAATGATATTTTTCTTGTAGTATACTTATAAACATGCATAATGTCGAAAGGTATACATGAATGAAAAATAAGCTAAACCATATGAGTATATTTGAATGAAAGCAACCATCTATTGATGTGATTGTTTCACATGAGAATTTGAGTTTAAGATTCACTACAGCAAAATTGATTTTTAGCGACGTTTTTTTGGCCTTTAGTTGCGTTTATAAGCGCCGCTAATACTACTAGAAGCGCCGCAAAAAACGCCACTAAAAGTGACGCTGCAAAAATTAGCGACGTTTATATGAAAAAACGCCGCTATAGATAATGATCTTTAGTGGCGCTTTTCTTAAAAACGCCGCTAAAGGTCATGAAAAATTAAAAAAAATTAAAAATTTATAAAAATAGATACATATTCAAATCTCATCATGGTTTTTCTTTCCCTACATCTTAAAAATCATCATGCTAGCCTGTGACTAGCTAAAATTGCATTTCACAATCAATTAAATATCCAAAAATCTAATAATTCAATTACACTCGAATTGCAAAAAAAATAAAAAAAATTCTAAACAAAATGTGAAATAAGTTCAACCCCTTACAAAATGCAATTGAGTTCTGGACAAAACTGCAGTCAACAGCAATGTATAGTAAAGAAAAGCATGGAATAATTTTAGTGCTTTGAAATGAGCATTCCTACATTCAATCCTCCTCCTCTGAATCAGCACGAGCAGCGGCATTAAGGGTGTGTAACCGTTCAATCAACTTAGCTTTCCTTTCCTCGTATGTTAGCTTCTTCAAGTTGAACCTGCAACAGAGAACACAAAAATGGTAAGAGATTCATAAACTTCAATATAAGTTTTAATGGCATTCACACATGTTGCACTGCACTGAACACTGACCTTTTGTGCTGCTTAAGAGGCTCCTTTATGCTTTTGTATCCTATAAGCAACTTAATAATGAGTAACTTACAATGTTGATATCCAAATTACTAGTAGTGCCACAACTTGTAAAGCACCTAATTTACGTATTTCAACTTTCAGTTTCATTGAAATACTCATGTCACACACAGACACACGTATACATATATATATATCTAGACTCGTGTATAGGAATAAAATCTTTTAAATACATGGAAAACAGTTAAAAAATAAAAACCTCCATGTCTAATATGCCTGTATTCAACATTCAAACAAAATTCGAGTGACACATACTAAATCAATATATAATTATGCTCATTGATAAAGGGTAATGAAATGTAAGTCTCATCACTCACCTTGTTCAAGTAATTTATTTGCAGAAGACAGCAAAAGATCACAATTATTGTGAAAATTCATGTTTCGAAGTATTTAAACTTATTCATTCCTCCAAACGACAGCTTCAGCGCGATTCCTACTGCTTTAACACCCATTACCTATGAGAATGAAAAGATGGTTGTTAAATGATTCTCATATTTTTAACTAACAAAAATGGAACTCAATACATACCTGAAAATAATACTTAAGGCTCCCAATGGTGTTACAAGAATTGCAGGAGCATACGCATAAGCAGCGAAATTAGCTATCTCCCCGATTATCGCTGTAAAATTAAAGCACATTAACTTAACTCAAGCAATTATATCTGGCAGTAATTAAGGAAAAAAGATGCTACCGTAAGAAAACATGCAGTATAAAAGGCCATAACTAATGTTGTTCAGACAAGAATTTTTTTAAGCATGTGTGTTTGGCCATCTTGTCCAAGACATATCTAGATAAAGATAAGGGACATAACCCTTCAAATACATAAAAAAGCTTCAAATTTTTCAACATATGTTACACGGACCTCCAACTCCTTAAAGCAAATTAATCTAATTAATTTTTTTGGAATTAATCTAATTAATTTTTTTGTAAATTTATTTACACCAAAATGAATAACCAATGCCTTTGTATAAAAGTCATACACCATCATTGCAATTCGATTAAAACTTAAATGAAGAAAGAACTGATAGATTTTCCATCAAACATTGTTCCTGATTTAAATTTTCTCATTTTTACCAAATGAAAATATCTAGTATTTTGCACTTAATAATCATAAACCAAAAACTACTCAATTAAATGTATAACTAAATTTACAGGTTTCACTATTTTCCAAAAAAAAAAATTTAAACATTCTTTAGCCTTCCAAGTTTCCAGCTGTCATTGAAACAAATCATAGAAACAGCCAAGACTCCAATATCTTCACTTACATGTTATACAGAACCCTATGTAGAAAAAAGGGCTCCAATTTCACTATTAACTTATCCAATGTCACCTTTTACAACTTCCATCATTGGTCTAACATCCATGCCTTTAGGTGAGAGCAACTTATTTCTTTTAGCCTTTCCTCTGAGAACCTGCAACGTTTAATATGCTTGTTTGAATTAACTATCTAGGATTAGTCCAGCTAAAATTGACAAGCAAGCGATTATATAAACATATCGAGCCTATAAAACTAGCTTCAACTGGAACACCATTTTCACATTCAAATTCCAGAAGAAATCCTATAAAACCAAAAAGACTTTGACTGCTCCTCAAATGGTGACAGTCAAATTGATTCTAAATTCTAATCAGATGCCTAGTGTCCCAAACAGCATCAAATCACCAACATATACAACCATTTGTGTAATGCATTTGTGTCAAAGAAAGAGATCACAGTTTTGCAAGAGTAGAATAACGTTTAAAATCAGTGTTTTCATCCTTTACAAAAATTAATCAATCATTAAACAACCCAATTGAAAACAAAGGGAAAAGAAAAAAACCCACCTTTGCCTCAGAGATGTACTCATTGGGATCAAACCCATATCTTTCACGCAAAACTCTCGTCTTCAGCTGTCAAACCACTTCCAGATTCTGCATAAATCTAATTAATCTTTTTGGAATTATGCCTTTTGTTTCAAATTTTTCAAAATTTAAAGCAAACAGATTCTTTTCCTTCAACTTGGTTATTCACTTGAAAGGACAAGATGTATGTTAAACGGACTTGAAGAAGTGTTGGATACTAGTATTAATACAACTTACATATTGTTGATCATACAACATAAATACCGAACACGGATACTTTAGAGAATACAAAAAAATTGGTGCAAATTTCCAACAAAGGCAGCTACAAAGCATGCCATTGTCTACATTATTCCGATTTTTGCTTTCATTGAAGTACCAATGGACGACAGTGACACACGTCTTACCCATATCCATATATATCGAAAATCATAAAAAAAACTAAACATATTCGTATTGATCACAAATCCATTAACAGTTTATCCTACAAACAAAGAAACTCCTTAAATCAAAACTTCATTTCTTCTGAAATTCCAACCAATTCTCGTCAATTACAATTCACCACTTAAAAACAAAGAAACAAGAATGATAAGAAATCAACAAAATTAGAAGTGGATTGCTGAACTTACTGGTTATCATTCCAGCCCACCACCAATGTTCATACAAATAAGCGTGTCCTCCTTGCCCTGATATCAAAATTTTCAAATATCCATTAAAAAAACACTTGAAATTGGACTTTAATTCAAAGATTTTAACAAAATCAAAATCAACAAAAATTCAAAGAGAAAGGAAAGAAAGAAACCGGCTCTTGGTCCCGATGCTCCAGGTTTCTTAAGACCCTGTTTCTTGATAATAAAGCTAGATCCAATAAAAATGCTCGATGAAACAACCAAAATGAGGCCACGAAGATTGTCCATTGACATTCCGTTCATCTTTCGTACCAAAAAAAAAGAGACTTAAAGCTTCTTGCGCAGGGCCAAGATTTTCAATCCAGATATTGCTATCCCCAAATCAAATCAAAATATCACTAAACAATTCTGAAAGAAAAAACACTTTCAAAAAGCATGATTCTTTTAACTTATATATACCTTTTATTCAATTTTTTTCTTGGCACACTGCAAAATTAAAAAAAAAAAAAAGGAGAGAAAACTAGAGATTCATATCATAATAACAATCAAGAATTTGAACAGAAAAATAAAATAAAAATAGTGAATTTCTTGAAAAATATATTATTTTCTTTGAAAAGAAAACGAATTGCTTAGAGAAAAAGAGTTGTAAAATAAGCTAAATTTGTTACTTAGGTTTACACAATCGTTGCAGAAACGAACTACTATTTTATATCGCTGCACAAAAATAAAGCACACTATATCTAGGAAGGATATCCCAATAATGCCTTTCAAAAAAAAACAAAGCCCTATGACACAAGAACCAGAAAATAAAGCACACCAGAATGAGAAAATGACTTGAATGAAACCAGATCCTTAACCCCAGAAACGAAAGCATACCTTTTCAATTGACAGAGTTTCCTTTCCTTTCCTTTCCTTTCTACTAAGTGTATTGACTTGGGGTTGTTGGAATGAGAAAATTAGGGGCAAATTTTGAGATTAAAAGGGAAAAAGAACTAACTATAGACTTTTATTTGGGGGATTTAGGGTGCTCGACGGAGATGAGAAGAAGAGGGAGTAAGGAGCGGGTAACGAAAAATTTTCTTTTGGGAGTGAGCGGGATTTTAGTTTCCCTTTTGTGTTATAAAAAATAAGAGCTTTTTGCGGCGTTTTAAAACAAACGCCACTATATCTCAACTTTTTGCGGCGTTTTCTTAAAAAACGCCACTATTACTCAATTTTAAATTTTTTTCCATTTTTAACTTATATTTTTCTATTTTTTTTCTTTCAAATTTTTTGTGTTGAGATTATCATTTATTGGAATTTTTATTTTTTAAAATTTTGAATATTAAAATTTTTAACTGAAATATGGACTAAAATATTAAATTTTAAATTTTTAAGTTTTTAATTTTTTAATTTTAAATTTTAAATTTTTTTGAAGATTTATATAATTTTTAATATAAATTAACCAATTCCTATATTTTAATTTTTAATATAAACAACATAGATAATTTATATACTTATATTAAATAATGTGGGCGTCCTACAATATGGCAAGAATTTCTGTAAATTCCAAATATTTCAACAGTATACCTTAAACTTGCTCAAACCATAAACACACTTTAAACCCTAAGTATAGTTGAAACTTTAATTTTGATTTAATCATGCACATTTAAAAAATAAATACATCAATATATTTTTATTCTAAATTCATCCAAAATAATACCTTAAACCTGATACACTAAAACTTACACCATAAACCACAAACACCAAACACCAAATCCCAAACCCCAAACTACATGGTCTATTCAAAACCATATATAAATCCTAAACCATAAATTCTAGACCATAAGTACTCAAACCGTTAAATATCAAAAACCCTAACCCTTAAACCCTAATAGCCTAACCCCTAAAATCATGAAGAGTACTAAAACCCTAACTATAAAACAATAAACCCTAAACCACAAACTATAAATCACAAACATTAAACCCCTAACCACCAACCCTTAAACTTCTAAACCCTAAACCACAAAACATAAACCATGAACCCTTAACCCTAAACCTATAAACCCTAAACTATAAACCCTTAATACCGCTAAACATTAAGATCATAAACACTAAACACTAAATCCCAAACCCAAAATAACAAAACCATAAACCATAAAATTAACATTCTAAACATTAAACCCTAAACCATAGACCTTAAACCTTAAATATTAAACCCTAAACCCAAAAAATAAGAACTAAACATTAAAACTTAACTATGAATTTATAATTCAAAACAAGAATAAGAAAAAAAATATGAAAATTAAATCAGATTAAATCGAAATGAGTCCCTACACAAAAATAACTGCTTAGACTTTTAGCGGCATTTTTCAATGCTCAGACTTTTAGCGGCGTTTTTAGAAAAACGCCGTTAATGCTCAAACTTTTAGCGGCATTTTCGAAAAAACGCCGCTATTGCTCAGAAACGCCGCTATTGCTCAGAATTTTAGCGGCATTTTTGGAAAAACACTGCTATTGCTTAGACTTTTAGCGGCATTTTCAAAAAAACGCCGCTATTGCTCAGACTTTTAGTGGCGTTTTCTTTCAAACGACGCTAATGTGTAATATTTGTGACGTTTTTACCAAAAACTCCACTAAAAACGCCGCTAAAGCCCTATTTTGCTGTAGTGATTAGGATTATTATGTTATGCTATGTACATATAAATAAATTATGACTCCAATGAGTTAAATGTATATAAAGCCGAATGACTATTACAAAATATAAGTAAGTTCTTGAGTAATGAATTTTCAGCTCATGACATGATGAAATCATAGTATATATGCATATTATATCTATTGAGACTTAAATGTTATACTTGAATGATGTTGTGGGAATGAAAACCTGTGAAATTGTTGGAAGCCGAATGTTACTTGAATTTTACTATCATATGAAACGAAATGTCACCCCTTTTCTTATGACTATGGAACCGAATGTTGCATTGATTGGTAAATATGCCGTGATTGTATTCGAGCAATGGTAATGACATTCAAATGCGATATGTTATATATGTATGTGTAAATGTTCATTGGGGTTTAATCCAAGCTTAGCCTCGAAGGGCCTCCGAGCCATTGATAAGTCCGGACTTAGTTTCGAAGGGCTTCCAAACTAGTGTTATGACCGGATTTAATTTCGAAGGGCTTTTGAGCCAGTGTTAAAATCCAGACTTAGTTCCGAAGGGCTTCCAAGCTAGTGTTATGACCGGATTTAATTCCGAAGGGCTTTTGAGCCAGTGTTAAAATCTGAACCTAGTTCCAAAGGGCATCCGTGTCATTGTTTCGTCCTGGTTGGGAATTTCGTGGGCATTCGCATAAGTAATTAGATAGTAAATGTTAAATTAATCCAACCAATATACCTACATGCTATGCAATAGCCAGGTATATAACTTATCCTCGTTTTAGAATCTGATTTCCTTTAGATCGTGGTTTTTCGAATGTAATGAGGAAGCTTTGGTTATGGTTGAAAAGTCACGTAAATGTTTATGATCTGATTTTGATGTATGAGTTTTGATTAAAGAAGTTCAACTACACGAACATGGGATACATGTGTATAATTATGAGTTTAACATGAAAATCGAAATGAACATATTCGGCCATGGGTTGAATCTATTTGGTTACATGGATATTACCTTTGTGATATGAATATAAATATGACCGATAATGGTATGCTAGTATAATGAAGTATATGCTAAGTTCTCTTTGTGTACTTGTGTACATACGGCCGATAATCTTGTGAATGATTATTTTATCTACGAATAAAAGAATGATATATTTGGTTAATGGTCGTTAGTATATGGAAGTATCTGACTTAAAATATAGTGTATGAACTTTAAGTTAACTTTATCAAATAAAAGAGATGAATGACCAATGATGTTGAATAAAATCATTTGTGACTTAAAGCTCAAGGTTAAAGGTATATATATATACACATAAACCAAATTATGAGAAATCTGGTTAGGTATATTCGGTCAAATGAGACACTCACCTTTGATTCAACACGAACAATATTTTGCTTAAAACTTACTAAGCTTGTGAAAGCTTACTCTGTTTGTTTTGTGTCTTTGTTTTGTAGATTATGGATTTTTGACTACCAGCTCGGGGATCGTCAGCTCTTCGTCACACTACCTACTATTATGGTAATCATGTGTCTTGTTTTGGTCTTAGCTTATGGCATGTATAGGGAGGACAATGAGTGGAATGATACTTTGATTTTTGTATAGGTCATGTTAACATGCATCTTATGGAACTTTCTCATATAGGTTTTAAACTCGAACTACATTTGTGTCTATGCATGGTAGAAAGTGAATGATCTTTATTTAAGAAAATGTTCAAAATTTTACCGTCCTGATCCGATTTCTAGTCTTTGGTAACGCCCCATCCTATTCCGGCGATGGTTACGGGATAGGGGTGTTACAAGGTAAATGGTACTAAATTGAGTGTTGAAATGGTTAAAATAGTTATGGCATGATATGTGCATTGGATGATGACATTTAGCTACCTATTATGTCTTGAATTGGTGAAAATTGAACTTTTGTAGATAGGTGCAAATTGGGTGGCTAAATAGCTTTGTAAATAACCTATTTTTGTCCATACGGGCAGAGACATAGGTGTGTGTCTCAGCCGTGTGTGACACATGACCATGGTACACGGCCATGTGTCCCTTGAAGCATTTAATAGAAATAAGTCAGTGAGTTACACGGCCTAGACACATGGGCGTCTGGTCGGCCATGTGGCCTATTTCAAAAGTCGACACAGCTTATGACACAGGCGTGCCTGGTGGCCGTGTGAGACACACGACCTGTTCACACGGGCGTGCATCCCTTGTTTGAGAAGTTTTCTATGTAACACCCCAAACCCGGCCTAGACGTTATAGCCAAATCTGGCGGTGTCACATTGAAGTGTTTAGCGTAAAATTTGTCGTCGTTGAAATCCTCAAATTCAGCTATTCATTTTGTTATTAAACGGCAAAAAGGGTTGTTCATTTTCAAAGCGTGCATCATTAAAAGTTATTCACTTTTAAAATGTTATTAACTTTCAAAAATCTCATTTCTTGCAGAAGCTTTTTAACTTTGTGTTAGGGAAACGCGGTGTTTAAAAATCAGTCATCTTTTCAAAACCCTTTTTAGGAAGCCCATCCTAACTTAAACTAACATAGTTCCAAGCAAGTAAAACCCAAATAAAAATTTAAAACCATTTACAGGCCTTATTACATAACAAAAGCCAAATGAAACTACTTATAATCCAAAAGCTAATATGACACCCGAACAGACGTGTGGCCATCATTGAGCTCTTCGCAGCACCGAATCGCCTAACGCTAGGGATTACCTGTATAGTTAAACAATGAGGTGAGTTTACAAAAACTCAGTGTGTAATCCCCTAATATATAAATAGTCAGTTAGATATACAAAACACAGTAACAATCTGGGCCTGAGCCCACTATAGTAAACAGTATCAGGTGGGCCTTAGCCCAACACAGAATCAAGAACAGGATATATATGGGATTAAGCCCACTGCAGTATCAGAATCAGAGCAGAAATGCAAATAGAAATGCATACAAAAATGCAGATAGAAGATGCCATCCCAATCCAGCCAACACACCTATAACGCCCCAAAATCTAAGAGGTAGAAATTTGTGCATGTTTTGACAAATTGCATGTTTAGCATGTTGGCTTATTGGTTTGGGTGTGTTTGGGGCTTCTTAGGAAGCCGGGGTTCAAGTTGGACCCTTGGCAAAATTTTTAATTTTTGCCTTGAGTGAACATCGATGTTAGCTTGTAGGACTTAATTTTAGTTATTGTTATTTCATGACACAAAAGTGCCTGTGGTGGAGTGGCATGAGACCTCATTAGCAAGGGGGAGCATGGGTTCAAATCCCCTTGCAAGCAAATGTATTTATTTTGCTATGAGTGGAAGGCAAGAGTTGGAGTGGTTGCAAACTTTGTCAGGGTGGTTGAAGACTTAGTAAGAGATGACTTCGTCTTGAGAGTTTGAATTAAAATTCAAATTAGAAGTTGAGTGAATCAATGAGCAAGAGGGGAAGAGATTAAGGAGCAAATCAAGGAGATTTTAAATGAGTTGAGTTTGAGTGAACTAGGTAGCCGAATTGGGGAGTGTTTGAGTCAGGAAATCAACTAGGGCCTTTTCATTTGGCATTTTGGCAAATTAAGGAGCGGGGTACCGAGATATTCCTCTCTTTGGTGTCAGGTTTAGGTTCATTTGGCCATTTGGTGTACTTTTATTTCGATAGTTGTATAGGGTAAGTCTTAATATCAAAGCCCTATTCTTAATCTTGCTTTCTTTTGCTTCTTTAACAAAAATTGAGACATCAAGTGCCAAATTCTTATTTGTTTTCTTCCCAAAAATCGAACTCTTTTCATTCTCTCTACCTAAACTTTTATTTGGCCAAAACTTGTACCCTTGTTTTTCTCAATCGCAATCAACTACATCGTTCATTCTTCCCTCATCAATCATTTTCTTTTCTTCCTCTTTGGTTCTTTTTTTTATGTTCCTTGCCTAAAACCAAATACCTTGGTCGACTCTTTGCTTCTTGCTTATTTGCCTTAATCTCATAGCTGAATTCTTGGACTTCTCCTTCTTCCTTACGATTAATCCTTTCAATCCCTTACTTTGGTATTCGGCCAAATCTAACTTCTTTCACTTATTTTCTTTGGCAGAACACTACCTGGATTGCACGTATAGTTCGTCGAATCCCCTTAAGCCAAATATTCCTCTGTCTTTTTGCTAATTCAACGATTGTCTTCTTTCATCTATTGATAAAGGGGATCATAAAAGAGTAAGTAGGCGTTTGTTCTTCATCTTAAGGTAATTATATCTTCTTGTTTGGTAGCCCATTGTTACGGGTTTAAACCACTTTTGGAGTTAAATCTCAATGTGATGAGGGTTATTGTCATGAAGTGAATCAGTTAGTGGTGTAGATTGTTTTAATCAGCATTCGAATGAGGGCAAGTCGTATAAGTTTTAAGCAAGGTAGGTAGGGTGACGTTTCTGAGTATAATGCACTTAAACTCTAGTAAACGAAAGATAAATCGTATTTGGATCAATTGTAGGTTCAGTGTTGTGGATTCGTTGCACTTTCCGTAAATCAGGTGTGTAACCCCACCCTTTTGTAGCATAGGTCGGCAAAAACCGAAGAGCCAAAATGTCGAAGCATCAGAATTTGAGGCCTTGCAGGCGTGAGAATGCTTGTGGGCCAAACTGAGCCCACAAATCATGGGCAATAGATTATTGAGGCTTTTACGCGCGTTTTCATGCACTTGGGCCGTTATGGGTCTCAATGGGCCGAAATGGGCCCAATGGGCCTACAGGCCTATATGGGTAAATTGCTTGGTAAGTGATCATTGTTATGTTGGTTAATATGGTTTGAGATGCCGTTCGTAATACTGAACAGAATGGGCCACTCGAGTGTATGGGCCCACTTGGGCCAAATAGGGGTTTTGGGGCCATATGCACTGTGTTGATCATACAGACTATCTGAGTCATTTAACGCGATGTTAGACCTATTAAGATGTCGTATCAGGCATCGTGACTTCGAAACTTAGTAAAATGACAAAAAACCCCTAAGGGGTAAAATTACCATTTTACCCCTGACTGCCTAAAAGACTATTATACCCTTAAAGATAGATTCCCTGATAAATGTAAATGACAATATTTGTGTCTATTAATATACATGCTATATCTTATTATGTTGTATTATTCTGCATGGGGTTGGGTATGATTATGGAGGTAGTTTTGTAATAGTGGCTCTACCACGTAATTTTGTATAATGGCTTCACCATGTAACCTGTTTCTGGTGGCACTGCCATGATACTGTTATTAGTAGCATGGTTGTGTATTGGTGTACGAGCTGGGTGGGTCGAATTATTCCCCACATGGTGTGATGGGTTGGTACGGGTGGTGTGATGGCTGGATTTGGGTTGGGATTTTCATGCATACACTATTCTATTTTCTAAATAGGGCTAAGGCCCAGATTGATCTGTTTCTGAATAGGGCTTCAGCCCAGTCTACTCTGCATATCAGTTCTCTGTTATTTGTTGGGGAAGTTACACACTGAGTTCTCACAAACTCACATTTTAATTTAAATGTGTAGGTAACCCCCAGCCATAGGCAATTTGGAGTTGCAAGGGATTTGGGGTGGCCACATGACTTCTACTTCTAGACTTGGTTTTTATATAAATTTTCGTTTGGTTGTTTAATATGTAATAAGGCCATTATGGGGTTTTTGTTTAATTTTCTCTATTTTGAGCTATTTAATAATTTCAACTACTTAAGGAGTTAAACAAGTTCCAAACCTAACAACAAATAGTTTCATGTAATTCACACGAAATGTTTTCAAAAATGATAAATAAACAAAGAGTTTTCATAACTTCAAATAATCGATTTCATCAAATAAGATGATCTGATTTTTAACTTATAAAAATGGTTTAACTGGATTTTGTTTTAAGTCCAATTTGGAACGTGACTTCCATGTGGCACACCAGTTCTAGCCATAACATCTGGGCTGGGTTTGGGGTGTTACAACACTACTCCGTACCACCAACACACCATGTTAGGATATAATCGACCCACCTAGCCAATACACTAATATCGCAGCCAAGCTGTCAATATAGTATATGTGGCAAAGCCACCAGTACAGTACTACCTCCATATCAATATCCCAACCCCATGCAATATGTCATGTCACAATCTCAAACGTGAATGCAGAATGTCATGCTCAAAAAGAACAGTGAAATCATAACACAGATCAGTCATCTACCCTCGAGGGGTAAAATAGTTATTTTACCCTCTAAGGGTATTTTTGTCATTTCCATTAGAGTGGGTCTAGGCACACTTACTGACCCATTAGAAGGTCCATAGTCGTCTAGGGTGACTTGTGTAACCTCAACATGCATAACAGTGTGAATGGGCCCGAAGCCCATTATACAGCCCATGTGGGCCACATGCCCATGTGGCCCACTAAGCCCAGAAATGACCTTAGCCATGTGTACGACACAGCCAGGTCTAATATTTCCAACACATCCGTGAGATTTACCCGTGTGGGGGTATTTTGGTCATTTTACCCTACCGGGGTAATTCAGTCATTTTACCCTACGGGGGTAATTCAATCATTTTACCCTATGGGGGTAATTCAGTCATTTTACCTTATAGGGGTAATTCAATCATTTTACCATACAGTGGTAATTCGGTCATTTTACCCTACAAGGTAATTCAGTCATTTTACCCTACGGGGGTAATTCAGTCATTTTACCCTACGGGGGTAATTCGGTGATTTTACCCTTCGGGGTAATTCGGTCATTTTACCCTTCGGGGATAATTTGATCATTTTATCCTGCAGGGGTAATTCATTCATTTTACTCGAGGGTAATTCGGTCATTTTATAGTCTTACACCCATGTTTCGTGGGCTCGGTTCACCACACATGCGTTCGCATGCTCGTGTGGCATCAATCGCCAGTTTCCGCCTTTTTGGCTTTTGCCAATTTATAGAAACATAGTGTGAATACAGCACACTTTTCAGCTTTTTCACTGATTATCGATTACAAGGTATTCGTACACACCTGCTGTGATTTGAAACCCACCGTACTCCGATTACTCTTATAGCACAAGTCAACCGAAAACACCCCCTTAGTTCTAAGAATATGCAACAATCAACCTTGATCTCCACCTACATGAAAGTCAACCTTTTGTTAAAACCCAAAGTTACAATCACCTAATAATTATTTGTCCCAAACCACCTTGCAAACAGTATCGTACAAAAACGAACACCAAACACCTACCCGTACTTACCAATCTATCAACAGAATTGAGTGCCTTATGAAAGCATAAGAAAGCTAATTGAAGGGAATTTGAAATTTTCAGTATTCGGCTTAGAAAGAAACAAGTGCCAAACTTTGATCACTTCAACGCAATAATAGAAAACAACCACCGAATGGCTAGTAGTAAAAGAAGAAAAGAAACTCACCACAAGTCAGTAAAGAGTGAAAAGAAAATAGGAAAGGGAGAGCAGAAAAGATAATCCAGCATAATGATACCCCTAATGATAATCGGTAGTGAAAAGAAGATGTTAGGGGGAAATCTATTTCGACAGAGAGACAAAGAAAGGGAAAAAGAAAGGAGCAACCAAACCCTTCAACTGTCTGATCAAATGGCAATGCTGAAACCCTAAGAACAGGAGGAGAAGAGATGGAGTATTTAGCCAAATCACAAAAGAGAGTTGTTAAATCCAAACGAATCGAGAGAGAGGGAGAGAAGAGAAGAAAGCAAATTGGTAGACAAGGGATTAAAGGAAAAAGTAAAACCAAAGACAACACCAAAGCTGAAAGCCCGAAATCCCTAGCAGTATTTGGTATAGTAGCAAAAAGGCAGAAAATTGACAAAACCAAAGTGGAGAAGAAAACCCAAAAGGAGAAAAAGGCGAAAATCAGGAGCTAACAAACCCCTACCGAAATTTGAGTCAAAACTAGCTCCTATCTCAGTTCAATCTCCAAACAAGCATTAAAATTCTCCATGATATCCTCCTTGATTTACTCCTCCAACAACTCCATTCAAATTCCTCAAGACCCATTCAATTTAGAGTTCCAAACCAACTCCAATACTAGCCATCCCATGTAGCAAAACAAATACCTCTTTGTTCAAGATGTGACTCGAACACAAGACTCCTAGTAGCTGTAAACATGCCATTAACCACCTTTACCAGTAGGTTCCTTATGTCATACTTCACTCATAAATACATAAAAGATTCCATGCTAGGGGCATGGTTCCAGCTAACAAGAAAATAAAAAAAATTGCAAGAGCCAAGGCTCGAACCTCAAACCTCAAGAGTACTCCACACGTCCTTTACCACTTGACCAACAACTCCTCTATGTCATATTTTCAACGAAATTAATTTAAGAATCCTCTATCTAGAACCAAGGGCCTCATTTACTTAAAAATAAATTTTTTGCTAAAGCCCAGGTTTGAACCCAGGACTTCTCCAACACTTACAGAGCACATAACCACTGAAGCAAGTAGATATTTGTGTCACTTTCTTGCATAGATAAATACTTATGTGTAGTCTCCCCACTATTCCCATGCTCAAGGCCCAAATTCAGGGCATTACATTCTATGTTTTTCCAAAGTTTTCCTGAGTTATCAGCTTAGTCCAAAACCACTCCTATTGCATGTTTAGGGCTTCGTAGGCTCGTTTTAGGGACAATGTGATTTTATTTGATTTAGATATGTTTATGTATGAAAAATGTATGTAAAATGAACGTGTAATTGTGTAATAAGTTTAGTAATGCCTCTTAAGCCTATCTTGGTGATGGATACGGGTTAGGGGTGTTACAATTTTATTGGTATTAGAGCTACAGTTTAGTCGATTCTCAGACTAACGTAGCATGTGTGAGAGTCTAGCTATACATGCCATATATAACCAGTGATAGTGTGATGTCTCTTGATAGTTTAAAATGTTTTTTTTGTATAGTAAATGGATCCCGGTCGAGCTGTAGCTAACATTATTGAAAGTAATGCACCAGCCTATGTACATGGAGCCGTGCAATCTAAATTGAGGCCCATTACGGGTAGTCAGGGAGGAATGGTAAAAGAAGCCTTCTTCCGAATGATGAGTGAGTGGTTCATAAAGTTCGTTCAAATGAGTCCGGCTGTTCAACAACCTCCACTCCTGCCAATTCCTCAATCAATCCCCGTAGCGCCTCAAGTTACTAAACCTATATGTTTGAACAAGCTTTCTGTTGATAAGATTTGTAAATATGGGGCTAAAGAGTTCAGAGCTACAGTTGACTATGACCTTGAGAAAGCTGAGTTCTGGTTTGAAAATACAATCTAAGTATTTGATGAATTATCGTGTACACCCAAAGAATGTATTAAATGTGCTATATCGCTCCTAAGAGACTCTGCATATCAATGGTGGAATACTTTAACATTAGTGGTATCAAAAGAACGGGTTATGTGGGAATTCTTCCAATCTGAATTCAGAAAGAAATACATCAATTAGAAGTTTATCGATCAGAAACGTAAAGAGTTTCTTGAATTGAAATAGGGTCATATGTCTATGATAGAATACGAGCGAGAATTTGTGAGACTCAGTAATATGCTTGGGAATGTGTTCCAATAGAAGCTATTATGTGTAAAATATTTAAAGATGGATTGAATAAAGATATCAAATTGCTAGTCGAGATTCTAGAGTTGAATGAGTTCGTAGTACTTGTTGATCGTGCTTGTAAGGCTGAAAAATTGAGTAAAGAAAAGAGAAAGGTTAATTCTAAAGCTAGAGACTTGATAAGGAGATCGATAAGTAAATCCTATCATTCTGCATTAAATAAATTAAGAGACTCATATAGCCATCAGAATGCATCAGTGGGGTGTTCTAGCAGAGATCGTAAAAAGCAACATTCGAATTCTAAAGCTCAAGCCACCTCGATAGCAAGAGTCGGTAGTGCAAGATCCAATAGACCTGAATGTAGACAGTGTGGGAGACGACATCTTGGTGAATGTAGAATGAATTATCGGGCATGTTTTAAATGTGGTTCGCTGGATCATTTTATCAGAGATTGTCCAGAGATGGCTGAGAAAGACAGACTTTAGAATACAAGACCGAGTAACACGTCGACTAGAGGAAGACCACCTAAAAATGCTAGAAATGTGAGTGGTAGTTCAGGGGCGACAAAGGATTCTGCTGTGAGATCCAAAGCTAGATCACCTACCAGGCTTACGCTATTCGCGCTCGTGAAGAAGCGTCATCCCCAGATGTTATCACCAATATGTTCTCTCTCTATGACACTAATGTGATTGTAGGGATAGATCCTGAATCAACTCATGCATATATATGTGTGAATTTAGTGTTTAGTAAGAATTTGCCTGTTAAGTCTACTGAGTTCATGATTAAATAATTGAACACCTTAGGCAAATATGTCCTGGTTAACAAAGTTTACAAGAACTATCCTTTAATGACTCGGGGTTACTGTTTTCTGGCCGATTTGATGTTACTGTTTGATGAATTCAATGTAATTCTAGAATAGACTGGTTGACGTTGCATGATACAGTAGTGAATTGTAGACGAAAGACAATTGAATTGAAATGTCAGAATAATGAGACTCTTTGAATTGAATCAGATGATCTGAGTGGTTTACCAACTGTGATTTCATCGATGTCAGGTCAAAGATATGTGAGAAAAGGATGTGATGCTTATCTTCCATATGTACTTGATACAAAAGTATCTGAATCAAAGATTGAATCTGTAACAGTTGTTTTCGAGTATCCAGATATGTTTCCTGAAGAATTACAGGGTTTTCCACCAATTAGAGAGGTTGAATTTGCTATTGATTTAATGCCAGGAACTTCATCGATATCAATAGCTTCGTACAGAATGGCTCTGACAAAGTTGAAAGCTCAATTGCAAGAGTTACCTGAAAGAGGATTTGAACGATCAAGTTTCTCACCATGGGGTGCACCAGTATTGTTTGTAAAGAAGAAAGATGACACTATGAGAATGTGTATAGACTATTGACAGCTCAATAAAGTGACGATCAAGAATAAATACCCTCTGCCTTGAATATATTATTTATTTGATTAGCTACAAGGAGAACAATATTTTTAAAGATTGATTTGAGATCAGGCTATTACCAGTTGTGAATGAAAGATTCAGATGTGCCGAAGACTGCATTCAGAACTAGGTACGGACATTATGAATTTCTTGTTTTGCCTTTCAGATTAACTAACGCTCCTACAGTCTTTATGGATTTGATGAACCAGATTTTCAGACCATATTTAGATAGATTTGTTGACATATTTATTAACAATATTATGATCTATTCAAGAGATGAATCCGAACATGTCAAGCATTTGAGAATAGTGTTGCAAACCGTAAGAGACAAGCAATTGTTTGCTAAATTCAGCAAATGCGAATTTTGGCTCCAAGAGATTGGATTTCTGGGGCATGTTGTTTCAGTCAAAGGTAATAGAGTTAACCCAAGCAAGATTTCTGTAATTATAGATTGAAAATAACCGAGAATTGTATCTTAAGCCAGTAGTTTTCTGAGACTAAAAGGTTATTATCGATGTTTCGTGGAAGGATTCTCGATGATTGTAACACTGATGACATGATTATTTCAGAAATATGTAAAGTTTGAATGGTCCAAAAAATGTCAGTAGAGTTTCAAACAGTTGAAAGCACTATTAACCAAGGGACTGGTTTTAGTTTAGACTGAGTCAGGCAAAGAATTCGTAATTTTCAATGATGCGTCATTAAATGATTTGGTTTGTGCTTTGATGCAGGGAGGCAAAGTAATAGCTTATGCCTCTAGACAGTTGAAGCCGCATGAAAAAAATTATCCGACGCACGATTTAGAGTTGGCTGCAATTGTGTTTGCATTAAAAATTTGGCATCATCACTTGTTTAGTGAAAAGTGCCACATCTATACCGATCACTAGAGCTTAAAGTATTTAATGACTTAGAAAGACTTGAACTTGCGACAGCGAAAATGGCTCGAATTGTAAAAAAACTATGAATTAGTAATTAACTATCATTTGAGGACAACGAATGTAGTTGCAAACACATTAAGCAGAAGGTCTTTATTTGTTTTGAGAGCTATGAAAACCCAGTTAGCTTTGTCTAATGAAGGCTCGATTGTAGCTAAGTTGAAAGCTAGACTATTATTTATTCAGCAAATCTGTGACGCCCAGAAATTTGATAATAAAATGCAATCTAAATGAGTTTGGTGCAAGTTAACTCCTGATTCAGAATTTCAAATCAGATCTGATGATTGTTTGATGATTAGAGGTAGAATTTGTGTACCGAGAAATTCTGAGCTTATTCAGAAGATTCAAACGAAGCACACAGTAGTTGATTATTCGTACATCTGGAAAGCACTAAAATGTATAATGATTTGAAACAACTATATTAGTGGCATGGCATGAAGTGAGATATCTCTGAGTTTGTATTGAAATGTTTGATTTGTCAGGAAGTCAAAGCTAAACATCAAGTACTGTCAGGATTACTACAGTCTTAATGTTAACTGAGTGGAAATGAGATAGAGTGACTATGGATTTTGCATCGGGTTTGCCCCTGTCTTCTAAAAAGAAAGATGCAATCTGGGTTATAGTTGATAGATTGACGAAATCTACACATTTCATACCAGTACGTACAGACTTTTCACTCAATAGACTCGCTGAGTTGTATAACCCCAAGATTGTTAGATTGCATGAGGTGCATGTTTCTATTGTTTTGGATAGAGATCATAGATTCACATCACGATTTTGGAAGAAATTGCAAGAAGCTTTGGGTACAAAGTTGCGTTTTAGCACCACGTTTCATACCCAGACTGACAATCAATCTGAGAGAATTATTTAGATTCTTGAGGACATGTTGTGTTGTTGTGTTTTAGAGTTTGAAGACAGTTGGGAGAAATACTTATCGTTGATTGAATTACCTTATAATAACAGTTTTCAATCGAGTATTAAAATGGCACCATACAAAGCTCTACACGGGCGTAAATGTTGAACTCTATTGTACTAGACTGAGTTAAGTGAGAAAAAGATTCACGGGGTTGATTTGATTCGAGAGACTGAAGAAAAAGTGAAAGTAATTTGCGACAGTTTGAAAGTAGCTTCAGATCGACAAAAATCGTACACGAATTTGAAACGAAAGACATTCAGTTTCAGATTTGAGATAAAGTATTCTTGAAAGTGTTGCCATGGAAAAAAATAATTCGATTTGGCTGAAAAAGGAAATTAAGACTGTGATTCATCGAACCGTATGAGATTGTCAGCAAATTGGGCCAGTCACATATCGATTAGCACTACCGTTAAGTTAGAAATGATTCATAATGTATTCCACATATCGATGCTATGGCGATACCAATCAGACCCTTCACATATCATTTCTCCGACCGAAGTAGAGATTTAGTTAGATATGACGTATAATGAAGAACCGATTTGAATTCTAGTCATGAGATCAAAGAGATAAAAATAAAAGAATAGTGATAATGAAAGTCTTGTGGCATCGGCATAGGGTTGAAGAAGCTATGTTGGAAACTGAGGATGCTATGAGAAAACAGTACCCTAGCCTATTCACTTGTAAGATTTTCAAGGATGAAATCCCTAAGGGGGAGTTATAACAACCTATTTTTAGCTGAACCAAAACAGTTGTTTTGGAACCACAAATCCGATGTCAAAAAATTATTTTATTATTATTTTAAGTGTTTACAGCATAATAGCATGATTGTGTGAAAGTTTCGTGAAGTAATTTTATTGTTTGAATGCTCAATTTGATAAAAAGGACTAAATCGTGTAAAGCGTAAAAGTAGGTTTTAATAGCTAAAACTGTTTAATAGCTATGAAACATTAAGTAAAGGTCCTTAAATGGTAAATATACTATTGATAGTGATAGTGGACATTTATGGACATTATTAGGTGGAGTTTACATGCAATAGCAAAGGTTAATTTGGTAATTTGATTAATAAGTTAAAATAAATAAATCAAAAAACAATTTTTGTCTTAATGTCATCTTCTCCACCAATTTTATACAAAAAAAAAGAGCCATTTTTGAAGCTAAAACGTTCGGCCATTGTAGTTTAAGCATGTAAGTGATTTTTGATTCAGTTTTTAGTGATTTCTATGTTTTTTAGTTTGTTGCAGCTCAATCTAGTTAGCCATTATCTCTGATTTAAAAATTGTTAAACATTTAGGGTTTTACCATTGATGAATGTCTGTAACACCCCAACCCGGCTCAGACGTTATGGCCAAATCTGGTGGTGTCACATTGAAGGGTGACTTGTACCAATCGCGTGTAGTGGATAACTTTTCAAAACAATTGTCTGCTCGAGGTTCAAATAAGGGTTTAATTTCAAATCAGCTCTATTGGAAAAATATTTCAGTTTAAAATGGTTTTCTTTGGATGGTTGCATAATTTAAGAGTTTGGATGAGTTTATTTAGAAGCTTTGAATTTGTTAGTTAAAAATCTGAGTTTCCATATCTCATAAATTTACTTGTTAAATTACAGTGAAAGCTCATGTTTTAAGAAAATGTTTAGGTATTTGTGCAGGATTCAAAATGTTATCAGATTTGGAAAACGTGTTTAAATCGGTAGTCAACCAATTATGGAAATAATAAAACCAAATATAAAAATCCTACCGGAGATAACAGGCCTTATTACAGCCCAAGGAAAACAATTAAAAATAAAATAAAATAAATTAACAATTAAATTACTAATCAACTTGCAGTGTGGCCTCCTCCGAGTCCTTTCCTACGTCAAGCTGTCTACTGAGGGTCACCTGAAAAATTAAAGGATGGTGTGAGTTTTCAAAAACTCAGTGTGTACGGCCCTCGGTAAATATATTAATATGCAATAACATATTGGGCCTAAGCCCTATCAACATCGGTGGCCTTTGGGCCTTAGCCCACAGTGGCCTCAGTTGGGCCTGAGCCCATATCACATCAATATTGTATGTATGCAATGCTTCCATCCCAATCCAACCCTGCACTCCATTTTCCCTTCCAACCCTACACTCCTGTGGGGATATAAATATCAACCCACCTATCCCTACACTCCAGTAGTAGCACCGGTTGCGGCACTAACTCAATCGTTGCAGCAGATATACTAATCATATAATGGGCTTAAAAGCCACTAGTGGATCCACGATCGTCAATCGACTATGCGTGTAATATCCCAAATTAGGGCCTAATCGGAATAGTGGTTTTGTGACCATAAATCCGAGATAGAAATAATTATTTTATAATTATTTTGAGGTTTATGATATGATTGCACGATTGTGTGGAAATTTCATGAAATTCTATGCATAAAGTGCTTAATTTGAAATTAGGGGCTAAATCGAATAAGTTGCAAAATCTGCATTCTAGAATCTTTTAGTATGAAATTGCTTTGGAATATTAATTAGGAGGTCTTAAACAGAAATTTGACCAATTTCTAAGTTTATGGACAAAAATTGGACATGAATGGAATTTTTGAAAGTTTAGTAAGAAAGGGCATTTTGGTCATTTGGATATTAAATGAAATAAAATGGGAAAAACAACACAAAAATTAATCATCTTCTTCATATGTTGTTGCCAAATTTTTCTCTCCACCATAGCTAGGGTTTCAACACTTTTAAGCCTTGATTGTAAGTGATTTCCATGCCCGTTTTTAATGTTCTTTACATTTTTGAAATCCTCGTAGCTCGGTTTACCTATTTTTACCAATATTTTGAGCTAGGTTTTATATTTGGAAAAATACCCATAGGTGAAATTTGTGTATTTTGGTGTTTTATGATAGAATATGAGGGTTTAAATGATGCTAGACAACTTGTGCTACTCGGTTTTAAGTAAAAACGAGTAAAATGGCTTAATCGGTAAAAATATATTTTGTTCATAAGTGTATGTTATAGTAGAAATTTGAGCTTGCTAATGGTAAATAAATGATCAGCATGTCCTAAAACATAAGAATTTGAAATAAAATTTAATTTCCGAGCCTTGGGGCAAAAGTGTAAATATGCAAAAGTTTAGGGGTAAAATTGTAATTTTGTCAAAATTTGAATTAAGGACTATTTTGATAATGTGAGTATTAAATGAGCTAAATGTGCTATTTTAGATCAAGAAAAACGAGATTCAAGTCGTGAACGAGGGAAAAACAAAGTTGTCGAGGAATAGGCTCGATTCCAAATATTTTGCCATAAGGTAAGTTCATGTGTAAATAATGTAACATAATAGTTATTTTTAGGTTAATTGATGTTATTTATATGATATGCTGATTTTATCATGAAATATATGCTTTGTGGTTATTATCGAATAATATGCAAATTATTTGTGCTACTTGTTGAATATAAATTGCTACCGAGTATTGGTTTCGGTATTCTATGAAAGACGGCAAGGATATGTGATTGAGGAAAATCCCATTTGAACCTTAGGAATAGATTAGGATACAAGTGACATGTCACTAGGATGGTTGGACATCCGAACTCGTTGAGTTGAGTCTGAGTTCACTTATGGATGCAAATGTCCGAACTCGTTGAGTTGAGTCCGAGTTCGTGAGATGTAACTAGGCATCCGAACTCGTTGAGTTAAGTCCGAGTTCACTTATGGATGCGAATGCCCAAGCTTATTGAGTTGAGTCCGAATTCGCTTATGGGCGGGTTACATGGTCGTTTGATTACATATGTGGCACTTATGTGCAAACTATCCATGTATCCGAGCTATATTCCGATGTGTTCAACGGGTAAAATTCTAGTGAAATGGAAGAACACTCAAGATGCAAGTGTCATTTTGATAAGTGTTGTGAAATGGACACTTTGGACAGGTATGTACTTAACCCTCGGGTTGAAACTCGATACAACAACAATAATGTCGTAAGATGATAAATGATGATTAGAAATGTGATATTGTTTTGGTGATACCATGCTAGTGTTATTTGGTATAATTGATTTGTTATGTTACTTGTTATTTGCATGTAAACTTACTAAGCATTTATGCTTACTCCCTCCTTTCCATTCATTGTATTTTTGGACAAGCCAGCTTGGGAATCGGGATAGGTCGAAGGCTCGCTCACACTATCCGAAGAACTATTTTGGTAAAATGGCTTGTATGACTCTAATATGGCATATATAGCAATATACTTGTTTTGTGTAATTAATCTTGTGATATGGTTGTTGTTTGGTTGAGAAAATGCCTGATAATGATTAGTCCTTGGAATGGCTAATTTAGATCATGTAAGAGACCATGTATGTTCAAAGTGATAATAGTCCATGAATATTTATAGAAAAGTGAAATTTGTCATAAAACAGAATATTGTAACAGCAGTGACTTGAGTTTGAAAAATCACTAAAAATAGTAGAAACATAATTAGGTGATGAATTAAATATGAAATTGAATCTTATTGTGTCTACTTTCATATGGAAGAAGAAAAATAGGTAAATGAGCTATATGTTGTGAGATATTTAAGTTTTAGTGAAATAGCACTAGAGCAATTTCTAGATCCCCTGTTCCAACTTTGGAAATTCACCCTAAATTGTAAAAAACTAATTAGGAGATGTACTTTATATTTTCAGAATCCTTATTGAGTCTAGTTTTAAGAGAAACAAACGGCATAGTCACATGAATTTTTTACAGAGAGAAAAGTGGTTCGTGGTAAGCAGAGGTTAGTGCAGTCCAGTTCTAAAACAGGGGTAACTTTAACTAATAAACTGTACTAATTGGCCCAACCAAAAATTCTATAAAAAAAATTAGTAAATATATAAATTAATCTAGATTCAGGTAAATTTTACGGATCTTGATTTCGAGTTTCATAACTCGAGATATGATTTTGTTTGTAACCGTGACTCAGATAGACAGCAGGTTGCGAATGTAGAAATAAAGGATTCAAAGTTAATGGTAAATTATGTTCAGTAACACCTCAAGCTCGACTTCGACGACGGTCTCGGGCGTGGGGGCGTTACAATGCGATCCTCACATATCTTCCTCCGTATCATAAACCCACCTAAATGCAACGTACATCATATGAATACAACACATACATTTTTACATACTTAGCACCTAGGGGTATTTTAGTCATTTGTGCATTTAGGGTAATTTTTACCAATCATATCACATCGTGGGCTTAAGTGCACACAATGACCCATTAACACCTTACTATCATTCAATGCATTTTAATCCAATTTCATTAGGGTTACTAGGTCATTAGGGCCCAAAAGCCCGTTTCATAGCCCAAGTAGGGCTCGTACACTTATTTGGCCCAATAGGCCCAATTCTACCAAGAATCATGTAATTAACCTAACCGGCTCGTCAGATGCTACGAGTCTATCAACTTTACTCATGATGGGCCTGTAACATCCCGAAATAGGGCCTAAACGGAATGGTGGTTGTGAAACCACGAATCCGAGATAGAAAAGTTTATTCCTATTAATTTTTATGATTTACCGAGTGATTAGATGTATGTGTTAAAGTATTGATAGAAATTTTTATGAATTGCATGACTAATTTGCCTATTAGGGCTTAATTGCAAAAGTTGATAAATATGAGTTCTAGATGTTAAAGGATTTAATTGAAGAGCATAATTGAAGTAGAGGTCCTTAAATGGAATTATACCATTAGGTTTCAAGGACAAAAATGGACATACATAGGTAGAAATAACCAAAGTTTTTAATGAAGGGTATTTTAGTCATTTGGTAATTAAAAGATTAAAAAAAGGGAAAAAGATGGCAAAATATGTCCATCTTCTTCATTAGCACGAAATTTCAAGGGTTCTCCATAGCTAGGGTTTGTTTCAAGCTTCCAAGCTCCATAGTAAGTGATTCCAAGCCCTGTTTTTAATGTTCTTTACATTTTCTGCGTCCCGGTAACTTGATTTAGCTTATTCTAGCAATAATTTAACCTAGGGTTCATATTTGGAAAAATACCCATAGGTGAAAAGTGTTTATTTTGATGTTTTATGATAGAATATGAGGTTTTAAATTATGCTAGACAACTTGTGCTTCTCGATTTTAAGTAAAAAGGAGTAAAAGGGCTTAATCGGTAAAAATACCTATTGTTGATAAGTACATGTTATAGTGGTAATTTGAGGTTGTTGTTGGTAAATAAATGATCAGCATGTCCTAAACCATAAGAATTAGGGAAAAAGTTTAATTTTCGAGCTTTGGGGCAAAAGTATAAATATGTAAAAGTTTAGGGGCAAAATCATAATTTTGCCAAAGTTAGAGTTAAAGATTATTTTGATAAATGTAGGTATTAAATAAGCTAAATTTGCTAATTATAGATCAAGAAGAATGAAATTTAGGGATAGATCGAGGAAAGAAAAAGGTAGAAGATTAAGTTGTCAAGTCGATCGCATTTTGCACAGAGGTAAGTTTACGGTAAATAAATGCAATATTTCAATATTTTATATTAATTTTGTTAATTTCCAGCATATATACATTTATTTTATGAGAATATTCCAAGTTGAATTAAAGATGAGATAACAGAGAAAAGGTATAAGAAAACCCGTTTGAACCTTGGGAATGTATGGGATACGGAATGTCATGACATTTCGGGTTGAGACAGTTGAAGAACATCCCATGTAAGTCCATATCAGACATATGGCATTGGCAGGTTGAGACAGTTGAGGAACATCCCATGTAAGTCCATATCAGATATATGGCTTTGGCAGGACAGGGAACATCCAATGTAAGACCATGTCTAGAGCATGGCATTGGCAGGCTATTATCAGGCAGGAAAACCCAAGTATCCTTAGTATTCCAAACAGTTTAATGGGCTAATATATAGGTTATGTTACGAGAAGGTTCAGGTAAAAGAATGATAAACAGGAAAGTTAAAGAGTAAGTGGAGAAATATAATAAAGATTTAGTTGTTGATGGTGAATGTTGTTATTTATTTACTTGTAAACTTACTAAGCATTGTAGCTTACTCCTTTCCTTTTCTCTCTTTAATAGAGTAGTCGAGCCAACCCAGGAATCAAAAGGACGTCGGAGCTCATTTCACACTATCAAAGGCTATCTCGGTATTTTGTCGTTTGAAATGTTTTGGGTTATGGCATGTATAGGGACTTAGTCATTATGGTGTGTATGTCCTTATGGTATGACTAAAGAATGGTATGTGAATGTTTGATGATGGTTAGCTATTGAAATGGCTAAGTAAGAACATGTATGGATGTTATGTATCCTTAAATGTTAGTTTATGTAAAGAAATGATGGAGGAGGAAAAAGTTGGCCATGGAACAGATCTATAACAGCAACAGTGACGTGAATGTGAAAAATCACTAAAAATTGTAGGAATGGAATTAGATGGTGAATGAGATATAGAATTAAAGCTTATTGAGTCTATTTTCATAGAAAAGAAACAGGCAAGCAAAGGAAGTCCGTATTGTGAGATATTTAAATTCTTGTGAGACTGGTTTAGAGGGATTTTGTGATCCCTTTGTTTTGATTTTAAAAATTCACTAAAAATTCTATAAACAGAATTATGATTCATACTTTATATGTATAAACTCCTTTGTGAGCCTATTTTCATTAGAGACAAGCTAAATCATGATATGAAAATAGTACTAAGAGATAATTGATTTTAAGTAAGGAGAGTTCAGAATAGTAGGATTGTGAAACAGGGGAAACTTTAACTAATAAACTGTACTAATTGGCTAAACTAAAAATTCTATAAAAAAAATTAGTAAGAAGGTATATGAGTCTAGTCTTAGGGAAAATTTACGGAATTGAATTTCGAGTTCCGTAACTCGAGTTATGATTTATTTACTGACTGTGATGCAGTTGGACAGTTTTATAAGGAACAGAGAAATAATTTATTTTGGTTCGTTTAAGTAATCGAAATTTTTTGTGTTGATCTCGGTTTGGCCCCAAACCATTTTAATAGCATGATTTAGGGTCTCGATGACCCTTCTTAGGGACTTATTGAATGAATGAAAATAAATTAATTTTTTTAAAGCAAATTTTTATGCCCGATTGAGTAAGTTAAGTCCGGTAACGCCTCGTGCTCGACTCCGGCGATGGTCTCGGTAAGGGGTGTTACAGGGCCTACAGCCTATCGGGCCTATTTGGCCCATTTCAGCCTATTTGGCCAAAAAGTGGCCCGAGACCATGAGATCGCTCCCAAGGCCTCGGTCGTCGTATGGAAATCTCCATATGAGTGTTCGCACGCTCGTGTGGTTACCGGTGCCAACCTTTTGACTTTTCAGCTTTTCAGCATTCCTACTTTTTGGGATTTCGGATTTTGTCGATTTGTGTGTACGGTGTATGTAAACACCTTATTGAAGTGAAGCGTCATAGCTCACACACTTAGAACCTATATTTCATTTAGAGAACTCGATTAGCCACTTACAAGATCTAACAATTTCCAATACAGAAACCGAACCGAAGACAAACACTTACCTCAATCGAATCGACTTACACCCCCTTAAGACACTTGGTTTCGAAATGATCTCCCCTCCTTATGGTTGTATCCTTCACTAGTTGACTCAGAGATATATAGATTCGATGAGAAGAGAATGATTAGATAAGCCATTCGGCCTTCACTAAAGCACAGGAGGAACAAGAATGAATAAGTACTTATCAGAACTTGACCTTTGATCCTGCGGTCTAGATAGCTTAAAGGTGAGATTCGGCTTCTAAGAATCGAATGAGAGTAGTAGACGACAAGAATGGATTTGAGATGGAGGAGAAGCAACAATAAGTCGGCAAACAAGGAAATAGGGATAGCATTCGACTTTTGGGAGTAGAAAAAGAAAATAGATCAGCCTTTAACACAACCAATTGTAGGAGTGTAGATCTAGATCTAAGAAACAAAATAGTCGTTTTGGGCTATTAGAGAACAAGTAAAGAATCGACACAAGAAAGAAGGCTTGAAAGCAATTGTTCAGCTATAAGGTGATACGAGAGGGAGTAGAGAAAAGAAGGGAAAATTTTAGTACCAATTCAAGAGAGTTTTGAGAGGATTCGGCTTTTAAAGATTGAGAAGATGAGTATGTGAAGGAAACAACAATGCTCTCTTATCGAATAAAGAAAGAAATAACCCAAAAAACCAAAACACACAAATGCCGAAAGCAAAAAGGCCAAGATAATTCGGCTACACCCCTAAAAATGACCAAATCGGCACTCAACCCCTACCCAAGCCGATTTCTCCCTTCCCCTAAAGTCCCATTTCGGCTCCACTTCATCCAACAACCCAATCCCTAAGTTTTCTCCAAGATTTCCTCCTCTTATCACTCCTTGAATCTCCCCTTTGGCCACTTCAAACTCCAACCTTTAGAGTTCCACTCCATGTCCACCACTGGCTATCCAAATTTGCAAAATAAATACTCATCCACACCTCTTGCCAACACTCGAACCGTGGACCTCCTTGTCTCCACTATGGTGTCACCCCCATACTCCCAAAGTGGCGCTACCTTGCCACTAGGCTAGAAGCCTTTTTGTGTCCTACTTCTCATTTATTTATTTAAAAGGCCTAGCTCCTAAGGTCAGGGTTCCACTACGGCCAAAAATCAAATTTTTCCTATGGTCTAACTTAAACCCGAGACTTCAAAGAAACCCTACAAAACCCAAAATCAACACCCTACCAATTCCCATCATGCAAACAAAGCTTCACCACACAAAATTAAAAGTTTTGGGATTTTTGGGGCGTTATGACTCTACCCCCTAAAAGAAATTTTGGCCTCGAAATTTATCTGATTGAAACAACTGAGGGTATTGACGCCGCATCACCTCTTCTAATTCCCACATTGCCTCCTCGGCATTGTGGTTACGCTAAAGCACCCTGTAGTATCCCGAATTAGGGCCTAATCGAAATAGTGGTTTTGTGACCACAAATCTGAGATAGAAATAATTATTTTATAATTATTTTGAGGTTTATGATATGATTGCATGATTGTGTGAAACATTCGTGAAGAAATTCTATGCGTAAAGTGCTTAATTTGAAATTAGGGACTACATCGAATAAGTTGCAAAACTTGCATTCTAGAAGCTTTTATATGAAATTGCTTTGGAATATTAATTAGAGGGTCTTAAATAGAAATTTGACCAATTTCTAAAATTTTGGACAAAAATGGGCTTGTACATGAAAATTTTCAAAGAAAGGCATTAAGGGTATTTTGGTCATTTGGTAATTAAAATGAATTAAAAGGGAAATTAAGGCCAAATTGTGTTCATCTTCTTCAAGCTTTGGCCAAACCTTACCTCTCTCCATAGCTAGGGTTTCTTCAACTTCCAAACTTCCTAGTAAGTGCATCCAAGCCCCGTTTTTATTGATTTTTACGTTTTTGGAATCCCGCTAGCTCGATTTAGCTTATGCTAGCAATAATTCAACCTAGGGTTCATATTTGGAAAAATACCCATAGGTGAAATTTGTTTATTTTGGTGTTTTATGATAGAATATGAGGTTTTGAATTATGCTAGACAACTTATGCTACTCGGTTTTAAGTGAAAACGAGTAAAACGGCTTAATCGGTAAAAATACCTATTGTTCATAAGTGCATGTTATAGTGGAAATTTGAGGTTGCTGTTAGTAAATAAATGATCAGCATGTCCTAAAACATAAGAATTTGGGATAAAGTTTAATTTTCGAGCTTTGGGGCAAAAGTGTAAATATGTAAAATTTTAGGGGCAAATTCATAATTTTTACAAAGTTAGAGTTAAGGACCGTTTTGATAAATGTGAGTATTAAATAATCTAAATGTGTTATTTTAGATCAAGAGAAACAAGATTCGAGTCGTGATCCAGGGAAAAACAAACATTACGAAGAATAGACTCGTTTTCTAACATTTTGTACCAAGGTAAGTTCATGTGTAAATAAGGTAACATAGTTGTTATTTCAAGTAATTTAGTGTTATTTATATGATTTGGTACTCATTATCATGAAATATTATGCTTTGTGATTTATTATTTATTGACATGCAAAGTATGTGATTAGCTTGATAAGCATGAAATGCTAGCGAGTGTTGGTTCCGACATTTCGAGGAAGACGACCAAAAATGTAAATTTAGAGGAAAATCCCATTTGAACCTTGGGAATAGATTAGGATACAAGTGAGATGTCACTAGGATGATTGAGTTCTGAGCTCGTTGAGTTGAGTCCGAGTTTGTGAGATGTAACTAGGCATCCGAGCTCGTTGAGTTGAGTCCGAGTTCACTTATGGATGCGAACGCCCGAGCTCGTTGAGTTGAGTCCAAGTTCGCTTATGGGCGGGTTACATGGTAGCTTGGCTACTTAAATTCCGTAGGCTATTGAGTTTGTCTAGCTACGGACATGACACTTATGTGGATGCGATTGGTGTATCCGAGTTATATTCTGATGTGTTCAACGGGTAGATTTTTAAATGAATAATGAGAACTCCTAAATGAACGAGGTGTGTTGAAAAGTATGGTGAAAGAGGAAATTGAACAGGTATGATTTTAAACCTCAAGTTGAGAACTTGGTAAGATAAGATTGTGGTAAGATAGTAAGTATACTTGTGCCATGAATGTTTTGATGATACTTATGCAATTGGCGTTTATGTTGATTTGCATAGTTATGTTACTTGTTATTTACATGTGAATTTACTAAGCATTTATGATTACTCCCTCATTTTCATTCATTGTAGTTTTGACAAGCCAGCTTGGAAGTCGGGAAGGGTCGAAGGAACGATCACACTATCCTGAACAATTTGGTATAATGGCTTGTATTTTGAATATGGCATGTATAGCATAATAATCATTTTGTGTAAATAATCATATGATATGGTGATGGTTAGGATGGCAATGTTTAGAAATGTTTAGTCATTGGTATGGTCAATCTAGATCATATTTGGTGTCATATATGTTTAATGTGCTACTTAGTTCATGAAAATCCACAAAAAAGTGAACTTTGTTATAAAACAGAATTTTACAGCGGCAATGACGTGAGTTTGAAAATTTACTAAAAATAGTAGAGATAGAATTAAATGGTTAATAAGATATAAATTTGAATCTTATTGTGTCTATTTTCATACGGAAGAAACAAAAGAGGTAAAGGAGTTGTATTTTATGAGATATTTGGGTTTTGGTGGAACAGGGTCAGAGCGATTTCTGAATCTCCTGTTCTGAATTTAGAAATTCACAAAAAATTGTACAAAAATAATTAGAAGTCATGCTTTATATGGAAATATTCCTTATTGAGTTTGGTTTTAAGAGAAACAAACTACATAGCCTTTTGAACTATGTACAAAGAGAAAAATGGTTCCTAGTGAACAGGGGTCATAGCAGTCAAACTCTGTAACAGGGTAAACTTTAACTAATAAACTGTACTAATTGGCCCAACCAAAAATTCTAGAAAAACTTTAGTAGATAGATATATAAGTCTAGTTTTAGGGAAAATTTACGGATCTTAATTTTGAGTTTTGGAACGTGAGATATGATTTTTTTAGCGATTGTAATGAAGATTGACAGCTTATTACGAATGTTGGAATAAATGATTTAAAATTCTTTAAGTGATAAATTAAGTTTGGTAACACCTCAAGCTCGACTCCGGTGATGGTCTCGGGTAAGAGGGCGTTACATTTGGTGGTATCAGAGCAGGTTTAGTCAGTTCTCAGACTAACATGTTGTATGTTCGGGTTTTGCTATACATGTCATATATATATATATTGTGATAGTGTGACGACTTCTAACCTTTTAAATGATTTTTTTTATAGTAAATGTATCCCGATCCAGCTGTGGCTAATGACGTAGAGAGTACTGCACCAGCTCCGACTGAAGGGGCAGTGCCGACTGAAAATCCACCTCCTACTGTTGGTCAAGGAGGAGGAGAAGGGGCTCGAGAAGCCTTTCTCTAGATGATGAATGCATGGTACACTGAGTTCGTTCGTACGAACCCGAATGCACAACCTCCCCCACCTCCCCCGATTTCTCAACCTGTACCCCCGATGCCTCAAGGTATGGATCTGATGAAATTACATAGAACTCCAGTTAACAGAATTCGCAAGCAAGGGGCTGAAGGATTCAGGGCAAATGCCGATGATAATGCTGAGAAAGCAGAGTTTTGGCTTGAGAATTCTATTCGGGTATTTGATGAATTGTCTTGCACACCTGAAGAATGCTTGAAATGTGCTATATCTTTGCTGAGGGATTCAGCCTATAATTGGTGGAAGACATAGGTTTCTGTGTACCGAAAGAGAAAGTGACTTGGGAGTTCTTTCAAGAAGAATTTCAGAAGAAATACATCGGTGAAAGATTTGTTGATCAGAAGCGTAAAGAGTTTCTTAAGTTGAAGCAAGGCAACATGACAGTTACTGAATACGAAAGGGAGTTCATCAGGTTGAGTAAGTATGCTAGATAATATGTTCCTACAGAGGCTAAAATGTGCAGACGATTTGAAGATGGACTCAATGAAGACATCAAAGTATATGTTGGGATTCTTGAATTAAAAGAAATAGTAGTACTTGTTGATCAGGCTTGCAAGGCTAAAGAACTACTTAAAGAGAAGAAAAAAGTAGAGGCTGAGACTAGAAATTGGAAGAAAAGATCGATGAGCAGTTCATTCTCACAGCAATCTAGAAAATCTAGAAATATGAATCCTCGTTCTCAAGTTTTGACCGGACAATCATATAGAAATTATAAGAAGCAAAATGTGAGTTCTAAATCTCAGACTACTTCTGTGGCTAGTGTGGGGAATTCGAGATTTGTTAAGCCCGAGTGCCAGCGGTGTGGTAGAAATCATTTTGGCCCATGTAGAGCAAATGAATGTTTTTGGTGTGGTTCTCTGGATCATTTTATTATAAACTGCCCAGAGAAAATTGAGAAAGAAAAATTTCAGAGTACAAAAACTAGTGGCGCAGACTCAAGAGGAAGGTATTCGAGAAAAGCTGGAAATGAAGCAAGCAGCAATAATGTAGTAAGAGATCCAGCCGTTAAACCTGAAACAAGAGCTCCGGCTAGAACTTATGCCATAAAGGCATGTGAAGATGCTTCATCACCGGATGTGATTACTGGTATATTTTCTCTTTATGGTGTTAGTGTTACTGCTTTGATTGATCCCGGTTCTACTCATTCATATGTGTGCATGAAATTGGTGTCTAGTATGAATATACCTGTTGAGTACACAGAATTTATGATTAGAGTGTCGAATCCATTAGGCAAATGCATGATAGTTGATAAAGTATGCAAGAAATGTCCTTTAATGATTCGGGATTATTATTTTCCAGCCGACTTGATGTTGTTGCCGTTTGATGAATTTGATGTTATCTTGGGTATGGATTGGTTGACATTGCATGATGCTATAGTAAATTGCAAACAAAAAGTTATTGAATTAAAGTGTGAAAATGGTGAAATTCTACGGATTGAACTAGACAAATCAGAGGCATTATCTAGTGTGATTTCTTCGGTGTCGGCTTAGAGATATTTGAGGAAGGGTTATGAAGCTTATTTGGCGTATGTGCTAAATACAAAAGAAATTGAAAAGAAAGTTGAATCGGTACCGATTGTGTGTGAGTTCGCGGATGTATTTCTAGAAGAGTTGCTGGGTTTGCCTCCAGTCAGGGAAGTAGAATTTGGTATTGAGTTGATACCGGGAACAGCTCCGATTTCGATTGCTTCGTATATAATGGCACCAGCAGAGTTGAAAGAATTAAAGTCGCAGTTGCAAGAGTTGATTGACAAACGCTTTGTGAGATCGAGTTTTTCGCCTTGGGGTGCTCCTGTATTATTTGTGAAAAAGAAAGATGGTTTTATGAGATTGTGTGTAGACTATCGGCAACTAAACAAGGTGACAATCAAGAACAAGTATCTGTTGCCGAGAATTGATGATTTGTTTGATCAGCTGAAAGGAGCGACTTGGTTTTCAAAGATTGACTTGAGGCCTGGGTACTACCAGCTGCGATTAAAAGAGTCAGATGTGCCTAAAACTGCTTTTAGAACAAGGTACGGTCATTATGAATTTTTAGTTATGCCATTCGGGTTAACAAATGCTCCTGCTGTGTTTACGGATTTGATGAATCGCATCTTTCGGCCATACTTGGACAAATTTGTTATGGTATTTATAGATGATATCTTGATTTATTCGAAAGATGAGATAGAGCATGCTAAGCACTTGAAGATAGTTTTGCTAACTTTGAGAGATAAGCAGTTATATGCCAAATTTAGTAAAAGTGAATTTTGGCTTCGGGAAGTTGGATTTTTGGGTCATATTATTTCAGGTGATGGTATACGGGTTGATCCCAATAAAATTTTCGCTATTATTGATTGGAAACCACCAAAGAATGTAACTGAGGTTAGAAGTTTCTTGGGGCTAGCTGGGTATTATTAGCGGTTTGTAAATGGATTTTTTATAATTGCTGCTCCTATGACCAGACTACTCCGAAAGGATGTTAAATTTGAGTGGATAGAAGAATGTCAACAGAGCTTTGAGAAATTGAAAAAGTTATTAACTGAAGCACCAGTGTTGGTACAACCCGAGTCAGGTAAAGAATTTGTGGTGTATAGTGATGCTTCTCGAAATGGCTTGGGATGTGTACTTATGCAAGAAGGAAAGGTTGTGGCTTATGCTTCGAGGCAGTTAAAATCTCACAAACGGAATTATCCAACTCATGATTTGGAACTGGCTGCTATAGTGTTTGCTTTGAAGATTTGGTGCCATTATCTATATGGTGAAAAGTGCCGAGTATATACCGACCACAAAAGTCTTAAGTACTTGATGTCACAAAGAGATTTGAATTTGAGACAGCGAAGATTGTTAGAATTGTTGAAAGATTACGAGCTTGTGATTAACTACCATCAGGGAAAAGCAAATGTGGTTGCTGATGCCTTGAGTAGAAAATTGTTGTTTACTTTGAGAGCTATGAATACTCAGTTGAAGGTGCCCAATGATGGTTCAATTTTAGTAAAATTAATAGCAAGACCGATGTTTTTACAAGAGATTTTTGAAGCTCAGAAAAACGACAAAGATTTGCAAGCCAAGTGGAGGCAATGTGAGTTTGATACAGGATCAGATTTCAGAATCGGTTCTGATGGTTGTTTGAGGTTTAAAGATCGAATTTGTGTACCAAAGAATGAGGAATTGATTCAAAAGATATTGCATAAGGCACATAATGGTTGTTTGTCGATTCATCTAGGCAGTAAGAAAATGTATAATGACTTGAAGAAAATGTATTGGTGGAACGGAATGAAAAGAGATATATCTGAGTTTGTATCGAAATGCCTAATTTGTCAACAAGTAAAAGTTGAACACCAAGTGCCTTCGGGACTACTTCAGCCTATCATGGTTCCCGAATGGAAATGGGATCGAATTACTATGGATTTTGTATCAAGGTTGCCGTTAACTCCAGGAAGAAAGATGCCGTCTGGGTAATAGTTGACAGATTGACTAAATCGGCTCATTTTATTCCGGTACGTACGGATTATTCTCTTAATAAGTTGCTAAATTGTATATCAGTGAAATTGTTAGACTTCACGGAGTACCTTTGTCAATCATTTCGGATAGAGATCCGAGATTTACTTCGCGGTTTTGGCAAAAGTTGCAAGAGGCATTAGGTACGAAGTTAAATTTCAGCACTGTTTTCCATCCACAAACTGATGGACAATCAGAGAGAGTAATTCAGATTCTTGAAGACATGCTCAGATGTTGCGTATTGGAATTTCAAGGAAAGTTGGGAAAGATACTTACCATTGGTGGAGTTTTCTTACAATAACAATTATTAGACGAGCTTGAAGATGGCACCTTATGAAGCATTGTACAGTTGCAAGTGTCGGACGCCATTGTATTGGAATGAACTCAAAGAAAATCAGATTTATGGAGTTGATCTAATAAAAGAAACTGAAGAAAAAGTGAAAGTGATTCAAGATTGTTTGAAAGCTGCTTCGAACAGACATAAATCTTATGCAAATTTGAAACGAAAAGAAATTGAGTTTCAAGTTGGTGATAAGGTATTTTTAAAATTGTCTCCATGGAAGAAAGTTCTTAGATTTGGAAGGAAAGGCAAGTTGAGTCCGCATTTTATCGGACCGTATGAAATAATTGAAAGAGTTGGACCGGGAGCCTATTGGTTAGCATTGCCATCTGAATTAGAGAAGATTCATGATGTGTTCCACGTATCCATGCTACGTCGGTACCATTCAGATCCTTCACATGTAATTTCATCGACATAAATTGAGCTACAATCGGATATGACGTACGAAGAAGAACCAATTAAGATTTTAGCTCGGGAAGTCAAGCAACTAAGAAATAAAAATGTCACCCTTGTGAAAGTATTATGGCAAAAGCACGGGGTAGAAGAGACTACATGGAAACCTGAGGAAACTATGAGGAATCAATACCCACATCTGTTTATCGGTAAGATTTTCGAGGACGAAAATCCCCAAAGGGGAGAGAGTTGTAATATCCCAAATTAGGGCCTAATCGAAATAGTGGTTTTGTGACCACAAATCTGAGATAGAAATAATTATTTTATAATTATTTTGAGGTTTATGATATGATTGCATGATTGTGTGAAAATTTCGTGAAGAAATTCTATGCGTAAAGTGCTTAATTTGAAATTAGGGACTAAATCGAATAAGTTACAAAACTTGCATTCTAGAAGCTTTTAGTATGAAATTGCTTTGGAATATTAATTAGAGGGTCTTAAATAGAAATTTGACCAATTTCTAAAATTTTGGACAAAAATGGGCTTGTACATGAAAATTTTCAAAGAAATGCATTAAGGGTATTTTGGTCATTTGGTAATTAAAATGAATTAAAAGGGAAATTAAGGCCAAATTGTGTTCATCTTCTTCAAGCTTTGGCCAAACCTTACCTCTCTCCATATCTAGGGTTTCTTCAACTTCCAAGCTTCATACTAAGTGCATCCAAGCCCCGTTTTTATTGATTTTTACATTTTTGGAATCCCGCTAGCTCGATTTAGCTTATGTTAGCAATAATTCAACCTAGGGTTCATATTTGGAAAAATACCCATAGGTTAAATTTGTTTATTTTGGTGTTTTATGATAGAATATGAGGTTTTGAATTATGCTAGACAACTTGTGCTACTCGGTTTTAAGTGAAAACGAGTAAAACGGCTTAATCGGTAAAAATACATATTGTTCATAAGTGCATGTTATAGTGGGAATTTGAGGTTGCTGTTAGTAAATAAATGATCAGCATGTCCTAAAACATAAAAATTTGGGATAAATTTTAATTTCCGAGCTTTGGGGTAAAAGTGTAAATATGTAAAAGTTTAGGGGCAAATTCATAATTTTTACAAAGTTAGAGTTAAGGACCATTTTGATAAATGTGAGTATTAAATAATCTAAATGTGTTATTTTAGATCAAGAGAAACAAGATTCGAGTCGTGATCCAGGGAAAAACAAACTTTACGAGGAATAGACTCGATTTCTAACATTTTCTACCAGGGTAAGTTCATGTGTAAATAAGGTAACATAGTTGTTATTTCAAGTAATTTAGTGTTATTTATATGATTTGGTACTCATTATCATGAAATATTATGCTTTGTGATTTATTATTTATTGACATGCAAAGTATGTGATTAGCTTGATAAGCATGACATGCTAGCGAGTGTTGGTTTCGACATTTCGAGGAAGACGACCAAAAATGTAAATTTAGAGGAAAATCCCATTTGAACCTTGGGAATAGATTAGGATACAAGTGAGATGTCACTAGGATGATTGAGTTCCGAGCTCCTTGAGTTGAGTTCGAGTTCGTGAGATGTAACTAGGCATCCGGGTTCGTTGAGTTGAGTCCGAGTTCACTTATGGATGCGAACGCCTGAGCTCGTTGAGTTGAGTCCGAGTTTGCTTGTGGGCGGGTTACCTGGTAGCTTGGCTACTTAAATTCCATAGGCTATTGAGTTTGTCTAGCTACGGACATGACACTTATGTGGATGAGATTTGTGTATCCGAGTTATATTCCGATGTGTTCAACGGGTAGATTTTTAAATGAATAATGAGAACTCCTAAATGAACGAGGTGTGTTGGAAAGTATGGTGAAAGAGGAAATTGAACAGGTATGATCTTAAACCGCGAGTTGAGAACTTGGAAAGATAAGATTGTGGTAATATAGTAAGTATACTTGTGCCATGAATGTTTTGATGAACTTATGCAATTGGTGTTTATGTTGATTTGCATAGTTATGTTGCTTGTTATTTACATGTGAATTTACTAAGCATTTATGCTTACTCCCTCCTTTTCATTCATTGTAGTTTTGACAAGCCAGCTTGGAAGTCGGGAAGGGTCGAAGGAACGATCACACTATCCTGAACAATTTGGTATAATGGCTTGTATTTTGAATATGGCATGTATAGCATAATAATCATTTTGTGTAAATAATCATATGGTATGGTGATGGTTAGGATGGAAATGTTTAGAAATGATTAGTCATTGGTATGGTCAATCTAGATCATATTTGGTGTCATGTATGTTTAATGTGCTACTTAGTTCATGAAAATCCACAAAAAGGTGAACTTTGTTATAACAGCATTTTACAGCAGCAATGACGTGCGTTTGAAAATTTACTAAAAATAGTATAGATAGAATTAAGTGGTGAATAATATATAAAATTGAATCTTATTGTGTCTATTTTCATATGGAAGAAACAAAAGAGGTAAAGGAGTTGTATTTTATGAGATATTTGGGTTTTGGTGGAACAGGGTCAGAGCAATTTTTGAATCCCCTGTTCTTAAGTTAGAAATTCACCAAAAATTGTACAAAAATAATTAGAAGACATGCTTTATATGTAAAGATTCCTTATTGAGTCTGGTTTTAATAGAAACAAACGGCATAGCCTTTTGAACTCTGTACAAAGAGAAAAGTGGTTCCTAGTGAACAGGGGTCATAGCAGTCGAACTCTATAACATGGTAAACTTTAACGAATAAATTGTACTAATTGACCCAACCAAATTCTAGAAAAACGTTAGTAGATAGATATATGAGTCTAGTTTTAGGGAAAATTGACAGATCTTAATTTCGAGTTTCAGAACTTGGGATATGATTTTTTTAGCGACTGTAACGCAGATTGATAGCTTATTACGAATGTTAGAATAAATGATTTAAAATTCTTTAAGTGATAAATTAAGTTTGGTAACACCTCAAGCTCGACTCCGGCAACGGTCTACACACCTACTTGCCCTTTCGTCCAAATCTTAATACCTTCTTCCAAGGGGAAACCTTAAGAAATACCAAGTCTCCCACAACATACTCAATCTCCTGCCGCTTAAGGTCAGCATATGATTTCTGCCTATTTGAAGCCTCTTCCAACCGATCCCGAATCAACTTCACCTTATCCTTAGTGTCAGCCACTAACTCTGGACCCAGCACTCGCCATTCACCCAAATTTGTCCAACAAGTCTGAGTATGGCATCTTCACCCATACAGGGCCTCATACGGTGCCATCCTAATACTTTCCTGATAACTGTTATTATATGCGAATTCGGCTAACAGCAAATAATCCTCTCAGTTGCCCCGAAACACAATTACACACCCTCTCAACATATCCTCCAAAACTTGGATTACCCTCTCTGACTGGCCATCAGTCTGAAGGTGGAAAGCTATACTAAAATCTAATCTCGTGCCCAGTGCCTCATGCATCTTCTTCCAAAAGTGAGACGTAAATCGAGGATCTCTATCAGATATTATAGAGACTGATACCCCATGCAATCTCACAATCTCAGCCACAGACAACCTTGCCAACTTCTGTAATGAGTAGTTAGTGCAGACCGGTATAAAATGGGCAGACTTAGTTAACCGATCTACTATAACCCATACAGAGTCCTTCTTAATAGGCATCAGGGGTAACCCACTAACAAAATCCATAGTAACCCTCTCCCATTTCCAGAGTGGGATCTTAACAGGCTAGAGTAACTCTGAAGGTAACTGATGTTCCACCTTCACTTGCTAACATAGCAAGCACTTGCCCACAAACTCCGTATCCTCGCGTTTAAGTCCCAGCCACTAATAAAGCTCACGCAAATCTCGATACAACTTGTTACCACTGGGATGCATAGCATAGGGACTACTATGCGCTTCTTGTAGTATAGACTTCCTTAGATCATCATCCTGTGGTACGCAAATTCTCCCATGGAAACACAGCAATCCATCACAAGTTTCCCCAAAATCCGTCGTTTCCCCATTCTCAACTTGCTTGAATCGAGGACCTAGAGTCTCATCCAATGGTTGCTTAACCTTAATCTGCTCAATCCATAATGGCTTCACTTGTAACTCGGCCAACAAACTGCCATCCTCATACAAACTCAACCGAGCAAACATAGCCCTCAAATCCAACATAGCCCTACAACTCAACGCATCAGCTACCACATTTGCTTTGCCAGGGTGATATTCGATCATACAATCATAATCCTTTAGTAGCTGAATCCATCTACGCTACCTCAAATTCAATTTCTTCTGGGTTAGGAGGTACTTCAGACTCTTGTGATCCGTATAAATGATGCACTTCTATCCATACAAGCAATGCCTTCATATCTTAAGCACGAATACTACTACCGCCAACTCCAAATCATTGGTTGGGTAATTCCCCTCGTGAGCCTTCAGTTGACGCGATGCATATGCGACCACTTTTCTTTCCTGCATCAATACACAGTCCAAGCCCACGTGCGACGTGTCGCTATACACCGTAAACTCCTTTCTAGGCTCTAGCTGAATCAAAACGGGGGCCTCCGTTAAAACCTTCTTAAACTTCTTAAAGCTTTCTTGCTGCTTGTTAGACCATACAAATGACAACCCTTTCCGTAGTAACTTGGTCAAGGGTGCAGCAATTAATGAGAACCCTTAAACAAACCGCCTAGAGTACCCCTACCAGGCCTAGAAAACTTCGTATTTTTGACACAGTCTTAGGTGATTTCTAGTCCAACACTGCTTCAATTTTTTGAGGATCAACCCTAATCCCCTCAGTTGAGACCACATGTCCTAAGAAAGTGACTTCCTTTAGCCAGAATTCACACTTGCTAAACTTAGCATATAGCTGCTTCTCCTTTAAAATCTGCAACACAGTCCTTAAGTGTGCATTGTGATCCTTTTCAGTTCCTGAATACACTAAGATGTCATCTATAAAACTACTACAAACTGATCAAAATAAGGTTGAAAAACCCGATTCATAATATCCATGAAAATAGCAGATGCATTCGTTAGCCCAAATGGCATTACCAAAAACTTGTAGTGTCCATAACGAGTTCTGAAAGTTGTCTTATAAACATCTGCCTCCTTAACCCACAGTTGATGGTACCTTGAATGCAAATTGATCTTTGAGAAGACTGAGGCTCCCCTGAGCTGATCGAAAAGATCATCTATCCTCGGCAGAGTGTACTTATTCTTGATGGTTAGCTTGTTTAACTGTCGATAGTTGATGCACATCCTCATGGACCCATCCTTCTTCTTTACGAATAATACCGGTGCTCCCTATGGAGACACACTTGGTCTAATAAATCCACGGTCCAATAATTCCTGAATCTGAGCTTTCAATTCCACCAGCTCCTTCAGTGCCATCCTGTAAGGAGCAATGGACACCGGAGCTGTACTAGGTAACAATTCTATTCCAAACTCCCCCTCTCTGTTGGGAGGTAACCCAGGCAATTCATCAGGAAAAACATCAGGTAATTCCTTATTATTCTCAAATCGTTAACAGTAAGACTCTTAGATTCTACATCACTATTGTAGGCTAGATAAGCTTCACAGCCCTTCCGTACCAACTTCTCTGCCCTTAAAGCTAAGATCACATTTGACACGTAATCCCGTTGCTCCCCGATCACCATTACTTCTTCATCATCCACAGTTTTCAATACCATTCATTTTGCAGTACAATCTAGAGGTGTTCGGTATCTCACCAACCAATCCATGCCCAAGATGAGATCAAACTTGCCAAAAGGCAATTCCATCAAATCTGCTAAGAAAGTAACCCCTTGGACTACCAAAGGTACATCCCTAAAAAACTTATTAACTTTCACTGACTGCCCTAAAGGACTCAACACAGTAATTTCATTCAAAGTGGTCTCAAACACATCACCCAAAGTTTTAGTCATGTTTCATGCAATGTATGAATATGTTGACCCAACATCAATTAGTGCAATATAAGGTAGCTTATGAATAATGAACGTACTCGTTATCACATCTGGGGCATTCCCGTCCACTCTACGGCGAGCAACATAGACTAACGCTGGTTGCGTCACCTCTGTCTGTCCTGTGCCCCTACCTGTGCTCCGCATTCGTGACCTGCGCCATTACCGCCCCTGGCCTGTCTACGGCCCTTGGCGGTTGTTGACCACCTCTCTGTGGCTAAACATAACCTCTGTCTCCCACTTGCACCTGATCTGGCCTTCTCGGGCACTCTCTAATCCTATGTTCCATAGATTCTCAACTCAAATAGGCTCCTGTCCTCCTTTAGCACTCGCCCAAATGCCCTTTTCCACAAACAACATAAGGTGGTATCCCAGTATTAGCAGCAGTAGCAGAGGCCCCAGCTCTGACGGGCCCATCCACTCTAGCCCTCCTCAGAAGCCTCTGTCTAACCCCAGAAGCTTCTACATTCCATTTGTTATTGCCTTTTTCCTTCTCTCGGTTAAGGCACTTTGTGTGCTTTACTTCTTCCACTATCTTTACTTTTTCCACCAAGGCCGCAAAGTCCCGCTTCCTCTGTGGAACTATCAACACCCTAAGATTGTCCCTCAAGCCGTCCTTAAACCGTACGCAGCGCTCATAATTTGTTGCAACTATTTCTTTTGCATAATGACTAAGATGCAGAAACTCAGCCTCATATTTCGCCACTGATCTGTTCCCTTGGGTCAGGTTCAAGAACTCCTTCCTTCGTGCATCCACATAGCCTGCTCTAATGCATTTCCCCTGGAATGCGTATTTGAAGAACTCCTAAGTAATCTGCTCAGGTTGGGTGCCCTCTTTCACGGTCAACAACCATTGATAGGCTTCCTCTCTAAGTAGTGACACTACCCCTTTCAACTTCTGTTTAGCTGTGCAATCCAGGTCGTCCATTATTCTTTCTGTGGCTTCTAACCATTATTCAACCATATTCAGAGCCACACTAGCCACGCCTTAGAAGATCTCCGCCCCATTAGATCGAAGTCGTTCCAAGATTGACCCGCGACTTCCCATACCATTATTGGGCCCAGCGACCCTTTCCAAAATTCTTAACATAGCCTACGATAACACATCATCGGTAGTAGCGGCCCATTCATACGGTCACATTTCAGCCACTGGTGAGGTCGGAGCCTCCTCTACTCCAACATTGGGCATGTGGCCTGGCATCGACACCGACGACCCAGCCCTAACGCTCCCACGGCCTCTGCCGCGGCCTCTCGCACCTCTTCTAGCATTCATCGTTGCTTACATATTATCTGAATTAAAAATTTTATGGAATTAGTTCATAGTTCCTCAGTTTAAAGCAAGTGTCTTATGGAAGTAGTAGTTTTAAGAGCTATTGTCGCATTCGTAAGTCCACTACAGGACAGGCTTGAGTTTCCTATGGGATTTAGTCTTTTCCTACCTAAGAGTCTATCACATAATGTAGCCCAGTAACTATCTACAGTACAGTAGCTTAAGACAAATTTGTAATAAAAGAACTTACTTGGCTCGACATCGAAGACCCGGTGTGCCACACCTCCAAAAATCCTTGAAAACTTTTTGATTAACTTGTAAACTATTTTTAAAACCCAAAATCTAAGGCCCAATTCATAGCCTGAGCTTTGCAACCGGACTCTGATACCACTAAATCTAACACCCCAAACCCAGCCCAAACGTTATGGCTGAATCTAGTGGTGTCCAATTAAAGGGTGACTCGTACCAATCACGTGTAGTGGATAACTTTTCAAAACAATTGTCCGCTCGAGGTTCAAATAAGGGTTTAATTTCAAATCAGCTTTGCTGGAAAAATATTTCAGTTTAAAACAGTTTTCTTTGGATGGTTGCTTACTTTAACAGTTCGAGTGAGTTTATTTAGAAGCTTTGAATTTGTTAGTTAAAAACTCGAGTTTGCATATCTCGTAAATTTACTTGTTAAATTATAACGGAAGCTCATATTTTAAGAAAACGTTCAGGTATTTGTATAGGATTCAAAATGTTATCGGATTTGGAAAACGTGTTTAAATCGAGAGAAAAGCAACTATGGAAATAATAAAACCAAATATAAAAATCCTACCGGAGATAACAGGCCTTATTACAACCCAATGAAAACAATTAAAAATAAAGTAAAATAAATTAACTATTAAATTACTAATCAACTTGCAGTGTGGCCACATTCGAGTCCTCTCCTACGTCGAGCTGCGTACTAAGGGTCACTTGAAAAATTAAAAGAGGGTGTGAGTTTTTGAAAACTTAGTGTATAATCCTTGGCAAACATATTAACATGCAATAACAAATTGGGCCTAAGCCCTATCAACATTGGTGGCCTTTGGGCCTTAGCCCACGTGGCCTCAGTTGGGCCTGAGCCCATATCACATCAATATTGTATGTATGCAACCCTACACTCCATTTTCCCTTTCAACCATGCACTCTTGTGGGGATATAAATATCAACTTACCCATCCCTACACTCTAGTGGTAGCACCGGTTGCGGCACTAACTCAATCATTGCAGCAGAGCTGCTAATCATATATTAGGTTTAATAGCCACCGGTGGATCCGCGGTCATTAAGCAACTATGCGATCCTCACATATCTTCCTCTGTATCATAAACCCACCCAAATGCAACGTACATCATATGAATACAACACATACATTTTTTACATACTTAGCACCTAGGGGTATTTTAGTCATTTGTGCATTTAGGGCAGTTTAGTCATTTTTCACTTAGTCATACCAATCATATCACATTATGCGCTTAAGTACACACAATGACCCATTAGCACCCTACTATCATTCAATGCAATTTAAGCCAATTTCATTAGGGTTACTAGCTCATTAGGGCCCAAAAGCCCGTTTGATAGCCCAAGTAGGGCTCATACACTTATTCAGCTCAATAGGCCCAATTCTATCAAGAATCACGTAATTAGCCTAACCAACTCGTCAGATCCTACTGGTCCGTCAACTTTACCATGATGGGCCTGCACCCATCGAGCCTATTTAACCAATTTCAGCCTAGTTGGCCAAAAAGTGGCCCGAGACCATGAGATCGCTCCCACAGCATTGTTTATCATATAAAAATCTCCACACGAGTGTTCGCCCGCTCGTGTGGTTTCCAGTGCCAACCTTTCGGCTTTTCAGCTTTACAACATTTTGACTTTTTAGGATTTCAGCTTTTGCCAATTCGTGTGTGTATGGTGTATGTACACGCCTTATTGAAGAGAACAGTAACAACTCATACGTGTAGAACCTATATTTCATTTAGAGAACTCGATTAGCCACTTACAAGATCTAACAATTTTCAATATTGAAATCGAACCTAAGACAAACACTTACCTCAATCGAATCGACTTACACCCTCTTAAGATGCTTGGTTTCGAAATGATCTCCCCTCCTTATGGTTGTATCCTTCACTGGTTGAGTAAGAGATATATAGATTCGATGAGAAGAGAATGATTAGATAAGCAATTCGGCCTTCATTAAAGTACAAGAGGAATAAGAATGAATAAGTAGTTACCAAAACTTGACCCTTGATCTCGCGGTCTAGATAGCTTAAAGGTGAGATTCAGCTACTAAAAATCGAATGAGAGTAGTAGACAACAAGAATGGATTTGAGATGGAGGAGAAGCAACAATAAGTCGGCAAAGAGGGAAATAGGGATAGCATTCGTCTTTTAGGAGTAGAAAAAGAAAATAGATTGGCCTTTAACACAACCGATTGTGGGAGTGTAAATCTTGATCAAAGAAACAAAATAGTCATTTTTGGGTTATCAGAGAACAAGTAAAGAATTGGCACAAGAAAGATGGTTTGAAAGCAATTGTTCTGCTATAAGGTGACACGAGAAGGAGTAGAGAAAAAAAGGGAAAATTTTGGTACCAATTCAAGAAAGTATTGAGAGGATTCAGCTTTTAGAGATTGAGAAAATGACTATGTGAAGGAAACAACAATGCTCTCTAATCGAATAAAGAAAGAAATAACCCAAAAAGCCAAAACACACAAATGCCGAAAGCAAGAAGGCCAAGAGAATTCGGATACACCCACCCCCAAAAATGACCAAATCGGCACTTACCCCCTGCCCAAGTTGATTTTTGCCTTCCCCTAAAGTCCTATTTCGGCTGCACTTCCACCAACAACCCAATCCCTATGTTTTCTCCAAAATTTTTTCCTCTTATCACTCCTTGAATCTCTCATTTGACCACTTCAAACTCCCACCTTTAGAGTTCCACTCCATGTCCACCACTGGCTATACAAATTTGCAAAATAAATAATCATCCACATCTCTTGCCACCACTCAAACCATGGACCTCCCTGCCTCCATTGTGGCATCACCCCCATACTCCCAAAGTGGCGCTACCTTGCTACCAAGCTACAAGCCTTTTTGTGTCCTACTTCCCCATTATTTATTTAAAAGGCCTAGCTCCTAAGGTTAGGGTTCCACTAAGGCCAAAAATCAAAATTTTCCTATGGTCTACCTTAAACCCAAGACTTTAAAGAAAATCCATACAACCCCAAAATCAACACCCTACCAATTCCCATCACACAAACAAAGCTTCACCACACAAAATTAAAAGTTTTAGGATTTTTGGGGCATTACAATGTGTGTGTAATTTGATGTTTAATGATGGATTATAAACGTTTGATGATAGATATACAAGTTTTATAAAGTGATTTTGAGTAAAAATGCAAAATAGGGGTTTAATTGTGAAAATGTGAAAATATGTGGTTAAATGTGTGAAAAATTGATAAATATGGGCTACAAGGGTATAATGGTAATTTGGCCAAGCTTGGGTGTTTTGAAATTTGTATGAATTTATGGTTTTGTAAAATAAGGACTAAATTGTAAAATGTGAATTTTAGGGGCAATTGTGTAAAAGTTCTTAAATGTATATTTTTTGATTAAATTGAATGAGTAGATGAATTAATAAGCTGAATTTGATTTATATAGATCAAGAAAGGAAGAATTTAGTCTTAGATCGGGGGAAAAATGAAATATCTGCGTAGACGATCCATTTCATCGTTTCCATGTACAAGGTAAGTTCGTATGCTAACAAATGTTGTTAAATTGTGTAATAAATGCATTATTATAAATGGTTCTATGGGCATAATTGTGACGTGAATGAAAGTAAGACCGATTTAAGTGGTACAGGTACGTACGGAACCTATACGGGCATTGAATTTAGATAGCTTATGAAATTCATGCCTAATCATGTATTAAGCATGTGAAAGGTTTGTGATTCAATATGATTAATGTTGAGATTATTATCATACGAGCTTACTAAGCTATAAAGCTTACTTCGCTTTTCTTTCCTATGTTTTATAGTGAATTCGAAGCTAGCTCGGATCCAGGGATCGTCAGAGATTTCATCGCACTATCGGACATCTATTTTAGTACTTTTGAATTTTTGAATATGGTGATATGGCATGTATAGGCTATGCGATCTTTTTGATATGTGATAGTGTGAATTTTTGCCATGTGATTTGGCTTGTAAATGATATAAGGTTTCATGTGTATTGTAACAGCCCACTTTTGACCCTAATCGGAACGAGTGGTTTCGGGACCACTTGACCGAGTTAAATTATTATTTTTATTTCTTTGATATGTTTTACAGCATGATAGTTATATGGAGTGAAAGTTTTGTTTAGAAATTTCATCGTTAAAATAGTTAATTCGGTAAAAAGGATTAAATCGCATAAAGTGATAAATAAGAGTTCTATTTCATAAATAACTTATTTGATCATGGCTTTATAAAAGGAAGTACTTGCATGGAAATTATGCCATTTATATTGTGAGTGGTTAATGGTGGACATTTATGTCCATAATAATATGAAATAAAAATGGTTTTAGTAAAGGGTAAAATGGTCTTTTGGTTTATTATATGTTTTATATTAAAAATAAACATGAAAGTGCTTTATTTCATGGTTCTTCCACTGATTCTTCAAACAAAAATAAAGGGTTTAAAGCTTTCTTTCATTCAACTAGCATTTTGCAAAATCAATGTATGTTTTGGCTCCAGTTTTTATTGATTTTTACGTTTTTGAGATCGTTGCTTCGTATACTAGCCGACCCGTACCTCAATTTTTGAATTTGGTTGTGTTTTTGAAAAATGCCATTGATGAATCCATGTTATTTTAAAGGTTTTTGATGAATTATTGAATGTTATATGGAAATATACAAGTTTTATAAAGTATTTTTTGATGAAAATGAGTTTTAAGGATTTAATTGAAAATAAATAGAATTTATGCGGCTAGAAATGTGATTTTACGAAAGATATGTGCTTGTATAAGGTATAGGGATATTCAGATATGGTAAATTGAGGGATTTATTGTGTAATTTGTTATTTTGTGTTAAAAAAGGCTAAATTGCAAAGTGTTGAAAGTATAGGGGCTAATTGGTAAATATGCCAAAATACATGTCTTTGGATTAAATTGAATGTGTTGGTAATTAAATAGCTAAATTTGTATTAATATAGATAAAGATGATCAAATCCCGAAACTTGATCGGGGAAAACGAAAGGTAGACAAGTAGAGATCGAGAAGTCGAGGTAAGTTCGTATAATTAGAATCAAATTGTAAATGCTCATAATTGTGGTTAAATTTTCATGTGAATATATAATACTATATAGAAATGAAATTTCCTATTGATTTTATTTATATATGAATGGATATGGAAATGTTTAAAGAGTACAAGTACAAACTAATTACCGAGCCCCGTTAGAACTGTAGAAGTCGTAGGATACAAGTGACATGTCACTAGGGCTACAGGGTGGTTTGAGCTCCTGCATTTGTTACGGACTCACCACAGCTCATAAGCTATATGTTCATCCTTCGGGATTACATGTTCAGTCTTCCGACTTACCGTTCAGCCTACGGGCTTACCGTTCATCCTTCGGGATCACATGTTCGGCCTTCGGTCTTACCGTACAGGCGCGAAAGAGCATATATGACGCATTGACGGGTTACATGTTATATGTATATACACTGTGTGTGTATCACCCGAGTATCCCTCGATGTTATTTAAAGTTCAACGGGTAATTTTACCGATACATGTTACATGAGAAACAAGGAAGTAAATGAATTATATGCTATATGAGTTATAAGGTTTACATGAAATATATGTGATGAATTACATAAGTCATATGTTGCAAGTTCTACATAAGTTGAGTATTTGATAAATGCTTTATGATATGTGAATGTCTCAAATGGTACATGAATGATTTATAGATTACATGGACTAACAAGGGTATACTTGTGAAATAGGCAACTTGAGCACATAAATTGACTTGGCATTAGTTATGTGTTTATCTTATTGATTTGGTAAGTTTAATTCTTTGTTATACAAGCTTACTAAGCTTTTAAAGCTTACTCCGTTTACTTTTCCCTTGTTTTATAGATTCAGAAGCTAGCTCGACGTTAGGACGTGTCAGAGATCGCCAACACACTATCCAAATAGCTTTTTGGTACTTTTGGATCTTTGTTTTGAAATGGTCATGGCATGTATAGGCTAGTTAATAAGTTTATGTCTATGGTTAGTTTGTTAATGAAAATGGAATGTTTTGATACCTATCAAGCTATGAGATATGGCTTGCTTTGTAAATGTTTTGATCAATCTTGAATGCCTTATATGATGAATTCTATGTGCTTGAAGTTGATGATGAATGTGATATTATTGATAGAAATGGTAAGTGCAATGATGTGGTTTAATTGGCATTGTTAGCTAATGAATTGTGAATATGTTTTGGTATGGAATGTTGTGTATTTTTATATGCTTACATGGTGTTGAATGGTTGTTTTGGTTGCCAATTGTTGATGAAATGATATGGTTGTGAAATGCTTATAGGGATGACCCATTTGGGTGGCAAGAATGGCTTAAACCAAGCCTACCTTGTTCCACACGGGCAGAGCACACGAGCTTGTGACTCAACCGTGTGAACCCTGCATCTTGAATGCTTTGAACAAATTTTACACACGGCCTAGACACAGGCGTGTCTGGTAGCTGTGTGGCAGTTGACAGTGTTGGCCACGGCCTAGACACACGAGCGTGTCTGGTGACCATGTGAAGTTAGTCAATTTCAACCACAGGCTGAGTGTTTTGGGCGTGTCTAATGGGCACGACCGTGTGTGTGTACACGGGCTAGGGGCACGGCCGTGTGTCCCTAACTTGGAAGATTTCTAAATGTTTCCCTTATCTTTCACATGTTTGCAATTTGATCCTAAATGAATGTATGTATCGTTACATGAGCTTTAAAGCATGATTGGTGAATGATTATAGAACTATGTTATTGATATTAAAGTTCAAAATTTTTCTATTAATGCCCCTTACCTATTCTAGCGACGGTTACGGGATAGGGGTGTTACATGTATATAGTTATATAAGTTGGCTTGTTTTATGTGCTTGGTAATGTGGTTATAAGGAGCAATTGACCATTTTGATATGTGGTGTGTAAATTGGTTTGGAAATGCTTGATTGTGGTTTGGTATTTGGATGTCAATTTGGTTGGCTATTTGGTTAGAATATGGGATATGTGATGTATATGATTTATGATTAGTAAAGCATGTTAGTTTGGTATGTGTTTTGAATAGGTAAATGGTATCGAATTGAGTGCTGAAATGGTTAAAAATAGCTATTGCATGATATGTGCATTGGATGATGATATATGGCTACCTATTATGTCTCGAATTGGTGCAAATTGGTGGCTAAATGGCTTTGTAAATAGCCTATTTTATTCCACACAGGCAGAGACAAGGACGTGTGTCTCAGCTGTGTGTGACACACAGTCATGGTACACGACTGTGTGTCCCCTGAAGTATTTAATAGAAATAAGTTAGTGAGTTACATGGCCTAAACACACGGGCGTATGGTCAGCCGTGTGGCCCAAGTTAGAGAGTTACACGGGGTAGGACACAGTCTAGGACACTGCCTATAGACCTTTACATGGGCCTACGAGGCCTAAATCATGGTTTGGAAACACCTCGGGACCTTTTTGGGCACTTAGGAAACTTTCAACAAAAACTGCTATAAACAAGGCACACGCCCGTGTAAAAAGGCAACATTCTCGTATGGCCTCTAAACATGGCCATCCTGATAGCCCGTGTGCCTCACATGGCCTAAGCACCTAAGGACACACCCGTGCCCCTCGTCCGTATGGAATTAATTTCTAACATCACTCCTACAGGGGTTTTCACATGGCCTGGCACACGCCCGTGTGCCCAACCCGTGTCCCTCACACGGCCATGACATGCCCGTGTCACGGCCTGTGTCCAAAATACTTGACGTTCTATTACTGATGTCAACAATCACACGGTCGTGACACACGCCCGTGTCTCGGCTGTGTGCTTCTCACGGTTAAGACACACGATCGTGTCTCATGCCCATGTGGTATACTGATGGACATTTAATTTATCAACCTACGGTGCAGGGGACACACGGACTAATCACATGCCTGTGGGCGGACTATGTGTCACACATAGCCTAGAAACACGCCCGTGTGTCTACTCGTGTGGACAAAAATAAGCTATCTACCAAGCCTCTTTCCCACCCTGAAACAAGATCAAATGCATACTCAAACATACCAGGACTCCAACTCTCAACCAATAGCCATAATTTAGCATCCACACAACTTAATATGATCAATCTAACCAACAAGCATACAACTATCCTAACAATTGCATTCATTAAACTACTTTGCATAATCAAAAAACATCAACATTTGCATTCATTAACTAATGATAAACACCAGCTAATACTTTTGGCCTTATAGAAAATGAGATATTTCAAATTCAAGCCAACACATTTGGCTCATAAAATAACATGAAACTTAACAAAAAAAATGAAGTCCTATATATGCCATATTCTCAAAATGCTAAAGCTAACTATACCAAGTGCTGGGGATGATAGTGTGAACGGAACCTCCGACGTCTGATGATCCATGAGCTAACTAGGCAGCACTATAAGAAAATGGAAAAGAGAGGGGTAAGCATAAAGCTTAGTAAGTATATGTGCAAACATTTAATACCATAACCAAGCATTGGACAATTAAAATGTAACTCAATTGTACCAATACTTCCAAGACATAGATTCACTTACTCGTTCCACACCTTACCCAATATCCTCAACACAATTTTATGTACAAAGCTCATCTTCTTAACACATACATTCCTTGCACTTATTTTTCGCCACAACGCTCATAAATTTCATTTAAATGATTCCACAATATACACGTCCATGCAATGAACCATACAAGATAAATTTGCACATAGCCATTCATAATGACGTTAATAATAAGGTGGTTTTGCACTTAGCCCACCATCATGAATAATTTACGGTGGTTTCGCACATAGCCCACCTTTATCAATAATTTACGGTGGTTTCGCACTTAACCCACCTTATTCAATAATTTTTGATGATAACGCACTTAGCTCACTAATTTTAACTATCACCCAGTGGTTTCGCACATAGCCCACCTTTATCATTGTTATATGAAATTTAACCCATACTCTCATTTCTCACGTTTTCATTCAAAGTCAATAACATTTAATCACATATCGCATGAGGCATTTATGAGTAAAAACATTAATAAACGCATAAACTTACGTTGGTGCGAAATACGGGAAACATGGAATTTAATTTGGGACCTTGCCTTTGCCTCGGTTAAAGTTGACTCCACACTCTCCTTGATCTATATGAATGCAATTTCACTAGTTTAGTCAGTAATTTCATCAAAACAATTCAAATATCATAATTTGGCAAAATGACCATTTTGCCCCTAGACTTTAGCAAAATGACCATTTTACCCCTAGGCTCGAAAATTGATTTTTATCAAATTTCCTCATTAAACAAACCTAAACGAACTCTTTTCACTCTTATAGTAGCCCACAATTTCCATTATTTCATGCAATTACCATATTATTTATTAACTTTAAAAATATGTCCAATTTAGGTGTTTTCCATTAACATCTCTTTACAAAAGTTGTTTATTTAACAACTAGGACTTATTTCATTCCATAAAAATCTAGCCAACAGCACTTATTCATTCATGGCAAAACTCTAAACGTTATGCAGCCCAAGCTACAAGGGTCCCAAAAGTACAAAAATTATCAAGAAAAACCATTGAAATCACTTACTTGTAAAGGAATTGCTTGGCTGAATTTTAAGCTTCAAAGTCCCCTCTTTTTGCTGAGTATTTCGGTGGTGAGAAGAAGAAGAAGATGAAAATGTGAGGCTAGGCTTAGGCTTAATTATTTAATTATTAAATATCTCACCTAAAGCCTAAAATTTTTGACATTTCTCAACCTATTAATCTCCCTTGGTTGGCCATGCTCAATTTAATAGGCTTATTTTCCCTTTAAAACCCCCACATTTTTGTTCTCTAGCTAATTAACACAATTTACTAATAATTGGCAACTTTTACCCCTTATGCGATTTAGTCCCTTTTCACGATTAAGCCTTCAATCGCGTAAATTAATTCACCAAAACTTTTATGTACTCTTATAAAAATATTATAACACATAATTTAATGCTAAAATAATTTTCTATAACCCCGAGTAGTGATTCTTGAAATCACTATTCTGACTAGGCCCAATTTCGAGCCATTATAAATCTCCCCCTTAGGGATTTCCGTCTCGAATATCTTACCGTTGAAGAGGTTCGGGTACTGATCTCTCATTGTCTCCTCTAGTTCCCATGTGGCTTTCTCGACTCCATGTCGATGCCATAATACCTTCACTAACGCTATACTCTTGTTTCTCAATTGCTTGCCTTCTCGAGACAAAATCTTAACCGGCTCTTCACCATAGTTCATATACGGGCTTATCTCTATCTCTGCCGGTGGGATCACGTGTGAAGGTTCGGAGTGATAACGGCATAACATAGACACATGAAACACATCATGGATTTTCTCTAATTCCCATGGAAATGCCAAACGGTATGCTACCGGTCCAATTCTCTCGATCACCTCATAAGGTCCTATAAACCGTGGACTCAACTTACCTTTCCTACCAAATCGAAGGACTTTCTTCCACAGGGAGACCTACCTTTAAGAACACTTTATTTCTGACTTGGAATTCAATCTCTTTTCTTTTTAAATCCGCATAGGACTTCTGTCTATCCGAGGCAGCTTTCAAGTAATCTCGAATTACCTTAACCTTCTCTTCGGCCTCCTTGACCAAATCGACCCCATGTATCTGATTCTCTTTAAGTTTTGACCAATATAAGGGCGTTTTGCACTTACGCCCATACAAAGCCTCATAATGTGACATTTGAAGACTCGACTGATAACTATTATTGTAGGCAAATTCAACTAGTGGCAAGTACTTTTCCCAATTGCCTTGGAACTCAAGAACACAACATCTCAACATGTCTTCGAGAATCTAAATTAACATCTCGGACTGACCATCAGTCTAAGGATGAAATGACGTGCTAAAATTCAATTTTGACCCAAACGCCTCTTGTAACATTTTCCAAAACTGAGATGTAAATCTCGAATCTCTATCTGAAATTATCAACAAGGGCACTTCGTGCAATCTCACTATCTTGAAAATGTATAGCTCGGCTAGTTTCTCAAGTGAGTAATCTATACGAACCGATATAAAGTGAGCCGACTTCGTTAGTCTATCAACAATGACCCATATTACATCTTTCTTCTTTGGCGACAAGGGCCGCCTGAAAACAAAATCCATGGTAATGCGGTCCCATTCCACTCTAGAACCATTACGGGCTAAAGTAAACCTGAAGGTACTTGGTGTTCGGCTTTTACTTGCTGACAAACTAGGCACTTAGAGACAAACTCTGAAATGTCTCTTTTCATTCCCGACCGCCAATACATTTTCTTCAAGTCATTATACATTTTCACACTGCCTGGGTGAATAGACAAGCAACTTTTATGCGCTTCTCGTAAAATCCTCTAAATAAGCTCATCATCCTTAGGTACACAAATTTTGCCTCAGTACCTCAAGCAACCATTGGTGCCAACTTGAAAATCCGATTCAATACTTGTCTCGCATTGGGCCATCTTAGCTTGTAAATCTTTATAATTTTTCTGAGCTTCAAAAACCTCTTACAGAAACATCGGTCTGGCCCTCAACTCAGCTAAAATCGAACCATTGTCGGTCATAGACAATCGAGCATCAATAGCCCTCAAAGAAAATAATGATTTTCTACTCAATGCGTCAGCTACCATATTCACCTTTCTGGGGTGGTTATCGATCACCAACTCGTAGTCTTTTATCAGCTCTAGCCATCTCCATTGCCTTAAATTTAACTCTTTTTGTGTCATAAGATACTTTAAGCTTTTGTGGTTCGTGAAAATTCAGCATTTTTCACCATCTAAATGGTGTTTCCAAATCTTTAGCGCAAAAACGATGGCAGCCAACTCTAAGTCATGAGTAGGGTAGTTCTTCTCATATGGCTTCAACTGTCTCGAGGTGTATGCAATTACTTTGGCTTCTTACATTAGCACACACCCCAATCCATTTAGGGAAGCATCACTATACACCACAAACTTTTTTTTCGGTTTGAGTTGCACTAGAACCAGGGCTTCGGTCAACAAAGGTTTTAATTTCTCAAAACTTTGTTGGCATTTTTCTGTCCACTCAAATTTGACGTCTTCCTACAACAATTTCGTCATTGGACTCACGATCATTGAAAATCCATTTACAAAATGTCTGTACTATCCAGCTAATCCTTAAAAACTCCTAATCTCAGACACGTTCCTTAGTGGTTTCCACTCAACAATAGCTTAAATCTTATTCGGGTCGACTCTGATCCTATCTCCCGACACAATGTGTCCCAAGAATCCGACCTCTCGTAGACAAAATTCACTCTTGTTGAACTTGGCATACAATTGTTTATCCCTCAAGGTCTACAATACAGTCCTTAAGTGCTCCGTATCCTCACCCTCATCACGAGAATATACAGGTATGTCATCAATAAAGACGATAATAAACTTGTCTAATTAGGGTTAGAAAACGCAGTTCATCAAGTCCATGAATACCACAGGGGCATTTGTCAAGCCGAAGGGCATAACGAGGAACTTATTGTGGCCGTACCTCATCCGAAAGGCAGTTTTCGATACATCTTGTTCCTTGACTCTTAACTAGTAATACCCCGACCTTAGATCAACCTTAGAGAACACAATCACTCCTTTTAATTAGTTAAACAAGTCCTCGATTCTCGGTAAACGATACTTATTCTTCACTGTAACCTTATTGAGTTGGCGGTAGTCTATACATAATCTTATCGAGCCATCCTTCTTCTTAACAAATAACACTGGAGCTCCCCACGGAGAATAGCTTGGTCTCGCAAAACCCTTATCAGTTAATTCTTGCAGCTGAGCCTTCAATTCTTTCAGTTCCATCGGAGCCATCCTATATGGAGCGATCGAGATAGGTGCTGTACCAAAGATCAATTCGATGCCAAACTCAACTTCTCTCTCAGGAGGTAATCCGAGCGACTCTTCTGGAAACACATTAGGATACTCGCATACCACTGGCACTGATTTACTCTTTTCCTCCGATACTTGGGTATTCAAAACAAAAGCGAGATACGAATCATATCATTTCCTTAAATACCTTTGAGCAGTTAAAGAAGACACTACTACAGGTAGACCATCTGATTCACCTGATTCAATCTAGAGAATATCCCCGTTTTCACATTTCAACTCAATAAACTTCTTTCCACAATTTATTACTACATCATGGGCAATCAACCATTCCATACCCAAGATTACATTGAATTCACCAAACGAAAATAACATTAAGTTGGTCGAAAACCAATGACCCCTAATTATCAAGGGACAATCCCAACACACTTGGCCAACTAGTACATGCTTACCTAGTGGATTTGACACTTTTACCACAAATTTCGTAGACTCTACGGGTATGCTCATGCTAGAGACTACTTTCATACAAACATATGAATGGGTAGATCCCGGGTCTATCAAAGCAATAACAAAAGTATTGTAGAGAGAAGGTGATCACGTCAAGGGAAGATGCATCCTCTCTAGCACGTATTGTGTAAGTTCTTGTTGGTGCTCTCGTTTTCGACCTCACAGTGGAATCCTTCACTCTACTTTTGCTACTATCTCCTCCACCGGTACACGATGATCTACCCTTACTATTAGTGTTACTCGGTCGGGCATTCTGAAACCCCTATTCCTTTGCTCTTTCAAGACAGTCTTTAATGAAGTGGTCCCGAGAACCACACTTGTAGCTGGCTCGACTATTTCCCCAGCACTCACCAAAATATTGTCTACCACATTTTTGACATTCGGGTTTCTTAGGTCACACATTGCCCACACTAGCCATTGAAGTGGCTTGAACCTTAAAACCCGAGTATGTTTTACTACGATCTCAATACAAATTCCTCACTGAAGTGGTCATTTGGGAACTTACTTCTTTGGATTTCTTCGATTGGGACTGAAACGACTTGCTCATCAATCTTATTCTAGTATCCCTAGCCTCACTCTCAGCCTTTCTCTTCTCTTTGCTTAACTCTTTTGCTTTACAAGCGCATTCAATTAATTCAACAAACTCTTTGATTTCTAAAATCCCAACTAACAATTTGATGTTCTCGTTTAGCCCATCCTCGAACCTTCTACACATAAAGGCTTTAGAAGATACACACTCCCGAGCATACTTACTACACCTAACGAATTCACGTTTGTATTCCGCCACCGAATTTTTCCTTGCTTCAACTCAAGGAACTCTTTCTGCTTCTGGTCGATAAATCGTTGGCTTATAAATTTCTTGTGGAATTCATATTGAAAGAAATCTCATGTCACTCTCTCCTTCGAAACCACCGATATCAATGTCTTCCACCACTGGTAGGCTAAATCTCGTAGAATTGACACTACACATTTTACGCACTTTTCAATTGTGCACGATAACTCATCAAACATTCTAATAGTGTTCTCCAACTAGAACTCGGCTCTCTCCAGGTCATCATCCACCGTAGCTCCTTCAAGTTCCATTTACTATATGAAAGATACAATTAATAATCATCAGGAGTCATCACACTACCATTTTATAACTATGGCATGTATAGCTAGACTCGAACACAAGCTAGGTCAGTCCTAGAATTAACTAAACCATAGCTCTAAACCACTAAATGTAACACCTCTTACCCGTATTTGATGCCAGGATAGGATACGAGGCGTTACATTACAATGTTAAATGCAACCGTTCAACTCTAACTCATTGAAATGCGCCTCAAATTAAAACTTTTTCAAACATTGTCCTATGGACCTTCATATGGGCCTACGATGCCTAAATCATGGTTTAGAAACAACCCGAAACCTTTTCAGGTACTTACAAAACTTTCATCGAAAACTGCTATAATTAAGGCACACGCCCGGGTAGAAGGGCACCATGCATGTGTGGCCTTTAAACATGGCCGTGCTGATAGCCCGTGTGTCTCACACGGCCTAAGCACCTAGGGACACGCCCGTTCACCTCGTCCACGTGGAATTAATTTCTAACATCAATCCTATAGGGGTTTCACACAGCCTGGCACATGCCCATGTGCTCAGTCCGTGTCCCTCACACGGCCATGACACGCCCGTGTCGCGGCCCGTGTGCAAAATCCTTGATATTTTGTTTCTGATGTCAGCAATCACACGGTCATGGCACACACCCGTGTCTCGGTCGTGTGCTTCTCACGGTTGAGACACACGGCCGTGTCTCATGCCTGTATGGTACACTGATAGATATTTAATTTATCAACCTAAGGTACAGGGACACACGGCCTAATCACACGCCTGTAGGCAGACCGTGTGTCACACACGGCCTAGACACATACCCGTGTATCTACCGTGTGGACAAAAATAGGCATAATTCAAACATATCAAGACTCCAACTCTCAAGCAATAGCCATAATTTGGCATCCACACAACTTAATATGATCAATCTAACCAACAAGCATACAACTATCCTAACTATTGCAATCATCAAACTACCTTGCATAATCATAACATATCAACATTTGCATTCATTAACCAATGATAAACATCAGCCAATACTTTTGGCCTTATACAAAATGAGATATTTCAAATTCAAGCCAACACATTTGGCTCACAAAATAACATGACACTTAACAAAAAAAAAATGAAGTCCTATACATGCCATATTCTCAAAATGCTAAAGCTAACTATACCAAGTGCTAGGGATGGTAGTGTGAATAGAACCTCCGACGTTTGATGATCCACAAGCTAACTAGGTGGCATTATAAGAAAATGGAAAATAGAGGGGTAAGCATAAAGCTTAGTAAGTCTATATGCAAACATTTAATACCATAACCAAGCATTGGACAATTAAAATGTAACTCAATTGTACTAATACTTCCAAGACATAGATTCACTTACTCATTCCACATCTTACCCAATATCCTCAACATAATTTTACGCACAAAGCTCATCTTTTTAACACATACATTCCCTGCACTTATTTTTTGCCACAGCACTCATAAATTTCATTTAAATGATTCCACAATATACACGTCCATGCAATAAACCATACAAGATAAATTTGCACATAGCCATTCATAGTGACGTTAATAATAAGGTGGTTTCGCACTTAGCCCACCATCATGAATAATTTACGGTAGTTTCGCACATAACCCACCTTTATCAATAATTTACAATGGTTTCGTACTTAGCCCACCTTATTCAATATTTTTCGATGATAATGCACTTAGCTCACTAATTTCAACTATCACCCGGTGGTTTCGCACATAGCCCACCTTTATCATTGTTATATGAAATTTTACCCATACTCTCATTTCTCACGTTTTCATTCAAAGTCAATAACATTTAATCACATATCGTTTAAGGCATTTATGAGTAAAAACATTAATAAAAGAGGTTTCGTTTACATATAAACTTACGTTTGTGCGAAATACGGGAAACGTGGAATTTAATATAGGACATTGTCTTTGCCTCGGTCAAACTTAACTCCACGCTCTTCTTGATCTATATGAATGAAATTTCACTAGTTTAGTCACTAATTTCACCTAAACAATTCAAATATCATAATTTAGCAAAATGACCATTTTGCCCCTAGACTTTAGCAAAATGACCATTTTACCCCTAGGCTCGAAAATTGATTTTTATCAAATTTTCTCATTAAACAAGCCTAACCAAACTCTTTTCACTCTTATAGTATCCCACAATTTCCATTATTTTAGGCAATTACCACACTATTTATTAACTTCACAAATATGTCCAATTTAGGTGTTTTCCATGAACACTTCTTTACAAAAGTTATTTATTTAACAACTAGGACTCATTTCATTCCATAAAAATCCATCCAACAACACTTATTCATTCATGTAAAATCTCTAAACTTTCAACCATTTTGTAAAATAGTCCCCTCATTATGTAGCTCAAGCTACAAGGGTCCCAAAAGTACAAAAATTATCAAGAAAAACCATTGAAATCACTTACTTGTAAAGGAATTGCTTGTGTGAATTTTTAAACTTCAAAAACCTCTCTTTTTGCTGAGTATTTTGGTGGTGAGAAGAAGAAGATGATGAAAATGTGAGGCTAGGCTTAGGCTTAATTATTTAATTGCTAAATATCTCACCAAATGCCTAAAATTTTTCACTTTTGTCAACCTATTAATCTCCCTTGGCCAGCCATGCTCAATTTAATGGGCTTATTTTCCCTCAAAAACCCCTACATTTTTGTATGGCCCACTAAGCCAGATTTGCTCATAGCCACGTGTATGACACAGTCGGTCCACTAATTCTCGTAAGTCTAAAGACAATGACCTGTGTTGGCCCGCAAGCCCATTGGGCCTACATGGCTCATTCTTTCAGGCCTAAATTTCAGGGCGTTACAGACTTCGTTAGTGGGTTGCCCTTAACGGCTACTAAGAAGGATTCAGTGTGGGTCATCATGGATCAGTTGACCAAGTCTGCCCACTTCATACCTATTTGTACTAATTAGTCGCGGCAGAAGCTAGCTAAATTATATGTGTTAGAAATAGTGAGACTGCATAGGGTACCGATTTTGATAATATCTTATAGGGATTCTCGCTTCACGTCTCAATTCTTGGGAAACCTACATGAGGCTTTGGGTACAAGGTTGGACTTCAGTACTCTGTTCCATCCTCAAACAGATGGTCAATCTGATAGGGTGATTCAAATACTGGTAGATATGTTGAGGGGTTGTGTGATAGACCTCTGTGGCAGTTGAGAGGACTATTTGCCATTGGCAGAGTTCACGTACAACAACAGTTACCAGTCTAGCATACAAATGGCACCTTACGAGGCATTGTATGCGTATAGGTGTCACACTCTATTGTATTGGACTGAGTTGGGAAAGCATTGTGTTCTAGGTCCTGGGCTGGTTTCTGATACCGAGGATAAGGTCAAGTTGATTCGAGATCAACTAAAAGAATCATCTGATAGACAAAAGTCTTATGCAGATCTGAAGCATTAAGAGATAGAGTATTCTGTGGAGGACTTCATCTTTCTCATGGTCTCACCATGGAAGAAGATACTGAGATTTGGACACAAGGGTAAGTTAAGCCCTAGATTCATTGGGCCTTATCGCGTACTGAGACGAGTGGGACCAGTCACCTACCAATTAGAGCTACCTCCAAAGGGAGCAGATTCACGACATGTTCCACGTCTCTATGCTGAGGCGATACTACTCTGATCCTACACATATTGTTCCAATTGAGGAGATTGAGGTTAGGCCAGATCTAACCTTCGAGGAAGAGCAGGTACAGATTTTGGACTGCGATGTTAAAGTGTTGAGAAGGAAGTCCATTCCACTGGTTAAGGTACTATGGCGTAACCATAGTTCAGAGGAGGCTACGTGGAAGCCTGAGGATGTGATGCGATGGTAGTATCCTCATCTGTTCTGATTAGGTAAAATTTTGAGGTTGAAATTTTCTTTAAGTGGGGTGAGTTGTAACGCCCCAATAATTCTTAATTTTTATTTTCGTATGTTGTGACACAAATATATGTCTACTTCAGTGGTTAAGTGTTCTGGAAAATGTCTAAGAGGTCTCAAGTTCAAGCCTTAGCTTGGGTAAAATTTTGCTCTTAACTAGATAAACCCCTATCCTTAGCCAATAGGCTTATAAATAAATGTTGGTAAAAACAAAGTAGAATAGGCCTATTGGTCTAGTGGTTAAGAGGAGTGTTAGTGAGGAAGAGGTCTGGAGTTTGAGTACTTGAACAAAAAAGAGATTATTTTTATTACTTGTGCTAGGTGAGTGTTGGAGTTTGACCGAAATACTAAGTGGTTGAGGATTGTGGGGAGGTGTGACCAATTCTTTTGAAGGATATTGGGGGGAACATTCGGTTGTTAGGGGATTTGGATAGGTGGGGTTTCGGTTGAGGATTTTTGGGAGGAAAAGATGGCATTTGAGTGGAATGGGAGAGTTGTGCCAAATTTAAAGTGTGGGTTACTCAAAAATTTGGTCATACCTCTCCCTTCTTTCCATTTTTACCGAAAATTCATCTTTTGGGTCTCTCTGCTTCTCTATTTTCTTTTACTTACTTTTCCTTACCGAAAATTCTGAATGTTTTTTGCTCTTGTGTTCCCTTGGCCGAATTTAGTCATTCCTTTCTACCCAAAATCTCGACTCTAGCGTTGAAGTTTTTCTTTATTATACTGTCAGCTATTCTACGTTGTTGATATTTGGTTTCTTGTGGACAATTGTTCTTCTCAGTGTGTTTCCTTTTCTTTTCTCTTCTTTTCTTTCTCTTCTCTCACAAAAAACGTGCCTTCCTCCTCCATTGCTGATTGTTTGTTGAGTTTCTTTTACTCTTCTGTGTAGTGGGCACATGTTTTTCACATTGCTTCCTTCTGGCAGAATCTCTCTTTCCTTCTATTTTTTCCCTTTTATATTTTTGTTGTGAAATCGTTTCTTTCTCGTGGGGTTGAATGTGTTCCCTTCTCGATTTTCTGGTAAGCATTCTTTAACCACTGTAAAGTCTTGCAATATGTGGTTGGTACTTCTTCTTGTGTTGTATGTGTAGTGTTATCTTGTGGCATGATTGAATAAAGTTCTTACCCATTTTTTGTGGGTGCCTAGGAACTTCTTCGAAGTGTGAAAGGTCAGTAATTGACGTTGAGTAGGCGAAACCTCCCTCTTTACATGATCGAAGGTAAGGCTGTTATGAGTTTAACGCTTAAGATAACTTATGTATATTTGATTGAGATAATGGCGAAATGAATAATTTGGAATTGATTGATCGAGTGTAGGTTTTAAAGGTGTGGGTGGTTTTCTCAACAAAAAGAAATCAGGTGTGTGTAAACACTGCTATTAATCGAAAATCGGTAAAAAGTCGAGAAGTGCGAATAGTCGACACCACACGAGCGTGCCCCACGCTCGTGTAGGTAAGCCATGTGACTAAACATGGGCATATGATCAACGAGGCTGACCATGAGCGATCTCATGGGCTGGGCCGTATTGGGCCGAACTAGGCGGTGTGGGCCCCACGAGCATATGGTCCCTACAGAGTGAATCACACGAACGTGTGGGAATTATTGGACCAGGTTGTGTAATCCACACGGCTAAGGCCATTTTGGGCTGTCTGGGCCTTATGGGCGTATGGACCCACATGGGCCCTCAATTTGGGCTATAGGCCCATTTTCACTGTTTGACTGTTAAGGTTGCACGGGTCGCCCGAGACGACTGCCGACCTTCTGTAGGGTCGATAAGCTTACCTAGACCCCTAAATGGTTGTTATACCCCTGTGTGATATATATATATATACGTATGTACATGTATGACTATACTTAGCATGCTATTTTGACTATACTAAATACATGTATGATATTCTGATATGACATGACATGATTGCATGATGCATTGCATGGGGTGGGTTTTATATTGATAGGAGGAAGTGTACTGAAAGGCTTTAAGCCTAAATTACTGGCAGCCCAGCTGCATATTACTTTATAGTGCGGCAACCGGTACTACTTGGAGTGTAGGGATGGGTGGGTTGATTTTATCCCCACATGAAGTGTAGCGTTGGACAGAGATGGAGCGTAGAGGTTGGATGGGTAGGATCTGTATATTGTTTTATCTGTTACTGCACTGATTCATGATAGTGTAATGGGCCAAGGCCCAAGCACATTACTGTTCTGTACTAAGATGGGCTAAAGTCCAAACTGAGATTGTCACTGATACTGAAATGGGCTTAGACCCAGACTGTGTTGTTTCTGTTGTTTGCTATTATGGGATTACACACTGAGTTTTCGTAAACTCACCCATCTGTTTAACTGTATAGGTAATCCCCAGACATAGGTAGGTCGGTACATCGGAGGACTCAGCGATGGCCACACTGTCGATTTAATTTGATTTAGGATTTTTATAAATTATGATTTTATTTTAGGGTATTTTACTATAATAATGGCCTTTGGATTTATATTTTTAATTTGGGATTTTACTATTGATTTGGTTTATAATTGCTAGTAGTAGGAAAAGACGTGAGTTTTCAAAAGATGAATGTTTTTTTTCCAAACTACCTGAAATACGCAATCGGTTAAAAAGCTTCCACAATAAAATGATATTTTGAAAATGCATAATGTTATTTTCAAAAAGTAAATGGCTTTAGATAATAAGGCACGTTTTGAAAGTAAACGTCTCTTCTTAAAAATATTTTAAGGTAATAAAAATAGGCTAATTAGAGAATAGAGTTTTGAACGAGAATATACTTTTCGAAAAGCTTTTCAATGTGACATCGTCAGATCCGGCCATAGCGTCTGGGCTAGGTTCGGGGTGTTACAGATTACATGAACCTTTGCTTGTATGTGTGCTATTTTCATAAACTCTAAAACCTAAACAAGTTTAGTTCCCATATTTATTTACAGAAAATTTTAACTTTTCCTTCATAATGATCATTTTGAGAGTTGAATGTTTCTTCCCATGTCACCATTATATTGGTATTTCAACTTTTGCAGGCATTGACTTATGAACAAACTGAATAATTGAATGTAGAAGAACCAGATGCTTTAACTAAGGAGATAATAATTTATGAGAATATTGAAAATGTGGATACCTGCAATTATCCAAAGGTTAGAATGCATATTCCCTAATAACAATGTCACATGATAGAACCTTACAACAATATGTACAAGCCTAATCTTGTTACTGCTTCAACACCAAAAGGTATCTCTTTCTACTCATTTTTAAGCATATTCTACCACTAACTCCAACTTTTCAATTTTCATAAAGTACACATATCGAATACATATATCTACTACCTACCCACTTTATATATATATATATATTCCTTAAAAAGTATTAATTTTCTTAATCATTGTGTAAACCACCCATAAAAAATTGTACCCATGGATACTCCTTCCTATTTACACTTTAAATTCTTGAGGCCAATATCATATCTTCAACCTAAGAAATTCACCTAATAATAATAGAGTTTATAAGAAAGATTATTTAGTGGACAAATTTACCTACCTATGCCTTGCTCAATCCTCATAATCTTGGAAATGATAACCTCATCGAATGAACTAGCCTTTAGCCTAAAAGCTTTTCCCATCTACTGTAACACCCTTTACCCGTATCCAACTGGAATAGGGTTCAAGGCATTACTGGACTTAAACACACTTACACATACAATTTTAAATCGTAAAATTTGCGTCTAATTTAAAACTTTTCAAACATATTCATAATGTCCCTATTACGAGCCTACGAGGCCTTAAACATACATTGAAGGTGATTAAGGACTAAACCGAAAACTTTTGAAACTTTTACAACACTTAGAAAAATTTCATGTTTTGGAGAGTCACACGCCCATGTGGGTAGGCTGTGTGATCACACAAGCCCGTGTGGTTCGGGACACGCCCGTGTCCTCCACCCATGTAACTCTCTATTTATGACATCATTAACAATTTAGGGGCCTACGGCCAAGTCACACGCCCGTGTGCTAGGCCATGTGGCAAATTTAATTTTCGCATTTATGGTGCAGACTTCACACAGCCTGGGCAGATGCCCATGTCATAAGGTCGTGTTCTTCACACGGCTGAGACACACGGCCATGTCTCTACCCGTGTATTTACTACTGGACATTCTGTTTTGCAACATTAGGGTGCAGGGGACACACGGCCTATCAACACGCCCATGAGGCTGATCGTGTGTCACAAACAGCCTAGACACACGCCCGTGTGTCTACTCATGTGGACAACTTTAAGGCTATTTTCCAAGACATTTGCCACCCTCAACTTCATTCACATACTTATACATCTCAATAGCATTTAACACAGCATTAATTGTCAATCAAACACCCACAATCGTGGCTTGAACATGGCATTCACTCATCAACAAAGACAATAACTTGTGCGTGCACATATAAATAGGTTTACAACCCAATTAGCCAATGTAAGCCAATTTTTTTGGATATAAACCAATCAAATCCTTAATCATTACAAGCCAATACATTTGGACATATCATTAACACATACACAAAATGACTAAGTCCTTATACATGCCATAGACTCAGAGGTTTACACTCATTTACCCTACTTGATAGCTTGATAGTGTGATAGCATCTCCGGCGATCTCCAACTCGAGCTAACTTACAACCCTACAAGATTTGAGAAAGGAAGGGGAGTAAGCTACAAAGCTTAGTAAGCTCATATGCAAATAATAAACATCTTACGATTTATTTAGAAATCAAAAGCTCTCCATTATAACAAAATACCACAATTCACCAATCAATCCTAACCTCATATTATACATACACCTTAATTATGATTATTCATTTTTCGAATATATATATATATTAACGTCTTCTAGTCGCTCGAAGCACATATTTCTCATCATCGTTTTAATTGGCAATTATGACAATCTTTTCTTTTTCTCATGTCCGATAAACCACAATTTGTGCGAATAAAGCATGCTGCATCCTAATTCAGTTTGGCCCTAAAGCCAATTACACAATCACCAATCGAATTTAACATGTATCTCATACATCACAAGCTTAGACCGATAAACACAAGTCTTATCTCATATTCCTCATTATACACACTTAAACCATTCATTTAATATAAATAAAAACTTGCATAAATATTATTGTCCTCACAATCATAACTTACTCAATCTCCATCATAACAAAGTTGGACACATATCAAGCTCATTTCTTATGAGATTTACGTGCATACATGTACCATTTTGCACAAAGCCATATACATTTTCACCTTATTAGCTTATCTCGTTGAACTCTCGGTATACTAACGAATAATAAAAAAATTTGCACATAAGTGCCACATATATATAGCCAAAGCTACCACTTATCACTTATCACTTAAGAGCTCACTCTCAAGCTAATCACGGGTCTGCTCACACAAGCTGACAGTCGTGACGTAGCTACACAGTGCTGCTCACACAAGCTGACCAGTATCTGCAACACATGCTGGATTGCCTAGCCACTGGTAGGACATACTAGACTAGCACCTGGAACACTTAATCACTTAAACACTTGGTTTCCTAGTGACATGTCACTTGTATCATATTCGATTCCTAAGGTTTAACCGGGATTTCTCATTCACACTTATCACTTATCAAACTTTGTCAAATACATTCGTTAGATCATTTACACAATTCATACAATATATACAAACATATAAACATAAATTATCGATGTATTATTTACATACAAACTTACCTCAACACCAAAAATAGCAAGAAAAAAACCTAACCATCGAATACTCATTTTTTCTTCGTTCTAGTTCCGAATCTCATTTTCCATGACCTATAATATCACATTAGCTCACTTATTAGTCACATTATTCAATGTGACCCAAAAATATATTATGGTAAAATTATGTTTTTGCCCCTAAACTTTCGCGTATTTATACTTTTGCCCCTAGGCTCGTAAAATGAAATTTATTCAATTTCTTTAACATACAAGCCTAGCCAAACTATTTTCATAACTATAGCAGCCCACATTTTTCATTAAAACACATTTTTACTACATATTTTATAACTTTTTTACAAATTAGTCCTTTTATGCATTTCTACCAAAAATCACTTAGCAAAAGTTGTTTCTCTAACCATAAACATGCATAATCTACCATTATCCATCAAAATACACAAATTCTAACATGGTACAAAACCTAGACCTTCATCATATCTCAAATAAATGGTAGAAATAGGTAGATCATGTTATAAGGATTTCAAAAACGTGAAAAATCATTAAAACGGGGTAAGAAAGGACTTACTATGGAGCTTGGAAGCTTGAACAAAACTCTAGCCATGGTGTCCATGGTATATTCGGCTAAGGGAGGTAGAAGATGGACAAATTTTGGCTATTTTAATTCTTTTAATTACTAAATAATCAAAATGCCCCTAACTTAAAAATATTCTATTTCACCTATTTCATGTCCATTTTTGTCCAAAAATTTATCCAATGGTCTAGTTACCAAATCAGGACCTCTAACTTAAAATTTTCATAGCAATTAGATACCTCTAGCTTCTAGAACTCAAGCTTTGCACTTTTTACGATTTAGTCCTTTTAACTAAGTTAAGTGCCCAAACGTCAAAATTTTCAAGCGAAATTTTCACAAAATCATTTCATGAAATCGTAAACCATAAAAAATATAATAAAAAGAATTTTCTTATGTTAGATTTGTGGTCCTAAAACCACTGTTTCGACTAGGCCTAAAATTGGGTTGTTACATCTACCATGTTTCTTCTACCTCACGATATAAGACTCACTTCTGTTCAAGAAATCCAAGTCCATTAAGGAATCTTTAGAGCTATCTCTGACGTAGGGAAAAAGCCCTCCACCTAGCTATTATATATATAGATTGATGTCGTAGCCTTTATACCTAATGTAGAAATTATTCCCTTCAGCTAACTTTGCAACTCTAACTAGGTATTGCATCTCATCGCAATTTGAGATGAATCATATTACCAATCTTCTTAAGTTGGTTTCCACTAATCAGCATTGTTGTTTTCCTTAAATACTAAAATTTGAGAGAGTTACTTTCTATTGACAAAAGATCACCACATGCTAGAATAATGTTCTAGAATGTTTTGTAGTTCCAAGCTTCTAAGGGAATACCACAAATCACTACCCATGTAGTTCTATGCTTGAGAAAGGTGAAACAACCAATAATCTAGCTCAACGAACCATTCCTTCAAATTCCATTAGGAACAACTTCCCTGGAATTTTCTTGACACTAATGCAAAAACTCCATTCTCCTTAACAATTTCAACTTCATAAAACCCTTTCGAAATCCTCACCAAGCACCTGTCCAATTGGCCAATAGCCATCATCAACCTTGATGGCTTGCATATCCTCCATATCAAATTTATGAACAACACATGGGTTTTCAATCTCCTTACAATCATAAACAGTAATCACTTGAGTCCATTTTATTTTCATCTTCATAATATGCTTTACTCTTTCTCCAAAACTTTTATTGTTGTTAAACCTTGTAAATCCCACAAATAACTTGCACCTATTAAGCCAAAAGTTTATTTTAAGAAATACAAGTTTTCTTTTAGGTTGTAAATTTGACTATGCCACACTTTAAACTGTTTCTATTTTTCAATTGAGACTTCCTGCTCTTAGGGTGTTTTTTTTTTCATTTTTTTATATTTTGTTTTATTTTGAGCTACTTCTTCTTCTTTAGAAATAAGCTATTTCTATCTTGTTATGCTAAGATTTAGTGAGTGTTGTTTTATTTTTTTCATTTTATAATAATTAATATTTCAATTAAAAAAAAAGAGATAGGGTTGAATTTCTTTCTTTGGTTTGGTCCACATAACCATTACACAGTTGAACAAAACCTAGCTTACTTGAAGTTGCATTTAAGAATAAAAATAAAATTTTCTCTAACTGAAATATATGCACCTATTAAATACAAGTTATTTGATTATGGTTAAGTCACATCAATATGTTTCATATAAACTCCCAAGAATTAAGCCCATGAGATCAAAACTAAACAAAAAGAGGAAGAATGAGAACTTGAGTCATGCACCAGTAATCAAAATAAGAGTATACAGATTCCTATTCAACATTACCAATCTTCCTCCTATGAACATTACCAAGAAAAAAGCCTATTTTAGAATTTTTTTTTTTTAGCTAGGCTGCACCCTCAGAAAGCATTTTGAATAAAGTAATTTAACAATGCCCCAATAATATAAATAAGAGTGAGAGAAAAAGAGATCCCTTAAATTTAATACTAAAATTTTCTATATCAATTCATAATTTTTTTAAAAAATAAAAAATGGTAAAATTTATTTCATGCAAATAGTGAAAATGATTTTAGTTTTCCAAAAAAAAAAATTTGAAGTAAATAAACACTTACAATTTTATTTTAGGATGGTAGTTTAAGGTTTAAAATTATTTTATACACAAGGTTTTTAATATAAAACTGTAACACCCCAAGACTCGTACACATCGCCGCAGAGTCATGAAGCGTTACCCGAAAATTTTCATGACTAAGTTAAACGAACAAGGATAGAACGTTGCTCGCAACCTTTATTTCATAGCACCTAGCTTCACGGATAAAAGTTACTCATGCAAATCAAAAGCTTAAACCGAATCTATTTGTATTTTAGGTTCAAATTGCGAATTCAATTTCTAGCTACCACTTGGAATAAATATCCGATTCGCTTATACATAGATATATGTATGCCTAGAAATAACATGTCTAACCTTAAAGTTACCTCATTTAGAAATACACGTTCACATTCCAGCAAGGCATATGGCTCAAAATACATATTAACATCTTAAAGACTACTTGTAAGTAAAGTATCTTGAAAAGCCATTTTCGCATGACTGAGCTTAATACAATCACCAAAATAAAGTTCTCGATTCACAACACAAAATGCATCCTATACATGCCATTTACAAAGGTTTAGCTAATTTAGTACCAAACAGGGCTTTGATAATAGAGATGGCTTCGACAGCAAGATTCCCGAGTCCCGTAGCTAACGAATGAGATCTATAAAACAGAAAATTTAAGAGCAACGGAGTAAGCAATTACGTGCTTAGTAAGTCTTGAGTAACAAAAATCATATAGGAAAGTAGCATATAAATAACTAAACATTTTTATTTCTTACTTGAGCCGAATAGGAGAATTTCTATGATAACATCTATTTCACTCAAATTACAAGGAAATTTTCAGGGTATTCGACTACCTCAACTTATAACCGAACCCATTCTTCTCAAGTATCAAATCTATGACCTACATACCATATCCGGATAACTAGATTCTTTTAATTCAGAACAGACACATTATAATCAAGTCATAGGCGTTTGAATGACCTTTAACAATAATCAAAACATTTCCACCAAAACCCTAAACTCGTAATTTATAAGTAACAAAATTTTCGAACAAGTATAAGATACATACCTGACTATCTTACGGAAGGTAACATATTTAATAAGTCTATATCAGCGTTTATTTTATAACGTCGGCACGGATGTCCATCGGAACCAAGTCTGGTTTCAACATTGGCTCAAAGCCCTTCAGAACTAAGTCTGGATATGTCACTGGCTTGAAAGACCTTCGAGACTAGTCTCGGATCGTATCACTGGCTCAAAAGCCCTTCAAGACTAGGCTCGAATAGTATCACTAGCTCAAAAGCCCTTCGAGACTAGGCTCGGATGTAAATCCCCAAATCATTTATCATATATGTACATTTATATCATATCACTTTGGAACTCATCACCAACGTTCAAATATAATCACAGCATGTTCAAGACTCATTACCAAATTCTAAATCACTAGTCATAAACAAAAGAGTACGGGTTTTCTTCAAGATATAGCAAAAACAAAGATTAACATTCGGTTTTCCCACATTTGCTCAATCTATCTTCTCCACCACTCCATTCAAACATGGCCTTTTTAAGTCTTAATTTATACATTCACATATGTACTATAATTTCATTACAATTATGAGCTAATCACCATTACCCAAGGACTTACCTCGTTGGTCGATAATTATCTACGAACCGACTATTCCACCACCTTTGCTTTTCCTTTGTCCGAGTGTGGCTCTCTTAGCTCTTGAGCTTAATCAAACAAGTTCACCGTTCAGAATCCATTACTAAGATCATGTAGTAATTATTTACTAAATTTATGCATAACTGAATACCCATATATACATTCATCCCATTCATAAGCGTCTCAATATACCTTTACTAGACGTACTCATTCATAAGGATAGGAAATTTTCATATGGGCCTTAAACATATTTGCCTTAATCCTTAAGCTTAGAACATCACATCTCACACATACATTTGGCTTTATAAATAAAATTTTATAACACATATATTTCTAACTCCAAACATCAAAACACCAAAGGTATGTACATAACTATACTAATCGGTTTATTACTCATCATCTAATTCTTCTCTCAATCATATCAAAATTACAAACCAACTTCACATTTCATTTTCCAATATGGCCATTCGGCAAATCATAAAACATAGATTATTACTTAAGCATTTGTTTTCCAATTTCATAACCTTCAACTTCATTCTTTCATTCCTTAGCAAACATATCAAATTTTTATTCGGCCATTACCAAAATACTTATAACAATATTGTTACAAAATTCAATGCTATACTTTACAAGATACATACATTTAATTTCAAATTTTAAATACAATTTGCTATATCACCTCCATGGCCGAATGTGCTTTATTACCCAAATTCAATTTTATTCAATTAATCATTCTACTTTTTCATATCACTATCTTCCAAAAATTTCCATTCAGTCATCATATGGATTATTCAAAATAAAACCAATTTTGCTAGCTTACAATCTCAATATCAAATTGGTTCTTCCTATTATTTAAACAATTTATAATACACCTTAGGTATCAACACATACACAAATCTATTCTACCTCCATGACCGAATGCCTCTTTTTGATCTAAAAACCTTTTAAAGAAAAATTTACAAAGTTAGGCATGCTTTCATGAATTCTTGGCATTCAACCTCCAAGTATCTCTCAAGAGCTCCCTAAGACTATACATACCATTAAAATTCAAAGATTCCATGTTTCCATTAAAACATAAATGACCGAAAGTGGCATTCACAACCAATTAAAAAAAAATCAATACATGGGCTATGCCATAGACTTAAATATCAACTTGAATTCACAAAATCAAAGCAAACCAATATGAATTCTTACCTTAATCAAGTAAAATCTAAGGGTGCCGAATGCTTAACCCTTTTATTTTCCTCCTTCTCACTTTCGGCAATTTGAAGAACAAGAAAGAAAAATGAATTTTCCTTGATCTTTTCACCATTTTCTTTATCATTAAAATAACATTATAATTATCCACCAATCAAATGTCCCTTAATATAAGAAAATGTTAAAATAATGCTTTAAAAGCTTGCATGGCCGACCACTAAAAGAATAATGGTAATTTTGACATGCAAGGCCAAGTATTTTAAAGCCATGTAGTATTCGGTCATTCCACTTTCACCTATATCATTTCCAAATTTTATCACTAAAGTCCTATTCACTATTTAGCCACTAAATCAAAAGAAAAAATTTACGGCACCAAAATTTTTTTTTACACTATCAAACACAAGGAAATCTCATGGATAATAATATTTTCGAGGTTCTTTGACTCGGTTTAACAGTTTCGAAACCATTTTCCCGATTAAGGCTTAATTTGGGCTGTCACAACTCTCCCCCCTTTAGGGATTTTTGTCCCCGGAAATCTTACCCGAAAATAGATTTGGATATCTTTCCTTCATAGCATCCTCGGGCTCCCAAGTTGACTCCTCGATCCCGTGCTTGAGCCACAGCACTTTTACCAATGGAACCTTCTTATTTCGCAATTCTTTAATTTCTTGGGCTAAAATACGGATAGGTTCTTCCTCATAACTTAAATCAGGTTGAATTTCAATTTCTGACGAATTGATCACATGTGAAGGATCGGATCTATAGCGACGAAGCATCGATACATGAAAAACATTGTGGATCTTTTCAAGTTCAGGAGGCAAAATCAATCTATAAGCAACCGGCCCAATCCGCTCTGATATCTCATACGGCCCAATGAATCTCGGACTCAACTTGCCTTTACGGCCAAAACGGAGTATCTTTTTCCACAGTGAAACTTTTAGAAACACTTTATTACCGACTTGAAACTCGATATTTTTACGTTTCTGATCTGCGTATGATTTCTGTCGATCGGATGCTACTTTCAAATGGTCACAAATCGCTTTTACTTTTTGCTCTGCTTCTTTAATTAAATCAACTCCAAGGATCTTATTTTCACTAAGTTCGGTCCAAAACAGAGGTGTACGGCATTTACGACCATAGAGAGCTTTGTAAGGTGCCATCTGAATACTAGTCTGAAAGCTGTTATTATACGCGAATTCAACCAAGGGTAAATATTTTTCCCACGTGCTGCTAAACTCGAGAATGCAACATCTCAACATGTCCTCGAGTATTTGAATAACCAGCTCAGATTGACCGTCTGTCTGCGGATGGAAAGCAGTGCTGAAATGAAGTTTAGTTCCCAAAGCCTCGGGCAATTTCTTCCAAAATCACGAAGTAAAGCGAGGATCCCAGTCTGGTATAATAGAGGTTGGCACTCCGTGCAACCGTACAATTTGGGAGATATATAGTTCGGCTAGCTTATCAAGTGAAAAATCTGTACGGAACGGGATAAAATGAGCTGATTTTGTTAGTCTGTCCACAATAACCCAAATGGAGTCTTCCTTGCTCGGTGTCAACGGTAAGCCCGACACAAAGTCCATTGTAACGCGATCCCACTTCCACTCAGGTATCAAAATCAGCTGAAGTAATCCCGACGGCACCTGATGCTCCGCTTTCACTTGCTGACATACTAGGCACTTAGATACAAAATTAGAGATGTCTCGTTTCATGCCGTGCCACCAATATTGTCATTTCAAGTCATTATACATTTTCATACTACCCGGATGAACTGACATTCGGCTATTATGGGCTTCATTCAAAATCATCGAAACTAGCTCAAACTTTTTCGGAACACACAATCGATCCCTAAATCTCAAACAATCATTACCGTCGATCCGAAACTCTGAATTCACATTTGAATCACACTGAACTCGTTTGGCAACTAAATCGTCGTCAACTTTCTGAGCTTCGCAAATCTGTCGAAGTAACACGGGTCTTGCTTCTAATTCGGCAATCAACACGTCATTTGCCGACAACTTTAATCTCATGTTCAAAGATCGCAGAGAAAATAGGGGTTTTCGGCTAAGAGCGTCTGCAACCACATTAGCTTTTCCCAAGTGATAATCAATAATAAGTTCGTAGTCTTTTATCAATTCTAGCCACCGCCTTTGCCTCAAATTTAAATCCCTTTGCGTCATAAGGTACTTGAGACTTTTGTGATCGGAAAAGATGTGACATTTCTCACCAAACAGATAGTGTCGCCAGATTTTTAGAGCGAACACAATAGCGACTAATTCAAGATCATGGGTCGGATAATTCGCTCGTGGGGTTTCAACTGCCTCGAAGCGTAAGCGACAACTCGACCTTCTTGCATCAAAACATAGCCTAAACCATTCAAGGATGCATCACTATAAACCACAAACTCTTTGCCGGATTCTGGCTGAACTAATACTGGAGCTTCCGTTAAAAGTGTCTTTAGTTGATCAAAACTTTGCTGACACTTATCAGACCAGTCGAACTTGACATCTTTCTGCAACAATCTCGTCAATGGTACCGCGATCGTCGAGAAACCTTTGACAAATCGTTGGTAATAACCGGCAAGTCCTAAGAAGCTTTAAACTTTGGAAACATTTCTAGGAGGTTTCCAATCGAGAATAGCTGAAATTTTGTTCGGATCGACTCTAATACCCGAACCAGACACTATATGTCCCAAGAAACTGACTTCACGCAACCAGAAAGCGCACTTGCTGAATTTCACATACAATTTATGTTCACGTAAAGTCTGAAGTACAAGTCTCAAATGCTCGGCATGTTCAAACTCATCACGAGAGTAAATCAAAATATCATCGATGAACACTACTACAAAACGGTCCAAAAACGGCCTAAACACCCGATTCATCAAATCCATGAAAATCGCAGGGGCGTTAGTGAGCCCAAACGGCATCACTAAGAATTCGTAGTGTCCGTATCTCGTTCTGAATGCTGTCTTTGGTACGTTGGAATCTCTAACTCTCAACTGATAATAGCCGGATCGCAAGTCGATCTTCGAAAACACTGAAGCTCATTTCAACTGATCGAACAAGTCGTAAATTCGGGGCAACGGATACTTATTCTTTACAGTGGCTTTATTCAGCTGTCGATAGTCGATGCACATTCTCATAGTTCCGTCTTTCTTTTTCACAAACAAAATCGGTGCACCCCATGGTGAGAAACTCGGTCGCGCGAAACCTCTGTCTGTCAATTCTTGGAGCTAAGATTTCAATTCCTTTAACTCGATAGGTGCCATACGGTATGGAGCAATCGAAATTGGGGTAGTACCCGGAACCAACTCTATACCAAACTCGACCTCTCTTACTGGTGGTAATCCTGTCAATTCTTCAGGAAATACATCCGAGAACTCACAAACTACAGTCACCGTCTCAAGTTCTCGTTCAGAAACTTTGTTATCAACACATAGGCTAGATAAGCTTCATAACCCTTTTTCACGTACTTCTGAGCTAGCATGGAAGTGATTACGGTAGGTAGCCCTTTTAAATCAGCGGATTCAATTCGTATTATTTCATTATTCGAACACCGCAGATCTATTGTTTTTCGTTTGCAATTTACTATCGCGTCATGAACGGTCAACCAATCCATTCCGAGTATAATGTCAAATTCATCGAATGGTAGAAGCATCAAGTCAGCCGGAAAATAGTAATCTCGAACCATTAGGGGACATCTCTTGCATACTTTATCAACCAGAACACAACGACCCAAAGGGTTTGACACTCGAATTACAAACTCAGTAGACTCAACAGAAAGAGTCTTACTGGAGGCTAAAGTTTCACACACATACGAATGGGTCGAACCAGGATCAATCAGAGCAATAACATTAGTTTTAAAGAGTGTGAAAGTACCAGTAATAACATCCGGAGAAGAAGCTTCCTCACGGGCACGAATAGCATGTGCTCTGGCAGGTGCTCGAGCCTCGGATCTGATTGCAGTGTCTCTAGTCCCTCTCTGACTACCGCTAATATTTCCACCCCGCCGCAGTGGTTTACCCCGTGCAGCCGTGCCACTAGCTCTCAAACTCAGGTCGGGAGTGCGCTCATCAACCTTTGGACAATCTTTAATAAAATGATCGGCAGATCCACATCTGAAGCAAGAGCGATCACGATGCCTACAACTTCCCGGGTGCCATTTACCACAATATTTGCAATCAGATCTATCCCGACGTTCATTCCCAACACTGGCGATGGAAGTGGCTCGCGAACTCACGGGAGGTCGATGATGCTCGCGTCTAGAAAAACCCGTTGTATATTCAGATCGGCCTGAGTCATCTCTAGTCTTTTTAGACAATTGCTGTACAGATTTTCCTGCAGATCTTTTACGGAACTCTCTAGCTCCATCGTCGGCTTTCTTTTTTTCAGTACCGAGCTCTTCGGCTTTGCAAGCTCGCTCGACTAGTACGACAAACTCCTTAATTTCCAGAATTCCCACCAGTAGTCTGATATCTTCGTTTAATCCATCCTCAAAACGCTTACACATAATGGCCTCGGAGGATACACATTCGCAAGCGTAACGGCTGAGACGCACGAATTCTCTCTCATATTCGGCTACTGACATCTGACCTTGTTTGAGTTCAAGAAATTCCTTCCGTTTTTGATCGATGAATCTCTGACTGATATATTTCTTACGAAACTCGGTTTGGAAAAACTCCCAGGTGACCCGTTCTTTCGGAACAACAGAAACCAGAGTATTCCACCAGTAGTAGGCAGCATCACGTAACAGAGATACCGCGCATTTCAGACACTCCTCGGGTGTGCAGGACAGTTCATCAAACACTCGAATGGTATTGTTGAGCCAAAACTCGGCCCGCTCGGCATCGTCGCTGGGGGTAGCCCGGAATTCTTCAGCCCCATATTTTCGAATTTTGTCAACTGAGGGCCTACTCGATCTCACTGGATCGGTCACCGGAGGGGCCATATAAGTCGGGAGCGGGGTATTCGGGGGCAGAGTTTACGGAACAGCCGAATTTGATCTAATGAATTGAGCGAACCAGTCACTCATCATTGCATAAAAGGCTTGTCTAGTGTCATCATCTCGATGACTGATATTTGGCTGAGAGTCAGGCGGTGCTGTCCCTTGCGCGGGAGCAGGCGCTACACTCTCCACATCGTCCGCTACGGTTCTATCGGGTTCAAGATCCATTCTATACCAAAAATCACATTTCAGCTGTCAGAAGTTATCTCACTATCAATATGACACTAAATGGCATGTATAGCTAGACTCATACTTACTACGGTAGTCCGAGAATCGACTAAACCATAGCTCTAATACCAATAAAATGTAACACCCCAAGACTCGTACACATCGCCGCAGAGCCATGAAGCGTTACCCAAAAATTTTCATGACGAGGTTAAACGAACAAGGATAGAACATTGCGCGCAACCTCTATTTCATAGCACCTAGCTTCACGGATAAAAGTTACTTATGCAAATTAAAAGCTTAAACCGAATCTATTTGTATTTTAGGTTCAAATTGCGAATTCAATTTCTAGCTACCACTTGGAATAAATATCCGATTCGCTTATACATAGATATATGTATGCCTAGAAATAACATGTCTAACCTTAAAGTTACCTCATTTAGAAATACACGTTCACATTCAAGCAAGGCATATGGCTCAAAATACATATTAACATCTTAAAGACTACTTGTAAGTAAAGCATCTTGAAAAGCCATTTTCGCATGACTGAGCTTAATACAATCACCAAAATAAAGTTCTCGATTCACAACACAAAATGCATCCTATACATGCCATTTACAAAGGTTTAGCTAATTTAGTACCAAATAGGGCTTTGATAATAGAGATGGCTTCAACAGCAAGATTCCCGAGTCCCGTAGCTAACAATCGAGATCTATAAAACAGAAAATTTAAGAGCAACGGAGTAAGCAATTACGTGCTTAGTAAGTTTTGAGTAACAAAAATCATATAGGAAAGTAACATATAAATAACTAAACGTTTTTATTTCTTACTTGAGCCGAATAGGAGAATTTCTATGATAACATCTATTTCACTCAAATTACAAGGAAATTTTCAGGGTATTCGACTACCTCAACTTATAACCGAACCCATTCTTCTCAAGTATCAAATTTAACTCATGCCTATGACCTACATACCAAATCTAGATAACTAGATTCTTTTAATTCAGAACAGACACATTATAATCAAGTCATAGGCGTTTGAATGACCTTTAACAATAATCAAAACATTTCCACCAAAACCCTAAACTCGTAATTTATAAGAAACAAAATTTTCGAACAAGTATAAGATACATACCTGACTATCTTACGGAAGGTAACATATTTAATAAGTCTATATCAGCGTTTATTTTATAACGCCAGCACGGATGTCCATCGGAACCAAGTTCGGTTTCAACATTGGCTCAAAGCCCTTCAGAACTAAGTTTGGATATGTCACTGGCTTGAAAGCCCTTCGAGACTAGGCTCGGATCGTATCACTGGCTCAAAAGCCCTTCGAGACTAGGCTCAGATCGTATCACTGGCTCAAAAGCCCTTCGAGACTAGGCTCGGATGTAAATCCCCAAATCATTTATCATACATGTACATTTATATCATATCACTTTGGAACTCATCACCAACGTTCAAATATAATCACAGCATGTTCAAGACTCATTACCAAATTCTAAATCACTAGTCATAAACAAAAGAGTATGGGTTTTCTTCAAGATATAGCAAAAACAAAGATTAACATTCGGTTTTCCCACATTTGCTCAATCTATCTTCTCCACCACTCCATTCAAACATGGCCTTTTTAAGTCTTAATTTATACATTCACATATGTACTATAATTTCATTACAATTATGAGCTAATCACCATTACCCAAGGACTTACCTCGTTGGTCGATAATTATCTACGAACCGACTATTCCACCACCTTTGCTTTTCCTTTGTCCGAGTGTGGCTCTCTTAACTCTTGAGCTTAATCAAACAAGTTCACCGTTCAGAATCCATTACTAAGATCATGTAGTAATTATTTACTAAATTTATGCATAACTGAATACCCATATATACATTCATCCCATTCATAAGCGTCTCAATATACCTTTACTAGACGTACTCATTCATAAGGATAGGAAATTTTCATATGGGCCTTAAACATATTTGCCTTAATCCTTAAGCTTAGAACATCACATCTCACACACATATTTGGCTTTATAAATAAAATTTTATAACACAAATATTTCTAACTCCAAACATCAAAACACCAAAGGTATGTACATAACTATACTAATCGGTTTATTACTCATCATCTAATTCTTCTCTCAATCATATCAAAATTACAAACCAACTTCACATTTCATTTTCCAATGTAGCCATTCGGCAAATCATAAAACATAGATTATTACTTAAGCATTTGTTTTCCAATTTCATAACCTTCAACTTCATTCTTTCATTCCTTAGCAAACATATCAAATTTTTATTTGGCCATTACCAAAATACTTATAACAATATTGTTACAAAATTCAATGCTATACTTTACAAGATACATACATTTAATTTCAAATTTTAAATACAATTTGCTATATCACCTCCATGGCCGAATGTGCTTTATTACCCAAATTCAATTTTATTCAATTAATCATTCTACTTTTTCATATCACTATCTTCCAAAAATTTCCATTCGGTCATCATATAGATTATTCAAAATAAAACCAATTTTGCTAGCTTACAATCTCAATATCAAATTGGTTCTTCCTATTATTTAAACAATTTATAATACACCTTAGGTATCAACACATACACAAATCTATTCTACCTCCATGACCGAATGCCTCTTTTTGATCTAAAAACCTTTTAAAGCAAAATTTACAAAGTTAGGCATGCTTTCATGAATTCTTGGCATTCAACCTCCAAGTATCTCTCAAGAGCTCCCTAAGACTATACATACCATTAAAATTCAAAGATTCCATGTTTCCATTAAAACATAAATGACCGAAAGTGGCATTCACAACCAATTAAAAAAAAAACAATACATGCGCTATGCCATAGACTTAAATATCAACTTGAATTCACAAAATCAAAGCAAACCAATATGAATTCTTACCTTAATCAAGTAAAATCTAAGGGTGCCGAATGCTTAACCCTTTTATTTTCCTCCTTCTCACTTTCGGCAATTTGAAGAACAAGAAAGAAAAATGAATTTGCCTTGTTCTTTTCACCATTTTCTTTATCATTAAAATAACATTATAATTATCCACCAATCAAATGTCCCTTAATATAAGAAAATGTTAAAATAATACTTTAAAAGCTTGCATGGCCGGCCACTAAAAGAATAATGGTAATTTTGACATGTAAGGCCAAGTATTTTAAAGCCATGTAGTATTCGGTCATTCCACTTTCACCTATATCATTTCCAAATTTTATCACTAAAGTCCTATTCACTATTTAGCCACTAAATCAAAAGAAAAAATTTACGGCACCAAAATTTTTTTTTTTACACTATCAAACACAAGGAAATCTCATGGATAATAATATTTTCGAGGTTCTTTGACTCGGTTTAACGGTTTCGAAACCATTTTCCCGATTAAGGCTTAATTTGGGCTGTCACAAAAACTCTTTCCATATATGTTATGTCTAGTTTAGATACCCTTGAGATATTTTTAGGTAGATTGTCATATTCATTTTGTACTTCTTTCATTTCAAAAGGTTAACTATTTATCACATATGTGTGTGTTTTATATAAACTATGTTAGTTTTTTACATATATAGTAGAACAAAGTTATTGTCCTGAAAAATTTTACTAAATGGTTTGAAATTGGTAGTTGCAAAAACAATTGGTTATATAATAGAGGCAACCCCTATCTCTACACTACCTCCTAAAGCTCAAGCTCCTTCTCCAAAGAGAACATACAGCAAGGTAAGCATCCACACACCTTAGAAACATAAACAACTAGCTCTATTAACTACCATTTTCTTACACTATTATCTTGAATGCTTTGCATATTAGTTAAAGTTGTTGCCTGAATTCCTAAACAATTGGATTGTTAGTGAAAGTCCATGCAAAAATGGGAGGATTGATAAAGTAATTATCTTCAAATGACTTTTACAACTCTTATAATTTACTTTTTCCCATATGTAGGCAAAGAAATATATGTCTCATTTATCAATGACGTTTGATAATACCTCATTATTGCAGAAATATCGCCATAAAGAGCGTAATATTACTCTTCGATCACTTCTTGAGGTAAAAAGGTATGAAACGGATGGCATTCCCCCTGTGTGTGGAAAGAAGAAAAAGGAGAGCAACGACCGAAGTGAATCACCAACACCTTTGCTAGTAAACATGCTATTTTTCTAAAAATCTAAACAAGTTCATTTCTAATATGTCTTTACATGATTTTTTTTAACTTTTCCTTTGTAACGATTCTTTCGTGATTTGAAAGGTTCTTCCCCGATCATCGCTATATAAGTTTTCAACTTTTACAATTATTGACTTATGGAGAAACTGGAGAACAAAATGAAGAACTAAAGGCTTCAACTATAGAGAGCACAAATTCTGAAAATATGCACATGTCCAATCTTATTGCTTCAGCTTCAACTACACCAAAGGGTATATTTCTCTTTCTACTCACTTTTTAAGCATATTCTAACCCTAACTCCAACTTTCCAATTTTCATGAAATACCCATATCTACTGTGTATTCAAACACTCGACAATATGATTCTGAACTAAAACACATACCTATATCTAGTACTTTTTTAAAGTTATTCAACCATTGTTTTTTCTTCATTCAAGAGGAAGATGAAAATAGTGGTGAGTTCAGAAGTAGAAGCCAGCATTGGAGTCGAACAGAATGATGAAGCTACCCCAATAGATGTTCCAATCAATGATGAAGCTGTCCCGATCGATGTTCGAATCAATAACGAAGTTGCCCCATAGATGTTCAAATCATTGATGAAACTGCCCTGATAGATGTCCTAATCACTTATGTTGAGATTTTAGTGATCTTAGCAGCTAAAGATGATCTTTCTCATTATATGCTCTACTACTTTCATGAAATAATACACATTTAAACTGTGCGTATACTATCAGGAGTTTGGGTTTGTAATAATTAACTTTAAGATATTACCTTCATTGGATTATTGGGTGAAATTTTTATTGGGATGTTTTGTTGGATTTTTAACTCAAGGAAAAGGAGTGGTATCCTCTCCTTATTTTAAGAAATACTTTATTTAATAGATATATTTTGTTATCAAAATTAATTGTTAAAAATTTTAAAAAAAATTCAAGAATCAATTACGCGTGATGAAAGTTTTAGCATCCTCGTAACTCCCAAACTTGATATCTTATTAAATACATGTTACTCTTATTTTTAAAGAAAACAAGTTAAATTCAACATTTTATTATATTTGAGAAAGTAGTCGAAATTTTGATAAAAATTATTTTGATTTATTTAAGAAATATTTGAAACAATCAGGATATTTTATGTTTCAATAGACTGTTTCTGTTTAGTTTCTACACAGAAAAAGAAAAACCTAATGCCATGAACTTAATACTTATAGGCAATCGATCATAACTTAAGTTTTACTACATTTCTACACAGAGCTACATCAAACTAAATGATATTTCTATAAACCCATAAAATTTAATATCTTACTAGATAAAATAGCAAAGTTATATGACCGGTATGGAAAGAGGAGCATATTATCTCTCCTATGCTTACACGTCACCCCAGAATAGTTGGTAGAACTAGGCAGCTAGCACTACAGCAAAACAAACTTTTAGCGGCTTTTTTGGCTTTTAGCGGCGTTTATAAGCGCCACTAATACTTTTTTCGGCGCTTTTAGAAGCGCCGCAAAAAACGCCACTAAAGAAGGCACCGCAAACTTTAGCAGCGTTTATGTGGAAAAAAACACCGCTAAAGATCATGACTTTTAGCGGCGCTTTTCCACAAACGCCGCTAAAGATCATGACTTTTAGCGGCACTCCTTCCATAAACGCCACTAAAGATCATGACCTTTAGCGGCGCTTCTCCCACAAACGCCACTAAAGATCATGACCTTTAGCGGCGCTTTTCCCTCAAACGCCGCTAAAGGTCAAACGTTCAAAAAATATATTTTTATTAAATAATATTTATTTCTAAATATATAAAAAAACATTTTTCAAAATTTTAATATGCTAATATTGGACAAAACCACAAATACAAATTCCATTGCCAATTTTGCCATTGGAGTAGAGAAAATCTAACATTTAACTACTAATATGAAAGTGAATCACAACATTAACTAAGTTCAAAGAATCTAATGATAAAGATTTTCTTTTTCCTTATGCTACAGACATCTTTAAAAAGAAAATCAAACTCTATAGACAGCTTCACTGAACTAGTGATTTTGGGGGCTCCTCTTTCACTAATAATAATAGAGTTGGTTAAGTTGGCTAACAAAGAAGGGTATAAGAAGGCATATCTTCAATCCGCAACACATCGTCCATTTGAAGTTCTCTTTCCAGCTGAGTCCTTGTCGATTTCAATACTTCCTGAAATCATAATAATAATAAATAATAATTACACATGCAACATAGTTTATATTTCTCAACATAATTTCAATATTGCAGACAAAACACGATTAGCTATGATCTCAAGAAACAACTAACAAAATAAATAGAACAGTTAGCACTCACACAAATGCAATAGTTGTGCAGCAGAGCATTCAATTGGTGGGTTTTCTAGGAAGGAATAAGGACAGCATTGCAGGCATACTGTATCCAAAGAAACACACAAACTAAAACCTTGTGAAAATATCAAACTAATGTCAAATGGCTCCTGAAAGATAAATTAATTCCTCAAAGATCGTTAAATTTGAAAGAAGAAAAAATTTTAAGAAGCAAAGGAAACAGAATTTGAGGAACCAACATGAAAGACAACTTTTCTAAAAGCTAAAATTAAAAGCTTCAAGAAAATCTAAAGGTAAAAATCTAGACAATCATAGGAATAATCAGAAAAAAGCCAATATGAGAATTAAGAAGAAAGCAAGAAAAGATAAATTGCCTGTGAATAGCAAATCTAAACTTATAAGCTCAAGCAAATGAATGCCCACTAGAAGGATAGCCAATTGAACATCAAAAGCTATGTACTCTCTGCTCTTGCATCATTCTTAGTCAACACTAGCATCTAAAAGAGATGAAAAATAGTCACTATCAACTGCAAACCATTCAAGGAAACAAACTCTTGTCCTGATGAAACTTCATGATGTAAAAACACCTAAAAGATCAATATGAAAAGAATTGGATGCTCAAAGAATTAGTGCAAATTAGCTGTTTATATAATAACCTGATTGAATAACACCACATCGAAAATTAACCTGATCTAACACTACAAATATATAATTAACTTAAAACGTCAATGAAATAAAATTCTTAAAATCTAAGCAAATTAAATTATAAAATAAACTAAAAATCTTACTAAAATAAGGAACAAATAATTCTAAAATATTAGAGCTATGAATATTATATAAAATTATTTTATTAAAAATAAAATTTACTAAATAAATATATTTATGTACATCGCAAGAGACAAAAAAAAAAAAAAAACTAATACCAACTTTGCGTATAGGCTATTCCCATCCTCCAGTTCTAACTTTACTAAACGCCCATGAGTAAACAATGCTATCATTGATAATGTGCTGTCAACTTCCGAGGATGAAGAATTTGGTAGTATAGACATTGAATTCAATCTTGATGGGTATATTTTCTTTGGCAAATCTGTTTCCTGAAAATGTTTAATTTACCTAGGTTCAATTGTGAACGTAAAACATGACCATAGAAGAAAATAAACTGTACATTTTTACAATATCATTAGTGGGAATGTCCTACAAAAAATTCAATATAAAGTGGACAATTTTTCATAAAAACTACTCTGTTATCTTTTACAGAGTATATAAGCGAACTTACAATATTGGTGCTGTAAGTATATAAGTAAACATTGTTTTTAAAATAAATTTATTTTAAAATAAATTAGTTTAAATTTACATAAAAGCTTATATAAGTATATAAGTATATAAAACTTATATTAGTTTAAAATAAATTTATTAGCTTATATATGCTACCACTGTTACTGAGAGCACAATAAACATGACAAACAAGCATGGGAAATCAAGGGAAATAATCTGCTCCGTACAGAGCTCAGGGTGTGCAGCCTACTCCATAAAAGTCAACAAAATATATGGCAATATAAGTAACAAAGTTTCTTTGATCAAGCAGATAAAACGAAAACAAAATGATGCTTCAGGACAGAACAATTGATTTAAGCACCATCACAGCATACAAACGTACCAGCTCAATTCTTAATATATGCAAAAGACTTTGCAGCACAATCCATGTGGCAGAACAACTGTTCTAAGAGACATCATGGAATACATAAATTTACCGGATCAATTCTCCATACATGCTAAAAACGTTGTAGCACAATCCATGTGTCAATAATGGCATCGTATAAGCTGGAAGGTTATAGTACAATTGCTCTCAGGCACCAAAAGCTTTCAAGGAGGGATGCCTATGGATTGAAAGTTTTAACTTTAACATTATGTATTTCAAATCTGTATGACTAAGTTCTGAACATGAAGACTACCTCAATCAAAAAGCCTAAAAATATAAAGGAGAACTCATGCTGTATCAAGTCAAAAAAGCTCAGGTAAAATTAACCCACTCAAGAAACTACAACCAAATACAAGTTTAAAGGAGCAGATCTTGGAAGAGTCCATTTACTCCTCTTGGATGCATCCAACTCATTGACATTTTCTGCCAAAACAAGGTAGATTATTAATTTCAGATTGGATAAACAAGTTTTACCACTGGAGTCTCTTTTGAAGCATATAATGCAAATATGCATCTGTTCCATAAGGCCTGAAATAAAATGAAAGAAAGATGTCCACTTTGAAGGGAATAAAACATTAACTGTTAACCTTCGCCATTTGGAGCAATCATCACACTGGGCCTATTGCTCCTGTTCCCTACAGGCAATTCTCATATATTCCGATTAAACAAATAATGAAGAAAAGAAGCTATACAAATATGTTCTTTACCAAATATGCAGCAATGTGAGATCTTAAAAGTTGTTCCAGCATCTATGTAACTAGAATTCATGGCAAACTGGTATCATTCCAAAAGCAAGAAAAAGTTTCAATAATTAAAGTAAAAGAATGAAACTGGAAAGTTGCAGTTATGTTCAAAAGAGACTGCATAACAAACAATTTAGAGAGACAACAGATCAGAGCGTGGGTATAAAACCAAAGCTAAACTGAAAGCTTGACCACCTTAAGGAAGGATTTTAATGCTTTGAAACATTATCAGCATTCACAATCAGGAAATAGCTCCAAAACTTGAGACTTCTGCCAGCAGAATCAAGAAAAGTAATTGCTACATACATCATATTCTTCAAATTCATGGACGAAGCAAGTCCTGTGCTTCTTCCCATGTGAGCCTCAATAGTTACAATGTTCATTCATATTAACAAATTGCATAAAAATACCATGATAATAAGAAGGGCATTTTATTAATATTACTGCCTCAAACACCATTCTTAATTAAACAATAAATTAAGATGGAGGAATCATTTTCAGAGAAGAAACACATTATTTTTTTTACTGAACAAATCGAAGAAAACATAACTGAAATTATTTTATTCCCTTTTCATTTTTGGTGCGTAAAAAAATGTTTTGAAACAAAATCAAAACAAAAAATAAAAAGAGAGATCTAACCGGATGAAAATAATCTAAAGATGAACAGCCATGAATACCCATATCCAATTTTCTATCAGTCGAATCCAAATTCATCATTTTTGAGCAATAATATGCTAAAATATAGATACGCGCATCTTAAAACATACCCAAGAATAATATAAAATCTATAGCAGAAAAAACAAATCAAGACAGAGAACAAACCTTCAATATCGATTTCAAGGTTGCCGATTAGGGGAAAAATAGTTGGACTGCTGATTTCGGGTGGAACTTAGGGATTTCAAGGGATAAAAGAATAAGGAGAAGAGGTTGGGGAAAAAAAGCAGAGGAAAAAAGGTTGGGTTGCAAATTTTGGGTGAAATTTAGAGATTCAAACGGGAAAAAGGGGGAAATAGAATTCAGAAGAAGGGGGAAATGAATAAAATTCATCGGGTCTATTGGTTGGGTAAAAAGGAGAGCAAATCGACGATGGTTTGGCTAAAAGAAATCAACCTTTGCGGCGTTTATCCAATTGCGCCATTAAAGACCTACATATTGCGGCGTTTAAATGAAAACGCCACTAAAAAACCCTACAAAACGGCGTAGTTTTGAAAAATAAAATAACATTTTGAGGCGTTTTAAAGAAGCGCCGCTAAATCCTGAGCTATTGCGGCGTTTTGACAAAAACGCCACTAAAAAAGTTAAATAAAATAGCACCATTTTAATTAAAAAAATGTTCTCTTTTGTAATTATATATTCTTTCAATATTTTAGGAAATTAGATTAAAATTTTCAATTTAGTAATTAATTTTGTTTCAATTTAGTAATTAAATTTAGCAATTTTTTAATTTTAATATATATAAAATTTATCTAATATCTCTTAAATAATTTAAACTATAATATTAATTTTAATATATTAAAATTAAAATTATCTCTTTTACAAGTCTATAAAAAACTATTTAATATATAAATTAAAAAAATCAGTCATATACCAAAAAAAAAACTTTAAAATTATTTTAAATAATAGTATTTTAATTTTTTTATTTTTAACATATATTTTTCTACGTTTTTAATTCCAAATTTGTTACTTTTTTTTTATCCATATCAATCTATTACTTTTTTTTTATCAATGTTTTTTTTTTAAATCTATTATTTAAATATTTAAAAAAAGGGATTTGGGGAAAGTGTTATGGATTTCGGGGAAGGAGATTTGCTGAAAATAAAATGGGGGAAAAACAGAAAGATTTCGGGCTTGGGGATTTAGGGGAGGATTTAGATTTAAGGATTTTCAAAATAGCTGTTCTGGAAATGATCCAAAATTAAGCCAAAAGTTATAAAATTTAATTAATAGGAGAATAATGCATTTCAACACGCTCAAACTCATGTTCTCTTATATTGATAACAATGCTCACACTAATTAATCTAAACCCTAAACCCCTAACCCTTGTCCCCTGAACCTTAAACAATAAGCTCCTAACCTTAACCCCTAAACACTAACCCCTAAACCTTAAACCATCAACCATAATCCCTAAACCCATAATATCTTAAACCCTAAATACTAAACCTCAAGCACAAAATAACAAACCTTAAACCATAAAATTAACATACTAAACATTAAACCCTAAACCCTAAACAATAAACCCTAAATCATAAACTATAAATCACAAACACTAAACCCCTAACCACTAATCCTTAAACCCCTAAACCCTAACCACAAAAACATAAACCATGAACCCTTAACCCTAAACCCATAAATCGTAAACCATAAACCCTTAATATCGCTAAACATTAAGATCATAAACACTAAACACTAAACCTCAAATCCAAAATAACAAAACCATAAACCATAAAATTAACATTCTGAACATTAAACCCGAAACCATAGACTTTAAACCTTAAATATTAAACTTAAACCCAAAAAATAAGAACTAAACCTTAAAACTTAACTATGAAAATATAATTCCAAAAAAAGACTTTTAGCGGCGTTTTCAAAAAAACGCCGCTATTGCTCAGACTTTTAGCGGTGTTTTTCTAAAAACGCCGCTATTGCTCAGACTTTTAGCGGCGTTTTTAGAAAAACGCCGCTATTGCTCGATTTTTAGCAGCGTTTTTTTTAAACGCCGCTAATGTATAATATTTGCGGCGTTTTTATAAAAAACGCCACTAAAAACGCCGCTAAAGCCCTGTTTTGCTGTAGTGGCTGAAGGAGCATGGAACAAAAGCTTTTATTCTATTTCTTTCTTATCCATTACAAAAGTTTGAGAGCTACTCTTGAATTTTCTCTTCTTTCTAGGTGTTGTTATAAGAGCCTAACAAAGCCCTGAAATGCAGCCACGTTGAATCAGAACGTGGTTGAGTCAATGCAAACGCGTCGGTTTCTTGACTACTACAGGCAACGTGGACTATGCACAATGCGTATCGTTTCTTCCTCAATTTGAAACCATATTTTCCAGTTCTTCAAAGCAAACCTCTATTAAAAATGCAACCCAGCTTGAGCATCCCCATCTAGGACAAAGATGACGAATGGTTTGGTTTTGAGTCTTCTTGTAGTTAGTTCACTGGCGATGGCTGCTGCCGTCGGAAGGGACGATGTTATATTGAAAGAAGGTCATAGGGTCATAGTTGTTGAATATGACCAAGATGGCAAACATAACACCAAAGTCTCAATCTCATCCCCGTCGCTGCACCAGCAAACAGACCAAGAGGAATATTTTGGTAAGGAAACTATGAAAGATGCCTCATCTGCTCTTCTCAACGTTGGCCATGGCATCTCACAAGGCAAAGCTGGCTCCCGACGACATTCACCAGGGGAACTTATCTGCGATGCTTTCGGGAAATGTACTCAGAGGGTCGCCACTGCCCTTGGTAACGCCAAAGATAAGGTCTCAGACGCTGCACATGAAGCTAATAAGCTTAAACAAGTAGCTTCAGGGACCGCACATGAAGCCAAATAGAAGGTTAAAGACAAGGCTTCGGAAACTGCGCAGGAGGTTAGAGAGAAGGTTCCAGAGACTGCACACGAAACCAGAGACAAGGTCGCAGATACAAAGGGAGCTATCGGCGATGCTTTAGGCAAAGCAAAAGGGGCAGTTCTGCAGAAGGGCTAAGATGTTAAAGCAAGGGCAAAAGAGTCCATTGATAAGGCCAAGGAGGCGGCAACAACAGCAAAAGACACGGCCAAGACGATGGGGGCTGATATAATGACAAATACATCAGAGTGGAGAACGTTCAGGAAAAGGCCATGGAAGAAGCAAGCCGAGCTGCGAACAAGGTTAAAACTAGTGCAAACAAGTTTCTTGATGGTTTGAAGTACATGACTTCAATGGAGGCATTGAATACAGTGATGGGTATAGCGAACTTACTTGGATTAGCTACAGCATATGGGATGAGTGCGTGGGTTATGTTCATTTCTAGTTATATCCTGGCAGGACAGCTACCAAGACAGCAGTTTGGGGTGGTGCATAGCAAGATATACCCTGTTTACTTGAGGGTAATTGCTTATAGTTAGAAGAACCCGTGCCGGGCTTAAAAATAGGCCTAAAATTTTGTTTAAGCTCGACTCATGTAAAAATGCTAAAATCTGGGCCCTGGCTCGCCCGTATTAATTTTTTATATTATTTTATATAAATTTTAAAAAAATATCTAAGACTAAGATAGATGTAACTTAACAAGTAAATACCTCTAAAATAATAACAAAATTAACAAATGTCTTTAAAATAATAACAAAATTAACAATAAAATAAGTTTTATACAAGATCTAAATAATAATAACAAAATAGTAGCAATATAATAGTCATATGGCTGCAAAATAAGAAGAAAATAATAAGAAAATAACATTCAAAAATAAAAAAATAACAGATTTTTTTTCCTTTAGTAAATTCGGGCTGGGCCGGGTCCGGGCTAAAAATACATTATCCGAAGCTCGGTTTATTTTTTAAAAGGGCTTTATTTTTTGTCCAAGCTTTTTTTTCGGGCCTATATTTTTGCCCAAATCCTCTCACATTTCGAGCTGGCCTTCGAGCCGAGTCGAGCCGCCCGACTTATGCACACCTTTACTTATAGTATAGGGTTGGCTTTCTTGGCAAACTAAGATAAAAATTGGAAACTAACATAAAAAATTATTTTTTAGTGAAAATGCAAACATATAAGTTAGTACAATTTGGCAATATAATATTATTAAAAAAGATGTGACCAAACCCATCTTGTTTTATTTATACTTTTTTAGGTTTATTGGAGAGATATTTAAATACCATAATTGCAAGAAAATTGCAAGAAAAAAATATAAAGATACTTAGTCAACTATGATGGAGAAAGATTAACTTTTGTAGTAGAAATTTTTCTTGAAAAAGAAAGTAAAGAATGATTGCCTTGTTATTATCTAGAACTCTCTAGAATGAAAAAAAATTTATTGTCAAGATGTTTGGGTTCAGCTTTTTTCTAATTACCAAAAAAAATCTTAAATTTAATTAGATTTGATTTTATTTGATGAAAATTTATTCATCTTGAATTGAATTTAATAAAGGAATGGAATAAAAAAATATTATGGAAACATAAAATATAAATATTTTGGATATTCATTAAATACATATATTTCATTTTTCTAATTGATCTATTATCCCATTATTTTTTTTTTATAAACTACAAAAACTAAAATCTAACACAGACCTTGAAAAAAAGGTATGCATATTATAAACCTAAAAACAACCATACCTTTGCCAAAACAACAAAAGAAGAACATTAAGGCTGTACAACAACCAACTATAGTTAAAAAGGTACATGGGAATGGTGGACCCAAAGATCTAATCAGTGGATCGATGAGGTAGCCTTCCTCAAGGAGATGAAGCATTGCAAAACCACCTTACTCTCAAAGCCTTATGGTCTCATACACAATTCAAACTGAGAGCTTAATCAATGAGAAACCAAAAAAAAAAAAAAAAACTTAGACTAGATCTACAAGACACATTGTTTAAGCAAAGATATAACCTAAACCTTGGGAATATACTTCAACGAAAGAACTCGAAAAGGAAAGTCATCCACTCGAGATGTAATGAGCAAGCAAACAGTAGAATTACCAACTATAGAAACATGAGGCAGTTGAGCCTGGTACCAGCCAAGAGTAACTATAGAGGAGGCCTTGAATCAATCCCCTTGCTATTTTTTCTCTCCATTTACTAAGTGAAATCGCTTAAAATTAAGATTGAGGGTAAAGAGGGGATTGAAAGAGAAAAACCCAAACTATAGCTTAAAACAACATTAAGGTTCTGCAGCAACCAACTAACATCTAAGTTCTAAAAAAAATTCAATGAATATTCATAACTTAAATTCTAAACTAAAATCTAATTGAATATATTAAAGCCCAAAATATAAATCTTAAGGCTAAAAATAAAATAACGCTATCCATAACCTAAATTTTGAACTAAAATCTAATAAAATCTATTAAAACCTAAATCTAAATGCTAGGGCCAAAAATAAAATAAATTCAATTCAAGACTAAATTCTAATTAAATCTATTAAAACTTAAAATAAAAAAATAAAATCTAAACTTAAAAATTTAAATTTGAAATCTAACTGAACTTAAAATATTTAAAATCTAAAATCTCAAAATAATAAATCTAAATAAGATCCAAAATTAATACCAAACTGCAATTAAATCTAAATTATATTAAAAACTCAAATTCTAAAACAAGTTGAATATATATAAAAACTTAAATTCTAAAAAAATATAATTATTAACTATCCATCAAAGTATTCTAAAAAATAATAAAAAATATAGTAAAATCAAAGGAAATTCATAAAGAACTACTCAATAAAGAATAAACACAAAATAATCATAAAAGAAACAATAAAAATAATCTCGTAAAAGGAAAGAAAATGGATTAAATAAAATTACAGAATAAAAAAAATTGAAGATACTCACATAATACAAATAAATACATGATAATAAACTAAAAATAAAATGAAAATTAAATTAAAAGAGAAATAAAATAAAATTTATTTGAATAACATTTAAATTTCAATTTTTTTAAAAAAAAAAAGTGAAAGTAAAAGTACTTAATTGGTAATTTTCCAAGCCAAAATTTCAAATTTTGTATATATCAAAATGTGCATATACCAATGAAGCAATTTCAGAAAGTAGAGATCCTTAAAAATTAAAATAAAAACATGAAAGGATCTTTGTTGTAATTTAAAAAGCGAAAGGCCTTAAAAATGAAATGAAAACACGAGGGGACTGTGTAGCAAATTTCCCATTTCCCCCACTATTTAAACCTAAACCCCTTTTTTCCTTTTCATATTTTTTATGTAACGCCCCGAATTTTGGGCCTAGAAGTTCTGGGATTTTGAGTGTAGTGATAGCGAGGAGGTTGCACACATAAGTTAAGTTGTGCGTTTAAGTGATAGAATGAGCCTACTGGTTTGGTGGTTAAGTGGAGTGTTGAGGTAAAGGAGGTCTTGTGTTCAAGTTCTGTTGTGGGCATTTTGTGGTTTAAAAGTAACTGGTTAAATTTTATTTTAGTAACTTATTTGTGTTTTTTAATTATTATTTATTTGTTTTAATTTTACTTTGGGGATTTTCTTTTATTTTTTTCACGTTTCTTCTCTTCTGCTACCGTCTCTTTTTTGCTTTTTCTCTGTGTCTTCGAAAGCATTGTGTTCGCGATTCCTAAAATTTCGACTCCTCTATCGATTTCGTCGTCATCGAAATAGGTGTGGGATTCTGACCTTAACTACTTTTACTTCCATTTGTTTTGAATTGTGGACTCAGCTTTTAGAAAGCCTATGCTAATCCAATGATGGTGGGTTTTGGTCGACGTAAGAGAGGGGAAAACCCTATATTCTGAAGTACTTTCAATGTGGTTAAGGTTAGGGGTGGTTTCATAGCATCCCTGACAGCCACACGAGCGTGTGCCGAGGTACACGGCCGTATGGATTTGGGAACTAAGGTTTCTGACTAATTTTGGGTGCCACACGGCCTGGCCACAAGGCCGTGTGGCCGATTTTAGGGATGTTGTTGATTTTCACATGACCATATCCTTTGGGCACACAGATGTGTGGATTTTGGAATTAGGGATTCTGAGTTTTGAGGTCACACGGCCTAGCCACATGGCCATGTGACTGATTTGGGGAAATTAGGGCTTCTACATGGGCATGTGTTTTGTAACACATGACTGTGTGATTGATTTGAGGACTAAGGATTCCACACGGGTGTGTGTATTGGGACACACGACCGTGTTTGATGGCCACAGGGGCGTGTGACACCTTCACACGTCATGCTTGCCCTGCACCCTATATTAGTGAGATTGGACAGTAAGTTACATGGCCTGTTCACACGGCCGTGTCCCTGCACCACACGAGCGTGTGCCTCTATCACACAGATGTGTGCTACCCTCCATACGAGTGTTTCAACCCCCCCCCACACGGCTTGAATTGCTCTACACAGTTGGAGCACACGGACGTGTGGTCTTAACTCGCTAAATTCTAATTCCAGGGCAATTCAAGTGCAATCGCGATTCTATGTGTTCCAACCCTTGACTAAGCTTATTGAGGGTAGATTTGACTCTGTTCTGACTTCGGTTTATGTGTTACTTGTGATTGAAAGTGTGATATGTTAGGTACTGAATCTGGGTGTATGAGTGTACACACTTTTGAAACTGATTGACTAATTGTGAAGGACTGTTTGAAATTGCATTCTAAATTACATACATTGGCATACACGCAACTGCATTTAAAATTTTGGGTGGGATTTTGAAGAGAAGAGAGATCTGATTTGGCAGTTTAACTGCATACTGTAGCCCCTAATACCCAGAGGGTCGAGGGCAATCCCAATACCCTGAGGGTCGTGAATGATTTGGTTGTATTGCAGACTTTCACACTGCACTATACAACACATACATCAGCATCGCTGTGTATTATTGACTGATCTGGCAGTTCTTCTACAACCTACCGGTATAGCGGATTTCCACATTGCACTGTACCACATGTACATTAGCCACGCTACATACTACAATCTAATCTGGCAGTTCATACTACATGTCTGTACTACTGTTTACCACATTACACAGTATAGCTTATACGCTAGCTTTGTTGTGTAATATATGTGGCTAGCAGTCTATCTGTATAACAACCTGGTTTAGACCCTAGTCAGAATAGTGGTTTTAAGACCATATATCCGAGTCAGAAAAATAATTTAATATTATTTTTCGTATTTAGAGCATGTCAATTTATATCTGTGAAATTTTCATAATTTAATTTTTTCGTTTGAGTGTAATTTGTAAAAAGGACTAAATCGTATAAAACGTAAAAGTAGCATTACATATGTTCAATGTCTTTAATTGAGTTGGCTATTGAATGTGATGGCCTTGATTGATAATTAAACCATTTGAATTATTAGTGGACATTAATGGCCATCATTACTATGTTTCATGTGTTTTATAACCAAGGATATTTTGGTAATTGGTGTATTAATAAGAATTAAATAAAAAAAATTAAGATGAGGCCATTATCATCTCATATTGCCAAAATTTGAAAGGAAAAAAAGTGTTCCTAGGATTCAGCTATAATTTTGATTCGATTAAGGTATGTTTTTTATTCTGTTTTTGATAATTTTTTATGTTTTTGTGATCGTTGCTTAGCATTTTACAAAGCTCATGTTTCAATTTTTGATTTTGAGGAAGATTTCAAGTTATGCCATTGATGATTTTGTGAGTTTAATGATGTTTGTTGATGAATTATGGAAGCTTGATATGAGATTAATATGTTTTGTATTTGAATTTTTGATGAATTTGAGTAATTTTGGCTAAATTGAGAAAATGAGAAATTGAAGGACTAAAATATGAAATTTATGAATTATATGGACTCGTATGAAGAGTAGGAAAATTCAGCTAAGCTATGGTGTAAAGAAATTTTGTGTATTTTGTGATTTTTTGAAATAGGGACTAAAGTGTCAAAATGTGAAAATGTAAGGGCTAATTTATAAAATGCCCTAAATGTGTGTATATGGATTGAATTGAATGATTTGTTGAATAAAAGAGTTAAATTTGAATGTGTTTAGATCAAGAACCAAAGAAAACGGAATTAGATCGGGAAAAGTCGAAAATCGTTGAATAGTCATTTTCATTCGTCCGAATCCGTACGAGGTAAGTCGATATACAAATAAATGTGTTAAATTGAATTATTATTTCTTATATGATGTTTGAATTGCTTTGAATGGCTATGAGAGTTGAATATGTGAAATTTTGAGATAATTTCGAATATGTGACGATGCCCGAAAAGTCCTGTACGAACCTTAGGAATAGTTAGGATACATATGTCATGACATAGGATCCGATATGTGATTTTGTGTAAGACCACGTCTAGGACGTTGGCATCGATTTGTGATTTATGAGTAAAACCATGTCTGAGACATCGGCATCTTATTTGATTTCATGTAAGACCCTGTCTAGGATAGTGGCATCGATATTTGATTACATGTAAGACCACGTCTAGAACGTTGGCATTGTACGAGCTTCTGAGCTATCCGAGTATCCTATTTAATTCCGAATGGTTCAACGGGCATTCCGAGAAAAGTATGACTATGTTAAAATAAATCCGAATCAAGTATGTCTGAGTTATGTTCAATATTTAAGCATGAAAGGTATGTATATATGCCATTTAGGATATGTGAAATGTGAATAGAGGAATATGACATATGTGTAAGTGAAATGAAAAGATGTGATATATCTATGTGATTAATAATTTTTGGTAAGGTATTTGGATATGTATCATGTGTAAAATGTGATGAATATTTGCTTTGATGATAAATTTATTTGTATATGGCTTACTAAGCTCTTTCTAGCTTACTTTGTGTGTGTTTGCATTATTTTATAAATATCGTAGCTATCGGAAGCTCAGGGATCATCAGGATCATCACCATACTATCGAACTTGATTTTTGTACCTTTTGAAAGTGTAAATGTTTAAGTATGGCATGTATAGGCTAGAAGTCTTTGAATATGATTTTGAGATGTATATATGTTATGCCATGTGATATGGCTAAATAATGGTTGCAATTATGCTTGATTTTGGTATGTGACAAGTGAGGCAAGTTTAGTATGTTTATAATGCATATATGGCCTAATGAGAAATGATCATTTTGATATAAAAATGTTGTGATTTTGGTAAGTTTTTATATGTGAATGAATATGGTATAAATGAGTTATGGAACATGTGTATTGATATGTTTTGGCTTGAGAATTTGGTATGGTTTAGTATAGAAGTTGAGCATGAAATTGGTTGATGATGATTTGGTTATATTGGTGGATGCTTTATGAATGAAATTGGCTGAGAAATTATGGTATGAATTTAATGGTTTTGGCTTGTAGGGATAACCCAAAAAGGGTGGCAAAGTTGGCTTTTCGAATGGCCTATTTTGTGCTCACACGGGCAGGGACACCAGCATGTATCTCTACCGCGTTGCTCGAGGACCACTTCGAAGTGAGCCTGGGCGCACCACACAGCCTCACACATGGGCGTGTGGCAAGCCATGTGGCTTAAGTCAATATACCCTACAGTTTTGGCACGGCTTAACACACAGTGTGTGGGTCATTTGGAAAGGGCACACGGGCGTGTAATTGGTTGTGTGACCCAAGTTAGTATACCCTTCAGATTTCACACAGTCTGGCACACGGGCGTGCCCTTGGCTGTGTGACCTAAGTTAGAATGTATGCCCTATTTTTGCCATGGCCTAGACACACAGGCATGTTTAATACCATGTAAGGCACACGGTCTGTCCACATGGGCGTGTGACCTCTGTACCTTTGAAAAATGTTTAAGTTTCAAAAAATTTTATATGAGTTTGGTTTAGTCCTGACCCCTTTCTAATACATGTTTAAGGTCTCGTAGACCTTCTAAAGGGACTCAATGTGTATGTTTGACTATGATATGTGTATGACAATTGTTTTGTTTGTGAAATGTTTGTAAAAGTTCTGATTCGTCCAGTAATGCCTCTTAACCCTAGTCTGCTGACAGATACAGGTTAGGGGTGTTATATTTGGTTAGTATCAGAGCATAGCATATGTGAGTCTAGCTATACATGCCATATATCTGAAATGTGATAGTGTGATGAACCCTAACAAATAAAATATGTTTTTCGTATAGTAAATGGATCCCGAACGAGCTGTAGCTGACGATGTTGAAAGTAACGCACCAGCTCCTGCTCAAGGGGTAGTGCCTTCTGATTCGAGAAACGTAACTAGTAGCCATGAGGGAGAGGCAAAGCAAGCCTTCTTTCAAATGATGAATGAGTGGTTTATGAAATTCATTCGTACGAATACGGCTCCTCAACAACCTCCACCCCTGCCTAATCCCCTTCAAAATTCTGTTATATCTGGTTGTGAATCTGATTTTGGTGAACAAGCCTCCAGCTGATAAAATCAGAAAGTATGGGGCCGAAGAGTTTAGGGCCACTAATGATGATGATGCTGAGAGAGATGAGTTTTGGCTCGAGAATACCATCCGATTATTTGATGAAATGTCTTGTACTCCTGAAGAATATGTTAGAGGTGTTCTTTCTTTGATGAGAGACTCGGCTTATCAATGGTGGAAAACTCTGATTTCTGTTGCTTCGAAAGAATGAATAACTTGGGATTTCTTTCAATCTGAATTCTGTAAGAAATACATTAGTCAAAGATTCATGGATCAGAAAAGAAAAGAGTTTCTAGAGCTAAAATAAGGCCGTATGTCTGTTACAGAATACAAACGAGAATTTGTTCATTTGAGTCGATATGCACGTTGATGGGTATCAACTGAAGAGATAATGTGCAAAAGATTTGAAGATGGTCTGAATGAAGATATCCGTCCGTTAGTTGGTATTTTAGAAATTAAAGAGTTTGTTGTGCTTGTTGATCGAACATGTAAATCTGAAGAACTTGGGAAAGATAAAAGAAAAGCTTATTCTGAAGCTAGAGAAGTGAGAAAGAGATCTCCAAATAAATCATTTCAGTCTACGTCAATGAAATTCGTGATGGTTATAGTCGTTATAAGGCTAATGTAGGGCATTTGAGCAGAGATCGTGCTAGATCACATTCGAGCTTTAGAGCTCCAGCTACTTCTATTGCCAGTGTTGGAAATGTTCAATCCGATCGACCTGAATGTAAACACTGTGGTAAAAGACATTCGGGAAGTTGTAGATTGAATGATCGAGCCTATTTTAGACGTGGATCTATGGATCAGTTTATTTGAGATTGTCTTGAGTCTGCTGAACTAGAGATTACACAGAATCCGAGACCAAGTAACACCTTAGCTAGAGGTAGAACTCCCAGAAATATGAGAAATGTGAGTGGTAGTCAAAGAGCTACCAAAGATACTGTTATTCGATCAGAGGCTAAAGCACCTGCCAGGGCATATGCTATCCGAGCTCGTGAGGAAGCTTCGTCTTCAGATGTGATAACTGGTACTTTTACTCTTTACGATACTTCTGTGATTACATTGATAGATCCAGGATCTATGCACTCTTATATACGCATGAATTTAGTACACAGTAAGACTTTGCCTGTAGAGTCTACTGAATTCGTAATTCGAGTATCGAAACCCTTAGGCAAAAGTGTCCTGGTTGACAAAGTGTGCAAAAATTATCCATTGATGTTTAGAGATAACTATTTTTCAGCTAATCTGATTTTATTACCCTTTCTTGAATTTGATATAATTCTGGGTATGGATTGGCTAACTTTGCATGATACTATTGTGAATTGTGAATGGAAAACTATTAATTTAAGATGCAAGAATGATGAAATAGTTCGAATTGAATCTAGTGAGTTAAATAGATTGCCTGTTGTAATATCTGCAATGAAAGCTCTGAAATATGTGAAAAAGGGATGTGAAGCTTATTTCGCATATGTGATTGATTCGAAAGTGACAGAAAAGAAAATAGAATCAGTGACTGTTGTTTGTGAGTTCCCTAATGTGTTTTCTAAAGAATTTCCGGGATTACCTCTAATCAAAGAAGTTGAATTTAGCATTGAACTAGTGTTGGGAACAACTCCGATTTTGATAGCTCTGTATAGAATGGCTCTGACTGAGTTAAAAGAATTAAAGTCTCAGTTGCAAGAATTGACCGATAAAGGGTTTGCTTGACTGAGTTTCTCACCTTAGGGTGCTCCGGTTCTATTTGTGAAGAAGAAAGATGGCACGATGAAAATGTGCACTGATTACTGTCAGTTGAATAAAGTAACTATAAAGAATAAATATCCTCTGCCTAGAATTGATGATTTGTTCGATCAGTTGAAAGGTGCTACTGTGTTTTCAAAGATAGATCTGGGATCAGGCTATTACTAGTTAACAGCAAAAGATTCAGACATTTCGAAAACAACTTTCCGAACGAGGTACAGACACTATGAATTTTTAGTTATGCCTTTCGGATTAACAAATGTTCCTACTATTTTTATGGATCTGATGAACAAAATTTTCAAACCGTATTTAGATTAATTTGTTGTCGTATTCATTGGTGACATTTTAATTTATTCGTGGGATGAAAATGAGCATGCCGAGCATTTGAGAGTTATGCTACAGACTCTGTGTGAGAAGTAACTATTCGCGAAATTCAGTAAATGTGAGTTCTGGTTACGAGAAGTAGGTTTTCTGGGCCACATTGTATCAGCATCTGGCATCCGAGTTGATCCAAGTAAAATCTCAGCTATTACGGATTAGAAGCCTCCGAGAAATGTTTCTGAAGTCTGCAGTTTTCTAGAACTGGCCGGGTATTATCACTTATTTGTGAAAGGCTTCTTTATGATTGCGACTCCGTTAACAAAGTTGCTTCAGAAAATGTGAAATTTGAATGGTCTGAAAAGTGTTAGAAAAGTTTTGATCAGTTGAAAGCTTTATTAACTGAAGCTTCAGTACTTGTACAGCCAGAATTGGGTAAAGAATTTGTTATTTACAATGATGCTTCATTGAACGTCTTAGGTTGTGTTTTGATGCAGGAAGGTAAGGTTATAACCTATGCCTCGAGACAATTAAAACCTCACGAAAAGAATTATCTGACACACAATCTTGAGTTAGCTGCTATTGTTTTTGCTTTGAACATCTAGTGATATTATCTGTTCGGTGAAAAATGTCACGTACTTCCCAATCATAAAAGTTTGAAATACTTGATGACTCAGAAATATTTGAATTTACGATAGGGAAGATGGCTAGATTTGTTAAAAGACTATGAGCTTGTTATTGATTATCATCTGGGAAAAGCAAATGTTGTTGCTGATGCTTTGAGTCAGAAATCATTGTTTGCATTACAAGAAATGAATATTCAGTTGTCTAAATCTAATAATGATTCAGTTTTAGCCGAATTGAAAGCGAGACATTTGTTTTTGCAACAGATTATTGATGCTCAGAAAGTTGAAAACAAATTGTTAGCCAAACGAGTTTAGTGCGATTCTAATTCTGATTTTGAATTTCGAGTTGATGTTAATGATTGTTTGAGATTCTGGGACCGAATTTGTGTTTCGTGAAATTCAAAGTTTATTCATATTTTGAATGAAGCTCACAATAGTAGACTATATGTACATCCGGGAAGTACAAAATTTATAATGACTTGAAATAGCATTACTGGTGGTCTGAAATGAAAAGAGACATTTCTGAATTTGTTTCGAGATGTTTAATTTGTCAGCAAGTTAAAGTTGAACATCAGGTGCCCTCTAGTTTGTTACAACCGATTATGATTCCCAAGTGGAAATGAGACAGAGTGACAATGGATTTTGTTTCAAGTTTGCACCTGTCTCCAAGAAAGAAAGATGCAATCTGGGTTGTAGTTGATCGATTGACAAAATCAGCTCATTTTATTCCAATACAATCTGATTACTCACTTGATAAGTTAGCTAAACTTTACATTTCTGATATTTTGAGATTGCACAAGGTACCATTGTCTGTTGTGTCTGATAGAGATTCGAGATTCACTTCGCGATTCTAGAAGAAATTGCAAGAGGCTTTAGGTATAAAATTGCACTTTAGTATTGCCTTTCACCCGCAGACGGATGGTCAATCCAAGCGAATCCTTTAGATACTCGAGGATATGTTGAGATGTTGCATTCTTGAGTTTGAAGGTACGTGGGAATAGTATTTTCCATTGATTGAATTCTCTTATAATAATAGTTTTCAATCGAGCATTAAAATGGCACCGTACGAAGCCTTATACGGTAGAAAATGTAAAACTCTGTTATATTAGTCCGAGCTTAGAGAAAACAAGATATACGGGATTGATTTGACAAAAGAATCAGAATAGAAGGTGAAAGTGAATCGTGATAGTCTAAAAGTAGCTTCTAATCGTCAGAAATCATACGCGGATTTAAAACGAAAAGACATTGAATTTGAAGTCAGTGACAAAGTGTTTCTAAAAGTATCTTCGTGGAAGAAACTATTCCGATTCGGTAGAAAAGGAAAATTGACTCTGAGGTTCATCAGATCGTATGAAATTATTGAGTGAGTCAGGCCTGTCGCCTATAGATTGCTATTACCATCTAAGTTAGAAAAGATTCATAATGTATTCCATGTATCGATGCTTCGACGATACAGGTCAAACCCTTCACATGTGATTACGCCATCCGAGATAGAAATTCAGTCTGATATGTCATATAAAGAAGAACCGATCCGTATCTTAGCTTGTGAGATAAAAGAATTGCGAAATAAGAGAAATCCGTTAGTAAAAGTATTGTGGCATCGACACGGAGTAGAAGAGGCTACATGGGAGCCCAAAGATGCTATGAGACAACAATATCCGAATCTGTTTAACGGTAAGATTTTCAGGGACGAAAATCCCTAAAGGGGGAGAGTTGTAATAGCCTGGTTTAGACCCTAGTCGGAATAGTGGTTTTGGGACAACATATCTGAGTCAGAAAAATAATTTTCATGAATTTATATCTGTGAAATTTTCGTGATTTAATTTGTTCGTTTGAATGTTTAATTTGCAAAAAGGACTAAATTGAATAAAAGGTAAAAGTAGAATTACATATGTTCAATGTGTTTAATTGAGTTGGCTTTTGAATGTGATGGCCTTAATTGATAATTAAACCATTTGAATTATTAGTGGACATTAATGGCCTTAATTAATATATTTCATGTGTTTTATAACCAATGATATTTTGGTAATTGGTGTATTAATAAGAATTAAATAAAAAAACATTAAAATGTGGCCATTATCATTTCATATTGCCGAAATTTGAAAGAAAAAAGAAAGAACAAGTGTTCCTAGGCTTCGGCTATAATTTTGATTTGATTAAGGTATTTTTTTATTCCATTTTTGATAATTTTTTATGTTTTTGTGATCGTTGCTTAGCATTTTACAAAGCCCATGTTTCAATTTCTGATTTTGAGGAAGATTTCAGGTTATGCCATTGATGATTTTGTGATTTTAATGATGTTAGTTGATGAATTATGGAAGCTTGATATGAGATTAATATATTTTGTATTTGAATTTTTGATGAATTTGAGTAATTTGGGCTAAATTGAGAAAATGAGAATTGAAGGACTAAAATGTAAAATTATGAATTATATGGACTAATAATAAGAGTAGGAAAATTCGGCTAAGCTATGGTGTAAAGAAATTTTGTGTATCTTGTGATTTTGTAAAATAGGGACTAAAGTGTCAAAATGTGAAAATCTGAGGGCTAATTCGTAAAATGCCCTAAATGTGTGTATATGGATTGAATTGAATGATTTGTTGAATAAAAGATTTAAATTTGAATGTGTTTAGATCAAGAACAAAAAAAAAAACGGAATTAGATTGGGGAAGGTCGAAAATCGTTGAATAATCGTTTTCATCAGTCCGAATTTGTACGATGTAAGTCAATATACAAATAAATGTGTTAAATTGAGTTATTATTGCTTATATGATGTTTGAATTGTTTTGAATGGCTATGAGAGCCGAATTTGTGAACTTCTGAGATAATTCTGAATATGTGACGACGTTCGAAAAGTCCCATACGAACCTTAGGAATAATTAGGATACATATGTCATGACATAGGATCCAATATGTGATTTTGTGTAAGACCACGTCTGGGACATTGGCATATATTTGTGATTTACGAGTAAGACCATATTTAGGACATCGGCATCGTATTTGATTTCGTGTAAGACCTATCTGGGATAGTGGCATCGATATTTGATTACATGTAAGACCACGTCTGTGACGTTGGCATTGTACGAGCTTCTGAGCTATCCGAGTATCCTATTTAATTCTGAATGGTTCAACGGGCATTCCGAGAAAAGTATGACTATGTTAAAATAAATCCGAATCAAGTATGTCTGAGTTATGTTCAATATTTGAGCATGAAAGGTATGTATAAGTGCCATTTAGGATATGTGAAATATGAATGGAGGAATATGACATATGTGCAAGTGAAATGAAAAAATGTGATATATTTATGTGATCAATAATTTTTGGTAAGGTATTTAGATATAAATCATGTGTAAAATGTGATGAATATTTGCTTTGATGATAAATTTATTTGTATATGGCTTACTAAGCTCTTTCTAGCTTACTTTGTGTGTGTTTGCATTGTTTTATAGATATCGTAGCTACTGGAAGCTCGGGGATCATCGAGGATCATCACCACACTATCGAACTTGATTTTTGTACCTTTTGAAAGTGTAAATGTTTAAGTATGGCGTGTATAGGCTAGAAATCTTTGAATATGATTTTGAGATGGATATATGTTATGCCATGTGATATGGCTAAATAATGGTTATGATTATGCTTGATTTTGGTATGTGACAAGTGAGGCAAATTTAGTATGTTTGTAATGCATATATGGCCTAATGAGAAATGATCATTTTGATATGAAAATGTTGTGATTTTGGTAAGTTTTTATATGTGAATGAATATGGTATAAATGAGTTCTGGAACATGTGTATTGATATGTTTTGGCTTGAGAATTTGGTATGGTTTAGCATAGAATTTGAGCATGAAATTGGTTGATGATGATTTGGTTATATTGGTGGATGCTTTATGAATGAAATTAGCTGAGAAATTATGGTATGAATTTAATGGTTTTGGCTTGTAGGGATGACCCAAAAAGGGTGGCAAAGTTGGCTTTTCGAATGGCTTATTTTGTGCCCACACGAGTAGGGACACGGGCATGTGTCTCTGCCATGCTGCTCGAGGACCACTTCGAAGTGAGCCTGGGCACACCACACAGCCTCACAACACAAGTGTATGGCTTAAGTCAGTATACCCTACAGTTTTGGCAAGGCTTAACACCCGGGCGTGTGGGCCATTTCGAAAGGGCACACGGGCTAGCACACGGGCGTGTGGTTGGCTGTGTGACCCAAGTCAGTATACCCTTCAGATTTCACATGGTCTGGCATACGAACGTGTCCTTCGCTGTGTGACCTAAGTCAGGATGTATCCCCCATTTTGCCACGGCCTAGACACACGGGTATGTTTAATATCGTATGAGGCACACGGCCGGCCCACACGGGCATGTGACCTCTATACCTTTGAAAAATGTTTAAATTTCAAAAAATTTCGTATGAGTTCGGTTTAGTCCCAACCCCTTTCTAATGCATGTTTACGATCTCGTAGAGCTTCTGAAGGGACTCAATGTGTATATTTGACTATGATATGTGGATGATAATTGTTTTGTTTGTGAATTGTTTGTAAAGGTTCTGATTCGTCCGCTAATGCCTCTGAACCCTAGTCCGACAACAGATACGAGTTAGGGGTGTTACAATCTGCATACTGATAGCCCTAATTCCCAGAGTGTTGAGGGCAGTCCCAATACCCTGAGGGTCGTAGATAATACTGATGACCATTGTTGCCGAGCAACCCGAGATGACATCATATGGAGTGCAGGGTTGGATGGCTTTTTAGGGTTCTACTTGAAGTGTAGGGATGGGTGAGTTGATATAACCCCCACAGGGATTGTAAGGTTGGACAGAGATGGTGTGTTGGCTAGATGGGTGGGTTATTCTATAAATCATTCGCACTCATATGCATCTGATATATCTGTTGACTGATTTGATACTTGTGAATGGTAGAGAATTTTTGTTACTATGACTGAATGTGATTGTACTGTTGGCTGAAAGGCACTCGAGCCTATGAGAATTCTGTAGACTCTGTCTACATCTGTCTGACTAAACTATTTTTATGACTGACTTATGAGTTATTACTACCGTATCTGAATGGCATGCGAGACTGTGTGTGTCTATTTGACCCATATGACTGAAAAGTACATATGGTGTGTGTTTGATTTTGGGCAAATTTGCTAAACTGTCATCTGTCTATAAGAATGCTCTGCTTCTGAACTACTTCTAGCTCCTTGTTTTCGCTTCTGTAGTTTAACTGGTTTGATCTCACACTGAGCTCGAGTAGTTCACCCCCTCTTCTGTTTCCCCTTTGAGGTACACTTCTGGATTTTGGAAGTTGGACTCAGTACGCGGAGGTCTCGGACAGTGTTGGTGGAAATAAGTTATAAGCTTTTATTTTCAAGTTTTAATTGTTACTCGTTTAAGTTTGAACTGTAAAGTTTCTTGATACTGTGGTACAATTCTTGTTAAGTTTTCATTTATACATTTTATACTGTTAAACTTACTGATGAATTTTATAAGATTAAACATTTTGATTTGCTTCGGGATAAATGTTTTCGGAAATTAAATTTTGAACGACTCGACTTGCAAAATTTTCTCATGATCACTTCAGTGATCAATGTAGCATCCTGAATTCGGTGTAAACTTCTAGTCCGGGTTTAGGGTGTTACATTTTAATTTTTTCAAAACAAATCCTTCTTTGATTTTCTCTTTACTCTCTATTTATGTTGGCTAGCTTGGCCCCTAGTGAACCTAAAGGCTCATTAGTCTTTGACAACAAAGTACCATATATGGTGACCGATAAAAGATATCATTTTTAAAGGTTTTCTTTTTCTTTTCTTTTTTTATTCGTTTTTAATAAGAAAAAAAACATTTTTTTAGTTTTTTGCTTAGATCGACTAGGGATTTAGGGTTCTCGTGTTTAAAGCTTAAGTCTGATTATACCACTTAATCCGAACCTTCCCACCCTTTTATTTTGAAGAAAAAAGGAAAATAGAAAGAAGAAAAAGATAGAAACAAAAAACCTTTCCCCTTTTTTATTCTTTAGTACATTTGGGGATTCATAGCATCCTCGTGGCTAAGGACCATTGGTCTGATGAAGCCACATTCATCTAAGCTCATATCATTTATTGTATATGCATGCACTCTTTAAAAACAAAAAAATATTTGTTACCTTTGAAAATCTTTCTTTTTGTTTTCTTATATTTCGATCTTTCTTTTGGTTCTTTTTGCGTATTGACTGACTAAATGTAACATCCCAATTCCAATTAGAAAGTTGGATCAAATCCGAAGCAACACAGCGATTGCCGAAGCGATTCGCTCAATCAATTGTTTAGCCATTACCAATTAACACGTAAATTTTAAAACTTTATGATACAAATAATAAATCGTTTAACAAGAAATTGAAATAATCAAATAAGTTCCAAAATAAAGATCAAAGCACCCAATTTGACCAAGTAACAAATCCTAAGAACATGGTTAGGCTAATCTAAGTGTAAAAATATTTCACAAAATAAGGATTACGAAGACTCCTTGGAGACAATGCTCGATCACGAACCTACAAACCATCAATAACCTACACATGGAATAAAAACTCAAATGTAAGCTTTTTACAGTTTAGTGGTATTCTACCAAAATCTTGAAAAATATCATATAAGTAAACTAAATTACAAGAACTCAAGCATTATAATAGCAACATTTAATTCTAAAAGCTATTCAATAAATGAACCATGATAAAAAAAGGATCAAGCATAAAAATCATAGTATCATTTTAATATGACAAGGTAACATAAAAATTAAGCATTACACATTCGACACCATAAAGAACCAATTACCCCAAGTAACCATTTGTGGGACAAATATGTTGAATACAAGAGTATCCATCCGAACCCTATAAACATATGATATAATGATAATAATATTCTAGTGCGTGCAAAGCATGACTTAGCCAACCAGCACACCAAATGTGTAACACCCCTTACCCAAGACCATCACCGGAGTCAAGCACAAGGCGTTACTAGACTTACCTTACTAGTTCGGGGCATAAAAATTTGCTTTTAAAATTAATTCGCTCACATTCATCCAATATCCCTAAAAAGGGCCCTCAAGGCCCTAAAATATGCAATTTAAATGGTTCGGGACCAAACTAGGAACATTACAAATTTTACAATTACTTACACAAATTAAAACAATTTGTTTCACTGTTCATAATAAAATTGTCCACCTGTGTAATAGTCACTAAATTAATTATAACTCGAGTTAAAAAACATGAAATTTAAATCTGTAATTTTTTCCTAAAACTAGACTCATATATCTTCTTACCATAATTTTTCTAGAATTTTTCATTTGGCCAATTAGTACAGTTTATTCGTTAAAGTTTCCCCTATTTCACAGTCCAACTATTCTGACCTCTCCTTGCTAAAAATCAATTATCTCTTAGTAAAGTTTTCATATAGTGTTTTTGCTTGTTTCTAATGAAAATAGACTCACTAAGAAATCTATATATATAAATTATGACTCAAAATTATTTTTGTGCAATTTTTAGTGAATTTCTAAAATCAGAACAGGGGATCACGAAATCCCTCTGAACCAGTCTTGCAATAGTCTAAATATCTCAGAATATAGACTTCCTTTACTTGCTCTGTTTCTTTCCTATGAAAACAGACTCAATAAGCTTTAATTTTATATCTTATTCACCATTTAATTCCATTTCTACAACTTTTAGTGATTTTTCAAATCCACATCACTGCTGCTATTATAAAACTGTTTCATGGCCAACTTTTACTCATTCATCATTTCTTTGCATAAACTATCATTTAGGCATACATAACATCAAAACATGTTCTTAATTAGCCATACAATAGCTAATCACTATCAAGTATTCACATGCCACTCTTTAATCGTATCATAAGGACATACACACAAAATGACCAAGTCCTTATACATGCCATAACTCAAAACATTTCAAACTACAAAATACCGAGATAGCCTTTGATAGTGTGACACAAACTCCGACGTCCTTTTGGTTCCCGAATTGGCTTGGCTACACTATAAAAGAGAGAAAGGAAAAGGAGTAAGCTACAATGCTTGGTAAGTTTACAAGTAAATAAATGACAACATTCACCAAGTATAAATATACTCATAGTATACCATTAACTAACAAAATCTTTATTTTACTTCTCCACTTACTCTTTAACTTTCCTGTTTATCATTCCTTTACCTGAACTTTCTTGTAACATAGCCCGTATATTAGCCCAATGAACCGTTTGGAATACTCAGGATACTTGGGTTTTCCTACCTGATAATAGCCTGCCAATGCCATGCTCTAGGCATGGTCTTACATGGGATGTTCCCTGTCCTGCCAAAGCTATATATCTGATATGGACTTACATGGGATGTTCCTGAACTGTCTCACCAGTGCCATATGTCTGATATGGACTTACATGGGATGTTCCTCAACTGTCTCAACCCAAAATGTCATAACATTTCGTACCCTATACATTCCTAGGGTTTAAACAGGCTTTCTGATATTTTTTCTCTGTTACCTCATCTTTGATTCAACTTGAAATATTCTCATAAAATAAATGTATATATGATGGAAATTAACAACATTAATATAAAATATCGAAATATTGCATTTATTCACTGTAAACTTACCTCGGAGCAAAATACGATCAACTTGACAACTTAATCTTCTACCTTTTTCTTTCCTCAGTCTATCCCCAAATTTTGTTCTTCTTAATCTATAGTTAGCAAATTTAGCTTATTTAATACTCACATTTATCAAAATAGTCCTTAACTCTAACTTTGGCAAAATTATGATTTTGCCCATAAACTTTTGCATATTCACACTTTTTCCCCAAAGCTCAGAAATTAAAATTTTTCCCTAATTCTTATATTTTAGGACATGCTGATCATTTTCCCTTAATGGCAACATCAAATTCTAACTCTAACATGTACTTATGAACATTAGGTATTTTTACCGATTATGTCGTTTTACTCATTTTTACTTAAAACTAAGTAGCACAAGTTGTTTAGCATAATTTAAAACCTCATTTTCTATCATAAAATATCAAAATAAACACATTTCACCTATGGGTATTTTTCCAAATATGAACCCTAGGTTAAATTATTGCTAAAATAAGCTAAATCGAGTTACTTGGACTCCAAAAACATAAAGAACATTAAAAACGAGGCTTGGAATCACTTACTATGGAGCTTGAAAGCTTGAAACAAACCCTAGCTATGGAGAACCCTTGACATTCGGCCGCTTGAAGAAGATGATAACATTTTGCCATCTTTTTCCCTTTTTAATCTTTTTAATTATCAAATGACTAAAATGCCCTTCATTAAAACTTTGGTTATTTCTACCTATGTATGTCCATTTTTTGTCCATGAAAACCTAATGGTATAATTACCATTTAAGGACCTCTACTTCAATTATGCTCTTCAATTTAATCCTTTCCTATCTAGAACTCATATTTATCAACTTTTGCAATTAAGCCCTAATAGGCAAATTAACATGCAATTCATGAAATTTTCTATCAATATTATAACACATGCATCTAATCACTCGATAAATCACAAAAATTTATCGAAATACACTTTTCTATCTCAGATTTGTGGTTTCACAACCACTGTTCCATTTAGGCCCTGTTTCGGCATGTTACAAAATGTGCAAAGCGCAATGATACGATACTGTCAAGTGCATATAGCAACCCACATTAACACATATTTAAAGAGCTCTATACTCTATGACATGTCAACTATACCTAAACAGCTTTCGTATAATGTTTACAAGGGTCGAGAATAAATATAACATTCGTTTTCAATTCATGACCACATGTGCATACTTTCAATACACAATATCAATAACAAGAGTATTTATTTTATAACACGTTCACAACAACTAGTGATTTAGAAAAATTATAAAATATTTAAACAATAGAGAACTCATATAAAATCATTACAAGTAAATTCAATCAAGTGACGCAAAAAAAAAAGAAACTTGAGCATAACCTAATAGATAGAAAAACAAAAATTACAAGATTACATAAAGAATAATATTTTATCTAAATTATATCAAATCCTAAAATTGAAAGTGACCAAAACTAGATTTGAATTTTATTAATGTAATTAAACTAAATTCTACAATAAAATTAAGCAATTAGATGTAATTAATTCATTAAATCAAAGTTAATCTTGTTAATATAAACATGTAATTAAATAATAATAAATCACATATAAAATCATTAGGAGTAAATTCAATCAAGCGAAGGCAATAAAAAGAAACTCGAGCATAACTTAATAAATAGAGAAATAATGATTACAAGATTACATAAAGAAACATGTTTTAACTAAATTATATCCAATCCTAAAATCAAGTTCAAAATTAAGCTAACAAAACAAACTTATATGAATTTAAAATTAAATTAATTCTTAATGTTCTAACTCATTTTAACTAAATAAACATCAATATTTACTAAATGCATCAATTAAAAAGTTATCCTCAATACAAGTAATTGGGGGTAGTTTAGTAAAGGGCTTAAAGTATCAAATTCAAGTGACAATCGCAGCAATGATCTGAACCAAATCGTAGCAATAACTTGGAGCAAAGCAATTAATAATTTTAAAAGGGATAATCATTAGAGAAATAGTAAGCAAAACAATATGTTTTTTTTGTTCAAATAATGACGGCCTAGCTTGGAAAAGTATGTTGAATTCTTCGCCAAATTAGGTTTAGCGCAATCGGTTATTGGGCCTTTGGGCAATTATCAATGTGAAGTGCCCTAATTCTTCCCTTGATCAAACTAGTCCTTAAGCTTTTAAAACTCCTAATTTCACTTTTTTTTCAAGTCAATCCTCGACCCAAATTAATACCCCATAATTACTAAAATTCAAAATATAACTATGCTCCACTCAGTGCTTAGTGGACTGTTTCATCAATGCAAAATGTAAAATCCATTAGGCTTTATTGTATCCTCGAGGTTCACTTATTAAAAACTCTTTTGCTCACCATAACATAGGTGGGGGTGAATAGAACCTTAAAGAAAGTGGCATTGATACACGTCTTAAAACTTTCGTTAATTTCTCATAACTTTATCTTTATCCCCACACACCAATAGGAGAGTGACGAATAAGGTTTGTTCACACCATAGTGGAGATGTCAAGAGCCACAAGGTGAGGTGAGGTAAGTACATTAGATAATGGTTTTTTTGAGGGAGAAGATCATCGGCTCTTTCTAAAGAGTTAGAAGTCTTATATAGATAGTGGATTTGGAGGTGAGCCAACTGTGAGTCTCAACCAATAACAACTTTGCTTTATAGGTTAAGTGGTAAGGTTGTGAGGGCTCCTTCCACGAGGCGATTGGATCGAAAAGGCTACCAGATATATAGTTGGTGATAAAGTGCAACGACACACATTAGAATGTAGCGAATACGATGGGAGAGTCTTTAGCATATCATTAGTAATATACGGACTAGTAAGAATTGTTTGATGAAATATAAGTACAGTAAAATTAAAATTACAGGATAGATATTTATTTTAAAACATTATTTATAATATATTCTCTATATTTTAAGAAAACCTTAAATAAATTTATTCAAATAATTTAACTTATTCCAATTTGATTAAATTATGTTTTGAAATTCAAAAATTAAATTAAATAGCTCTAATGTAAAATCTAAATGATGCAACTCGAAATAATTTAAATTTGACAAATCCAAAGTTTTGCCCGAATACCATGTACAAGAAATAATCTAAATCTAAGTATAGCTACCCAGAGGCGTAGCCAATTGGGCCAGTAAGGGCCCCAATCCCCCCTAAAATGGTAAATTTTTTAAAGTTTTAAATTAGTAAATGTAAAATTGTACTTTGGCCCCCTAAAAATAATAAAAATTTGACTTAATCATTTAAAACTTATAAAGATATAGGCTATTCAAACGGTGAAATTACATTTTTAGTATAGTAAAAATTAAGATTTAATTTCGCCCCCTCCCCTTATAACATTTTTCTACTTTCGGCCATGTAGGTAATACTTCCAAATAAAATCAACAGCATTAAATATTTTTCCTATGCAATAATAAATGCTACCTACCACTTTTAGATTTTTTTTACTCATATTTCCAAATTTAAGACTAATAATTACCTAAATGTTTCACTTACCTAAAACAGATGAAAATCAACTAAATTTTAAAAAACATATAAATTACTTTTAGATTTGATAATAAATTATTTTAGTGTTCATTTTGAATAGTCTAAAAAGTAATTACAATTTGTGAATTCAAACAATTAGGCATGGAATCAAAGGTCTTTGCATCCTTGCAAAATAATAATCCTCCAGGTGATTCTTCATCTCAATCTTCATTTTCTTCTTTAATTTTTGTTTAACATGTATAATCTTCTATTTAGATTAATCAAACATTGTCTTGCTTAAATTTATTTGGATATGGTTTTATTGTGTTTATTTTTGTTCTTGAATTCAATTTTACTAGGATAAAAAATGTTGGATTAATCTCTTTGTTTTTTCTTTTATTTTTCCTTCTTTATAATTTTATTGTGCTTGTTTTTGTTTAAATTACCTTATCATCATTATAATTTTTCTTATTGCTAATGTTGTTGTTACAAATATTATAAGATCATTACATAAATCTTCTTTTAGAATAGTTGATAATATAGACAGTTTTTCTTTTTCTTTTTCTTTTGATTTTTTATTTATAAGTTATACTAAGATTGAGTTAATTTGGAATAACAGCTTAATGTTGTCCTAAATATCTTGATAAAAAAATTGAAGTTGTTTACTGTCTAGATTTCTTTTTCTTGTATAAAAATATAAAACTAATATAAAAATTATTTTACAATGAAAATGCAAACATATAAGTTAGCAGATAGAATAGTAGAATATTATTTTTAAAAACAACAAACAAAAAAATGTCACCAAATCCATCACATTGCTTATAGTTTTCTTTTTACCGATTATTGGAGAGATTCCTATATAGGTTAGTGATAAAGACATACCTATTGAGGAAGAGGCCAAAATTGTTAGAAATATTACCATAATTGCAATAAAATTTCCTTGTTTGGAAATTTTAATAGCCAAGAAGAATTATTTACTATTGAATACCTTTCACAATAAAAATCGCAATGGTGTTGTCCTACAATAAAAAATATAAAAATACTTAGTCAACTAGTGATCAAGAAAGATCAAAATTTGTAATATAAATGTTCCTTAAAAAAGAAAGTGAAGAATGACTGTTATCACATAGAACTCTCTTGAATGGAAAACAAACTATTGTCAAGATGTTTGTGTTGTTTGACATGAAAACTTAGATTCAATTTTTAGTATCCTTACTTGTACTCCTAATTAACATAAAAATCTTAAAACTTGTTAGATTAGATTTTATACTATAAAGATTTATTCATGTTGAATTTAATAAAAAAATGGGATAAGAAAGATTATGGAGACATAAAATGTACATGTTTTGGATAAGACATTTCATTAAATACATATACTTTAGTTTTCTAATTGATCTATTAACCTATTGTTTTCCTTTAACAAACTATAAAAATTAAAATCCAACTATGACAGCCCAAATTTGGCCCTAATCGAAACGGTGGTTTCGGGTCCGCGAATCTGAGTCAGTGGAAAGTTTAAATATCATTTTCTGTGTCTTGAATGTGTGTACTACTGTGTGCTAAAGTTCGTAATTAAATTTTGAGGTTTAAATGCTTGATTACCATGAAGAGATTAAATTGCATCAAATTTAATTATTGCATGCTAATATAGAAATATTAAATTGCCATGTCTTTTTAATGTTGGGGCTTTCAATGGAAAATATGCCATTAGTAAAATGCATGGACGGTAAGGGATAGAAATATTAAAGCTTTATTATGTTAAGATTAAGGAAAAATGAGTAAATTAATAAATGAACTTTTATAACAAAAATAAAGCCATGCAAATGGTTCATCTTTGTTAACCTGTATATTGGAGAAAACAAAGAAGAAACATCCTTTGGGCATTTTGGCATTGTTACAAGCAAAATCAAGGTAAAATTTCATGTTAGTTTTTATAAATTTAGATGAATTTGAAATCCTTGTTTGATTGTCTATGAAACCCATGTGGTAATTTTTGAGATGGTTGATAAATTTATATTCGGCCATTGATGGAAGTTGATGAATTTTGTGATAGATTTTAGAAATTAAAATACAAGTGTTAGATTAATATCATTTATGTTGTGATTTTATATGATTTTGAGCTTCCATAGAGCTAATTTGTAAATTAGTGATTTTAGTGGCTAAATCTCTATAAGAGAACTTAATGAGAAAGGGGTATATTCGGCTTAATCATAACTTGAGTAAATTCTTATAGATTTGTATTTTATGAATTTTTGGATCAAATTGTTGAAGAGTATTTTGTAAGGGACAATAGTGTAAATTATATATTTATGTGATTCTTTTTGTGCGTAAAAAAAAATAAGTTGGCTAAGTGATTAAGCAAATTCAACTTGTTTTAATCAAGCTCAAGAGCAAAAGGGACCGAACTTGGATCGGGGAAAGTCAAAGCTAGTTGAGTAGTCGAGCTAGTCGTACATTGCTAACCGAGGAAAGTTCTTAAGTGATTAAATTCAATTTCGTATGGTTAGCGCTTAAATAAATATAGTAAAGTAAAATGTTTGGTTATATATATACATAAATACAATGTGCTTAATGTGTGTCTCAATAAATGATTTGAGCCGAATGTGGCTAAAGTGTTTAAGTTGAAATAGACATAGTAATGCAATGTGCGGAATGTGTGTTTGAATGAATAATTTGAGCCGAATGTGGCTAGATTGTTTGAGTTGAAACAGACATGATGATACAAAGTGCCGAATGTATTTTAAATGAAAGGAACGGTTAAATTTGATGTGTATTAAAGTGGTTGAATGTGACTCATAATGTGCATAATCTTAGAAATGAGCTATAAACTGAATGGTTGTAGTAATCGGGCTAAAAGCCTAGCAGGCCTAGTACCGGTGTGACATTTCAGGCTAAAAGCCTAGTAGGTATTGTACCGTTGTATTTAAATCAGGTTGACCTGGCAGGCTATGTGCCGGTGTGATATTTCGAGACTCTAGATTGATGGGCTATTAAACAAGTTAAAATGAGTGAAAAGCCACGTATAAGTTAAATTATTGTTAACTTGTAATAAGGTACGCATATGTTTTGTTAGGAGATTAATAGTAAGTGCTATGTATTTGAATGATAGTTATAATTCGAATGAGATTGAACAAGATTGAAATTCGAGAAGATATAATACAGCATAGTGTTCGACCATCATGGCATAAGTATATGTTTTTCTAATGTTAAATTGAACTTATATCTTTAATGGAAGGAGTTTATATATATATATATATATATATATATATTGCTTGGTATATTTGATTTAAGGTAAGTATATATTGAATTGGTGAATTTTAATTGAATAGGAGCTTATATTGAGTTGGTATATTCGATTGAGTATGAGGATACAAGAAAATTTCATATTTGGCCGTGATGGCTAAATTGAATTAAAGTAGAACGTAAATGGTACTTTTCGGCTAATATGAAATTAGATGATTAGTTAATTGAATGGTTTAAATTGCTTAAGTCTTACTAAGTTTATGATAGCTTATTTTGAATGTTATGTCTCATTGTTTTTTTTTAGACAGCTGAATCCAGCTACAAGCTCAAGGATCGTCAGACGACTCATCGCACTATCTACTGTTTTGATATTTTGATGTTCTAAACCTGGCTTATGGCATGTATAGGTTAGACAATGTAAAAAGTTATCTTTGTATATGTGTTTTTAAAAGCCATGCAAAAATGGCTAGTCATTATACTAAGCTTGGTGTTTCTGTTTTTGGACCAATCGATGGATAGATTAGTTTTTTATGTAATCGGTTATAATATAAAGAATGAATACTTGGTTCCGTTTATGAATGCTTGAGATGGATTAGGTTTAATTGGGGTTTAATGGATTTAATGGTTTTGATCATGTTAGGTATAATACTTGATATATGTTTTATATTGAATTAAGTAGGATGTATATTGGTTTTACATGCGGATCACCGTAAGATTTATATGCTTCCATGTGCAATTACATACCGGTGTGAAGGATGGTATTAAATTGAAAATGAAATGGTGATATGCTTGCATACATTCAGTTAAACAAATGAAAATTTACCAAATGAATAGTAACATTTTCTTTATATAGTGCATATTTGGTCTAAGACTTAGTTACTCGTTCATGTACATATACATGTATTGAATGATGATGTTTGGTTGATCTGTTCTAGTATAAACACACGATTGCCGAATATAGTTATGGTCATTATGCGATAAATGATACTTTAGCATTGGAACTTTTACGATATCGTTTATGTCTGTTATTTGATATGAAATAATTTATAAAGGGATTAGCTTAATTATATGTTTTAAGAAACTCGCTCATATGTATTTGAAATGTTCAAATGTTGATATTGGTCTCGTAATGCCTCATAACCCATTCCAGCAACGGATACGGGTTAGGGGTGTTACACCAACATAGACCTTGGAAAAAGGTATGCATATTATAAACCAAAGAAACAACCATACCTTAGACTAGAACAACAACAAAAAACATTAGGACTCTACAACAACCAACTATAGCTAGCTTTCCTCGAGGAGATGAAGAAGCATTGCAAATCCATCTTGGTCCCAAAGCCCTATGTTCTTATATACAATTCAAACTGATAGCTTAATCAATAAGAAAGAAAAAAAACTTAGACTTGATCAACAAAACACATTATTTAAGTAAAGTTATAACATAAACCTTGGTGAAAATACATCAACAAAAGAACTTAAAAAGGGAATATATACTGAGAAAATTCCATTAATTTTCCATTCTCTTATTACAGGAAAATTAGGCATATATGCCAGTTTGAAAGAAAAATTAAGGGATTAGACCGTTCTTTTTAATTTATAGAAACAAGTTATTTTTGTGGGGTACAGTTGCCACATAGGCAAAAGTGTGCCCTACTAGACGCGCTTTCACAAAAAGCACATCCAACAAGGCGTGCCTACATGGCAGTAGGTGCACTGCACATAATTTAAAAAAATCATTGTCATTCCTTATATTTGTGGAATTGGCTTATAACTTTTCCTGATATGACGTATAAAATACCTAAGGTGTAAATGATCTCATAGGCTTCCATGTCGATCGATCATAACATGTATTCAAGGTGTCGTATTAGAAACGATGCATATATCAAGTTGTGGCACACTATGCATTCTCAAGTTAGTCAATAAGAAGTCCCATAGGCTTTCACTGAGAGTGCGTCCTACAAGGCACGCATTCATTCTCTCTCTTACCACGCTCGCAAAAAACACTTCCTGCAAGGAGCGTTTTTGCCACCTATACCAAAATCAATCTATCTACCTCACTAATTATTTTTTAAAAACCTTACTTATGAAAAACTTTTACATTCCATATAGTATTTTTTTGCTCAACAAGGAATTATACTTATTAATTAGAGAGTCATAAGCTAGTTATAAAGATGGTTTTAGAAAGTAATCTTGGATTCCAATATGCACAAAAACACAAAAAAAAAAAAAAAAGCTTTGACAATCAAAACAAATGATTATCCAAAACCAAGATACATCAACATCCAAGATGAAAACATGCTCAATTGATCAATTCATACATTAGCTAAGGTAACTAAAAATCCTTTAGGCTCTCGCCAGACATTAGTAAAACCTCCCAAGAGTGCTATCCCTAAATTCCATCATAAAAAAAATTCAATATTACCTTTGCACCACTCAAATAAAACCCCTAGATTAAAGTAGAACATAATGGACATGCTGCTCTTCAACAGGTTGCCAATCCCATTCATAATCCATGATGACACATTTATAATTAAAAATAAAATTGAACAAATTAAACCTTAAAAGTAGTCAAACATCCACCTCCAATCACCAAGGCATTAGCATAAAACTCCTCTACCATGATAACCAACCCAATCTAGTCCTCCTGCACATATTTGTCTCCCTCCATATCATCTTCCATGGAAGAATCTTCAAACTCTATGGCAACAATTTTGCCCTAACATTATAATTTTTGAAATCTGAGATATCACCAACTTCTAGCACTCTTATTAGATATTGCTCCTTTCCGCATTCTAACATCACAATTCATCAACCTTTTCAATTGGTTAGTTGTGATTAACACTGCACCTTTAGAGAAATTAGAAAGATTGATAGTGTTCTCTTCCATAGAGATAAAATCTCCCACAATGATGTGCAATGTTTATAATGTCTCCAAGTTGCACCCATGCAAAAGCAACCCTATAATCTCTAAACTAAATTGTAGGAAAATTGGCTGCAACTTTAATATCAATAAGTGTAGGGCTAGGGATGATGAGGAGAAAACAATTTGATCCCTTAAGTTTAACACTAAACTTTTCTACATCAATTCATAATTTTTTTAACAATAACAAATGGTAAAATTTATTTCATACAAATAGTAAAAACAATTTAAGATTTCAAAAATTATTTTTTGTAAGCTATTGTTGACTTGTAAATTAACACTTAAATTAATAGCAAATTTACTTTTGGAAGCTAGTTTAACTCCAAAGAAGATTTTATGAAAGCTATTCAACATTTTCCACATAAGTTATGTCATGTTTGGATACCATTATTTGTCCAAAACATGTCTCATTTTGAAAAAGTAAAAAACACATAGTTCCTTACTTTCTATCATTACCTTAAGATTTTTTTAGGTAAATTTTCTGATTCTTTCATATTTTAAATATATAGCAATGTGTCGTACAATTTTACTTACAGTTATATAGTAGAACAAAATTATTTTCCTTATCTCTGACATGATTTACCAAATAGTTTTAAATTGATAGACCTAGGAACAGTAGCCCCTATTCCTATCGCACCTCCTGAAGCTCAAGTCCAAGTACCAAAGAGAAGAAACTGGAGGGTAAGAACCTAATTTCAAGAGCATCCACACCTTAAAAATTGAACAGATAACTCTGTTAGTTGCCATTTTTTGTAGATATTTTGTGTTATAATTATGGTTGTCTCGAATGCTTTGCATGTCAATTAAAGCCGCTACCTGAATACATTAATAAATATATTGTTTTTGAAAGGCCACGCCCAAATAGGAGGATTGACAAGGTAACCATCTTTAAATGAATTTTATAACTCCTCCAATCTATTTTTTTGCAAAAATATATCTTGCTTATCAATGTTGTTTAATAATATCTCTTATTGCAGTCCTATCAACACAAGGTGTTGCATCTTAATTTTTGATCACTAGCTGAGGTGGAAAGGTATGAATCAAGAGGCATTTACTGTGGGTGTCCAAAAAAGAGAAAGGAGAATGGAGACCAAGTTGGATTACATAAACCTTTGCTAGTAAGTGTGTTATTTTCATAAACTGTAAAACTTAAACAAGTTTAGTTCTCATATTTATTTACATAAAAATTTTAACTTTTCCTTGGTGATGATCCTTTTGAGAGTTCGAATGTTTCTTCCCATGTCACTATTATATTGGCATTTCAAATTTTTCTGGCATTGACTTATGAACGAACTGAACAATTGAATGTAAAGGAACCAAATGCTTCAACTAAGGAGATAATAATTTATGAGAATACTGAAAATGGGAATAGCTTTAATTCTCCAAAGATAGGAATATGTATTCCGAAAGAACAATGTCACATGACAAAACCTTGCAACAATATGTACATGCCTAATCCTGCTACTGTTTCAACACCAAAAGGTATCTCTTTCTACTCATTTTTAAGCATATTCTACCACTAACTCCAACTTTTCAATTTTCATAAAGTACATATATCGAATACCTATTTCTACTACCTACCCCCTCTCTCTATATATATTCCTTAGAAAGTATTAATTTTCTTAATCATAGTGTAAACCACCCATAAAACATTGTACCCATGAATACTCCTTCCCATTTACACTTTAAATTCTTAATGCCAATATCATATCTTCAACCTAAGAAATTCACCTAATAATAACAAAGTTTATAAGTAAGATTATCTAGAAGACACATTTACCTACCTGTGCCTTGTTCAATCCTCATAATCTCGAAAATGATAACCCTACCTCATGATACAAGACTCACTTTTGTCCAAGAAATCCAAGTCCATTAAGGAATCTTTAGAGCTATCTCTGACGTAGGGAAAAAGCCCTCCACCTGGCTATTATATATATAGATTAATGCAGCAGCATTTACACCCAAAGTAGAAACTATTCCCTTTAGCTAACTTTGCATCTTTAACTAGGTATTGCATCTCGTCGCAATTGAGATGAATCATATTACCAATCTTCTTAAGTTGGTTTCCACTGATCAGCATTGTTGTTTTCCTTAAGTCTTCAAATTTGAGAGAGTTACTTTCCTTTGACAGAAGATCACCCTATGCTCGAGTAATGTTCTGGAATGTTTTGTAGTTCCAAGTTTCTAAGGGAATACCACAAATCACTACCTATGTAGTCTTATGCTTGAGAAAGGTGAAATAAGACCAATAATCTATCTCAACGAACCATTCCTTCAAATTCCATCAAGAACTACCTCCATGGCATTTTCTTGACATTAATGTCAAAGACTCCATTCTCCTTAACAATTTCAACTTCATAAAACCCTTTCGTAATCCCCACCAAGCACCTGTCCAATTGACCAACAACCATCATCAACCTTGATGGCTTGCATATTCTCCATATCAAATTTATGAACAATACATGGGTTTTCAATCTCCTTACAGTAATAAACAATCATGGCTTGAATCCATTTTCCATTCATTTTCATAATATGCTTTACTCTTTCTCCAAAACTTTGTTTGTTGTTAAACCTTGTAAATCCCACAAATAACTTGCACCCATAAAGCCAAAAGTTTATTTTAGGAAATACAAGTTTTCTTTTAGGTTGTAAATTTGACTATGCGTAGCTTTAAACTATTACTGTTTTTCAATAGAGACTTCCTGCTCTTAGGGTAGGTTTTTTTCTTTTTTTTATATATATTTTTTATTTAGAGCTATTTCTCCTGCTTTAGAAATAAGTTATTTCTATCTTGTTATGCTAAGATTTAGTGAGTGTTGTTTTATTTCCTTCATTATATAATAATTAATATTTCAATTAAAAAAAAAGAGATAGGATTGATGTAACACCCCTAACCCGTATCCGTCGCCGGAATACGGTTACGAGGTATTACTTAACAAAACAGAACTTACAGAGGTTTAGAGATACATACCAAACATAGATTCAATTGTACATCGAATATCAAATAGTAATCTACTTTAGTTTGTCTGCAGCCGAATATGTATCAACTTACCAATATGATTCAATCGATGCAAACATATCTCATTAAATTACTATATGAGTACTTATCAAAATAACGAGCCACATAAATTTCATCAAAACCATACATCCATACTTAACAATTAAACAAGCCATATTCGCATGGCTATAATATACAATTTCAAAATATCATTTGTTTCAAAAGGGAGTTAAGCCTATACATGCCATCTTATCAAAATATAGATTATCAAAAGTACCAAAACAGTGACGATAGTGTGGATGACTTTAAGCTTGAATCCCCGAGCCTGTAGCTTTCAAACGAGATCTATAAAATAGAGTAACAAAGACACTAGGGGTAAGCTAAATAGCTTAGTAAGTCTTAAATAAATTAAACAGCTTAACTTAATTAAACACATTAATCAAGTATTCAAGATCTAAGTATAATATCATTCGGTCGAATAGGCCTAACCACAACTGTACACATTTACATTGACATCTCATTTACAAAAATTTGGAATCACATAATCGTATCATCATATATTGCAATGTCATTCATTAATTCAACTCAATAGAGTTAATTTAAGGCATCGTATCAACATTTAATTCCACAAGGCCGAATATGCATAATCACTTACATGCACTAATATCAAGTCATTCGATTAGCTTCAAATTCACATATAGACATGAACCAAATGTTCACAAATGAACATATTCAAAATCCATTTCGAATCATTCCCACATAAATAGATAAGTATCACATACCTGAGCCACTTAATACGTAATACGAATTCAATTTGTCGTCTTAACATAGGATCTCATTGTCATATACTTTATTAAATTCACCGGCACTTGGCCTGCTAGGTATAAAACTCGAGTTTCGTCACCGGCTCAAAGCCTACTAGACTTTTTAAGTCTGAATTCACTTCACCGGCATTACGCCTGCTAGGCTCAAGGCCCGATATCAATCCACCGGCATAACGCCTGCTAGGCTCAAAGCTCGATAATTAATTACTGACTTAAAGCTTGTTGGCCATAAACCCGAATTTCAAAGCTCAATAGTTCATACATTAAATTTATCACATGCCTTAGAGCATTTACTTCTAATTCACACATGATACAAGCATGTCATACAATTCATTGCATCATTCGAACATTGCACATAGTAAATCAACAAGTACATTTCACACTTACCATTCAATCTTAGCACATATCTTAGTCTCATCTTTGTTACACAATTTAGCCATTCGGCTTTGATACACATTAGCACATATAGGACTTTTACCTTATCTCATGTATACTATTAACCATAAAGCATTTCTATTTATGTACCTTTCATCTCAAATTTCACATTCAAATAGGATCATACTATCCATCATCTTTCAATTGCAAAAGCATGTTACAATTTATATTCATTTTCTAATTGCCATTCGGCCATATAAGCTTAGGGCAACTCACCATTAAATTCATTGTGGCCATTCGGCCATATACATATATCACAAGAAATACTTATTTCATATAATGTATCACAATATAATCTAATATAGTCTTTACTTAATCACTTAAAACTTACCTCGAATGTCATTGAACAACATCGGATTGGTTAATCAACTACTTTCGCTTTCCCTTTATCCGAGTTTGGCTCTTGAGCTTAATGCAACAAATTTTAAACTAGTTTAATTACCTTATCAACTCATTATAATCAAAATTTCATAATCTCATTTGATAATCTATCAATCAAATGAAATTTAAAGCATTATAACAACAATGTCAATCTCTCAATGAAGCACATGCATACGGCAATTATTTTTAATTAAACACACACACACACTCACATTCGGCAATTCATCACTATTCATATCAAATACATTTAGCTAACTCATTCGTTAACTTGAAATACATTAGGACTTTAATACAAATAATTTAGCACTTTCTCTTGTACACATCCTTAAGACCAAATGCCTACATCACTCACCTTAACATATTTATACCTCACCACTTTACTTATTTCTTCTAATTAAGCATCATTCAAACATATATATATATATATATAAGATACATAATAATCACTTTAGTCAACTACCACTTGTCACTTAACATAGTTAACTTCCATTTTCAATATCATAAAACTTAAATTGGTCGAATATTCACTTTTATTTAGCTTACAATCCCATTTAATCACCACATAGTCAAATACACATATACCCTTTGATACACATACAAAATTTACGTTTTAATAATTTATACATTTATCTTTAAGCCAATTATCCATTAAACAAGCATTTGTACACATTTCCTTATCCCAATTTTCACATTCAGCAAACCACCTTAATCAACTTAATACTTCCAAACAAGTTTCAATATTTCAAGACCATATTCGGTATAAGGTAATTTTATTTCTACCTTAAATCCATCAAACTAATCCATGCATAATTTTTTTAACTCATTCAGCCATTATGAAAACAACTAGATTTAACATTAACAACAAAACTTCAAAGCTTCATGCTTTACAACTATGGCCGAATGAAACATTCACCATCAAACTAAAAATCAACTCATGGGCTATGTCAAAAGCTTAAAAACTAACTTAAATTCACAAAATTTAAAGAAACTAACATGAAATTCATACATTAATGCAATCTAATAGTTGACCGAATGCTTAGCTTCATTTCTCAATTTTGTTCTCTTAGATTCGGCAATGAGAGATGAATAACATGCCAACCTTGTTTTTTTCTCCCTTTTCTTATTTTAATTTATCTTTATTTCATATTATATAACCATTAATAATTATAATACTTATATAAAATGCATATATTGTAAATCATCATCATTATTGCCGTCCACTATCTTAAGAAAGGTGTATTTGACATGCAAGTCCCTCATATTTTAAACCATATAATATTCGGCCACTACAAATTTAACCTATCACATTTTCAAGGTTTCTCACATAAGTCCCTATTAATAATTCCACATTCAAATGACAAAATTAAAACACGATATTTTCACACATGAAATTTCACATATAATAAACATAGAATATAACATTTAATTATTTTTTTTACTCGATTTCGTGGTTCCGAAACCACTTTTCCAATTAGGGCCAAATTAGGGCTGTCACAATTGAATTTCTTTCTTTGGTTTGGTCTACATAACCTTAACATGATTCAACAACACCTAATTTAATTGAAGTTGCATTTAAGAATAAAAAAAAAAAAAACTTTCTCCAACTGAAATATATGTACCTATTTAATAGAAAATTGTGATGGTTCAGTCACATCATTATGTTTCATATAAACTCCCATGGACTAAGTCCATGAGATCAAAACTAAAATAAAGAGAGGAAGAATGAGAACATGAGTCATGCACCAACAATCCAAATAAGAGTATATAGATTTCTATTCAACACCATCAATCTTCCTCCTACCAACATTACCAAGAAAAAAGCCTATTTTAGATTTTTTTTTTTTTTTTTTTAGCTAGGTTGCACCACCTAAAAGCATTTTGAATAAAGTAAATTAGCAATCCCCCAATATTATAAATAAGAGTGAGAGAAAATGAAATCACCTAAGTTTAACACTAAACTTTTATATATCAATTTATAATTGTTTAAAAATAAAAAATGGTAAAATTTATTTCATACAAATAGTGAAAATGATTTTAGTTTTCCAAAAAATATATTTTTTGAAGTAAACGAATGCTTATAATTTTATTTTTGGATGGTAGTTTACGGTTTAAAAATATTTTATGAAAATTGTTCAACACAAGGTTTTTAATATTAAACTCTTTCCACGTATATTATGTCTGGTTTAGATACCCTTAAGGTTTTTTTAGGTAGATTGTCATATGCATTTTGTACTTCTTTCGTTTCAAAAGGTTAACTATTTCTTACACATGTGTGTGTATTATATAAACTATATTAGTTTTTTACATATATAGTAGAACAAAGTTATTGTCCGGACAGAATTTGCTAAATAATTTGAAATCGTTAGTCATAGAAACAACTGGGTTATATAATAGAGGCAACCCCTGTCTCTACGCTGCCTCCTGAAGCTCAAGCTCTTACTCTGAAGAGAAGATACAACAAGGTAAGCATCCACACACCTTATAAACATAAACAAATAGCTCTATTAACTACCATTTTCTTACACTGTTATCTTGAATGCTTTGCGTATCAGTAAAAGCCGCTGCCTGAGTTCCTAAGCAATTGGATTATTACAAAAAGTCCAAGCAAAAATGGGAGGATTGATAAAATAATTCTCTTTAAATGACTTTTATAACTCTTATGATCTACCTTTTCCCATATGTAGGCTAATATATATATCTCATTTATCACTGATGTTTGATAATATCTCATTATTGCAGAAATATCTCCATAAAGAGCGCAATATTACTGACAAGTGTCGTTTTGCCTATCAAAATAAAATAAAACTCTTCAAAAATAATAAAAAAAGGTAGAATAGTGGAAAAGGGTCGATCCATAGGGAGCTTAATGGAATTCTTGATTAAATTTCTTGATCCCGACCCAGGAGCTGAAATAGAGAGTGAAAAAAAGGTTTTAACGTGATTTAAGAAGTAACAAGGAAATAAAATAAACAAGTAAGATTGTAAAGAAAGATGTATTAAAATAGAAGCAGTAAAATAAAGAAGGTGAAAGATTAAATTGAATAATCACGAGTATAAAAATTGCCTTGAGCTAGTTTCATCAATTCCCACGATCATCGAAAATAGATTTTTGCTCCGGGATTCATGTCGGTTATAGTCTACGAGGCCCAACCCATCGTAACTTGCTTTTCTCTCATGTAACCGATCTTCCCAAGTCTATCTTCGAAAGTCGATTCTTAAGTAAATCAGCCACGTCTATAGCCATTAAAATACTTAGTTTTAAAACAGGAAAAGCCCGACTCGAAAGTTGTCTCATCGAGAATCGTTTTCGATCTCGTCTTTCCTTAGCGGACTGCCGCTAAGAGTGTTCATAGGAAGTCGAAATGCCACAGGCCGATCCTTCCTCCCAACTGTATAATTAAATGATTCCAGACAACGGATCCTTTTTTATTTGAAAAACATTTAAAAGTTGTAGTAAGGTCGATTGCCAAACTATTTGAGCAGAAAATGTATCCCGAAGGGATTTAAGCAATATTCAATTCTCACGCGTGGAATTGATTCGTACTAGCTCTTAGCTTGAGAAAAATTAGCCAAGCATGATATTGACTATCACTCTTAACATGTTTTGATAATGTAAAAGGATAAAATGAAATAAAAGAAAACAAAAATAAAAAGAAGAAAACTTTATTGAAAATGAAATCAAAGTAGCAACAAGAACTAAAGACAAGAGATGGTCCTTAGCCTTACCCAAAAGTGGGTATTTCTAGGCTTCAAATTCCCCAAAAAACAAGGAAACTAATCAAAAAAAGATAAGATAATATCCTAAAATTATGAAAATGAAATCCAAAATCCCCCAAATCACGTCAATAGATCAAGATAAATTGTTTCCAAAATATTCCTCGCCTTGACTTTTGACCTGCCACGTCAGATCCACGTCAGATCCACGTCGTGCCCAGCGTCGTGCCCACGACTCCAGCCATGACAAAATAAAAAGAAAGAAAACTGCAGATTACGTCCTTTTGTTGCCATTTCCAGTATTGGGTTCACTACACAAGAAATGCAACCAATTAAGTAGTGAAATTCACAAGGCAAAGGAATTAACAAGCAAAAAGTGTCAAATATAAGAGTACATCAATTACTCTTCGATCATTTCTTGAAGTAAAAAGGTATGAAACGGATGGCATTCTCCCCGTACGTGGAAAGAAGAAAAATGAGAGCAACGACCAAAGTGAATCACCAACACCTTTGCTAGTAAGCATGCTATTTTCTTAAACCATAAACAAGTTCATTTCTCATATTTCTTTACATGATTTTTTAAACTTTTCTTTTGTAACGATTCTTTCGTGATTTGAGAGTTTCTTCCCTGATCATCATTATATTGGTTTTCAACTTTTGTAGTTATTGACTTATGGAGAAACTGGAGAAAAGAATGAAGAACTAGAGGCTTCAACTATGGGGAGAACAAATTCTGAGAATATGCACATGTCCATTCTTACTGCTTTAGCTTCAACTGCACCAAAGGGTATCTTTCTCTTTCCACTCACTTTTTAAGCATATTCTAACCCTAACTCCAACTTTCTAATTTTCATGAAACACCTATATCTACTGCGTATTCAAACACTCGGTAATATGATTCTGAACTAAAACACATATCTATATCTAGTACTTTTTTAGAGTTATTCAACCATTATTTTTTCATCATTCCACAGGTAGGCATGGAAGAAAGAGAAAGATGAAAACAGTGGTGAGTTCAAAAGCAAAAGCCAACATTGGAGTCGAATAGAATAATGAAACAACCCCGATAGATGTTCCAATCAATGATGAAGCTGCCTCAATAAATGTTCCAATCATTGATGAAGTTGTCTTGATAAATGTTCCAATCAATGACGAAGCTACCCTGATAGATGTTCCAATCATTGATGAAGCTGCCATGTTAGATGTTCCAATCACTTATGTTGAGAATTTTGTGATCTTGAGCGCTAAAGATGATCTCTCTCATTATATACTCTGCTGCTTTCATAAAATAATACACATTTAAACTTTGCGTATACTATCAGGAGTTTGAGTTTGTAATAATTAACTTTAAGATATTACCTTCATTAGATTAATGGGTGAAAGTTTTTATTAAGATGTTTTGTTGGATTTTTAATTCAAGGAAGAGAAGTGGTATCCTCTACTTGTTTTAAAAAATACTTTATTCAATAGATATATTTTGTTATCAAAATTAATTGTTAAAGTTAAAAAAAATTCGAGAATCAATTATGCGTGATAAAAGTTTTAACATCATCAAAACTCCCAAAAATGATATTTTATTAAATATATGTTATCTTAATTTTAAAGAATACTAATTCAATTTAACATTTTATTATATTTGAGAAAGTGGCCGAAATTTTGATAAAAATTTATTTTAATTTATTTAAGAAATAGTGGAAACAATCAAGATGTTTTATGTTTAAATAGGTTGTTTCTGATTAGTTTCTACTCAGAAAAAGAAAAATTTATTGCGGTGAAGTTAATACTTATAGCCCATCCATCATAACTTAAGTTTTACTACATTTCTACACACAGAGAGCTATATCAAACTAAATGATATTTCTATAAACCCATAAAATCTAATATCTTACTAGATCAAATAGCAAAGTTATATGACCGCTATGGTAAGAGGAGCATATTATCTCTCCTATGCTTACATGTCACCCCAGCATAGTTGGCAGAACTAGGCAGCTGAAGGAGCATGGAACAAAAGCTTTTATTCTATTTCTTTCTTATCCATTACAAAAGTTTGGGAGCCGCTCTTGAATTTTCTCTTCTTTCCAGGTGTTGTTATAAGAGCCTAACAAAGCCCTGAAATGCAGCCACGTTGAATAAGAACGTGGTCGAGTCAATGCAAACGCGTCGGTTTCTCGACTACTACAGGCAACGTGGACTATGCACAATGCGTATCGTTTCTTCCTCCTCAATTTGAAACCATATCTTCCAGTTCTTTAAAGCAAACCTCCATTAAAAATGCAACCCAGCTTGAGCATCCCCATCTAAGACAAAGATGACGAATGGTTTGGTTTTGAGTCTTCTTGTAGTTAGTTCACTGGCGATGGCTGCTGCCGTCGGAAGGGACGATGTTATATTGAAAGAAGGCCATAGGGTCATAGTTGTTGAATATGACCAAGATGGCAAACATAACACCAAAGTCTCAATCTCATCCCCGTCGCTGCACCAGCAAACAGACCAAGGGGAATATTTTGGCAAGGAAACTATGACGGATGCAGCATCTGCGCTTCCCAACGTTGGCCATGGCATTTCACAAGGAAAAGCAGGCTCCGGACGACATTCACCTGGGGAATTTATCTGCGATGCTTTCGGTAAATGTACTCAGGGGGTTGCCACTGCCCTTGGTAACGCCAAAGATAAGGTCTCAGACACCGCACATGAAGCTAACAAGCTTAAACAAGCAGCTTCAGGGACCGCACATGAAGCCAAAGAGAAGGTTAAAGACAAGGCTTGGGAAACCGCGCAGGAGGTTAGAGAGAAGGTTTCAGAGACTGCACACGAAACCAGAGACAAGGTCGCAGATACAAAGGGAGCTATCGGCGATGCTTTAGGCAAAGCAAAAGGGGCAGTTGTGCAGAAAGGCCAAGATGTTAAAGAAAGGGCGAAAGAGTCCATTGATAAGGCCAAGGAGGCGGTGACAACAGCAAAAGACACAGCCAAGACGATGGGGGCTGATATAGTGACAAATACATCAGAGCAAGTGGAGAACGTTCAGGAAAAGGCCATGGAAGAAGCAGGCAGAGCTGCGAACAAGGTTAAAACTAGTGCAAACAAGTTTCTTGATGGTTTGAAGTACATGACTTCAATGGATGCATTGAATACAGTGATGGGTATAGCGAACTTACTTGGATTAGCTACAGCATATGGGATGAGTGTGTGGGTTACGTTCATTTCCAGCTATATCCTGGCAGGACAGCTACCAAGACAGCAGTTTGGGGTGGTGCAGAGCAAGATATACCCTGTTTACTTCAGGGCAATGGCTTATAGTATAGGGATGGCTTTGTTGGGGCACTTATTGTGGCACAGGAAAAGATCGATCTCGAGCCCGCCAGAGGTGTTTCAAGCTATTAATCTTTTGTCAACCCTTTTCATGGTTTTGGTTAATGGACTGTATTTGGAGCCTAAAGCCACGAAGGTAACCTGCTTAATTTCTGATACTCCTAATTGCATATTCCAAATCTTTTTTATTTAAGACATTGGATATGATATTGTAGGTGATGTTTGAAAGGATGAAAATGGAGAAGGAAGAAGGGAGAGGAAGACATGACTTTGTGGCGGAGGGAAGCAGGGTCACTGAGTCACCAAGTGTTGCAGATCCGGTAGCTAAAAATAGCAGGAAAGGCCCCTCAGCGGCACCGGCACCGGCACCGGCACCAGCACCAGCACCAGCAGTAGCACCCACTGGTTCAGAACAGGAAGTGATAAAGCGCACAATGGGTAGGCTGAATGAGAGGCTGAAGAAGCTAAATACAAACTCATCAATGCTTAATATTCTCACTTTAACGGCTCTCACCTGGCATCTTGTTTACCTCGGCCAACGCCTAACCTTAAACTGTTGATGAAATGGATGCTATAGAAACTTCCACTTCTGTCTTGTAGCATAATTACTTGATCCTGTGTAAAGATCTAGTCTAGGAGAGTTTGGTTTTGCAACACTTGTTTTTGTGTACTGCGAAGTAAATGTTTTTATACTTTTTAGTAAAATTTTCGGTTCACAACTCTTTTTTCTTTATTTATTTTTCTCTTCCTATAGAAACCCACATTTTAAGCTTCAACCCTACTTGTTGGAGCTTCCTATAGAAACCCACATTTTAAGCTTCAACCCTACTTGTTGGAGATCATATAAGAACCTTCTGTCGCAAGTGTTGAGTATTTTGTATGTAGAGTAGATGAAAGTCATTAGGTTTTACCCCTTTCTTTGTTAGAACTTTTCCTGAAATTCCCATAAAAAATATGTGAAATTTAAAAACAAAAATTCTCTCCAAATTGCACCGTCGATGGGATTAACTTCCATGACTCATGGATAAAAACGAGCTGGAACGAACTTTAGAGAATTTCTCGATGGTTGATTGTTGTATTAGAAGCTAGTCCTCGTACAGGGAAGAAGCGGTTCTAAAAGGGTTTTGACCCTGTCTAAAGACATAAGGCCTATGATTGGCATGCTCAGATTCTATTCGATTTTCCCAGCTCTAGCAGAATTAGTAATGAAGTCTGAACATCGGGAAAAATCGGAGCGCTATCCCCAGCTGAGGGAATTTAGGTCAGATAGGGGTGATGATCGGCTACAGTGAAACACACACTTGCGTAAGGGATAAAAATTTGAAAATTCAAATTGAGTTCCAATTCACACAAATGCTTTACTTTGTTAAACCAACTCCAGAAAATAACAAATAAGCAAACATAATACTTATCAATCCTAATATTAGGAAAGGGTATGAATAAATTAGTTGAACTAAGCTAAAACTAACTAATTGAATACCAATGTTGCGTTTAATGTACCAATGTTGCGTTTAATGGAGTGTGGTGAATGAATTAGTGATATAATACTTAATCAATTGCTAACAATTGCACACTCACTATTTCTAAACTCGACTTCTCGATTTAACTTGGAATATAAAAATTATTATTAAGCTAAAGCTTTCACATGTGAACTTAGCACATGTCGGATCTCTTAATTCTACGATATTAAATAAGTTACATGTCATTTAATTAAGCAAATCAAATATGATCTTAATTATAAATTTTTGTTTTTAATTACTAACGTTTCTATTAATAGTAATTTTAGAAAAATCATTATGTGTAAGAGTAACTATCGTTGGGAACAACTATTGTCAAACTGACTATTTCGACCATTAATAGAAGATAAAAAAAAAAAAAAAAGAGGTTGGCTCTGATTTGGAAGTTTAGGACAAGGAGAAAGTATTTTTAATAAATTCAAAAAAAGTTACAGAAAAGAACGAAAAGTAAAAGGAAATGATATCCCTTGATACAAGGGAATCATTATCTTTTGTTTTGAACAACTTTCCTAATGCAACATATCTTTTATCTCTTAAGGATTCCACTACGTGGTAAGATCAAAGAGTTTATTTTTTCCCCAAATCTCTACATCCGTAAGCTAGTCAAGTTCCACATTCTTACGTGGATTGCACCCAATTTAAGGTATTGTTTGCTCTTATGGTTCTTCCAAAACAACAATCCTTCCAACACATAAAGTTTAAAATTTTATTTAGGTAACAAATTAACTAGTGGATAATCTAACTTTTTAAGTGTTTTTATTTTTGTCACCCAAATAAAAATATTTAGGTTTGATTATTATTAGAGAAATTTTACATTTTAACCACTCAAACATTAAATCTTGATGAGGATGCCACATAATCATTTTTTACCATTTTTTTACCTATTACTATTACTATTGTTCATCATCTTCTTCCCTTCCACACCACTATTTTTCTTGCTTTTACTCCCTACTTCCAACCACCACACTATTTCAAAACTTACAGAGTTAAATCCATACGAGACCTCGAGTAGCGGTCAGCATCGGAGCAACCCCATCAAGGGTTCTCTGAGCAACAGAACTTGGTCCTTGAGTCTCTTACAAACATATATAACTGGCAATCATGCTGAGTTCAACATCAACAATACCAACATGAAACAAGAAAGGGATTTGGCAATCTTAACATATAATTTGGTTCAAAGTAAGAGTTATGCACTTATGAGAAGCCAATCGAATTTGCTCAGAAACACTTGAACTGAGAAACCTGGCAATGATTAGCACATATGAACCAGTTTTCTCTTTTGTAACTGAACCAGCAGTGCATGCCTCAGTGTTCAACCATTAATGAAATTCTTAGCAATTATTTTTCATCCTAAATATTAAAATACATATAAAAATAGATTTAATATTTCTTTATTTCTCAGCAACCAAACATCAAATTTTGAAAAATATCTAGATACCACAAAAAAATTCCATATAAAATATCAGAGTCTTTTATTTATTTATTTATTTATATTTTTTTGTGAAAAGACAAATTGAAAATAACTCGCAAGAAATAGAGGTAACCGAGAGAGTGTTTGAAAGGGTCAAGTTGATCGGGAAAAGACAATAAGCGAGTCGACTCGGCATGAAGTGAGTCATTAGCCTGTTTAAGTGAATTTTGTAGCATTAAAAACATCAGAGGTAGTGCTTGATAGTCCCTTGATTTGAATCGCTAAACCTTTCATAGAGTTCATCCCTCCTCTCGCAACTAAGTTCAGTGCAATGCTGGAAGTAGGGTGCAAAGGAAGAAGAAGAATGGTAGAAGTAGGGGTGGTGTTGAAGGGAATAAGATGATGAACAGTAGTAATGAGGGTAAAAAATTAGTAAAAATATGATGATATTGTGTTCACAATCAATTACAGTTAGGGATTTAATATTTGGGTAGATAAAATGAAAATTTTATCTAACAATAGTGATTAAATTGTAAGTATTTATATTTGGGAAATCAAAATGTAAGCACCCAACAAATTAAGTGACCAACTAAAGTAATTTACCTTTTATATATATCATAATGAATCATCAACCTTTTAATATAGGATCGGAGAATCATGAAATAGATAATATATTTCTTAATGTGAGATTGGAGGAGATAATACCTTTCAAGTTGAGTGAGGATCTTCGTAAGTGCTCAATGTCTCAATTGATATTGTATTACCGACAACTCTCCCGCATTAAAATTGCAAGTTCAAACTTTTACTCAAAGAAGATATCATGGTGCCTTTTTTTCCTAAATCTTTGACCTAAATCAGTTTATCTAAGTTTAAGGTAGGTAAGAGCATGATATATTATGGATTATTGTGAAGGCAAATAGATTATTCACGCTCCCTTTTTAATGCTTGTCATTATGTTTTTTTAAATCGTTGACCTAAATCAATTCATCTAATTTTAGGGTAGGTAAGAGCATGATTCATTCTGATATATTGTGAAGGTAATTAGATTGTCTTCGTTCCTTTTTCAATTCTTTTCATTAGGGTTGAGTAAGAAAAACTGAAAACTGATCTGAATCAAAGTATTTGGGTGGTTTATGGAATATAAGTTAAAAAAATCGTGGTTACTTGAAATTAAACTAAATTTTATTTTTCAATTAATTTAGAATTAATTTTAATTTTTATGATGTAAAATAAATATTTTATATTTAAAATAGTGAAAATAATTTAAAAGATCCCTATAAAAAATTTTAAATACATTTAAAAGTTAATGATTATTTGTATTTTCTTAAAAAGTATTATTTTTTAGAAATATATATATATATATGAAAATTACTTTAAAATTTTGTGAAATAATATTTAAAAGTTAAAAAAAACTTATTTTATCAAAATAAATTTAAAAATCTAAAAAAAATTAGTATAAAAAACTAAGACTGAACCGATATCACCCCTAGTTGTAATAGTACTCATAACATGACTTTTCGCTTTTTCATGAATCAATCTTCCCTTTACATACTTGAGTTTAACCCACCTTTGAATTTGGTTGCTTCTAACTCTCTATGAGGAATTCTACAACCTTACTATAATATACAGCCTTTGGCTACCCAAATTAGCAACTGAAACAAGAATTAGTTTTTTTTTTTTTGCCAACATATTCACACCCACTTGCATAATCAATGAGATGAAGACAGAACCCGCTCAAAGGATATAATAATAAATAATTCTAGAGATCTTATTTTATCTTTTTCCACATTATAGCTCCTGAACAAGAGTAGACAATGATAAAATGGGTGCTTCATCAAAGGAAACTTTTGGAAATTAGAACCAAAATCACCTGTATCCACGAAAAATAAATTTATGAAGTTGAAATGTAGAGCTCATGCATCTCAGTATAAGAATGTTGAGTTAGAACATCAATCCAACATAGAACAATGAGCAAGAGACCAACAAAGAGCAAGAAAAAGAATCAAAGACAAGAAATGGTCAAGATGTGCGGACAATAAAATTAGAGTACTTGAGCACTTGCTCAAATAATGAAGGAAAGTTCTAAGATGAGTAAAGTTTAAAAAATTCTAAGCACAGGCAATAATGTATACTTTGTTTAGGGTAGAAAATCCCTTCTAAATTAAATATCTATAATTTTAATTCAAATTTGTTTTACATCTTTAAAGTTTTTCTGCATCATATATATATACATGTATATACATACATATTATATAAAGTAAGGCACGTAAGTATATTAGGAAACAATCATATGTGGCACCAATGGACACTTTTATTACTTGACACTTCATCCAATACAATATTAATATAATTATCGAGCCACATCTTAAATTAATATATAATACTTCATTTAATTTGGGGAATGAATATAAATATTTGCTTTATATTTACAATCACTCTTAAATTGGAAACAATTTATATTTTGTTATGAAAGAAAGTCTAAATTTTATTGATCAATAAGGTTTACAATGTTTCTTCAAAGTTTACTATAAAAATAAAAAAAAAATAAAAAAAAAAAAACAAAACTTTCTAGTTTACTCAAAAAAGAATGATCATTGTTAAGCTCAAAAATTTTATTTTCACTATCAAAATATATTAAATAACGGTCCTGATTACTATCTCTAATTAAAAAGGTGTCATCAGAAATGAAATTCCGAATGTCTTTGATGTCAACTAAATGATCAACCTTACTGTAATAACTAGAACTGTCACTACAATTATGAATGTTTTTATCCGTATCATTTCTAGTCGGGTCTTTGTTTACTGTAGTATTTTCAACAGGTCCAAGGCGGCTATCCATTGATTTACTTAGCCCACATCTGTATTCTAATTCTCCCTTAGACAAGGTCAAATTGAACCATGATTTTGCCATAGAGCTTTCTTGCCTCTATTCCATGAAAGTACAGTAGATGAATAGTCATTCAATGAAAAATCAATTGAATATTTTAATTCCCATTAGAATACGCATGCTAGATACAATCATTAAGGTTATTAACAAACAATGAGTGAATATTGAAAGAAATGATTCTCTTTTGTGAGAACCTAGAGTAGCAGTTCATTATATATGATAGAGCTCTTTTTTCTTTTGAATTAGAAATATCAATTTTCAATTAGAAATAGTGATTTCCCCATGTTATATTTATAGACATAATAAGTATAAATGAAATAAAACTCTATTTCTAATGACTATTAGATTCCTAAAGTACATCAAACTTATCTTGATATTGATGGACATCCACCTAATGATAAAATATTTATAACACTTCTTCTAAGATGTCCATTGGTAGATAATGTGCCTCGTTAAAACCTTACTAAGATTAAAAAAACATGTAGGAAAAATCTTACTGAAGGAAAAAGAGTACACTTATCTATAATACGCATAACATATTGCCTCACTAAAAACCTTACCAGGAAAACCTAGTGGGACAAAACCTCGATTAAGGGAAAAGAGTATAGTGCATATTTGTTCCCCCTCATGACAATATCACATGATATCTCATATTCTACGTTTTCAATCTTGAATATTAACTTTTCAAATGATCACTCGAACAAATTTATTAAACATTTATATCACCATTCTTTTGAAAGTCATGTGTGTGGAAAAATTTTAGGGAAATATATTCTGATCTTTTCAGGAGTTCCAACAATAATCATAAAAACTTTTTATCATGATCCTTCAATAATAATATATATGTTCAAATCAAATCAATAAATATTTACTCAAATATATTGAATAATTCATGGAAACTTCTTTATGCGTCTAATAATCTAAATCCTTTAAGAATTTTAATATAAACTTCCACTGTATACTGATTCATGTAAATGTTATAACAACAATCAGAAGACGCATGTCAAATCTTTCATAAAGTAGAAAATTAATAAGATAACTAAAGGTTATTGCATCCACCGCAAAAGAATCTTTTCATAACCAATGTCAGTATTTACCGAAAAACTTCATTTTCTTATTTTGTTTTCACAAAACTACTTCATTTGTACCCTCATTGTCTTTATACCTTTAGATATTTGGACTACAAGTCCAGAAATTTCACTAATTTGATTTTACTTGATTTGTGTCTTTTTATTTTGATTAATCTATTCCATGCATATATTTCTCAACAAATTTATTCAAGATTCTCATTTTCTTTCATTATTTCATAATATTATTGCATGCAAAACTATTGTCGATAACTTTTATTTTCATGGTTCCATGTTTTCTCGTATTGACCTAACTTATTGAGATCTATTTATTTTTATCATTTTCATATTCAAGTACTTGAATCTCTTCTGGAGTTTGAATAATTAGTTATATCTTAGGTCTCTTCAGGAGCACCGCCTCCACTATTTGACCATCTAGATTTATTCTTTTCATTTACAAGAATTTTCATGTTTGGCACCAATCGAACTACCTTGCTTCAAGCATGCATTACCTTCAATTAGTTTAACAAGTTGTCCTACTGGGACTTCAATTTAAATCAAAACATTAGTCGGTATACAACACTCGGTTATTCTCATTAAAGTTAATAAATGCATCTAGTAGTTAAGTTGTAATAAAATGAATTATCTTCTTGAACTTCTAGTTCAAATTACTTTCTTTGAGGATCTAAATAATGATAATTAATTCTAAGTAATTTATTTTATCTAGCTATTATTTCTTTCCCCCTTAATGTTGGGAAAACCATCAAATCAAAATACAAGTCATGTCATAATTGAATCTTTAATTCGTTCAAAACAACTAATAATATAAGGAGATTCATAACTAATATATTCTCAACATTCTTTGAATACACAATTTGTGCATTGTGGTGGAGCAACTTAAACATATATCACACATTCAAAAATTCCAAAACGGGTTGTATTTGACTCTTGACTAAAAGTCAATTGTAATGGGGAATACTTATCACAATTTATTGGCATGATGCATACAAGTGTTGGTTCATATAAAATATCATATTATATACAAAAAAAATTTTTCTCAAAAGTAATGGTTTAGCCACTAACTGGAGGTATTTAATGATTAATTCTACTAAATCATTTTATACATATAAACAACAAGCTTTTGTGATAGTTACTTGCACTAACAGTCTAGCATACAATAACTATTGAAAGCCTGAGTAATAAAGTTACCAATATTAGCAAGAATTGTCTCAGTTGCATAAACTAAAAGTTTTGTTCTTACACTAATCATTAAACAAGTAATCTCACAAACTACATATTGTGCATTCATAACTCACATATGATTATATTGTAGATGCATCTACTAAAATTATATCTAAACATCCACTTGTTGGATAAATAACCCCAAATTTCTTTCATAAATGCTAGAGATTCAATCTCAAATTTTGTTAATGAGGTTTTAATAATTCACATTCTTTGAGAATAAGCAACACTTCAAAAAATCTTTCAAATAAAGAATCTTTAGGTTCTTCAATAAACTTCCATGAAATTATCTTTTTGTCACATCATTATTGATAGAAATGGTCTAATCGATCATGCCAACTAATTGATATATTTGGACTAATAAACTTTTGGCTTACTATGATATGATTCAATGATACTAATGTAAACTTCAAGTTTACCATCTCATGTGATTGAAACAAACTAACATATATATAGTACCAATTAGAGGGAAAAAATGATAGTTTTACAATACAAAATTCTTACCCAATATAATAGATTTAATTAATCGTCTATCATCCAAAGTCTCAATATAATATTTGTTATGTTAGTATAACAGAAAGAGTTAGTTAGCAGTTAGTCGTTAAGTCTGCTGTTATTAGTTGGTTAGTGCACGTTAGTGTATATAAGCTGCATACATGTAGCTTCTCAATACATGACTTTTGTAACTTCTTGATTCAATACAATCTTTGTGTATAATTCAACATGGTATCAGAGGGTCATTAGTCTCGTGAAACTAGGGATCTGTGTGATTCATGTCGCGACCTTCCAGTCTGTCCGCTGTGCAATCCGCTGCTCCTGCCATGGCTTTTAATTTTGCTGATAGTATTACCGATAGTCTTTTTTTCTACAAGAAAGATTAGTGTTATGCTTGATGATACAAATTATCTGCTATGGCAACAGTAGATTCTTTTGGTTGTTAAGACGTTCAAGCTTCAAAGCTTCTTGGATCGTTAAACAGTTCCTTCGCCTTGCGTTGTTCAGGATGCTAATGGTGCGCCTCAAGAAGATTCGAACAGCAAGATAGCGCGCTTGCTTCTTGGCTTCTCTCTTCTATAAGTTCTTCTGTTCTTCCACATCTCATTGGATTGGATACTAGTGCACAAATTTGGAACTCTATTGTTGATTTGTTTGGGAGTCGTACCACGTCAAGATTGATGTTCTTTCGGAGAGCTCTGCACTCTCAAAGAAAATGAGATTTATCCATGAAAGAATTTTTAATGAAAATAAAAGGCTATTGTGCCAGTCTTACTAGTTGTGGGGAGGTCATTAGTGACCATGAGCATGGTATAGCCATTTTTAATGGTTACCCCCAGAATATGAGTCGGTTATCTCGATTATTACTGCCAGCCAAATTCCTTATACCTCCCAAGGTGTTACCACCATGTTGTTGGATGCTAAAACGCGTCAACTACCTTCAGAGGTTGAGGTTGCTGCTAATATGGTTGTGCATTCTTCTAAGCCAGTTAATAATGATGAGTCACCATCACCTGTTTATCGTTCTTCGAATAATGCTCGAGGACGGAGTCATGGTCGTTCGTCCGGCTCGCGATATCAATATCAGCTATGTGGGAAGTAGGGTCATTTAGTTGACAGATGTTATCACCGTTTTGATACGTCGTACAAGATTACAGGATATCAGCCTCCTCCGACTCCACAGGCTAATGTGTGTATGCTAGAAGGTGGGACTACTATGTTTCCGTAGATGACGTCTTCACCAGCAGCTGTTCCTTCTGCTCAGCCAAATTGGTTCGTTCTATCAATAGGTTCTGTTCCACCTGTACCTTGGTCTAATCCATTTGCCTCTTCTAACTTTCCTCCTGTTAGTTCTACTCCCTCAGCAGCTACGAACCCTCAGTCCTATGTGGCTTCCCCTAAAACAGTGGGAGATAATACTTGGTATCCAGATTCTAGAGCAGCAAATCACCTCACCAATTCTGTTTCTTCTCTAGAGACACACACGCCATACAAGGGTCCAGGTAAGGTGTTTGTTGGTAACGGTTCTGCTCTTCCAGTTCTCTCATCTGGTCAGTCTTTGTTGCTTTCTCGTTTGAGGCTTTTACACATGCGATCTTTATTATTTGTACCTGGCATTACTAAAAACCTGCTGTCTGTCTCAAGGTTTACAAAGGATAATAATGTGATGTTTGAGTTTTTACATAATCAGTGTTAGGTTCGTGATGTGCAATTGGGAAGGGTGCTTCTAACAGGCTCAGTGCATCAGGGATTTTACAGACTCAATTTACACGACTCTCTCAAGTCCTCTTCAACTTCTTCAGCTCAGGGTCTTGCTGTATGCTCAACAGTACCTTTTGATGTGTGGCATTATAGGCTAGGACACCCCTGTCAAACAGTTCTTACTAAAGCATTGTTGAAATGTAATCCTCCACTTGTTGTGAATAAAGGTTCTTTTCAATGTATTTCTTGTCATCTTGGCAAAGAACATAAGCAGCCCTTTCGAGATATAGTAACAGAATATTCGGCTCCTTTGCAATTAGTAGTTACTGATGTCTGGGGACCTGCTCTAGTCACTTCTCGTGGCTTTCGCTATTATGTTGCCTTTACTGATGCTTACAGTCGTTATACTTGGTGTTATTTTCTCAAGACAAAGGCTGAAGTTCGCACTATACTTCCTCAATTTCAGAAACAGGCAGAAAGAGTGATTAGTTGCAAGCTTAAAATTCTTCAAACTGATGGGGGAGGAGAGTTTCGGGGTTTGTCACACTATCTGTCTCAGCAAGGGGTCATTCATTGGTTTACTTGTCCGTATACATCAGCTCAAAATGGTGTAGTGGAACGAAAGCATCGACAAATTGTTGAAGTAAGGCTCTCGATGCTAGCTCATGCTTCTATGCCTCTTGCTTACTAGAGTGATGCTTTTGCTAGTGCAGTATACCTGATTAATCGTCTACCCTCGCGATCTTTGAATCACATCTCACCTTATGAGAAGCTGTTTCGCGTACCACCATCTTATGATTTTTTCGAGTGTTTGGGTGCTTGTGTTTCCCCAACCTTCGCCCCTACAACAAACACAAGTTACAGTATCGGTCAGCTCCGTGTGTTTTTTTTTGGGTACTCTCCAGTGCATAAAGGTTACAAGTGTCAAGACAAGGCTAGTCGACTCTATGTTACACGTAGTATCACGTTTCATGAGACTAAATTTCCGTTTAAAGTTGCTCTACCCAAGTCAACTTGTCCCTTGGGTTCATCGAGGTCCAGCTCTCAGTTGCTTGTCTTAGCTCCATCTGCTTCTTCTGATCATTCTTTTGCTTCTTCAACTTTGCCAGCAAGTACTGCTAGTCCTGATTCTATCGTTCATGCTGCTCGTTTATCTTGTGTGCCAGCTACAGTTTCTGCTCTTTTGCATGTACCTTTATCTCCACAACCTTCAGCATCGATTCCTTGTAACACACATGCCATGATAACTCGAAGTAAAGCAGGCATTTTTAAACCAACAGCCTACCTGAGTGGCATTCCAACCTCATCTGATGAAACTCCAAAAGACATTCATGCAGCAATGACTAATGATGCATGGAAAGCTGCAGTATACTGTGAGCTGCAATCTCTTGTTCGTAACAACACATGGTCGTTATGTTCTTTCCCTGCAAATAGGAAAGCAGTTGGCTATCAAGTGGTTATTCAAAGTGAAAAAATGAGCTGATGGTACTGTTGAAAGGTTCAAAGCAAGATTAGTGGCGAAAGGCTTTTCGCAGCATGTAGGACTAGACTATCGAGATACCTTTAGTCCAGTCGTTCGTGCCACAACCATTCGAACTGTCCTAGCCATGGCCGTTATGCAGGAATGGGTGTTACGACAAATTGACGTCAATAAAATGTTTCTCAATGGCGAATTAGCAGAGGAGATCTACATGGAACAGCCTCCTGGGTTTGAACACTCGGGTCCTGATGGGCAGAAACTCATTTGTAAATTAAACAAGGCACTGTACGGGTTGCGTCAGGCACCTAGGGCGTGGTTTCAAATGCTCAGGCGATATTTACTTGATGATCTTGGTTTTCATACATCCAAAGCTGACCCCTCATTGTTTATTCGGACTACCTCTGTAGGTCATGTGCTTCTTATGGTCTTTGTTGACGATATCATCATCACTGGTAGTTCCAATACAGATGTTGCTGATGTTATTCGGAGGTTGAACTCTAAGTTTGCTTTCAAAGACATAGGTGGTCTTAGTTTTTTCCTGGGCATTGCTGTTCAGCATTCCTCGCATGGGTTGTTCTTGAGCCAACAGAATTACATTAGTGAGATATTGTCAAAAACAGGCATGTCCACTGCAGCGGCAACTCCTACTCCTATGGTAGGCTACCCCAAGCTTGTTGCTTCTGATGAGAGCCCGCCTTTGGTTCACGGCAGTATGTATCGCAGTACAATCGGTATGCTTCAGTATGTGTGTATTACTCGTGCTGACATAGCCTTCTGTGTGAATAAACTTAGTCAGTATATGATCTCTCCTACTGAAGCTCACTAAAAGGCAGTCAAACATGTTTTGAGGTATCTTCGTGGAACCAATGCACATAGGCTTTGGTACTCAAAAGGGCAATTTCAGCTTACATGCTATTCTGATCACGATTGGGCTTCATCTATTGAGGATCGCCGCTCTACAACTGGGTATGTGGTCTATCTCGGACCAAATCCAGTTGCATGGTGTTCAAAGAAGCAGTCCGTCGTGTCCAGGTCCTCATCCGAGGCGGAATATCGCAGTTTAACGAACTGCATCTCCGAGTTACTTTGGGTGAAGCAGTTATTAGAAGAAATTGGGATACACTCATCATAGACTCCAATAGTGTGGTGTGACAATACTTCTGCAGTATCCATGGCTGCCAACCCAACGCATCATGCCCGTGTCAAGCATGTAGAAATTGACCATCACTTTGTTCGAGAACGGGTTCTGGATGGAACACTTCAAGTAAATTTTGTTCCTACTGAAAATCAAATTACCGATGTGCTTACCAAGCCTATTCCTCCTAAGCGTTTTGAGTTTTTTCGCAATGCTCTCTGTGTGATAACTTCAGCTGCTATGTCATGTGTTAAAAAAAGCAAGAACGGGGAGAATGTTAGTATAACAGAAAGAGTTAGTTAGCAGTTAGTCGTTAAGTTTGCTGTTATTAGTTGGTTAGTGCACATTGGTGTATATAAGCTGCATACATGCAGCTTCTCAATACATGACTTTTGTAACTTCTTGATTCAATACAATCTTTATGTATAATTCAACATGTTACAACGTATATTCTTTTAAAACAAAATAATTTATTTGAGACTGACTAGAATATTGTGTATTAATTATCGCTTTGTATATTCGGATAACAATGCATTTGCTCTTCTAGTGGCAAGAAGGATTATTACTAATAAGATATCCAAGAATCAAGTAATAAGTGCCACAATTCACAAAATGGATGCAACTCATACTAGAAATTTCGTCTTTAACAAAATACCTACAATCCTAAGTAAATTGACCATAAGATTGCATATAAATATCAAAATAAAATCATAGGCTTAAAATTTAGTAATGAATATCAATAACAATAAATTCTTCAATATGGATTAAAGAAATCCTAAATATTATCATCCTAGTATTTAAAATGAGCAACATCATAAAGACAATGTCAATATCCCTTTATTAGTTACACAATCATCAATCTGATATGCCAATTTTGATTCAATATTATTTTTATTAATCTTCACATTGTCTCTCTACTGTTTGATGGAAATTTGATAGAGCTCAACTAAATATTTAGGTATACTACAAGTACACGACCAATGGCCTTTCACACCATATCGATAACATAAGATATCTTCACTTCTTAAATAGTTCTTTTGGGAATTCTTTTTCTTCATTTTGCTTATCTTCATTTTTTTCACTTTTAATAGTAAGAAAAATTATTATGACCATCCCCTTTGACTTTTTTGTTATAGTTCAACTATTATATCCACATTCAAGATTACGTCTTTCTAATTTATTATATATATTGTTGCATTCACTTCAAGGAATGAAGTGGATCTAGTGGAACGAGTTTTGTTATTTGTCGTTGAATAACTTGTTACTTTATTCAACCACAAGTATACATTCAAAATATATATTAATCTTTTTCACAATATTGCCACTGCTAGAGCATATCCAAAGCATGAAAAGTTAAAAAGAATATCTCTAACAGGTTATCATTAGTTATATTCTCACATAAATTTATTTGTGAACTTATCTTGAATATCTTGTAGAGTTATACTCATAATTTTAAAAATTTGCAACTTCAAGAGCGTCCAAACATAACGAACTTTAGATAAAATTATCATATTCTGATGATCATAACTTTATCTAATTATAAAAAAAAATTACAATTCAATCACATAATTCATGATAATATCACAAATATATAATTTCTCAATAAATATTTCAATTTATGAAAATCTCTATAATTACAAACTCCACAAATTTAGCTAAAGGTAGGAAACCAATTTAGAGATAGAAAATTGCCTTACAATACATACATATAAATACCATTAACATAAAATTCTTTAAAATCAGATAAATAAATCAAATAATCAACCAAAGAGGATCGTAATCGTTTTATTCATTAATAAAGTACACGAAAAATCACTTAATAATTTCAATTACTGCCCAAGCTAATCATAATTCAAATATAAAAAAAATTGAATAAATCAAGCAAAGAGAATTTTATTGTACAAAAATAAGTTGTCAATATATATATATATATATATATATATATATAACACGTAAATAGCAAATATATCTAACAATTATGTATTTTATACAAAAATAATAACCTAAAGAAGAAAAAAATTCAAATACCATCAGAATATAAAATAAAAATTAGTAGTAAGCATATTACAATTAAAAAAATAGTTGAAATATAGAAATTCCTTAACAAAATTAAACTTTACCCGTAATAAATCAAGGATCAATAATAAGAACAAAGATTCATTCTAAGATCGGATCTTTTAACATCCTAGACAACATAAAAATAAAACAAGGTAACCATAATTAATCATAAAATAAAATAATAATAATCTCATTATTAAACATTAAATAAAAATTTCCTTCAAATCTTTGCACAATTTCGAGTCTTTTTCCGACAGTTTTGACTCTCTTCTTTTCTGCAGCGATGATTAGTTTTATAAAGCTATTGACATTATACAACAAAAACTTGTTAATAGTTGAGTGGTTAAAAACCTTCTCAAGTTTGAATTCTTTTGGCGACACCAATATTGTTTTTCTTGCCTCCAAATGACCAAATTTGAATGGCTTTTATAGTATTGTTCGTCTATAATATACAAATAGTTTAAGTAGTCGAGTAGTTTGGCTTAATTTTGAAGGGTTGCAGGTTTAACCTTGGGTGTGGGTGATGGAAGCTTTTTTTTTTTTCAGAGTTTTTTTTTTTTTTTCTTTTGCCTCAAAAAAGGACAGGATGTGTTTAAAAATAGTGGAAAAGAAATAAAATATTATGAAAGAAGAAGCAAGACAACCCTGGATTTTTATTGATCAATAGGGATATTTACAATGTTTCTCCAAAATTTATATTTATAGAGAGAAAAAGTATAAATGAAATAAAACTCTACTTCTAATGAATATTAGAGTCTAAAATATATCAAACTTATCTTAGTTTTGATGAAAATATTTAAATTCCTTTTAAGTCAATTTTTGAAGAGAATAGATTGCATCAAAGTGTAACTCCACATAATCCCCATCCCTTCAGCTAAATTGGTTTCCTACCTTCAGCTAAATTTGTCAGCCTAACAAGAGATTCTAAAAATGAGAGTGTCTGTTACCAGTCACATTTGGTGTACTGCATCTTGTGGTTTCTCAAAAAAAAAAAAAAAAAAAAAAGTCCTTAACAAGTGTAATCTCCCTATTTAGAAACTGATAAGAAGCAGCTATAACTTTCTCAAGAATTATGTATTTCCATACAGAAAATTAAAACTTTGAGATTGGATGCATACCTCCATTTCCGCTCACTTTGCATTTAAAAGTGGCTTCTCTTAGGCAGAGCTCTGTGCTATTATCCTTGGACTTCATTTTTCTTGAAGTACCTATATCCAACACCCATGTCAGACACGTATCTGGCCATGGGTAGCAGGATATTGCCTTCCAAGGACCCTCCAAAATACATGAAAAGACTTGAAAAAAATAGGATATAGCCGTGTCTGATGCATACCCGTGTCCAACACTCACACCCAACTGTTATCAATCTCTATTAGAAGAATCATCTTCTTGGAATGACAGATAGAAACGGATCTCTGGGAATTATTTCTACCATTCCCTCCTTTGACAAAAGCTTCAATTGTTCTGTGGCAAATGGCAATCAGGGCAGGGTTTCAATTATGTCATCACCTAACAGAAGATCAATTTTTATAGCTAGTACGTTCAAAAGTAATTGCTGATTCAAACTGTGATAGTTCATAACTGAGCTCCCATTTGGGTTTTGTTTCAGTTGAGTTAGAAGCGGTACTCTCATTAACATAACTAAATTCCCTCGTCTTCTCCAAAATTTCTTCCAACCTCGCTAGATTACTTGACTTGTAGGGTGAGATATATCAACCACAAAAAGAAATGAACTATGTTTCCAACCTAAATCCAACTCAGACCAGGCTCCTTCCTGACCCCTCGCTGTTGCATCAGTTCTCTGATCCTTGCAGCCATTGGTTCTACAGCAGCATCAGCATAGATGTTGTGAAGAAGAACATAAGATGAAGAATCTTGGGGTTCAAGCTCAATTACTTTCATTGCAGCACGTTTCCCGGCTACTGTGTCCTTATAAACCCTGCAAGAACTCAACAATGCTCGCCACATAATAGGATTATTCTTGAAACCTGAGGCAAGTATGAAGTTTTCAGCCTCTGCTAGCCTTCCAGCACGACCGAAGAGGTCAACAACACAACAATAATGCTCTATGCTGGCTTCAACACCACCATCCTTCATGCTTTCAAAGTATCTGCAATAGAAACTCAAACGGTAAATCACATAGTTATTATGAATAAAAGCAAAAAAATAAAATCTGTTTGCACAGAAGCTCCTAAAGAGAATGGCATAGGAAAACAGAATGCTTATGGGAGAAATAAAGCAGTTCAATAACACAAGAAAAAGAGGAAGTTGAGACATCAAAACCAGTGCATGTATTTACAAGTACTATAATATCTGCCTAAAACAAAGTGCTATTTTATATATGCTAAATTAAGTCCCCAGCTTACTAAAGTTAGTTTATCATTATGTTCCATATACTGACAATTTCCCATCGCAAAAAAATTAGGTAGCATGTAAAATTAGAGGTGATTCAGTCTTGAAATTTCTGGATGAAACCTGTCCCTATGACCCCACACATCCTCATGCATATACATCAAATCCGCAAATGAACTTAGAAATGATAGGATGAAGAGCTACATTGACATACTTTAATCCTTCTTCGACAAGCCCTCCATAACTGCAAGCAGATAAAACTCCTACATAAGTAATATGATTAGGCCTGATCCCATGTTCCTTCATCAGCCCAAAGAGGTTTAAAGCATCCTTAGCACATCCATGTTGTGCGCAACTACAGATCATCACTGACCAAGAAACCACATCTGGATTCTTTGTCTCTCGAAAGATCAGATCAGCAGAGTTTACGTCACCACACTTTGCATACATGCAAATCTGTGAGTTTTGAACAATTCTGAAGCTCCCAAAGCCACTTTTCACAACATGTCCGTGAACCTGCTCACCCAATCTTGCAGTTGCTAGATCCGCACAAGCACTCAAAATGTTTGAGATAGTGAATTCATCTGGTCTTCCTCCACATGCCATCAGTTCATAAAAGAGACTCAATGCACTTTCAAATTGCCCATTCTGCATATAACCAGCGATCATGGATGTCCACAAGACAATATCTCGCCTGGGAGTTGATATAAAACATTTCAAACCGTCTTCAGTTGATCCCATTAAGGAATACAGTTCAATAAGTGCACTTACTATGAACTCATCAGACTGCAAGTTATACTTGCATATTTGAGCATGAATTTGTTTGCCATAGACAAAATCTTCAACCGCAATACAAGCTTTAAGCATGCTTGAAAATGTAAATTTTGAGGGCTTCAATCCTTGTCTCTGTACTTCAAAGAAAAGTCTGCAGGCTTCATTTGTACATTCCTTGCTAATGCTTTCTGTTTCCAGAATTCCAGATATCATGGCATTATACATGACAATATTGCGGTTTGGCATGCTTTTAAAAGTTTTAATTGCACTATTTAGTTCTCCATTTTTTGCATACATATCGAGCAATGCTGTCCCAACAACAACATCAATATCAAACCCAAGTTTCATTATACAACCATGAAGCATTTTCCCACACATTATCCCTACATCAGTGTTTGTACAACAAGCCTTTAAGACACTTCCCATGGTGTAAGTATTCAACTCCAAGCCATTTCGATGCATGCTTATTAATAGTTTCAATATCTCTTCCTTTTTATTCAGACGGACATAACCTGCAATCAATGTGTTCCATGAAATCTCATCCAACTCCTGGGAATTCTCAAACAAAAACCTTGCCTGATCAACGCATTCACATTTGCAATACATATCGATTAAAGAGTTGGTCAAAAATGCTTTCTCAATCAATCCACTTACTAAAATCAATCCATGAATTAACTTCCCTAGCTTGAGATCCCCAGTTTGAGCGCAAACATTTAAAGCACCAGCATAAGTGAATTTATCAAGTTTTAGACATGCTTTTCTAGCTTCGACAAACACGTGCAAGGCTTTATCAAAAGTACCCATCTGGGTATATCCAGAGATCAAAGAATTATATGAAACGAGATTTGGTTTGGACATTTTGTCGAACAATCGGTGAGCTACATCCATTTCACCGGCCTTGGAGTACATATTTAAAAGATTGTTTAGCAAAAAAAGGCATGGGTTGAAAGCAGACTTGATTATATGGGCATGGGCAAGTTTGCCGTGGAGCAGACAACTAGATTTGGTGGAGTGCTGAACGAGTTTAGTGTAGGTAACAGAATCGAAAGATAGATGCATGTAACATGTTTGATAAAATTGGTGGAAAACAAGGGGCTTAGGTAAGCCAAGGAGCTTGCTTTTTTCAAGTAACATGGTCTCTAAACATTCAAGGTGCAATTAAAAGACGAGGCAAATAGGTAAATAACATCATATACCATACACCCAAATCTTCTGATGAAGAAGGGAGAGGAAGACGTGACTTTATTGAGGAGGCAAGTAAATGTTACAGATACAGGCAGTCGCTTCATTAAGTGATTGTTTACGTGTAAAAGATTTTAGTAAAGTGCTTTTTTACATATTTATATGTTTATTTCGTAGTAAACAGTTTGTTTAACCAAAAATGATTTACATTTAACTTAAAATAAATTATTTTTTTTATAAAATTAATCAAGTTTAATATTATTATATTCATAATAATTTTTATTTTTATTTTTATTTTTAAAAATATTTAAAATATTATTAAACATACATATTTAATTATTTATATTTAATCATATAATAATTTATTAATATTATTTATTATTTTAATAAATTATTTAATATTTTAATTTTATTTTAATAATAAATTTTAAAAATAATAAATTTTAATAATATTCTTCACAAATTATTGAAAATATTTAATATTAATATTTTAATAGTAAATATTTATTATAATTATAAATATATTAATAATAAATGTTTTGTAGTATAAAGGTTAAAATATGTCATAAGTCAATGTACTCTTCACAAATTTGTGATTTAGTCTTTATACTTTTATTTTCAAGAATTTGTCCCTCTACTTTTTAAATTTGAAAATCAAATTCAATTGTTGCCATTGTTAATTTTTTTTGTCAATTTTGTTGATGTCACATTTTTAAATAAAAATACTCACTCGGTAGTCATATAACTAAAAAAAATGATATTATAATGAACCTGAATTTAACAAAATATCTGTAAAAAATGCAAAAAAAAAATGTAATATAAATATAGATATAAATAAACTCAATTAAACAATGAAAAGATAAAAAAAAAATCTCAAATGTGTGTTTGTTTCATTGAAAACAGCTTTTATAAAATATTTTTAAGAAACCTGTCAAACAAAAAAAATATTTTACACAGACTCATCCAAACACTAGAAAATATTAACGTTATGTTTGGTTTGTTGTAATGGAATAAAACTGTTATAAAATAGAGTTGTAATCAATAATTCAACTGTTTGGTTGAATAGAATGGAATCAGATTGTAATAATATTCTTATATTTGGTTGATTTGAATGATATTATAATAGCATAAGGAAAAAACTGAAATAACCAGAGTACCCTTAGTAGAATTTTTGAAGGTATATGATTATTGTTATTAAAATTTTAATAGGATTATTATTAAAAATAATTTAATAAAAATATATAATTTAATCATATTTTAATATAATTATTATTAGATATAATTTAATAAAAATAAAAATATATAATTTATTAATATTTTAATATAATTATTTTTATATTAATTTATATTAAAATATTTAAAATATTTTATTTTAAATTATATTTTAAAATTAAATATTTTATATTAAATTATGTTAAAATATTTTAAATATTTTATTTTTATATTTTCTAAGTTCAAGTTTTAAATAGAGGTGATCATGGGCCGGGCCAGGCCCAAACAAAATTCTAAGCCCTTTTTTAGGCTCGGCCCGGCCCGAAATATTGGCCTAAAAAATTGTCCAAGCCCGGCCCGAAATAAAATTGTTAAGCCTGAGCCCGACTCGGCCCGGCCCATATAACAATTTTTTAGCTTATTTTATTAAATAAAAAATTTTAAAATATAATAAATCAAATACATTTAAAAACATAAAAACAAATATTAAAACAAATAAAAATGATATTAAAAAAATTATTAAAACAAATCCCAAATTGAAAATATAATAAAAGTAGTTATATTAAAATTTTAAAATGATTAAAAATAAAATAAAAAATAAATTATTATATAATTTGGGCCGTGCCCGGCCAAAAAATCTTGCCCGAGGCCCGGTTCGTTTTCTAAACGAGCCTCATTTTTTTGTCTAAGCCCATTTTTCGGGCCTATATTTTTGTCCAAACCATCTCATTTTTCGGGCGGGCCTTCGGGCCGGGTCATTAAAGGATTAATTTGGAAATTATTTTTTTATTCAATATTGCATGAAATAATTATTCTTTGGTGATATCAAAATATAGCTATTATAGGAAGACAAGTAATAGGGAAGTGATGGTTATTCTATTGAATGAGTATTACATTCAACCAAACAAAAAAATGGTTTACCGTTTAATGACCCCAATCAAACATGGTGTAATTTTTTTCAAAAAAATAAGTCATTTGCTAGAAATTATTTTCTAAAAACTATTTCCAATGAAACAAACAGAGCTTAAGTGAATAATAAATAGAGATAGCACCAAAACAAAATATTATGCGTTTCTATCAAATTATAGGTTAGAAATGTGAAAGTTATCTAGCTCTCATTTAGTAGTTTATTATACTTTTAAATCTAATTTATTGTGATAAGTTATTCTCCTTTATCTTATCCTTTAGAATAATTTATAAGAAAATCAAGCCTATCACTTTTTTTATATTTTTATTCTTAATTTAAACTCAAATTCAATTTTTAACTCAAGATATAATTAAGTTATTAGTGCTTGAGCTATATAAATTTGAAATTTGTTAGAAAATATTTGTGTATTTATATAAGTTTAAATTAAAATTAATTTAGTAATTAAATTTAAAGTTAAAACCTTTTGATTCCAATTTTTTTATTTTTAGTGAAAATAATAAAATTATTTTTTATTATTTCATAATTTATATTTATTTATTTTTCAAAATTATTTTTTAAAATATTCATTCATACGTTTTTTTATAATTTTTTTTATTTTTTCCATAAATCAAAAGCAAACGTAAACCAAACAAATCCTTATATATTAGTAAAATTGTTATTAAACAAAGGCTTAATGTAAATTCGATACATTTTCTAAATTTGAGATCTCAACTTTTTTGAGGTGATTTGGTATCTGAATTTTTTTTTTTTAATATGGTATTTAAGGTTTTTTTTTAGAATTTGATATTTTTTCTTAATTTAGTACATAAACTCATTTCTTTTAGATTTAATTTAGTACTTAAACTTGGCAATTATTATACAAATGACACCGAAATACTAACAGTGTTTATTGTTTTATTTTATGAAGGACAAAATAACTAATGTATGATTAACATGTTATAGAAGGCATGGAATTTAATGGTAAAAATAATTACATTTAGAGTTATTATATACAGTGGTACCTAAACTTGACAACTTATACATACTAGATAACTAAATTTTTTTGGACCTAATTGATAACTAAATTTGGAAACTTTAAGGTCACGTTCTTCATTGCGTTTGGGAAACCAAAAGTGTTTTTCATTATAGAAGCAATGAAAAACACCTAGCTTTTGGGCCCAAAGTTGAGGTGGAAAAGTGTTTTTCCACCTAAACATAAAAGTTGAGATTTAGGTGTTTTTGGTGTAACATCCCACTTTTTGGTGGTGTTGGAAATAGTGATTTCGAGGCCATAATTTTGACAAGTGGGTCCGTAAATATTATTATTTAATATTTATGAGTCAAATATAGTAATATAATGAATCATGATTTGACAGATTTGTTAATTGAACAGTTAATAAAGTACAAGTGGTTCAAACCTAAAATCAATGATTTTGAGAAATGAGATATTAGGATCTCGTTTCCATAAATTAAGCCCGTAAATATTTTATTTAAATCAAGCCCTAAACCTTAAATATTTTATTTAAATATTTACGAAGTTTCATATGGTATATTTAATTTTGTTCTGAAAATTTTAGTGATTGAAGAGTTAATTAAGGTATAAAAACTAAATTGTAAAAATCATAAAAGTTAATCAAAATTAATTTTTATTAGTTAAATTACTCAATTAATAATTATATAAGTTATAAAGTGGCAATCTACTACCTTTTAAATGTCTTGTACAGTTAGTGCTTGATTTCTTTAATTATTTTATGTTAATTGTAACAGCCCATTTTTTGCTTATTTCTGTTTCTGTAAAATGTTGGACAAATTTGTGTATTTGCTTCAGTGGTTAAGTGTTCTGGGTGTGTGTGTGTGAGGTCCTAAGTTCAAGCCTTACCTTTAGCAGTTCTGTTATTTTTGGAATTAAGCTTGACCTTTGGTGAGTAGGCTTATATTTATTTCGTTGCTATTTGATATCAGAATGGGCCTGCTAGTTTGGTAGTTAAGTGGAGTGTTGGGTTGCTGAAAGTCTTAAGTCTGAATCCCTGTGTAAGCAAGGGAGTTTATTTTTGCTCGATTGTCTAGTAAAGAGTTTCGGTTGTGATAGAGTTTTGAGTAGTAGGGAGTTGGGTTGAGAGAATTTAGGAAAGTTGGGATATGGATATGGGGGTTATCAAAATATTTTTCATTTTGATTTTTATTTTGCAAAATTTGGCTCTCTCTCTCTCTTTCTCTCTTTTCTTCTCAACTTTCTGTTGACAAATTCTGTTATCCATTCTTTGCTATTAATTCTTTTGTTTCTTTGATTTTCGACTACTTGTTCAATCTTGGTATTGCGCTATTTCGGTGTTTCTGTACATTTTGGTAAGTGACTCAGGTGCTCTATAATCTTGATTTTCAAATTATCGATTAGGAATTTATGTTCCTACTTTGGGCAGCAGTGAACCATGTAGAGTGGGACTCTCCTTGTGCGGATTTCTAGCCGAAATCGATCAAAGTGTTGGGGGTAAGTACCGATTGTGTAAGTGAATTGTTGTCAGTTTCGTAAGTCATGAGTTAAACGTGTTCTAAGTCTAATTCTGAGTGTTGATATCTTCTTTTTTAGGTTCTGAAAGGTTCATAGTTGAAGGAGCTTGAAACGATACCTAGTGTATACTCGAAAACACAAAAAACAAAGTTTCGGCAAAAACCAAAAACTATTTTGTTGACGCCACACCGGCGTGTGGTCGCCCATGTGGTAGGCCGTATGCGATGACATGGTCATGTGAACGATGAAAGCCAGGCAATAGGCAAGATACGGCCATATGATGGCCGGGTGTGGCCGTGTGAGCCCACGAGCTAGACCGAATTGGGTCGTGTAGGCCACATGGGCGTATGGGCCCACAAGAGCATGTGGGTTTTTGGGCCTGGCCATGTGGTCTACACGAGAAAGGCAAATCTGGGTGTGTGGGCCACACGAGCGTGTGGGCCTATTTATCTGAATTTTTCCCTAAGGTTGCACGGGTCGTCTCAAACGACTGTGGGCCTACTGTAGGGTCGGTAAATGCTAACTAGACCCTAATTTGTATTATCTGAATGACTGGTATTATGTTCTGAGCATGTTATTATCATGCATGTCTGACCTAATTGATACATATATCTGTACTAGCATTGTATCTCTGTAATTATGCATGATTAATCTGTATGACTGATTATGCATTTACTGTATCTGTCATTGGGTTAGGATGATATATATTGGAGGAAGTGATCTGAAAGACAATTTATACCTATTATCTGGTAGCATGGCTATCATATATCTGATATATATCGCATTCGGTACAACATGGTACAACATGGTGTGTAGGGTTACACACTGAGTTTATGTAAACTCGCTCCTTTCTGTTTAATCTGTATAGATAATCCCCAGTCTTAGGTGGATTAGTGCAGCGGAGGACTCGACGGTGACCACTCAACCGTACTATTTTGTTTTAGTCACCTAAAATTAATTAAGTTTTTGGAATTTCTTTTGAGGGTTGTACTAATTGGGACATTTCGAACTGTTTGCTTAAATTTGAGTTTTAACTGCGATTTTATGATTTTATGACTGCAAAACTCGATTAAAGCTCGAATTTTACTAAAAGCAATGGTTTTCTAAAATTACAAATGATTTTACTTAAACACAACGGTTTCTAAAGCTTCGGCAATAAATAATGTTTTAGCAATCAATTAATTTACAAACGTTTCTGAATTCAAATAGTAAGTAATGAACGCTTTGATTTAAATAACAGTTTAATGCTTAATCCGACTATGTGACTTTTCAAAATCCCTTCCATGTGGCATCGCCAGATTCGAGCACAACGTCTAGGCCGAGTTTGGGGTGTTAATTTAGTGGTATCAGAGCTAGGTTGCAAAACTCGACTGTGAATTTTGGGTTCCAAAATTGTGATTTTAAAGAATTGGTTTTTAAATGGTTTAAAAATATTCTGATTGAGTATGTGGTACATTGAATCTCTGGCACCAATTTTGTAAGTTTTTTGTACTCAGATAAAATAGTTTTGATACTATAAATAGTTACTTAACACTATAGTTAGTTCCCTTTGAAACTGTAGAAAGACTGATAGAGATTGGAACTCTTGAAAACACTTGTGAATTACGGATACTCTATGTAGAAAATATCTGTTAATAAAAACTGAAACTAATGTATAAAAAATCTTAATATAGATAAACTCGAATTAGACAATGAGCGCATGAGGTTTCCGTGGACATGGTACTTGAGGCCGAGGTAGAGGCTGTAGAGGGGCTCGAGCTAAGTCCTCTTCTTTAGGCAGCATGCCAAACCTAGACACTAATGAGACACCTGTGTTGCCTGCTATTGAGACTGGGTCTTAAAGTCATTCAATTGGGGACGACGTATTATTCTAAGCCATGCTGAGGCTATTGGAGAGGGTCGCTGGACGCAATTCTGGATCTGGTAACCAAGGGTCGGTAACTGAACGACTTCGGTCTAATGGAGCTGAGTTGTTAAGGGCTGTCACAAGAGTTGCCCCTAACGTGGTCAAGTACTGGTTAGAGGCCACTAAGAGAATTATGGATAATATAGACTGTACCCCTGAGCAGAAATTGAAGGGTGTGGTTTTCTTGCTTCGTGATGAGGCATACCGATAGTGGTTAACGGTTAAGGAGGGCACTCAGTCTGATTAATTAACTTGGGAATTCTTTAAGACTACGTTTTAGAGCAAGTATATGAGAGTTAGTTACGTTGATGCTCATAGGTGTGAGTTCTTGAATCTCACGTAGGGTGAACGATCTGTGACTGAGTATGAGGCTGAATTTCTGAGACTGCTACGCTCAAGGCATGGTGGCATCTGAGTACGAAAGGTGCGTCAGGTTTGAGGATAGCTTAAGGGATAATCTGAGGGTTCTGATTGCTCCGTAGAGGGAGCATAAGTTTGCGGTTTTGGTTGAGAAAGCGAAAATCACCGAAGATGTCAACGGCACCGAGCTCCAAAACAAGAGGGATTTAGAGCCCTCGAGTTCTATACAGAGGTCTAAGAAAAAGGTCGATCTGATGGACCCGTTAGAGTGGGAGCCCCTATTACTTTTATGGGGATGCTGCCCTAAGGAGACTATGGTAGGCGCCATTCAAGCGAGTGTTGGAGAAGGATTAGGGCATGTCTGAGGTATGGGTCTCTAGAACACCGTATCCGAAAGTGTCCTTTGAGGGAGGATCAGGTGCAAGCTCCGGGATCAGGTACTGCGCAGCCTTAGAGAGCAGTTCAACAGCCACCTAGGGGCCATGGTCAGGCTAGGGGTGATAATGGTATGAACCGAGGGCAGAGAGCACCGGGCAGAGGTGCTGGTCAGATAGAAGCAAGGTAGCCTGTTTTGGTTTATACTGTATGCCGCTGAGAGGACAGAGATGCTCTTGACGTCATTACCAGTATATTCTTTATTTTTGATGTACCGTACACTACTTTGATAAACATAGGTTCTACTCATTCCTATGTAGCTAACACTGTATTTGAAAACTTGGGGATATTGGTTGAGAGCTCTACAAGTGAGATCACTGTACTGAGTTTGTTGGGGCAGTCTGTCCGGGTTAGTAAAATCTTTAGAGACGTTCCGTTAGAGGTGCAAAGGACGATTTTTTTGGCAGACTTAATGAATCTTCCATTTGAGGAGTTTGATCTGATATTGGGAATAAATTGGCTGGTTAAGCACCGAGTCAGTTTGGATTGTACGAATAAAAAGGTTGTTCTGAGAACTGAGGAAAATAATGAGGTAGTTGTAATCAGGGAATGTTAGGATTACTTATCTAATGTGATCTTCGCGCTTGTGGCTGAGAAACTGATTCGAAAGGGGTGTGATGCGTACTTAGCCTAAGTCAATGTTTCTACTTCTAAGGACTCTGTTATCGAGGTTATCAGATCTGTGATAGATTTTTTAGATGTTTTTACTGAGGAGCTACCGGGTTTACCTCTAAATTTAGAGGTTGAGTTTAGGATAGAACTTCTTCCGGGTACAGCTCTGGTGTCCATTTCTCCCTATTGTATGGCACTGGAAGAGCTAACAGAGCTTAAGGCCCAAATTCAATAGCTATTAAACCGTAGTTTCATCCATCCTAATGTGTCTCTATGGGGAGTACTAGTTCTGTCTATCAAGAAAAAGGATGAGACCATGAAGATGTGTATTGATTATTGGTAGTTGACCAAGCCGACCGTGAGGAATAAGTACCCCCTTCCGAGGATTGACGACTTATTTGACTAATTCTGGAGGGCTTCTGTATTTTTGAAGATAGATATTTGTTTTAGGTACCATTAGTTGAGGGTTAAGGAGGCTGATGTACATAAGACTGCATTTAGGACTCGTTATGGACATTACGAGTTCCTAGTTATTCCTTTTAGACTGAAAAATACTCCAGCGGCGTTTATGAATCTAATGAACCGTGTGTTTCAACCATTTTTGGATCAGTTCATCATGATGTTTATCGACGATATATTGGTGTATTCTAAGACTATGGATGATCATGATGAACATTTTAGAGTAGTACTTCAGACTCTCCGTGAAAAATAACTCTACACTAAATTCAGCAAGTGTGAGTTCTGGCTACATGAAGTGACCTTTCTAGGGCATGTAGTTTCTACTAAGGCAATCCGAGTTGATCCTAGAAAAACTGAGGCTGGTACTGAATTGGAAACAACCCAAGAATGTGTCTAAAATTCGTAGTTTTCTGGGTCTGGCGGGTTATTATTGGCGTTTTGTGGAGGGATTCTCCTTGATTGCAGCTCTGTTGACTAAGCATCTGCTTAAGGGGATTCCTTTTGTCTGGACTGATGCACAGTAATCGAGCTTTGAGAAGCTCAAATTTGTTCTGACTCATGCTCCTGTTATGATACAGGTTGAATATAGCAAGTAGTTTGTGGTATACAGTGATGCATCGCATGTCAGTTTGGGATGCGTGTTGATACAAGATAGAAAAGTTATGGTTTATACATCCCATCAGCTTAAGACACACGAGGCAAACTATTCGAAGTACCATCTTGAGTTGGCTGCAGTGGTGTTTGCATTGAAAATCTAGATGCATTATCTGTATAGTGATAGGTGTATTATCTACACTGGTCACAAGAGCCTCAAGTACCTCCTTACTCAGAAAGAGCTGAACCTTAGGCAGCTCGCTGGATTGAGTTGCTTAAAGACTGTGACTGCACCATCGAGTATCATCTTGGTAAGGCCAATATGGTGGCTGATGCTCTAAGTCGTAGAGCGATGATTGATCTGAGGGCAATGTTTGCTCGCCTTAGTCTGTTTGATGATAGGAGTTTGTTGGCTGAGTTGCAACTCAAGTCAACTTGGATTGATCAAATTTGAGAAAAGTAGTTGGGGGATAAATCTTTGGGACTTCAGTTTCGTCAGGTTGAGAGTGACAGCACTTCAAATTTTGGTCTGAATAATAAAGGGGTATTATGTTTTCGTGGTCAGATTTGTGTGTCAAATGATATAGATCTGAAACAGTTTATTCTGAGAGAGGAGCATAATAGCCTTTACACTATGCATTCTAGTGGAAATAAGGTGTATCATGATCTTCGTGAGTTATACTAGTACCGAAGTTGAAGCGTGAGGTTATGGATTTCATTGCTCGTTATCTAACGTGTCAGTAGGTTAAGGTTGAGCATCAGTTACCTTTGAGTTTGCTACAGCCGATTAAGATCGCCTTATGGAAATGAAAACGAGTAACAATGGACTTTGTTAATGGGTTGCCCTTGACACCCATAAGAAGAATTATGTTTGGGTTATTGTGGATCGATTGACCAAGTCTGCACACTTCATTCCTGTTCGGACGGATTTTTCTTTTCAGAAGTTGGTGAAGGTGTACATTTTTTAGACAGTAAGACTGCATGGGGTTCCTGTCTCAATTATTTCTGATAGAGATCCTCGCTTTACTTCTTAGTTCTAGAAGAAATTACACCAGGCTTTGGGTTCAAGATTGGACTTCAGTACTGCATTCCATCCTCAGACCGATGGTCAATCTGAGAGGTGATTTAGATATTGAAGGGTATGTTATGGAGTTGTGTGATCGATTTTCGAGGTAGTTGGGAGGATTATCTACCATTAGCTGAGTTTGCCTACAATAACAGTTTCCAAGCTAGTATTCAGATAGCACCTTACGAGGCTCTGTATGGTCGTAAGTTTCGTACTCTTTTATGTTGGACTGAGTTGGGTAAACGACGGGTTTTAGGTCCTAAGTTAGTTTCTCAGACCGAGGATAAGGTCAAATTGATTCGGGATTATTTAAAAGTGGCTTCTGATAGGAAGAAATCGTATGCAGATCTGAAAAGGCATGAGATTAAGTATTCTATGTGGGACTTTGTATTTCTTAAGGTGTCGTTGTGGAAAAAGGTTCTAATGTTCGGTCATAAGGGCAAGTTAAGCCCTAGGTTTATTGGTCCTTACCAGATTCTAAAACGCGTTGAACCAGTTGCTTATCAGTTAGAGTTACCCCCTGAACTGGATCATATCCATGATGTGTTTTATGTTTCAATGTTGAGGCGATATCGTTTTGATCCATCTCATGTGGTGTCTGTTGAGGAAATTGAGGTTAGACCAGATTTAACCTTTAAGGATGAGTAAGTTCAGATTCTGGATCGCAATGTAAAGGTTCTACAGAAAGAGTCTACTCCATTAGTGAAGGTGCTGTGGCGAAATGATAGCACTAAGGAGGCCACATGGGAACCCGATGACTCAATACATCAGCAGTATCATCATCTATTCTGAACAGATAAATTTTGAAGTCAAAATTTCTTTTAGGGGGTAGAGTTATAACGCCCTAATTTTTTCTTATTTCTGTTTCTGTAAAATGTTGGACAAATCTGTGTATCCACTTAAGTGGTTAAGTGTTCTGGGTGTGTGTGTGTGGTCCTAAGTTCAAGCCTTACCTTTAGCAGTTGTGTTATTTTTGGAATTAAGCCTGACCCGTGGTGAGTAGGCTTATATTTATTTGGTTGTTGTTTGATATCAGAATGGGCCTGCTGGTCTGGTGGTTAAGTAGAGTGTTGGGTTACTGAAGGTCCTAAGTTCAAATCCCTGCGTGAGCAAGGGAGTTTACTTTTGCTCGATTATCTGGTAAAGAGTTTCGATTGTGATAGAGTTTTGACTAGTAGAGAGTTGGGTTGAAAGAATTTAGGAAAGTTGTGAGATGGATATAAGGGTTATCAAAATATTTTTCATTTTGATTTTTATTTTGCAAAATTCGGCTCTGTCTCTCTCTTTCTCTCCTCTTCTCAACTTTCTATTGACAAATTTTGTTCTCCATTCTTTTCTGTCAATTCTTTTGTTTTTTTGATTTTCGACTACTTGCTTAATCTTGGTATTGCGCTGTTTCGGTGTTTATATGCATTTTGGTAAGTGACTCCGGTGCTATATAATCTTGATTTTCGAATTATTGATTGGGAATTTATGTTTCTATTTTAGGCAGTAGTGAACCATGTAGAATGGGACTCTCCTCATGTGGATTTCTAGCTGGAATCAATAGAAGTGTTAGGGGTAAGTACCGATTGTATGAGTGAATTGTCGTTGGTTTCGTAAGTTAAGAGTTAAATGTGTTCTAAGTCTAATTCGGAGTGTTGGTATCTTGTTTTTTAGGTTCTAGAAGGTTCGTAGTTGCAGGAGATTTGAAACGATACCAGGTGTGTACTTAAAAACATAAAAAATAAGGTTTCAGCAAAAGTTGAAAACCATTCTATCGACACCACACGGACGTGTGGTCTCCCGTGTGGTACGACCATATGAACAAGAAAGGCCAGGCCATGCACAAGACCCGACCGTGTGATGGCCGAGTGTGGCTGTGTGAGCCATACGGTCTAGACAAAATTGGGCCGTGTGGGCCACACGAATGTGTGGGTTTCTGGGCCAGGCCGTGTGATCCACACGGGCAAGGCAAATTTGGGCGTGTGGGCCCACAAGGGCAAGCCACACAGGTGTGTGGGCCTATTTATCTGAATTTTTCCCTAGGGTTGCACGGGTCATCCCAAACGACTGTAGGCCTACTGTAGGGTCAGTAAGGGCTAACTAGACCCTAATTTGTATAATTTGAATGACTGATATTATGTTCTGAGCATGTTATTATAATGCATGTTTGACCTATCTGATACATATATCTGTATTGGCATTGTATATTTATAATTACGCATGATTAATCTATATGACTGATTATGTATTTACTGTGTCTGTCATTGAGGTAGGATGATATATATTAGAGAAAGTGATCTGAAAGGCAATTTATGCCTATTATCTGGCAGCATGGCTGCAATATATCTAATATGTGCCGCATTCGGTACAACATGGTGTGTAAGGCTGAGTGGGTGTTTTAAACCACACATGGTGTGTAGGGATGGCCGGAGATGGTGTAAAGGATGGGGGTAAGATTTTTTATTCTGATTTTCACATTTGTATCTGTATTTGAGAAGGGCTTAGGCTCGAATCTGTATCTGTTTCTGTAGGCTCGAATTTGCATCTATTTCTGTATCTGTGATAAGCTTAGTCTTGAATCTGTATCTATCTGATTCTGATTTTCTGTTTGTGTGCATGCTTAGTTCTGTAGGATTACTGTAACACCCCAAACCTAGCCTAGACGTTATGGCCAAATCTGGTGGCGTCACATGAGAGTGTTTTTGGAAAACCATTTGGATATTAAAAACTTGTCCAAATTATTATCTTTTCTTTATTGCGGAAGCATTGAAAATGTTCATTCATACGAAAATCTAAAATTAAGTTTTAGAACGCGTTTGTGATGTCGCAATTTATAAATCAATAAAAACAACAAATTGAAAACCCAAAGTATAAAACAAAACAGTCCAAAGGTTCACAATACATAAAACTCCCAAAGTAATAAAATAAAGAATAACCGATAAGAAAATCAAGGAGTCCAGTAAAGTGTCCATCAATGGTCACCCTTAAGCCCTCCGCAACACCAATCCATCTACTGTTGGGGATTACCTGTCAAAGAAATAAAATAAAGGGGTGAGTTTTCGCAAACTCAGTGTGCACATCCCCATAGTAAAGTATGCATGTAAATAGATAATAGTCAAGCAGTCATAATCAAGCCTGAGCTCTTAGCAGAATCAGTGTAGGCCTTAGCCCACTCAGAACAGTATCAAATACATTCAGGCCTTAGCCCATACAGATATACATGCATATAAATCAGTACAGTACATGCCCACCAACCCTGCACACCATCTTCATCCATCCTACACACCATGTAGGGATAAAATCGACCCACCCAACCCTACACACCAAGTATAGGGATAAAGTTAATCCATCCAACCCTACACATCAAGTGGTACCATAAATGACACATAATAAATAAAGGCAGTACAACTGCCAGTCAATCGGCTAAAAGCCTTACAGTCTTCCTCCTCTTCAATAACCAACCCAACCCAATGCAATGCAACATAGATAATGTTACGAAATGCTTTCATATAGTAAACATATCATACGTATCATGCTCAGATCATATCAGAACAGTATTAATACACATGCTAAGTATAACATGCTAGCACACACCTCAAAATCATATCACAGAACAGGCCTAAATAACGCTTACCGACCCCTTTAACAGGTCACAGTCGACTAGGGCAACCCGTGCAACCTTTCAAAATAATTCAGATTAATGGGCTCACACGTCCATGTGGCCTGCTCGTGTGGGCCTACACATCCGTGTGGCCCACACGACCCATCTTGGCCTTGCCTGTGTGGATCACACGTCTCGACCCAAATCCCACACGCCGGTGTGGTTCTCCTGTGCAGGCCCACATGCCTGTGTGGCTCACACAGCCCAATTGGCTAGCTCATGTCTCGCACACGGCCTAGCCAGCCTCACACGTCGGTGTTTGTCGTGCTGGCACGCGCACGGCGTAGCTCATTGATTACACGATCGCGTATCGCCACACGACCTCCACATGGGCAACCCACACGCCTGTGTGGTGTCGACAGCTTCGTTTTCGACTTTTACCGAAATGTGATTTTAGAATGAACAGAGTACACACCTGATTCTGATTGAAGCCTAAACACTCCTCAGCACTTCCAGAACCTAAAATCAGAGTAGTTAGCCCTTTAGAAAACCCAAAATCAAAACTTAACACTTAAACCCGACACCGTAAAATTGGTTTACCACTACCAAAATCGAGCACGGCTCCGATTCAAACGTCGAATCACTAACTTTTAGCCTCCAGATCTCCTCCTAAACAGCAGTACACCACCTTTAAACATTCAATCAAAATAGCATTCAAGATTGACAGTCAAGAATTTACCAACGATTAACACGTCTAAACCCGCAAAGCCTTCTAATACGAATCAAAATGAACAAGAGGAAAACAAGGAAATTTTCTGCAATAGAATGGGGATTTTGGGAAGAAACGGCAGTAATAGAGGTGGGAAAGAAGGAAACTCAGCAAAAATCATTTGAGAAAAATAGGCAATACTTAACAGAACTGCTAACCCCTATCATTATCCCTTAATTCTCTCCACTCAATCTTTTGATATAACACAAACTCTGTGTCGTAATTTGCAACAAAATAATGTTTTAATTTAGTTTCGAACCCATGGCCCCCCATCATAATAACACACCACTTAACCACCTGACCAGCAGGCCCATTCTATCTTATTTTTACCAGCACTTACTTAAAAGCCCAATTACCAAAAGTTAGGCTTTACTGAATAAAAACCAAAATTTAACCCAAGTCCTGACTTGAACTTGGGACCTCTCCAAACACACCCAGAGTATTCATTCACTCAACCAAACAATTATTTATGTCAAATATTTGCCAAAAAAAAAAACAATTTCAGAAATTCTCACACACAGCAAATCACAAAAGCCAAAATTTTGGGGCGTTACAGTTACACACTGAGTTTATGTAAACTCGCTCTTTCTGTTTAATCTATATAGATAATCCCCAGCCTTAGGCGGATCAGTGCATGATAAATGATAAATTATACATGTTTTTACCATATACTTAGCTTAATTTCTGGATGAATTATCACTGAATTTGTGGAAATTGGTGCTCTTAATCCTTCTATTTCATGTTTTATGCCCAGGTGAGCTTAAGGAAGAGAAAAGAGCAAGAAACGGGCCAAAAACGGAGAAAATGGGCGAAAGAATGAAAACAACACGGCCTAGAGATTCACCACACGACCATGTGACACGGCCGTGCCATTCTAAATCTCGAACACGGCCTAACCTCGACTCACACGGCCGTGCCACCATCAACAGACCCGACCATAGCCTGGATCTCGATCCACACGGCCGTGGCACATGGGCGTGTCTCTGTCGTGAGGAAGTGCAATTTCACTCAGAAAAGGCTACTTAGGGGCTAAGAAAGGCACTCCAAAACTCTATATAAAGACCCTAGGGGGCAACTACAAATGTGTGCTTTTTCTCCCATAAAAGAGTGCCTTATTTCTGCCAAGAGTAGAAGCAAGGAATTACTCCAAGGGAAGCCGATTGATCCATCTCAGAAGCCGAATTCTGCCTCAAGACTGAAGATCTCCCTTTAAATTCCTACAGGGGTTTTTAGGTTCTTTATGTTTTGTTATTTTATTTCTTCTGAGATGTTTTCCTTTATAAGTATGAACTAAATCCCTCAAATACTTGAAGAGGATGAAACCTAAGACAGATCTTGTTATTATTTTCTCTTGAATTACATGATAAATATTTGATTTGTTCTTAATTGTGTTTTTAACCCTTAAATTGATATTTCCGGGATATTGATTTAAGTTGAATGTGCTTATGTAGAGGAGCAAAAGTCCCTGCATAGGAGTAGATCCAACACAATTAAGCGGAGTTGCATGCAACCCTGGACATAGGGCGACATAAATCTGCCGGATTAGGGTCAAACCTAATAAGGGAATCCATAGATCGAGTTAATGCAAGACTAGGGGTTTTAACTAGAAAGAGATTTCAGTTAATCAACCTAGGATTAGTTGTTCTTATCCTCGACGGAGGTATTAACATAAATTAGATATTTCTACGGATCAAGTCAAGTGAATAAATCGTCTAGTTCAACAGTTGATAACAAGTGAAGTCTAGGTGGAATCTCCCTTGAGTATTGTCCAAATCAATCAATTTTTCCTAAGAGTTTTCCCCAATTTACTTTTTGTGCATTCTTAGTTAGTTTTAGAATTAGTTTAGTTTAATAAAAACCCATTTTATTCTCAGGTTAAATAATAGAAATAAAGTTAGTACTAGTACTTTTGGTTCCCTTGGGTACGATATCTCGGTCTTGCCACTAAACTATACTACTGTTCGATAGGTGCGCTTGCCTTAAAATTGTGATAATAGTTAGTTTTTGGTGTGATCATTATTATAAATTTTATTACTTTATATCGTGAATATCAAGTTTTTGGCACCGTTGCCGGGGAACTAAAATATTAGGAACACTCTATTTTTATTGCCATATTTATTTTTATTTATTTTTAGCTTATTTTTATTTTTATTTTTATGAAATTTTCTTTTCCTCTAGGTATCTCTAGTTTATGACTAGAAGAAACCCAGCAGGACCATTGCTTTTTGACGAAGATTTAGAAGCTATAGTTCGCAGAAATAGTAGAGAAATCAGACGAAGCCTTCATTTTCCAGAACAAGGACAGGAACAAGAGTCAGAACCTACGGAAGAGATGGAAGCAAATCAGGACAATCTACCACCTCCCACGTTAGCCGCAGAACCGGTGAACCAAAATGATACTCCTCGTACTATGTATGATTATGCTAAACCTAATTTGGTTGGTACTCAATCTAGTATTATTAGACCTGCTATTTCTGCAAACAATTTTGAATTAAAGCCTAACACTATTCAGATGATTCAGCAATTTGTGCAGTTTGATGGTTTACAGGATGAGGATCCCAATTCACATTTAGCTAATTTTTTAGAATTCTATGATATCTTTAAAATTAACGGTGTTTCTGATGATGCCATTCACCTCCGACTGTTTCCTTTTTTGTAAGGAATAAAGCTAAACAATGGTTAAATTCTCTACCACGAGGCTCAATCATTATATGGGAACAGATGACCAAAAAATTTTTACTTAAGTATTTTCCTCCAGCTAAAATAGCTAAATTACAGAATGATATCTCTTCTTTTGTGCAGATGGATTTAGAAACACTTTATGATGCCTGGGAGAGATACAAAGATCTTTTGAGAATGTGCCATCACCATGGGTTGCCTTTGTGGTTACAAGTTCAAACCTTTCATAACGGTTTGAACCCTTCACACGGCAAATGATCGATGCAGCCGCCAGAGGAACAATTAACAATAAAACACCCGAAGCAACCTATAAGTTTATAGAAGAGATGTCACTGAATAATTATCAGTGGCAAGTCATGAGGCCAAAGCCGACAAAAGCTGCAGGAGTTTTTAACATTGATGTTGTCACCATGCTTTCTAATCAGTCAGAACTTTTAAGTAAAAAGATTGATAATTTTGTTGGTTCTACGCAGGCACATCCTGTGATGCAGTGTGACGCAATTTAGGGAAACATGGACAATCCAGATTATTCCTCTTATGGATATGGCGTGGAAACCGAGCAAGCCAATTATATGGGTAACAATTCTAGATCTCAAGATAACCCTTATAGTAATACTTACAATGCAGGTTGGTAGAACCACCCCAATTTTTCATGGGTAGGATAAGGAAATCAAAGACAACCACCTCCTCCGGGATTTCAGCAGCCACCTCCACAACAAGAGAAAAAGCTAAACCTTAAAGAGATGTTTACCAAATTTATGGCCGTATCAGAAACCCATTTCCAAAACACTAAAACGGCAGTAAAGAACCAGCAAGCATCCATTCAAGGGCTCGAGAATCAAATTGGTCAACTCACAAAGATGATATCTGATAGACCACAAGGTATTTTGCCGAGTAATACTGAACCAAATCCTAGAGAACATGTAAAAGCAATTACTCTACGGGATGGGAAAGTACTCACTGAACCAGAAAAGAAGCCTATTCAGAAATCTAAAAAGGACAAGGTAGAGGAAGAAGAACCTAAAGAAAGCACATCGCCAGCACTTAAAGAATATAATCCACCTATACCATATCTTGCAAAGTTAAAGGAAGACCTCACAGATGCTCAATTCGGTAAATTTCTTGACCTTTTTAAACAGCTACATATTAACTTACCTTTTGTTGAAGCAATTTCGCAGATGCCAAAGTACGCAAAATTATTAAAGGAGCTTCTCACAAACAAAAAGAAATTGGAAGAACTAGCCACAATGGAACTCAACGAAGAATACCCAGTTATTCTCCAAAATAAACTGCCAGCCAAACTGAAAGATCGTGGGAGTTTTACTATTCCTTGCTTAATTGATAGTTTAATCATTGAAAAAGCCTTAGCTAATCTAGGTGCTAGTATTAACCTAATACCCTACAAAATGTACAAGGAATTAGGTCTAGGGGAACCAAAACCCACTAGGATGAGTATTCAATTAGCTGATAGATCTGTTAAATATCCTAGGGGTATCATTAAAGATGTTTTAGTAAAAGTAGATAAATTTATATTTCTTGTTGATTTTGTTGTGCTTGACATAGATGAAGATATTGAGGTACCTTTAATTTTGGGATGCCCATTCTTTGCCACTGCTAGAGCTGTTATTGATGTAGGGGATGGTAAATTAGTACTTAGGGTTGGTGAAGAAGAAGTTGTCTTTAAAATTTATGATGCTGTGCGATTTTCTAAAGAACAAGATGATTCCTGTTATTTCATTAATGTTATTGATTATTTTGTTCAAGACAATTTACAGGAAACCACTCTTGAAGACACGTTGGAACTGTGTCTTGTTCAAGGTGGGGAGGAAGATGAAGCCACCACTAAAGTAAAAGAAGTAATGAAGGAGTTGAACTCTCATGAACTTGTCATGAGGCACATAAGTTATGAAGGTATTAAGTTAAAAGACGAACTGAGACAAAAACCTTCGATTGATGAACCTCCTAAATTAGAGCTAAAACAATTGCCTGACCACTTAGAATATGCATCTTTGGGAGATGATTCTACATTACCAGTGATTATCGCATCAGATTTGAGCACTGAAGAGAAAGAGGAATTACTTCAAGTGTTAAGAGAACACAAAAAAGCTATAGCTTGGAAGATTTCTGATATCAAAGGAATTAGCCCTTCTTTTTACACCCACAAAATTTTAATAGAAGATGAATACAAGCCATCAGTGCAAACTCAGAGACGAATGAATCCCAACATGAAGGAAGCCGTAAAAGCCGAGGTAATTAAACTTCTAAACGCAGGCATTATTTATCCTATTTCTGACAGTTCTTGGGTAAGTCCTGTGCAGGTTGTTCCTAAGAAAGGAGGCATGACTATGGTGTCTAATGAAAAAAAGGAATTAATTCCTATAAGAACAGTCACGGGATGGAGAGTCTTTATTGATTATAGGAAGCTGAATGACACAACCAGGAAAGACCATTTTCCCTTACCTTTTATAGATCAGATGTTAGAAAGACTGTCAGGACACATGTATTACTGTTTCTTGGATGGCCTCTCTGGTTACTTCCAAATCCTGATAGCTCCAAAAGATCAAGAAAAGACAACACTCACATGTCTATATGGTACGTTTGCTTATCGTAGAATGCCTTTTGGATTATGTAATGCTCCTGCTACTTTTCAGCGATGCATGATAGCTATCTTTGACGAACTCGTGGAGGACATCATGGAGGTATTTATGGATGACTTTTCGGTTTTCAGTAACTCCTTCCAACATTGTCTTAATAATTTAAAACGTGTTTTAATAAGATGTGAAGAGACAAATCTTGTGCTTAATTGGGAAAAATGTCACTTTATGGTTCAAAAAGGTATTGTATTAGGACATAAAATTTCTAGTAAAAGGATAGAGGTAGATAAAGCAAAAATTGAAACCATTGAAAAATTACCTCCCCCTAATTCAGTTAAGGCCATAAGAAGCTTTTTAGGACATGCTAGTTTTTATCGAAGATTTATTAAAGACTTTTTTAAAATAGCTAAGCCTTTAACAAAATTACTAGAAAAAGATGTGCTTTTCAACTTTGACCAGGAATGTTTAGAGTCTTTTAACACTCTCAAAGAAAAGTTAGTTAATTCCCCAATTATGATTTCACTTGATTAGAATCTACCTTTTGAACTAATGTATGATCCGAGTGATTTTACAGTAGGTGCAGTTTTGGGACAACGAAAAGACAAGTACTTTCGACCGATTTATTATGCTAGCAAAACTTTGATGGCCGCACAAGCAAACTATACTACCACGGAAAAAGAATTGCTAGCTGTTATTTTTGCATTTGATAAATTCAAATCATATTTAATATTGTTGAAAGTTATTGTTTACACTGTTCATTCCGCTCTTCGTTATCTTTTAACTAAAACTGATGCAAAACCTCGATTAATAAGATGGATTCTATTGTTACAGGAATTCGACTTAGAGATAAAAGACAAGAAGGGAGCTGAAAATTTGGCAGCAGATCACCTTTCAAGGTTGGAAAATCCACACCCAGAAGACCTCGTTAAAATAAACGACTTATTCCCTGAAGAGCAACTCTTAGCCTTAACAGAAGCTGCAGTTCATTGGTTTGCTGATTTTGTAAATTATTTAGCAGCTAACATAACCCCAAAAGGGTTGACCCATCAGTAAAAGAAGCGATTCTTCCCTGGTGTGAAAACTACTTTTGGGAAGATCCTTTCCTTTTTCATATTTGTGCAGATCAAGTCATTCGAAGATGCGTTACTAAGATAGAAGCATATAAAATTCTAGATCACTGCCATTCTGGACCAACAGGAGGAGACCACAGTGGAACTAGAACTACTCACAAAGTACTCGAATCAGGTTTTTACTGGCCCACCCATTTCAAAGATGCCAACAGGTACGTAACCTCTTGTGATAAATGCCAGAGAACAGGTAATATTTCTCAGCATAACGAAATGCCTCAAAACTATATACTCTCATGTGAAATATTTGATGTATGGGGTATTGATTTCATGGGTCCTTTCCCTACTTCGTTTGGGAATAACTACATGCTAGTAGCAGTAGATTACATGTTAAAATGGGTGGAAGCCTAACCCTTACCTACTAATGATGCTAGAATGGTAGTACGTTTTTTTAAAAAAATTTCTCTCGATTCGGAACACCTAGGATAATTATCAGTGATAGGGGTACTCATTTTTGTAATACCCAATTTGACAAAGTTTTGAAAAGATATGGAGTACACCATAGAACAGCTACCCCTTATCATCCACAAACCAGTGGACAAGTTGAGGTAACAAATAGAGAATTAAAATGCATTCTTGAGAAAACAGTAGAATCAAATAGGAAAGATTGGTCAAAAAAAGTAGATGATGCTTTATGGGCTTATAGAACTGCATTCAAAACTCCCATAGGAACATCCCCTTATAGACTCGTCTACGAAAAAAGTTGTCATCTGCCATTTGAACTTAAACATAAAGCATTTTGGGCTATTAAATTTTTAAATCTTGATTTTAAGCTTGCAGGTGAGAAACGTCTAATGCAACTAAATAAACTAGATGAATGGCGCTGCAATGCCTACAAAAACTCACGATTATATAAGGAAGCAACAAAGTGACGCCATGACAATAGTTTGAGACAACCTAAGTAGTTCAAAACCGGTGATCTTGTCTTGCTATACAACTCAAGGCTTAAACTATTCCTTGGAAAACTCAAATTAAGATGGTCAGGCCCATTCACTATTCAAACTGTCTTTCCATACGGCACAATCGAGGTAATTCATCTAAAACACAGCACTTTCAAGGTAAACGACCATCAGCTTAAACATTATAAAGGTGAGAATTTCAAGAATAATAAGGAGGAGCTTCAGCTCCACGAACTTCCGTCATGGTACATACAAGCAGAGTCGAGCTTAGCTCTAAATAAGAGTTTCTCGGGATGCAACCCGAGCACTAACTTAGTAAATCCTTCTATTTCAGACTTCTAATACATCGACTAACCCTTTTTAAATACAGGATTTTTGGACCACACGGCCATGCCCACGGGCGTGCCCAAAGCTATATGGACACTATGAGCAGAGACACGGCTGTGCAATTTGGCCATGTACAAGCAGGGAAAAATTTTTTTCTAAGACACGGGCTTTAACAAAACGCCACAGCCGTGCGATGTGGCCGTGGACGAGACTGTCAATCCAAGCACGGGCTTCGACAAAACACCACGACTGTGCGATGTGGCTGTGGCCAACACTGCCAAATCCAACACGGGTGGGCGACACACCCGTGGCCCCAAACTGTGATTGAACCTGTCAAATCAGACACGGGCGTGTGACCCCCTACACAGCCGTGGCAGAAGTGAACGTCAAAGGACACGATCGTGAAACACGGCCATGTGACTCAACACGCCCTAGGTACACGGGCGTGTGTCTTAAACCAGGCACGCTAAAATCCCTAAATTTTGAACCACACGGGCAAAACCCGAGTCATACCGGCGTGTGACATGCCCGTGTGACCCAAAAACTATATAAACAAGCCACTATTCATTTCCTTCTTCTTTTAAAACCCTAAAATTCCCCAACCCAAACACCACTACAACCCTTCCTAGCGCCGCCGCCGGCCTCAAAAGTTCCTCCACGATCGTGCTGCCCGTACCATAACCGTGCTTCGCCCCTTTTAGTCACCTATTCAGTTCTATTTTCTTATTTTTCTCTCTAATTTCTAATGTTTTTATCTATATTTCTGTTAATAACATGTTTTATTTCGTTTTTGCATTATTTTTAGGCATGAAACTCATTGCTTTAGCATGAACAATCTAGAATACTATAGAGAATTTCATGATGCCATTTAGACTTTCCTTAGGTTGCCACTTTTTCTTATCTAGAATAGTATTCACTTAGTATAAATACCCATGCCTCCATAATTTGATACCATGCTTAGGATAAGTAAAATGTATTACTCAGGTTAGTGAATCAACATTTCAATACTAGTCTAAATATGTTTTATTTTATTTAAGCATAAGAACATATTACTATTCATATTATCTTTTTAATTTAGTTTCAATTCTTAGGACTCATGCATATTGTTTTTCGTTTTGTTTTTAGGAATTATGTCTTCATCACGCGGTAAGAGAGCTGCTGCCCCTACTTCAAAGAAACGGAAGGGGTCCAGTGGTTCCTCGTTGAGACCACTGCTGAGACCCGACATCCATTCATCCAGTTCCCACAGAACTCCCAAGAGGAGTTATTTTAGATTCTATGAGCACGACCTATAGGATTCAAGCACTGCATTGCCTGGGCCGCTTTAGAGCAAGTCTACTTTACTGATGCCGTTCGGGCCTTACTGATGATGGATCCATAGAAACAGTTCTTCCAGATTGTGGAGCCCACATATCTTGAACTCACTCTCGAGTTCTGCTCCACGTTCCATTTACAGACGGTGATGAACCGTCACGACGATCCAGGGATGGTCCAGTTTCATTTAGGAGGCCTCGTGCGTCATCTTAATGTACCAGAGTTCAGTACAGCTCTCAGCCTCTACACCGAGCAGTTCATGGAGGAAGAGGACCTTTCCACGCTCTACCGCCACATCTACATCTCTCCAGTGAACTGCTGGCGCGCCATCATCCCTGAGCAACCCACATATGACCCTAGTCGCTCCAAAGTGACCAACCTCGCCCCATCTCTGAGGTACATACACGCCATCCTCGCGCACACACTGGCGGGCAGACGCAAGAGCACCGACATTGTAAACACACACGATGCCTACTTTTTATGGAGCATGGCGAACGCACACATCATCGACCTCGCCTATTTCATTGCTCATGCCATCCAGTACCAAACTGAGAGGCATCGTAGGAGAGTGATATCTATGGGTCCGTACATCACTCGGTTGGCCCGATACTTCGGCCTGCTCAACACCGTGGCCCAAACATCCTCCAACACTCTGATAGACTAGATGTCCCCTCAGGGCATCCAGACTCTGCTACACATGAGGATGATCTAGTGCCGACCTAGGACTGACCCTCCACAATACCGTCTACTCCGAGAGGCCAAGGATCCTGAGGGCATTACCGATGATGTCCCACTACCAGAGGAGGCCCCAGCCGAGCCACTACCCCTTCGCCAACCAGTTCATGCGGCAGCTTCTCATGCTGACTTAGCTGAGCGCTTTACACAATTCGAGCAACAATGTTTTCAAAGATTTGATCACATTGATACAACTTTAGCGCAGACTTGTCAGCATCTTCATATCGCACCACCTTCCTCACCTCACGGACCATCTGAGGATTAGACCTTTCTATTCCTCTTATCTTTATTTTTATCTTTATTCTTGATCTTTATTTTTACCTTCTCTTTTCTTCTCTTTTCTTCTCCTTTATTTTCATTTTTACTTTTTTCGTTTTATTTCATTTTATCTTTTTCATTATTTGAATATTAGTATTTTCAGGTTTAGTTTATTTTATTTCAATTTTTTCCTATCGGCTATCTCCTAACGAGTAATTTTTCTAATCCTAAAATACCTAAAACCCCTTAAGTGCTTTCGCAGTTTCAAAGGAGCTCTACAGCTCAAATCTTAAACCCAATGGGAACTTTGCCACATCCTCAACCAGTTGACACTGCCAAAGCTGACACTCCCAACATGAAAGCTGTGGACAAACAAACACTACCACCACCGGAGTATCCACCTCTGCACCTTCCTTTGTCCCAGACACTCTATAGGCGCCACTACCTCACAAATTCATCTAATTCAGGGAGTTTCATGCCTTTCCTTATCTTATGATCTTATGCTTCTATTACTACTAATGTTTCTTTATACATTGATGGTAATGTACATCTTAAGTATGGGGGGGAACTTAGTTTCAGTCATTGCATTTTCTTTGAAACCCCTGAAAATTTTTTAAAATGAACATTTTGCATTGTTCTCAAAATTTTAAATTCTCACTTTCACTCTTTGCATTATCTTCAATCTACTATTAGGATGAGTTCTGATTGATTTATGATTTTTATTGATATGTTAAGAATTAAGACATAGGTGCTTATGCTTTGATTATTCAAACTTTAAAACACTAAGGAATCAAGCATGATAAGTTGAAATTTTTGAGAATTTAAAGTTTTTCTAGGTTATTTTCCCTAATTTTAAGTGTTATCTTGATATTTGAAATTCACAGGATTGACATCAAAAGCCATAATTCTGGTGAGATTTTTAAGCCTTTCAAGCATACATTCTTTCGTGCTCACTTTTATTGTTGCTTTGAGAGAGCCAATACTGATTTTTTATTCTAGAACTTGCTTCGATTATACATGTCAAGACTACATCATTGATTTGATACACTGAGATGATAAAGGCACCTAGGATATAACCCACTTACTCGACAAAAGCCTACCTTCATAAATTAACCCCTAGTGAACTCCATTGAGCCTAACGACCCATTCTTTGACTTACCTCTAATATTAACCTATAACCCATTTTTGTTGAATTTCATTCAATTATTTTGATCCTTATTTTTGTCGAGATTTGAGTTGAAATTATTATCTAGCTTTATTCTCTTTCTTAGTTTGTAAAGTTTGTAAATATTCAAGGTATTATATTTTGATTTGTTCTTAAAAAAAATGTGCATATACAGTTAATTCAGTTGTAATAGTTCAATAGTTTTTAGATATTTCTACAAGCTTCCAAATCCATAACGATGTCATCATAAGGCTTAAGCTCCAGGAATATGTTCCAGTGATAGAGATGTTTCTAGCTAGATGATTTTCCAATTCAATCTCGATTCTAACCCTTTTTTTTAGCTTGTGACAACACCCCTAACCAAAGCCCCATTACAACCATTGAAAGACATTTTGATCGATGTGTCATATCAATCTATAGTGGTGGAGATTTGATTTTCTTGCAAGCCTATGGTAATAACTTTTCAGATTGACTAAAGAATGCTTAATTCTTGAACCCTAAACACTTTGAGTGGATAGAGTGAATCTTTAGTGAGGATGTCAAATCTTGTTGATTTTGATTGAAAGATAGTCACTTAGGAGAAGGGAGAAAACCTATGTTTCTGTGATAGAATTCTCAACTTAGAGTGATTGAATCTTTAATGTTCTTCTGATTGAATTCTCATTGTATGATTACTTGGGATTAGTTTGAAACATTATTGATAAGGGTTATAAGTTGAGAAGAATGATTCTTAATTGTGATTTGAGATTTTGCTTAAGGATAAGCAAGGGCTTAAGTGTGGGGGTATTTGATAAACGATAAATTATACATGTTTTTACCTCATACTTAGCTTAATTTCTGGATGAATTATCATTAAATTTGTGGAAATTGGTGCTCTTAATCCTTCTATTTCATGTTTTATGCCCAGGTGAGCTTAAGGAAGAGAAAAGAGCAAGAAACGGGCCAAAAATAGAGAAAATGGGCCAAAGAATGAAAACAACACGGCCTGGAGATTCACCATAATGCTGTGTCACACGGCCGTGCCATCTTAAATCTCGAACACGGCCCAACCCCGACTCACACAGTCGTGCCACCATCAACAGACCCGACCACGGCCTAGATTTAATAAATGATTCAGAATTGGTAAAGAACTAATATGAATTTAATAAATGGTTTAGATACAAATGGAAAGTCATTAAGGTTCTAAAAAAGAAAAATAGGAATCATGATTAGAGATTTATTCGATGGTTGATATCCAACATAAATTGTAGATTCTCGATAGCTTGGATGAGCAGCAGCAAATTATTATATAGTGATTCATGATGGTTAAGATCCAACATAAATTGAGGAATCTCAACAACTTGAGTGAACAACATCAAATTATTATATAGTGATTCATGATGGTTAAGATCCAACATAAATTGAGGAATCTCAACAACTTGAGTGAGCAGCATCAGATCATTATACTTTAGCGATGGTTGAGATCCAGTATGTGTTGCAGATTCTCAGCAACTTGGGTAAGTAGCATCGCATTATACTTTCTCGATGACTAAGATCTAGCATGTGTTACGGATTCTCAACAGCTTGAGTGAGCAACATTAATAAAGTTTGCTTAAATAAATCAGCTCTACAACTTGTAGATGCAAGGTAATCCCATGTATTTGATGATAAGTTACTATAGTTCCCCGAAAGAAATTGTTAATTAAACGGAAACATAATAATGGGAAGGATCGAATATGAAACTTATTGTTATGTTGCAATAATGAACATGATTTGACATGGATTTCATTTATATGTTTACATATCTAACAAGATTGAATGGTATGATATAAAGTAGTATGGTTATACATGTATATGAATTTAAATACCAAGATCCCGTAATATGGAATACTAACTTTTTGGCTGTCTTTTGGGACTGTATATGAATATAAGTAAGGATGCTAATGATAAGACAATGTTGTGCCATTTTGTTTTCAATACTTAAATTGTTATAACAATAAGGTATGTTAAGTTAATTTTCATATAAATTTACTAAGCTCAATTGAAACTTAAACTTACTAAGTTCAATTGAAGCTTACTCTATTTCATTTTCTTATTTCTTGGAGTTATCATTTTGCAGAACTCAATGGTCGGATCAATTTGAAGATCACACTATCCAACCACCTTTTTAGTAGATCTTGAAAATATTTATTTTGATTATGTGGTATGTAATAAGAGTTGAATTGTGTATATATATATGTATGTGTGCTTTGTAAATGTAAAGTGTTTTATTGATTGCTCAAAGTTGTGGTCATTTTGGTATATTAATGCGGTTGATCATGATATGAGCCTTGAATTTGGTATTTGAGTTTGGGGTTAGAAGCATATGGCATAATGTAACATCCCGAATTTTGGGGTTAGAAGTTTTTGGGTCTTAAGGATAGGGTCAGTGACAAGGTTGCGCTATTAAGTTTAGTGGCGCGTTTAAATGACAAAATGGGCCTACCGGTCTGGTGGTTGAGTGAGTGCTAGCATACCTCTAGGTTCTGGGTTCGAGTCTTTGGGTGAGTATTTTTGGAGAGCCTTTTATTTTTTTTTGTTTTAGTTAATAATTATAATTATTTACTTTATTTTTATTTTATCTGGTCTTTTAATTTTTGGGGGGGATGGTCATTTTCTCCTTTTTTTCTTCTACTTCTCTTGGTTTTCTTTTTCTTCTTTTCAAAGTTCTTCTTTGTTTTCTTCTTAAAAAAGGGATTGCTTGTAGATTTTGGAGAATCGTTTCCTCGTCGACAAGTTAGAGTATGAACGTCTTGGATCTCAAATTAGGTGTGGGTTTGTACCTTTCTTTATTTTATTTACGAATTGTTATTCACTCTCTGAAAAGTAGACAATGTTGTGTAAATGTTTGCAAATCTATTTTTTCCGAGTGGTGTTGATGTATTATGCTTAAAATTTGTATGGTTTTGTATAATTTCGAACTATCGAGGATTGGGTAGTGCTTCATGGCTGGAAGCACATTTTCTAGAGCTATTTTAGGGTGATTTCATGACCACACAGGCGTCCACACGGGCGTGTGTCCATTCACACAGTCGTGTTCTCTTGGGAATTAGGGTTTTAGGCGAAATTTGGGTGCCACATGGCCTGGCCATATGGTCGTGTGGCCGATTTGGGTATTTTGTCAATTTTCACATGGCTGTGTCTCCAGGGTACATGGGCGTATGTGATTGGGAATTAGGGATTTAATGATTTGGTACCACATGGCCTAGCCACATAGCCGTATGGCTAATTTGGGGATTTAGAGATCCCACACGAGCGTGTATTTTAGACACACGATAGTGTTTAGTGGGCACACGGGCATGTGAGACCCTCACACGGTCGTATCCACCCTTCACTCTATTTTAGCACAAATTAGATAGTGAGTTACACGTCCCGTTCATACAGCCATGTCCCTAGTCTACACGGGCGTGTGCCTCCTTCCAAACGGGCGTTTTGATCTCCACATGGCCTAGGTTGTTCCACACAGTCTGAGCACACGGGTGTGTGGTCCTAATACACCCAATTCTAGTTTGTGGATGTTTTGATCTGAAAGATATGTTTGTGAACTCTGACCCTTGGCTAGGCTTAAGTAAGAGTAGTTAAATCTTTGAATCTGTAAGCCATGTGTTCTGTTTATGTGTTGTTTGTGACTGATGTGTGTAAGACGTCTGATTTCTTAACTCGCTTAGCTAGGTGTATGTGTGCATCTATTTCTTACTGACTATTTGTTGATGTATTCACTGTTCTTAGGAGGCTGTAAGCATACATGCACTTGCATATAAACATTTTGGGATGGGTTTTCAAGAGAAAGGAGTCTTTTTCTTATCTGATCTGGTAGTTCTACTGCAACTTGTCTGTACAGCGAATTTTCGCATTGCACTGTACAGCAAATACGTCAACATTGCTACGTATTTTTATTTGATCTGGCAGTTTAACTATAATTTATCGGTATAGCGGTTTATCGATTGCATTGTACTGTATATACGTCAGCTTCATTGCGTATTACTATTATCTGATCTGGTAGTCCAACTGTATGTCTGTATAGCAGTTTACCATAATGCACTGTACGACATATACAAAAACTTTGATGTTTATTGATATTTTTGAGTGCCTTAGTCCACATACATGGTGTGTAGGGTTGTATGGGCCTTTCAAGGTCCTATAAGGTGTGTTTTGGTTGGATGAGCTTAATCAGCTCTTTTGGGGTGTAATTGGGGGACAGAGAGGTGTTTTGGTTGGATGTGGGTTCTTTTAATATCTTATTACATTTATACGCGGCTGTTTGTATGTTCTGCGTGTGAGATTATCTGACTGTTTCAATTTGACTGAATAGCCTTTGTGTTTGTGTGTCTATGTGTGACTTGATGAGCTTGAATTGTTATTTTCTATTGGGACGTGAGTTTGGAGTTTGCCTTTTGGTTCTACATATTTTAGTAAGTACGTTCGCTACTAAACTACTATCTGACACTCTATTCTATGTTTCTGTAGTTAGCTTGGTTTTAAACTCATACTGAGCTCATGTAGCTCACCCCCTCTTAGTATTTCCCCTTACAGGTATGTTCCTGAATTCTAATGCTGGACTCGGTATGCGGAGGTCTCAAACGATTTTGGTTAAAATAAATTATCAGTTATTTTTTTAGTTTCAATTTGGTTATTCGGTTTTGAGATGTAAGGATTTATAAAACGATGGTACAGGTTAAGTTTCAAATTTACTTCATTTTCTTTTAAAATTTCAGTTGTACATACTAACCTTAACTATAATTTTACAACTTCTATTTTAAATGATTAAATATTTCAGTTGACATGATAACTTGTTTTGTAAAAATTTATCTACGATCACTTCGGTGATCAATATAACATTTAGAATTCGACCTAAACTTCTAGGCCAGGTTTGGGGTTTTACACATAATGGTTTGATGTTTGATGTGGAAGTTATAAATATGTTATATGTATTGGTTCTTTTGGTGCATTTGGAACAAGTATAAGAATTGATTGTTGTAGATATGAATAGATTGTTGCATGTATATTAGCTAGGAAAGAATCGATTGTTACAAGTATATAGCTTAGGTAAGAATTGATTGTTGAATGCATAAGGCCTAGGTAAAAGTTTGAGTTAAATAACTCGATTAAAAAGGCTTATTTTTGTGTACATGGGCTAACACGCAGTCTTGTGTCACGCACAGACAAGTAACACACCCATGTGTTCTATATGATCATGGTGGTTTTGGTTAAACACAACCTCAATCTCTCACACGACTTACTTACACAACCGTGTAAATGTTTGCAAGATTTTATGTTTAGGTCCACACGGTGTAACACCCCTTACACGTGCTCGACGTCGGAACAAGGTACGAGGTGTTACCAGACTTAATCACATGCATTCATACAAAACCAAGCCATAAAATTTCATTCAATTTAAAACTATTTATACACATGCATATTGTCCCTTATAAGGCCTACGAGACCCAAAACATATATTGGGAGTAGTTCAGGACTAAACCAGGAACTTTGGAACACTTAGAAAATTTTCATGCTTGGAAGGGTCACACGCCCATGTGGCTTGGGACACGCCCATGTGGCTTGGGACACGCTCATGCCCTCCACTCGTGTAACTCTCTGTTTATGACATCATCAACAAATATGGGTCTCACGGTCGCATCACACACCCGTGTGCTTAGGCCATGTCCTTCACACGGCTAAGACACACGGCCGTGTCTCTGCTTACGTGGCTAAGAATTTAGCTATTTTTCCAACCATTTGTCACCCTCATTTGTACATACTTAAACATAACTTCAAAGGTACATTTCATGCCATAAATAAGGTACCCATACATCAATAATTTAGCCTTATACTTGTCATTTGAAAAACCAACATACTTAATCACATTCAATATACATCATCAACAACACTTATACGTGCATAATTATATCTAACTATCATACCATACCATTGAGCCAAACTTAGCTATTCGACATCAAGACTACTAACACATTCAACCATTAGGTATTTAGGCCATAATCCACAACTCACATCACAAGGCATTGGCATAATAATATATATATATGCTTACAACCAATTAGCCAATATAAGCAGAGATACATGGCTACACATAAATCAAACCTTTGACCATTACAAGCCAATTCATTTGGCCAAAACATAATAACTCATGCACAAAATGACTGAGTCCCTATACATGCCATAAACTTAAAATGCTTGAAAACATTGATACCGATCAATGGCTTGATAGAGTGATAGAATCTCCGACGATCTCCAACCCGAGCTTAATACCTATAGGAAAAGAAAAGGAAGGGGGTAAGCTATATAGCTTAATAAGTTGGTATGTAAATAATAAGAAATTTATTAACATGCTTTTACCAATTCTCACAATATGTTCTCAAGATAATACAATCATAATCGCACATAGTTCCATTATTTACTTATGTTCATATCAAGCTATCTACGTGAGTTACAATCACTAAATTATTTGTATCTTGAGCTACGGAAATCCAAATTAAGTTCCTATAATTTTTCCTGAAACTAGACTCACATATCTCCTTACTATAAAATTTTCAAAATTTTTAGTTTAGCCAATAAGTATATTTTATTCTTTAAAGTTGTCCCTGTTCTACTGTCCAACAATTTTGACCATTTTTCACTAAAAATTAATTATCTCCTAGTACGAAGTTTGGATGATGTTCTTGTTTGTTTCTCTTGAAAATATATTCATTAATAATTTCAAAAATATAAATTATAACTTGTAATTATTTTTATACAATTTTTAATGATTTTCCAAAGTTAGAAAAGGGGATTCCAAAATCATCCTGACCCTGTCTTACGAAATTTCAAATATCTCATAATATGAAATTGTTTTACTCTATTTCTTCTATGTGAAACTACACTTAATAAGATTTAATTTCATATCTTATTCAACCTCTAATTCAATTTCCACAATTTTTGATGATTTTTCAAAGTTATACAACTGATGTTGTCTAGAACTGTTTTATTGCTAACTTCACCCTTTCATGATTTCTTTGTATTAACATCCATTTAATCATACATAACACCAAAGTATATCCTTAACTAGCCATTCCAATAGCTAGTCACTATCAAATATTTACATGCCATTCATTAGCCAATTTAACCTGTACATCAACAACAAAACTTAAACTTATCATGTCTCAATTTAATTTGGCCTAAAAGCCTCATATATGATCATCAATCAAATTTACCACCTATTTATATATCATAAGTATAGACTTATAATCACAAGGTCATCACAAGATTATTTTCATAAGTATGACTTACTCATTTACATTCTTACCAAATGTCCCATATACATCGAATTCATTGCTCATGAATTTTGCGTACATACTTGTACCCTTTCAACATGATCCTACCTTGTCATTTCTTTGACATAATCTTTGGATTTACCTGTTGAACCTCTTGGGATACTAAAGATACTCAGGAAAACTCGTACATAATGTATCGCACCAAAGCCATGTCCCAGACATGGTCTTACATGGAAATCTCATATCGATGCCAATAGCCCAGCTATAGTCTTACACGAAAATGCTTGCCGATGCCATGTCCCAGACATGGTCTTACACTGGCTCACATATCGATGTCGATGCCATGTCCCAGACATGGTCTTACATGAAAATGCTTGCCGATGCCATGTCCCAGACATGGTCTTACACAAGATCGCAAGCCGATGCCATGTCCCAGACATGGTCTTACACTGGCTCAAATATTGATGTCGATGTCATGTCCCAAACATGGTCTTACACGAGATCGTACACTGATGCCATGTCCCAGATATGGTCTTACACTGGCACACATATTGCCATGGTCCAACCATGGTCTTTACCGTCAATTTATCACATGTCGAAATTCGATCATACTCAGCCCTACATTTCTCTTAATTTGATCTTTCAATACAAACTTGTATTTTTTTAATATTATTCATGATCCAATAATAACATACGAAATAACACATGATGTCGATTAAGCATTTAAACATATCAAATTTAATGCTAATTAACATACGAACTTACCTCGGTATGAAACAACGAAATAAGTCAATTACTCGATTATCTTACTTTTCCCCCGATCTAATTCTGAATCTCATCTTCATTGATCTATCACAACACATTTAATTTATTTATTCATCATGCTACTCAACTTAGCCCAATTTCAAATTTTTGATAAAATTACATTTTACCTCTAAACTTTGTCATATTTACACTTTTGCCCTTGGGTTCGTAAAATAAAATTCATTCAATTTCTTTGCTACCATGCCTAGTCGAATATTTATCATACCTACAGCAACCCACTTTTACACATATTCACACTTTTACCACACAATTTATTACATTTCTCAATTTATTACACTTTTATCACATATTAACTTATTTCATCTAATTCCAATCCGCTATACACCATCTCTTACCTACCCAACACACCATTAAGGACATTCTATGTTCATCTATCCCCACACACCGCGATATGTCTATTTGACACGCTTACGAGATCACATCTTAGATGCTGAGTCATAATGCGTTAAACGCTAGAATCAGATTCAATCAGAAAGTGGTTTAACCACCGTTTCAGAACAGAGTACTTCCTTCTTCGCAAGTTTCAACCCAAAAATATGTAGCATATAGGCATTCACGATACATTCACAGATATATCAGTTAGGTATCAAATACACAGTATCAGAAGTTTCTCGATATCTCTAATGTCATATCATTCAAGTCACAGACATTCATTACTAGTCACAAACTATGATTACGGTCTTAAAAATGTGTTTTTGAACTCCAATTGATTGCCAAATGGCCTGGACACAAGGCCATGTGCTTACCCGTGTGGTCCACATGGCCTAATACACACCCGTGTCGTATACCCGTGTGCTATTGATTCATAAACAGTAAGTTGCAGGGCCTGGACACACAGTCGTGTCCTTGTCTATGTGCCTCACACGGCCTAAGCACATGCCCGTGTGTTGGCTTGTGTGGTCCTTAAACTACAAATAGTGAGTTACACGGCCTAGACACATGCCTGTGTCCTATACCTATGTAAACCCTACACTATTTTGGCCACACACGACCTGGGCACACGCCCATGTGCTTGCCTGTATGGCCCTAAGTTGATAAACAATGAGTTACACGGCTGATCGCACGGCCTACCACATACCCGTGTGGCTCACACGGCCTAGCCACATGCCGTGTGCCTAGCCGTGTGGCATCGATAGCCATCATTTCAAATAAATAGAACTTGCAAAAACTTGAGAATTTCATTACGCACCTGTTGGAATTTCAAAGTAACGACAATACAAAGGTCCTCGAAGCCTTACACAACTATTCAGTCACACAATTCAACCATTTAATCAACAAAAGTACTCGATTACACACTTAACAACCACGTCGAAAATTGGACACAAAACTTTCATACATTCCAAACTTACTGAAACTTCAACAATGATCACAAGGATCAACTTGTTGCTATTCTGAGTTGATAATAGCCTTGCCTGTTACGTAAAAACATACTCATTCAAAAGAAATTTCTCAAAACCCACAACATCTTCCCTTCTAACACAATTCACAACTGGATGGAAAATGCAAAAATGTTCACCTAAACAGACGATTACCGAAGGCCTTCAATCCAATGACTAACAATAGAACTCTCGTTAGTCGCGTATTCTCTTACAACTTCCAATTAACAACAGACGAAAGTAGAACCAGCAGAGTGCAAAACCAAAAGAATAAAATAGAAATAAAAAAGATAATGGGAGGAGGAGAATTAACGTTTAAACTAATCTCTTAACCTCCATTTAGATTTTTCGACATTTAGTAAAAATATTTCTAGTGCATATGGTGGGATTCGAACTTAGAACCAAACAGAATACAGACAGATGCTTAACCAGTGAACCAGCAGGCTCATTCTTGTCACAATATCACCCCGAATCGAATTTAACTAGGTAGTGCTTACTTATGCGTTGTTTTAAAAACAATAAAATTTTGGTAATGCAACTCGAACCCCAGACCTCAAACACAATGGTAGATCACAGAACCAGAGATATAGAAATTAATTACTATAGATTTTTCCGGTTAAATCTTAAAATTTTGGGGCGTTACATCTCTCTTCCCCTAAAAGAAATTTTGGCCTCGAAATTTTACCTGAATTGAACAAATTAGGATACAATCGTCGAATCGATTCCTCCGGTTTCCACGTAGCTTTTTCAGTATCATGGTTCCACCATAAAACTTTAACTAGAGGAATAGCTTTCTTCCTTAACACTTTATCGTCATGATCTAAAATCTGAACAAGTTCCTCTTTGAATGTTAAATCCAGTTTCAGTTCGATCCCATCGACAATAACAACATGCGACGGATCTGACTGATAACGTCTCGACATCGAGACATGGAAAACATCGTGAATTCGATCCAATTCTGGCGATAATTCTAACTAATAAGCAACAGGTCTTACCCGTTTCAAGAGACGGTAAGATCCAATGTAGCTCGGACTTAACTTACCCTTATGTCCAAATCAGAGGACCTTCTTCCATGATGACACCCTCAAGAACCCCTGTCCACAAACTAAAAATTTAATATCTTTTCTTTTTAAATCTGTATAAGACTTTTGTCGATCAGAGGCAGCTTTCAGTTGATCTGAATTATTAGCACAGTATCCTCAGTCTCAAACACCAGTTCAGGACCTAATACTCGGTATTCATTTAACTCTGTTTAACAAAACGGGGTACATCACTTACAACCATATAAGGCCTCGTATGGTGCCATTTGAATACTAGCCTGGAAGCCATTATTGTATGCAAATTCTACTAACGGTAAGTATTCCTCCCAGCTACCTCTAAAATCTATCACACAACCCCTAAGCATATCTTTAAGAACCTGAATGACCCGCTTTGACTGACCATCAGTCTGAGGGTGGTAGGCAGTACTGAAATTAAGTCGGGTGCTTAAAGCCTTATGGAGTTTCTTCCAAAATCGATATGTGAATCGCGGATCTCTATCCGAAATGATCGAAATCAGAATTCCGTGCAACCTCACTATTTCTGCGATGTACAACTCAACTAACTTCTGTAATGAATAGTCAATTTAGATAGGACTGAAGTGGGCTAACTTGGTCAACCGATCAACGATGACCTAAATTGAATCTTTCTTAGTAGAGGTTAAAGGCAATCCTATAATGAAGTCCATTGTTTTCTGTTCCAATTTCCACTGGGAATTTTAACTAGTTGAAGTAACCTAGAAGGTAACTAATGTTCGACTTTAACCTTTTGACACGTTAGACAGCAGGAAACAAAAGTGACTACCTCTCATTTTAGTCCGGGCCACCAATAAAGCTTCCGAAGATCTTAATACATCTTATTCCCACTAGGGTGCATAGCATAAGGGCTACAATGTGCCTCTTGCAGGATCGAGTGTCTTAATTCCTTATCACTAGGCATGCAAATTTGACCTTTGAAACACAACACATTGTTGCTATTTAATCTAAAATCAGAACTCTCATTCGAATCAACAAGTTGCATACGCTCAACTAAGAATTTGTCACTCAACTGTTTAGCTTAAATCTACTCTATCCAAACTGGTTTAACTTGTAATTCCGCCAACAATACTCCATCTTCAACCAAACTCAATTGAGTGAACATCGTTTTTAGGTCAATCATTGTCTTACAGCTAAAAGCGTTAGCTACCATATTAGCTTTACCCAGATGATACTCAATCATGCAATCATAATCCTTGAGTAACACAACCCAGCGTTGCTGTCTAAGATTTAACTCCTTCTGGGTCAGCAAATACTTAAGACTCTTGTCATCGGTGTAAATGATACACCTTTCACCATACAAATAATACCATTAGATTTTCAAAGCAAACACGACTGCAGCTAATTCAAGATCGTGAGTGGGGTAGTTACCACCATGTTCCTTAAGCTGCTGCGATGCATAAGCGACCATCTTACTGTCTTACAGAAGTACACATCCTAACCCAGTATGTGAAGCATCACTGTACACCACAAACTCTTGACTCGATTCTGGTTGAACTAAGATAGGACCTTGTGTTAAAACGGACTTGAGTTTATCGAAACTGGACTGTTGTGCCTCAGACCATACAAACGGGACATTCTTACGCAATAGCTTCGTCAAAGCTGATGCAATCAGAGAAAATCCTTCAACAAACCTCCTGTAGTACCCAGCTAAACCTAAGAAGCTTCGGAGCTCAAACACATTTTTTTGTTGTTTTCACTCAACAACAGCTTCAATTTTCTTGGGGTCAATACAAATCCCCTCCGCCGTCACCACATGACCCAAAAAGACGACTTCTCGTAACAAACACTCACACTTACTGAACTTGGCATACAACTATTTTTCTCAGAGTATTTGAAGTACAATACGAAGATAGTCATCATGTTCCGTCTCGGTCTTTGAGTAAATTAAGATATCATCAATGAAAACCACCACAAACTGATTCAAATACGTTTGAAACACCCGATTCATTAGATCCATAAATGTCGCCGGGACATTCGTTAACCCAAAAGGCATGACCAATAACTCGTAATGTCCATAACGAGTTCTAAAAGCAATTTTGTATACATTTGTCTCTTTAACTTTAAGTTGATGATAACCGGAGCGCAAGTCAATCTTGGAAAAGATGGACGCTTCTTGAAATTGGTCAAACAGATCGTCAATTCTCAGTAACGGGTACTTGTTCTTGATTGTCAGTTTATTCAACTGTTTGTAATCAATTCACATTTGCATTGACCCATCTTTCTTCTTAACAAAAAATACCGATGCCCCCATGGAGACACACTTGGTCAAATAAATCCTCGATCCAGAAATTCCTAAAGTTGGGCTTTTAATTCAATCAGTTCTTTCGGTCCCATGCGATAGGACGCAATGGACATTGGAGCCGTACCTGGTAACAGATTAATTCCAAACTCTACTTCTTTATCTGGAGGTACTCTAGGCAATTCCTTGAGAAAGACGTTCGAGAATTCCCTCACAGTATGGATACCTCCTACTGACAGCTTTTTGGAAGAAGAATCAGATATGTAAGTGATATACGCCTCACACCCCTTTCGAACCAGCTTCTTAGCTACAAAAGTAGAAACTACATTAGAGAGGTAATCTCGTCACTCACCAATCTTGATTATGTAACACCCCCAAACTCGGCCTAGACGTTAGGCCTGAATCTGGCGGTGTCATATTGGAGTGCCTTTTACAAAACTTGATCTTGTTGCTAAAAACCCGTTTGAAGTTTAAAGCCTCTTTGTTGAAATTCAAATCATTCAATTTGATGTGTTTTTCGAAAACATGATTCGTTTGAAAACTTGCTTTACATTAAAACTTGTTACAACTTAATAAAAAATTTGTTAATCAAATTCAAACATTGTTGCAAAACAATGTTCATTATAGAAGCTTAAAAACCGTGTTGTAGAAACGTGACGTTTTGAAGACAGTTAATGTTTTGAAAAATCGCTCTCTATTTCTAATAGGTATATATCATAATAAACAAAATCCCAAAAGAACAGTCAAAAATTAAAGAGGACTTATTACAAATAAATAAACCCAAATTGAAATTACTGTAAATCAAAGTCGAATGTGAAAGCAGATGCAGTTGTAATAACATACTTGATTTATCATGTTTATTAATATAAGGCTTTGCCATTATTATTTCAGTTCTTTTCTGTGTACATAAATAAATTGTTTTATAATAATGTCCTGAGAATAATATGATTATTCTTAAAAGATCCTTAGTCAAGTATTATTGTTGGCTAGGACAATAATAATGCATTAAGACTAACATGTAGTTGATTGATGATAAAGAGTTAACATTGATATGGAGTGTTAGAATCAATGCATGAATATGTTTGTTAGAGAACAACATATTGGACTGACCCGCTATGAGTATGTTTCTTGGATTATTATGTAATTGTCACAATATTACTCATAGTGATTAATATGTATATGATCCTCATACTTGAGATCATCATCATCCCAATATCTTGAGTTGTATATTTTGATATAGTCAAACGAACACCGTAACTGGTTGTTCTATAAAGACTGATGTTGGATATACCACAATCTATGTAAAGGGATATGGTTGATCAATATAGGATAAGTCCCTCCTACATAATGGGAGTAATATCTCAGGCCACTTGATTGAGTGAGACTAGAAATGCATGGCCATGCTCAAATAAGTTGATATGAGATGTCATACTTATTTGTATATCATAGTCTACTCAAGGTATCAAGAAACATGGGATGAACTATGCAAATGTGACTATTCCATGACTTGTGTCCATTCCAAAGATATAGGACTTAAGGATTAATGCATGAAAGGTTAATCACAAAAGGTTATGTCGAATCATGACTTCTTGTAACTTAGGTAGCAATGATGCATTGCTAGATGCCACTCATTGTTTGTAATTACACGGCCTAGACACATGCCTGTGTCCTATACCTATGTAAACCCTACACTATTTTGGCCACACACGACCTGGGCACACGCCCATGTGCTTGCCTGTATGGCCCTAAGTTGATAAACAATGAGTTACACGGCTGATCGCACGGCCTACCACATACCCGTGTGGCTCACACGGCCTAGCCACATGCCGTGTGCCTAGCCGTGTGGCATCGATAGCCATCATTTCAAATAAATAGAACTTGCAAAAACTTGAGAATTTCATTACGCACCTGTTGGAATTTCAAAGTAACGACAATACAAAGGTCCTCGAAGCCTTACACAACTATTCAGTCACACAATTCAACCATTTAATCAACAAAAGTACTCGATTACACACTTAACAACCACGTCGAAAATTGGACACAAAACTTTCATACATTCCAAACTTACTGAAACTTCAACAATGATCACAAGGATCAACTTGTTGCTATTCTGAGTTGATAATAGCCTTGCCTGTTACGTAAAAACATACTCATTCAAAAGAAATTTCTCAAAACCCACAACATCTTCCCTTCTAACACAATTCACAACTGGATGGAAAATGCAAAAATGTTCACCTAAACAGACGATTACCGAAGGCCTTCAATCCAATGACTAACAATAGAACTCTCGTTAGTCGCGTATTCTCTTAAAACTTCCAATTAACAACAGACTAAAGCAGAACCAGAAGAGTGCAAAACCAAAAGAATAAAATAGAAATAAAAAAGATAATGGGAGAAGGAGAATTAACGTTTAAACTAATCTCCTAACCTCCATTTAGATTTTTCGACATTTAGTAAAAATATTTCTAGTGCATATAGTGGGATTCGAACTTAGAACCAAACAGAATACAGACAGATGCTTAACCAGTGAACCAGCAGGCTCATTCTTGTCACAATATCACCCCGAATCGAATTTAACTAGGTAGTGCTTACTTATGCGTTGTTTTAAAAACAATAAAATTTTGATAATGCAACTCGAACCCCAGACCTCAAACACAATGGTAGATCACAGAACCAGAGATATAGAAATTAATTACTGTAGATTTTTCCGGTTAAATCTTAAAATTTTGGGGCGTTACATCTCTCTTCCCCTAAAAGAAATTTTGGCCTCGAAATTTTACCTGAATTGAACAAATTAGGATACAATCGTCGAATCGATTCCTCCGGTTTCCACATAGCTTTTTCAGTATCATGGTTCCACCATAAAACTTTAACAAGAGGAATAGCTTTCTTCCTTAACACTTTATCGTCATGATCTAAAATCTGAACAAGTTCCTCTTTGAATGTTAAATCCAGTTTCAGTTCGATCCCATTGACAATAACAACATGCGACGGATCTGACTGATAACGTCTCGACATCGAGACATGGAAAACATCGTGAATTCGATTAAATTCTGGCAATAATTCTAACTGATAAGCAACAGGTCTTACCCGTTTCAAGAGACGGTAAGATCCAATGTAGCTCGGACTTAACTTACCCTTATGTCCAAATCAGAGGACCTTCTTCCATGATGACACTCTCAAGAACCCCTGTCCACAAACTAAAAATTTAATATCTTTTCTTTTTAAATCTGTATAAGACTTTTGTCGATCAGAGGCAGCTTTCAGTTGATCTGAATTATTAGCACAGTATCCTCAGTCTCAGACACCAGTTCAGGACCTAATACAAGGTATTCATTTAACTCCGTTTAACAAAACGGGGTACATCACTTACAACCATATAAGGCCTCGTATGGTGCCATTTGAATACTAGCCTGGAAGCCATTATTGTATGCAAATTCTACTAACGGTAAGTATTCCTTCCAGCTACCTCTAAAATCTATCACACAACCCCTAAGCATATCTTTAAGAACCTGAATGACCCGCTTTGACTGACCATCAGTCTGAGGGTGGTAGGCAGTACTGAAATTAAGTCGGGTGCTTAAAGCCTTATGGAGTTTCTTCCAAAATCGATATGTGAATCGCGGATCTCTATCCGAAATGATCGAAATCAGAATTCCGTGCAACCTCACTATTTCTGCGATGTACAACTCAACTAACTTCTGTAATGAATAGTCGATTTAGATAGGAATGAAGTGGGCTAACTTGGTCAACTGATCAACGATGACCTAAATTGAATCTTTCTTAGTAGAGGTTAAAGGCAATCCTATAATGAAGTCTATTATTTTCTGTTCCAATTTCCACTGGGAATTTTAACTAGTTGAAGTAACCTAGAAGGTAACTAATGTTCGACTTTAACCTTTTGACACGTTAGACAGCAGGAAACAAAAGTGACCACCTCTCATTTTAGTCCGGGCCACCAATAAAGCTTCCGAAGATCTTAATACATCTTATTCCCACTAGGGTGCATAGCATAAGGGCTACAATGTGCCTCTTGCAGGATCGAGTGTCTTAATTCCTTATCACTAGGCACGCAAATTTGACCTTTGAAACACAACACATTGTTGCTATTTAATCTAAAATCAGAACTCTCATTCGAATCAACAAGTTGCATACGCTCAACTAAGAATTTGTCACTCAACTGTTTAGCTTAAATCTACTCTATCCAAACTGGTTTAACTTGTAATTCCGCCAACAATACTCCATCTTCAACCAAACTCAATTGAGTGAACATCGTTTTTAGGTCAATCATTGTCTTACAGCTAAAAGCGTTAGCTACCATATTAGCTTTACCCAGATGATACTCAATCATGCAATCATAATCCTTGAGTAACACAACCCAGCGTTGCTGTCTAAGATTTAACTCCTTCTGGGTCAGCAAATACTTAAGACTCTTGTCATCGGTGTAAATGATACACCTTTCACCATACAAATAATACCGTTAGATTTTCAAAGCAAACACGACTGCAGCTAATTCAAGATCGTGAGTGGGGTAGTTACCACCATGTTCCTTAAGCTGCTGCGATGCATAAGCGACCATCTTACTGTCTTACAGAAGTACACATCCTAACCCAGTATGTGAAGCATCACTGTACACCACAAACTCTTGACTCGATTCCGGTTGAACTAAGATAGGACCTTGTGTTAAAACGGACTTGAGTTTATCGAAACTGGACTGTTGTGCCTCAGACCATACAAACGGGACATTCTTACGCAATAGCTTCGTCAAAGCTGATGCAATCAGAGAAAATCCTTCAACAAACCTCCTGTAGTACCCAGCTAAACCTAAGAAGCTTCGGAGCTCAAACATATTTTTTTGTTGTTTTCACTCAACAACAGCTTCAATTTTCTTGGGGTCAATACAAATCCCCTCCGCCGTCACCACATGACCTAAAAAGACGACTTCTCGTAACAAAAACTCACACTTACTGAACTTGGCATACAACTATTTTTCTCAGAGTATTTGAAGTACAATACGAAGATAGTCATCATGTTCCGTCTTGGTCTTTGAGTAAATTAAGATATCATCAATGAAAACCACCACAAACTGATCCAAATACGTTTGAAACACCCGATTCATTAGATCCATAAATGTCGCCGGGACATTCGTTAACCCAAAAGGCATGACCAATAACTCGTAATGTCCATAACGAGTTCTAAAAGCAATTTTGTATACATTTGTCTCTTTAACTTTAAGTTGATGATAACCGGAGCGCAAGTCAATCTTGGAAAAGATGGACGCTTCTTGAAATTGGTCAAACAGATCGTCAATTCTCAGTAACAGGTACTTGTTCTTGATTGTCAGTTTATTCAACTGTTTGTAATCAATTCACATTTGCATTGACCCATCTTTCTTCTTAACAAAAAATACCGATGCCTCCATGGAGACACACTTGGTCAAATAAATCCTCGATCCAGAAATTCCTAAAGTTGGGCTTTTAATTCAATCAGTTCTTTCGGTGCCATATGATAGGACGCAATGGACATTGGAGCCGTACCTGGTAACAGATTAATTCCAAACTCTACTTCTTTATCTGGAGGTACTCCAGGCAATTCCTTGAGAAAGACGTTCGAGAATTCCCTCACAGTATGGATACCTCCTACTGACAGCTTTTTGGAAGAAGAATCAGATATGTAAGTGATATACACCTCACACCCCTTTCGAACCAGCTTCTTAGCTACAAAAGTAGAAACTACATTAGAGAGGTAATCTCGTCACTCACCAATCTTGATTATGTAAAACCCCCAAACTCGGCCTAGACGTTAGGCCTGAATCTGGCGGTGTCATATTGGAGTGCCTTTTACAAAACTTGATCTTGTTGCTAAAAACCCGTTTAAAGTTTAAAGCCTCTTTGTTGAAATTCAAATCATTCAATTTGATGTGTTTTTCGAAAACATGATTCGTTTGAAAACTTGCTTTACATTAAAACTTGTTACAACTTAATAAAAAATTTGTTAATCAAATTCAAACATTGTTGCACTTTAAAAACAATGTTCATTATAGAAGCTTAAAAACCGTGTTGTAGAAACGTGACGTTTTGAAGACAGTTAATGTTTTGAAAAATCGCTCTCTATTTCTAATAGGTATATATCATAATAAACAAAATCCCAAAAGAACAGTCAAAAATTAAAGAGGACTTATTACAAATAAATAAACCCAAATTGAAATTACTGTAAATCAAAGTCGAATGTGAAAGCAGATGCAGTTGTAATAACATACTTGATTTATCATGTTTATTAATATAAGGCTTTGCCATTATTATTTTAGTTCTTTTCTGTGTACATAAATAAATTGTTTTATAATAATGTCCTGAGAATAATATGATTATTCTTAAAAGATCCTTAGTCAAGTATTATTGTTGGCTAGGACAATAATAATGCATTAAGACTAACATGTAGTTGATTGATGATAAAGAGTTAACATTGATATGGAGTGTCAGAATCAATGCATGAATATGTTTTTTAGAGAACAACATATTGGACTGACCCGCTATGAGTATGTTTCTTGGATTATTATGTAATTGTCACAATATTACTCATAGTGATTAATATGTATATGATCCTCATACTTGAGATCATCATCATCCCAACATCTTGAGTTGTATATTTTGATATAGTCAAACGAACACCGTAACTGGTTGTTCTATAAAGACTGATGTTGGATATACCACAATCTATGTAGAGGGATATGGTTGATCAATATAGGATAAGTCCCTCCTACATAATGGGAGTAATATCTCAGGCCACTTGATTGAGTGAGACTAGAAATGCATGGCCATGCTCAAATAAGTTGATATGAGATGTCATACTTATTTGTATATCATAGTCTACTCAAGGTATCAAGAAACATGGGATGAACTATGCAAATGTGACTATTCCATGACTTGTGTCCATTCCAAAGATATAGGACTTAAGGATTAATGCATGAAAGGTTAATCACAAAAGGTTATGTCGAATCATGACTTCTTGTAACTTAGGTAGCAATGATGCATTGCTAGATGCCACTCATTGTTTGTAACATTAGAATTGTTCTAATATTACTGCTAACGTTACAAGAACCTATAGGGTCACACCCTATGGTTGAAATGAACGGAGTAAAACGTAGTTGGTATTGTATTTTGATTGTCACATGAATTAAATTAATTACAGAATTAATTTAATTGGGCAATCAAATTGTTGAACATACTATACGTACAAGGATGTTGTACACATAATCAGAACATAATTTCATTAGTATATGAATTTGGTTCATATATAAGTTTAAATAAATATAGTTTACCGAAATCTTTATTATGGTTATTGTAATTATAATTTTTGGTTAAACAATATTATATTTATTTTAATAATGATTATTATGTTCGGTTTAATTTATAATGAATAAAAATTCGTTATAAAGATATACCAATTAAAAGGGTGTTATATATGGCAAGGGTAAAAACCCTAAAGATAGTATATATAAATAAGCCCGAAACTATACTAAAGGGACTAGCATCCGTCAAGCATAATAATCACTGAAAATAGTTTCTGGTATTTTTTACCGTTCATTGTCAATCGGGTGGACTACGTACAGGCCGACATCGGAAAAGGTTACGGCTTAGTTCGATAGTGATTCAGGATTCCCATTGCCTAGGCGTCGCTGTCTACTCAGATTGAAGTTTTGGTAATTTCGAAACCTTTTATCACCCCAATTCGTTCCTTACACATGGATCCATGGTTTGGATCGTCGGAATATTTTGTTTATTTTATTTTTTCGCTGCACCTTGGAGGCACCGGCGTTCCAATAGTGGTATCAAAGCAACTTGTCTGATACAGACTCGGGTTTAAATACTTGGGTGATGCAATTGTATGAGATGCATGTTTTAATTTTATTATGTTTTTTCTGTTTAAATCGTTTAAGCAAAATCTGATAACTGTTCCTTTCGATAAGTGATTAAATGTTAATCATGGTGTTATGGCCTATTCGGTTTTATGTTATTGCTGTAAACCTTAATAAATCTGTTATGATGTAGCGGTGATTTTTACAATTTTCAGTAAGAGTTTACTGGCCAGTGGAACAAGGGTTGTTCCGACATGAAACCTCAAGGATTAAAATCCTAAAAACACGATTCTGTTGATAAGAGTTATCAAATCGTGAGGTTTCATTTGACTGGGGTATGCGGTTCGTACCGCAATCACCCCTGGTCCATACCGCGGGGGCTCCGCCCCCACACCCCCGGGGATGGGGATCTGGCGACTCCCTCCGACCACCTCAGATCCCCATCATCTTCTAGTATGTTTTGTAATAAATAAAACTTAATAGGCCATAAAAAGGTTGAAAGGATATTTTAATATTTCACTTGACAAAAATGTTAAATGATATATGCTATTTTTGAAATGCACAGTGTTTAAAATGCATAGTTATAGCCCGATGACCCATTTGATAAAAGGTCGTAATTTTATAAATACAGCCTGCGTGACGTGCCTTACTACTATTCTTTTGTATTTCTCTTCTCATCTTACCCCCTCGTATGTAAAACGAGTTTGTGAATTTTGTAATTTGTAAAAGTTGCTGTGGACTAGACGAGAAGGAAGATGGGCTGACTAGTGTGGATCGACAGCTTGTGAAACGGCTTACACCTTTAGGTTCCCTTTTGGTTCTTCCATTGGCTTGGGTTGAACCACCATAGTTTATGGGCTATAACTATTGCATTTATTTATTGCTTTATTTATTCATGTATAAGATGCTATGGATGTCTAAAGCATGCAAATTTAATAATAATAAACCCCATTAATTGATGAGATCAATTAAAAGATTAAATAGACTAAAGTAGACCATAATTGGTGAGATGTAACACTCTAATAAAATCCCTCTATTAAAATATTAAGTCAACATGGCCTTCCAATTTATACCCTCGTTAAGGCCTCGATCAATACTATGTAGGTTTTGCCAAAGCGAAGTACTAGTATTTATCTTGGTTAAATGCAAAGAATAAACAAGTGATATTCGCTGGTTAAAAATTGGTTAATGACTTAATTAGGTTACTCTAATAGGATTAGAAACCTAGAGGCAAGTAATTTGGATAAATCATAAGATGATTAGAACAAGAGTTGTTCACCAAATTGTAGGAGTTACATATGATGTAATTAGCAAGTGGTGCTTACCTAAATAACCATAATCTTGAGAGTAAAGCCAAAGCTGACTTAAAAGGAGGTGAAATATGGATCCTTGACCCACTAGAAATACTTTCAAGAAAGTCTTTCTGAAATTAATATATGATGGTTATCAATTTTGAAATAGAATAGTGGGAAACATCATATAATAAAGTCCTTTTAATGATTGATATAAACTTGGTAAATTTATTCACACGTATATTTTATTGTTGTAGATATATTATGGCTGCAAACACTAATATACTCTCATTGCGATCGGTCCTTGAAAAGGACAAATTGAATGGTTTGAACTTTCTTGATTGGTTCCGTAACTTAAGGATTGTCCTCAAACAAGAATGGAAATTATATGTCATTGAAAAATCACTTCCTAATGAACCACCTGCTAATGCCTCGAGGGCTAAAAAAGATGCTTACAAGAAGCATCTCGATGATATGGTAGACATTGGATGTCTTATGCTTGCCACTATGAATCCTGAGCTTCAAAAGCAACATGAGGATATGGTTGCTTATGATATGATCGAGCACTTGAAAGAACTATATCAAGGGCAAGCAAGGCAAGAGAGGTTCGATATCTCTAAGGCCCTATTCCAATGTAAGCTGGCTGAAGGAGGCCCAGTAGGACCTCATGTCCTTAAAATGATTGGTTATATTGAAAGCATGTCTAAGCTTGGGTTTCCATTGGGCCAAGAGTTGGCCACTGATGTTATTCTGCAATCGTTGCTGGATAGCTACAACCAGTTTGTCCTCAATTTCAATATGAATAAAATTGACAAGACTCTGCCACAATTGCTCAGTATGTTATGAACTGCTGAAGGTAACATGAAAAAGGTTAGACCCAAGCCCATACTGATGGTCCGTAACAATAAGGGCAAGGGAAAGGCTAAAGTCCCGACAAAGCCCAAGGGCAAAGGTAAGCCCAATCTTGGAAAAGGAAAGGCTGCACTGAAACCTAAAGGTGGGGTGTCTAAGGAAGGAAACTGTTTTCATTATGGTGTGACTGGACATTGGAAGCGGAACTGCCCTGTCTATCTTGAGGAAATCAAGAAGGCCAAAGCAAGCGGAACGTCTGCTTCAGGTATTTATGTTATTGATATTAATTTATCAACTACTACTTCTTGGGTATTAGATACTGGTTATGGTTCTCATATTTGTACTTTTGTACAAGGACTACAAAGGAGTAGGACTTTGGCTAGAGGAGATGTGGACCTGCGAGTTGGAAATGGAGCAAGAGTTGCTGCATTAGCCGTGGGAACATATACTTTATCTTTGCCTAGTGGACTTGGTTTAATTTTAGAGGATTGTTATTTTGTGCCCAGTTTGACTAAAAACATTATTTCAATTTCTTGTTTAGACAAAATTGGTTTTGAGATAATAATTAAGAATAATTGTTGTTCCTTTTATCTCAATAATGTTTTCTATGGTTCGACACAATTGATTAATGGCCTCTATATTTTAGATCAAATGAATCCCATTTACAACATAAATACTAAAAGATCTAAAATAAATGACTCAAATCAAATTTATCTTTGGCATTGTCGTTTGGGCCACATAAGTGAGAAACGCATATCCAAACTCCATAAAGATGGTCTCTTGGATTCATTTGTTTTTGAACAATTTGAAGTATGTGAATCTTGCTTATTAGGAAAAATGACTAAATCTCCTTTTGTTGGTAAAAGTGAACAAGCTAGGGATTTATTAGGCTTAATACATTCAGATGTATGTGGATCAATAAATACACAGGCCAGAGGTGGATTTCACTACTTCATTACTTTCACTGATGACTTCAGTAGATATGGATATGTTTATCTCATGCGCCATAAGTCTGAGGCCCTTGAAAAGTTCAAGGAATTCAAAAATGAAGTAAAAAATCAACTAGGCAAAACTATCAAGACACTTCGATCTGATCGAGGTAGAGAGTATTTGAGCCTAGAGTTTGATGATCTTTTGAAGGAATGTGGGATTGTCTCACAACTTACTCCTCCTGGTACTCCTCAATGGAATGGAGTTTCTGAGAGAAGAAATCGAACTCTGTTAGACATGGTTCGATCCATGATGAGTCATGCTGATCTACCGACTTCCTTTTGGGGACATGCACTTGAAATAGCTGCTTTCACACTAAATCGTGTTCCATCTAAATTGGTTCAAAAGACGCCATATGAGATGTGGACTGGGAAATGTCCCAGTATGTCTTTTATGAAAATTTGGGGTTGCGAAGCTTATGTTAAACGTCAGACGTCTACTAAGCTTGAACCCAAATCTGAAAGGTTTATTTTTGTGGGGTATCCGAAAGAAACCAAAGGATATTATTTCTTTAATCCCACTGAGAACAAAGTGTTTGTTGCTCGGACTGGTGTCTTCCTAGAGAGAGAATTTGTTTCTAGAAAAGGAAGTGGGAGAAAGATTGAACTTGAAGAAATTCGAGAATCACAATATACCACTGAACCAGAGATAGAACAACAACAAATTCCACAAGAAATTGAGGAACAAGTAACTGCTGTAGAAACACAACCACTGCGTAGATCTTTAAGAGAACGCCATGCACCTGAGAGATATGGATTTCTCATTACAACGCATGGTGACATTCTTCTTATAGATCAAGACAAGCCTAGGACTTATCAAGAAGCAATGGCGAGCCCAGAATCTGAGAAATGGCTCGAGGCCATGAGATCTGAGATGGATTCCATGTATGAAAACCAAGTATGGACTTTGGTTGACCCACCCGAAGGGGTTAAACCTATAGGGTGCAAGTAGGTTTTCAAAAAGAAAATGGACATGGATGGTAATGTACAAAGGGGCGATTAGTAGCTAAAGGTTTTCGTCAAATTCATGGTGTTGACTATGATGAAACTTTTTCTCCTGTAGCTATGTTTAAATCCATCAGGATCTTGCTCGCCAGAGCTGCATTTCATGATTATGAAATCTGGCAGATGGACGACAAAACAGCTTTCCTTAACGGGAAACTTGAAAAGGATGTGTACATGACACAACCTGAAGGTTTTGTCAATCCAAAGGATGCTGGAAAGATATGTAAGTTACAAAGATCCATTTATGGATTAAAGCAAGCTTCTCGAAGTTGGAATCTTCGTTTTAACGATGCAATTAAAGAGTTTGGTTTTATAAAAAATGAAGATGAGCCATGTGTTTACAAGAAAGTTAGTGGGAGCATAATCACATTCTTGGTACTGTATGTAGATGACATACTTATCATGGGCAATGACATACCTACCTTACAGTCTATTAAGACTTGGTTAGGAAGTTGTTTTTCTATGAAGGACTTGGGCGAAGCCACTTAGATCTTAGGAGTCAAGATCTATAGAGATAGATCAAGACGACTACTAGGTCTAAGTCAAAGCACATACATAGATAAAGTATTGAAAAGGTTCAATATGGAAGAATCTAAGAGAGGATTCCTACCTATGAGATATGGTATTTCACTCTCGAAGGAAATATGTCCTTCAACTCCACAAAAGAGAGAACGCATGAGTAAAATTCCATATGCTTCTGCTATTGGATCTATCATGTATGCCATGTTATGTACCCGTCTAGATGTCTCATATGCCTTAAGTATGACGAGCAGGTACCAAGTAGATCCCGGTGAAGGTCACTGGACCATAGTCAAGAATATCCTTAAGTACTTAAGAAGTGTAACACCCCGAAATAGGGCCTAAATGGAATAGTGGTTGCGAAACCACAAATCCGATATAGAAAAGTTTATTACGATGAATTATCATAATTTACCGATTGACTAGATGCATGTGTTAGATTACCGATAAGAAATCTTATAGATGGCATGTTTAATTTGCCTATTAGGGCTTATTTGCAAAAGTTGCTATAATAGCCCGATTTAGGGCCTAAACGGAACGATGGTTTTAGAACCATGAATTTGAGGTTGAAAAATTTATTCCGATTAAGTTTTAAGATTTATTTATTGATTGACTAATTGTGTGAAAATTTTGAGAAGAAATTTTATGTATAGGTGCCTAAATTGATAATTAGGACTAAATTGTAAAAATTGTAAAATGTGAGTTCTAGATGCTAAAAGAGATTTAATTGAAATGAGTTCTTAAAGTGGAGGTCCTTATTTAGTAATTAGACCATTGGATAATTTGTTGGACAAAAATGGGCATGAATAGGACAAATTTGAAAGAAAAGCCTTTAAGGGCATTTTGTCATTTGGTAATTAAAAGAATTAAAAAGGGAAAATAAAGCCAAAATTAGTCCATCTTCTTCATGGAGGACGAAATTAGCATGGAGAAGCCATGGCTAAGGTTTTTCAAGCTTCCAAGCTCGATTATCCTGGAAAACGAGATTTGGACCTAAAACGGGAGAAAAATCGAAAATCGAGAAAGTTGGTAAAATGGTCATTTTGACATCGAGGTAAGTTCATATGTTTAATAAGAATTTAATTATGCATATTTGGATGTTAAATTGGTATTTTAGCTATAAATATTAGTAGTGAATTTTAGATATAGAAATTATTGCTCGATAATAATTCGACATTGAAAAGATAAATTATAAAAAGTAATATGAAAGCCCATAACTGAAATATGGCCTTGTATGATATTGAGAAAGTCCATAAAAATATAGTTTGAAGGGGATAAGTTGAATCGAAGAAGAGTCAATAGATAAAAAGTATCAGAAAGCCCCGTTTGAACCTTAGGAATGTTAGGATACGAAATGTCATGACATTTGAGGTTGACAGGACAGGACAGAAATGAGCCTTGTAAGTCCATACTAGACATATGGCTTTGGAGGTAGGAATGAGCCATGTAAGTCCATATCAGATATATGGCTTTGGAGACAGGAATGAGCCATGTAAGTCCATATCAGATATATGGCTTTGGAGACAGGAATGAGCCATGTAAGCCCATATCAGATATACGGCTTTGGAGACAGGAATAATTCATGTAAGTCCATGTCAAGGACATGGCATTGGCAGGATATTATCAGGCAGGAAACCCATATCCTTAATATTTCAAGTGGTTCAACGGGAAAATTTAAGAGAATGTTAAGTTAAGGCAAAGTAAGCTGAGTTACGTTAAGAAGACAAGACTAGTATATGTGACAAGGTAAGTAAGCAAGTGAGTAAGTAAGTAAGTAGTGAGATATGTTTATGAGTTTCAGCATACAGTAAGTAAATGATACAAATTGAAATACATCTATATCAGGAAAGAATAGCATTATGTTCAGTGAGATGATGCAGGTATACAAGGGAAGCTAATAAGTGAGGAGTCTATAGTATATTGGACCTTTGGTAAGGTCACAGACGAGTAAGTTGAGATAGTAAGAACTTAGCAGTATTTATTCAAGTTATGACAGTCTATTAGTAAGATAAATTCATTGCTTGTGTTTATTATTAAGCATGTGAACTTACTAAGCTTCATAAGCTTACTTTTTCTTCCTTTCCCATATTCAAGAGTACTTAAATGCAAGCTCAGGTTGGAGGTCGTCGGAGATCGCTTCACACTATCGATTATCAAGTTACCGAATGGATATCTTCATTTACAAATATCCTAGTTTATGGCATGTATAGGGACTTAATATTTAGTAAGTGTCAATTATGATATGTTCAATGAATTGTGTGTAAATACTTGTTAGTGAATAGTTAATGGAATGGCTAATCATACAAATGTTTAATGATATGTATGCTTGAATAATAATTATCACAAGGAAACCATGAAAAAGGTGAAAATAGTTTAAAAACAGATTTGAACAGCAGAAATGATGTGACTTTGAAAAATCACTAAAAATAGTAGAAATGGAATTCAAAGGTGAATAAGGCATAAATTAAATCTTAATGAGTCTATTTTCATGTAGAAGAAGCAGAGTAAGCAAAAGAGTTGTATTTTATTATTTATTTGCACTTGTGTGAGACTGCTCTAGATTGACTCTGTGATCCCTTATTATGAATTTAAAAATTCACCATAAATTGTACATAAATAATTAGGAGTTATAGTTTATATTCCTAGATTCCTTATTGAGTCTAGTTTCTAATGAAATAAACAGCATGCCTATTTGAATTTTTTACAAAGAGAAAATTAATTCGTAGTGAATAGAGGTCAGAGTAGTCAAACTGTGTAACAGGGGAGAATTTAACTAATAAACTGTACTAATTGACTAGACCAAAAATTCTAGAAAAAAATATTAGTAAATAGATATATGAGTCTAGATTCAAGAAAAATTTACGGATCTTGATTTTGAGTTTCGTAACTCAAGATATGATTTTTTTTGTAATCATGATACAGTTGGACAGTTTTCTAAGGAATAGGGAAATAATTCATTTTGGTTTGTTTAAGTAATCGGAAAAATTTTATTGATCCCGGTTTAGTCCCGAACCGTTTCAATATCATGGTTTAGGGTCTCGATGAACCTTTTTAGGGATATATTGAACGAATGAAAATAAATAAATTTTAAAAGCAAATTTTTATGCCCGTTTGAGTAAGTTAAGTCCGGTAACACCTCGTGCTCGACTCCGATGACGGTCTCGGGTAAGGGGTGTTACAAGAAGAACTCAGGATACGTTCCTAATATATGGAGGTGAGGAAGAGTTAAGTGTAAAAGGCTACACTAACGTTAGCTTCCAAACCGACAAGGATGATTCTTGATCGCAATCAAGTTTTGTGTTTTGCCTTAATGGTGGTGCTGTGAGCTGGAAGAGTTCAAAGCAAAATACAGTAGCCGATTCTACAACAGAGGCCGAGTATATTGCAGCTAGTGAGGCAGCAAAAGAAGCGGTTTGGATGAATAAGTTCATTACTGAACTAGGGGTTGTGCCTAGCATATCAGATGCTATAGAACTCCGATGTGATAACAATGGAGCCATTGCACAAGCTAAAGAACCCAAATCTCACCGGCGATCTAAACATATACTTAGGCGCTACCATCTTATTCGAGAGATTATCGATCGAGGGGATATAGAGATATGCAGAGTACCTACAGATGATAACATTGCTGATCCCGTGACCAAGCCTCTGACACAGCAGAAGCATGATCGTCACACTAAGTCACTTGGTATTAGATATATGAGTGATTGGTCTTAGTGCTAGTGGGAGATTGTAAGAGTATGCCCAAAGATCAATCACGAGATGGTTATAATAACATACTTGATTTATCATGTTTATTAATATAAGGTTTTGCCATTATTATTTCAGTTCTTTTCTGTGTACATAAATAAACTGTTTTATAATAATGTCCTGAGAATAATATGATTATTCTTAAAAGATCCTTAGTCAAGTATTATTGTTGGCTAGGACAATAATAATGCATTAAGACTAACATGTAGTTGATTGATGATAAAGAGTTGTCATTGATATGGAGTGTCAGAATCAATGCATGAATATGTTTGTTAGAGAACAACATATTGGACTGGCCCGCTATGAGTATGTTTCTTGGATTATTATGTAATTGTCATAATATTACTCATAGTGATTAATATGTATATGATCCTCATACTTGAGATCATCATCATCCCAACATCTTGAGTTGTATATTTTGATATAGTCAAACGAACACCGTAACTGGTTGTTCTATAAAGACTGATGTTGGATATACCACAATCTATGTAGAGGGATATGGTTGATCAATATAGGATAAGTCCCTCCTACATAATGGGAGTAATATCTTAGGCCACTTGATTGAGTGAGACTTGAAATGCATGGCCATGCTCAAATAAGTTGATATGAGATGTCATACTTATTTGTGTATCATAGTCTACTCAAGGTATCAAGAAACATGGGATGGACTATGCAAGTGTGACTATTCCATGACTTGTGTCCATTCCAAAGATATAGGACTTAAGGATTAATGCATGAAAGGTTAATCACAAAAGGTTATGTCGAATCATGACTTCTTGTAACTTAGGTAGCAATGATGCATTGCTAGATGCCACTCATTGTTTGTAACATTAGAATCGTTCTAATATTACTGCTACGTTACAAGAACCTATAGGGTCACACCCTATGGTTGAAATGAACGGAGTAAAACATAGTTGGTATTGTATTTTGATTGTCACATGAATTAAATTAATTATAGAATTAATTTAATTGGGCAATCAAATTGTTGAACATACTATACGTACAAGGATGTTGTACACATAATCAGAACATAATTTCATTAGTATATGAATTTGGTTCATATATAAGTTTCAATAAATATAGTTTACCGAAATCTTTATTATGGTTATTGTAATTATAATTTTCGGTTAAACAATATTATATTTATTTTAATAATGATTATTATGTTCGGTTTAATTTAAAATGAATAAAAATTTATTATAAAGATATACCAATTAAAAGGGTGTTATATATGGCAAGGGTAAAAACCCTAAAGATAGTATATATAAATAAGCCCGAAACTATGCTAAAGGGACTAGCAGCCGTCAAGCATAATAATCACTGAAAATAGTTTTCTGGTATTTTTTACCGTTCATTTTCAATCGGGTAGACTACGTAAAGGCCGACATCGGAAAAGGTTGCGGCTTGGTTCGATAGTGATTCAGGATTCCCGTTGCCTAGGCGTTGCTGTCTACTCAGATTGAAGTTTCGGTAATTTCGAAACCTTTTATCACACCGATTCGTTCCTTACACATGGATCCATGGTTTGGATCACCGGAACATTTTGTTTATTTTATTTTTCCGCTGCGCCTTGGAGGCACCGGCGTTCCAACAAAATAGTCATAGTAGTGTAATTGGGCCCAAGACCCAGTATGCGGCCCAAGTGGGCCCACACGCTCGTGTGGCCCATCTGGCCCAGAATTAACCATGGTCATGCAACTACGCAGTCTAGTCCAATATTTACCACAAAACGTAAACTTTTATCCCTGTGCGACCCACAAGCCCATTAGGCCCACACAACCCATTCTAGCCCAAAACGGCCTAAGCCCATGAGAACGCTCATGGTGGCCTCTACAGTCTTACACCCATGTTCGTGGGCTCGGTTCCACCACACGAGCGTTCGCACACCCATGTGACCTTAAAGCCCAATCCTCCGGCTTTTTGGCTCTTCGGCTTTTCGACTTTCAACTTTTCAGCTTTTCTCGATCTACAGTTAAACAGTGTGTGCGTGCACACTCTTTTGGCTTTTCAGCCGATCAAAAGTTACAGGGCATTGATACACACCTACTTACGAACATCAGCGAAAACCCTTGAGCACCAACCTACGTTCATTCAAACATTCAATCAGTCCTTCCACTATTAGTGTTCACGAACACTAAATTCCCAATATCAATACCACAAGATCCATAAACTTATTTGTTATAACCCTTTTAATCTAAATTAGTAATAAAACTTGCCTTGGTTGATAAAGGTGCCTTAGCCCACTAGCAACGCTGATAACGGTAAACTACAGTCTCATCGTCGAAAATCTACGTTACAATCGGATTGTTTAATCACATAGTTTAAATCCATGAGTATACTTATTGCAACCACAAACCCTTAGACTTGATTACTTGGACCGATTAAACGACTTACCGAATATAGACAAAGAGTGAGTAGCGGCAGAGATTGACCCACATAAATGCACCCTCAAATCAAAGCATAAGGTGGTGCTCCAATCCCTGTGATGGAACGTATGGTTACCCCAGAAATGAAAAGAGAACCAAAAGGCCAGGAGAAGAAATAGGAAGAAAGCATTCACCAAAAGAAGGCCACTTGAGAGAGATCAAAAACACTTACACACAATCGAAACAATAGAGATGAACAGGCGTAATAGAATACTTGGCCGATTGCCAGAAAATAATTATCAAACCCGAAACCTAAAGAAAGAAGAATAAGGGAGAGGAAAGAGGTAATATTCAGCCACTATGAAGAAAAATAAAGAAAATAAGACGAGAGGAGAAAAGAAGGTAAATGGAGAGAGAGGAAAGAAAGATGAATTTGGCTAGCATTATGAGAGGAGAAGAGCAGAGGTTCGACTAAAAGAAGAAATGAGATTGAAAAGGGAAAGGCAAAGTTCGGCCTAAAGAAAGGAAATAAAAAGAATGCCCAAAAGCAATTCGGTCACACGGGTAGAGAAAGAAATCATAAGAGAAGAGACGAAAAGGAAAATTCAGCACATAGGTAAAAGTCGAAACTAGTTGTTAACAAAACCAAAACTTGAATTGCACACAGAACAATACCCCAAAATCGAAAGTGCCCATAAATCTCCCCCTAGCCGATTTTTCCCTCTCAACAGTCCAAATTCAGCACAAATTTCCTCTAAATCAATTTCCCTTAACTTCCACCAAATATCCCTCCTCAATAACTCACCAACCGCCTATCCAAATCCCGTTTTTCCTCCTTGAATTCCTCAAAGACTCATTCAAATTCCAACCTGTAGAGTTTCAGTCAATTTCTGTTTCTCACATGGTAGGAATAGCAAAATAAATACCTTTTTGAGTAAGGCGTGACTCAAACATAAGCCCCATTGGAACCACTGACACGCCACTTACCACTCAACCACAGGCTCCTTTTGTATCCTATATTTTATTCGCAACAATTTAAAAGCCTACAAGCCAAAGTCAGAGTTCACTTAAATAAGTAAACAAAAATTCTGCACACGCCAAGACTTGAACCTCAAACCTTACGGTTACATATCATGCCTCCTTGCCACTAGCCCACAAGCTCTCTTTGTGTCATGTTTTCGCCATAATAATTTATAAGGTCAACATGCTAAAGGCCAGGTTTACTTAAGAGGAAAATCTAAAATTTTCCTAAGCCTAGATTTGATCCCAGGACTTCTCCAACACTTCACAGGACCCTTAACCATTGAAGCAGACATACATTGGTGTTATTTTCTTGCACAATTAAATACTTATGTGTCATCTCCCAACTATTCCCTTGCTCAAGGCACAATACTTCTAGGCCCAAATTCGGGGAGTTACAGATTACCTCCTCATTTTTGTTGGTCTTAGAGTAACCCTCTTGGTTGCGCAATCTAATCTGACCCAATACTCAACGAGCCAATCCATTCCCAAAATTAAATCAAATTCAGTAAAGGGTAATTCCATTAAGTCGAGTGGAAACAACATATCTTGAAGCTTTAAAGGTACTCGTTGATATACTCTATCGACTCGAATTGACTGCACCAGTGTGTTAATCACAGAAAATTCTCTAATGGTATTCTCAGCAGACAGGCCCAAAGATGCAAAAAACAACACTAGCTATGTACGAGTGTGTAGAACCAATGTCAATAAGAGCATAATACGGAACAGGGTGAATAAAGAAGGTACTTGTAATGACATCAGCATCATCGCTCTCCTCATGACATCTAGCCGCATAAACCAATGTCGGCTGACAAGCCTCAGCCGGATCAACACCTCTAGCCGGTGTGTAACATCCCGAATTAGGGCTTAGTCAGAATAGTAGTTTCAAGACCAAAAATTTGAAGTAGAAATAATTATTTTATGATTATTATAAGACCTATGATATGTTTTTATGTTTGTGTGAAAATTTCATGAAGAAATTTTATGTGAAAAGTGTCTAACTTTATTTAGGGACCAAATTGAATAAGTTGTAAAAGTTGAGTTCTAGAAGCTTTAAGAATGAAATTGAATTGGATTATTAATTAGAGGTCCTTAAATAGCAATTTGACCAAATTTTAAAATTTTGGACAAAAAAGGACATGAGTGGTAAAAATGTGAAAGAAAGGTAAAAAGGGCATTTTGGTCATTTGGCCATTTAGTGAACTAAAAGGCAAAATAAAAGCCAAAGTGTTCATCTTTTCTTCTACCTTGGCTGAAACGTGCATGAAAACCATGGCTAGGGTTTTGTTCAAGCTTTCAAGCTTCATAGTAAGTCTGTCTTTGCCCCGTTTTTAATGTTCTTTACATTATTAAAATCCTTGCAACATAATCTACCTATTTCTACCATTTATTTGAGATATGATGAAGGTTTAGGTTTTGACCCATGTTAGAAATTTGTGCATTTTGATGAATTATGATAGATTATGCATGTTTATGGTTAGAGAAATGATTTTTACTAAGTGATTTTCAATGAAAACGTCCAAAAGGACCAATTTGTAAAAGTTATAAAATTAGTCATAAGTGTGTGATTTAATGGGAAATGTGGACTACTATAGTTATGAAAACGGTCTAGCTAGGTCCAAAATACAAGGAAATTAAATAAAAATAATTTTACGAGCCTAGGGGCAAAAGTGTAATTTTGACCAACTTTAGGGGCAAAAATGTAAAATTTTCAAAGTGTGATTTTTGGACTAATTTGAATAATGTGAATGTTAAATAAGTGTTCTTTGATATGTTAGATCAAGAAAAATGAAATTCGGGCTTAGATCGGGGAAGAACGAGATTATAGCCTAAGTCGAGAGAATTATCGCATTTGCATTCGAGGTAAGTTGGTGTGATAATAATGCAATGATATTGTTGATTATGCTTGAAACCTAAATTGATACGTCAATTTGACTACGTTGGATTAAATATTTGTGATGATATGTACGTGATATTGTCGTACTTCAAGAAAGTCATATTGTATGCTATGCATATGAAATAATTTAGAATATGTTTATGATACTTGATGACGTTGTAATGAATTGAAGTTTTGTGCTAGAAAGTGCTTATCATGATTAATATCATTATGTGAAAACATGAGCTTAGTTACCATTATAAGATATGTGATAATTAAATGTATGTTGACTAAGCTTCTACAAGTAAGAAAATCCCAATTGAATTTTTAGAATAAGAAGACCATGTCTGGGACATGGCATTGGTATCGACATGTAATCTTGTGTAAGACCATGTTTGGGACATGGTGTCGGCACTGAGACGAGATTTTAGATTCCCTATAAGACCATGTTTGAGACATGACGTTGGCATCTAAAAGTGATCCCGTGTAAGACAATGTCTGGGACATGGCATCAGCATCAATTTACGATCTCGTATAAGACCATGTCTGGGAAATGGTACCGGTATCGAGATGAGATCCCATGTAAGACCATGTCTGGGACATGGTGTTAGCATTGATGTGAGGTCCCATGTAAGACCATATCTAGGATATGGCATTGGCACCGATTTATGATCCCATGTAAGACCAGATCTGGGATATAGCATTGGCATCTTATAATGTGAATGACATTTCTAAGTATCCTTCAGTATTCTAAGTGATTCAACGAGAAAAGAATTAAACTTGATGTTAAAGATGAGAAAGACTAAAGTTATGTGATGAGTGATTTAGGTACACATGAGAAATTACGAGAAATGAGCCCTGCATAATATAAATTGTCGGTAAGAAAGAGCATGAGTAAGTTATACATATGAGGATGACCTTGTGAATATAGGTCTATATCTATGATGTATGAGAATGTGAAAATTTTGATTGATAATATGTATGTTTAGAAAGAAGTTAAAACAATGAAATCATAAAAGAGTGAAATTAGCTGTCAAATAGTATTGGACAGCAGCAGTTATGTGACTTTGAAAAATCACCAAAAATTATGTGATTTGAATTAAAGGTTGAATGGGATATTAAATGAAATTTTATTGAGTCTATTTTCACATAAAAGAAACTTTGTAAGCAAATCAACTTTATATTATGAGGTATTTAAAGTTTTATGAGATAGGGTCAGAATGATTTTGGAATCCACTATTCTGATTTGGAAAAATTTTACAAAAATACTTATGGGTTGTAATTTATACGCTTAAAATCTTTTATGAGTCTATTTTCTATAGAAACAAACTATAACCTTATCCGAATCCCGTATGATAAGATAATAAAATTTTAGTGAAGAGGGTCAGAACTGCTAGATAGCGAAACAAGGGAGACTTTAAAGAATAAATTGTACTTATTGGAAAAACGAAAAATTATAAAAATTTTATGGCAAGAAGATATGTGAGTTTAGTTTCAGGAAAAATTTATGGAACTTAATTTGGAGTTCCGTAGCTTAAGATATAATTAATTTAGTGACTGTGACTTAGGAAAATAGCCTAAAATGAACATGAGTAAAAAGTGGAATCATGTGAAACATTGATTGTATTATCTTAAGAATACATTGTGAGGATTGGAAAAATCATGTTAATTAATTGCTTATTATTATATGCAAACTTGCTAAGCTATAAAGCTTACTCCCTCATTTCCATTTCTCTTAATGTTGTCAGGTTAGCTCGGGGTTGGAGATCATTGGAGGCAGTGTCACACTATCAAATTGTCGATTTAAAGTAATGATAAATTTTAAGTGCGTATGAGTGAGTGGCATGTATAGAGGCTTAGTTATTAGTGATATGTAGTCTTGTGAATTAGCCAAATTTATTGGTTTACATTACTTAATTGTGTAGGGCCATGAGATGTGGCTCATTTTGGCTATGATTACGTAAAACTATTTATGAGTACAAGTGCTAAGAATCTTATGTGATGTGATCATGTCTGTTGCCATGAATGGTTAGTGATACATTATATGTGTTTGATGATTAAATAGAGAATAATTGAGGGTATGATATGTGTTTATGAAACGTAAAAGAGGGTAAAGAATTAAGGGCAACATAAAGGGGCTTGGAAAATAGCCTAAGTGTTGGCCACACAGGCAGAGGCACAGCCATGTGTCTTAGTCGTATGGGAGACACGACCTAGCACACGGGCGTGTGACTTAGGCATGTGCCCCTAAATGTTAGATGACGTCATAAACAAAGAGTTACACGGGTAGAGGACATGGGCGTGTCCTGAGCCGCACGGGCGTGTGAGACCACACGACCTGCCCACACTGGTGTGTGACTCCCTAAAATATGGAAATTTTATTAGTGTCTCAAAAAGTTTCAAAAGTTCTCAGTTTAGTCTTGAACCATTACTGGTGTATGTTTGGGGCCTCGTAGGCCCATATAAGAGACGTTGAGATGGAAATTGAAAAGTTTTAAATTTGAACGAAAATTCATGACTCGATTTTGTATGTTCATGTGTGTTTAAGCCCAGTAATGCCTCGTACCCTGTTTCGACATGGAATACGGGTAAGGAGTGTTACACGGTGCCCTATGACCTCTCTTAGATCCACTACCACCCCTACCATTACCATGGCCACGGAATGGTTGATAAACCTCTTTCGGAGATCAAACAGGATTAAGAGCCGGAGCTTATGCCGTAGATGGCATTGAATCTAATCAACAGGGGCAATCCCTAACTCAATGTTCCATCGAATCATAATGGAGACACTCTCCCAATTTCCTCTAGCACTCGCCCGAATGGCGTTCCTGTAATCACTACAGGGTTGAATCTTAGTTACTGCTGCTGATGCCTCAACCCTCGGTGGCCTCTCAAAGCTCGCTCGCTTTTTAGGGCGCTGAACAGAACCAAAGGGACCCGAATCCCTCTTACCTTTATTCTGATTCTTCCCACGGTCGCGTCGTTTACGCTCCATGTGCTTCACCTCTTCCACTATTTTCATTTTATCCACTAGAACTGCAAACACTCGCTCCTTCTGAGGAGCAATCAGAACTCGCAGGTCATATCTCAGTCATTCTTCAAAGCGCACACATTTATCATAGTCAGACGCTACCAGAGTTTGTGCATACCTACTCAGTTGTAAAAATTTAGCCTTATCCTCAGCCACCGACCTATCACCCTGAACTAGGCTCATGAACTCATGTCGACGAGCCTCGACATAACTTGCCCCCACATGCTTACACTGGAAGGCATTCTTAAAGTAGCGCCAGTTCACCTATCTAGGCTGAGCACCTTTCTCAACAGTTAGCCACCACTGATAGGCTTCAACTCGTAAAGAGATATAACACCTCTTAGTTTTTGAGCAGAAGTGCAATCGAGATTTTTCATGATACACTCAATAGCTTCGAGCCAATATTTAGCAACAATAGGAACGACTCCAGTGACACCCCCTAAACAGTTCCACACCATTCGACCGAATTCATTCAGTAACTGACCCTCAGCCTTCCAATCTCAAATGGGTTCCAACGACCCATGGCTTGGGACAATGCGTCATCTTTAGCTATAGGAGTCTGAGACTTCATCTCAGCAGTGGGAGTACCAACTATCTTGCTAGTCTCCAAATTGGGCATGCTGCCCATAAATGATGACTTTGCCCGAGCTCGTCCTCCTTGGCGTCCTCGACGCCCCCTCATACCATATCCATAATTACCACATGAACTCATTGTAGCAATCTAAATATAATGGCAGAATATACAGATCAGTTTAGACATCCAGTAAATCAATTTCACCAGTTCACATCAAACGTTTCAGTTAAGAATCATAATCTTTATAACAATATAACAATGAGAATTGTACTTACAGGATCAATGTCAGAAGCTTGGTTACTTACTACAGTTTCAATGTCTCTATATTAGTTCAATTACTAATAATTACTAGCTACTTTTCTCATGTAATAAGAGTCCAAACACAGTCCGAGTGTTGATAAACCTGGCTCTGATACCACTAAATGTAACACCCTAACCCCGACCTAGACGTCTAGACCAAGTTCGAAGAGTTACAGTAACCGTACTAATATTTCATAAGTTCATAAAACGGTCAAATTAAAACATATATATCTAGACATCCACCATAACAATTTTAATACTTAAACATCACAAACTCATAACATAATATAACACAATCTCTAGTATAAGCTTAATATGACAGTAAAAGTTTGATTGAGCTACCGCGACGTCAACCCCGTTCAGTTCTACAGATCACCTGAAAACCAGAACATAACGTAATGAGTTGTGAACTCAATGCGTAACAGAAATTAAATTATTCAGCTTCCATGCAATCATGAAGTGATCTTATTCGAATTCAGTTCAGTTTGAAATATTCACAGTTTTAATTCAGAGCAGATAACTTTGTATGAACATAAGCAGTTTCATCAACACACATACCCACATGGCAGATCAGATTCAGAAATAGATATTCCTAATTCCCATCCACTACACACCATCTCTGACCAACCCAACACACCATTAAGGACATTCAATGTCCATCCATCCCTACACATCGCAATGTGTCTGTTTGATAAGCTTACGAGATCGCATCTTAGATGCTGAGTCATAATGCATTAAACATTAGAATCAAATTCAATTAGAAAGTGGTTTAACCACCGTTTCAGAACAGAGTACTTCCTTCTTCGCAAGCTTCCAACCCAAACATATGCAGAATACAGACATTCACGATACATTCACATATATATCAGTCAAGTATCAAAGACACAATATCAAAAGTTTCTCATTATCTCTAATGTCATATCATTCAAGTCACAAACAGTCATTACCAGTCACAAGCTACGAATACGATCTTAAAAGCGTGTTTCTAAACTCTAATTAATTGCTACATGGCCTGGACATACAGTCATGTCCTTGCTTGTGTAGTTCACACGGCCTAATACATGCCCGTGCCGTATACCCGTGTGCTATTAATCCATAAATAGTGAGTTGTACGGCTTGGACACACGATCTTGTCCTTACCTATATGACTCACACGGCCTAAGCACATGCTCGTTTACTGGCCCGTATGGTCCTTAAACTACAAACAGTGAGTTACACAGCTTAGACACACACCTGTGTCCCATACCCGTATAAACCCTGCACTATTTTGGCCACACATTACCTGGGCACACACTCGTGTGCCCGCCCGTATGGCTCCAAGTCAATAAACAGTGAGTTACACGCCCGATCGCACGGTCTACCACATGCCCGTGTGTCTCACATGGCTTGGCCACATGCCTGTGTGCCTGGCTGTGTGGCGTCGACAACCACCATTTTTGGCAAACAGAACTTGCAAAAACTCAAGAATTCCGTTATGCACCTGTTGGAATTTCGAAGTAACGACAATGCAAAGGTCCTCAAAGTCTAACACAACCATTTAGTCACACAATTCAGCCATTTAATCAACAGAAGTACTCGATTACACACTTAACAACCATGTCAAAAATTCAACACAAAACTTTCATACATTCCAAACTTGCTGAAACTTCAGCAATAATCACAGGGATTGATTTGTAGGTATTCCAAGTTGATAATAGCCTTGCCTATTACGTAAAAACATACTCATTCAAAAGAAATTTCTTGAAACCCACAACATCCAACACAATTCACAACACGATGGAAAATGCAAAATTATTCACCTACACAGACTCTTACCGACGGCCTTTAATCTAATGACTAACAATAGAACTCCTGTTAGTCGTGTGTTCCCTTACGACTTTCGATTAACGACAGACTAAATCAGAACCAGAAGACTGCAAAAACCAAAAGAATAAAATTGAAATAAAAAAGATAATGGGAGGAGGAGAACTAACGTTTAAACTAATCTCCTAACCTCCACTTAGATTTTTCGACATTTAGCAAAAATATTTCTAGTGCGTACGGTGAGATTCAAACTCAAAACCAAATAGAATATAGACAGATGCTTAACCAGTAAAAAAGCAGGCTCATTCTTATCACAATATCACCTCGAATCAAATCTAAATAGGTAGTGCTTGCTTATGGGTTGTTTTAAAAACAATAAACTTTTGATAATGCAACGCGAACCCCAGACCTTAAACACAATGGTAGATCACAGAACCAGAGATACAGAAATTAATTACTGCAAATTTTCCCAGTTAAATTTTAAAATTTTGGGGCGTTACAAAATTATTTAAATATCATATAAATTAACTAATTTTTAACTTTCCACTATCATATCCAAAAAAGACATTTTAACCTTCAACCACAACTTTTGGTGGCAATGGAGAATACTAAAATTAATAAACTACACTTTTTCACAACACTTTTCTATCACACTTTTTAAAAACACTTCTGAAAAAGAATTTTCAATTGTAATAAAAATGAAGAACTAGTCCTAAGCCAACTTGTACCTTTTTTTGGGTACTTGACTAACAAGATTAAAATACGCTAAAGTGGCACTGACTACCAATAACATAGTGACATGAAGCAGTCTCACATTTTGGTACATGGTAAAAATAAAAATATTTAGAATTTATAAAATAATTATAATTTTTTACATAGAGAATGAACCTAGACATATGGTTGTCTAGGATCATTTGAATAGGGACAACTTTTTGTCTAGGTTCATTCTAGACATACTTTTTTAGTATTTTTATATATTTTTAATTTTTTTATAGCATACCATATTTTTATGTTATTACTATTTTGAAATTTATAATATACAAAATCTGAAAAATAAAAATTTATAAATTTATAAAAATATTAAAATTATTATTTGACGTAGAAGGAACCTGGACAATTGGTTGTCCAAATACATTTGAATCAGACAGCCATTTATTTAGATTCATTCCAAACATGTTTTTGAGTCATTTTATATATTTTATTTTTAAAATATTATATTTTAATTTTTTATTATAGAATTAAAAATATATAAAATATTAGACTTTGTAAAATATATTTATCCGAATATATAAAATATATAAGATGTAAAATGTATAAAAACATATGACTTTATAAAATATCAAATTTTATGTATTTTTAATGAATAACAATATAAAAATATGATGATTTATGAGAAATTAAAGATATATAAAATTATTAACAAAACATGTCTGGAATACATCTAGACAAATAATAATATAAATTATTTTTGCCACATGTCACCATGCTATTGACCGTCAATGTTACGTCAATATATTTTAACGGTGTTAGTCAAGTACCTAAAGAAGTCAAGTACCTAAAGAAGTACTAAGTGGCTTACGATTTTCAATTTTAAGTACCACATAGGTCCAAAAAAAGTTTAGGTACTAAGTTGTCAAGCTTAGGAACCTTTGTATATATTAATTCTTGCATTAATTTGGAGTTTCCTTTGTTTCACAAAATAATATGCTCAAATTTTATTTTTCATTGAGGTTGAAATTATTTTAACTGTTAATAGCAAGAATGATTCAAATGAGGCTGCATGCTTAAAGCATAGTTTGGTTTTTACAAAGCCCTCAATCCTACAAAAAAATATAATCTAATTAAAGGAAATTTGTGTTAAAAAACTATGCATTGAGCTCTACTTAACGAATTAATATTTAATACTTAAAAAAATTATAAAAACTCAAAATAAAAAAATTAATTACTTTAAATTAATAAAATAAATTAAAATAAAAGTAATTGAATATTTAAAATACAAAAAAAGTACATGTGATCTGTCACATGTAAGTCATACATTAATTATTTTTGCTACTTCATAAAAAAATATTGTTAGTATATTGGTGTAATTTGTATAACGTTTAGCAAGTTCAGGTATCTAATTGGATCAAAACAAAATATTAGGTACCAAATTAAAAAAAAAAAAAGTGTCAATTTCAAGTATCAAATGTTATATTAAGGCTTAAATTCATTTAAAACTAGAATTATATTATAAGTATTAAAATAATATTTATATAAAATTATATATAAGTAATATATTAATATTGTAATTTAAGACTACTATATATTTTAATAATTATTATTTTTGTAATGCCCCGAAATTGGGGTTAGAATTATTCAGGTTAGTTGGTTGAATCAGTGGTTTGGTGGAACTGTTAAGTTTATTTTCGCTTTAAGAGAAAAATGAGTATGTTGGTTCAGTAGCTAACTCTTTGGTAGCTTATCTTTGGTCTCAGGTTTGAGTCTACGTGTATGCAATGTGAGAATTTTTTTTTTGTATTTTTGGTAGTTAAATTTTGAAAAGGGTTTTCACAAGTTGAATATTGATTATTTTGTTTTGAAATCTATTTTAATAGTAATAATAAATAAATTTGATTGGTTTTGTTAGATATTAACTAAATTATTAATTCCTTACTTTTATTTATTTGTTAGTTAAGTTTTAAATTAAAAATAAATATATATATATATATCCCAAAATTTGTTTTCACGTTTTTCCAACTTACTTTCTCTCATTTTCACGATAGTTTTAGTGTTATTCTGTCAATTTCAGATTTTTGGAATCTTTCTTGTTTTTGCATCCATTTTTTTTATCCCATTTGTAATTTTTTTTTTTTTTTGGTTTTCTTCCTTTATTTTCTTTATTGATTTACTTGCCCTTTTGGTAGTTATGTCGTCTCTTCGGCTTTCAGTAGTTCTTCGATTTATTCGTTTATCATAGTGTTGGAACAATTTAGAGTAAGTATAGTCTCTTTTGTGATTTAAATTCTTTGATTTGATTTCTTTGTTGGTTTAAGTTTGGAATTACTAAAGATATTGTGCGTTTTCAAAATTGAGTTTCAAATTGGTTGAGTTCAGTCGAATCGATTGGTTTCTGGTGTTAAAATCACGTTCTAAGGTGTGTTTCTGAAACTAAATTATTTAGAGATTGAATCGATGTCAAATTTCACCATTTTCAGCTAGTTTTTGTGTGGTTTTGAGGCCACACGGGCAATCACATGAGCATGTGACCATATTTTTGTAGTTTTTATTCTTTGTTTGTAAACTGACTCGTTTTCAACTTGGACTCGTCTGTGTATTTGTAATTATAGGATTAAATTTAACTGTTTGTTTAATTGTTAATGTAATGTGATAAATGGATTTGAGATGTTACCTAGTAATTGAATACAAGTATAACTGATTTTAAATTTGATCGACTGAATATTCGTTTTTCTGTTTCTTTATGTTTGTTTGCATGTAGTGTGCATTTTTTCATTTTTATCAAAATTTTGGGATTTAGTTATGGAGAGAAGGAAGTTTGATTTGACATGCAAAATTTTGTTATAACGGTAATACCGCAAAGTATATATACATATGTCAACTCATTTGCATATTATCATTTGAGTGGCTTAATTCCACTATCGTAGTCTGTAGGGTGGGTGGGCTTACCACAGCCTTTGTGGTGTGCAGGGTGGATAGGCCTATTATAGCCCAATTGTGGTGTGCAATGTGGTCGGAGTGATGTTTGGTTAGTTGGGTGGGATTTTGGTTCGTTGCATTCATTACATAACTAAGTGTATTTGTCTAAAGGAATGTTTGAATAATACAATTGTGTTCTGTTGTTAATATAAAAATTTTGTATACCGAATTACTAGTTTGAGATTTTTGTATGTTATTTGTATATGTATACTTTTCTAGAATATTCGTTGTGTTACTCCATCTTTTGCCATTTGCTTATGTTTCAGACTCACTGAGCTTGTGTAGCTCATCCTCTTAGTTTTTCTTCCTTTCAGGTAATTTCCGTGTTTTGAAGCTGAACTCAGCAACCAGAGGTCTCAGATTGATATGTTTTGAATTAATCTAATAAAGTATTTCTTCAATTTTTAATAATTGAACTGTTTTGGATTGTAAATATTTTATATGAACTGTGGTATAAATTTTATTTTGGACTCTTGTAAAGTATTATTTGGGCTGGACTTTAGAAGCTACAGATTTTATATTGAACCTAAATTTTGGACGTTCATGTGTGGTTTTTACGAAAATGGAAATAATATGAATTTTTGAGACTGTGATGCTTTAAACGCTCCAATTTTGAAATGTCAAATCTACGAATTTTGAATCACAATCAAACAATAGATTTTTAGCTACAATGATGTTTTCTTTAAATTTTGGAAGGCGATTCGTTGTATCAAAATGTATTCAAAATGATTTAAAAAAAATCCATTTTAAATTTTAACGACAATTAAAACCATTGTTTTATCATGTAAATTAAGTTTATATCATATTTTGATTATACATATCACTACAATAACACTTGTTGATAAATAAAATATTATTTATAATAAGAATAAAATTATTGTTTCTAATCTATTATTTACGTATTTTAGCCCCCAACTTATCTTTATTTAAAAAAAAAAAAGCAAACTAATGCTAGTATTTGCGCTTTATTTATAAAAATAATATTAAAAAATAATTAAATACAAAAGTGGGGTGGAAAATAAATAAATTACGAAAATAGGGTGTTTATTACAATAACTTTGAGTGCTGCTTGACAAATTAAAACCACAACTTTCAGCTTTTTTTTTTTTCGTATCAGACCTTTTTTTTATAAAAAAAAACATTAAAAGCTTGGAAGTGAGACATTAGCTATCGAAAAAAGTGAGGCATTAATTGTTAAAGGTTCGGATCACAACTTTAATCTTTTTTTTTCTATCAGACTTTTTTATATTTATTAATGTTGCTAATGTGTCAGACGGCACCATAAACTTTTTTCTTTCACCTTTTTTATTTTTTTTTGTCAGACCTATTTTTTTTTAAAAAATTATTAGTGCTATCAATATATCAGGCAACACCCAAAATTACTATAGCAAATATTTCATTTTTATAATTAATTTGTTCTCCACCCATTTTTGTATTTAATTAATTTATTTTTATAAAAAATCTCTATTATTTATAGTAAAAATATCATAATAACATATGTAGCCTAAATCCTCCACTAAATAATGAAAAAAAATCTAGTCAATATATATTAGATAAAAGTACAAAATAGTTCATTCATTAAAACTTTACTGTCAAAAACTTATTTTAATGTTTTATATATAAGCCGTTATAACAAAATCTACTCTTGATTTTTATACTTTTATGCTTGTACTTTTTTTCTATTTGGAACATATATACCTTCAAATTTTCATTTCTGCTGTAATATAATATTATCAAATAATTTAAAAACTATAAAAAATCATCAATAGTGTATTAGATTAATCATCTATAATCTATAACACAGGTTTACTGTATATATGGGGCCTTAAGCTTTTGACACTTTTTTTTTTGGGTCATGGCCTGTGGGACGATGGGGTTAGAGAAGAAAGTGGAAAGAAAGGAGAAAAGGGAGGGAAAAAAAGGAAAGAGAAAAAGAAAATTGTTTGAGTTATTTTTAAGGTTTAAATATGCCTAAAATATTTATATTCTAAGTTTAGAATTCAGTCTATATATTTTTATTTTTAGAAATTTATTTTTTTTACTTTTTAAATTTAAAATTCAAGTATAATATTAAAAAAAATGTTAAATTGATTGGTGTGACATTTTAAAATATAAAAAATACTCATTTGATAGTAATATAACTAAAAAAATGACATTAAAATGAACCTAGATTTAACAAAATAATCTTAACATTGGTAACCATTAGACCTGTATTTTGAAATCTGAAAAGTAAGAGATTAAATTCATAAAATAAAAATATAAAGATTAAATCTTAAATTTGGGAAGAGTACAGGGACACATGACATATAATAACCCATTTTTAAATATGTTTAGAATACTATATATTTATTGTTGTAAATATATATTTTATGCATTAATAATTTACAGTTTTTTGACATAATCATTTTATTTATATTGTGTTTGTTTTATTTTGTAATTGTTTATCTTATGTTGTCTTTAAATCATGCATTTATTATTTAATGTTTTGCTTAGTTTATTATCATGATTCAATTTAAAGGAGAAATATGCGTTAATGCTCTGAATTTTTAATTATTTTTTACATTATTTAAATAATTTATCTTAGTAATTGAAATTTAGAGAAAATATTTTATTATTTTAATTTAAATGTTTTTTTTTCTTAAATAGATTAGTCTACTCATTAAACCTTATGTCATTTTTTTTATATAAAAACCATACAAAATAATCACATTAATATAACAAAATCTAACAGAATCTCTAGAACGATTGCAGGCCCTCATTTTTGTCAAAAACCATCTTGGCAATGCAGTTAGCTTCTATGTTCTCTTCTTTAGGAATATATTTAAATTTTCATTGACCCATTTCCAACAAAAGCTGTTAAATACGTTTGATAAGTGCGGAGCAATATGTAATTGAGAATGATTCTTGAATGGCCTAAAGAACCTCCATACTATCCGTTCGAATCAACACTCTCTCACAACGCTTGGTTTGTAGTAATGTCAAGTTGTCTAGAATACTCCATAACTTAGCATTGTACTTTTCTTAATCTCAATTTATTTCATAGTTTGCATAAGGTTTAATTACAAAATTGACCCTCAAATTATATCACTTTTTTCATTTAGGTATTTAAAGTTTTATTTCGTTAAATATGGTATTTAAATTATCAATTTTATCTCATTTTACTTCAAAACGTACGATGTTCAATAAGAACATACTATATGGCATGATCTTATTGTTTGGTAATGTGTTCTAAGATAAAATGAGAAAAAAATAAATATCTAAGTAAAAATTGTAGTATAATTTAGAGGTGAGTTTAAATATAAATTATGTACCTAAAATATAAAACATAATTAAATACTTCATATTTAATTAAAATCTAGTTACATATAAAAGGAAGGATACAAAAGGGCACTGTAGAAGTTGTGCCCCCTAAAATTGACACATTAAAAGTTTGTTGTTAAGAAAATTACCAAATCTACAGTGGACATTGGGTGAAATTGCCTCCGCCTCCTTAATTTTGCCACATCTAGCAACATATTTTCTAACCAAAGAAGATATAATATTTCACACAAACCTACCCACGCATTATTAAGCCGTATATTCCACGTGCATGCTTTTCTGAAATGTATTGGTCCGTGACTGTCACGTGAAGTACCTGCATCTGAAACTGACTTTACTTTCCAGAGGTTACGGTGAAGAGGAGGTCTGATCTGAAAGAAAATGATGAGGTTGCAGTTTCTGGCCTTACATGTTTCCTTTTCTGATAGAACCAACTTAGCCACCGTTGGATCTCTCTTTTCCGAAACATTTTGGTTCTAATCGAACGGGTCAAAATCATTTAAATGAAAAACAAAGGGAACTTGCAAAAATAAGCTATGTTAGGGCATATCCCACACCGAAAAAGAGAAAGCTGCTGAACAGGAAACCAAAAAGAAAAAAAAAAGAAAAAAAGAGTTTTCCCTAGCTTCACAAAGCTAACTCCTCAAGCTGAACAAAGAAGCAGATGAAACCGACCCCTGGCGGCAGTAGCAGCTCTAGTGGCGGTGGCGCTGAAGGGAGTCGAGCTGGACTCGCCCGTTTCCGCTCAGCGCCAGCCACCTGGTTAGAAGCCCTTCTCGAGGAAGAAGAAGAGGACCCTTTGAAGCCTAGCCAGTGCTTGACTCAGCTACTAAGTGGAAATTCATCCTCAACACCAACCATTCGAAATTCATTGCTTTTTCCCAGCTCAGCCGATCCATCTGGGTTGTTTGAGCCTTCTGGTTTCCAGAGGCAAAACAGTTCTCCAGCTGATTTTCTTGGGAATAATCCGGCTGCTGCCTCTGATGCCTACTTCTCTAACTTTGGAGTTGCTGCAAATTATGACTATTTATCGCCAACTATGGATGTTTCTCCCTCGAGTAAGAGGGCTAGCGAGCTTGATACGCAATTCCCACCAACAAAGTTCCATTCTCAGTTGGTAAGACTAAGAGATAGCCATACTAATATTATATTTCAACATCCACAACTTGTTAGTTTTTCTATTATATGGATTTTGAATACTTCTGTTTTATGTTTTTGCCGTCTTTGAATTGCCTGTGAAAGGATAGATATTGATCGTCGTCTTATTATATTCTTTTTAGTCTTCTTTTAATGGTTTAGGCTTTACTATTTCTTTTCAAAGCTGACCAACTAATGGCCATACATTTCTAGCCAAAAAGGAAAGGATAAATTTACTCTTTTGAGCAAAAATATATATGGTTGAATCCCCAATTTTTTATTTTTTTTATTTTTTTACAATACCCTTTGTTTTCCTTCTATTTTTGGGTAGAAAGGAGAGCCAAGTGATCAGATTTCTGGTGGGATATCGAATCTTATAGATGTAGATATGGAGAAACTTTTGGAGGATTCGGTACCTTGCAGGGTCCGTGCGAAGCGAGGGTGTGCTACTCATCCTCGAAGTATTGCAGAAAGGGTAAGTGTATTCATTTGCTGATAATTAAGATGTAAAATGGTGTTTATGTTTAGTTCTAACTATCCATGACTATTTTTGTTAGGTTCGGAGAACACGGATTAGCGATCGCATTAGAAAGCTTCAGGAGCTTGTCCCCAACATGGATAAGGTAGGCTACATCTTGAGATCTATTTTAATCGGAAAATTCAAGTTCAGTATGTAGCTATCATTCTACAAAAGGACTTTCTAACCTATATTAATGTTTCATCCTAATTAAGTTTGATGCGAAATGTATTGATTTGTCTGACTGGCTACAAGAGACATAAATGAGATTGAAGAACAATTATATATCAATATAGATTAGATAATTTCAGTAGAATGGGCATTTGTAGCTTATAGTGACACTTAAAGCACTATTTCTCCATATCTAGTATATAGTTCCCAGTTTTATATGTTTAACTGGCTAAGTTTTTTATTAGAGAACTAGTTCAACTTGGAGGATGTTGATTATTTGCAGCCTTAGGTTTTAAGTGTGGGACTGGCCGCCGCAGTACTTGTCATGTTTGTAACCAGGATTTTATTACTATAAATTCGTAAATGAAGTAATTAATCATGGGGTGGCCATTATCCTATTTGTAGTGACAAATATCCTCTGTGTTTGTAAGAAAAGAGAAGGAATTTGTCAAAATTTCAGGGTCCTAAAGGTTCATGGAAACACATTAGAAAAGAGATGTAACTCTAGTTCCTTTGGTAATGGTTGCTTAATGTTCAACTGTGGGATGTGGTTGGTACTTGTATCTTCTGCTGATGGTTCTGATAGAGCTTGAGTGCCTATTAAAAGCAAAGAGATGTTTTTGATTCATGGTTATATATAAAAAGTTGCTTTTTTATCAATAGAAAGATTTATATCAACTCCATAATTGTAGGGGGAAAGAAGAGTTCTTTTGGTGGAGGAAAGGCATTTGAAAGATCTCTCTCTTAGATTGAAATAAAAAACTTGCGATATGGATTCATACTTTGTTATGCTCAGATCTTTAAGCGATTTAAGTTGATCAATGTTTTTCCCCCATTAGTGTTCCTGTTTATTATATAAGGCATAAGCCAAATGAAATTGGCATGCTTAGGGTGCAACGGAACTTTATATCCATAAGCTCTAATTTGAGTAAAACTGTAGTACTTCATATTTTCTTGGCTGTCCTATAAATTTATGTTCAGGTGAACATTATATCATGCATAATCTTCTAATGTTAAAGCAAGATATATTCATGTATTATTTTACTTTTTATGAAGTAGAAGGAATTTCTGTGGATTTCAGAGATGATGACATTTCCGTTCATACTACTTGGTGTAATGCCTCAATAGAAATTTTCTAGATTTATTGATGAGTTCACTATCTAGTAGTTACAAGGTTGAAGTTGATAAGTGTTAAAACTTAAATATGATAGTTACGTCTTTTCCTATTAGCTTAAGCTTTATTTGGTTTCCCAAATTTAACATAGTATCAGAGTTTCAAGTTTGAATCATAATAACCGCTTTCCTCCCTCAGTATTCTTCACCCAGTGTTTTATTGTTCATCAAGCTATTTGTTATTGTTCACTTTTCTTCTACGCTTGGGTTCATATGCCTGCAGTTTAATGTTGAAACTTAAATATAATAGTCGTGCCCTTTGCCATAAGCTTAAGTGTTTGTCTAAAATTGATCATTGAGCTTAACAAGAAGGATGAGGTTTTATAGTGTCGCAAGATGAGGCTCCTAAACACAAATTGGGACTAAGTGGATTAAGATTTTATGAGTTGTATACATTCTCAATTAACTCAGTTTGTCACAATTTGGACCATTTAATGATGGGCTAAAACAAGAGCAAATACAATAAAGCATTATAAGAAAAATGCAGAAGTCTAATATTAGAAATGTGTACCATGTCAATTGTTAGAGGATTCAAGATCATATCATTTTTTAAGTTGCTTTCATCTAGCTATGTATTAGCAAATGTCTTGAAAATTTTGTCACTTCATCTTAGCAGATTAAAAGGTATCCCTCAAAGGCTTTGAGACTATGATTTCTATTTCTAACAAGGTGAAGGCCATTGTGACAAGTTGTCTTCATTTTCCTTATCTTCTCTTTTCTTATTTAAGTAATGAGTGGGAAAATATTAGTTTGTTGTTATTAATCTTGACATAACATGGGAGCTTTCATAAAATGGCTTAGTGCAAATAACAATGCTAAGTGACTGCTAATTTAATTCTCTCTATTCGACTTGGATTTGTCTAAGATTTTTGCGTTAAATAAAATATCCCGCCTTAGGTAAAATGAGTTCACCAATACATGCCGTCTATCTCAAATCATCCGAACCTTGGAAATGAAAAATGATCTGATTTGTCTAAAATGTCAATGTTGAATATATCTTTCAAAGATTATTGAAAATTGTGTCTTACACTACTTAACTTTGTAATTTCTTTCTACTATCAGCAAACCAACACGGCGGACATGCTGGAAGAAGCGGTGGAGTATGTTAAATATCTTCAAAGGCAGATTCAGGTACTCCTCTATTAAATTTGTCTGAAAAAGTAATTATCCATTTGATTTCAAGGGATTACTGGATTTAAAGTTTTAGAAATACATGCAACTTCCCCCTGCCCGTTGTTAAATCGTAACAAAGTGAGAAAAGAGGCAACACTGTGTTATATGAGTGGTGCTGCAGTAAAAGAAGAAAAAAAAAAGATAGGGTACTGAGAAACCTGGATGTTCGCAGGAACTCACAGAGCATCAAAAGAGATGCAAATGCAAAGCTAAAGATTGATCGACTACCAAGAGCTTTTAGTGTAAACCGTCTCGCCTACAGTGATAAAGTTGGGTGGTAGGTCCACACTGTAATTACTAGATTTACCACCTACGATGTTGCATTCTTCAGCATGCAATACCTAGATGTGGCTGCTTCTGAAGCTAACTATAGACCTCATATCAGGACCTCTGCTTTGCTTTGCCTAGTACTGCTCCTGGAAGATCAATTGGTATAATTGTACTTGTACAATATTGACGTAGACTATAAATATTTTTTTATTAACTATATAGCTATAATATATATATATATATACCATTTTTAATTAAGATATTTGTTTCTCCATAATTCATATTGTATATCTAGATACTTGTATTCAATGGAATTCTCTATTTACATTTTTAAGAATCGGTGAGGATCTGTGTTCGAGGTTTCGGATATTTGTTGTTGACTTGTAAATGGCATGATACCAGGAAATGAAAATGCTTGCTTTGTATGGTGATTTTTTACAAATTCAGATGATAACAATGGCTGTCATTTTATTTTCGTCTTCGTATGTTTTTTTTTCCCTCCGAAAACCTAATCTCTAACACTTAAGTATTACACAAGTACGTGTTTAATATGGGTATCTTTGGAAGAAAATATATATATTTGAATATCCACATCGACCAAGAATAATTTAAGAGAAGTAAAAGTGGTGGTACATAGAACAGTAGAGGATCTAAACTCTTACTTTAATTATATGATAATTAGGGATCATACTTTATTGTAGAAATTCGACAACTTTGTTTAATTATATGATAATGAGAAATATTAGCTTTATGTAGAAATACGAAAACTTAGTTATAGCTTTGGTTATTTTGTTGGAGTACATGTTTGGATAACTTTATATTTGGTAAAGACTATATTTAGAGGTGTTTACTGATAGGGTTGGGATTAAGTTCTGGTCGAATTAATGTATGGTATTAATATTACACGTGCCTCTTTATGTTTGATCTGATTTAAAATATGGATCTTAAATTTTATCCCAATCATCTATTTGTATAAATGGTTAATTCAAGTATCTTTATCAATTTCAACTAATGATAGTAAAATATTATGCTATTTTTAATTTAATATTTAATGATATTAACACTTTAAACATGAAAAACCTAATATATATTTTTGTTAGTGCCAATTATAACTATCAATTACAAAATCAGTTGCAACTTAAGGAAAGTTGGTAGAATGTTATAACTTTACTTATTTGATTGACATATATTGTCTAAATTTATTTAAATTAGTAAGTGCTGGTTTCCAAAGATTGTTAGTAGCATATTAGTGAAAACTTTATGAGGAAGAATCAATCTAAGCATGGATCGGATTCAAATTAATGCAATCGAAGTCACTTAAATAAGATATGTGATCGAAGTTCCCTTACTTGAAGACCTTTTTAAGTGGCTATTTTAGAGGAATTAGTTATTGTGACTCACAAGCCTATTTTGTATTTATTTTAAATGGCTTGTTTAGGTTAGTACGAACTCGAGAGCACATTATTTGTTCAATTATAAATTATCTTTGGGTGCAAAATTTGTAAGTAAATTGAATTGACTCAATTAGTTTACATCTTAGTTTTCAAGGGGAGATATTAGAGGGAGAGTGATATAGTTTGATTTATAAGAGTGAGGTTACAATTGGTGAGTGAGTTAAACTTAAATCACAGTTTGTACTTGTTGTTGATAGCGGATTATTTTGACAAGGTCCTACGGATGTAGGAGGTTTTTAAATTGCGTGAATATCTTTTTTGTGTCCAACTATATTTCCCTACTAGTAGTTGCATCATCTAGTTGCAATTGAACAAATAATTAACACGCAAAAATCAATGAACTTTCAATTGGTATCCAAGCTAGACACTTGACAAACTAAGTGGAGATCTTGTCGTTGATGTTCAATTGAGATGGAAGGTGATGTGAGCAGAGCCACATCATGTTACGATGCAGTTCTACGATGTCGGGATTGACCCAAGCATGAGGGGCCCAAGTGTAAAATGAAACATCTCACGGGCCTGATTGATTATTGGGCCAACGTTTTTAAGGACTTTTTAATTTAATTAAGTTTTTTTTTATTTAATAAGTTTGCATATTTAATTATGAATTGCATTATGTGTTTACATATTTAATTATGACTTATATTATGTGTTCTGCATGTAATTAAGTCATGCATTAAAGCATCTCATATGTTCATAAAGTTTGTGTTTTAATTATGTCATGTATTAAGTAACTCCTATGTTAGTTAAGTTGCATCTTAAATTATGACATGCGTTTTGTAGCTCATTTGTTTATTTAGTTTGCATTTTTAAACCATGCATTTTAGCATATTATTTGTTAATTATGTTTAAGCATGAGTTAGTTTTATAAGTGTGTGAAGTGTGTTATTTATTTTAACTGTGACTTTTTAATGCATAAGTTATAGTGTGTTTATTTTCATGAATAAATATGTGTGCCTCTAGTTAATTGACAAGTTGAATAACAATGTGAAAAGTTTGCAATGTTTAATGTATCTTAAATAAATTAATTGTGTGCTCAATTGTTTGTCCTAGGAAAGTCCAAAAGGCTGGTCACATGTTTTAAAGCTACAATAAGGTTGTTCGTTTGCCAAGAAGAATCAAAAGTTGTCCCATTCAAATAGCTATTCAGTTTTGGCATAAAAGAGTGTGCATTCAGTCACTTAATTGTTGGTGCATAAAGGGAACATTTTTGGTGGAAAATGAAGCACTCAAAGCTCATTATGGTGGTTGCTCAAATGGTGACTATTCGTAGGACCAATGACTCTTCAAGTTCGGACAGTTTCAAGCATTCAAAAGTTCATTATGGTGGCTGTTCAAATGGACCAAGGAAGACTTTTCAAATCTGATCGATTTTTATGCCTTCAGAGCTCATTATTATGTCATTTTAAGAGGTCTTTGCACAAGTCTTTTAACATTCGATTTTAAGAGAGATATAGAGACACCAAACAACACATTAAGGGAACATTAAGTCATCAACAAGTGAAGAGACATGCCTTTTCAACTACACATGAATCAAGTGAAAATGCATGACTCATTGGCGGTATAACATGAGTTAAATTGAATTTAAATGGCTTGTATTAATAGCTAGTTAAATGCTAAATTTGAAAGGTCCTTTATAGGCATTTGAATAGTCATATTAGGCCTATAAATAACTTGTAAGAGGACACTGTTTTGGTTAGACTACTTTGAATATTATAAAAGTGATTTGTGAGATTTCTCTCTTGAGTTCTTAAGAACATACAAACTGAACTTATCAAGGCTTTTTGCTTATGGCGTTATTCTTTCTTTTATTATACCTTCGGTTCTTGTTTCTTTCATAAACAATGGGTCGGGGTCTGTTCAAATTTAGTTCTTGTTTCCAATTGTTTGTTGTATAAAAAACGGATCGCGTTCTATAGCGTTGGTTCTTTTCTCGTACAAGTTATTGAATCAATTATTCTTATCTTATTTTCTTTTGTAACAAGTACCTGTTTAGAAATGGTCAGGTAATTGAATGACTTGTAATTTCTAAATCGATTACGAGCTCACATCAGAAGGTGTTTAGATTTTTTTCCTTAGTGCAATGATTTTGTCATTTTACTTGAAATTTTTGAAATAAATAAAATCTATATAATTAATTTATTATATTTTTGTATGATTGTATTAAATGATTTTTACAAGAAAAACAAAAAGAATGAGCAAATATTCACTCATTGATTACCTAAGGGTTTTATTAATATTAAGTTGTTTCATATGGAAGGATTATGATATGGAAGACAACTTATATTAATAGGTAATCTAAAATTGTACATTGTCTATTCGAATCAAAATGAACAATTGGTTCATAGGGACTATTATGTTTTTTGTAACTCCAATTAGTACATACCTTATCTTGGGTATCATAGTTGTTGACTTCTAAAGATAGGCACATAGGTGATATTGTCTAGATTGACAATACATTGGACTGAACCCAAATAGAATTTGTCCTGAATTTGTTTATGGATTTATTCACTTGTAACATTCATGATATAGCTTACTTCAACCCTGAGTAAGTGACTAACTTTTTGTACCTATATAACACCCCAAACGCGGTCTGGATGTTATGGTCGAATCTGGAGTGATTACATAAACTGAATTGAAATTTGACTTTCATTTATTAAAAACAGCGTGAACCTTTGTTACTTAAAAAAAAGTCCATTTTATTTGAAAACATGTTCTTCACACGTATTAAATTAAAACTGCTATTTGTTTACATTTTCTAATAAAATCAAATATGTTGCAACGGAAAAATCTTAGATCGTTATATTTTGGAAAATCAAGTTTGTTTTCTCAAAAATTATTGATTGCAGAAAAATGGTCATTTAATTTAGTGTCATGCAAAAAATCCAAACTAAAAATTCAAAACAAAAAGTTATCCCAAATGTCTAGAGAGAGTCCAAAATTTACAAAACTCCTAAACCAAAATTTTAAATAAGTTAAATTTAAGTAAAATAAGTTTATGGAAATATGGACATAACTGAGCTCTCATTGCACCGACCTGCCTAAGTTTGAGGGTTATCTGAAAGTGTCAGACAAATAAAGAGTGAGTTTTTGAAACTCAGTGTGTAACTTAACAAAAAACAAAATTACAGATTTATTTCCAGATTTACAATGTGGTAGAATAGATACAGATGTATATCTCATAAAAAATCAGAATCATATGCAAATTACAATCCTACCCCCATCTGCTACACACCATCTCCAACCATCCATACACACCATATAGGGTTTTAAAGACCCATCTAGCCCTACACACCACTTAGTTTCGATATGACACTTTTCAGAATAATCGTAACAGTGTTGCCAGTATAATGGGCGAGATATCGCCTTTCACAGAACACTTCCTCTTCATAATATATGTTCTGCCCTGAAATAAGATATAAACAGAAATAACAGATGCCCAAATTTATATATCATACATGCTTGTATAATAGATGTAGAACATGTTTTATACATAATAGATCATACATATCAAATGTTATTTACGTCAAGTTTCATACTAACAGATTAACTAAATTTATGTTTTATAACTTATATAACCACATACTAACCCCACAGAAGGCCCATAGTCAATCGGGACGACATGTATGGCCCTAGAGAAAAATTCTAAAATTTGGGCCAACACGCTCGTATAGCTCACACGGCCTAGCACACGACCCACACACGCCCGTGTGGTCCACAAGGCCCAGAATGGCTTAGACCTGTGTTACACATGGCCTGTCACACAGTCGTGTATTGCACATGACCTGTCACATAGTCGTGTGTTGCACACGGCCTACCACACGGCCCGTCACACGGTCGTGTGGTGTTGATAGTCTTAAATTTCAGCTTCTGCTGTTCACTGTTTTTGGGTTTCTCGTTACACACCTGGTCTAAATTCGATACAATCGCCCCTATGAGACAACAAATTGTTCCTCATGAACACTACAATTTATGAAACTAAAATCCATTAACTTCCCAAAAAATCAAATCTTCAACAACCACAATTATCCCAAATCGATAAAATTACTTACCCTCGAACGAACAACACTTCCTTATGATAATTAATTCGCTAGAGGAGCATTAAACTCACAATTCCCACCTAAACCAACAGATTCACAACTGTTAATTTCCTATTACAAAAAACATTATCATAACTTCGTCATTCCCAAAATCCCTAAACCAAGCGAACACACATAAACGCTACTTTCCAAACTGCAAGAAGAACCAAAAGAATCTAAGCCATAATGATTCAGTCGAGTAAAAAGATGTCAAAATTGAAGAAAGCAAAAAGAAGAAAGGACCCAAAAAATAACGTCAGAAGAAAATTTAGAGAGGAACAAAAACGTGGGGAAAAGAGGGAATTTTGGAAACAAATTAAAAATTAAATTAAATTCAAGATAATACTCTCAACTCTCCACTGCCCTCACTACCAACCAAATCCCACAAAATCTGACCTATTACTCCTCATCCAACTACCATAGAATTTCAATTCCACCAAACCTCTACTACACAAATGACACACACATACAAAAGCAAAATTTATTGCCATTCGTTCACTCGGGGATTCGAGCACAATACCTTAAGGCAAGCTAACACCTTACCACTTGAACCAACAAGCTTATTCTGACATGAGTTGACTGAAAATATAATATAAGCCAAACAATTAAGGATAAGGCTAGGAATAAAAATAGAAAAATTTCCAAAAGTAAGACTTGAACCCAAGACCCCAAACACACACAAAAATCAGTTAACCACTAAGGCAGTCACTTACTTATGACAAAATTTAACAAATCATACATACGAAATTTAGGGTGTTACAACTTTACCGCTTAAAAGAAATTTTGACCTCGAAATTTACCTGACCGAAACAGATGCAGATACTATTGACGAATCGAGTCATCAGAATCCCATGTGGCTTCCTTAGTACCATGATTCTGCCACAGAACCTTCACTAATGGAATAGATTTTCTCTTCAAGACCTTAACATCTCGATCCAAAATCCGCATCGGTTCTTCCTCAAAAGTCAAGTCTAGTCTAACCTCGATCTCTTAAATAGAGACAATATGAGATGGATCCGACCGATACCGCCTCAACATAGAGATGTGAAACATGTCATGAATACGGTCTAACATCGGAGGTAGCTCCAACTGATAAGCGACTGGTCCCACACGTTTCAAAATCCGATACGACCTAATGAACCTAAGGCTCAACTTGCCCTTAAATTCAAATTGTATAACTTTTTCTATGAAAACACCTTAAGAAACATATAATCACCCGCGGAGTACTCAATGCCCCTTCTTTTTAGATCTACATAGGACTTTTCTCTATGAGAAGCTGCCTTAAGACGGTCTCGAATCAGTCTAACTTTATCCTCAATATCAAAAACCAACTCAAGACCCAAAACCCGTCGCTCACCCAACTCAGTCCAACACAATGGAATACGACACTTACGACCATACAGAGCCTTGTAAAGTGCCATCTGAATACTGGACTAGAAGCTATTATTGTAGACAACTCGGTGAATGGCAAAAAATCCTCCCAACTATCTCGAAAGTCATTACACAACTCCAAAGCATATCCTTCAGTATTTGAATCACCCTTTCAGATTGACCATCTGTCTGAGGATGGAATGTAATACTGAAGTCCAACCTCGAACCTAAAGCCTCATGAAGTTTCCTCCAAAATCAAGAAATGAAGCAAGGATCTCTATCAGAAATAATCAAGACTAAAACCCCATGAAGTCTCATGATCTCCCAAAACATATAACTTGGCCAACTTCTGATGAGAGTAATGTAACACGCCAAGCCCGTATTTGTTGTCGAAATAAGGTTACAGAGCATTACCGAAGTTTACGTTCCAAAAGTATCAAAAAATTTTTAAAAAATTAATTCAATACATCAATCATAGAAAAATAAATCAATAACATACATGTTGTCCCTTATATGAGCCCTCGAGGCCCTAAAAACACATTAGAAACAAGTCAGGACTAAATCGGAAGCTTAATGAAATTTTCAGGAAACAATGAAAATTTTTAAAACTACAGGGATCACATGGCCATGTGGACATTTGAAGTAGAGACACACGGTCGTGTCTCAGCCCGTGTCCGTGCTCGTGTAACTCATTGGCTTGGATCACACGGCCAAGCTATACGCCCGTGTGCTAGGCCATGTACCATTCGAAATAACCTCATACGCCTTTGTGCCAGGCCGTGTGCCGAGCCGTGTGCTAGGCCATGTAACAACCTGACTTGCAACCCTTTGAAAACTACAGGGGACCCACGGTCGTTTCGCCAAGATGTGTGTCACACACGGTTGAGATACACAGCCGTGTCTCTGCCCGTGTGGATGAAAAATAGGTCATTTCCAAGCCATTTTTCTCACTCATTCATGCATATACCTACAATCACTTTTGCACATATAAACAAGCATTCAATTTGCATTAATACCATGCATAAACAAGCTATTCTAATATGATACATAAGCATACAACCAATATGCCCAAAAGACACTTCAATCACAACAATTAAACATGTATAACTAAATGCTTAATTTAGCCAAAACTTACCATTTTGTCCACATATCAAATCCACACTCATATGTACTTAATTTACCATTTAACATTTAGCATCATAAGCCATAAATACCAACTATATTTTAATACCAAAATGACAATGTTTAACTTCCATCATCTAAGCATTGTAAATACCAAATTTACAAGCCAAAACATAATGGCTAAAACATCAACCAAAAACACCTATACATGTGTATAATTTTCCACTATCAATTAACTTATTTCCATGCCAAAACATAACATAATTGCTACATAATTACCACACCATATTAGATTCATGCCATGTCTAGTTCAAAACCTTTCAAAAGCATACTATATCTTGATGATGTTGAGGTTATTTCATCATATATCACTTTGGTCATTCAAACATGCTTTATCACATTATCAAATTAACACATATCAACAAGGCACCAAATGTACCAAGGCTACATAACTCAAAACGACATATACATACCAAACACATCAACTAACATCCAACTAATCATCAACCATAAGTTGACCTATACATGCCATTATAACATTAACCAAGACATCAAAATCTACCGATATAATCACTGGATAGTGTGATAGATCTTCGATGAGCTTCCAACCCGATCGAGCTTCCAATAACCTAAAAAGTAAATGAAAAACAACTACGTAAGCAATGAATGCTTAATAAGCTCGTATAAACTTTAGTTATATCAATCCATTTCATATATGAAATTTATACATGTCAAGAATAATCTTATACCAATACCGGAAGATTCATGAAACCATATTTAACAACTCACAAAGTGAATAAATCCACAGCATCATATATACACATCCCTAGCATCATGAGATTTTACAAAACTTAAACCCTTTCCAAATTTTCTTACTTTCATTTGCATTTTATTACTTTCCATTATATTTACTTTCTTTAACTTAAATAACAACATCAATTCAACTCATCATTCCCTTTTTCATCATTTTACACTTTAAGTATGAACTTACTATTTCATTACCTTTCCACACCCTTTTCATATGCTCACACAAGATATAATGATAAACGATAAATTATACATATTTTTAGCTCATGCTTAGCCTATATTTTGGATGAATTATCACTAAATTTGTGAGAATTAGTGCTCTTAATCCTTCTATTTCATGTCTTATACTTAGGAGAGCATAGGGAAGAGAAAAGAATGAGAAACGGGCCAAAAACGGAGAAAATGGGCCAAAATGAGAAAACGACACTGCCCAGGGATTCGCCACACGGCCGTGTCCCACGGTCGTGCCACATAAAGTCTAACACGGCCCAGCCCCGACAAGCACGGCCAGACCACACGGCCGTGCCACCATCAACAGGCCCATATACGGCCTCTTATCGATCCACACAGGCGTGCCCCACGGGCGTGTCCCTATCGCGAGGAAGTTTAATTCTACTCGAAAAAGGATACTTAGGGGCTAAGAAAGCCATTCTAAACTCTATATAAAGACCCTAGGAGGCAACTTCAAGGGTGTGCTTATTTCCCGTTAAGGGCATACTTTTCTCTCCTCAAGGGAGTGCCATATTTCTGCCAACACAAGGAGTGAAAGCAACGAATTACTCCAAGGGAAGCTGATTGATTCATCCCAGAAGCCAGAATTCTATATCAAGACAGAGGATCTCCCTAAATTCCTTCAGGGATTTTTTGGGTTCTTTTATGTTTTGTTATTTTATATCTTCTGAGATGTTTTCTTTCTTAATTATGAACTAAACCTCTCAAATACTTAAGGGGGATGAAACCTAAGATAGATCTTGTTATTACTTATTCTTGAATTATATGATAAATACTTGAGTTGTTCTTAATTATGTGTTCTTCATTCTTGATTTAATAATCTTAGGTATTACTTCAAGAAACCGATGTGCTTAGGCAGAGGAGCAAAAGTCCCTTTTTTAAGAGTAGATCTACCATAATTAAGCGGAGTTGCATGCAACCCTAGATATAGGGCGACATAAATTTGCCTGATTAGGGTCAAACCTAATAGGGGGATCCATAGATCGAATTAATGCAACCTAGGGGTGTTAATTAATAAAGAAACTTTAGTTAACCACCTAGGACTAGTTGTTCTTATCCTCGACGGAGGTATTAACATAGATTAGGGATCTTTACGGATCAAGTCAAGTGAAGAAATCGTCTAGTTCAAGAAGTTAATAACAAGTGAAGTCTAGGTCGATTTTCCCTTGAGTATTGCCCATATCAATTAGCTTTTCTGAAAGTTTTTCCCAATTTACTTTTTGTGCATTCTTAGTTTAGTTTTAGAATTAGTTTCAAACAATCCTCTTTTATTTTTAGGCTAGATAATAGAAAGGAAGTAAGTACTAGTACTTTTGGTTCCCTTGGGTACGATAACTTGGTCTTACCGCTAAACTATACTACTGTTCGATAGGTGCGCTTGCCTTAAAATCGTGATATTAGTTAGTTTTTGGTGTGATCAGTTTTTATAAATTTTATTACTTAATATCGCGAGTATCACATAAGCATATCATTCAACCATAGCCACAAACTAGTGTATTTAAACCTAGCTCTTTTGGAATTAACCACATGATAAACAATTTCAATAAAAATTACATAATTTAAACCTTTCCACTATTTCATGATCACAAGCATATTTCCAAGTAGGCACTTACCATTTCAATGCATAACTTATAAGTTTAACATGGCATAATCCAACCACAACTTGGCCAAAGCCTAAGCATTTACACCAAACATGTTAGCATACAAGAAATAAATCGTAGGCACATTAACATAAAATAGCCATTTGGCCTCAACATGTATCTCATGAGTTTATAACTCATCTCAACCTATATAATTTTCATGTATCATCATATCAAGGATGTTCATATATGTACATGTCATAAAACATACTGTTCTCTTACCGTTTCTTATCTGAATAATGCCCGTTGAACCATTTAGAATACCATTGGATACCCGGGATTGCACACACATAGTGTGCTAAATCATATGATTGTAATATGTCAATTCCTATACATGTATCCTCACACGAGCTATGAAAATGGGCTTGCTCACACGAGTTGTGGGTCAGAACATAGCTACATGATGTTGCTCACACAAACTGTAGAGTATCCGCAACACATGCCAGACCTTAGCCATCGGTAGGATGTTCAGGACCAGCACCCAAATCATGTAAGCCCTAATTACATATCATTTGTATCCTATAAATTCCTAAGGTTCATATGGGGCTCAGTAATTGTTGTATGTCGTTGGATTTACGTCGTTTCATAACACAGTAAATTTCATACTAACATATATATAGATTTAATCACAATATAATCACATATTAACATTCAATTTAATCAAAATTATATAGAATATAGTTCATACGAACTTACTTGACTAAATTGCAGAAATACCAAAGTTCAAGGGCATTTTGATAATTTTCTATTTTCCTCGATTTTCCACCCAATCTTAATCTAAATTAATAATTTCATTCAATAGATTAATTTAGACAATAAAAAAAATTCATTTTATGCAATTTGGTCATTTTTGACATTTTTACAAAATTACCCTTAAAGTTTTACTTTTATTCAATTTAGTCCCTAAGCCCAAAACATGCAAATTAACCACTTTTACCCAAAATTGAGCTCAGAAAAATATTCATGGTATCCAAAAAATCCCATTCATGCAACAATTTCACATTTAATCCTTGTATTTTTACTATTTTAACAATTTAGTCCTTAATAAAAAAATTCATTAAAAATCACTTAATAAAATACTTTTAAATAAAAACTAATATTTAAAATTCATAATTTAACACCTAAAATCACAAGGTTCATCAATGGAATCATTCAAAATCTTTAACAGTTTCAAAATCGAAGATACGGGCTAGTTGGACCTAAGTTCAATTATCTCAAAAACATAAAAATTATTAGAAATAGATAGCTTAGGGACTTCACGCACAAAAATTAAGAATGGCCAAACCTAGCTTCCATAAACATGGCTTTCAGTTGAAAAAAAAAAAAAAGAGAGAAAGGAAGATGACAACCATATCTTTTACTTATGTTTTATTTAATTTAATTAATTATCAAATTACCATTTTACCATTGGTTAATAAATAAAACACCAAAGTCATGTCCATATTTGTCCACTAACCTCTTGAATGGTCTAATGACCATCTAAGTCCCTTTTCCTTTATTCAGTTAACTATTAAATCACTCAAATCAAATACTGATCAAATTTTACTTCTTTTACGATTTAGTCCTTTTTAATTAATTAACCATTGGAATGTTAAAATTTTTCAACAAAACTTTAATACCACCTTAATGACACTCCATAAATATTTATAAAAATATTTACGACTCGGTTTATAGAAACGAGTCATGATACCTCATTTTCTAAAAACACTTAACCTTAAGGTCATATCACTTGAACTTAATAAATCGCTTATAAATCATAATTTATCAAATCAAAAACCTTTTTAAAAAAACCATATTTTACTCGTAAATATTAAATAATAATATTTACGAACTTTTTCGTCAAATTTTGTGGCCCCGAAACTACAATTTTTGACACCACTGAAAAACGAGCTATTACAAGTAATCTATCCAAACAGGAATGAAGTGGGCAAACATGGCCAACTGATCCATGATGACCCACACAGAATCCTTCTTAGTAGGTGTTAAGGGCAACCCAGTAACAAATTCCATAGTCACACGTTCCCATTTCGAAAAGGGAATCTTTACGGGTTGAAGTAAACTCGAAGGAAACTGGTGCTCAGCCTTAACTTGTTGGCACGTCAAACATCAAGAAACAAAATCTGTTACCTCCTGTTTCAAACTAGGCCACCAGTATTGTGACAGCCCAATTTTGACCCTAATCGAAACTGTGGTTTCGGGACCACGAATCCGAGTCAGAAAATATTTTTTTATCTTTATATTATGCATTTAATTTATGTGAATTGATACCTGTAAAATTTTCGTAGTTAATTCAACTGTTTGTGTGCTTAATTTAGTAAAAGGGTTTAATTGCATAAAATGAAAACTTGATGGCTTAATGCATAAGGACTAGAGTGATAGTGGAATTTAATATGGGGTGTTATGTTGTAAATAGCCCTTGGTTATAAGTATTGGATGGTAAAATCCTTATTATATATGAATTTGGTAGTTCATAACAAAGATTAATAAGGTAAATTAAGAATTAACTTATAATATAACATAACATAAAAGAAATAATAGAATAAAATAAGATTGATAAGCATAGTAATTGTCGAAATAAGAAAGAGGAAAGAAAAGAATGGGAGGTTAAGCATTCGGCACTTTGATATTCAATTTGAAGGTATGTTTGATTTTGATTTTTGATAATTTTTACGTTTTTGGATTCGTTGCTTCGTATAGTATAAAACCCATGTTCGAATTTTTGTATATGGTGTGTACTTCAAATGTTGCCAAGGTTGAGAGCTTTGGGAAATTGTATGTTTAAATAGATAAATTGAAGTGTGTTTAAATTTTTAAGTTTTATCCTAGAAATTTTGATGAAGTTGAAGTAGTAGGACTAATATGTTAAAATATTAACTAAAGGGACTAATTTGCTAAATTAATGAAATGTGAAGGATTGTATGTGAAATGAGAGTATTCGGCCAAGGGTTGATGTGTGGAATTATTTTAATTTAATGTAATTTGATTTTGGGATTAAATTGCCGAATGTGAAAATTAGTAGGGGTGAAATCGGCAAATTGCTTAAATGTTTATATTAGATTGAATTGCATAAAAATTTAGTTTAAATGGGTCTCATTTGAAATTTGAAGCTTAAGAAGAAAGGAAATCAAATTCGGATCGGGGAAAAGCTAAATTAGCCGAGTAGTCAAATCTATCGTTCGTCGATATCGGAGGTAAGTCATTAATCTATTTTATGTACTAAATTTTAATAATGAATTGATATAGGTGTTAAATTGAATTTTTAGAAGATTGCTACATGTTTGCCGAATATGAAGTTCAATTGATAATGATAGTTATTTGTGCTAAACGTGATTACCGAATATGAAATGAATGAGCAAGTATGTGTTTATATTTGATATTGATGACTTTGGTTGGAGAGTTATTTTTAAAAATAGTATGTATTAGCATTTCAGTATATGAACATTGTATATTTAGTCTGGAAACCAATGGATATTAATGATTTAACAACATGAGAGTATACCTGCTTTGAGTTGGATTTGATTCAGGCTTAGTGCCTAGCAGGCTTAGTGCCGGTGAACATAATCGGGCTTTGTGCCTAGCAGGCTTAGTGCCGGTGAACATAATCGGGCTTTGCGCCTAGCAGGCTTAGTGCCGGTGAACATAATCGGGCTTTACGCCTAGCAGGCTAAGTGCCGGTGAATAAATAACAGACTTTGTGCCTAGCAGGCTTTGAGTCGGTGTTTAATTCAGGCTTATGCCTAGCAAGCTTATTGCTGGTGATTTAAGTTTCAAATTATATTTACATAGATCCAAGTGAAATGGAAGAAATGCAAAAGTGAATTTAAGCTAAGGAAACTTACATTGTGTTCGGCTATACAAGTATGTACTTGTGTAAAGTCACTTGAATATTGAATTATTATGTTACAAAGGTATGTATAAATGCTATTGAGTATCCAATGTTAAGTAGTTATTTTGGCATATATGTTATAAGTTGGTAATGGATCGATTAATGATAAAAATGTACGTAGATGAGATGATCATAAGTGTATGTGTTTTGATTTTAATGAAATCGTTTTGATGATTCGATTGGGAGTATAAGTATATGTCATGTTTTCGGCTTAATGATAATTGAGTGGGTTATAAACTAATTTGGTTACTTTTCTACTCGAATTAAGTTGTTATTATTTGATTATTTAGCTAATGACTTACTAAGTTTAATAAACTTACTTTGAACGTTATGTTTCTATGCTTTATAGAACTTTTGAAGCTAGCTACAAACTCGAGGATCAGCAGAAATCACATCACACTATCTTTTGTTTCAGTAGTATTTACTTAAACTTGATCAACGGCATGTATAGGCTAGACAAGGTTGGTGTGTTATATTTTGGACGTTGTGTATATAAGATGAGCCATGCGAAAATGGCTAATTATCTAGTTATGTGATCTTATGATGTTTAAGTTATGTTAGTTGAATATGCATTCCTATAAAGTGAATGATATGTTTTGTTATTTTCTATGGTTGTTTTAATAACTTTGATTGACGCCTATATGAGGAAGTTGTTAAATGCCTTAAACGATGGATTTGTAACGATTAGGTGCATATATTTTGTACCAATGTCATATTTGAAATTTTGGATTATATGTAGGTAAGTAATAGAATATTTTAGTTGAGAAATTAAGGTGGATTTCGTTTAGATGATATATGTATTTATATGTATATGCAAATGATGCGTGTATAAATACTAAACTATAGTAAACTTTAAAATGTTTCCTTAATGTTGGTTATTTATTTGGATATGGGCTTTTAAGCACAAATTGAGAAATGGTCACATGCTTAATTGTATTCGGCTAAGAAAGTGTTTTTGACCAAATGAATATTAACCCTTAAGTATATGACATTATTATAGATTTTGATACTTTATTTATGCGCATATATTAGGGTTTAAATTATTGTATCTATGTATTATATAACTTAGGCACGCTTTCATGTGTAGGAGATGCTCAAATGTTGAGTATGGTTTTGTAATGCCTTGTAACCCATTCCGGCGAAGGATACAGGTTAAGGGGTGTTACAAGCATAGTTCACAAAGATCCCAATACATCTTATTTCCACCGAGATGCATAGCATAAGGGCTACTATGCTCTTCCTTCAGAATAGACTACCTCAAATAAAAATCATTAGGTATAAAAACTTATCCTCGAAAACACAGAACCCTATCACTGTTTAGCCTAAAATCAGACGTACTACCATCCTCTCCTTGACGGAACCGCAAAACTCGAGAATCATCCCCCAACTAGTTATCTCGTATCTGATCAATCCAAGTTGGCTCAACTTGCAACTCGGCTAATAGACTTCCATCATCAAACAACCTTAGGTGAGCAAACATCGCCCTCAAATCAGACATTGCCTTATAACCAAGAGCATCGGCCACCACGTTGGCCTTATCGGGATGATACTCAACTGTGCAGTTGTAATCCTTAAGCAACTCAATCCGTTTATGCTGCTTAAGGTTTAAATCCTTTTGGGTAAAGAGATACTTGAGGCTCTTATGATTGGTGTAAATAATACACCTCTCACCATACAAATAGTGCCTCCAAATATTTAAGACGAAAGCTACTACAGCTAACTCAAGGTTGTGCCTAGGATAGTTGCCCTTATGTGACTTAAGCTGTCTAAACGCATAAGCCACTACCTTACCATTTTTAATTAGAACACAACCCAAACCGACATGCGACATATCACTGTATACCATGAACCCTTTACCAGATTTAGGCTGTATCAGAACAGGAGCATGAGTCAAAACAGATTTAAGCTTCTCAAAACTCGATTCTGCTCATTAGTCCAGACAAATGGGGCGTTCTTACGCAACAACTTAGTCAGAGGAGCTGCAATTAACAAGAACCCATCGGCAGATCTCTGATAAGAACCCACAAGTCCAAGAAAATTGTGAATTTTTGAAACATTCCTAGGGTATTTCCACTCAAGCACAGCCTCAATTTTCTTAGGATCAACTCGGATCTCTTCTGTAGAAACCACATGCCCTAGAAAAGTCACATCCCTCAACTAGAATTCATATTTGCTCAACTTAGCGTAGAGCTATTTCTCTCAGAGTATCTAAAGAACTACTCCAAGATGTCCATCATGATCATCTTCGGTTTTAGAGTATATCAAAATGTCATCGATGAAAACTATGATGAACTGATCTAAGAAAGGCTGAAAAACTCAGTTCATAAGATCCATGAATACTGCCAAAGCATTCGTTAAATCAAATGGCATGACTAGGAACTTGTAGTGCCCATAACGAGTCCTAAAAGCAGCCTTATAGACATCAACTTCTTAATCTAAAGATGATGGTACGCAGAACGGGGATCTATTTTAGAAAACATATAAGCCACATAAAACTGACCAAACAAGTCATCAATCCTCAGAAGTGGGTACATATTCTTCACCGTTAACTTATTCAACTAACGATAATTGATACACATTCTCATGGTACCATCCTTTTTCTTTACAAATAACACTAGTGTCCCTCACAGAGACATACTAGGACGAATGAACCCATGGTTAAGGAGTTTCTGAAGCTGAGCTTTTAACTCTACAAACTCCTTCGGTGCCATACGGTAAGGAGCAATAGACATCGAACTTGTACCCGATAGAAGCTCAATTCTGAACTCAACTTCCTGATCCGAAGGCAAACCTAGTAACTCATCGGGAAAAATATCTAGAAATTCTTTAACCGTTTGAATGTTCCCAACAGACGAACTCATAGAAGTTTAGTCACTCACAAAAGCTAAATATGTTTCACACCCTTTCCGAACCAAATTTTCGGTCATAAGAGCGAAGATCACATTGGATAAGTAATCCTGACACTCACCAATCATAACCACCTCCACATCATATTCAGATCTTAAAAGTACCCTCTTAGTAGTATAATCCAAACTAATTCGATGCTCTACGAGCCAATCCATCCTCAAAATTAGGTCAAATTCTCCAAATGGTAGCTCTATCAGATTAGTCGAAAACACAAACCCTTGTATCTCCAGTGGTACATTCCTATACAGTCTACTAACCAGAACAAATTAACCTAACAGACTGAGTATAGTAATCTTACCGGAAGTGCTCTCAACAAAAATCCCCAAGTTCACGGAAACAGAACTAGCTACATAGGAATGTGTTGACCCTACATCTATTAGTGCAAAATAAGGGGCAATATTAATACAAAAACATAACAGTAATAAAATTAGTGGTGTCTTTGTCCTCACGACGTCTAGCAGCATAAACCAATGCGTGCTGCCTCACCTCAGTCTGATTAGCACCTCTGCCCAGTGCTCTTTGCCTTTTACCCATACCATTACCACATTTGGTTGGACTACGACCCTTATGCAGCTGCTAAATTGCCCGGTGAGGCTGAACAAATATTGGGCCTAGAGCTTACATCTGATCAGAACATTGTGGGCAATCCTGATGCAGTGCTCCATCAACCCACATTACAAACACGCTCCCAACTTCCTCCAACATTCGCTCGAATGGCGTTTACCGTAATCTTTACATGGTTGAGCCATAGTAGGAGCAATTGGAACCCCAACTCTTGATGGCCCATTAGATTTGGCCCATTTGTTAGGCCTCTGAGTAGAACTAGAGGGCTTTGAAGCCTTCTTATTCTTACCCCTCTTAGGCTCCCTATTTTGGCGCTCAATGTGCTTAACCTATTCAGTGATCTTCACCTTTTCCACCAAGACATAAAATTCTCGCTCCCTTTGTGGAGCTATCAGAACCCTCAAATTATCCCTTAAACCTTCAATAAAGTGGACACATTTCTCATACTCAGTCGATATCCCACGAGCATAATAATTCAGTCTCAAAAATTTGGCCTTATACTCGACAATAGTCCTGTCCTACTAGGTAAGGTTCATAAACTTGCATCTATGAGCATCCACATAACTTGTCCCCACATATTTACTTTGGAAGGCACTCTTAAACTAATCTCAAGTAATCCAATTCAGCTGAGTATCCTCCTCAATTGTTAACCACCACTAATATGCCTCATTGTGAAGCAGAGATACTACACCCTTTAATTTCTGTTAAGGGATATAGTCAATATAATTCATGATCTCAGTAGCCTCCAACCAATATTCGGCTACAGTCAGTGTGACTCCAGTGATACCTCTAAACAACTCCACGTCGTTAGACTAGAGTCGTTCAGTTACTAATCCATAGCTCCTAGAACTGGAACGCGGTCTAGCGACCCTTTCCAACACTCTAAGTATAGCTTGGGACAATGTGTTGTCCCTAGCTGAGTGACTTTGAGACTCGATCTTAGCAGTAGGTGTAGCCAATGTCTCACTCATATCCATATTGGGCATACTACCCATCGAGGAGACTCAGCTCGAGTCTCTTTACGCCGTCCGTCGCGCCCACGGGTACCGCGTCCATATGATCCATGAGTGCTCATCTTAATAAATATCTACATTACGAATTTTATGAATTAGTTCCAGTATTTACTAGCAGATATATTTTACTTAAAAGTTATCAGAGAGAGTTTCGAAGATATTTCAGTTTTTAACTATCATAGTACAGTTCTAATCATTTCTGTCTCTAACTATCACAATATAGTTCTAAACTAAAGTTTTTCTAAGTCAAAAGTATTTACAGGATCAACGCTGGAGACTCAATATTCCATAACTTACTTTTCAGATTTAAAAATAAACTTTACTCAGAAAATAGTTTTTACAAATACAATTTTGAACACAAAATTCCACAGCCCAAGTTTTACAACCTAGCTCTGATACCACTAATTGTAATACCCCAAACCCAGCCTATACGTTATGGTTGAATCTGGAGTGATTACATAAATTGAATTGAAATTTGATTTTCATTTATTATAAACAGCGTGAACCTTTGTTACTTAAAAAAACATGTTTTATTTGAAAACATGTTTGTCACACTTATTTAATTAAAACCGTTGTCCGTTTACATTTTCTAATAAAATCGAATATGTAACAGCGAAAAAATCTTAGATCATTATATTTTGAAAAATCGAGTATGTTTTCTTGAAAACTGTTGATTATAGAAAAATAGTCATTTAATCGAGTGTCATACCAAAAATCCAAACTAAAAGTCCAAAACAAAAAGTTATCCCAAATGTTCTAAGAGAGTCCAAAATTAACAAAACTCTTAAATCATAATTTTAAATAAGCCAAATTTAAGTAAAATAAGTTTACAGAAATATGGACATAACCAAGCTCTCGTCACACCAACCTGCCTAAGTTTGAGGGTTACCTGAAAGTGTCAAACAAACAGAGAGTGAGTTTTTGAAACTCAGTGTGTAACTTAACAAAAAACAAAATTATAGATTTATTTCCAAATTTACAATGTGGTAGAACAGATACATATGTATATCTCATACAAAATCAAAATCATATATAAATTACAATCCTACCCCCATCCGCTATACATCATCTCCGACCATCCCTACACACCATATAGGGTCTTAAAGACCTATCCAGCCTTACACACCACTTAGTGTCGGTATGACACTTTTCAGAATAATCTCAGCAGTGCTGCAAGTATAATGGGCAAGATATCGCCTCTCACAGAAAACTTCGTCCTTATAATATATGTCCTGCCCCAAAATTAGATATAAACAAAAATAACAGATACTCGAATTTACATATCATACATGCTCGTATAATAGATGTAGAACATGCTTTATACATAATAGATCAAACATATCAAACGTTATTTATGTCAGGTTTCATACTAATAGATTAAATGAATTTATGTTTTATAGCTTATATAACCACATACTGACTCTATGGAAGGCCTATAGTCGATCGGGACAACATGTACAACCCTAGGGAAAAATTCTAAATTTTGGGCCCACACGGCTTGGCACATAGGTCACACATGCCTGTGTGGTCCACACGGACACGACCTAGCACACAGCCCTGTGGGGTCGAGAGTTCCCAATTTTGGTTTTTCCCTTTCACTATTTTTTGGGTTTCTCATTACACACCTGGTCTAAATTTGATATGAACTCCCCCACAAGACAACCAATACTTAAAAACACCACAAACTTAACAAATTATTCCTTATGAACACTCCAATTTACGAAGCTAAAGTCCACCGATTTCCCAAATAATCAAAATTTCAACAACCATAATTATCCCAAATCGACAGAATGACTTACCCTCGAACGAACAACACTTTCCTACGAGAATTAATTCGTTGGAAGAGCGTTAAACTCACAATTCCCACCTAAACCAATAGATTTACAACCGTTAATTTCCTATTACAAAAACCATTACCACAACTTCGTCACTCCCGAAATCCCTAAACCAAGCGAACATACATAAACCCTACTTACCAAACTGCAAGAAGAACCAAAAGAATCTAAGCCACAACGACTCAATCGAGCAAAATGATGTCAGAATTGAAAAAAGTAAAAAGGGGAAGGGACCCAAAAAATAACATCATAAAAAAATCTGCAGAGGAACAAAAACATGGGAAAAAGAGGGGATTTTGGAAACAAATTAAAAATAAAATTAAATTCAAGATAATACTCTCAACTCCCTACTACCCTCACTACCAACCAAATCCCACAAAATCCGACCCACTAATCCTCATCCAACTATCACAAAATTTCAATTCCACCAAACTTCTACTACACAAACGACACATACACACAGAAGCAAAAATTATTATCATTCGCCCATTCAAGAATTCGAACACAAGACTTTAAAGTAAGCTAACACCTTACCACTTGAACCAACAAGCTCATTTTGACATAAGTTGACTAAAAATATAATATAAGCCAAACAATTAAGGATAAGCTAGGAACAAAAATCGTAAAATTTCAAAAAACACTTGAACCCAATACCTCAAACACATACACAAAGCACTTAACCACTGAGGCAAACACTTACTTATGACAAAATTTAACAAATCACACATACGAAATTTGGGGCGTTACAACCTAACTCATGTAGTTTAATATATCGAAAACATGTGTTCCTTTGGTATGAGAGTCAAAAGTTGGTATATTAGGTACATGATTTATGTATTGCTTGATCTCTTTTACAATAGTGGAATTCATAACTTGATTAAATAATAAATGGTATCCTCCTATTGACATTGTATAAATTATGAAAAAGAACATGACCACAATCAATTGTTTGAGATGAAAGATTATCATTACTATTTGGTAAAAATGATCTTGACAATGTTTGCCTAGTTGAATGTTTGTGATAATGGTGGTTTTCAAGAATTTTTTTTATGGTAAGGTGCGGAGCATCTGTCTTGCACTCTACCTTAGCATCTTTGGTGTTGAAAACTTCTTAAGTAGCTTTCTCATCTCTGCTATTGAGAAAGTGACTAATGGGAGTGGTTGAGATAGCTAGTTTGCAAATAATCTAAATAGGGCTCATATTGATTACTTTTATTAGTCGCTTGTTGCACTTAGTGTCATAGGATTAGCTCTCTTTATATATTCTACAAAATCTTATATATATGCGAGGGGATGCAAGTTATAAATTTATATAGGTTGAAATATGTTTTAAATACTTATCTCTTTTTGTACATTTGGAATTTAGTCTCTTTTTTATTTCAAAGAATTTAGTCTCTTTATTTTTAAGATTTAAAAATACAAGTCTAATTGTTAAAATAGTTAATTTTATTTTTTTCCCTAAATTTAGGTTCATTACAATGACCTTTTTTTTTTAATTATTACATGACTACAACGTGAGTATTTTTTTAATCTCAAAATATTACACCAATGAATTTAATAGACGAATTTTAACAGAGTTTAAAAATTAGAACTAAATTTTAAAATCTAAAAAGTAAAGGAACTAAATTCTCAGAAATAGAAGTAGGGAGCTTAAATTTAGACGTACTCATGGGCAGGGCTGGATCGGGTCCATACAAAGTATCTAGACTAGTTTTTCAAGCTCTAGTAGGCCCGAAAAATGGCTTACTTTTTTGCCCAAGCCCAACTCAATTTAAGAAAGGTAAATCCGAGCCTGACCAAATCCGCCCATATTTAATTTTTTAGATTAGTTTTTATTTAAATTTTTTTTTAAAAAAATATAACACATCGAATGCACTAAAAAACCACTTTAACACATTAAAAATATATTAAAAAGTATTTATATTAAAAAATACTACCACCAATATAATAAATATTTTATTATATTAAAAAACACAGATAAATATAATAAATATTTTATTGTATTAAATATAATTTTTAAAATTTTATATTTTGGGTTAGATTATTTAGTTAGGTAAATTTATTTTTTTGGTTTTGCATAACGAGTTTAATTGTTATTGGGTTTGTGATTTAATATAAATATAAATATATATAATTACTTAACATGTATAATTAATATAATATTTTTATAATACAATATATTCGGGCCAAGCCAGTTTCAGATCAAGAAAATTTTGCTCAAGGCTTGACCCATATAAAAAATGGGCTTTTAATTTTACTCAAGCCTATTTTTCATGTTTCATATTTTGTCAAAACCCTTTTTTTTTAATGGGCCTTTGGGCTTAGACGAATAACCCGACTAAATATATCTAATTAAATTCCAAATGTACAAAGAATATAAAGATTTAGAATAAAATTAACAAGTTATATATGTTAACTTAGATTTTGTGTGTTCGTTCAATGTAGCTATTGTTATTTTTTTTTTCAACGTTGAATAATTATTGACTAATAATTTCATATAATGTATGCTTCAAAAATAATAAAAAGTAGAGTAAGGGTTAGTTGTCCATAAAATTGTTCATAAGTCGAGTCGAATGTTTGGATAAAAATATAGATCCGAAAAATTGGTTTTGACAAAAAAAAAGGCTGGTTTAAAAAACAGGTCGGGCCTTAGGTAAGGTATTTTTACCTGAGCCCGACCCGAATTCACAAAAGGACAAAAAATTTTGATATTTTTTGTTGTTTTAATGCTATTTTCTTGTTGTTTTCTCCATATTTTGCTACCATTTCACTATTATGTTACTACTATTTTGTTGTTATTGTTTGGATATTTTATAGTACTTGTTTTATTGTTAATTTTATTATTATTTTAGAGGCATTTACTTGTTAAGTTGCATCTATCTTAGTGTTGTTTAAATATACATATTTTTAAAAATTTATTTTTAATTTGTTTGGAAATATTCATTTTAATATTTTTAGTATTTTTAATATATTATATATATTTAAAAATTATATAAAAAATTAATGTGAGCCAACCAGGCCCGAATTTTAGCATTTTTATCCGGGTCGAGCTTAGACAAAATTTTGGATCCATTTTTCAGGTCGGGCCTAGCAAACATGCCTAAATTTTTGGTTGTGCATGGCTCAAACTTGGCCTGACCCGACCCATGAGCACCTCTAATTCTACATTGTTAATATGGTTGAAAAGTGTTTTTAGAAAAAAAAAAATGCTTTTCAAAAGTGCGGTAGAAAAGTATTGTGAAAATATATGTTTGTTAGTTTTTAGTGTTCTCTATTATTGTAAAAGATTGCGGTTGAAAATTAAAATGCCATTTTTAGACATGATAGTAGAAAGTAAAAAAATTAATTTAATTATATGATTAAATAATTTAATATAGTGATACATGAAATATAAATTTTAAATACTTTTTAAGTAATTAATATAAATTATTTATAAAATTTTATGATATAAAATATTTTAAAAAATTAAATATAATAATAAATAAAATTTAAATAATTTGATAGATTAATTATATTTAAATAATTCAATATAATGATACATAAAATATTTAAATAATTTAATTTAATGATATATAAATAATAAACTTATCTAATTTTTTATATACTTTTAAATAATTAATACAAATAAAATTATTTTAATAATTTTTACTCTCAAACGCAAAAATCAAATACACCTAAATCATAATTTTTGTATTTAACACTTTTAATTACAAAAGTGAAATTGTTGTTGGTTACAACTGCAATAAAGTGCTTTTCCACAATAAAGAACACATCATAAGTAAGATAACTAAAAACATAGCTTCTATCTATGTCATGATATTAATTGCTAAATATCTATTCTACTATATTGAAACGATGAAAGTATCGAGGAGAACTGTGTATTAAAGAGAGTGTATTAAATTAATCATTTTATTATTAAATAAATTAATTTAATTTATTTACTATTAAAAATAATCAAATAAAATCAATTGGCATAGAGTTATCATTTATTGTTTTTAAAAAGTATCATATACTATTTAAAAGAGTTATTAATTTTTATGGTTTTGGAAATATTTTTTTTTTTTGGAATTTAACTACAATTTTAAAAAAATTCAAGATACTTTTTATACATAAAATGTTAAATTAATTACATCTTGGACTTATTTGATTCTTTTTAATAGTATAAGGGCTAAAATGATCAATTTAATAATAGATGGACTAATTTAATAAACTCTTTATAACCCGAGCATTTTAAGCATATTTAAAATGATATCATGTAACGACATCCCAAACACGTGGCAAGTTATTTTGAAATAAGCTTTTAATATTATTTTCATATTTGTAATTTTACACATTGTTAAATTCTTTTTTGTAATTTTAAAAAATTAGATGTTTGTGTCATGTTCTTTTTTATATATATATATATATATATATATATATATATATATAACATTTTACAAAAATTTTCACATTCTCTTATATTTCACTCATGATGCTTTTATTCAGTTCATTCCATAATTTGTATAATTTTATAAAATTGATTTACCTTTAATTCTAAAATCACTTTTTTAGGCCTAATCTATATAAATTTAGATTAAAAGAAACAAAAATATTATTTTAAATATGTAAAAATAGTTTAATAATTTTTTTATATGAGTCAGTGTCTGGTTGACTTGTAGTGACGAATCAATCAATGACTTAAATAATAATAAAGTTATTAAAAGTTTTAATTCAATTTTGTAAAGTGTCTCTTAAATTACTTTGCTAATTGGGGGAGTTGTTTTCTTTTCATTGACTTAGTTTATCATGTGATTGGTGTTGTTGGAATTGAACTGGGAATTAGTCGGTATACTAGTCAGAACAACAAAATTGAACCGGTCTTTGAGTGAATTGCTCAAAGTAGATAAAACTCAAAAACTAGAACAAAACACCAACAATTAAATCAATTTATACTTTTTTTTTAAATTTTTTTCTTAATATTATGTTTTTATTGTTTATTTAAATATTTCTACACTCACAATTAAATTAGAAATTAGTGATATTACCAATACAACCCCTAGTCTAGTTTTTAATATATTACATGCAGCAATGAAGGTTTCTCTCTCTTTTGTTTTTTTTTTTTTAATGTGTTAAATGCATGTTGTATATAACTTAACCAGCATGATTGAAAATATGATAAGTGTCATTTGAATATACTTAATATTTTTTAATATACTCTAGAGTGCCTCTAAATCCGCTTTTAAAATTTAAAATAAAAAAAAAAGTTAAAAATTTTGCATCAGCTAGGATAACAATAAATAAAATAAAAGACGATGCTTACAGTTGGTCCCGTAGCTCAGTTGGTTAGAGCGTTGGTCTTATGAGCCGAAGGTCGCGGGTTCGAGCCCCGCCGGGACCAAATCATTTCGTTTTAAATTCTCAGGCTTTTTTATCAACCATATATCAGTAACCCTTTTTTTAAAATTTTCAGGCTTTTTATTATCAGCCCACAAATTACGATTTTTAAGTAGCTGGCGGGTCCAAATTTCCCGTTGGTCCCGTAGCTCAGTTGGTTAGAGCGTTGGTCTTATGAGCCGAAGGTCGCGGGTTCGAGCCCCGCCGGGACCAGCTTTATTTTTTATAATTCTCAGGCTTTTTTATATCAGCCAATAAATCAGGCTTTTTTTATCAGCCCTTAAATCAGGCTAGCGGATCAGCTATTGTAAACTACGTTTAGCAGTTAAAAGTACATTTTCATTATCCGGTAAGCTCATATTAATGTCGGAATAGAAAGTATAATTTCAATACCATTAAGTTAAAATATGAAACTTTCATCCAATTTCCCTAATTTTTAAATTAAATTATACAAATAGTCACTTAATTATATATATAAAAAAGTCATTTGAAGCATTTAAAATAAAAAAAGTTTACAATTTAAGCACACACATTACATAATTTGGTTATTTTGACCACTCCAGTTAAAATCACAAACAGTAAGTTGATGATATAATAACAAATTCAACCCTCAACTTTTACATATTATATCAACATAGTCATAATTTTAAAAAAAATTAACTTTCAAAATTTACAAATGTTCTTAATTTGATCTTAATTTTAAAAAATTCATAAATATTTTAAAAAACTAATAAATTTAAAAAATATATAAATAAAAAAATTATTTTACAATGGGTTTTTACCATTTAAGTTTTGTTGTTTCTCGCAGTATTTGATTTATTTATTTATTTAGTGGTTTAGTTCAGAGTATAATTTGTTTGTTCATATTATTTGTAATGTATTGTCCATAATTTGTTGTTGTGTTAAGTTTAGAGATTTTTTTTTTGTTTTTATCTACTTCATTTTTTTTTTAGTCCATCATATAATTTGCACTTAGCTCTTATATTACATTTGATAGGAGTTATATATATATATATATATCATATTCTAGTATATGAGTTAGGAATATTCTTTTCTAAGGATAATTATTAGGTACACAATTAACTAAGTAAATATATTATATATATTTTATTGGTGTGAAACTTTAAGTGATTTTATATATTTTCATAATTTTTATATGGTTAATACTTTAATAATTCAACCGTTATATTTTATGATCTATTCATATAAATTGTAAATGTCAAGTTTGGCATAAACTAAAATTTTTTAATTAATTTCAAAAATTTTAACTATTCATTTTATATAAAAAAAACTTTCAATAATTATATATATATATATAGACAATATTTTAGATCCGTATGATAAAGATAAAAGATCGATTAAAAAATTTACATAAATGACAAGTACAAGTATCATGATAAATTCAACAGTTGGATTGTAAAAATATTAATCGTATAAAAAGTTTTGAAAAAGTGTAAAACTACTTAATTTTACACAGATGTAAGTGAATACTTTCATTATATTTATTAAAATCTTCTTATAAACAACTTAACATATATTTTAATATTTACACAACAATAAAGTATATTCAATTTTAATTTGACATAAATTATATAACATATAAAATAAAGAAAATAATTTTTGAGAATATATAAAAAAATCTTCATGTGTGGCAATGGAATGAATAGGAGTGTAAATGAACAAAATGTTCGACGAACTGGTCGTGAATAATTTGTTTATTAAGCTAAATAAACACGTATGAACATAATTTTTATGTTCATTTAATAAACGAATGACCACAAATAGACGTGTTTTCGGTTCGTTTATGTTTACGAATAGGCTCGTTTATTTATTAATGATATTTTCTTATAAAATTATTAAAATAATATCTCCCTTTATTTTTATATTTGAATTTCAACTCATTAATCTAGGAAATACATATTATATTTGCTGTAACAGCCCGAATTTAGGCTTAGTCAGAATAGTGATTTCAAAATTCAATAACTCGAGATCGGAGAAATTATTTCTAATATTATTTTATGTGTTATAACATTTTTATAAGGGTGCATGAAAATTTTGGTGAATTAATTTACACGATTGTGAGCTTAATTGCGAAAAAGGACTAAATCGCATAAAGGGCAAAAGTTTAATTTTGTTAGTAAACAGTGTTAAATAGCAAGGGAAACATAATTGGGGGTCTTTAATGGGCAAATAAACCCATTTTATTAGAATGGCCGGCCAAGGGAGACAAAGAAATAAAATAAATAAAATTTGGTCAAAATTAGGTGTAGTTGGTGACTAATTTTGACTAGAAAATCATAAAATAAACAAAGCCTTCATTTTCTTCATTTCTTCTTCTTTCTTGCCAAAAATATCAGCCATTTTTGGGGTTTGGAAGCTCAAAAATTTCAGCCACTTATTTCTCTCTCAAGTAAGTCAATTTGATGGTCTTTCTTAATAATTTTTACATTTTTGAAACCCTTGTAGCATGGGCTACCTATTGAGGGGAATAATTTGCAAAATGATAGAAAGTTTAGGGATTCACTATGAAAGTGTTTATGTTGTTGGCTGAAGTTTTATGGAAGAAAATGAATCATAGTTGTTAAATAAACAACTTTTGTGAAAGAGTGTTCATGGAAAACACCTAAAATGGGCTTAGTTGTAAAGTTGATAAATTGTGTAATAAATGCATGAAATAGTGGAAATTGTGGGCTTCCATAGGAGTGAAAAGAATTCAGTTAGGCTTGGTTAATAAGGAAATTTGATAAAAATCAATTTCTGAGCCTAGGGGTAAAATGATCATTTTGCGAAAGTCTAAGGGCAAAATGGTCATTTTGCTATATTATAAATTTTGAATTGTATAGATTAATATAGTGATTAAAATAGTGAATTTTTATTCATTTTAGGTCAAGAAGGACAAAACTCGAACCTAGACCGGGGGAAGGCCAAGCAAACAAACTAAACCAAGAAGTCATTCACATTTTGTATACCGAGGTAAGTTGTAGGTAAATAATACAACTTTTTCTATAATTATGCATGAGTTATTGATTGGGCATAAAATGATTAATTGTGAATATGAGTTATGCATGAGAACATTTATTTAGTATGATTGATTAATTATGATTTTGAGTAATGAAATGATGAGAATCTATATGATAGAACCCGATTGAACCTTAAGAATAGACAGGATATTCATGCCGTGATACTAAGGTGATACGAGTGCTAGTGTAAGACCATGTCTAGGACATGGCATCGGCCTCGCTACGTGTCAATGTAAGACCATGTCTGGGACATGACATTGACATCGATATGTGCTAGCCAGTGTAAGACCATGTTTGGGACATGGCATCGGCCTCGACATGCAAGCTAGTGTAAGACTATGTCTGGGACATGGTATCGGCTTGGAGATGTGTTAGTGTAAGACCATGTCTGGGACATGGCATCGGCTTGGAGATGTGTCAGTGTAAGACCATGTCTGGGACATGACATCGACTTGACATGTGAATCAGTGTAAGACCATGTCTGAGACATGGCATCGGCTTGACATGTGAACCAGTGTAAGACCAAGTTTAGGATATGGCATCGGCTTGGTGCCCTATGTTTGAGGTTTATTGAATATCCTTTCATATTCTAAATGGTTCAACGAGAAATTTAAAGTTTGTATCGAGATCGAGAGATATTATGATGACCTTATGAGTGGTGCAGGTACCTATATGAAATGTGTGAAATGTGAGCTTGATATTATGTTGTATGATTAGTAAAAGATGAAAATGAGTAAGTTATGCCTATAGCCATTCTTTCATATCATGCAAAATTTGTGATGCATTGAGAGCATGTTACAACATAGTAAATTGTTGTATTTATTTACTTGCAACTTACTAAGCCTTATGCTTACTCCCTCTCCTTTCTATTTTTTTATAGTGCCTCCAAATTAGCTCGTGGATCAACGGACGTCGGAGGCTTCATTCACACTATCAACCAAAGCATTCAGTATAGTTAGTTTCTAGCATTTTGAGAAATGGCATGTATAGGGACTAGTCATTGTTTAGTGTCAATTTGTTTTGGGCCAAGTGAGTTGGCTTGATTTTGAAATACCTCATTTTGTATAAGGCCAAAGATATTGGCTAATATTTCCTATTGGTTTATAAACGCCGATGTTGATGTTTTCATGAATGTGCAAGTAGTATGGATGAACAAGAGTATTAGGAATTGTAGTATGAATGCATGGATGGTTTGGTCTTGTGACGATCTGTGGATGTATAATTATGGTCATTGGTTGAGTAATTGTGCCTTGCTATGAACTGGTTTGAGTTTGGTCTTGTTTTAGGGTGGCAAAAGGCTTGGTAGAGAGCTTTATTTTTGCCCACACGGGTAGACACACGGGCATGTGTTTAGGCCATGTGTGACACATGGTCCGCCCCAAAGGCGTGTGGTTAGGCCGTGTGTCCCCTGCACCTTAGACTGGTAAGATTAAATGCCCGATAGTACACCACACGGGTTGAGACACGACCATGGGTCTCAACCGTGTGAAAGACACGGCCTAGCACACGGGCGTGTGCCATGGCCGTGTGACCCTTAAGAGTTGCTAACATCAGAAACAGAATACCAAGGGTTTAGCACACGAGCTGAGCACACGGGCGTGTGTCAAGCCTTGTGAAAACCCCTTAGGTTCGATGTTAGAAAATAAATCTACACGGACGAGGGGCACAGGCGTGTCCCTAGGTGCTTAGGCCGTGTGAATTACACGGGCCTTAGCACGACCATGTCTAGAGGCCATACGAGCGTGTTGCCCTTCCACACGGACGTGTGCCCTGTTTTTAGTAGATTTTCTTGAAAGTTTTCTAAGCATTCGGATTGGTTCCGAATGATTTTCTAAACAAGTTTTGGGCCTCGTAGGTCCATATTAAGGGTTGTTAAACAAAGTTTGAAAAGTTTTAAATTGGGACAAATTTTGTTGACTCAAGATTGTATGTTTGCATGTGTTTTATTAAGGTAATACCTCATAGCTTGTCCCAGCGTCAGATACGGGTAAGGGGTGTTACATTTGTAATAACTATTGATAATTTGACAAAACAAGTTATGAGCAGTGTGCTCTAAATGCTTTACTTGATTGAAACAAACAATAATATAAAACTTAAAAGTAACAAAAGAAAAACTAAAAATATAATTAAAAAAAGCCTTAGCAGTCATACACTTTCTTTCTTTATGACTAAAAATTGAAATTAAATTACTCTTTCTTTTCCTCATATTTTTTGGTACCATGCATTTTGATTTTTTAAATTTTGTGTGAATCTCTTTCCTTTTTATTGTACTTTCTCTCTTGGCCAAAAACAAGAAAGTGGGAAGTCAAGACTGATTCAATTTGGATTTAGCTTAATTTCATCTTCAACTTAAGAATTTGTTGCATCTCTTGATAGATTTCATCATTCAACTTCATCAGTCATTACAAATACTCAATTTTTAGTTCCCAACAATATGCAAACGAGTTTTCTTTTCCTTTTTTTGTTCATATATTAGCAATATGCATATCCTCCTAAGATCTAACTCTTTTTAGCAGTCTCTCCAACCATGATGTTCAGGGAGGCCGTAAAGAGTTCAGGGAGACATTTTCAGATCTTTATTTGTGGTATACCATTCTTTTTATCCTGTTTAATCGATTTATTTTAGTATAAATTAATGTTGAGACCTTTCAAGTTGGAATTTAAAATTTTGTAACTACTATTTTGGTATTATTATCTCCAAATTTAGCTTTATGAGATATTGCTTTAAACCTGATGCACATTGTTGTTGTTCATACTTCAATGATTTTTTAAAGATATTTAATGTTATTAATGGTAAAAGAAAATTATTTGAAATGGTGATCTATTACTTGTTTAGCCTATGTGTATTGTTGCTTTTATAGAGCTTGTTTATTAGATTTGGTGTTATTCATTAATAATGATTTAAGTTTTAATTTTTAGGTATGTCTTATAACTCGGAACAAGGTCATTATTCCTATCCGTGTACTGATCTTTCATCATCGATGACTGTCATTGAAGGAAATGAAATTTCCAATGCTCGAGATACTACTCATGAAAAACCAACCCATAAGGAGGCTGAGTGTTTGGATGATATTGAAGTTGCCACTTATACGAGGAGAAATAAAAAGAAGACATAAATTGTTTGGTAGGAACTGACTGTAGTTAAGCTTGCTGGTGGAACAAAAAAAGTGCAGTGTAATCACTGTAAGATTAAACTTGCCAAGAACAAGGATGATACTGTAACAGCCCGTTTTTAGCTAAATCAGAATAATGGTTTTGGAACCACAAATCTGAGGTCAAACAATTATTTTATTATTATTTTAAGTGTTTACAACATGATAACATGATTATGTGAAAGTTTCATGAAGTAATTTTACCGTTTGAGTGTTTAATTCGGTAAAAAGGACTAAATTACGTAAAGCGTAAAAGTTGAGTTTTAATAGTTAGAAGTGTTTAATAGCTATGAAAAATTAGGTAAAGATCCTTAAATGGTAAATATACCATTGATAGTGATAGTGGACATTTATGGACATTATTAGGTGGAGTTTAAATGTTATAATAAAGGTTAATTTGGTAATTTGATTAATAAGTTAAAATAAATAAAACAAAAATAATTTTGGTCTTAATGTCATCTTCTCCACCGATTTTATACAAAGAAAGGAGCCATTTTTGAAGCTAAAAGGTTTGGCCATTGTAGTTCAAGCATGTAAGTGATTTTTGACCCGGTTTTTGATTATTTTTATATTTTTGTGATCGTTGCAACTAGGTCTAGCTAGCCCAAGGACTATTTTGCAAAAATGTTAAAGGTTTTGAGATTTTCCATTGATTAATGTTGATGTATTTTGTTGTTTGATGATGAAATATGAAATCTTATTGATTGATATACAAGTTTTATAAAGTGATTTTTAGTGAAAATCCAAAATAGGGATTAAATTGTGAAAATGTGTGGTTAAATGTGTGAAAAATTGATAAATATAGGATGCTAGGGACATAATAGTAATTTGAAAATCATGGGTATTGAAATAATTTCATGAATTTGTGATTTTATGAATTAATGACTAAATTGTAAAAATGTGAAGTTTTAGGGGCAAATGTGTAAAATTGCATAAATGTGTATTTTTGGACTAAATTGAATAAAAATATGATTGTATAAGTTAATTTTGATTACATATAGATCAAGAAAGGAAGGATTCAGACTTAGATCTAGGCAAGAACAAAGTACTCGACTAATTGACTAGTTTCGTCGTTTTTCCGTCTGAGGTAAGTTCGTATGTTAAATAAATGTAGTTATATTTGTGTTATATTTGTTTATTTATTGAATTGGATTGTAAAAATGATTGGAAACAAGTTTACGGACATGATTGACAGAGATTCAATAGTGGAAAGTCCCATTGGAACCTTAGGACTAGTTTAGGATACAAATGTCATGACATTAGGGTTTACTGATGATGATGTGATCCAGCTGTTGGTCTTGTACGTCCTACTGGTAGCTGGGTTTCGGCATGTGTTGCGATTCCTGACAGCTTGTGTGAGCAGCACCGTGTAGCTATGTCTTAACTGACAGCTTGTGTGAGCAGACCGGTTGTTAGCTCGAGAGTGAGCATATATGTGATATGAGATAGCTTCGGCTATATGTGTGGCACTTAGGTGCGATGTGTTCCCCAGTATCCTATAGTAATTCCAAATGGTTCTACAGGCATAATCGAGATGTGAATGAAAGTAAGACTGATTCAAGTAGTACAGGTATGTACGGAACCTATATGAGTATCGAATTGTGGTAGCTTGTGGAATTCATGTTTAAACATGTATCAAACATGTGAAAGGTTTGTGAATCTTTATGAATAATACTTTGCTATGCTCATTTGGTTGAAATGTGTTTATTTAATAAGTTAAGTTTATTATTATACGAGCTTACTAAGCTATAAAGCTTACTTCATTTTATTTATCCATGTTTTATAGTGAATTCAAGCTAGCTCGGATCTGGGGATCATCAGAGACTTCATCATACTATCAATTTTCTATTTTGGTACTTTTGAACTTGTGTATATAGTGATATGGCATGTATAGGCTACGTGGTCATTTTGTTATATGTTATGAATTTTTGCCATATGAATTGGCTAGTAAATGTTAAGTATTTGGTTTGGTTATAGCCATGTGAGATGGCTCATTTTGGTTGTTTTGGTTGGGTAAATACTTATGCAAATGGCCATGATGATATGTGATGTATAATTGTTTTGGTAATGCTTGGTTGTGGATTAGTATTTAGATAACTAAATGGTTGAATTATGAGACATATTATACATGTGGTTTACAGTTAAGAAAAGCATGATTGAACTTGGTTTGTTAGGTGAATAAAATATGTGAAATTTGTATGTATTTGAATAGGTAAATTGTAATAAATTGGGTAGTGAAATGGTTGGAATTGAAATGACATGATTTGTGCTTAGTTGAGGTTGTTTTGGCTGCCTATTTGTGTCTTAAATTGGTACCAATTGAGTTGATGTAGGTATGTGCAAGTTGGGTGGCAAAATGGCTTGGTAAATAGCCTATTTTTTGGTCCACATGGGTAGAGACACGGGCTTGTGTCTCAACCGTGTGTGACACATGGTCAAATAACATGGCTGTGAGTTCCCTGAAGCATTTAATAGAAACAAGTCAGTGAGTTACATGACCTAGACACACAGGCATATGGTCGGCTGTGTGACCCAAGTCAGAGTTACACGGGGTAGGACACAGTCTGGGACATGGCTGTGTGATCCCATTTCGAATGTCCACACGGCCTGTGACATGGGTGTGTCTGGTGGCCGTGTGTCACACGGACGTGTGATCCCTGTTTTGAGAAATTTTCTAAGATTTTCCAAAGTTATTCCTAGTTATCGGTTTAGTCCTGAACCACTCCTATTGCATGTTTAGGGCCTCGTAGGCTCGTTTAAGGGACAATGTGATTTCGTTTGATTAAGATATGTTTATGTATGAAAAATGTATGTAAAATGAATGTGTAATTGTGTAATGAGTTTAGTAATGCCTCTTAACCCTATTTCAGTGATGGATACGGTTTAGGGGGTGTTACAGATACAACTACACAATATAAAAGGCCTTTAGATGATTGTGTGAAATATCAAATATCTTTAAAGGGACAAGGCAATATTTTTCTACCACTACAAACACTTAGATCTGACAGTGCTAGTGGTATCTAGACTAGGAAATATGACCAAGCAAAGATCAGGGAAGTTGTTTCTCACATGATAATGGTTCTTGAGTTGCCTTTTGCATTTACTGAGTATGAGTTATTCACTTTGTTGATGAAAATTGCAAGTCCTCACTATATAAGAATTTCTCATGCTACAACCAAAGCTGATTGTTGGATAAGTTATGAGGTTGAGAAGAATAGGTTAAATGGGTTGTTGAAGACAGTGGATAGGACTAGCATTACAACTAATATGTGGAAGTCAGGTCAAAGGATTCAATACATGGTCTTGATAGCTCATTTTGTGAGGACTTGGATTGGAATTTGAAAAAAAAAGTTTTGAACTTTGTTGATGTGCCTCCTCCGCATAGTGGAGTTTTTGTATATGATGTATAGTACAAATTCTTACAAGACTGGGATATTAAAGGAAAAGTGTGCTCAATTTCCATAGACACTGCTTCTTACAATGATGTAACTATAAGGATGTTGAAAGATAGCCTTTCATTTCATAAAAGGCTTCATTTGAATGGGAATTTGTTTTATGTCTGTTGTTGTGCACACATCATAAATCTATTGGTGCATGATGCTCTTTTCGAAATTGAAGATGTATGGGAAAGTGTGAAGCACATCACAACATCCACTGTGCGTTTGACTATGTTCAGTGATATAGTTAAACAACTTCAGTTTCCAAATAAGAGGTTAATTTTAGATTGTTGTACACGGTGGAATGCAATACATGCTGTGTTGTCATGTGTATTGGAGTTTAAGGACGTATTTCCGCAGTATGCTCAATGAGATGCAAGTTATAAGTATTTGCCAAGTGATGAAGATTGGGTGAGGGTTGAGGAAGTTTGTTCTTTCTTGGCACTTTTTAATAAAGTTACCAACATTATCTCAGGTAAACAATTTAAATATATCTAGTTTTATTTCATTGTTTCTTAATTTTCATTTATGTTATTTAATTTAATTCATGGTATTTTCTTTATAAATATTAGGTTCTGAATATCCAACTTCAAATTTGTTTCTTCTTGAACTTTGGAGTATCAAAGAGTTATTGATGGATAAATATTTAAGTGAGGAACTTTGGATGAAACAAATGACTACTAAAATGCAAAGAAAATTTGATAAATATTGGGGTGAATGCAATTTGTTAATTTCTATTTTTGCTATACTAGATCCTAGGAATAAGATGAAATTGATTGACTTCAATTTTTGTGTTATTTTTTCTGAAGAGGAAGCTCCTAGATAAATTTGCATTGTGCATGATAATCTATATGAGCTTTATAAGGAATATGTGGATGAATATGCAGCAACTAGTGTTGGTACATCAATGGAAAATGATGTGCAAGAAAGTGGTGTCAGCAATGCTTCTACCACTAGTAAAATTGGCAAAGGAAAAGTTATGACTGGGAGGTCTAAGTTTGAGAGATATATTAGGAGTGTTGACATAGTTGACAATGTTAAGTCTGAACTAGATATATACTTGGAAGAATGAGCGTTCATTTGTAAGGAAAATTATCATGATTTTGATGCCTTGGAGTGTTGGAAGGTTAATAACCTCAAGTTTTGAATTTGATAAAAAATGGCTTGTGAAATCTTGTCTGTTCCAATCACCACGGTGGCTTCAAAATTTGCTTTAAATGCTGGTGGTAGAGTGATTGATGCATATTGTTTATCTTAGAAACTGATACAGTATAAATGTTACTTTGTGGTTCTGATTTGTATCGAAACTTTTATGGGTTGAAAAAGAACGCCAAAATGAGTAATTTTCAAATATTTGTTCTATTTATTTAATATTTGAAATATTAATTAATTTGGTCATGTAATTTTAATTTTTTATGTAGAGCAAAGTAGAAATTAAAAAGATTTCTTTACTTTGAAGTTAGAATTTTGAAGAATTTCAAAGGTACTTAATTTTAGAGTGTGTACATTTTAGGCTGGTGTTTATGAAAAGTCAATGAGCATTTTAACTTGGTTGGTGTTTGTCCAATAGCTTTGTATGAATATGTTTTTAACTTTTCTGATATGATTATCTTTGTAAGGCAATTATACATTTTAACTAGTTGTACCTTCTATAACCTTATTTTCTTTAATAATAATAATAATAATAATAATAATAATAATAATGGATCAAATAAAAGGTTTTTATGTTGTTGCCTTATTGAATTTGATGAGTGAATCTCATGAATTTTTTAATTTGGTGTTTTCAGGATATGGTATCATTGGATTCAATGCATTTATGTTATCAACTTTCTAGTTGGTGTTTACTGCAGCATTTTTGGTCTTATCTTTTTGAATTGCTTCTCTTGTAATATGTTTTGTTTTGAATCAATCAAACTACTTGTTTGCAACTTTGTTTTTTTATGAAATTACAAATGCCTCCTTCAACTTTAGAACTCAACAATTCTCATGTTGAAATGTAAGTTTTATTTAGTTGGGTTTTTTTTTTTTCATTTTATTGTTTGTTTGTTTACTTAACATTCACGAACGTTAAACGAACATGCTCGCGAACGTTAAACGAACATGTTCAGGAATGCTAAACAAATCGAGCTTGAAGACACCAAATAAAAAATGAACTGAGTTCAAAAATGATATTAAAAATTAAATGAACACGAACTGATCATGAACAACTTTAAAAATAAACAAACGAACATAAGCATAGCCTTCTTTGTTTCAGTCGTCGATTCAGCCTCTCTCGATTCATTGGAAAAAGCCAGTTGTAGGATGGCTTAGATGTAATGTGCATGCGACCATTTTTTAGACAGAAAATAGAAACATTTTACTGCTGTAATTTGTGATAGCGATAGAAGATTTGTCATAGTGTATTCTAGCTTTTTATCTTAGTACGATGGCCACACATGTTGTTGAAGCAATTTCAATGAGTCAAGCTTGTTGTGGATCAAAGCGCAAAATTTTAAGCAACTAACCGTTGAGCTTGATAGCATGGATGTGTTTAATTTTTTGGCCTCAAAATCTATTTTCAACTTTGAGTTTGAATTGATTTTAAACAATTTCTCCATTTTGAAAGAGCAAGATCGTTATGTGTCATTTTAATGGATTCATCAGAGTATCAATAAAGATACTTATTCATTGGTTAGGATTCTTATATGCTAACCATACTATGTGGTGATTTATTCTTTTTTTGTATACACTGGCTTTTGATTTTGGATAATGATGTTCTAATTCTAAGGCTTCAAGGGACAATAGGAAAGGGTGTGTGGGGGTAAGCTTGATAACTTAGGTTAGTATGTCCTAGTGTCACGAGGCTAGAACTTAAGTCTAACAAGCTGTATAGCCTTATGTGATTTTTTTGTTTCAAATCTGCCTAAGTTAGCTTGAGTCTCAAAAGATGAGAATTTTCCCAGAAATTCTCTAAGGCACTAAAATAAAGTAGAAGCAACTTAAAAGAGAAAGGAACTTGAATTTAGTAGAAAAAACACAAGAGAGCAATGCACACAAGGTGTTTGAGTAAATGCTTTCAAATGTATTCTTTAACTATCAATTAGATGATTACAAATAAGAAGAGGATGCCTCTATTTATAGTTGAGCTACCCCATATCTAACGGTACAGATTGAATTACATTAACGGTTGAGATCAATGCCTATCTTTAAGATAAGAGTCCTAAGGGATTTAAACTCTATACATCTTTATCCCTTAAGGTTTACAATAATTACCTTGGTAACCCTACTTTTATCGGAGTGTTTCACTAGGCCACCTAGACTTCAAGTAGATGGGTTTCTCCATGTGTTCCACGAATCAGGCTAGTTTAAGTACGTCAAATGAGCCCTATTTAATCAGTTGACATCCTTGGGATGTTTTATGTGCATTCATCATGGGCTGTAATTCATGGCCCGTGACATTCTCCCCCACCCATTCTTGCGAAGCCCTCGTTTTGTCTTTGGAATGACGCTAGTTTGACTCATCTTAGAGCTACCTTAATCCCTCAACTAATTCCCAACCAATCTCTTTTTTTGGTAGTTCTACCTCTGGACACATTTTCCTCGGCTTATGTCCCTATTGTCGCCTAACGCGAACTGTATTACTTTATTGTACATCTTATTCAAAAGGGCCCACCGCTCTTACATGCCCTATCACGACTTGCCTTGTAACACCCCTTACCCGTATCTGGTGCCAAGATAGTGTACGAGGCATTACCTTACTAATACTCATGCAATCATTTGAATTTGAGCCAATGAAATGCGTCCCAATTTAAAACCTTTTCAAATATTGTCCCACTGACCTTCCTATGGGCCTACGAGACCTAAAACATGATTTGGAAATAAACTGAGACCATTTCAAATACTTAAGAAAATTCCTTCAAAAACTAATAAAAATAGGGCACACGCCCGTATGGCCTTCAGACATGGCCGTGCTAATGGCCTGTGTGGCTCACACGGCCTAAGCACCTAGGGACACGCCCGTGTCCCTCATCTGTGTAGATTTATTTTCCAACATCGAACTTACAGGATTTTCACACAACCTGGCACATGCCCTTGTGCTCAGCCCGTGTCCCTCACATGGCCATGATACGCCCGTGTGCAAAACCTTTGACATTCTGTTTCTGACATCAGCAGACACACGGTCCTGGCACACGCCCGTGTGCCAGGCCGTGTCCTCCACACTGTTGAGACACACGGTCATGTCTTAGCCCGTGTGTTTACTACTGGGTATTTAGTTCAAAAAATTCAAGGTGCAGGGGACACACGGCAAAGCTACACGCCCATGGGGCAGATCATGTGTCACACACGGTCTAGACACACGTCTGTGTGTCTACTCGTGTGGATAGAAATAGGCTATTTACCAAGCCTCTTTGCCACCCTGAAATAAGACCAAATGTATAATCAAACATACCAAGACTTTCATACTCAACCAATAGCCATAAATTGACATTCCAACATATTCATATATACCAACCATGCATGACAACCAAACATAGTCACATCATAAAATTTAGACATAACATGAATAGCCAGATTTACAAACCGTAATTAATATGAGCCACATCTCATGGCCATATACATATAACTTAATATAAACTAATACATTTGGCTAAAATCATAATAATACATGCGATAAAACTAGATAGCTATACATGCCACTCACTTGAAAATTTCTAACTTATGCTTCGTTAATCCAAAGGTAGCGACTTGATAGTGTGATACTGCTTCCGACGATTTCCAACCCCGAGCTAACTTGACAAGGCTAAAGGAAATGAAAAGGAGGGAGTAAGCTTCACGCTTAGTAAGTCCATATAGAAATAATGAGCAATTTATCAATAAGCTTCCACCAATTCTTACAACATGATCTCAAGGTAATACTCTCATAATTGCCTTTTTACCTATGTTCAGGTCAAGTTATTTTCTCGAGTCACGGTCATTAAATTATTTATATCTACAATAATAGAAATCCCAATTAAGATCTGCTAATTTTCACAGAAACTAGACTCACATATATTCTTACCATAAAATTTTCAGAGTTTTTGGTTAAGCCAATTAGTACAGTTTATTCCTTAAAGTTACCCCATTTTCGCTATCCAACAGTTTTGAACCCTCTTCACTAAAATTTTATTATCTCATAATACGAGACTCGAATGATGTTCTCATTTATTTTTATTGAAAGTATACTCAATAAAGATTTTAAGAATATAAATTATAATCCATAAATATTTTTGTGTAATTTTTAATGATTTTCCAAATTCGCAACAGGGGGTTTCGAAATCATTCTGACTCTGTCTCATAAAAATTCAAATATCTCATAATATGAAATTCTCCTGCATGCACCGTTTCCTCTACATGAAACTAGACTCATTAAGCTTTAATTTCATATTTTATTCAACCTCTAACTCAATTTCCACAATTGTTTGTGGATTTTCAAAGTTAGACTATAGCTACTATCTAAAACTGTTTTAGTGTAAATTAATGATACTAAGTTTATCACATCTTATTAATTTACTTTCACCATATTGGTAAAAATACATGTGTATACATCATAAGTATAGACCTATAATCACAAGGTCATAACAAAATCATTCTCATAGGCATGGATTACCCATGTACATCTTCACCAAATGTGCATCATAAATCGAAATAATTTCTCATGAGCTTGGCGTACATACCTATTTTACTCATCATGTTCATATTCATTCTTTACTAATCATACAACATGAATTGAGTTCATATCTCATCAATTTCATGTAAGTACTTGTACCACTCACAACATAGCCATGAGCTCTATCATTTCGATATGAACATAAATCTCCCGTTGAACCATTTGGAATACTACAGGATATTCAATAGCCCCAAGCATAGGATAAGATGCCAACGCCATGTCCCAGACATGGTCTTACACTAGCTAACAGATCAAAGTCGATGCCATGTCCCAGACAGGTCTTACATTGATTTTCATATGTCGAGGCTGATGCTGTGTCCCAGACAGGTCTTACACTGACTCTTATCTATCGGTGTTGATGCCATGTCCCAGACAGGTCTTACACTAACACACAACAAACTGACACCATGTCCCAAACAGGTTTTACACTAGCTTGTATATCTCAAGGCCGATGCATGTCCCAGACATGTTTACACTAGCTCTGATCTTAATGCCAATGCATGTTCCAGACATGTCTTACACTGGCTTGTAAATCTTGAGGCCGATGCATGTCCCAGACATGTCTTACACTGACTCTCATAATGTAGTCGATGCATGTCCCAAAAATATCTTACACTAGCACACATATCACCCAATGTCATGGCATGAATATCCAAATCTATTCCAAATGTTCAACCAGAAGTCTTTATTTCATAAATTCTCACAATTCACATTCCCAGCACAACTCAACAACTCATGGAAAACTAATTGTATAATACATGATAACATTTAATTTGCATTATTTACGTACAACTTACTCGTTTCGATGGAATATCATCCCATCAAATTTCCAATGCATACAATCGTCACAAAAATGTTATTAACATTTAACATTACTTTCGCATACATAACTCCATCAATAAATAATCCGATTCAATCGTAGCAAAATAGATTTCAAGTATATTAACAATAACATGGATATCATGCTCATTTAATCACATGGGCTTACCTCGACTGCAATTTCGGCTTATTACTCCAATTTAGCCCATAACCTCGTACTTTCCGATTTAAGCCCAAATATTGATTTTCTTGATCTAACATGATGAAATTCACCCATTTAATAATTACATTGATTAAAACATTCTATAATTCACAATTTGGCAAAATGACTGTTTTGCCCTTAGACTTTACAAAAATTACGATTTTGCCCTTAGGCTCGTAAATCGATTTTTATCAAATTTCCTCATTTACCAAGCCTAGCTGAATTCCTTTTATAACTATAGCAACTCATAATTTTGATTATTTCACACATTTACAACTCATTTTACAAACTTTACAAAATAGCCATTTTTAGGTGTTTTTCATGAAAATCCTTTCACAAAAGTTGTTTATTACACAACCATGACTCATTTTCTTCCATAAAAATCCAAAAAACAACACTTATACTTTCATGGAAAAACTCTAAACTTTCCACCATTTTACAAAATAGTCCCCTCAATAGGTAGCCCATGCTACAAGGGTCCCAAAAGTACAAAAATTACTAAGAAAAGTCACCAAAATCACTTACTTGTGAGGGTGTTGAGTTGCTGAAATTTTGGAAGCTTTCAAACCCATATTTTTATGCACAATTCAGTGGAAGAAGAAAAAGAATGGAGAAGATGAAGCTTTTCTTTTTATTTATCTTATTTCTAGTCAATTTGGTCACCTAACCCCACCTATTTTGACTTTTCAGCTTCTTTTTGTCTCCTATTTTCTTCCATGGCTGACCATCTCTATTGAAAAGCGCTAATTGCCTTTTTAAGAGTCCCACATTTTGGTTCTCACTCAATTAAACACCTTTAACTAATAAAACAATAATTTTAACCTTTATGCGATTTACTCATTTTTCAAAATTAAGCAAGCAATCGCTAAAATTAATTCACTAAAATTTTCATGTACTCTTATAATCATATTATAAATCATATAATAACATCAAACATAATTTCTCCGACCTCGGATTAGTGGTTCCGAAACCATTGTTCCTATTAGGCCCAAATTCGGGCTATTACATGCCTCAATTGGGATCCCCGTAATCCTTATGAATAGGCTTGGAGGCACCCACATTGAATACTAGGTTAACCTTGAGTATAGTTGCTAACTATGGTTTGTAAGCCCCTCGATTTACCCACCATATCTCTGAAAGGGCCCTTGTGTCTTTGCCAAGGTAATGGTAAGTCATAATGTAAAACACTAGATAAGTGTTTGAGATGTACCTCGCTCATCTCATTTACTTGTTTTGACTGCCCAATTTGCATCACCACTTTTCCCCTAAAGTTTGATGCACAACCCACCTTTCCCATAGGTGCTACCCTACTAATAGCTCAATAAGCTTCACATCGATTTGCCACTCCTCTAGCATTTCCAAGAGGGTCTTCTAGACCTCATATTTTTTGAGTCAATCTTCTTCCCACAATGAACATCCTTGGTTAGTTGGATTACCAAAAATACCTTGGTTCCACCTTTCTTATCACAACTCACTGACACAATGCATTATCAAGATGATTATCCAAGATACAAATACGAATGACAAAATGAACCAAGAGAGCATTAATTCAATCAAGGAAATTCAAGCTAAGCATGAAGTTATAATCATCTAAATGAATTACCTCAAGGTCTTCTTTACCTTTCCACTCTTCAATTTGTAACTCAACTTCTTTACTACTCCTGCAGTTGAAACCTCTTTGGAATTTACTATCTTGATCTTCTTAGTCGATTTGTTAATTGAGAGATCAAGTTTACCTACAACCTTTTTTTACATAAACAATTCAGATGCCCCCATGTCAACAAGAGCACTTCTCATTTGCTTACGATGTTGATGTCAACAAACATCAACCCTTTTTGTTTGCAATCCCTATTCACTTTTGTAGAATTAAGTGTCATTGACCCATGCTTCAAAGTTTTATTCTCTAGCACTGCTTCATCTTTTTACTGATTGCGGATATCTTGGATTGCTTTGGGCAATCTCGCATCCTTTGCAAACCATAACATAAGAATCATTTCATTGGATTTTTTCCATTCTTGCAACTTAGCCTAAGCCTCATCCTTGACACCCTCCAAGTAAAACTGCCCCTTTAATTCACTCTAGAACTCCTCCCAAGTCCCAATGGTAACTCCACATTATTTCTCATTTGTGGACCCACGACGCTACCATAACAAAGTGACATTAGTAAAATACATAGCAATAGTATTTACCTTAGTAGCATAATCCATGATACCTTTGGCATGAAAGTATTGCTCTATTCCCCACAAGAAGTTGTCCTCATTTGGAGTTGTCCTATTGAACTATTTTGGATTTGGGGCACCCTTATTACCTAAAGCAGCTTTGCAAGTATTGAGCTCCCCCTTGAACTCTTCAGTCTGTTCCTTCAAGGCCAACACCATGGCCTCAAGAGCATCATTCTTCTCCATCAACTCACCCATAACGGTATTGAGGACCCCTTACATCGAATCCACATTAGCATTAAGGGCCTATTCCACTTGTTCCTTAAGCTGATCTTGCCTTGATTTTATCTCTGTGGTACATCCATCAACTTTCTCAAGGGTCTCCCTCACATCACCCATGGAGCCCTCAAGTTTGATGATCTACTATAATTTGGTATAGTAGATAAAACTTTGTCGCAACACAGGAGGCCCGATGTTGCAACATAGAGAGTAGAATGGAGAAAGTACGAATCTGCCTTCGATGTCGTGACACAGATTGAGGGTGTTGTGACATACTGCTAAAGACATCCCAAGGAAGGTTATATTGCTACCTCTGTTGCAACACAAGTCCTGTTCTGTCATGACTTCTAGTTTGGAGCGGAAATTAAATATGAAGCAAGGGTGTTTTGGCCTACACAATTGAACTTAAAGCTCAAAAATGTAAGCTAACCTAGGGTTAAGGACGATGGCCACTTGAAGGCTATAAATAGGCTCCTTTGGCACATGTTATAAACTTCATTCCATTAGCTTGGATTTAGTTTTGTTTTCTTGCTTTCTTAGGTTTTTTAGAGTTCAATTTATTCATTCATTGTTTTCTTTCAAGAGATCTGATTTGTTAAGGAGATTAATTTCTGTGGATTCACGCTTATTATTAATATCAATCAGGCTTTTCTTAAACTCTCTACTTCAATTCATTCACTATGATTAATTCTTCCATCTATTCCATGTTGTTTATGAAAGCCATAAGGAACTAATCCCTCTGTGGGGGATTAGCGAGTGGAGGTATGATCTATTAATTATTTTATATGGTTACTTAATGAATCAGTTGTTTGAGAAAGAAAGAATGTGAAACAAGCCCTAGGCCTGACAACCCCAAGAAGTCATCAAGATGGGAATTAACCCAAAATTGGTATTGCCCATTCATGAACACCTTCACCTTAAGCTAGTCTGGACTGTGAGGTCGAAAGATAAGTAGTTCTTGCTGACTCATTATGTTAGTGGAAGATTGAAAGATCCTAATAGGGTAGCGACTAGTTGATTGACAAGGAACCGAAAGCAATAGTTGATAGGAATTACCGAAGCGAGCTAATCACCCATAATTGAGATTTGATTTACTCTACTTGTGACACCCCAAACCTGACAGGGACGGACCGACCTGAATTCGAAGCATTACAATAGCCATCTAAGTGACTCTCTGGCTAATGACCACCCAAGCCATACACCAACCTTATAACACCTCAATCTTATCTAATTATTAGTTATTTATTAATGCGAAAGCAAACTATGAGCCAATTTTAAACTTTTCCTAGGTAATTTAACCTAAGGGCATTTTTTTCATTTTACCCCCTATGGTAAACTAACCCGATTTTAGATCTAAGTGTTTATCAACCTTCTTTCAGTAAAAATTATGCAAGCCTAAAAATTTCAAATTAATTTGAGTTCGTTTACTATGTCGAATTCAAGTTTTATTATTAGGGACTAAATTGTAACAAATACAAACTATTAGTACCTATTCTGAATTATAAATTAAGTGCGTTCCTATTGAATTTTACCTATGATGAGACTAATCCTAAAATTTTACCAATTTTCCTTACATCTAAGGCTATAATTAGACTAATAAATTTTCAAGACTAAATTGTAACTTCAACAAAGTAGAATACCGATTTAATAAGACAAAAATTCAAACCCCCAAAACCCATACGGTGGTGTCCCCTAGACCGTGTGTCATTAATTGAATTTGTTCGGATCGAGAAAAACTTGTAGGTTGATTGCACACTCCCATGTGAAAATCCCATATGCCCGTGTGTGATAGCTCCAGCCTTCACACGCTCATGTGCTACTCCTCACAGGCCTGTGTGAAAACCACTGCACCTATTTTTGTGAAAAACTCGTTTGAAAACCTGATTTTGCACATTTTAATTTCCAATTAAACCCAATTTAACTATGATTAATTAACATACATATACATACACCTTCAATTGAATTTATTGACATCAATTAAGCCTTAATTATATAGAATAGGGCAATCAATTTCATGCATAACAAACACCGATTAAATCAATCAAGGGGCGTACCTTAGTCGCTAGTAAACCACTCCATGGAAGCTTCATTTAAACAATCGTTAGTATAAATTTCATGCCTTACACACCATGTTATCAAGCAACAATACACTGTAAATCATTCAATAATTAAACTCAAACATGCCTCAAAATTATTATAAAACCATCCAAAATAAAATGTCCAAAGTTCAAAGTCCAATTACAACCAAAATTAAACTAATTCCCGGGAGTTCCCGAATGCCCGATTATAGTCTCTAAAACATGTAATAAAGTCTTTACCAAGCCTAAATCTCTTGGAACTCTCTTGCTCAGCTCCGCAAGCCCAAGGATTATTGCATGAATTGTGAGGGTGTGAGCTTTAAAAAGCTCAGTGAATGTTAATAAAAACAATTAGTAAACCACCATCCAAATCATGCTTAAATCACATCCAATCAATAACCAATTATCAACCATAATAATGAAACATGCCAATTTAATTTCCATATGCTTTATCAATATCAAGAATCAATTATTCATGGCTTACAATCATCAAATGATATAACAACAATCACACATAAATATATTGGCATACATTTCTCATGTCTTAATCAGATGATCAAACATTGGATAAACGGATCTCCAAATTCCCACAAATATCAAATACAGTCCACCGAGTTGAGCGGGCCGAAGCACACGCTCCCTTATAGCGCCTTAAATAACCCAATGAGTGATTCATGCTCAACACTCCCTTATCTACTCCAAACAAATCTGTTCACATAGAGCCTTATGCTTACAATGTCACAAATAAAGGTGAGTACTCACAAATCCTATGGCATGCCAACTATATCCAATGGATCCACCATGCATGTTGCCAATATATTCAGTCAAACATAGCATATAAATCAGTCATTATTGTGCTCAATTTAATGTGACAAAATGCTTATGTGTAACATGTAATATAGCCATTTAACATCCAATTAAATCAAGCATTTCATTATCCATTTTCCAATGTTCAATTACCAATTGTAACACCAATATCTCATGATCAAAAACTCCAATAAACATGCTTTAATCATCAATATAATTAGCCTAATTAAATCGCACAAAACCACCTAAATGCTTACTTACCATTATTCTATAAAATTCAATTCTTGTACATATAATATCAATCTTGCAAAAATCAGCCGTTCAACCATGATTAATCAATTCAAATTATCAATTAAGGTACTTATTAAACATAAATGAGGGTCAATTTACCAAATCGCCCTTAGAAACACTCACTACACAATTTTTTCTACCACAAACAAGTGATCAACCAAGCAAATCCAAGCTTCAATTTTGGTTAGCTTGGTTCTCTTCAAGATTCAGAGCTTTAACATAGATAAAGTAGACATTACCACCTTTCCAATGCCATAATAAACACGAATTTTAATTAACTATACTAATCGAAATCTTCTCACAAAGATACCTTACCGGATTTGTAACATCAAGTCAAAAACTCGATTCCTCACAAAATCAATCTCTTCAGCCCTCATAAACACTTTCAATCATCAATACTAGACCAAATACACTTATATTAAGCATCAATTTCATAAAATTCTAGAAAATCGGTTCATGAAGATGATGAAATTTGGATTTATTTAAATTACCTCACAAATCATGTTTAATCTTGATAAATAAGATCAAAAACCTTTTAATAGATCCATTTTGAGTTCAAACATCCATTGATTTGTGGATTTCCTCTCAAAATTCAAGATCCACCATTAAAGAACCATGTGTTCTTGGAAGAAGATGACATTGATAAAAATCCTTTAATTGAATCTCAAATCATGTAAAAATATTTTTAATCATCATCAAAACAAGTTTAGGATTGAAGATTACCTTTGATTCTCTCTAAATTCATTGGTTAAAAATCTTGATTCAAGAAACTTGAGAAATTTCAAAATATTAATAACTTTAGGTGAATTGAGAGAGTATTTTGAGAAGGAAATTGGTTGGATCTATTCTCTGATGATAGATCTTTAAAATCAAGAAAAGATAACAAATTTTAAAACTCTCTAATCTGATGTAAAATGTATGAAAAGTGGGCTAGATACATTAGTTTTAAAACTGAAACCACCCACTAGAAATTTAAAAATTGAGAAATTTGCCTAATGGCCACTCCCACATTTCCCTTACTTTACCATTTCATCCTTTCCCTCCAAAATTCTGAATTTTAAGGTTTATTTGCCATATAAATACTCTAAAATTACCCTTGTTTTACAATTAAATTCTATTTAATTAATAGTTAAATTTTACTCAAATTACCCCAAATAAACATTATTTTAAAATTCTTTTTCAACCCAAATATATTATTTTCACTAATAATTATTTAAAATCTTTAAAATTAACTTTTCGAAAATATTTTATTTAATTTTTTGGATTATTGTTTAATTGATTTTCGATGAAATTAACCTCCTAAATTAAATTTAAAATTATTAGAAACTTTATAAATTCTTAGTTTTACACTCAGAACCCGAAAAATATACCCGAAACTACTAGACCCGATTTAGGGATATTACTCTACTCTTCTATCTCTTGAATTTTATTTATATTATATTATATTATATTATTACTCTAAAAACTTGAAAAACCTTTCTTTTATGTTCTTGTACTATAATTTATTTAAAGTACTAATTAGATCTTTTACTGTTTAGGTAAGAATTGATCTAGCACTCGCCTCTATTGGGTACGATCCTCGAAGTATTCACTTACTTCGTTGTAAAACTATATTACAACTCGACCCATATACTTCTGGATACCGCTTTTTTTTTATTTTATTGCAGTATTCGCACTTTGGACGCTAGTATGTCCATAGGCGGTCATTTGACAACTCCGCTTTCTAAAGCTAACAACATATCCTTCGAGCTTCTAGTTTTCTTTCCTCCACCACGGGTCCTTCTAGGCTTAACCTACTCCTCTACTCCTTTCGTCATCTCAATCGACACCTTTGAAACCTTAGCTCGGATACCAACTCTAACCTCTCAAACTCGACCCAAAGGTTATGGTCAAATCATGGAGATCACATTTGTAACACCCTTTACCCGTGTTCAGCGTCGGAATAGGATACGAGGTGTTACCGGGCTTAAACATAAATATTCATACAAATTCGAACCATAAAATTTCATCCAATTTGAAATTTTAAAACATATTTATAACGTCCCTATTACGGGCTTACGAGGCACTAAGCATACATTGGAGGTGGTTAGGGACTAAACCGAGAACTTTCAAAACTTTTACAACACTTAGAAAATTTTCATGTTTGGGAGGGTCATACGCCCGTGTGGGTAGGCCGTGTGGTCACACACGCCTGTGTGGCCCAGGATATGCCTGTGTCCCCCACCTATTTAATTCTCTGTTTATGACGTCATCACCCATTTATGGTCACACAGCCAAGTCACACGCCTGTGTGCTAGGCCGTGTGGCAAATTTAATTCTCGTATTTAATGTGCAGACTTCACATGGCCTGGGCACACGCCCATGTCCTGAGGCCATGTTCTTCACATGACTGAGACACACGACTGTGTCTCTACCCGTGTGTTTACTACTAGACATCTTGTTTCTCAAAACTAAGGTGCAGGGGACACATGGCCTATCAACACGCTCATGGGGCTGATCGTGTGTCACACACGTTCTAGACACACGCCCGTGTGTCTGCTCGTGTGGACAATATATAAGGCTATTTACCCAGCCTTTTGCCACCCTAAAACACAAGCACACTTACAGCAATTCTAAGGCACATAATATAACATATTTAAGTTGTCAAATAACTCAAAACCAAGTCATCCACACATCATTCAAGCCTATACATCACATACTTATCTATCCAAATCATGCAAACATCCACATTCATGAAATACATCATCAATTAATTATAAGTATGGTTAATATTAGCCAACCTTTAGATAGCCTTATCAAAATGAACATTCATCAATTATCATCATAAGCAAACACATTTGGCAAGCTCAATATGACATATAACAAAAAGACCAAGTACCTATACATGCCATACTCAACATGTTTAAACTAGCTATACCCAATGTTCCAAGTGATAGTGTGATCGAGCCTCCGACGTTCTTCGATCCCCGATCTAGCTTGGCGACACTATAAGAAAGTAGAAAAGAAAGGGGAGTTAGCATAAAGCTTAGTAAGTTTGCATGTAAATAATTAACAACATTAATCATGTAATATCATACATTTAACATAAATAGAACTTGTCACAATGTCATCAAGTACCATAGACACATCTTAGGTCACATCATTTATATAATGTACCATAAAACTCATGTTAATGATACCTTCATTCACTTCTTGCCGAGACCTTATCGATACATAACTCAAGAATTATGAGCTTCGTGTACATACCTGTACCCTTTCAGCATGTTCATACCTTATCATTTCTTTGACTTACTCTTGAATTACCCGCTGAACCACTTGGAATACTAAGAATACTCGGGAAACTCATACGCATGGTAAGATGCCAATGCCATGTCCCAGATATGGTCTTACATGGGATCACATATTGATGCCGATGCTATATGCCCGATATGGTCTTATACAGGATCTCATATTAATGCCATGTTCTAGACGTGGTCTTACACGAAATCTCATAACGAAGCCATATCCAAGATATGGGTCTTACACATAATCACACAATCAGATGCCGATGCCATATCCCAGATATGGTCTTACACGGGATCTCATAACCCTAATGTCATGACATTTCTATCCTATCTATTCTTAAGGCTCAACTGAGATTTTGAGACATCAAAACCTCGACACATCATCATAGAGTCATTGTAAATCAAAATTCATTGATTAATTGTACATATCATGCAATAATAAAGCATTAAATACATAATGAAGAAATGTTGTATTATTTACCCACAAACTTACCTCGGTAACAAAATATGACTAGTTTTACAATTTAGTCTGCGACTTTATTCTTTCCTCGGTTTAGGTTTGGACTCCGTTCCTCTTGATCTATAATAGAAAATTTCACTTATTTAATCATTACATTGTTCAAATCAGTCCATAGATTATACTTTGGAAAAATTATAATTTTGCCCCTAAACTTTCACATATTTACAACTTGTCCCTAGGCTTGTAAAATAAAATACACTCATTTTCTTTGTTACCCAAGCCTAGCCGAACCATTTTCATGCTTATAACAGCCCAAATTTTCTTTTAAAACATATTTTTACTACCCATTTTATAACTTTTATAAAAAGGTCCCTTTTAGATGTTTTCATGACAAATCACTTAGTAAAAGATGTTTATCACACATTAAACTTTCATATTCCTTCATTAAACATCAAAATACATGCATGTCACACATGGGTAAATTTTTGAACATGAACCCTAGCTCAAAATAATGGTAGTAATAGGTAAATCGGGCTACGAAGACTTCAAAATGTAATGAGCATTAAAAATGGGGCTTGGAGGCACTTACTATTGAGCTTGAAATGTCAAAAACCCTAGCTATGGAGAGCATAGGAGTTTCGGCCCTAGCAAGAAGAAGATGAACACAATTTTGCTTTCTTTTTCCCTTTTTATTAATTTATTAACCAAATGACTAAAATGCCCTTTTTAACCTTTCTTTGAAAATTTACCCTTCTATGTCCATTTTTGTCCAAAAATGTAGAAATTGGGCAAATTGCTATTTAAGGACCCCTAATTAATAATCCAAAGCTATTTCATACTTAAAGCTTTTAGAATCTCATATTTTGCAACTTTTGCAATTTAGACCTAAAAGTCAATTTGGACTCTTATTTATAAAATTACTTCATGAAACTTTCATACAATCATGCAAACATGTCATGGACCTCAAAACAATCATAAAAAATATTTCTACTTCAGATTTATGGTCTTGAAACCACTATTCTGACTAGGCCCTATATATGGATGTTACAACTCTCCCCATTTAGGGATTTTCGTCCCTGAAAATCTTGTCGGTGAAAAGATTTGGGTATTGGTTTCTCATAGCCTCCTCGGGTTCCCATGTAGCATCTTCAACTCCATACCATAACATTTTCACAAGGGCTATGCTTTTATTCCTTAATTGCTTGACCTCTCGAGCCAAAATCTTAACCGGCTCTTTGCCATAAGTCAATTTGGTCGAATCTCAATCTTTATCGGTGAAATTACATGTATAGGGTCTGATCAGTATTGGCGCAACATAGACACATGGAACATCCAACTCAGATGGCGAAGCTAGCCGATACGCTACCGGTCTTATCCTTTCGGTAATCTCATACGGTCCAATAAAATGTGGACTCAATTTGCCCTTTTGGCCAAACCTCAAAACTTTCTTCCACGGAGATACTTTCAAGAATACCTTATTACCAACTTGAAACTCAATCTTTTTCCATTTCAAATCCGTGTAGCACTTTTGTCTATCCGAAGCGACTTTCAAACAATCACGAATAACCTTTACTTTCTCTTCGGTTTCTCTAACCAAATCAACCCCATGAATCTAACCTTCTTTGAGTTCGGTCCAAAACAAAGGCGTACGACATTTATGTCCATACAATGCCTCATAAGGCACCATTTTCAAACTTGACTGAAAACTGTTGTTGTAAGCAAACTCTACTAACGGTAAATACTTTTCCCAACTACCTTGGAATTCCAATACACAACATCAGAGCATGTCTTCGAGTATCTGAATCACTCTCTTCGACTGACCGTCTGTCTGCGAATGGAAAGTGGTGCTAAAATTTAACTTTTTACCCAAAGCTTCTTGTAACTTTTTCCAAAATTGCGATGTAAACTTTGAATCTCTATTCGAAATAATTGACAAAGGTACTCTATAAAGTGTCACAATTTTAGAAATATACAATTTGGCTAGCTTGTCAAGTGAGTAGTCGACACGTATCGGAATAAAATGAGCCAATTTTGGTAACCTATGAATCACAACCCAAACAGCATCATTCTTTTTTGGAGTCAAGGGCAATCCTGTCACAAAATCCATAGTAATATGGTCTCATTTCCACTCGGGAACCATCACAGGCTAAAGTAAACTGAAAGGCACTTGGTGTTCATCTTTTACTTGCTCACATATCAACACCTTGATACAAACTCAGAGATGTCTCTTTTCATTTCTGACCACCAATACACTTTCTTCAAGTCATTATACATCTTTGTACTTCCCGGATGAATAAACAAATAACTACTATGTGCCTCACATAGAATCTTCTAAATCAACTCGGTATTTTTAGGAACACAAATCCTGTCCCAGATCATTAAACATCCATCAGAACTAATCCAAAATTCTGATTCCATACCCGACTCACATTGGACTCTTTTGACTTGTAATTCACCATCGTATTTCTAAGCTTCACAAATCTTTTGAAGAAACATCGGTTTAGCTCTCAACTCAGCTAGAATAGAACCATCATCCAATAAAGACAATCGTGTATTCATAGCTCTCAATGCAAACAAGGATTTTCTACTCAAGGCATCGGCGACCACGTTTGCCTTTCCCGGGTGGTAGTCAATCACTAGCTCGTAATCCTTGATCAAGTCTAGCCATCTCCGTTGCTGTAAGTTCAAATCCTTTTGAGTCAGTAAATATTTTAGACTTTTATGATCAGTGAATACCCGACATTTCTCACCATACAAATGATGTCTCTAAATTTTTAATTCAAACACAATGGCGGCTCACTCCAAATCGTGTGCCGGATAATTCTTCTCATGCAGCTTCAGCTGTCTCGAGGAGTAAGCTAACACTTTTCCCTCTTGCATCAACACACATCTGAGACCACTCAACGACACGTCACTATATATTACAAATTCCTTACCCGATTCAGGTTTCACTAAAATCGAGGCCTCGGTCAACAATATCTTTAGTTTCTCAAAACTCTGTTGGCACTTTTCTGACCATTCGAACTTAACATCTTTCTATAACAACTATGTCATCAGAGTAGCAATCATGGAAAATCCTTTAACGAACCATCTGTAGTAACCGGCTAAGCCCAAAAAGCTTTTAACCTTAGATACATTCCTCGGCGGTTTCCATTCAACAATAGCTGAAATCTTACTCAGGTAAACTCTAATACCGTCACTCGAAACAATCAATACTTTTCATTCAATACTTTTCATGACATTTTACCCAACAAAGATTTTAGGAATTCAATAATTATTTCCAAATTAATACACGCTATATATACAACCAATCATAAATTACATTAACAAACCATTCATAACAATACCAAACAATCAACCATTCAGCCAACCATGCAACTTTGCAAACATGCCATTTTGTTGGGGCTAGTAACGTACTTGATTTAGCCACATTAAAACATTTACTTAGTCATTTAACTAAGCCTAACAATAAAGTGTTATAAATATTTATAACATTCAAAATATTATTAAAACACTTAAATTAACAAGCCAGGACCCCACACCTTATTTTTGTAATACTACAGTACTACTTGTGAAGTACACGATTTCTCCTTAAAACCTTAAATCAAACCTAAATTAAAATAAATAGGAATTTATTGAGTTAGTTCACTGTCAGAATCAACCACAGAACATACCCATAAGAATTTAATTGAATCAAAATTTCCATAAAAATTCTTGATCCAAAACGACTAAGTTACTTACATTGATTCAATGTAAAACATATGTGTGAATGTCTAAAGGCTTCACTGTTGGCTGGGGCATTTAAGTCGGCACCTAACATAATTAAATACTAAAAAATAAGTATCTATTCAATCATTAGAAACCTTAATTCAATAAATTAATGATTTCCCCAACAATTAAGTCAAAACTACGTATTAACCCACAACCAATCTCACTTATGCTTCTTGAATCTGAGTTGTCGAATGATGAAGATTGAATTTTCCTAAGTCACATGTGATTAGAGGCTAATTAGGAATGGTTTACAATATCATGATTTTGTTGGAAATTTATGGTAAAAATTAAAGAAAACAACAACCCCTTTTTGTGCCTCTAGTCGCGACGCACCACCACCCATGGTGGTAAATTGAGGCTGATTTGTAAGCCAATTGAAATCACTTTTGACAGCTAGAAAATTACCCATAAAATCATTAAAAAATCACCCCAATTCTAGATTTAGAAAATTGGGTATTTTCTTGAAAGATTCACCAAGAAAACAAAAGAAAAATGTCACTTACATTAGCTAGAAGGAAGGGGTGACAATGTAAAATGTTCTTGGGGATTAATGATTTCAAGTTTAAGGATGGAAAAATATGGAAAAATGAAAGAAACAATAATAGGAGAATGGTGCAAGAACCCATAGCAAAAGAAAGGAAAAAGGGATGGTGGATCTTGCTGGTTTGGGCAGCGACACACAAGGGAAAAGAAAAGAAAAATTGAAGAGAAAACAGGAGAGGAAAAGGGAGAGGCAACTAGGGTGAAAATAAAATGGTTAAAGGCTGAAAAAAATAAATAAAATTGATATTTATACCTGGGTTTAGTAGGTAGGGGCAGCACAAAAATAGGGAGAAAGAAAAGTTCTAGCAAAATTTTAGCTATTTTGCAATGGAAGGGATTCAAACTTGAGACCTTGATCTAATTTCTATGCTTCCTTATTTCCTTTGAACCACTAGGATATTTACTCATCTTTGAAATAATTTATCAAAAAATTTAAGCTAAATTTTGGGATGTTACACCAAGTATTACGAGGCTAGAACTTAAGTCTGGCCAACTGCGCAGCTTTAAATGCTTTCTTTATTTCAAATCTGCCTAAGTCAGCCTAACTCTTAAAAGATGAAAATTATCTGGAAAATTCTCTCAGGCTAGTTCAGGTGGGTCAAATGAGCTTATTTAATCATTGACATTCATAAGACATTCTGTGTGCATTCATCATGAGCTTGGATCCACAACTCGTGACACTAGTCTTGGGATTTATCTTAGTTTCTTGATTATTAATCTACTATTATTATTCTTAAAGAAAAGAAAGAAAAATAACATATAAACTTGAAAATGGGTTGGGTCAGGTCAACTTAGGGTTTGAATATTGAAGTCTAAGCTTAACTCATATTTCAAATGGGTCTAATTTTTTTGCTCAACCCATTTTTCAAACTTATTATTTTTGTCGAAACCCTTTGTATTTCAAAAGATGATTTGATTGATTTAACCATTCGCCTAGTTTTTAAATATTGCATGTGATAAAGAATGTTTCTCTCTTTTTTTTAAATGTGTTAAATGCATGCTGATATATATAAATCTCCATAAGTATAATTAAAATTTTAAGTGTTCCATTTGTTAATACTTTTTGTTTTTGTTTTTTACTATATAGTATATATAAGCCATGTCAACCATAAATTAAATAGAACTGAATATATGTAAGTTGAAGGTTACATGTTCAAGTCCCATTGTGACCAAATTTGATTATTTTTATCAATTCATAAGTTTCATCATTTTTTCCCGAATAAAATTTAAGTATTCAGGGCACTATAAGTATGTTTTAGTATATGGTACATTGATAGTGTACTTTTTTATTCCATAAGCAATCTTAAAAAATTGACATGCGTCTCTTTTTCTAAATATGTATTTTTTAATAATTTACTATATCCCAATAGGACACTTGTCAACCTCCTACCTTTGTTTGTAGAGTCTAAAAACTCCACTGACAATGTACCAAATATTTTCTCTATAACTATATATATATAAATATTACTTGTTAATTATTTCTTCTATTTTATGTGGATTTTGATATGTTTGTATTTACCATATTATTCTTTTTTGGCTTAAATGGTAAACAAAACCCTTGCAAAAAAACATAATAATCAATTGAGCCCTAATTGAAAATAACACACAATTGAGCATAAAAAAAAACTACAAATCAATTAAGCCTTCAAATTAGGTTTTCTGTTGAAGCCCCAAACAACTTTTAAGTGATGACATAGCAAGTGGTGTGGTAAATAAAAGGTGAAAATTAATGACGTGGGAGCTGATATAGCAAGGTAATAGCAAGTTAAATTGGTGCTTTTAATGTATTTATTTTTTACTAATTTTCGAATAAGATGCTACTAAACTTGTGTTTTTCTTATCAGGGATGAAATTGGTGTGCCAAAGTTCAAAATCAAACAAAATAGACTAAATTAGAACGAAAAGCAAAAAAGGAGGGCCAAATTGAAGAATTAAAAGAATCAGTGGTTGACTAGTTCAAATCAAATTATATTTGAAATTGTCAAAATCTTATAAATAGTTTGAATTTGATCTTTAGTTTAAATTTTGATTTTTAAATTTTAATTTTTAGATAATATTTTTTATGATAAACATGCTAAATTTAGCATGAGTAATGTGTATAAATATTTAGTGTTGGTGACACTTGAAGACAAATTTGGTTTTCCAATAAAACAATTCCTTTTTTTCTCCAGTTATGCATTAGTGAGTCTTGGCATTATGCCAATCATTTCTTTTCCATTTCAACACTTTCGCTATTTTGCCTCCCAAGTCCCTTTCCCTTTCCACTTTCCACCATTTCCATTAATAATCACTTCCATATACCAATTAGCATGATTTAATTCACTTAAGTTTATTTTGCAATCTCAAATATGTTTTTATTTTATTTTATTATATTTTTGTTAATTTATTTTCTCTATAAATTAAGTTTCCCCTTGCATTTATTTTACTGTTTGCATGCACAGGTCGAGGGATGATAGGTACCTAGACTTAGAAATTTGGTAATGAAAATAAGAAAATTAGCAATCTAGTCCTTGTAGGATCGGCTCTATTACTCTATACTACTATTTAATTAAGTTAGAGTGTAGGAATTTATATTTGGTGGCTTCAACACTCATCACTAGGGGTGAGAAATAAGTTGATTTGGTCGAAAATACCAAAAATCGATTTAACTGACTTTATATTTCTCTGAAACCGAAATCGAACCAACCTTGAAATAAAATTGGCTACATCGAACCGAGTTTTTTTTTTCAGTTGGTTTAATTTAAAAATGAACTTAACTGAAAATTTTATGTAAAAAGTATTTTTTTCTTGAAAACTTATATAAAATTAAACCAAATTACAAATACTATTTTATTACATAATTAATCAAATTAGCTTATTATACAAAAGACAGATTCTAACTACACAAATACGAATGCCGTGTTTAAATTTTAATTTGTGTAATTGGTGGGTTTAAACTTTTTCTGGCTTGATTCAGAACAAGTACTTGGGGCTCCTCTATGTATTATTGGCTTCATTGGCTCTTGATTGACTCTACCTTTCATACATTCCAAGTTCTTTGGATTTATTTTGATTATTTTTGGACCACCACTCGAATCTCTTGCTCCATTGAAGTATCTGTTAGCTCTTAATACACCAATTTCTTGATTGTCTTCTTTCTTCTTTATTGAATAATGATGGTTGTTTTGGCTACTATTGTTTTGCCTTAAAGGGTGATGTTTGTGACAGATTTGTGTTGTAACTTATTGTAAAAGTAATCATAGCCATGGAGTTTAGCTTTAGAAGATTTTAAGGATTTAGAAAAATATGAAAAAATGATAATATTTGGGTACTTAGAAAAATATATAAAATATATTTCAATCCCAATCATTATTATTTCCTAAAAATGCACAACAGTTGTAACATTAGGTTGTGACAATTGAATGATACAATTAAGAACAATAAATCACAAGTAAAGAAGAAGTAATAAAAGAGACACGATATTGGTTAAATAGTTTGGTGTCACATTTACATCTAAATTTATCATATCAAAATTCTAATAAATTTCTTAGTATACCAAAGACAGAAAACTGATAATTTTTAGGGCGTTACAACCCTTCCCTCTTCTAAAAATTTTGTCCTCAAAATTTACTTGAATAAAAAAGTTGGGTAATTGTTGTCTCATAACTTACTCATTTTCCCAAGTAGCATATTTAACCATATGATTGTGCTAGAGCACTTTCACTAATGAAACCTTTTAGTTCTTCAATTATTTCTTCTCTTGAGCCAAAAATTTTGCTGGCTCTTCTTTATATGTTAAATCAGGTTGAATTTCCACTTTCACAGGAGTGATAACATGTGAAGGATTTGACCTATACTTCCTCAACATAGAGGCATAGAAGACATTATGAATGTTTTATAGCTCAGGGGGCACAACCTTTCGGTATGCTACTAGCCCAATACGTTTTAGTACCTCGTAAGGTCCAATAAATCATGGGCTCAATTTTCTTTTCCGACAAAACTAAAGCATTTTCTTCCATGGCGATACCTTAAAAAATTACTTGTCTCTCAGATTATACTCAATGTCTTTTCTTTTTAAGTTAGCATAAGACTTCTAACAGTTGAAAGAGGCTTTTAGATGATCACGAATAATTCTCACTTTGTCTTGAGTTTCTTGAACTAACTCGGGTCCTAGTGACCTACTTTCACCCAATCCAATCCAACATAGGGGAATCCTACACTTTCTTCCATATAATACCTCGTAAGGTATCATCAGAATGCTAGACTAATAACTGTTTTTGTAAGCAAATTCAACTAATGGTAGATATTTTTCCTAATTGCCTTTAAACTCAATAGCACAACTTCTCAACATGTTTTCTAGAATGTATATCACTCTTTCCAATTGGCTATCTGTCTATTGGTGAGAGGTAGTGTTAAAATTTAATTGTGCCCAGCTTCATGCAACTTGTTCCAAAATCTCAATATAATCCCGGATCTTGGTTAGAGATAATAGACGACGACACCTTTTGTAGGCTTACGACCTCTGTAATGTAAAGTTCGACCAATTTCTTTGTAGAGTAGTCAACAATGATAAATATACAATGAGCTAAATTGGTTAATCTATTGAAAATAACCCAAATTGAATCATTTTCCCTCGGTGACAGAGAATTCAACTAATGGTAGATATTTTTCCTAATTGCCTTTAAAATCAATAGCACAACTTCTCAACATGTTTTCTAGAATGTATATCACTCTTTCCAATTGGCTATCTGTCTATTGGTGAGAGGTAGTGTTAAAATTTAATTGTGCCCAGCTTCATGCAACTTGTTCCAAAATCTCAATATAATCCCGAATCTTGGTTAGAGATAATAGACGACGACACCTTTTGTAGGCTTACGACCTCTGCAATGTAAAGTTCGACCAATTTCTTTGTAGAGTAGTCAACAATGATAAATATACAATGAGCTAAATTGGTTAATCTATTGAAAATAACCCAAATTGAATCATTTTCCCTCGGTGACAGAGAATTCAACTAATGGTAGATATTTTTCCTAATTGCCTTTAAAATCAATAGCACAACTTCTCAACATGTTTTCTAGAATGTATATCACTCTTTCCAATTGGCTATCTGTCTATTGGTGAGAGGTAGTGTTAAAATTTAATTGTGCCCAGCTTCATGCAACTTGTTCCAAAATCTCAATATAATCCCGAATCTTGGTTAGAGATAATAGACGACGACACCTTTTGTAGGCTTACGACCTCTGCAATGTAAAGTTCGACCAATTTCTTTGTAGAGTAGTCAACAATGATAAATATACAATAAGCTAAATTGGTTAATCTATTGAAAATAACCCAAATTGAATCCTTTTCCCTCGGTGAAAGAGGTAGCCTAGACACAAAATCCATGATGTCTCGTTCTCATTTCCACTCAAGAATCGAAATGAGTTGCAACAGTCCAAAAAGAGCCTGATGTTCTGCTTTGACTTTTTGGCACACCAAACACTTGGATATGAACCTATTATGTCTCTTTTCATACTTGTCCACCAATAATATGGATTTAAATCATTGTACATCTTGTTGCTTCCAGGATGCATTGCATAAATGCTATAGGAACTTAATTGACAATGACTCATTCCAACTTGACATCATCGAGAGCACATAATGTAACACCGCAAACCAGGCCTAGACGTTATCGCCGAATCTGGAGGTGTCACGTGAAATGGGTTTGAAAATGGTGTCGTTAAGTTTAAATCATACTAGTTCGTTAACCTCATTGCTTTTATCCATTCCAAAACTCTTACTCAGCTACTCGCTTAGAGGTAAAACTTATTTGTAGATCTTTTAAAACCGTGGTGTTTCAGAAAACCGTTCAAAATTTTTAGAAAACCTTTGCTCTTGGTAAATCTGAGTTTTATCGATTTTGTAGTATTGAAGCCATAAATCGTAGTGAAACCCAAATTTAAACAACAGTCCGAAAAGTCTAAATTTTACATAAACGTACCTAGAATTGAATCAAAAATTAAAGTAAAAGCCATAACTGAATTTAGTCCTTGACATTTGGTCACCGTTGAGTTCTCTGCTATACCGATCCACCTAAGACTATGAATTACCTGTACAGATCAAACAGAAAGGAGTGATTTTATGTAAACTCAGTATGTAACCCCATAGAATTAAGCATGCAAACATACAGAATATCAGATATCAGATGAATACAGATTCGCGCCTAAGCTTATATCTGATACAGATACAGATGTGCAAATCAGAATCAGAAATTAGAAATCCTACCCCATCCTTTACACACCATCTCCGACCACCCCTACCCACCATGTGGAGTTTAAAACACCCACCCAGCTCTACACACCATGTTGTACTGTTGTGGCACATATTAGATATAATGAAACATTGTTGCCAAAATATAAACGATGAACACTTTTCAGAACACTTCCTCCATATAAAACATCATCCCACCCCACTAATAGAAATAGAAACAAAAGTAGATATGCAACTTAACATGCTCAACATGCTAATAATCATATGGCAGATGGGCATACAGAACATGTAACACCCCTTACCCGTATTCAACGTCAGAATAGGGTATAAGGCATTACTGGACTTATCATACTAATGAACATACAGCTTTGGGTCATAAATTTGTGTCCAAATTAAAACCATTAACAAATAATCATAAAGTCCCTGATACAAGCCTATGAGGCCCAAATCATACATTGGAAATGGTTCGGGACTAAACAGAGAACTTTAGAAAATTTTACAAAAATTTAGAAATTTTTCCACTAAATAGGGGTCACACGCTCCTGTGGATATAAGAAACGCTCGTGTGGCCAGGCCGTGTGGTCGCACACGCCTGTGTCTCGACCCCGTGTAACTCTTTGACTTGTAACTCATGACCAAATTGAGATCACACGGACAAGTCACATGCCCATGTGCTAGGTCGTGTGGAAAATTAATTTTTCATAAATTAGGTGTAGACCTCACATGGCCAGGGCACACGCCCATTTTCGAGACTGTGCCGTCCACACGGGTGAGACACACGTCCATATATACATACTGAGAGTTCATCACTTACTGAGTTGATAGTCATAACTTGCTCAATCACAACGTTACCAATAGTTCATCACTTACCGAGTTCATAGTCATAACTTGCTCAATCACAACGTTACCAATAGTTCATCACTTACCGAGTTCATTACTTATGAGTCTAATGGACATACATGTACCAACTCATAACATAACCACATCCTTTCACATCTTTGACATTCCCGTTGAACACTCGAAATATTAACGGATACTCAGAAATCTTGGACCTGGGTGCCATATTTGTAGCCAAAGCTACCTTATATCTCATAATACTTATAGGCTCGCTCTCGAGCTATTCACGGGCCTGCACACACAAGCTGTAAGTCGAGACGTAACTACACAATGCTGCTCACACAAGTTGTCAGGTATCCGCAACATATGCCAGAATACCCAGCCACTGGTAGGACGTACAAGACTGACACCTAGATCATCTAAACATAGATATACATATAGGTTCCTAGTGACATGTCACTTGTAGCCTATTCTATTCCTAAGGTTCAACGGGGATTTCTCGCTTGTCGAAACTTTGTCGAATACTTCCAAAGAGCCAATCATACAATTCATGCAATATTAAAACATTTTAAACATAAATATAACAATGCATTATTTACATACGAACTTACCTCAGTACAGAAATAGTGAAATAGACCTAATCGTCAAATACTTTGTTTTTCCCCCGATCTAGGTTCGAACCTCATTTCTCTTGATCTATAATAACAAATTTAACTTCTTTAATACTCACATTATTCAATTAAGCCCAAAAATCATATTATGGAAAAGTTACATTTTTGCCCCTAACTTTTTAACTTTTTACACTTTAGTCCCTAGGCTCGTAAAATGAATTTCTTTCAATTTCTTCATTACCCAAGCCTAGCTGAATCTTTTTCATACTCATAAAAGCTCACATTGTTCATTTATTCACATTTTCTACACACATTTTACAACTTTTACAAATAAGTCCCTTTTAACATTTTTACCAAAAATCACTTAGCAAAAGTCGTTTATCTTACAACTAACATACATTTTTTACCATTAGACATCAAGATACATGCAGGTCTAACATGGGTAAAATTTTAAACTTTGATAATACTTCAAAATAGTCCTTGGAAAAGCTAGATTAAGTTACAAGGATCTCAAAAACATAAAAATTATTAAAAACGGGGCTAAGACGGACTTACAATCGAGCTTGAAAGTTTCCAAAACCGTAGCTATGGCTCCTTGTAAAATTTGGCTATTGGGAGAAAAAGATGGATAAAATTTTGTCTTTTCTTTACTTATTAGTCCATTTATTTAACCAAATGACCAAAATGCCCTTAATACCTAACTTACCATTTTTGTCCATCTTATAGTATAATGGTCTAATTACCATTTAAGGACTTCCAATTTAAAATTTCATTACAATTAAGCACCTATAGCTTCTAGAACACACATTTTGCACCTATTGCAATTTAGTCCTACTAGTCAAATTGGACACTCTATCAATAAAATTTCTTAACGAAATTTTCACACAATCATTCAATCATACGGTAAACCTTAAAGAAATAATAAAGTAATTATTTTTATTAGTATTTGTGGTTCTGAAACCATAATTTCGATTTGACCCTAAAACAAGCTATTACAGAACTGTAATTAGGCATGCACAATACTATCATAATCAGTACAAAATCTCAGTCTATCAGATTATCATAACTTACAGAATAGGGTTTATTTAGCCCTTACCGACCCTACAGTAGGCCCACATTCATTTGAGAAGACTTGTGCAACCCAAGGGAAAAATTCAAATAAATGGGCTCACATGCCCAGACTGACCTTGCCCGTGTGGATCACACGGCCTGACCCAGAATTCACAAGCCCATGTGGCATGCTCATGTGGGCCCACACACCCAATTTGGCCTAGCACGTGTGGTTCACATGGCCACACTCTGGCCATCACAAGGCCATATCTTGCACACGGCCTAGCCTTCGTCGGTCACACGGTCGTGTCATTGCACATGGCCTACCACACAGACGACCATACACCCATATGGCGTCGACAAATTGCAATTTTAGCTTTTGCTAAATCCCGTTTTTCTGTGTTTTGGGTACACACCTGGTATCGTTTTGACACGAAATCACTCCCGAGATAACCAGAACCTAATAATTGACATACTAAAGTTTAGAATCAGACTTAAATCATGATTAAATTGCACAAACAAAACTGACAACAATGCTATCATAACGCCCAACGCCTACCCTAACACGATGAATCAATTCGATTATGAAACAACGTGAGGAGAGCCTTGATCCTCACGATATGATGCTGCCAAAACCCAAAAGTTAGACTTAACAAAAATAAAAATGTCATCTTAGAGCGATACCAAATGAAGAACTTACCACCACCTACTACGCACGCGATTTACATTGTAAAAGAAAAGAATGAATGGATACAAAAAATGAAAGAAGAGGAAGAAACCCGAAAGAAGATTAGTAGAAGGGAAGTAAAACAGAACGTCAAAATTGGAGGGGGAAAAGAGGGAGCCAAAATTTTGAAAAAGGAAAATAAAAAAATAAAATTAAGATAACCCCCAAACCCCCTATTTTACTGCCACTAATCCACTAAACCTTAACCACTTAAGAATCTCGATTCCTTCCATCCTCTAATCGACGTCAAAAGCAAAAATTAATACGCTTGCTACCGCCGAGACCCGATCATAGAACCTCCACCACACAAACCCTTTACTACTTGAACCAAAAGGCTCATTCTGATATCATTTACAGACAATTAATTATAAGCCCACTCTTCAAACGTAAGGCCTAGGCCAGAAAAATAATAAAATTTTCCAAATGCAAGACTTGAACTTAGGACCTCTCTCACACACCCAAAACACTCAACCACTGAAGCAGGCAGATATTTGTGTTACTTATTCATAGATACAGAAACATAAAACTTGGGGCGTTACAACTGTACCCCCTTAAAGAAATTTTGACCTTGAAATTTACTTGATCAGAACAGATGAGGATATTGCTGATGCACCAAGTCTTCAAGTTCCCACGTGGCTTCCTTAGTGCTATGATTCCGCCACAGCACCTTTACTAATGGAATGGACTTCCTCCTCAAAACCTTAACATCTTGCTCTAAGATCTGGACCGGTCCTCCTCAAAGGTCAAATTCGGCCTAACCTCGATATCCTTAATGGAGACTGTATGAGATGGATTAGATCGGTACCGCCTTAACATTGAGACGTGAAACATATCATGAATCCGATCTAGCTTAAGGGATAGCTCTAACTAATAAGCAACTGGTCCCACATGTTTTAGAATCTGATACAACCCAATGAACCTAGGGCTCAGCTTGCCCTTACGACCAAACCTCAGAATCTTCTCCCATGGAAAAACCTTAAGAAACATGAAGTCCCCCATAAAGTACTAAATCTCACACCTCTTCAAATCAACATAGGATTTTTATCTATCAGAAACCGCTTTCAGACGATTTCGAATCAGTCTAACCTTATCCTCGATTTTAGAAACTAACTTAGTACCCAAAACCCGACGTTCACCCAACTCAGTCCAACATAAGGGAGTACGACACATACAACCGTACAGAGCCTCGTAAGGTGCCATCTAAATACTAGCATGGAAACTGTTATTGTAGGCGAACTCAGCTAGTGGTGGATAATCCTCCCAACTACCTCGAAAATTAATCGCACAACTCCGAAGCATATCCTCTAGTATCTGAATCACCCTCTCAGATTGAGCATCGGTTTGAGGATGAAATGCAGTACTGAAGTCCAACCTTAAACCCAGAGCCTCATGCAATTTCTTCCAGAACCGAGAAGTGAAGGAAGGATCTCTATCAGATATAATCGTGACAGGGACCCCATGCAGTCTTACTATCTCAGAAATGTACAACTTCGCTAGCTTTTGCAAAGAATAATTAGTTCGGACCGGAATGAAGTGAGTAGACTTGGTCAATCAATCCATGATGACCTAAATAGAATCCTTCTTTGTGGGTGTCAAAGGCAACCCACTAACAAAATCCATCGTCACTCGTTCCTGAAGGTAACTAATGCTCAGCCTTAACTTGTTGACACGTCAGAAAACGAGCAAGAACCTCCGTAGCCTTACGCTTCAAACCTGGCCACCAGTACAACTCACGAAGGTCACGATACATCTTATTACCGCTGGGATGCATAGCATAAGGGCTGCTAAGCACCTCCCTCAGAATTGACTGCCTCAAATCCACATCGTTCGGTAAACAAATCCGACCACGAAAACAGAGTACCCCATTATTATTTAGTCCAAAATCTGAAGTGCTGCCACTCTCAACCTAACAAAACCAATGTCCCCGAGATTCATCCCCCAACTGCTTTTCTCGAATCTGATCAGTCCAAGTCAGCTTGATTTGTAACTCAGCCAGCAAACTCCCATCATCAAAAAGACTAAGGTGAGCAAACATCACCTTCAGATCAGTCATCGTTCTTCGACTTAGAGCATCAGCCACCATATTGGCCTTACCAGGTTTATACTCAATGGTCTAGTTATAGTCTTTAAACAACTCAATCCAGCAACGCTGCCTAAAGTTCAGCTCCTTCTGAGTAAGGAGATACTTGAGGCTCTTGTGATCAGTGTAGATAATACACATCTCACCATACAGATAATGCCTCTAGATTTTCAATGGAAACACCACTGTAGCCAACCTGATAACCGACTGCTGTAAGTTTCATTCAAAATCATTTGAATCAACTCTGAATTTTTTGGAACTCATATTCAATTTTTGAACCTCACAATTCTGTTGAATATATATCGGTCTTGCTTTTATCTCAGCTATAATCGAACTATCAAATATGTCACTTAACAATTTTTTTTACTTAGGCTGAACCAGGGCTAATGTTTCAGTTAACAATATCTTTGTATAAAAAGGGAAACTTCAACAATCAAACTAATTTTTTAAATTACCACAACATTTTTCAGATAGAATTATTCTGATAGACATAATTCTTTATCAATTCCTCAAGAGTACAAATTCTTCTTCTAGACTATTCCTCATATCACACATACACATTCAAAATTTATTACCAGTCTGGTGAATAGATTCAAACACAGATATCCCAATCTTCTTTTAAATCAAATAATTCAGATCAGACTAAACCACTGGATCAGTCTTTTCGAAGACATTATTTCTTCCCATTAAAAGAATAACTTAAACATATCATTATATAGAAGCCACAATCATTAAATAGGAATCATAATATCATAATGAGACTAAAGTCTTAACCGAAATAATAGATAATATCCCGATTGTTACTAAAGTATCTGAAACCAAAAGAAAACCAAATATGATTTGGATAGCAACCAATGCAGAAACACAATTTTTATAACTCTAATAACAATGTTGTCATGCTTCTCAAATTCTTCAAAACAGAAATTATAATTATAACAGATATAGCCATTTCTTTCAGATAGAAATCTCTTACAAATAATCACATGGAATCATAAGAAAACCAGAATAGCGAAATTTTAGCATCTGCAGCCACACAGAATATTGGAAAATTACAACCCATATAGAATGATATCAACCCCGATGATATCCCAGAAAATGTCCAGAAAGAACAATGTCACTCATAAATACAGGAATCCATAGTAATAAAAGCAATATAACCTTCACATATGTTTAACGGAACAACAACTAGTAGATACAGAATATTAACATTATATAGAGTTTACCGCCGATTTTAATATCCACACTATGGAATAAATAGCAGAGAAGGACAGAGCAATGTTGAGCATAACCCAAACAGATCAACAATGCTTTCGTCTAGAAGTATGTTTAGCTAATGTTCTCATACGATAAGAACTCCTTCTAAAATTAAACAGTCACAGATACTTCTAAGAATAAATGTACACATAAAATGCCCAAAAGAAATCGTAATAACTGTCCAACCATATCCACTACACTCAGCCATTAATATAATTCAAACATTATCCCCTCACTGACAGAAATTAATCCAGAAAAGCTTCCAGTTAATACTGTCTTTAGACAACATACCTGAATAAGTCATTTGATTGGAGATAACTTCTTCTGTAACAGTGGTTTTATATAATCTGAACAGTTTTCAGAACTATCCAATGTCTATTCATTTGTTGATTCATTCGCTTTTCTGACCACATTATTAATCTTCGGTGTATGGACTTCTGTAACTCCACACTCTTGAGCTTATTCAACCCAGATCTTACAAGCTTTACAATAACATTTCACTAATAAGGGGTAAGAGTAATAAAGCCTCAAATTTAAATTGTACATAAGTATACATGACACAACTTTCACGAATAGTCAATTCATTAATAATTTCACATTATGCAAACATTTAATAAACATTTTATTTTAATCACTCTTGTTCTTAGCACTTTATTCATATACCAACTCAAATCACTAATTCACAATAAAAACATTTCAGATAGCAATCATAACTCAAATATCATAATATATATGCTCATATAATTATAACATGTATCAACATCAATATATCATACCCTTTGATCTATGCCTTTATAAGTTTCAACTCATCATCAACACATTTCCATTCAAACATTTGAGTACACATTCCGTCCTATCAAAATTAGCTCCATTGAAAAACTTATCTGTCTCAACAAAACAATTTTCGTCAGAATCAAAAGATATCACACTATCGCAGGTTAAATATGACATGTATAGCTAGACTCACATACGCTATGGTAGTCCTAGAACCGACTAAACCATAGCTCTGATACAAATAAAATGTAACACACCTAACCCGTATCCGTCACCGGATTAGGGTTATGTGGTATTACCAATCAGAAGCATAGTTACAAACATTGATATATACACATGAATGAATCTCAAAAATTCAGTCAATTTTTTTTCAAGAACTAACATAACACTTAAATTTGAAGTATTTCATACCAAGCATATACATACAGTCATGTCATCCACTTGAAATAAAGTGAATTATAACATTCAAATATTAAAGCATTTATGACCTTTAACAAAATATGATGTAAACCTAAATGTTTGTTCAATTATTATAAATACGTGAGTATACATTGATTTTCCAAATTTACAGCTAATGATATCATTACCTATCCCAAACTCAAGCATCATTTTAATGTCTAATGTTAACCGAATTTATGCCTCAAATCACATGTCAACTCATTATACAAGCAAATGGTTTAATAAAGCTTGTAGGGTGACTGACCTAATTAGCACCGAATATCCAACTCAAAAGATAATAATCCCATAAGTCATAAAAATTTTTCGTACATTTATACATATTAATATCATGTAATAGATCATTTATGAAACAAGCATTTATAGCTTAAAAGAATGTTTTGTCATGGTAACAAAGTACTTGTAATTAAATATATAAATTTTATGCTTACCACTGACCCTGGACCACTACCGAATTCCCAATCCTCATATTCCAAATCATTTTGTCTAATAACCATGTAATTCAAATGATACATCAATCACTTCAAGATATGTATAATTACAAATGCCGAACCATAAGTAACCCAAAAAGAAGCATCCATATCTGCCATCTCATAACCAAATATCATACCTCATTCATAATCATTTAACTAATATAATATATATTTATATATTAGTGACATGAATATTGCCATACTTTATAATGAACATATTAAGGCAAAATTATTTCATGTTTAGACATAATCAGCCAACCTGTAATGCCAATACAGGTACGGTTTATTGTACTAATACAACCACTCCATCTATGTATACCATACCCTATGTACACCTTAGCCGAGTTAGCCACACATTCACCCAAAATCATTAACCATTATCAAGACATAAAATACCTATCAAGCACCACATGACCGAAACACATAGCAGCATCACCAACAATATTTATATTGGTTACATTCTCAATATAGGCTCATTTTTAGACTTAACATATATACAATATACTGAATTCATTCATGCCACAACCGAACTCAACAACCAACCTTAATATGCAATCATGAAACACTATTTATAATCAACCATAGCACACGTCATAGTAATCAAAACTACAATTGAACTCAAGTATAGGAAATAAGCCATTTTCGCATGGCTTTTATACACAACTAAAGCTCATTATTTCAAAACACATTCTAGCCTATACATGCCATAGTTCCAAAATGCAACTTATAAAATACCGAAGGCTGTCAATAGTGTGATAAGCTTCTCTGACGATTCCTGAGCTCGTAAGTTGAATTCAATATCTATAAAACAGAGACAATTATACACACAGTAAGCTATCATAGCTTAGTAAGTCATAAGCAAATAAACAACTGAATAATATTATCAAATTAATTAAACTAGACCAAAGTTATATTATTATAACACATTTAGATCCAAACATGTATAAGCTTATATTCCAAATACATATATATTCGTTCATGAATGTCACCTTGGTCGAATGCCCACATAACCATATTAACATATTTTCATTTAATTTCCAAAATTGAATAATCGATATAAACCAAATTCACATACATATAAGATACATAAGCTCATGTGTCACTATATAATTTCATATACATATGTTAGCTATGTGGCCGATCATACACAATCACACCTACATATAATTAACACTTATTCAATGATACCAACATTATCGATAACCCTCATCGTTACTTTAGCATACTATTAGTCAATTTCCCAAAACCAATTAGAAGTAAAGGAATTTAGTCCATATACACTCAAATGCATAAGCTCTTGTATCCAAATAATACTTCATATACATGTTAATTATGCAACCGAATATACATATGCCTATATCAAAGTACAATATACTATTAAAACATTGTTATCAATACCTAAAGCCGAACCTTTAGCCATTTGTTTACACATACTCATGTATCATACATTTATACCACATATTTACACTTACTTATAACCGGATATACTTCACAATTACTTACTTGGGCCAGGTACTCACACAGTTCTTCTAACATATATTGCTCAACTTCCAAACTAAATTATCTTTATCATAACTAGTACATATACTCGTACATGCACAAGTTCATAATCAAAGAATAATAATCACATATTTATTTATATTATGCGGCTGAATACACATACACATGTAAGTAAAATATATCCTTCAATTTCAAGGTTAAATACCATTATAAAAACACATATGCTTATACTCATAAATCAAATTTGATATTACACACATATTTATAGCAAATGCCGAATATAATTCTCAAGATATACATGTTCATATTAATGACTTACTTACCTTGTTCAAGTGGGTAATGAACCAATTCATACCTGATTGTTTTAGCTCATTTTGCTCATTCGATCACAACCTATCGATGCCTGATGAACCATTCGAAATTGGGTAAGATACTCGGGTAATCACACACATATATATAGTACAATGCCAACGTCCCAGACGTGGTCTTACATGTAATCACATATCGATGCCACTGTCCCAGATAGGGTCTTACTCGTACACATATATCGGAATCACATATTGATGCCATGGTCTTACTCGCACACATAAAACAAAATCCTATGTCATGACATATGTACCCTAACTATTCCTAAGGTTCATACGGGGCTTACGGACGTCGTAACTCTGTCGAAACGAATTCGGTAACATTGTAATCACACTGTCACATTCATCTATAATTTATATAAAATCATATTTTTCCATTCAGCACCAATACTTAGCTTTTAATTAAAATTAAGTACATCTATTTGCTTATAAACTTACCTCAGATGATGAAAAACGGAACGGGACTACTAGTCGACAACTTTCGTTTTTCCCTGATCCAAACTCAATTTCTTTGATTCTTAATATAAACATATTCAAATTAAGCTCATTCAAACATATTTTCATTCAATTTAGTCCAAAAACACATAAATGGGCAAATTACCATTTTACCCCTAGCATTTACACTTTTTACAATTTAGTCCATATTGCACAAAACACAAAATATATAAAATTTCAATATACCCATGTTGGCCTAATTTTACCCACACTCATACAAGTCCATATATTTCATCAATTTCACATTTTAGTCACTCGAACTTTTGTTTTTGCAATTAAGTCCTAATTACTCAAAATCATCAAAAATTCCCATACAAAATATATTAACCCAAAATATATCCTCCATATTTCATCATCAAACAACAAAAACCACAAGCTCTCATCAATGGCATAACTCAAAATATTCATCAAAATCAAAAATTCAAGCTTGGGTGTAACACCCCAAACCCGGCCCAAACGTTACAGCCGAACCTGGTGTGTCACACCAACAATGAACTAACCATGTTTCCTAGTTACTACGATTAGGGTGAGTCTTGCAAAACCATTATTAGAGTTTAACGAGAGAATCCCAGTTTGATTGTGAACGTCCAATCCGCTACCAATTTTAGGGGATTTCATATTATAAGGTCTTGGATTAACTTTTGTTACACGTTTGATACACGTGATTTATTTTGAAAATATTGATTATTTTTTAAGAAAACTCGCGCAGCTCTATTCAAATCATTTAAAGTATAGTATAAGTAAATAATTGAAAACCCAAATTAAAATAATTAAAGCGACCTTATTACAAACCCAAACCATGACGAAAAATAATTTGAAAGATAATAGGAAAATGAATAACTTAATTAAAACCAGTAATACAGTCTACGTGGCCACTCTGAATCCCTCCAGCTTCAAGTCCACCAGTCTAGGGCTCACCTGCATGGATGGAAGAAAAAGGGGTGAGTTTGGAAACTCAATGTGTAAAGAATGCCCATCCAAAGCCCAAATCAACTCAAGTTTACTGGACCTAAGCCCTATCCAGTCTCAGTATAATCTGGGCCGAAGCCCTATTTAGATTCAGTATTAACTGGGTCTTAGCCCTATTCAGTAAACAGTGCAGCCCATAGGCCCATCACAGTAACAGAACAGAATAATGCATGTATGCAAAGCCCAAAGCCCATCCTATGTCCATCCGCTACACTCCACCCGTACTAGCCCCACACACCATGTGGGGAATAACTCAACCCACCCAGCCACTACACTCTACAGTTACAGCATAGCTACTCAGATAATGTGGCCAAGCCACTAACAGTATAACGAGGCAAAGCCCTTTTCAGTAAGGTGGCAATGCCACTTGCACTTCCTCCATCAATAAACCCGGTCCCATACAACAGATAATCATGTCATGGCATATAATGAACAGAAACAGTAAAGCATGCATTTCAGTCAAATTTAACCCTAGGGGTATAACGGTCATTTTACACCTAGGGGTAATACAGTAATTTTTTGCCTTTAAGGGGTATTTCAGTAATTATACCAGTTTCTAGGGTTTTATGCATGTTTCAGTTATTAACAGTCTCATTTTCATCTCAGTAACTTATCTAGCCCATTTTAGCAGTTTAAAGTTATTGGGCCCTAAAACCCCTAATAGGCCCTACAGTGTCACTTAGCTATATTGGCCCGTTTAGCCCAAATTTTATGTCTAGTTTAACAATTTTAACATACAAATCACTAGAACTCACTTACCATCAATTTTCACCCATATGGGCCCGTAAGCCCATTAGGCCCGAATTTAGCCCATCGGGGCCCACATTTACCGAAGTGCATGAAATTGCACACTCACCAATCTTACCAGTTACAATTACAGATCTCACTATTCCACCCGACTCACGAGCGCTCGCACGCTCGCAAATCCACGAAATACCAGAATTTCAGCATTTCGGCTTTTCAGCTTTTGCCGATTTAGTCTACTAGAGGGTGTTCGTTTACACACCTGATTTGTGACGAACGCTACTGAGATCTCCCACAAGTATCCTACAATCAGTCACTTAACAAATCAGACTTACGAATTAACGATAACTAACATAATACCCACTTACCACATTCGGCCAACTCTACTTTAGCTTTAGAACACTTACCTTTGTTGAAAATAGGGACTAGATCTAGATCTAGTCGTTCCAATGATCCAAGCCTCCTACGCTCGTTGCTAAATTGTCCCTTTCGTAACAAATACACATAAAACCGATTAAAAGGACTAGCAATACCCTTTACTATAGTCGACAGCCTCCCTAAAGTGTTTAGGGACTTTCGACTTTTCTTAAATCCAAAGATAACGTATGAGAAGTAGTTCCGAATACTTACCACAATAATGGATCCACCAGATCTAAAGATTCAATTCTCGATTTACCACGAATACGAAGGTTTTGACTCCTTACACAACTCGACACTAGGGGATGATATGGGCTTCGGGATTTCGGCTTTTAGAGTAGTCGACCAAGAAGAAATCGGCTACAAAGTTAAGTGTTTCGGGTTTGAGAAAAGATTACTTGAGACGGGGTTGAGATTCGATTTTGAAGAAAGATAACAGAAGAAGAAGAAGTTGTGACAACTGAGAAGATGGTCGGAAAAGAGATGAGTGACTTGGGAGTTTCGGTTTTAGAGAAAAGAGAGGGAGTGTTCAATCTAAAAGAAGTCGACAAGAAGGGAACAATAAGAAGAAGTAGATTCGGCTTTTAGAAGAGAAGACAAGAAGAAATAAGAGTGGTTTGACTTACTTGCACAATTCAGCAAGAAGAAGAATGTAGGGGTTACGTTTTCGGCTTTTAGAACCTATGAGTAAAGAAGAAGAGGAAAAGAATGGAAAGTGTCCTTCAATAGCCTAAACCTATTCGGCACTAGAGAAACAACCAACAACCAAATGCAGAAAAAACAACACTAGAAGTCAGCATACCACCCTAATTACCGAAAGTGCAAAATCCCTAAAGCCCTAGCCGAATGTGCTACATCAAAGTCCCTTGGCTGACCACCTCTTGCTTCAATTTGAAATTCCTAAATTTTCTCCACCTTATCCTACCTGATCTAATCTTCTGAGCAACTCAAACTCTCTTCAGCAGAGTTTTACTTGGAGTCCATCACATGACTAGCACATGTACAAAAATTAAAACACACCCAATGCTTACCTTGTGACTTGAACTCGGGCCCTTGCACATGCATCCACATGCCACTTTTTTAGGCACTTAAGTGGCGCCACATTGCCACTTTACCAAGGACTTCCTTGTGTCTTACTTTACTCACTTTTTCTTAAAAGCCCCCTTAATCAAGTCCCCTTCACTTTAAATCTAAAATTTGATATTTTTGCCAGGTTTAATCTTAGGCACCAACACACTTAAAATATAAATTCAATATTTTATCAACAAAATTTTAAAATTTCACCAAAATCGCAAAAATCCTGAAAAATCTCAAAAATTGGAGCGTTACATTGGGTTTTGAAGATAACTTAGCAACGATCTCAAAAACGTAAAAATTATCAAAAACCGAACTAGTTATGTACCTTGATTGAGCTTGAATATGGTCGAACATAGGTTTTCTTTTTCCTTTCTTTCATATTTAGCTATTCGGCATGAAGAAGTATGAAATAAAGCTTGTTTTAACTATCATATAATATAATATATACAAACATATTATTAATACATGTTTTTCTATTTTACCCTTTTAAACTTAATAACTAAAACATATATTTTAAGGGTACATTCGGTGATGAAGAAACAAAAGAAAAATGCATGACAAATTTTATTATAACATATATTATTATAATAACATTTTATTATTTATTTACTAATATAACTTTAATGATTTAATATAACAACTTAATAATGCATGTCATTGCCGTCCATTCATTTATTCAATGGCATAATTGCAACATAAATACTTCAAATTATAAAGACACAATCAATTTGGTCCTTACACATTAAACCATCAAATTTTTATTTTACGCGATTAAGTCCTTTTATTTAATCGAACACCCAAACGATAAAATTAAATCACAAAAATTTCACAGATATAAATCACACAAAATAAACACAGAAAATAATTTTAAAATATTTTTTAACTCAAATTTGTGGTCCCAAAACCACCGTTCCGATGAGGGTCTAAATCGGGCTGTTACACGATATCCCCAAATTTTCAGATACAGAGCTAGCTATGTAGGAATGAGTAGATCCTATGACTATCAGAGCAATGTAAGGTACATCAAATATAAAGAACGTACCAGTGATAACGTCAAGAGTATCTCTTTCCTCACGGCATCGAGTAGCATAAACTAAATTCGGCTGCCTCGCCTTTGCCTGTCCAGCACCTCTGCCCAGTGCTCTCTACCCTAGGCCCATACCATTACCACCCCTAGCCTGTCCACAGCCCCTAGGTTGTTACTGAACTACTTTCTGCGGCTATACAGAACCTGATCCCTGAGCTTGCACCTGATCAACCATCAACGAACACTCTCGAATGCAGTGCTCTAAAGACCCACACCTCAGACATGCCCCAATCCCCCTTCAGCACTCACCCAAATGGCGTCTACCACAATCTCTACAAGGCAGCATCCTAGTAGAAGCAACATGGGCTCTCACTCTAATTGGCCCATCAGATTTGGCATTTTTTCTTAGACCTCTGTACAGAACTTGAGGGCTCCGAACCCCTCTTGTTCTTACCTCTCTCCCTATCTCTATTCAAGCGCTCCGCGCGCTTAACATCTTCGGCGATCTTTGCCTTCTCTACAAAAGCAGAAAACTCGCGCTCCCTTTACGGAGCAGTCAGAACCCTCAGATTATCCCTTAGGCCATCCTTAAACCTGGCACACCTCTCATACTCAGATGCCACCATGCCTCGAGCGTAGCGACTTAGTTTCAGGAATTTGGCCTCATACTCAGCTACAGATCAGTTACCTTGCACGAGATTTAGGAACTCACGCCTGCGAGCATTAATGTAGCTAGCTCCCACATACTTACGCTAAAATGTAATCTTAAAGTCCCAAGTCAATCAACCAGGCTGAGTGCCCTCCTTCTTCGTTAACCACCACTGGTATGCTTCATCGCGAAACAAGGAGACTACACCCTTTAGTTTCTTCTTGGGGGTACAGTCCAGATCATCCAAAATTCTCTTGGTGGCCTCCAACCAGTACTCAGCCACATTAGGGGCAACTTCAGTAACACCCCTAAACAACTCAACTCCATTAGACCGGAGTCGTTCAGTTACCGACCCCCAGGACTCAGATCCAAAATTGGGTCTAATGACCCTCTCCAAAATCCTTAGCATGGTTTGGGACAATGTGTCATCCCTAACCGAATGATCTTGAGACCCAGTCTCAGTAATAGGTGAAATCAGCGTCTCACTCGTATCTAAATTTGGCATACTGCCCAGAGATGAAGACTTAACTCGAGCCCCCTACGGCTTCTACCATGGCCTCGAATACCTCGTCTGCGAATACCACAAGCGCTCATTGTCTAATTCGAGTTTATCTATATTAAGAATTTTATGCATCAGTTTCAGTATTTATTAACAAATGTTTTATGTATCGACACCGGGGACTCGGTATACCACATTCTTAATCAAAATATTTTAAACCATTTGAAAGACAACTCTTTAAACCATATTTTAGAACCTAAAATTCACAACCGAGTTTTGCAACGTGGCTCAGATACCACTAAATGTAACACCCCAATCCCGGCCTAAACGTTATGGCCAAATCCTGAGGTGTCACGTGAAATGGGTTTGAAAATGGTGTCATTAAGTTTAAATCATACTAGTTCGTTAAGCTTCACCGCTTTTATCCATTCCAAAACTCTTTTTCAGTTACTCGCTTAGAGGTAAAACTTATTTGTAGCAGAAGCTTTTAAAACCGTAGTGTTTCGAGAAACCGTTCAAAATTTTTAGAAAACCTTTGTATTTGGTAAATTCAAGTTTTATTGAGTTTGTAGTAATGAAGGCATAAATCGCAGTAAAACCCAAATTCAAACAACAGTCCGAAAAGTCCAAATTTTACATAAAAATACCCAAAATTGAATCAAAAATTAAAGTAAAAGCCATAACCGAATTTAGCCCTTGACATGTAGTCACTGTTGAGTTCTCCGCTGCACCGATCTACCTAAGACTATGGATTACATGTTCAAATCAAATAGAAAGGAGTGAGTTTACGTAAACTCAGTGTGTAACCCCACAGAATTAAGCATACACACATACAGAATATCATATATCAGATGAATACAGATTCGGCGAATAATATCCAGCTAGACCTAGAAAGCTTCTAACCTCGGTCACATTTTTTAGCGGCTTCCAATCAACAATCGCTGAAATTTTACTCGGGTCAACCCGAATGCCATCACCTGAAACTATATGTCCCAAGAATCCAAATTAATATATCATCTATAAAAACCACCACAAACTTGTCCAATTATTGTCGAAAAATTCAATTCATCAAATCCATGAACATAGCCGGTGCATTTGTTAAACAAAAAGGCATCACAAGAAATTCATAGTGGCCATACCTTGTTCTAAATGCGGTCTTTGGCACATCCGACTCTTTAATCCTCAGTTGTTAGTAGCCGGATCTCAAATCATTGCTCCCTTAGAAAACACCGTTGCTCCCTTTAACTGGTCAAACAAATCATCAATTCTCGACAATGGATACTTGGTCTTTATAGTCACCTTATTTAGCTGTCTATAATCAATATAAAGCCTCATCGATCTGTCTTTCTTCTTTACGATAACACAGGAGCACCCCGTAGAGAAAAACTCGGTCTCACAAATCCTTTGTGCATCAACTCTTGCAACTGAGTCTTTAACTATCTCAATTCAGTCAGAGCCATCTTGTATGGAGTAAGGGAAATAGGTGCAGTCCCAGGCAACAGATCAATAGCAAACTCAATTTCTCTGATAGGAGGTAACCCAGGTAACTCTTCTGGAAACACATCCGGAAATTCACAAACTACTAGCACAGATTCCAGCTTCGATTCTGACACCTCGGTATTCAACACATATGCTAAATAGGCTTTACGCCCTTTTCTCATACATTTTTTAGCAGTCATACAAGAAATCACCACTAGCATCTTATTTGACTCATCTGTTCCAACCCACAAAATTTTACCACTTTCACATTTTAGCTCAAGAGTTTTTCATCTACAATTCACCTTGACATCATGTAATGTTAACCAATCCATGCCCAAAATAACATCAAACTCATCAAATGGCAACAACATCAGATTAGCCGGAAAATAGTATCCTTAAATCATCAAGAGACAATTTCTACAAACCTTATCTACCAGCACAAATTTGCCTAATGGGTTTGACACTTTAATAACAAATTCAGTCAACTCAACAGGTAATGTCTTACTATGCACCAATTTTTCACAAATATAAAAATGAGTGGAGTCTAAGTCTATTAATGCAATAACATCAGTATTATAAAGTGAGAATGTACCAATAATCATATACGGAGATAATGCCTCTTCACAAGCTCGCATTGTGTAAGCTCTGGCAAGTGTTCTCGTCTCTGACCTCGCAGCTACATCTTTCGCTACATTTTTACCATTGGCTCCACCTCCGACATTTCTCGTCGGTCTACCCCTGCTAGTAGTGTTACTCGGTCCAGTACTCTAAAATTTCTCATCTTCAACTTTCTCAGGACAATCTTTAATAAAATGTTCTTTAGAACCACAATTGTAACATCCTTAGTTATTTCCCCAACACTCACCAAAATACTGCCTACCACAATTTCGGCACTCGGGCTTGTTAGATCTCACATTGCCCACACTCACCACCGAAGTAGCTTGGACCTTAGATCCTAAATACGATTTACCCTTATCTTGATGGGAGCATTTAGCTGAAGCTATCTTCCGAGGGTCTATTTCTTTATATCTCTTCGACTGAGATTGAAATGACTTTCTCATCGGTCTTTTTCGTGCATCTCGAGCTTCCATAGTTGCTTTCCTTTTCTCTTTATTTAATTCATTCGCTTTGCAAGCTCTGTCTACTAATACCACGAATTCCTTTAATTCTAAAATCCCTATAAGCACTTTGATATCCTCATTAAGCCCATCTTCAAATCTTCTACACAACATTGCCTCGATAGAAACACACTCTTATGCATATTTATTAAGTCTGACGAACTCACATTCATACTCAGCTACCGTCATCTTACCTTGTTTCAACTCAAGAAACTCCTTCCTTTTTTGATCACCAAATCGCTGACTGGCATATTTCTTTCGAAACTCTTCCAAGAAAAAGTCCCATGTCACCACTTCCCTCGGGACCACAGATATCAAGGTCTTCCACCATCGATAGGTAGAGTCTTTCAACAAGGATACAACACATTTTAGACACTGTTCAGGTGTACAAGACAATTCCTCAAATACTCAAATGGAATTCTCGATCCAAAATTTCGCCCCCTCTGGATCATTGTTGACATTAGCTCTAAACTCTTCGGCCCCTTGTTTACGGATTTTATCCACTGGGGGTTTTGTCAACTTTACCATATCAACACCTTGTGGGGCTACGGGGACCAGTTGTGGTATAGGTGGGGAAAAGAGGGTTGAGCATTAGGATTTGCTCTAACAAAGTTAGTATACCGGTTATTCATCATTCGAAGAAAGGTATCTCGAGCCTCGTCTTCTTGACTCAAAGTTTCATATCTACTTTTTACTGGCGCAGTACCTTGCGCGGGAGCCGGCGTGTTACTAACAGTATCATCAGTCGCAGCTCGTTCGAGATCCATTACTATATAAAAACCAAAACACAATTTGGAAAGGTCAGGAATCACCACACTATCTCAATATATCTATGGCATGTATAGCTAGACTCACACACAACACTATGATAGTCTAAGAACCGACTTAACCATAGCTCTGATACCACTAAATGTAACATCCTTTACCTGGGTTTGTCACTGAAATCGAGTACGAGACATTACTGAATGATAACACAACCAATCATACACAATTGAGCCATAAAATTTTGTTTCAATTTAAAACTATTTATAAAATATCGTACAATCCTTAAAATGCGCCTACAGGGTCCAAAACATAGTTTGAAAGCGGTCCGGGACCAAACCGAGAACTCAAAAATTTTTTTAAAATTTTGGCCAAATACAAGGAACACGCCCGTGTGGGCAGGCCGTGTGATCACACATGCTTGTGTCCCCAACCCGTGCGGATTTATTTCAAATTTATTTTTCATTTCGAACTTATAGGGTTTTTCACATGACCGAGCACACGTACGTGTTCCATGCCCGTGTCCTTTACACAACTGGGCACACGCCCGTGTCTTAGCTCGTGTGAAAACTTGAGGGTATTCTATTTATGACGTCACCCTAAAAACTTCGTCACACAGCCAAGCCAAACACTCGTGGGCTAGGCCATTTCTATCATAAGATCGAGACATACGGTCGTGTCTCCACCCGTGTGTTTACTACTAGGCATTTAATTTTTCATGCATTCAGGTGCAAGGGACACGCGGCCTATCCACACGCCCATGAGGCTTGCCGTGTGTTGCACACGGCCTAAACACATACCCATGTATCTACCCGTATGGACAATTATAGACTATTTTCCAAGCCAATTGCCACCTAAAAACATATACCAACTCATTCCACTTTTGCCAATACACAATAAGACATGAAAACACATCCAAACAACCACATTCTAGCCATCCATAGACTATATCCTTCCCAACCATTCACAAGCACAACAATTGTTCCATGAATTTCCTCATAAAGATATATGTATAGAGACCAATAACATCATTAGCCATCTCACATGGCCTTACTACAAAATACATACCCAAAAGCTTATACCCATATGGTAGCCAACCCAAAATGACACTTACAACAAAAATACATCCCTATACATGCCATAGTCCGAAAGGAATTCGTTTCACTATACCAAAGAAAGATGTTGATAGTGTGGGTGATTCTCCGACGCGTCCCGATCCCCGAGCTTGCTTGACTACACTATAAGACAAGGAAAAAGGAATGGAGTAAGCTTTGAAAAGCTTTAGTAAGTCTATATGCAAATAAATAACACTACAATATGTTTTCAATTCAAACTCATGATTAATATAATAAAATTTGAGTTCTTATCAACCTCACTTACTCTTTTAACCTTACCAATTCTCCACATATACCTCATAAAATTTTGCTTATCCATGCATATACTCACAACACCCTTGCTCTTATATGCCATTGCTCACACTTACATATATTTGCATACATGCCTGCATCTATATATCACATTTCACACAAGACATCTTTTAAAAAATTTTCCACATTAACCCTTCGATTTATCGATTGATATTCGTGGTTTCAGCACAGAGCTCCACTTTAAAAAATCGATTCTCTTTAGTCATGGTAACAGCACTTAGCTTCACGCTTCTAAAACAATGCAATGTATTTTATCGTAGTAACACATAGCTCTACGATGTCAACGCAATACCTTATATTCGTGGTTACAACACATAGCTCCACGATATTTTAACACTTGCATCTACGAGTGGTTTCGGCACATAACTCCACCCTTTTATGCAATTATTCATATCTTAATAATTTTACTCGAAAATTTCCTTATTTAATCTCAACATATTTCCTCAATTCACAATTTGTATCATACAACCATTTAATACTCAATTTTATCCCACATGATAAAATAAAATGTTTTAGTATAATTAATCAAAGTTTATTTACATATAAACTTACCTCGATTACAAAATAAGTTCGATTTGCGATTTAGTCTGAAACCTTACCTTTACCTCGGTCAAGGTTGATTCTTCGTTCTTCTCAATCTATAATAACACATTCAAATCATTTAATGCACACATTACTCAATTTAATCCAAAATCATCATATGACAATTTTTTCAATTTAGCCCCTAACTTTCTCAATTTTACACTTTAGTCCCTAAGCTCGTAAATTGAAATGTATCTATTTTCTTGGCTATCCAAGCATAGCTGAACCTTCGTAGTGCTCATAAAAGCCCACATTTCTCATCAATTTATACTTTTACTACCCATTTTACTATCTTTACAATTTGGTCCCTATTAGGGACTTCCATGAAAAATCACCTAGAAAAAGGTGTTCACTACACTTTCAACTTTCATATTCTACCACTAGACATCAAAATACTTGCATGTCATGCATGGGTATATTTTGGGTATATTTTTGAACATAAACCCTAGCTTAAATTAGTGGTAGAAATAGTTAGATTAAGCTACGAGGATTTCAAAAGTACGTAGAGAATTAAAAACGGAGCTCGATTGCAGTTGTGAGCTTGAAAATCAACAAAACCCTAGCGATGGAGAGTTGCTATGTTCGAACAAATGAAGAAGAAAATGAACACATTTTTGGCCTATTTTTTCCTTTTTATTCCTTTTATTAACTAATGACCAAAATGCCTTCATTAAAAACCTTTGATATTCCCTCCTTTCTTGGGCATTTTTGTCCAAACCAAGTTAAAATGGTTTAATTACCATATAAGGACTTCTAATTTAAAAACCTACACTACATAGAACGCCGCAAAAAACGCTGATATAGACAACGCCGCAAATTTTAGCGGCGTTTATTAAAAAAATGCCGCTAAAGTCCTAATCTTTAGTGGCGTTTGTTAGAAAAGCGCCTCTAAAGTCATGACTTTTAGCAGCTTCCTACAAATGCCGCTAAAGATCAAGACTTTTAGCGACGCTTTCCCCACAAACGCCGATAAAGATCATAACTTCTATCAGCGTTTTCATCATAATTGCCGCTAAAAATCATTATATTTAGCGGCACTTTTAAAGAAACGCCGCTAAAAGTCCTAATTTTTAACCGCACTTTTTTCAAAAACGCCGCTAAGGTTCATAAAAAATTAAAAAAAAATTAAAAATTCATCAAAATAACATATTTGTGTCAACTTCCATTAAACAGCCTGCCTTGAATTTGGCTAGGATTTCCTTCACCTTCATGTCACCAAATACACACAAAACAAGTGTGAAAAGGAACATAAAATATTTCTCATGGTTTTTTGCTTCAATGAGAATGTGAGATTTATTATATATATATAATAAATAACAAAAATGTAAATTGAATATGAATGGCTAGGTTGAATTAAGAGAATTTACTCTAGTCATCCTTCTATTGATTTGGTCAGTTAAGTTTTTCCAAATTCAGAACAAAAATAGAAACAAGCAAGCTAGTAAATGGCGACTGGAATGTTCTTTCAAAGAAAGGAAATGAAAATCATAAACTAACAAAACTTACAATAATAAATATGAAATTATAAATTCAGCAACCAAAGCAAATAAATGTACAGAAACTGAGGGAAAATGAATGAAGTAAATTGAAATAGCAACTTACTGCACCTTTGACGCTTAAATATACCAAAATAAGTTCATATGCTGTTGTTTTTGTTCTAGCTCTATAACCAGCAAGGTGTTAAACCTTCAGCGATAAAAACTTATCTAAATAAAATTACATTTTTCCCCTTAAATATAATAAAAAATTTCACTATACATAAAATGTAGTACCAAAATAAAAAGGCGGTGGTAACGTCATAGAGCCTGTCAAAATATAAAATTTTAAATTAATAAATGTTAAACTACACTTTATTCCCTTTGAAAATATATAAAATTGATTTAATTTTTTAAAAATTATAAATATATAAACTATGATAAAATTGTATTTTTACTATCGTAAAAATTATAATTTAATTTCAAATTCTTAAAAAAAAAAAAAATAGAACAAACACATAGCTGACCAAAAAGGAAAGAACCTATGGAGTGAAGTAACATTCCATACCTGAAAAATAAGACCTAAAAAATAGAGCCTTCAGTTTAGCAACATTGGCAGGGTCTGGTTTCCCATAGTTCTCTTGGAAGCAAAGCATAACATAAATGAGTAACCATATCAAATTTCATTAGAAATAAGACAACTGATAGAAACAGTTCCAATCTTACATATAACACTTTCTTCTGCTCCTCATTACAGATTTCCAAAGCTTTAACCACCAACCAAGAGCACTTAAAATCTTCAATATCAGTTCCAATCTGAGATTTACACAGAGCTTGAGTAAGACTTTCATTAAAACAAATGATGTAAGCTTTCTAACTTTCATCAAAAGACTTCTAGTTCAACTACAATAAACCCTCTGATAAATTCAAACAACTAACCTATTAAATATACTCTTGGACTTAACTTTCAATTCAAATCTATCCACTTTAATATCACAATAAAATTGTAGAGGTTAAAAGTCTAATGAATTTGGCCAAATATTAATTTTAGATACAAAAATAATATTAATTTTAGTTACAAATATTATATAATTAGAATTTTGTAAGGTAAAATCAGCATTTTGCATGCAAGTTGACTAAGAAATTAGTAGCAAATAGCAAAATAAAACTCCAAAAAGATTTAACTACTATCATTTGGTCCAAACAGATTTAACTCCAAACAATAAAAATATATATAAATCGTAATTAAGTTGGAGGAAAAGGGGTTTGTAAAACCATTCTCCATGCCAAAGGGACAGTACAAAAGCTCCAAGTGCACCTATAACCCAACATAACAATAACAAGCAAAACATAAGTATCACCATTTCATACAAATACGATATAGAAATACTTCAGAGTGAATAAATGAATGAATAAACTTGGGGCCAACAAATGCTGGCATAATCTGGTTTGGAACTAGGTCTCTCCCTAAGCACAGGTTCATTTGTTGGCTTTTTCTTTTGGCTAGGTAAGTAGACTTCACTTCCTCATATTAAGAATTGGGGCTATAGTCTTTCTAACTACATGTTATTTCTATGATGAGCGGGAAGAGACTGAATATCATATCATCTTGACCCGTAGCTCTTCAAAGGACGTTTGGAGGACAATTTGGAGAAGACTCTTACAGTAAAGAAGAATGGTAACTAGCATATTGATTAGGATTGAATCCTAGTGCATACCATGGGTAAGACTTTAAGGTTATCTTGCTGAGAGGGGCTCCAACAACATAACTTTACTCATTTGTAGAGACATGAACTAAGGAAATTTGGTTTTAATGTTGATAGGGGTTCCATTAAATTTATTCATAAACTATGCCGAATGCCATTATTAATATAGTTGAATCCAAGCACCAGAATTCCAGGAATTAGCACATATTTGTATAAATTATAAGAAAGGATATTTATATTATTGTAGTTACCCTTGCATATACAACCCTTTAAAACTACTCGGCATACATCACCATTTGAAAGAATAAAAAGCCACTCTAGGAAATGTCCAAGTTGCTAAAAACATATATACAAGCCAATAACAAATCAGAAGTTATACAACTAAAGGAAGGTACCCAATGTCCTCACGACATATAGCCTAAATAAATCAACCAATTCATAGGTGCTCACAGAGAGAATAACACCACAGCCTAAATAAATCAACCAATTCATAGGTGCTTGCACCCTCTCTGTGGGATACACACAGTATCTATATTCAAGTGAAAATACATTTATGTTATCAAGTGACCTCTCTACAAACAACAGTTTCAGATAAAATTCAGCTTCCTTCTTTTCTATATTGCATTATATTATCATCTATTGAGAAAAAAGAAAAATAAAGGTCATACCTATAATCACCAGGCAAAATCGGTATAATTTTTCTTACAGGCCACATGATATTATCTTCTATAGCATCCCGTATTGTGCTCTGCATGGGAAACAATATAATAACAGGTTAATCTCCTTAACATATTAGTAACACTTTCCATCTCCCAAAGTTCAATAATCGCTACTTACCCCAGCAAATCACCATGTGAATCATGGACGCTACAGAAATCAATTATAACTTGTATGCAAGGCATATGCACATTTAAAGTTTAACAGAAGCTGGATTAATCATCTCAGTGCTCAAAAAATGTTGCAAAACTAGCAAGTGAAATGCAGAATCCTAAGTTAACATACGCACTTTGGACTGTCTATTTATTATCCTTAACTAGAAATACAAATTGTTGTAGGAAAAAAACCATAGTCATGAACAAATAAAAGGCAGGGGCAACCAAATTCCGATCTCCTATAAGCTTCTCCTATAAGCTGGATAGAAGTTGTTACTTTTATTTGGTTTTATAATACAGGAACAGATTTGACCAATATGGAAATTTTGTTAAATCTAGAATACTTGCAAACAAACAATCTTGATATGATGTTTCAGGTTCATCATTTAAAGAAACAACAGTAACTTAAATAATAAATTTATTTTCAGTTGGTGAAATTGGATTGAAAATATTTCACATAAATAAAATAAAATGAAAGAGTAGCAGGGCAGGGGAAGCCCGTGAAGCGGCAGAAAGATTGTGAAATCGTGGTCTTAAATATCTTCTTCTTCTTCTTTTTTTCCAGAAAAAATAATCGTAAAACTTAAGAAATTAAAAAAGAAAGCAGAAAAATAAAATCACGATTCTTGATTTGCAGAGTTTTTATTAGGAAATATACGAATTTAAATGTAATGCACAAAAAAAAAAGTATTTTCGTTTTTCAAAATAAAATAAAAAAAATGAACTTGGTTTCATTGTAAATTACAATTTGAAGTTAAGTATAAAGTGATTGACATAGAATCAAAAATGTTTTCGCGTTTCATATATATTCTTCATTTCTCCTTAAAACTGGGTTCTTATTATATATAATTTCTTCTCATGATAATTTATATGCTAGAAAATTCAATGCTGGAAAAGAGTAGAAGGTATTGAATCATGGAAATTTATTTTACTTTTTTATTATATCTCCTTTAATTGGAAATTTACTGTTGGAAAAGAGCTAACATTCAGTTTAGATCATGCAAGCAAATGGATCATATCGAACAACAATGTGCTGCATAAACTCAGATTGCTGAAAACGGTCAGCTACTATAGCGGCATATGCCTGCTGCAACATGTTATGCAAGCATCAACAACCACAGACTCCATTAGTTTGATAAACAGTGGTTGCATATATAACATGGTTTCTGATGAAGACATATTTGAGGTTCTTAATAGAACCTACACTTCAAAAATCAAAATTGGACATGGGGATTTTATAGAGGACAACTTACTTGACTGAAGAAACAAATGTGGAGAAACCTAAAGTTTGCTTTGAAAGGCAAAGAAGATACGGTTTACCAAGCCAAGAAGCCCTTGTATGGTTTGAAGGAGGCGCTTAGAAGACTAGCGTGATAGAATTGACAAATGCTTGGACTCAACAAAAGTATTAGTGAACCAACTTTGTTTGTGAAGAAATCTAAAAATGAGGATATGTTCATTCTTTTTCTATATTTGGATGATTTACTTGTATTAGAGCAGCCTAATCTTGGTGTAAGAAATAAAGAAGATTTTTTAGATGACATATTTCTTTGGATAGAAATTATTCAATCTTAGTTTGGTACTTTAATTGGGCTGCAAAAGTACACATAGAAGTGCAAAAGAAGCATTATATGGAGAGTGAGCAAACCAATGCTCAAGGTGGAAAACTTGGCAAAGATGTTTTCAAGAAATTTGGTGCAAGACTTATAGAAGCTCGGTTGATCGTCTGTTGTATCTGACAGCAAGAAGGCTTAACATTATATATGCTATTAGTTTCCTACCTAGATTCATGCATTGTGGAAGTGTGATGCACTTTTAAGTTAAGAGGGTACTTAGGTATGTCAAAGGCTTAGATGCTTTGAATGAAAACTTGAACTTGTAAGCTTTCCTGCTCCCTCTCCTAGTGTTAAATGTACATTTTTGTGTTTTGGGTTGATTTAAGATCAACATATAATTGGTTTTCATGATGAAATGATTATAGAACCCATTTTAATTTGAAGTTTCAGTTGAGCACAATTAATGCATAAAGGATACATGAATTTTACCTTCAAAAGCTTTTGATGTTTTCTTCACAGGAGACAGTGATTCATCTCCGTAAAATGCGGCATCTAGAACAGAGACAGGACTAGGCTGTTCTGGGGCAGTTCTTGGAGGTTCTGCTTTTGGATCACCTTCAATTAACCTTGCTGCTGGATTCTGAATGACAGAACTTTAAGCTGGTTTACAAGATTATCAAAATACTATATGAATGAAATGAAGGAAGAAGGCTTACTTTCTACTTCTTCTCCTGTTCTTGGGAGAATGTACGCTCTATCTTGCCATAACTTTGAGCACTTGTGACTTCAGTGTCTCCATAGGAGGCCATGCTCATATTGCTCTCAGATTGCATCGAATTATCATCTCCTTGGTGATTCAAATCTCTCATGTCACTACTGATATCACTCAATTGGTCATCACTTTGCCTCAAATTGTGAGATTTATGCCTGGGCTTCCGATGTGGCAAGCCTGATTCTGCTTGTAGACAGCTTGATTGCCTTCTGTTTTTTCTCTGGTCTGATGCTGGATCGGTGTGACGAGACTAGAACCTACCGGAACTAGAACCCTTGACGACTCCGATATTTCTCCGGCGGATGTAATGCGCTCGATATTTTGTTTAGCTTGCTCGGAATTTAACTCTTCCGAATCAAGAAATGACCAATCTTTTTCATTAAAATCTTCGATATTTATAACCGACACCGTCCCCTCGCTTGAAGCATTAAAAACCCCTGCTAATGACCGATGACTGCATAGTGACTTACAAGGAAAACTGGATTGAAATGAAAGGCAAAAATCGGTGCTAACATATGGACGAAGATCGGTGGGGGAAACCGATTTGGGGGATTTTGGTTTGGGGATTTTGGGAAACCGATATAGGGAAATTTAGGGCTTGGGGAAATAAAAATCGGGGTTATAGGATAGTGAACTTAGATTTTTAGCAGAGAAAAAACGACACCGTTTTGTGTATCAAATTTTGCTTATAACTATTTTTTGCGGCATTTAATTTTTTTTTTTCATTTTTAACCTATATTTTTCTATTTTTTCTTTCAAAATTTTTGTGCTGAGATTATTAATTTTTTGAATTTTTATTTTTATTATATTTTGAGTATTGAACTTTTTAATTAAAATATTAAATATTAAATTTTTAAGTTTTTAATTTTTTAATTTTTTATTATTAAATTTTAAAATGTTAATTACCATTATTAACTCTTTTAAGAATTTTCTTTCTTTCTTTTTACATCAACATTATTCTTTTAAGTATGGTCTGCATTAGTTGTTTAGATTTTTAAATAAATGGCATTTAATTATATGTATACACCTAAATTTTGATATAGATACATCTCAGAATTATATATGAATTTTGGTTTAATGTGTAATTCTAAATGTGAAATTCTAATTATAGTTTAAATGTATGGTTGAAACTTTAATTTTGATTTAATCATACACATTATTTTAAAATATAAATACATCAATATATTTTTATATTGAATAAATATAAATTTTTATGTATGCAATATATAAATAAAAAATGATGTTAATTATATCAATAATTGTGTTAATATTTTACAAGATCTGGATCAAATTAAAGTTCATGTATACAATTGCACACTAAACCATTTTTCATGTATGCTTTTGCGATTTAACCCATTTTGATATATTTTTTTAAATAATAATTTATATTTATCTTATTTTGATTTATACTCTAAAAAATTCAAGATTAAACCTTAAATCATAAACTCTAAACCCTAAATATTATACCCTAAATCATAAACATCAAACCTTAAACCCTAAACTCAAAACCCCAAACCATACACCATAAAACCTGAACCCAAAACTCTAAACCACAAACCTTAAACCATAATCTGAGACCAAATTTTTGGGAATTCATGTGGCCAATGTTAGTTTAGTACAAAACATATATTTTATATTCTTATATTAAAAAATATAGTTGTAGTACAAAATGGCATGAACCTCAGTAAATTCTAAATGTTTTTCAGTTTTCAAACAGTATCCTTAAACCTTAAATCCCAAACCTTAAACCCTAAACCCAAACTATAAAACCATAAACCTTAAACCCTAAACCCTAAACCCTTAACCCAAAATAATAAACATTATATCATAAACCCTAAAACTCTAAACCATAGACATTAAACCTTCAATTCTAAACCTTAAACCCTAAAATAAAATATTTTTTGCGGCATTTTTATGAAAAACACCACTAAAGCTCAAAAAATAAACAACGCTGTTTTGTTCAAAATTTGTGGCGTTTTATATAAACGTCGCTAATGCTCAGATCTATAGCGGCGTTTTTATGAAAGCGCCTTTAATGCTCAGATCTTTAACGGAGTTTTTACGAAAGCGCCACTAAAGTAATAGAAATCGAGTTTTCTTAATATTTCAGTTCCCCGGCAATGGCGCCAAAAACTTGATATGCTCGCTATATTAAGTAATAAAATTTATAAAAACTGATCACACCAAAACTAACTAATATCATGATTTTAAAGGCAAGTGCACCTATCGAATAATAGTATAGTTTAGTGGCAAGACTGAGTTATCGTACCCAAGGGAACCAAAAGTACTAATACTTACTTCCTTTCTATTATCTAGCCTAAAAATAAAAGAGGATTGGTTGAAACTAATTCTAAGACTAACTAAAAGTGCACAAAAAGTAAATTGGGGAAAACTTTAGGGAAAAGCTTATCGATATGAGCAATACTTAAGGGAGAATCCACCTAGACTTCACTTGTTATTAATTTCTTGAACTAGATGATTTCTTGACTTGATTTGATCCGTAGAGATCCCTAACTTATGTTAATACCTCCGTCGAGGATAAGAACAACTAATCCTAGGTGGTTAATTAAAGTTTTTTTATTAATTAACACCCCTAGGTTGCATTAATTCGATCTATGGATCCCCCTATTAGGTTTGACCCTAATCCGACAGATTTATGTCGCCCTATGTCTAGGGTTGCATGCAACTCTGCTTAATTATGGTAGATCTACTCTTAAAACAGGGACTTTTGCTCCTCTGCCTTAAGCACATCAAGTTCTTGAAGTAATACTTAGGATTATTAAATCAAGAATGAAGAACACATAATTAAGAACAATTCAAGTGTTTATCATATAATTCAAGAATAAATAATAGCAAGATCTGTCTTAGGTTTCATCCCCCTCAAGTATTTGAGGGGTTTAGTTCATAACTAATAAAGAAAACATCTCAGAAGAAATAACATAACAAAACATAAAGAACCCAAAAAACCCCTGAAGGAATTTAGGGAGATCCTCTGTCTTGATGTAAAATTCTGGCTTCTGGGATGAATCAATCGGCTTCCCTTGGAGTAATTCCTTGCTTTCACTCCTTGTGTTGGCAGAAATATGGCGCTCCTTTTTGGGAGAAAAAGAGTATATTTTTTAGAGTTTAGAATGGCTTTCTTAGCCCCTAAGTATCCAAATCCGAGTGAAATTCCTCTTCCTCACGACAGGGACACGCCCGTGTGCCATGCCCTTGTGCCACGCCAAGAGGCCATGTGAGAGTCTGTCGATGAAGGCACGGCCGTGCTTGTCGGGGGCTGGACCATGTGATCTTCATGTGGCACGGCCGTGTGCCACGGCCGTGTGGTGACTCATTGGGCCGTGTCGATTTCATATTTTGGCCCATTTTCATAGTTTTTGGCCCGTTTTCCATTCTTTTCTCTTCCCTATGCTCTCTTGAGTATAAGATATGAAAAAGAAAGATTAAGAGCACCAATTCTCACAAAACTGATAATAATTCATCTAAAATATAGGCTAAACATGAGGTAAAAATATGTATAATTTATCCTTTATCAATATGCATGTTTTGAATTCATATATATCTGAATGAATGAATATTTATTATTTTATATTTATTATAAAGTCATTTTGTCAAAGATTATGGTTCCTAGTTTTTAGATTGGTTGTATTTAGGTTATTAAATGTTTAGGTTTGTAAGTAGATCATGGAACCTCATCCCCATATAGGTTTTTTAAAATTTATTTTTGTAAAATTAGAAAATAATTTGAAATGGAAATCAATTAGGAATTTTTGTAACCTTAAAATTTTCGATGAAATCTAAAAAAGTGTGATCCTAAAACAGAAAAGAGACTAAACAATTCATAACACACACAAATGATATACAAATAATTTTTAAGAATATTTGATTTACCAACCACACATTTTAGTAAATATTTAAATGCTCTAATTGTATTTTAGTTACGGAACAACATATATTCACAAACTCATTATTAACATGCTACATAAATCATGATATTTCAATCAGACAAAAAAATTGACTAGTATTGTCATTAATAAGTTTTAAATCAAACAACAAATAATATATGGTTCAAAAGTTATTTCTCACAAAAATATATTTTTAGTTATTATGATCTTGTCACATTTAAAGAAAACTTTCACTTTAATTTTTCCTAATAATCCGGTGAAAACCAAATTGCTTTAAACATCAAGAATATGAAGCATCTCATTAAAGCTAAGGTCTTTCTAGATGTAAGTTTGAACAGAATGTTGTCTTTTTCAAGTACTTGTGTAGTTTCAAGAGTTTCTAAGGTACACAGCCTCTTCTCCTTCTTCTACTTGGGAGTAGGACACAAATGTATTTTAGTTGCCACAAATGTGTCGAGTGTCACTGCTATCTATCATCTACTCTTTCATATTAGTCATAATATTAACTTGAGGAATGACCACAAAAAAGATTATATTATCTACTTCAACCAAATTAACATTTGGATCAATAGGATTATCATTTCTCCATTATTTAGCTCAGTTTGTCATCACAATTAGATACTGGAATAGTGAGCATAGTTGATGAATAAAGCACCAGGTAGATTCCAAGGAAAGAGAGGTGATGTACATGGCACTTTTACCAAGTTTTACTTAGCCAAAACCATTCTTAAATATGCACTTTCACCCTATCACTTATTTCCAACAACTGACTATGAATTTGCACACAAAATAAGTTCCTTTTTTTCCACTCTTTTCTCAAAATTTTATTTTAAGCTTGTAACCATAGATTCATGATAAATTATGTTTAAAAATTAAATTCAACTCATGTGACACAAGCATGCAATTTAAAGTAAATAAATTAAACTTACATATGGCAAACAAAAATTATCATCATGGTTAAAATTTTAATACAACTTTAAACAAAACTTAAGTTAAACCTAATGTCCAATTTAATATCTTATTATTAAAACATTAATATCTGAACTTGAGTTTGGGCCAACCCATATTAAAGGTAAAAATAAAATTAACTAAATTCAAGGTAAATTCACATTATTACTATATTAAGAATTTCACCATATTAAACTTTAACTTAGGCCCTACTAATTCTCTAATAATAATAAATGAATTCATGTAACATAAAATCATGAATTCATGCTTCATTCAAACATTACATTATATAAATAACATATTTTACATATGATCATTTTTTTTCCAAAAGTAAATCAATTCTAGTATTTCAAAAATATTTAGATCTCATTACTTTTTTTATATGTGTTAGTGATGCATGAGAATCTCGAACAAAAGGAATATCAACAACTTTGAGATACGGGCAACAAGATGACAATAGCAACAAGCACATGGGACATTCATGGGAAATATGGCACAGGTAGCATCATGGCAATAATGGCAACAACAACCATAGGCATCAACAGTGCGAACATCATTCAAGTACAAAAATATCTTTAAGATTGTTGGCAAATAGTTATCAATCTAATGAACCTAGAATACAAGTTGAATAGCTTAAGGCATTTTAGTCACTGTCTTTAAGGATATTTCTCTATATTGTGTATCCTCTAGGACTCATCAAGCTCTTCCATTATAAAACAAGAACAAGAGTCAATAATAAATTGCAAATGTATCCAGTAAACCCAAAAAGGAAGAGAGGAAGAGCGAGAGGAGAATGATAGTTTTTTTTTAGATGTGTTTAGGGTGAAAGTGAGTTATGGTATTTATAGGACTTTTACTAGGTTAAAATAGTAAAGGTAAGTGGATTGAATTAAGTAGTTTATGGTAATTTAATCATTATATGTGAAATCAAAGAGCAAATTGATTCTTTTGTTAAAAATTTCTTTGATTTTTACCACTTTATCCTTTATATGGGTGTGAAAATAAGACTTTTGGGCTTCTAAATAAGTAAATTACAAATTTTATTATTAGATAGTATTTAAATAAATTTTATTCTGTTATATGTTTGTCGAAACCATTTTTTTGAAAAAAAAGGGTCGACTTTGGTTTTGAAAATAAAAACGAAAAACGGGAGTCACCACCAATCCTTTTTGCTGAGGTGTGATCGGGTCACCTCGAAAAGCAATTGTTTAATAAACAGATTGATTTATCAAAACAATGATTTTGATCTACAAAACCAGAAAAATGGGTCCGGGAGTCGATTACGAACGAGGAACGATTAGCACCCTCGATACGCCCAAAATTGGTACCTAGTTGATTAATTTGTGTCTTAGTGTCGAAATTTTGAAAACTTGAAAGAACTTACAATACGATCCCTCTTTGTATTAATGTTAATTTGAAAATGCTTGAATGAATTGAAACGAAAGTTAAAGACCCTCTCGTCTCGAAGTAATAAAATGTCATATACAGTAAGTTAGGACACGACCACTTGAACCTTTGAGAATAAGCTTGCCTTTTATTTAAAATTCATGTATTTTACTTTAAAAGGATATTTGATTGTTTAGGTTAAACGAGAAAAATCGAAACCCAGTAAGTTAAGGCACGGTTCCTCGAACTTCTAAATACCGAATATTACCTTTTTTATAAAAAAATCTTATCTCGAGGTAACAAGATGTCATGTCCAGTGAGTTAGGGCACAACACCTCGAATCTCTGAGAATAAGCATTTTTATTCAAAACTCGTATTGTGGTTTTAAAAGGATATTCCGTTATTTGGGTTAAATGGGAAAAATCGAAACCCAGTAAGTTAGGGCACGATTTCTCAGATTTCCAAACACAAAATTGCCTTTATCGAAGAAAACTTTTTTATGCGTCGGATAAAAATTAATGTAATCCGATTTATAGTAAAATGTGAAAGCAAACTCACAATGCTAATATGCATAACCGGATAATAATAAATGCGATAATATAAATGACAATAATAAGGGTGAAATTAAAATAACATAAAATAAAACATAAACAAAAATAAAGAACGGAGGAAAATTTAAAACTACAAAACTATAGTAACAAATGAGTAAATAAATATTATGCACATCAATTCAAAATAATAATAATAATAATAATAAGAAGGAGGAGGGAAATAATAATAATACAAAGAATAATAAAATATTATTAGTAATAATAATGCAAGAATAATGATAAAATAGAAGATAATAATGATAATAATACATTAATAAGAAAAAATAATAATATAAAGAATAATAAAAAATATGTTAATAATGATAATAGTAAAAAAGGAAAACTAGTAATGATAATAATAATAATAATATTAAAATAATTAATTTAATAATAAAGTAACCAAAATAACCAAAATCAGACTAAAATTGAACTAAAAATTGGAATTTGGGGCAAATCTGAAATAAAAAGAAAGGGGAGGACCGATTTGAATAGCGCGAATAACATGGAGGGACTGAGAGGGAAAATATCCCCGCCTTCCAAAACGCACAGCTTCAGGGGACCAAATTGAAAATCGAATAAATTAATGGACTAAAATTAAAAAAATTAATTTAATTGCAAATAAGTAAAAAAGCGGAAGGACCATTTGCACAAATAGCCCAAAATTCAAAAACACGCGGATCCTTGGAGCGGGTCGAGTCAATGCACGGGTCTAAGGTAAAACGACGCCGTTTTGGTGTTTGTGACTTAAGCCCAAAACGATGTCGTTTTGAAGGGTTATATAAGTCAAAATTTTGAGAAAAAAATTTCATTTTCACCCATTCCAGAAAAAAAAACACCCCAGCCCCCTTTCTTTTCTTTGAAGAGCCCCTTTAGCTGACGAGAATTCTAGCCGTTCGCCACCGCGCCGGCCGCTGCCATCTGCGGTGGCGGAGAGCTTGAACGTCGTATTTTCTGGCGAAATCAAAAGGGTAGTTTTTTTTTTATATTTTTAATATATGTACATATATATATATAACAGTAAAAATAAAAAATAAAAATCTTTGTATGTATATAAACAATTTTGAAAAAATAATAAAGAGAAGTAAAAAGCCTTTGCACGATTCTTTTTTTTTTTTTTTGCCTTGTATTCAATCTTGTTTCTTGTTTTTGTACTTGAAAATCTATTGTTTTTTTTTTTTTTTTGTATTGATTGCATCTGAAAATATTACATTGTTTTTTAATGGCTTTTATAGCAAAAAATTTTTACAACTTGCACTATTTTAATGTTCTTTAATTCTTTGCAGGTGCAAGTGGGCAAGTGGAGGAGCAAGTGGCGATGCTGACATGGGCGATGGAGCAGGTGGTAGCAGAGGTACTGAAGTCGGCGGCGTGGGCGGCAACCGGCCTAGGGACTACGGTTTCTAGAAAAGTTTAGGTTTTTGGGCTAGGTGGGCTTTAGGGTTTTGTGTTTTTTGGGTTTGTAAATTGGGCTTTTTGGGTTTGTTAGGTCTTAATTTATTTATATTTTTCTTATTATTATTTTTGGTTAATAGGCTGGGGTCTGTTGGGTTTGTTTAATTACTATTGGGCCCGGGCAAATTGGGCTTTCTACAATGTTGATGTAGTAACATAAAATATATAAAGTATATGCTTATTGTCATAATTATTTTAATATTTACTATAAATATATTTTAAAATAAATATATAAATAAAATTTATAATAATTTATTATTTTTATCGTATAAAAATTGAGTTATATAATAATTTAATAACTATAAATAAATTTTATTATTATAAAAATTTATATGAATTAATTATAAATAAGTAGATATATCAACTATATGTAATGTAATTGTTTATTGATAAAATTTTTGTTTTAACATAACTAAAAAAATTAATATATATTATTTAATATGGAATATTATCATTTATTTTACATATATAATGTAATTTAATGTAATGTTTTTGATATTCATGTTTTATTCTCACTTTACCGCTATAGCTATGTTTGAATTTAAACAGACACTATACCGTTGTTTCTAATCTCACTATTACCGTATCTAATATCATCGTTGTAGTAACTAATCTCTCCACCACCATTTTTTTTAACTTCACCAAAGATAAACACACCACCCATCCAAATTAATTGTTAATGTTGTGCAGGTGTTGAAATTATTGAAAATGTAGATGTGTGGTTGTGGGTTTGTTATGTTGTACAAGTAGGCATCTTGTAAATCAGCTATTCGTATGATTAATTGATACAGTTTAGTTTCTTTGTTATTTCATCAGTCCATATAGTTTTAATTAAATAATTGAATCCTCATACAAGTTTGATTTGTAAAATTTGAGTTAAAAATGATCCACATGGCATTTTATTTAAAGGGTTCAACCCCACAATAAAAACAAAATTTATTTTATTTATTTATGTTGAAATGATATATTTTATTCATTTCTTAGGTATCCCAGCAACATGGGCTAGAAGCTATTTACGACGTGCTTCGCCTAGCATAAATATAAGATCTTGCAGAATATACATAGAGAGCCAATCCAAGGGCACTAAGTGCAGCAAGCAGCCAATAAAAGTAATCAAGATGTGCCCTGTTAAGATTATCTGCAAACCAGCTATCTCTGCCATCTTTACCAGTTACTGTCTCAATTACAGAGATGAGAAAGCTACTTAAGAAGCTTCCAACACCAAGGATGCTAAGGTAGAGTGCAATACCGATGCTCCTTAATTCATTTGGCATCTGGTCATAATAAAATTCTTGAAGACCAACTATTGCCAACACATCAGATAATCCACACAGTGAGTATTGAGGGACCAACCACCATACCCTCATTGGAACTGTCACATTTGGCTTGTCTACCAGCCCATGTTCTCGAGCAGTTTGAAGCCTCTTCATCTCTACTAAAGCAGCAATCACCATTGCTATAGCAGACACAGCAATTCCAGTTCCAATTCTTTGAAGCATTGTAATTCCTCCTGGTTTCCCAGTGAAGGCTCTTGCTAAAGGAACAGCTATTCTATCATATATGGGAATGAAGAGAAGAATTGAAAAGCTAATGAAACACTGAAGTGTGGCAGCAGGTATTTCAATTCCTCTTCTAATTGATCTGTCCATTGTAGCACCTTGCTTAGTAAACAATGTCGATGTCTGTGCAAAAACAACTGCATAAATCAAGCATGTAGCCCATATTGGTGCAAGCCTTAAAACAGCCTTTGCTTCTTCAACCTCTCTCATGCTACACACTTTTCCCTGCTCCATTGTACTGCCTGGAGCAAGCAGGGCTTTGTCGAGGAATCTACCACCACAATAGAAAATCCATTCCATATCAGTTTATTTCCTAATTTCCTTTAGATGAAAAAATATATCACTTACTTGAATTGCTTGAAGCTTTCCTCTGTAGCAATTGCTGAAGAAGCTATTTTACGATTCCTAATGGCCAAAATGAAAACTCGACCAATCCTCACAAATGGGCTTTCTTCATCCCCTTTGACACTAAACCTGTAAGTCATTGTTCCAAGCACAAAAACAAGCAGTCCAACAGCCATCACAATAGCAGGTATTGCAAATCCAAGAACCCAACTAAGGTTTTCCTGGATGTAGTTTAAAATCAAAAGCGTCAATAAGATACCAGCAGCAATACTGAAGTACCACCAATTAAAGAATGAACTCTTGGCTTTGCACTCCACAGGATGTTCTGCATCAAATTGATCAGCACCAAATGCTTGAACGCATGGTTTGTGCCCACCTTGTCCGAATGCCACCAGATATAGTGAGAAGAAAAATAGTATCAGTTGATACTGAAGCATTGATGAAGTGTTTAATGTGACATTATCAGCACTTGGGGCACCGGAAGTGGTGACAGATGGAAGAGTGGCTGACAGAGTCAACAAGCCTAGGCCCTGTATGTAAAAAAACCAATTCCAGTTCAAGTCATTTATGGAAAGCAACTACCAAATGCTCTAGCAAAAACCTTTAAAATAATTCAGCTTATTCTGTTCAATTAATCATCAAATCTTCAACAGGAAAGCTAAGTCAAGCGACAAATTGCTCCATTACAAGTCGATGTTAGAGCTGTTTTTCTCAAATCTTGAATTGAGTTTCAAAGTAATTGTTTGAGCAATGGAAGCAACTTCTCTAACTTGAGAATGACGAATGAGTTCAAGAGAGCTTGAGCCAGGGACGAAGCTGGGCGTTGACTTCCTTTGGTTAAATGGATTAACTGCACCTTTAGTCCTCCTAAAATTAAAAGATTAATTTAAGCATTCCTGACACAAATTTTATAATTTTATCTCTGCCTACACAAAATTCTTAGCTGAATAGCTCAGTGGCTCATTGGAAGAAATTATGATGAAGCATTCATTTGTTGTTGGCCAAAATGTAAATAGAGTTACCAAAATGTAAACAAGGGAAGTAAGAATGATGGTACGGTATCGGCCAAGAAAAGAATCAGCAAGGAAAGCACCCAGGAGTGGGAGAAGCGTGGCCACCCCTGCCCAGGCGTTAACTTGTGCAGCGGCGGCGGCAGTGGACAGACCCAGAGGCCCCGTCAAGTATGTTATGAGGTTTGAAGAGATTCCATAATAAGCAAACCTCTCACCAACTTCAACCGCAATTATGAAAGAAGCCGAAGTCCATCCACCGGAGTTTGAACGGCGCACAGGTCTGCCTTTGAAATCAAGGCAGTCTTTAACTGAGTCATCTAAAAGTGGAGTTTCAGCAGCTGCAAGATCGGACATTGCAGTAAACTTTAGTAAGAGTTTGGAAAACTCATCCTCTTTCCATGTTTACCTTCAAAAGATATCATCTCTTTTGTACTTTGGGAAAATTCATTCCGTCCCTGCCTCCTACTATTCAAGGCTCTTGGTTAAACATCACCATCATCGGGACACAGGGGCTCTTGGTTAAACATCACCATCATCGGAACACAGGGAAATCTAGGAAGTTAACCAAGATTATGTCTTCCTAAACTTGAAATATTAACTTTGATAAGATTAGAAATAATGATGATGATATTCTAACTCTTGTAGTGATAAAATTGAAATTAATAGTCGTCCATTTTATTTATTTTTATTTTGAGAGTATTTTTAAATAGTAAATAATTTTGGAGTCATTTTAGACGCACATTATCTTTAGTTTTATATACTTTCATTATTATTATTATTTTCATTGTCTAAAAGGTCTTCTCTTTTTCTTATGAAAATTGTGAAGTTTTTGCTTTGTCTTGTATAACCTTTAATCTTTCTTATGCAAGCAGTCTTATATTTATAAGTATTTTTAGGAATGGATTTGTTACCGTCCACTCCAAATTGGTGGATACTCCGTTCTTTCATTGATTTTACATGCTGCTTTAAACTTTTTCGGGTTGGTCCCTTATAGTGATAAGTTCTTGCAATCATCCTATATATGTTTGTGCTTGAGTTGTGATAAAATCAACAACATGCTATAATATTCTTTTCTTGTTGAAGCTAATGCCTTTTTTTGTGTTCATAGAGCTTGCCCTTCACTATCGATGAAGGATGTTTGTTGGTTCTTTATTTACCCCGGAATTGTGTCGCCTCCTTCACGGAATGAATGAAATAATTTTTCCTTTCAAAAAAAATGTTTAGCTTTAGGTAAATTGCATTGTTAATTGCTTACGTATTATCATATTCCTATTTTGGTTATTTAACTCCAAATATTTTCAATTTTGTCACCAATGTTACCATTATTGAATTTTTTTTTTGGCCACCCCTCTAGCTAATGTGACCTTTTTATAGACATAAAAACTAATTTAGCTCTTAGCATTTATATATTTGCTCAATCTGGTTCTAATTTTAAAAACTTCAACAAAAATAGTCCCAATGATTTCACATTCTTATTAATTTGGTATTTATTGTAAATTTTTTTAAAAAAACTATAAATGTTATGAAATAAATAATGAAGAGAGTAAATAACAAAGGAAATAGGAGAGCAAAGAGAAGAAACTCTTTTATTAATCAATGGGAATGAATATAATGCTTCTCCAAAGTTTACATTTATAGACATAAGAAGTATAAATAAAATAAAACTCTACTTTTAATTAACATTAGAGTCCTAATGTATATCAAACTTATCTTGATCTTGATTAACATTCACTTAATAATAATATATTCATAACACTCCCTCTTGGATCTCCAGTGGTAGATAATATGCATTGTTAAAATCATACTAAGATAAAAACTCAATGGGGAAAATTTTTTTTAGTGAAGTAAAAATAGTACACATATCTGGAATACACATAATATGCTGCCTCATGAAAAACTTTACCAAGAAAGCTCAATGGGTTAAAGCCCCGATTAAGAGGAAAAAAGTAATGTGTCTTTACTTCCCCTCATAACAGCATCACATGATATCTGATATTCTATATATTCCAATATTGAATATTAACTTTTCAAATAGCCACTTAAACAAATTTAACAATAATCATAATAAACTTTGATCATAATCATTCTATAAAAATATAAATATGTATTTTGATCATTTTATAATCTTCCTTCAACTATTATTCACTGAATCAAATTACCATATATACTCAAATCATTTCAATTCATATAAATGTCTAAGCAAACATATTGAACAATTCCCGGGAATTTCTATGTGTTTTTATCATTCTAAATCCTTCAAGGATTTTAATATAAACTTTTACTATATACTGATTCATATGAAAGGTTGTAACAATAACCATTAGATACATGTCTAATTGAACTACCAGACTAATAAGAATCTAAATGTTATTATATCCATCACAAAAGAAAGTTATTGCATCCACCATAAAAAAAGTGGAAAATAAATTTAGGAAAAAATTAGAATTTTAAAATTTTTTCCAAAATAAGATCTTGGTTCTAATATCTAAAGTAATAAACATTTAACCAAAATTGTATTTTTTTCGATTCATCTAGAATGAGCACTTCGATTGAGTAGTCTTCTCCGCTATCCTCAAGCTCATGTTTATCGAGTGTGGGTTCGCTTCGAATCAGAAAATTATTCACAATAATTATCAATGGGGTAATTTTACAATTTCTCTAAACTTTTGGTCAAGTTGTAAATTAGAAAAACATCTCTAGAAATTTTCTAAAATAATCTCTTTAGAAAATTTTCTCTCTACAACTTTCTCTTGAATTCAAGTGTATGTAAATTATGACCTAAGGCTTTCTTTATATAAGGAGAGTTTAGAGAGTTCAACAATGATTAAACTTAATCACTTTAATATTAAATTAATATAATATTTATCAAGATAAATATTAGATTAAATTTAATATTAATCTTATTAAAATAATAAAATGTTTATCTTATCATTAAATTAAATTTAATATTAAGATAATCACTTTAATATTAAATTAATTAAATTCTATTAAGATAAATATTAAATTAAATTTAATAGTAAACCATTAAAATAATATTATTTTTGGATAATTAATCCAAAATCAAATTCTCTGGTAGAGTCCTAGTAGGAGTGTAACCCTTCCACTCCCCAACCACCAACGACCAACCACCACCGGCTACCAAGACATCACCGTCACAGCCATCGACACTGTCGTATCTGAAGATACAGGTGCGACAACCTAACGGCACCTTGAGTCGGTTTCGTTTAGGTCAATGACAACTTGATCGGTCCGGTCTAGCCATCGATTGGAATGCCAACCCGGTTTCACATATCGGGTTTGGTTCGACCAGTTTTTGGGTCTTGGTCTCAGTTTTGGGCTCCCGGGCCCAATTTATGATCTTAGGTCCAATTTTCAAGTTTAATTACCCATTGGACCAATTGTCTGACTTGAAAATTAACTTATAAAAATATCATATTAATTTTAGTTGATTTGATCAATTTAATTTTACCTTATCAAAATTAAATTTTTTCAAAAATCACTTAGGTTTTCCAAATTAATTTTTCAAGAAAACTCTTTAATCAAATTCTCTAGTTACACAATTCTCACGACCACCTAATTTAATTCCACATCAAATAAATTGAGTCAATTAAATTATTACCAAAGTCGTAGAATTTTCTTCTGAGTCAAATGCAGTCTAATCAAGCTTTTGTTGAGCTAGCGGAGGGACCAATCGAACATATACAATTAGGCTCTAGTGATTGCAACTATGTCCATTGTTTTAATAATTCGTAATTACTTAATCATAGAGTCAGTCCACAAATAGTACCATGGTTGAAAACTCCTTATTGTATACTCTTTACGAAAATAATTCATCTAACTATTTTGTCCAATGACCTCGTCATGTGTGTGTTACCCTCATATGATATCCTTGATTCCTTTGAGTTAAATCCGTTCACTCAATACAATCCTATTTTATCTCATTGTCACTATTGTGTCTTCTTAATGATTAGTATACCACTATTAACAAATGACTATGATAAATTGTTCGTTCGAGGACAAGCAACCCGTGGCCACGTTCTATATTTATCAATCCACACAATGCCAATAAGAGGATATCATTAACTCTTTAATTGAGCTATGAATTCCACTATTGCTAGTTGTAACGCCCCAAAATTCATATATTTGTTTCTGTGATATTATAACACAACTGTTTGTCTACTTCAGTGGTTAAGTGTTCTGGGTGTGTATGAAAGGTCCCAAGTTCAAGCCTTGACTTGTGCAAATTTTGGAATTATTATAAACAAAGCCGTGTCTTTAGTCGGTGGGCTTAAGTTTAACTATTTGTGAGAACATATTAGAATGGGACTGCTGGTCTAGTGGTTAAGTGGAATGTAGAAGTGATGGATGTAATGACCCAAATTCCCGGGTACCGGAAAAGACGAGTCATAGGGCCTCCGTCTTAGGAAAATAAGTCCGTAGATATTTATTAAAAATATTTATAAGGTTAGTTATGAATTGAATTAGATTTTGGTGAAGCGAATTTAGTTTAATTAGAAATAATTAGTAGAAGGGACTAAATTGAATAGAAGGTAAAAGTTTAATTATAGAACATAAAAATATTAAAGGATTAAATTAGTAATTAGACCATAAAAGTGACATGTGTGAATGATGGATAAAATACAAGTGTATTAATTTTATTGGTACAATTGTATGTTATGTGTATTTACTTAATTATTAAGTAAATATTATTAATTATTTATTTGTTATAATTATTATTAATTGTGTAAATATTATTTTATTAAATTGTGTGATAATGACAAGTGTATGGTAAGGATTAAAACAAGTGTGGGAATTTTAATGGCACATGTGTATTAATTTTAATTGGTAATTAAAAAGATATTTTAATAATTAAGTAATTTAGTAATAAAACAAATAACAAAAAGAAGAAAAGAAAAGAAAGAACAAAAGAGTACAGAGAAGAAAACGTGAAAAGGAAAGAAAGAAAGAAAGAAAGAAGAAAAAAGGGGAAATTGAAGGATTAAGGCTTGAAGATTAATTTGGTAAGTTAATTAAGTTCATTTCTTTGTAATTTTGATGTTTTTAAAGCTTTAGAGAAAGATTCTCTTGAATTCATGTGAAAATATTAGAAAATAATGGAAGTTTGATTAGGGTTTATGTTAAGAAAATGGTGAAATTTGGGATTAATTTGATAAAATTGTGAATTTGAATTGAACTAGGGACTTAATTGTAAAACAAGGCATAAGTTTTGAGTTTTAGGGATTAAATTGAAAGAAATTCGGAATTATGGAAAAATGATGAAAATTTGATAGTTATATGAATATTTTGATGGAAATTGAATAGAAATAAGGTGTGAATTGATGTTATAAATTTGGTTATTAGTATTTTACATCAAAACAGTTTTGGGAAGTAGCAATGGTCTGACTTTGAAAATTCACTAAAAATTGTAGGAATTGAATTAGAGGATGAATAAGATATGAAATTAAATCTTATTGAGTCTAGTTTCTTATAGTAGAAACAATGTGAGCAATGAATTTATGAATAAAGAGATATTTGAAATTTTGTAAGACTGGTTCAGGGTGATTTCGAGACACTCTGTTTTGACTTTGGAAAATCATTAAAAATTGAAAACAAATTAGTATGGAGTGTAATTTATATGTGTGAACTCCTTAATGAATCTAGTTTCAAAAGAAATAAACAAGAACCTTATTCAAGCTCTGTACAATGAGATAATTGATTTTTAGTAGAGAGAGGTCAGAACTGTCGAATGGAGTAACAGGAGAGTATTTAATGAATAAACTGTACTAATTGGCTAGACCAAAAATTCTGAAAATTTTATGGTGAGAAGATATATGAGTCTAGTTTCAAGGAAAATTCACGGATGTTAATTTGGAGTTTCGTAGCTCAAGATATAAATAATTTAGTAACAATGACTCAAATAGACAGCTTATGCTTAATGGTCAAATTTGCATGTTTAAACTTATGAATTAAATTGAATTGTGTTATATTAATTAATTACAACTATGCTAATTTTTGTAGCAAACAAAGAAACCGAGGTATCCAACACGAAGGGAAAAGAGAAAATAGTTGAGGAATAGCTCGGAGAAACTGGTTTGTATTATCATAATTCAAAATATTTATTATTGCATATTTAATTGTTTTATATATATATGAATGTGCATGAAAATGACTTGAATGTGAATTGTTGATTATTTGTGATTACATTGGTAAATATAAGAGAATTGATTGAAATGTGAAAATGTTTCGGAAATGGAAATGTGATCGAAACCCTATTAACTAGTCGGGCTTAGTGGATATAATTGGCATGCCATAGGATTGGAAGTGTTCAGGGATTCTTCGACCTCGAGTCGATGAGGCACTAGGTGTGCCATAGATTTACTTCGGATAGTTTCGATGAGGCTTTGGTAGCCACATTGCTTCGGCTTAGCCGATGAGGTACTTGGTGTGCCATAGATCTGATTTACTTCGAACTATCCGATGAGGCGTTGGTCGCCACTCTGGTGTGTTTGGTTGGATCCGCGTATCCACCTTGGTCCGAGTCAGGTTAATAGGGCCTATAAGTGAAATGAGCAAAATTATCTGAATCTGATTATCTGAATTATCGAATGAAAGGTGAAAGGAAATGATGATACGAAATGTAAAAAGAAATTGTACTATGAAGTTGAAAGCATGAACTTTATGTTTATGAATTATGTATACATGAAAGTGTTATGAATTAAGTGCTTATATGTTGTTGAAAAATTTATAATCATTTGAATGATATTAATGTGATATGAATTGGCATATTCAATTGACTACTTGTGCATTTATGCTTTGAACTTGATTTAATGTTATGAATTGAATTATGATAATACCACTGAGTATTTCCAATACTCAGCGTACGGTTGTTTTCCGTGCGCAGGTTAGGTAAAGTAGAGTCCGGTTCTGCATTCAAAACCATCTCCGACTCCAGCTCATTTTGTGGTGAAAATCTTATCTTTTGGTAATGTGGCATGTACTAAGTTTTAGGTTGTCACTTGTACATATTTAATGTTTTGAATGTAAAAGATGGTGTATCAACTTTAAAGAGTTTTACGTATGAATGAATGGTATATAGTTATATGTTATGTGGAAGTGAATTGGAATGGTTTATTTCTGGTTTGAACTTGCAGGAGGTTTATGTAAAAATAAGCAAAAATGCTGCCAAATTTTTATAAAAATAAAAATAAAAATTTTATGAATGAAATCAATTAGTAAAGTAAAATATAATTTATATGCATTTATGATTATACTAAAATTTATTGTCAAATAATAACTTTCTTGTTTATTTATTTATTAAGTATTATCTGTAAATTGTCTGATTTGTCTGGTAATGCCTTGTAACCCTATTCCGGGATCGGTTTGGGGTTAGAGGGTGTTACAATGGAGGTCTTGTGTTCGAGTCCTTGCACTAGCATTATTTTTGCTCAGATGGGGCACAGGGTTTCGGTGGAATTAAAATGATGGGTAATTGTGTTTAAGGGGTTAGTGGGAGAGGGAATTTAGGGATATGATATCATACCTGATTTTTTTATCTTGGTTGTTTTATTTTTTTATTTTTATATTTTTTATTTTTCTTTTCCCCTTTCTAAAAATCTCTTTGTTGCTTCTAACGTTTTCTTTTCCTAACACAATTTATCTGATTCTTCTCCTCTTTTCTTCTGGTCTCTGACGAAGTAGTAGTGAACCTTCCCCTTCTTCATTTTTTTTATTCTGTCATTAACCGTTGTGGAGTTCGAACCTTCAATTCTTGTGAAATCAGTAAGTGGTTTGTTTGGTATTAGTTTTGATTTTTGGAAGTTGAAACTTCGTAATTTGTTTGCGTAGGGGACGGCAGTAAAACAGAAGCTCCACTCTAACGGGCTGATTCATACGAGTAATGGGTGTGATTACGATAAGTGAGAGTGCTTGGTTTGTTTTGGTATTAAGAAAATTCATGATTGGTTTCTAATTTCATAGTTGAAAACTCTGCTTTTAGGTCTCAGAAAACTCGAGATTGCGTTAGCATCAAACTGATACCAGGTGTGTACCCAAAACGTAAAAAATAAGGTTTGACAAAAAGCCAAAAAAGCATTTTGTCTATGCTACACGAGAGTGCGGTCACCCGTGTGGTAGGCCGTGTGACGAAACTTGAACGTATAGCCGACGAGGCCAGGCCATGTGTGAATGACAAGACCGTGTGATGGCCAGGCAGGCCATGTGCAACACACGGGCTGATTGAATTTGGCCGTGTGGGCCACATGAGCATGTGGGTCACATAGGCGTATGAGCCCATTTTCATCGATTTAATTACTAAGGTTGCACGGGTCGCCCGAGTTAACTGTGAACTTATTGTAGGGTCAGTAAGCAAAGCTGAGATCTCTAATTGACTGAGTGATATATGTATGACTGTATATTGAGCACGATGATAATACCATACTAATTATATGTATGATACCATAAAATAATATGTCATAACTGTATATTGTATTGCATAGGGGTTTGGATGATATATTTGGAGGAAGTGTATTGAAAGGCTTTGAGCCTGATATACTAGTAGCTCAGTTAAAAATTACTGATGGCTTTAAGATTAATATACTGGTAGCTCAGCTACAAATTACTGATTAGTGCTGCAACCGGTACTATTTGTAAGTGTATGGATGGGTGGGTGATTTAATCCTCACAAAAGTATAGGGTTGGACAGGAGATGGTGTATAGCGGTTGGTTGGGTCGGACCTGCATACTGTATACTGCATGACTATACTGTTATTGTAATGGGCTAAGACCATAATGCCTACTGTTACTGTAATGGGCTACGGTCCTACTACTTACTATTACTATGACGGGCTAAGGCCCTATTGCATGACTGCCATTGTACTGATAGTCTAAGGTCCAAACTGAAACCGATACTATTACTAAAAAGGGCTTAAGCCCAAGCTGTGATTATTTGCATATTGTCTGTTTGTTTTGCATGGGGGTCACACACTGAGTTCGCGTAAACTCACCCCGTCTGTTTAATCTGTACATGAAATCCCCAGACTTAGACGGTTCGGAGCGGCGGAGGACTCAGGGTTGCGACATGTCTTCTCACTATTTAATACTTAGCGATGGTTTAATTTTTTAAGTTGGAATTTTTTTTGTTGTAATCATGGCCTCTGTGGATTTTTACTTAAATTTGGATTTTATACTACTTTATGATTTATATCTGCTATGGTAGATGAAACTCAGGTTTTCAAAAGAGCTAAATGTTTTACCAAAAATACCCAGAAAACGCAAACATTTTTAAAAGCTTCCGCAATGAATAATGTTTTGAAAATGAATAACGTTTTGGAAATGAATAACCTTTTGAAAACGATTAACACGATTTAGAATTAACATAAGTTAATGAAAAGTGGTTAAATGGAAAAACAGTTTTACCGATGATATGGTTTTTGTAACATACTCTCATGTGACATAGTCAAATTCGGTCATAATGTCTAGGCTAGGTTTGGGGTGTTACATTTAGTGGTATCAGAGCCAGGTTATAAAACTTGACTGTGGATTTGGGTTTTTAAAAACTTGGTTTCTAAAAAACTGATTTTTGATGATTGAAATATTTTTTTTGAATGTGTGGTACATCAAGTCTCCGGCACCGATCCTGTAAGTTCTATAAAACTGTTATATGCTTTAAATTGAAACTGATATGATTCTGAAACTACTATAGGTATTACATTGTACTGAAAACACTCTAGTTAGTGTATACTAGAAACTATAGAGAAACTGAAAACTATAGTGAGGCTGTGATTTACGAAAATGAACTCTGAATTATCGATACTATTTGGCATAAAATTTTTGTTAATAAATACGAAAACTGTAACTGATACATAAAATTGTTAAAATAGATAAATGCAATTATACTATGAGTACAAGAGGTAATAGCAGAAGGGGTACAAGAGGCCGTAGAGGGGTTCAAGTTGGGTCCTTGTCATCTGGCTACATGCCTAATTTGGACACTAGCAAGACGTCAGTGTCGCCTGTTACAGAGACTAAGTCTAGGTCTCATGATCGTGCAGCTGGAGATGATGCACTGTCCCCAGCTATGTGAAGGATTCTGAAGAGGGTTGCTGGGCCCAATACTGGAGTGGAAGGGCGAGGGTCAGTTACGGAACGACTTTAGTCTAATGGAGTTGAGATATTCAGAGGTGTCACTGGAGTGCCCCAATGTGGCCGAGTACTAGATTGAGGCCACAGAGAGGATCATGAATGATTTGGACTGCACTCCATAGCAGAAATTAAAGGATGCAATGTCGCTGCTACGTGACGAGGCTTATCAGTGGTGGCTCACTGTTAAAGATGGCACTCAGCTTGAACGACTGACCTAGGAGTTCTTCAAGTCTGCCTTCTAGAGGAAATATGTGGGGGCCAGTTATGTTGATGCCTGTAGGAGAGAGTTTCTGAATCTAACCTAGGGAGATAGATCAGTGACCGAGTATGAGGCCGAATTTTTGTAATTGAGCCGCTATGCGCGAGGTATGGTGGCAACTGAATATGAGCAATGTGTTCACTTCGAGGATGACCTCAGGGATAATTTGAGGGTTTTGATAGCTCTGTAAAGGGAGTAAGACTTTTCTGCATTGGTTGAGAAGACAAAAATCGCCGAAGAGGTTAAGCAAGCTGAGCGTTAAAACTGCGACAGAGAGTGAGGTAGGAACAAGAGGGATTCGAAGCCCTCGAGTTTCATACAGAGGCCTAAGAAAAAGGCCAAAGCTGATGGGCCGATAGATTTGGGGCCCTTGTTGCTACTACTAGACAGCAGCTATGCACTGATTGTGGTAGACGCCATTAGGGCGAGTGTTAGAAAAGAACTAGGGCTTGTTTGAGGTGCGGTTAATTGGAGCATCATATTAGGGAGTGTCCGTAGAGGCCTGATCAGATGCAAGCTTCAAGTATTGGTACTACACAGCCATCGAGGGTAATTCAGCAGCCATTGAGAGGTCGTGGATAGGAAAATGTCGTAATAGTATGGGCTGTGGGCAGAGAGCATCGGGCAGAGGTGCTGGTCAGACTGAGGTGAGACAGCCAACTTTAGTTTATGCTGCACGTTGCCAAGAGGATGGAGATGCTCCGGACATCATCATGGGTACATTTCTTATTTATGATGTACCATATACTACATTGATAGATATAGGATCCACTTACTCTTATATAGCCTGCTCTGTTACTGAAAACTTGTGGGTTCCTGTTGAGAGTACTTCAAGTGAAATTATGGTACAGTCTGTCTAGGTCAGCAAGTTATTTAGAGACGTCCCTTTAGAGGTTCAAAGGGCAATCTTTGTGGCGAGTCTAATAGAGCTTCTGTTTGAGGAGTTTGACTTGATATTGGGAATGGACTGGCTGGTCAAGCACTGTGTTAGTTTGGATTGTGTGACTAAGAGGGTCGTGTTAAGAACTAAGGAGGACAGCGAGGTAGTCGTAATTGGGGAACGTCAGAACTATTTGACGAATACGATTTCTATACTGATGGCAGAAAATTTAGTTCGTAAGGGATTCGAGGCGTTTCTGGCCTACATAGTGTTTCAAATTTTGGGGATTATTTTGTTAAGGATATTAAAACGGGAAAAGATTTTTCAGACGTCTTTCCTGAGAAGTTACCTGGTTTACTTTCGAGTTGTAAAGTGGAGTTTGAGATAGAGCTCTTTCCTGGTACAGCTCCGGTGTCTATCGCTCCCTATCAAATGAAATCGAAGGAGCTTGCGGAGCTTAAGGCTCATATTTAAAAACTATTAGATCATCGGTTCATCCATCCTAGTGAGTCTCCGTGGGGAGCACTAATACTATTTGTAAAGAAAAATGATGGATCCATGCATATGTGCATCGACTATCAGCAATTGAACAAACTGACACTTAAGGATAATTACCCCCTACCGATGATAGATGATCTGTTTGACCAGTTTTGAGGAGCTTCAGTTTTCTCTGAGATTGACCTCCAACCAGGGTATCACCAATTAAGGGTAAAGGAGGCTAATGTGCATAAGACGGTATTTAGGACTCGCTATGGTCACTACGAGTTCCTAGTAATGCCATTTGGACTGACTAATGCACCGGTAGCTTTCATGGATTTGATGAACCGAGTGTTCCAACCTTATCTAGATCAGTTCGTAGTGGTATTTATTGATGACATACTGGTGTATTCGAGGACTGAGGATGAACATAATGAAACCTTAGAGTGTTTCTACAGATTTTGTGAGAGAAACAACTGTTCGCCAAGTTCAGTAAATGTGAGTTTTGGTTACGTGAAGTAACATTTATGGGCCATGTGGTTTTTCTGAGGGGATTAGGGTCAATCCTCAAAAGATTGACGTGGTGTTGTATTGGAAACAACCTAATATCGTATCTAAGATTCGTAATTTTCTGGGACTGAGAGGGTATTATCGACGTTTTATAGAGGGCTTTTCACTGATTGCATCACCCTTGACTAAGCTGCTAGGTAAGGGTGTGCCGTTTAACTGGATTGATGTGCAGCAAGAGAACTTTGAGAAGCTCAAGACATTACTGACTAGGGCCCCTGTTTTGATACAGCTAGAGTTTAAAAAAGAGTTCACTATTTACACAGATCACAAGAGCCTCAAGTATCTCTTTACTCAAAAGGAGCTAAATCTTAGGCAGCATAGATTGATTGAGTTGCTTAAGGATTATGACTGCAAAATTGAGTACCATTCTGGCAAGGCCAATGTGGTGACTGATGCACTAAGTCGTAGAGCTATGACTGTTTTGAGGGTGATGTTTGCTCGCCTCAGTTTATTTGATGATGTTAGTCTATTGGCCGAACTTCAGGTTAAACCAACATCGGTTGAGCAGATTAAGGGGAAGTAGTTAGAGGACAAGTCACCGAGTCTTCGTTTCCAACAAGTTGATAGTGGTAACACTTCAGATTTTGGACTGAATAGCGAAGGGGTACTCTATTTCTGTAGGAGAATCTGTGTACCTAATGATACTGTATTGAGACAGTTTATACTGCAAGAGGCACATTGTAGCCCATATGCCATGCATCCTGGCAGAAATAAGATGTACTGAGATCTTCGTGAGTTGTATTGGTTGCTAGGTCTTAAGCGAGAGGTTACCAAATTTGTGTCTAAGTGTCTGACATGCCAGTAGGTTAAGGCTGAGCACCAGTTACCTTCGATTTTGTTGCAGTCGATTAAGATCCCTCTTTGGAAGTGAAAGCGCATGACTATGGACTTCGTTAGTGGGTTACCCGTGACGTCCACTAAGAAGGATTCAGTATGGGTCATCGTGGATCAATTAACCAAGTCCACCCACTTCATACCGGTTCGTATTGACTATTCACTGTAGAAGTTGGCTAAATTGTATGTTTCTAAGATAGTGAGATTGCATGGGGTATCAGTTTCGATCATCTTTGATAGGGATCATCGCTTTACGTCTAGATTTAGAAAGAGCTACATGAAGCTTTATGGTCAAGGTTAGACTTTAGTACTGCGTTCCATCATCAGACAGATGGTCAGTCAGAGAAGGTGATTTAGGTATTGAAGAATATGTTGATGAGCTGTGTTATTGACATCTAAGGCAGTTGGGAGGAGTACTTGTCGTTAGCAGAGTTTGCTTATAATAACAGTTTCTAGTCTAGTATCCAGATGGCACCTTACGAGTCCCTGTATGTTCGTAAGTGTCACACCCCTCTATGCTAGACTGAGTTGGGTGAACAACGTGTTCTGGCTCCCTGAGTTAGTTTCTGAGATAGAGGACAATGTTAGGCTGATTCAGGATCATTTGAAAGCGGCTTCTGATAGATAAAAATCCTAGGCAGATCTGAAGAGAAAGTATATCGAGTACTTTGTGAGGGACTTAGTTTTTCTCAAGGTCTCGCCATGGAGGAAAATTCTGAGGTTCAGTCGCAAGGGTAAGCTATGCCCTAGGTTTATCAGGCCGTATTGGATTTTGAGGTGTGTGGGACCTATCGCTTATCAGTTAGAGCTACCTCTGGAGTTGGATCGTATTCATGATGTGTTCCACGTCTTGATGTTGAGGCACTATCACTCTAATCCTACCCATATTTGTTCCTATTGAGGAGGAGCCAGTTCAAATTCTGGATTGCGACGTTAATGTCCTACGAAGGAAATCTATCCCCTTAGTGAAGGTGTTATGGTGGAACCATGGCACTGAGGAGGCTACGTAGGAGCCTGAGGATGCGATGCGGTAGTAGTGTCCTCATCTGTTTTGATCAGGTAAATTTCGAGGCCGAAATTTTATTTAGGGGGTAGAGTTATAACGCCCCAAAATTCATATCTTGGTTTCTGTGACATTATGACACAACTGTCTGTCTGCTTTAGTGGTTAATTGTTCTGGATGTGTATGAAAGGTCCCAAGTTCAAGCCTTGACTCGGGCAAATTTTGGAATTATTATGAACAAAGCCCTGTCTTTAGTCAGTGGGCTTAGGTTTAACTATTTGTGAGAACATATCAAAATGGGCCTATTAGTCTAGTGGTTAAGTAAAGTGTAGGAGTGATGGAGGTTACACTGGCATTATTTTTGCTCAGATGGGGGACAGTGTTTCGGTGGAATTAAAATGCAGGATAGTTGTGTTTGAGGGGTTAATGAGAGTGAGAATTTAGGGATATGATATCATACACAATTCTTTTGATTCTTCTCATCATTTTTTCCGATCTCTGACGAAGTAGTAGTGAACCTTCCCCTTCTTCATTTTTTTTATTCTGTCATTAACTGTTGTGGACGTTCAAACCTTTAATTCTTGTGAAATTGGTAAGTGGTTTGTTTGATGTTAGTTTCTATTTCTGAAAGTTAAAACTTCGTAATTTGTTTGCGTAGAGGACAATAGTGAAACAGAAGCTCCACTCCAACGGGTTAATTCATATGAGTACCGGGTGTGATTGTAGTAAATGAGAGTGTTTGGCTTGTTTTGGTGTTAAGGAAATTCCTGATTGGTTTCTAATTCAGGATTACGTTAGCATCAAATTGATACTAGGTGTGTACCCGAAACACAGAAAATGAGGTTCGGTAAAAAGTTAAAAAAGTATTTTGTCGGCACCATACAGGCGTGTGGTCGACGAGGCCAGGCCATGAGCGAAGGACACGACCGTGTGATGGCCAGGCAGGCCGTGTGCAACACACGGGCTGACTGAATTGGGCCATGTGGGCCACACGGGCGTGTGGGTCTATACAGGCAATCTACACAGGCATGTGGGAATTTGGTCCAGGCTGTGTGATCTATATAGCCAAGGCCAATATGGGTCGTATGGGCTACACAAGCATGTGGGGCCACACAGGCAAACCACATGGGCGTATGAGCCATTTTCTCTGATTTGATTGCTAAAGTTGCACAAGTCGCCCGAGTCGACTGTGAACTTACTGTAGTGTCGATAAGCAAAGCTTAGATCTGTAATTGACTGAATGATATATATATGACTGTATATTAAGCATGGTTATAATACCGTACTGATTATATATATGATACCATGAGATGGCATGTTATGGCTGTATGTTGCATTACATGGGGGTGGGGATGATATATTTAAAGGAAGTGTACTGAAAGGTTTTGAGCCTGATATTCTGGTAGCTGAACTGCAAATTTCTGATTAGTGTCGCAACTGGTACTATTTGTAAGTGTAGGGATGTGTGGGTGATTTAATCCCCATAGGAGTGCAGGGTTGGATAGGAGATGGTGTATAGCAGTTGGTTGGGTAGGACCTACATACTGTATACTGCATGACTGATACTGCCTTAATGCCTATTGTTACTATAATGGGCTACGGCCCTACTACTTACTGTTACTGTGATAGGCTAAGGCAGTACTGCATGACTGCTACTATACTGATAGGCTAAGGCCCAAACTGAAACTGATACTGTTACTAAAAATGGCTAAGGTGCTACTGCATGACTACTACTGTACTGATGGGCTAAGGCCGTACTACATGACTGCATGATTGTGATTATTTTCATATTGTCTGTTTGTTTTGTATGGGGGTCACACACTGAGTTCGCGTAAACTCATCCCTTCTACTTAATCTGTATAGGAAATCCCCAGACTTAGACGGGTCAGAGCGGCGGAGGACTCAGAGCTGACCACACGTCTTCTCATTGTTTAATACTTAGCCATGGTTTAATTTTTTAATTTAGGTTTTTTTGTTATAATCATGGTCTCTGTGCATTTTTACTTAAATTTGGATTTTATAATACTTTATGATTTATATCTGCTAATGGTAGGTGAAACTCGGGTTTTAAAAAGAGCTAAATGTTTTATCAAAAATACCCGTGAATACGTAAACAATTTTAAAAGCTCCCGCAATGAACAACGTTTTAAAAACAATCGACACGATTTAGAATTAATATATGTTAATGAAAAGTGGTTAAATGGAAAAGCGGTTTTACCAACGATACGGTTTTTCTAACATACTCTCATGTGACATCGTCAGATTCGGCCATAATGTCTAGGCCGGGTTTGAGGTGTTACACTAGTAAAACCATGTCATACATAAGTCATGTACCCAACATACTGGCTATGGGCTCGATCAATTTTAGAGCATGAGTATCCATTTATATGAAAACACATGAGTTACATACGCATGGACAGTGACTAACTCGAGATTTAGGTAAATCACACCATGAATGTCAAAAGTGAATTAATTCACAAATAGATTCAAAATTAATTCATCTTAGGTTCAGTCCAATGTATCATCCTATCAATGAATACATCTATGTCTCTACTTATGGAGTCAACTACTCCTATAACCAAGACTAGCCATATCCCCAATTGGAATTGTAGACGACATAATACCCTTCTCAGCGTTTGAAGCAATTGCACATTTTGATTCTTTTATGTGAAATTAACTTTATTTATTTATTCATCATTCAAATAAATAGAAAATAGTTACATGTTTACTACAATATGGGCACATTTTCCAATAATATCCTACTTGCGCTAGTGAAGTAAATGGGTCATATTTCATATTCTCATATCCTCGACGTGTTTGTTAAAACTTCTAGTTACAAGAGTCTTAATAAACGAATCTAGAAGGTTATTTGCAAAAACTACTTTAATCACATCTATAATTCCTTCAGCTACTGCCTCTCGTATTAAGTGATACTTCCGATCACTGTGTTTCGTCCTTTTGTGACTTTTTATTTCCTTGGTATTAGCTATTACAGCACTATTATCACAATACAATCTTATAGCTTTTCCATACCAGGAATAACTTCAAGTTCGGTTAAGAACTTGCGAACCATATTGCTTCTTTCGTTGCCTCAAAAGCAGCCGCAAAGTCAGCCTCCATAATAGAATCAACAGTGCAAGTTTGTTTTACACTTCTTTACACTTCTCTACACTATGGCTCCACGGCCTAAAATGAATACATTTCTCGACGTTGATTTCCTCGAATCTTTACAGGTTTGAAAGTTTGAATCTGTGTATCCAACAGAAGTAAGGTCCTCCCTAGAATACACAAGCATATAATCCTTAGTTCTTTTAAAATACCTTAATATTTGCTTTACAACTTGCCAATGCTTGAGACCTGGATTCACATGATATCAACTAACCACTCCTACTGCGAAACAGATATTTAGACGTGTGCAAAGCATTGCATAGATAAGGCATCCAACTTCCGAAGCATATGGAACATTACTCATATGCTCTCTTTCTTCCGTTGTCTTAGGATAATCATCTAAAGAAAGATGAAAACCTAATGCAGTCGGCTAAACGCCTGGCATTACATCTGTCATTACAAAATGTTCCAATACCTTATCAATGTATGAACCTTAAGTTAGAACTATCGTTTTATTTTTCGATAACTAAGCATTCGAATTCCTAGAATATAACTAGCTTCACCCAAGTCCTTCATGCTAAACTATTGAGTTAACTACAGTTTAACCGATGACAATTCTCCTACGTCGTTTCTAATAAGTAGAATATCATTGACATACAAAACGAGGAATACCATTTTTTTTCCTTTATATGCTTATAAACATAAGGTTCATCAGTGTTTTACACAAATCCAAAAGTCTTGAGCGTTTGATCAAATTTTTATTCTATGAGCGGGATATTTGCTTAAGTCCATAAATGGATCTTAGTAGTTTGCAAACTTTTTGCTTTTTTCCTTTGACAACATAGCTAGTGGGTTGAGTCATGTAAATGGTCTCATCAAGATAACTATTCAAGAATATTATGTTGACATCCATTTTCCAGATCTCGTAATCAAGAGTAGCGGTAATAGATAAAATCATGCGGATTGACTTGAGCATGGCTACCAGAGAGAAGGTCGTATCGTAATCGATGCCTTATTTTTTTGTGTAGCCATCCCCTATAAGTCTAGTTTTGTGTGTTTTCGCTTTCCCTTCCACATTTCTCTTATTCTTTTAGATCTACTTATACCCTATGGGTTTAATTCCAATCGATAAGCCTACAAGTTCCCACACCATATTGGATTTCATAGAATCTATCTCGACATCTATGACCTGTTTCCAGAGCATGGAATTAACGTCTTGTATAGCCTCTTCATAAGTGAGTGGATCATTATTCTCATGATTGGATTCCGTATTATGAATACTACCATCATAAATAGAGAACTTATTATGAATACTACCATCATAGATAGAGAACTTTGGTTTCTTAGAAACTCTCCCACTACGATGAATTCCGTTATGTTGTTGATCATTTACAGGTTTTTCTACAATTCTCTCGAGAATTGAACTTGGTGATTGTTCTACCACTCCCGAAAGTTCCTCAAATACCACTTTACTTCAAGGCTTAAACTTATCCATGTATCTTTTCTCAAGGAAAGTAGCATGAGTAGAAACTTTAATTGTATTATCTTTTGGATTGTAGAATAGTCCTTCCTTTATTCTCTTTGGATATCCTACAAACATGCACAAATCTATCTATGCATCCAACTTCTTTGCATCCTTATCTAGAACGTGTGCTGGATAACCTTATATTCTAAAGTGATTTAGAGTAGGTTTTTTTCATGCCATAGTTCATAAGGTGTCTTACAAGAAGACTTGGTTGCATATCATTCAGAATGTAGCAAGCCGTTTGTATCGCATATCCCCAAAAGGAAGTAGGAGGTTGTGAATAGCTTAAAATTTATCAAAGGTTTCACTTTTGTGATGTATTAGATACACATATCCATATCAAGAATAGTCTGCGATAAAAGTCACGTAACAATTGTAACTTCTTCAAACACTGATGCTCGTGGGACCACAGATATCATTGTGTACAAGTTCTAAAGGTTGGTTGGCCCTTGTACCTTTCGCATTAAAAGACCTCTTAGTCATTTTACCTCCAAACAAGATTCACATTGTAGAAGACCAACTTTTTTAAGCATAATTAATGGACCATTTTTCATGAGTTTAATGATTTTTTCGTGGTTAATATGACCAAGTCTTAAATGCCATAGGTACCCCTTATTAGAGTGAGAAGTTTTAAGCTTTTTATTTACTATTTCAATTTAAAGTATCGAGTAGCTATTTGGTTTGATAAAGTAGAGATTGTTTTCCATTCATCAATTACAAATTAAAGAACGATTTATATGAATAGCAATCCATTTACTGAATGTCATAGTATAACCGTAATAAAATAAACATGATACAAAAATTAAATTCCTCTTAAAATGAGGTACATAAAACACGTTCTTTAACTAGCAAGAACATAGATTACATCTAATCAGTTCATGAATCTTAATTCTCAAGAATTCACATGAACTAGCGACCATTTAATGTTTGGCTATCATCTCTAGCTTAAATATCATATCTTAAGAAACTATTTAATAAGAAATTATCATAAGTGTGTAATCATTGACTCAACACCCATCAAGATCATGCTATCATTTGTGAGTCATTTTGGAACAATATCTCTAAAAGTCATGCATGACTAGTGAACCCACATGACAAAGTTTACCTTGGAATGTGGCCAAGGTAGGAACCGACTTAAAACTTTATCATGCTATCACTTAGGGACCATCAATGGTGGCCATAAGTCTTGTTCAAGGACCTTCTCCCACTCAATATTAAAAAACATGCAAAATTTTTTATCCAAAGTTTCAAGAATGATCATACAATAGTCCTAGTGGCATTCTCACATAATATAAATGACATGCTTCTAATATATGCATGACATGCTATGAGAATTTTATAATATCCATTCATTCGCAAGAATTAATCAATCATAAAAACAAACAAATTTGATTTTCCACAGTTTTTATTTTAAGGGGAAAAATGAAGAAGTGAATACAAACTGTGCACCAAGTAGAGTCAAATTTGACCGCTTAAAAACCAAGCCTTTCCTAGCTAGATCCAATCCTAGACACGCACATTCTCGTTATCATACTTCTTATTTTTAATCGATCAACTATGGATCATCTTATATATATATAACACAATTATAATATTACATATTATAAATATTATAAATAATTATAAAAAAAGATATATAATGAGATAAGTAATTAAAATAAAATTTCTAACCAAGGTTTCCATGGTTCTATTTCTAGAAAATAAATGGAAAAATAAACTTACATAAATTCTCACCACAAGGCATTCCTTGGGTCTTCAACCGCCATCACATATTTTCCTTGTCATGGACTCCTTTTGGAAAAATTATATTTAAGTCCTATGTCTGTTTCTGACTCAAAAGAATTCTATGTATTTTAAAAAAATATAGCCCTATATGGAGATAATAATCCATGGTCTATTTCGTAAGAACCACAACCTCGACAAAAAATAATTATATAACAAATATATAATATCGCATCTATTCCCATATATAACTTAAAACATGCATAAGATCTAAAGAATGACACTTTTTATGTAATCAAATCATTCAAGAAGAAGAGAAATTTATTTTGATTATCTGTTTATACTTATAGATAGAACACAACCTGGCTCATGTACCAATTGTTGAAAAAACGGGTTTGGAAAACACAACGAAAAATAAATTTAGGGACAAACCAGAGTTTCAATTTTTTTTAAAACAAGATCTTGGTTGTGATATCTAAAGTACTAAACACTTAATCAAAATTGTACATTTTCGATTAGTCTAGGATGAGCGATTTGACCGAGTAGTCTTCTCCACTATCCTCAAGGTCACATCTGCCGGGTGTAGGCTCGCTTCGACTCAGAAAAATTTTCACAAAAATTACCCATGGGGTAATTTTGCAATTTCGTTAAACTTTTAAGTCTACTTGTAAATCAGAAGAATATCTCTAGAAATTTTTGTAGAATAATCTCTTCAGAGAATTTTCTCTTTACAACTTTCTCTTGAATTCAAGTGTGTGTAAATAATGACCCAAAGCTCTCTTTATATAGGGAGAGTTTAGAAAGTTCAACTATAGTTAAACTTAATCACTTTAATATTAAATTAATAAAATACTATTAAGATAAGTATTAAATTAAATTTAACATTAAACTATTAAAATAATATTATTTCTGGAAAAATTAATCTGAAATCAAATTCTCTAGTAGAGCCTAATAGGAGTGTAACCCTTCTACTGCTTAACCACCAACGACCAACCATAACCGGCCATCAGGATGCCGCCATCGCAACCACCGGTACCACCGTGTCCGGTGATGCACGTGCGACACCCGTATGGCACCCCGAGCCGATTCGACTGATGTCAGTTTGGTCAATGACAACCCAACCGGTCCGGTCTAGCCAATGGTTGGACCATCGACTTGGTTTTACATACCGAGCCCAGTTCGACCAGTTTGGTCTCAGTTTTGGGCTCCCGGGCCCAATTTACGATTTTAAGTCCAATTTTCAAATGCAATTACCCATTGGACCAATTGTCTGACTTGAAAATTAACTTCCAAAAATATCATATTAATTTTAATTGATTTGATCAATTTAATTTTACTTGATCAAAATTAATTTTTTTCAAAAATCACTTAGATTTTCCAAATTAATTTTTCAAGAAAATTCTTTAATCAAATTCTCTAGTTGAACAATTCTCACAACCACCTAATTTAATTCCACATCGAATAAATCGACTCAATTAAATTATTCCCAAAGTCATAGAATTTTCTTCTAATTCAAATGCAGTCCGATCGAACTTTTGTTGAGCTAGTAGAGAGACCAATCGGATATATACAATTGGGCTCTAGTGATTACAATTATGTCCAAAAGCATCATTGCAATTACTTAATCATGGAGTTAGTCCACAAGAAGTATGATTGAAAACTTCTTATTGCATATCTTTACGAAAGCAATTCATCAAACTGCTTTATCTAATTACCTCGTCATATGTGTGTTACCCTCATATGATCTTTTTGATTCCTTTAAGTTAAATTTGTTCACTCAATACGATCCTATTTTATCTCATTGTCACAATTATGTCTTCTTAATGATTAATATGATCACTATCAATAAATAACTATGATAAATTTCTCGTTTGAGAACTAGAAACCCATGGCTACGTTTCATTTTTATCAATCCACACAATGCCAATGAGAGGATATCATTAATTCTTTAATTGAGCTATGAATTCCACTGTTGCTAGTAAAGCCATCTCAGACACAAGTCATGTACCCAACATACTGGCTATGGGCTCGATTATTTTTAAAGCATCAGCATCAACTTATATCAAAGCACATGAGTTGCATATGCATGGTCAGTGACTAACTAAGGAGTTAGGTAAATCAGACCATGAACGTCACAAGTGAATTAATTCAAAAATGGATTCAAAATTAATTCATCTTGCGTCCAATCCAATGTATCATTCTACCAATGAATACATCTATGTCTCTATTCATGGTGTCAACTGCTCCGATAGTCAAGACTAGCCATCTCGCCAATTGGAATTGTAGACGACATAATAATCCATCTTAGTATTTGTAACGCCCCAAAAATTTAATTTTTATTTTTGGTGTATGTGTGATAAATATCTGTCTGCTACAGTGTTTAAGTGTTCTGGGTGTGTGTGTGACGTCTCAAGTTCAAGCCATGACTTGGACAAATTTGGTATTTTTCTGAATTAAGCCTTAACTATGTTCAGTAGGCTTTTATCTAAATGTTTATAAGTATATGTCAGAATGGGCCTGCTGGTCTGGTGGTTAAGTAGTGTGTTAGAGTGTGGGAGGTACTAAGTTCAAATCCCGGTATTAGTAAGGGTAATATTTTTGCTCTAAAACTTCGACTAGAGTTGTGTTAAAATGGGGAACTGAGTGGTGGTTTGTTAGTAGAATTAGTGGGAGGGAAGTTATAGGATTATCAGATTTTCTGAATGGTTAGTTTCTTTTCCCAAAATTCTCTTCTGCCATTTTCTTTCTTCTTTCCCCATCTTCTTTTCTTTTCTTTGACTTTTGTTCTTTATTCTTCGAGGTGCTTTTATCGCTTGTTCGATTTTGGCTGCTACGTTTTCATTTTTGTTAATCGTGTGGTAAGTTAAGTGTTGTTCTTCTATAATCTATGTTTTAGGTTGACGAATCGTAGAGTTAAAGGTTTCGTTTGTGTTTAGGTGGTATTCAAGGGGCTGCAAATCACTTATCGGCGTTTTAAGTATGTGGGTTCTTATTCTCGATCGAAGGTAAGGTTATTGATGGCTAAGGGTTGATTACTTCGTTGTAATTTCAATTAAGTTTTGTTAGTATCACTGAACTTAGGGTTTTGGAATGTCAATTTTTAGGGTCTGGAGTGCTCGTGTTCGCAATGGCATCGAAACAATACCAGGTGTGTACTCGAAAACACAGAAAACAAGGTTTTGATGAAAGCTAAAAACCCCACTGTTGACGCCACATGGGTGTGTGGTTGGCCGTGTAGTAGGCCGTGTGGTAGGCCGTGTGCCCTAACACAGGCGTGTGCTCGACGAGGCCAGGCCGTGTGTGTAAGACACGACCGTGTGATGGCCAGGTAGGCCGTATGCAACATACGTGTTAAACTGAATTAGGTCGTGTGGGCCACATGAGCGTGTGGGCCCACAGAGTAGTCTACACGGGTGTGTGGAATTTTAGAACAAGTCGTGTAACCACACGGTCAAGGCCAATTTGAGCCTTGTGGGCAACATGGGCTTGTGAGCCCATTTTCAATAAATTAACTTCTATGGTTGCACAGGTCACCTAAGTCGAGTGTGAACATACTGTAAGGTCGATAAGCACTATTTGGACCTTTAATTGTGTGAACTGAATAAATGATGATTGGACTGAGCATGATAAATGTATGACTGTTTACTATTATATATATTTATGTTTACTAATAGTTGCATAAAAGCAGGTCATTTACTGTATATTTGCGTTGTATTGGGTTGGGATATTGACATACGGAGGAAGTGTACTGAAAGGCTTTTAATCCTGATATTTGGCAACTCAGCTGCAAATTATTGTTTATGTGCCGCATTCAATACTACTTGGAGTGTACGGATGGGTGGGTGTTTTAGACCCCACATGGAGTGTAAGGATATACGAAGATGGTGTGTAGAGGTTGGTTGGGTAGGACTCTATTACTGATTATTGTATGAATGATACTGATACTGTGATGGGGTAAGGCCCTAATACATATTTGATACTGTACTGAAACGGGTAAGGCCCAAACCGTTATTTCTACTGAAAGGGGCTTAGGCTCAAGACTGCTTTTAACTGTGCATTATGATTACTATTGTTTGTTTTCTATGGGATTAAACACTGAGTTTACATAAACTCATCCCTTTTGTTTAATGAGCACAGGAAATCCCCAAACTTAGATGAATTGGTGCGGCAAAGGACTTGATGGTGACCACGGTTTTGAATTGTTACCTATGACTTATGATTTCTGGTTTAGGGTTTTATTATTGGTTTATTTAGGATGTAATTTAGGGAGTTTTTGGACTTTTGTTTTAGTTGGTTTTTTTTATTTATTTTGCTTTATGGATTTATAACTACTAGTCGTAGGAAAACTCAATTTTCAAAAAAATAAAAGATTTCTCTAAAAACACAAATTCATAAATTGTATTTAAAGCTTCCGCGACAAAAATTGTGTTTTTAAAATATTCTAATAAATGGGTAAGCGTTTGGAATTAATAAGATAAAGAGTAGTGACTAATTGGAAATAGTTTTAGCGTAACAAACTTAGTTTTCATATACCCTATCATGTGACATCACCAGATTCGACCATAATGCCTCGGCCGAGTTTGGGGTGTTACATTTAGTGGTATCAGAGCTAGATTATGAAACTCAGCTGTGGATTATGGGTTTTAAAACTTAGTTTTTAAAGAACTAATTTTTAATGAGTTGAAATGTTTTTACTGAGTATGTGGTACACCGAGTTTCCGGTATCGATCCTGTAAGTATTCTGAAACTGATAGATGTTTAAATTGAAAATGCTATAGATAGAATACTTTGGAACTACTATAGGATGCATGCTTTCAAAACACTCTAGTTAGTGTATATTGAAACTGTAGAAAACTGAAACTGTAGTAAACTGATAGAGACTGCGATATACGAGAATAAACTGTGAATTACTGAAATTGTTACATAAAACATCTGTTAATAACTATTAAACTGTAACTAATTCATAAAACTTTTAATACAGATAAATTCAATTAGATATGAGTACACGAGGTATCCGCAGATGGGGTACTAGAGGCTAAGGTAGAGGCCGTAGAGGGGCTCGATCCGAGTCTTCTTCATTGGGCAGCATACCAAATCTAAACACGAGTGAGACGCTAGTGTCGCCTGCTACTGAGACTGGGCCTTAAGATTGTATGGCTAGAGACAACGTGTTATCTCAGGCTATTCTTAAGATATTGGAGAGGGTCGTTGAGCCCAACACTAGATCTGAAGGTCGAGAGTCGGTTACGGAAAGACTCCAATCTAATAGAGCTGAGCTCTTCAGAGGTGTTACTAGAGTCACCCCTAATGTGGTTGAGTACTGGATTGAGGCCACGGAGAGGATTCTGGATGATTTAGATTGCACCCCTGAGCAGAAATTAAAGAGTGCTATTTTGCTGCTACGTGGTGAGGCTTATCAGTGGTGGCTAACAAGGAGGGCACTCAGCCCGAACGTTTGACCTGGGAGCTCTTTAAGACCGCCTTCTAGGGGAAATATGTGGAGCTAGTTATGTGAATGCTCGTAGGAGGGAATTCCTGAATCTAACTCAGGGGGATCGATCAATGGCTGAGTATGAGGTCGAATTCCTGAGATTGAGTTGCTATGCGCGAGGTATTGTGGCATTGGAGTATGAGTAATGTGTTCGCTTTGAAGATGGCCTTAGGGATAATTTGAGAGTTCTGATAGCTCCGCAGAGGGAGCGTGATTTTTCTACACTGGTCGAGTAGGTGAAGATCATTGAGGAGGTTAAGCATGCTGAGCACCAAAACCAAGATAGAGAGAGAGAGGTAAGAATAAGAGGTATTCGAAGCCCCCAAGTTCTATACAAAGGCATAAGAAAAATGACAGAGCTGATGGGCCGGTTAGAGCTGGCCCCCTGTTGCTCCTACCGGGATGTTGCCTTGTGGGGATTATGGTAGACGCCATCAAGATGAGTGTTAGAGGAGGATTGGGGCGTGCTTGAGATGTGGGTTTTCAGATCACCGTATTAGGAAGTGCCTGCTGAGGGTCGATCAGATGCAAGCTCAGAGTACTGGTACTGCACAGCCACAGAGGGTAGCACTTCAGCCACTGAGAGGTCGTGGTCAGGCTAGGGGTGGTAATGGTATGGATCGTGGGCAGAGCGCACCGGGCAGAGGTACTGGACAGGTTGAGGTGAGGCAGTCGGCTCTAGTATATGCCACATGCTGTCGAAAGGATGGAGATGCTTCAGATGTCATCACGGGTACGTTTCTTATTTATGATATACCTTACATTGCTTTGATAGATATAGGATCCACTCACTCCTGTGTAGCCTGCATTGTGTTTGAAAATTTGAGAGTTTTGATTGAAAGCACTATGAGTGAGGTTACTGTACTAAGTCCGTTGGGCCAGTTCATTCGGGTTAATAAATTATTTAGAGACATGCCTTTAGAAGTTCAAGGGGCAATCTTTCTAGCTGATCTAATGGAGCTTCCATTTGGGAGTTCGACCTAATTCTGGGGATGGATTGGTTGGTCAAGCACCATGTCAGCTTAGACTGTGCGACTAAGAGGGTCGTATTGAGAACTGAGGAAGATAATGAGGTAGACATGATTGGAGAATGCTGGAACTATTTATCTAATGTGATCTCAGCACTGGTGGAGGGGAGGTTGGTTCGTAAGGGATGTGAGGCATTCTTAGCATATGTAAGTGTTTCTGATTCTGGGGACTCTATTGTTAAGGACATCAGAATGGTAAAGAATTTTCCTGAGGTTTTTTCTAAGGAGCTACCGGGTTTAACTTTGAATATTGAATTGGAGTTTGGGATTGAGCTTCTTCTAGATACAACTTCAGTATCTATCTCTCTCTATTGAATGGCACCAAAGGAGCTTACAGAGCTTAAGGATCAGATTTAAGAGTTGTTAGATCGTGGGTTCATTTGCTTTAGTGTGTCTCCGTGGGGAGGATCGATACTATTTGTAAAGAAGAGGGATGGATCCATGCGGATGTGTATCGACTACCAGCAATTGAATAAGTTGACCATTAAGAACAAGTACTCACTTCCGAGGATTGATGACTTTTTTGACCAGTTTCAGGATCTTCGATATTCTCTAAGATTGACCTCTAATCTGGGCATCATCAGTTGAGGGTGAAGGAGGTTGATGTACATAAGATGACGTTTAGGACTCTTTATAATCATTACAAGTTCCTAGTGATTCCATTTGGACTGACTAATGCATTGGTAACTTTTATGGATTTATGAACCGAGTATTTTAGCCTTATTTGGATTGATTTGTGATGGTGTTCATCGATGATATACTAGTTTATTCGATGACTGAGGATGAGCATATCGAACACCTTAGAGTTGTTCTTTAGACTTTGAGAGAGAAGCAGCTCTATGCTAAGTTTAGCAAGTGTTAGTTCTGGTTACGTGAGGTAACATTTCTAGGTAATGTGGTTTCTGCTGAGGGGATTCGAGTCGATCCTTGAAAGATTGAGGCTGTGTTGGAGTGGAAGTAGCCTAGGAACTTGGTTGAAATCCGCAGTTTTCTAGGATTGGCGGGTTATTATCGGTGATTTGTGGAGGGTTTCTCATTGATTGTAGCACCCTTAACTAAGCTGCTACTTAAGGGTGTACCATTTGAATGGACTGATGCGCAGCAAGAGAGCTTCGAGAAGCTCAAGACTGTATTGACTAAGACTCCTATTTTGATACAGCCAGAACTGAGAAAGGAGTTCACAGTTTATAGTGGTACATCACATGTCGATTTGGGATGTGTGTTAATGCAAGATGGTAAGGTGGTAGCATATACGTCTCGTCAGCTTAAGACACATGAGACAAATTATCTGACGTATGACTTAGAGTTGGCTGCCGTGGTATTTGCACTAAAAATTTAGAGGCATTATCTATATAGTGAGAAGTGTATCATCTACATTGATCACAAAAGCCTCAAGTATCTCATCACTCAAAAGAAGCTAAATCTTAGGCAGCATAGATGGATCGAACTACTTAAGGATTATGAATGTACTATTGAGTACCACCCTAGTAGGGCTAATGTAGTGGCCGATGCATTGAGCCGTAGAGCTATGACTGATTTGAGGGTGATGTTTGCTCACCTTAGCTTATTTGATGATGGTAACTTATTAGCTGAGCTTTAGGTTAAACCGTTTTGGATTGAGCAGATTAAGGGTAAGTAGTTAGAAGACGAGTCTTTACGGTTTCAGTTCTGATAGATTGAGAGTGGTAGCACTACGAATTTTGGACTAAATAGTGATGGGGTACTCTATTTCCATAGTAGAATCAGTGTTCCGAATGATACTAATTGGAGACAGCCTATACTGATAAAGGTGCATAGTAGCCCTTATGCTATGCATCTTAGCAGAAATAAGATGTATCGAGACTTCCGTGAGTTATATTGGTGGCCAGAATTAAAACGGGAGGTTACTGATTTTGTGGCTAGATGTTTGACGTGCCAGCAAGTTAAGGCTGAACATCAGTTGCCTTCGAGTTTGTTGCAGCCGATTAAGATTTCGCTTTAGAAATGAGAGCGAGTAACCATTGACTTCGTTAGTGGGTTGCCCTAACACCCACTAAGAAGGATTCAGTATGAGTCATCATGGATCGATTGACCAAGTCTGCGCGCTTCATACCGGTTCGTACTAATTGTTCTCTTCAGAAGTTGGCGAAGCTCTACATATCGGAGATAGTGAGACTGCATGGGGTATCTATTTCGATCATCTCTGATAGGGATCCTCGCTCACGTCTCAACTTTGGGGAAAGTTGCATGAGGTTTTGGGTTCAAGGTTGGACTTCAGTATTGCTTTCTATCCTTAGACTAATGGTCAATCTGAGAGGGTGATTCAGATACTAGAGGATATGTTGAGGAGTTGTGTTATTGATTTCCGAGACAGTTGGGAAGATTATATGCTGCTAGCAGAGTTTGCTTATAATAATAGTTACCAATCTAGCATCAAAATGGCACATTACAAGGCTCTGTATGGTCGCAAGTGTCGCACTCACTTATGTTAGATTGAGTTGGGTGAATGACGTGTTCTAGGTCCTGAGTTAGTTTCTGAGATAGAGGATAGGGCTAGACTAATTCGAGATCATCTGGAAACAACTTCTGATAGGTAGAAATCTTATATGGATCTGAAGAGATGCGAGATTGAGTATTCTTTAGGGAACTTCATTTTTCTCAAGGTCTCGCCATGGAAAAAGGTTCAAAGGTTTGGTCGTAAGGGCAAGTTGAGCCCTAGGTTTATTGGACCTTACTGTATTCTGAAGTGAGTGGGAATGGTTGTTTATCAATTAGAGTTACCTCCGGAGTTGGATCTTATCCATAACGTGTTTCACGTCTCTATGTTGAGGCGCTACTGCCCTGATCCTACTCACATTGTCCCTGTTGAGGAGATTAAGGTTAGGCCAGACTTGACTTTTGAGGAGGAGCCGATTCAGATTCTTGATTGCAACGTAAAGGTTTTGAGGAGGAAGATTATTCCTATAGTAAAGGTGTTGTGGTAGAATCATAGCACTGAGGAGGCCACGTGGGAGCCTGAGGATACGATGCGTCAGCAGTATCCTCATCTATTTGGATCAGGTAAATTTCAAGAACGAAATTTTCTTTTAAGGGGTAGAGTTGTAACGCCCCAAAAATTTAATTCTTGTTTTTGGTGTATGTTTGATAAATATCTATCTACTGCAGTGGTTAAGTGTTCTGGGTGTGTGTGTGAGGTCCCAAGTTCAAGCCATGACTTGGGCAAATTTTGGTTTTTTTCTGAAGTAAGCCTTAACCTTGTTCAGTAGGCTTTTATCTAAATGTTTATAAGTATATATCAGAATGGGTCTGCTGGTCTGGTGGTTAAGTGGTGTGTTAGAGTGTGGGAGGTACTAAGTTCAAATCCTGGCATTGGTAAGGGTAATATTTTTGCTCTAAAACTTCAGCTAGACATGGGTTGAAATGGGGAGCTGAGTGGAGGTTTGTTAGTAGAATTAGTGGGGGGGAAGTTAGGGGATTATCATATTTTCTGAGTGGTTAGTTTCTTTTCCCAAAATTCTCTCCTACCGTTTTCTTTCCTCTTTCCTCATCTTTTCTTTTCTTCAACTTTTGTTCTTTCTTATTCGGGGTGCTTTTACCGCTTGTTGGATTTTGGCTGCTACGTTTATGTTTTTGTTAATCGTGTGGTAAGTTAAGCGTTGTTCTTCTATAATCTTTGATTTAGGGTTGACGAATCGTAGAGTTAAATGTTTCATTTGTGTTTAAGTGGTATTCAAGGGGCTGCAAATCACTCATTGAAATTTTAAGTGTGAGAGGTTATTGATGGATAAGGGTTGATTACTTTGTTGTAATTTTGATTAATTTTTGTTAGTATCTCTGAACTTGGGGTTTTAGAATGTAAAATTTTAAGGTCTGAAGTGCTCGTGTTCGTAATGGCATCGAAACGATACCAGGTGTGTATCCGAAAATGCAAAAAATAGGATTTCAGCAAAAGCTGAAAACCCCACTGTCGACACCACATGGGCGTGTGGTCGTCCCTGTGGTAGGCCGTGTGCCCTAACACAGGCGTGTGCTCGATGAGGCTAGGTTGTACGTGTAAGACACGACCGTGTAATGGCCAGGTAGGCCGTGTGCGACACACGGGCTAGACTGAATTGGGCCATGTGGGCCACATGGGTGTGTGGGCCCACACGGGTAGTCCACACAAGCGTGTGGGATTTTGGGTCCCAAGGCCAATTTGAGCCGTGTGAGCCACACAGGTAGGCCACTTAGGCGTGTGAGCCCATTTTTACTGAATTGACTTCCAAGGTTGCAGGGGTCGCCCATGTCGACTGTGAACCTACTGTAGGGTTGGTAAGCACTATTTGGACCCTTAATTGTGTGAACTGAATAAATGATGGTTGGACTGAGCATGATAAATGTATGCCTGTTTACTGTTATATATATGTATGTTTACTGATAGTTGCATAAAAGCATGTCATTGACTGTACATTTCCATTGCATTGGGTTGGGATATTGACATTTGGAGGAAGTGTACTGAAAGGCTCTTAAGCCTAATATCTGGTAGCTCAGCTACAAATTACTGTTTTTGTGCCGCATTCGGTAGTACCTGGAGCATTGGGATGGGTGGGTGTTTTAAACCCCACATGGAGTGTAGGGATGGATGGAGATGGTGTGTAGAGGCTGGTTGAGTTGGACTCTGTTACTGATTATTGTATGACTGATACTGATACTGTGACGGGCTAAGGCCCTAATGCATATTTGATACTGTACTGAAATGGGCTAAGGCCCAAACCATTATTGCTACTGAAAAGGGCTTAAGCCCAAGACTGCTTTTGACTGTGCATTGTGATTACTGTTGTTTGTTTTCTGTATGATTACACACTTGGTTTATGTAAACTCACCCCTTTTGTTTAATGTGCACAGGTAATCCCCAGACTTAGATGAATCAGTACAGCGGAGGACTCGATGGTGACTACAGTTTTTAAACTGTTACTCATGACTTATGATTTCTGGTTTGGGGTTTTATTATTGGTTTATTTAGGATGTAATTTGGGGACTTTTTGGACTTTTGTTTAAGTTGGTTTTTATTTATTTTGCTTTATGGATTTATAACTGCTAGTCGTAGGACAACTCGATTTTAAAAAAAACAAAAGATTTTTCTAAGCACACGAATTCATAAGCTGTATTTAAAGCTTCCGCGACAAAACTGTGTTTTTAAAATATTCTAATAAACGGGTAAGTGTTTGGAATTAATAAGATAAAGAGTAGTGACTAATTGGAAACGGTTTTAGCGTAACAAACTTAGTTTTCAAATACCCTATCATGTGACATCGCCAGATTTGGCCATAACATCTAGGCCGGGTTTGGGGTGTTCCAGTATTTGAATCAAATGGTCACCTTGATTATTTTACGGGATTACATACTCATTTAGATTATCTACTGAAGTAAGTTATGTTTCTTACAATGTAAACGTTCTTTACTATGCAACTTATCTTCAGTTTAAACTTTAGACAATCAATGAGCTAATATTTGCTTGTTACAATTTTTCTATGAATGCGAAATATAAAAGGTAAAAAATACAAAAGACATAATAGTGAAATGTGAAATTAAATTTATTTATTTATTCATCATTTAAACAAATAGAAAACAGTTACATGTTTACTACAATATCGCTACATTTCTCAACAATCATACCTTTCATAATCAGTGCGAGGAATTGAAAAACTTCATTGTTCTTATTTCATTTTCACAAAACTACGCATTCTTACCTCACTACTTTTATACCTTTATATGTTTGGACTACTAGTCCAAAAACTTTACAAATTTAATTCTACTTGATGAGTCTTCCATTTTGGACAATCTATTCCATGTCTATATTTCTTAACATATCAAAGATCCTCATTTTCTTTTATTATTTCAACATTGCAAAATCGTTATAGACAATGCTTTCTTTCCATGGTTCCATATTTTCTTGTATTAACATAACTTATCAAGAGATCTTTATTTTCATTATTTCCATCTTTAGGTACTTGAATCTTTTTTGGAGTTTTAATAATTAGTTATGCATTGAGTCTCTTTACGAGCATCTTCCTCCATTATATGGCCATCTAGATTTATTATTATATTTACAAGAATTTTCATCTTAGGAATTAATTCTACCATGCTTCAGGTATTCATTATGATTATTTATTCTAACTGATTATTTTACTAGGACTTTGACACATCAACTAGTATTTAAGACTCGACTATTCTTATTAGATCAATAAATACAAACTTGCAATAAAGTGAAATATCCTTCTGAACTTCTGGTTCAAATTACTTTCTGCAAGGATCTAGATAATGATAATTCATTCCAGGTAATTTATTTTATCTAGTTTTTATCATTTCTCTCCCCCTAATGTTAAGAAAATTTGTCAAATCAACGTTGGAACCGCCAAATTAGACCTATCCAAGGGTTGGATAGCCCCCTAACCCGACTATGGTCGGGCTTGGACAGGGATTTTTACACCTCAGCCTAGTTCAAATTCACATATTGTCACAATTATTGATCGGGATGGTCTAACCGTTCATGCCAACTAATTAGTATATTTGGACTAGTAAATTTCTGGTCTATTATGCACATGATTCAAGGATACTAATGTAAACTTTTATTTACCATTGTATGTGATTTAACTGTACTAATATATGCATAGTATAAACTAGAGGAAAACGTAGTAGTTTTCTAATACAAAATTCTTACCAACATCTAACAAATTTAATATGTAGAAATTAATCTTCTCCTTACCCACAGTCTCAATATGATATTCATTACAACAAATATTTTTTTAAAACATAATAATTTCTTTGAGACTAACTAGAATAAAATGTATTAATTACCACTTTATTTCTTCAAATATAAAATGTCTTAGCTCTTCTGAAGCCTTGAATTAAATTTATACTATGAAAGAGTAACATGTTTCATTGTCATAAATATAGGGTAACAATATATTAGTTCTTTTGAAGCCTTAAATTAATTTTGTACCACTAAAGATTGATTTGTTTCATTACCAAACAAGGAAAATGTTTTATATCCCTAAGGATAATATCCACTATTGTATTGACCATGAGAGATGTATTTTATTCCTTTTAAAGAACATTAATTGAATAATAAGATATGTGTATAAGAGGCACATATCCAATAACTTTTCATAAGTTATTTTTCTTCTTTGAAGGGTTATATTGAGAACTTTGTTGTTCTCTTATTCATCTATATGTTTCCACCTTTAGTAACAAAAAGTAGTTATTACCAATAAGATATCCAGTAATCAAGTAATGTATAATGCCCTAATTTTCGGGATTTTTTGGGATTTTTGTGATTTTGGTGAAATCTTGAAATTTATTTGGTAGATTATTAAAATTTGTGTTTTAAGTATGTTAGTGGGCCTTTAGAAGGCCCAAGCCTAAGTTAAAACCCGGTAGAATTTCAGAATTTTGAATTTAAAGAGAAGGGGTCCTGGTTATGTGGGCTTTTAAGAAAAAGTGAGTAAAATAAGACTCAAGGGAGCCCTTGGTAAAGTGGCAATGTGGCACCACTTAGTTCCTAAAAAAGTGACGTGTGGATTCATGTGCAAGGGTCAAAGTTCAAGTCACAAGGTAAGCATAGGGTGTGTTTTTAATTTTTGAGCATGTGCCAGTCATGTGATGGATGTTAAGTGAAACTCTACTGAAGAGAGTTTGAGTTGTTCATGAGATTAGATCAAGTGGGATAAGAGGGAGAGATTTTAGGGATTTTGAAATGAGACATGTGATGGCCGACTGGGGGACTCTTTGGGGAGCATTGCCGTTTGAGACATTTGGTTTTAATCTAATCGACTAGGGGTGGTTTAGGGTGATAGCCGAACATTTTCTAGAGTCTTTCTTGGGGTCTTAATTCGGCATTTGAGTATGTATGTGTGCCAATTAGGTATAGAACCCTTAGGGTTTTTGTTTTCTTTTGTTTCCTATTGAATTAGAAGCTGAAGCCGTAAGCATTCATCTCTTGGTGCCTATTGACCATAACCGAATCTCCCATCTCTTCTTTCATCTTTTCTCTTTACTTCTTCTTCCCTAAAACCGAATTTTCTTCATCACTCTTCTTCTTAAAATCGAACCCACTCTTGATCTTTTTCTTTTCTTCTCCTTCTTCTCAAGCCTAGTCGACTACTACTAAAAGCCAAACCATAGGGGGTTGTCATTTTCTCCCTTGACTGAGACCCTACTCTTCTCTTCCATCCAATCTTTTCAAAAACCGAAATCTAATACCTAACCCTATCGACATCACTTCTTCAACCCATAGTTCAAATTTTCTTCTTTTTCTCACTTAAGAGCCGAAACCTCCATACTCAAGGTATTTCGGGAATTGAACCCTTAGATCTGTTGGATTTGTTCTCTACTCGTGTTGAGGAGTAGATCTACGTCAGATCTGGATTAGAATAGGATTGGGAGCACTTGTGACTAGTAAATCTTTGGTAAGTACTCAGATCTATTCTTTTCATTCATTATTTTGGGATTTAAGAAAAGCCGAAAACCCCGATATGCATAGGATGGCTGTTGACTAAGACTAAAGGATATATTGGTTTGTTTATCGATTTGTTTCGTGCTAGTGAGGACTAAGGGCTACCGATAAAGGGCTTGGATCATTGGAACGACTAGATCTAGATCTAGTCACTATTCTCGGCAAAAGGTAAGTATTCAAGTGATTTATGGGTGATTACTGATTGTATATGGATTAAGGTAATGATAATTTCGGTTAGATGATAGATTAACAGGATGGTTTCAAACGATTGTAGGAAAATCGCGTGGGAGATCTCGCTGTAGTAATCACAAATCAGGTGTGTAAACGAACACCCTCTATTAGACTAAATCGGCAAAAGCCGAAAAGTCGAAATGCCGAAATTTCAGCATTTCGTGGGCTTGTGAGCGTGCAAGCACTCGTTGGTTGGTTGGAAGCAATAAGATTCTATAACCGAAATCAGTAGAGTTGGTGAGTGCGTGATTTCATGCATCTCGGTAATTTTGAGCCTCGATGGGTTGAATTTGGGCCCAATGGGCTTTCGGGCCCATATGGGTGAAAATGCGTGGTAAGTGTATTTGGGTATACTGTAAGTTAAAATGGTTAGACATTCATAAAATTTGGGCTGAACGAGTTAAAATAGCTAATTGGCACTGTAGGGCCTATTAGGGGTTTTAGGGCCCAATAACTTTAAACTGCTAGAATGGGCTAAGTAAGTTACTAAGATGAAAATGAGACTGTTAATGACTGAAACATGCATAAAACCCTAAAAACTGGTATAATTACTGAAATACCCATTAAGGGTGAGGAATTACTATATTACCCCTAGGTGCAAAATGACCGTTATACCCCTAGAGCTAAATTTGACTGAAATGCATGCTTTACTGTTTCTGTTCACTGTATGCCATGACATGATTATCTGTTGCATGTGACTGGGTTTATTGATGGAGGAAGTGCAAGTGGCATTGCCACGTTTACTGAAAGGGGTTTTGCCTCGTTATTCTATTAGTGGCTTGGCCACGTTATCTGACCAGCTATGCTGCAACTGTGGAGTGTAGGGCTGGGTGGGTTGAGTTATTCCCTACATGGTGTGTAGGGCTGGTACGGGTGGAGTGTAGCGAATAAACATAGGATGGGCTTTGCATACATACATTATTCTGTTCTGTTACTGTAATGGGCCTATGGGCCGCACTGTTTACTAAATAGGGCTTCAGCCTAGTGTCACTGTATCTGAATAGGGCTACGGCCCAGTAACTGAATACTAAATAGGGCTTCAGCCCAGTGGAACTGTATCTGAATATGGCTACGGCCTAGTAACTAAATACTGAATAGGATTTCGGCCCAGTTATTACTGAGACTGGATAGGGCTTAGGCCTAGTGGGTTTGAGTTGATTTGGGCTCCGGATGGGCTTTCTTTACACACTGAGTTTCCAAACTCACCCCTTTTCTTCCATCCATGCAGGTGAGCCCTAGACGGGTGGACTTGGAGTTGGGAGGGATTCAGAGTGGCCACGTAGACTGCATTCCTGGTTTTTAATTAAGTTATTTATTTTCTTAATTATTTTTAATTGTTTTTATTCTAGTTTTGGGTTTGTATAAAGCCGCTTTAATTATTTTAATTTGGGTTTTCAATTATTTATTTATACTATACTTTAAATGATTTGAATAAGGCTGCGCGAGTTTTCTTAAAATTAATCAACGTTTTCAAAATAAATCACACTTATCAAACAAGTAACAAAAGTTAATCCAAGATCTTATAATAAGAAATCCCCTAAAAATTGGTAGCGGATAGGACGTTCACAATCAAACCTGGATTTTCTTGTTAAACTTTAATAATGATTTTGCAAAACTCACCCTAATCATAATAACTAGGAAACATGATTGGTCCGTTGTTGATGTGACACACCAGACTTGGCCGTAACGTCTGAGTCGGGTTTGGGGTGTTACATAATGAGTGTTACATTTCACAAAAAAAAGATACAAGTCATTTTTCTAGAAATTTCATTTTGAGAAAGTACATATAATCCATACAAATATTAAAATCAAACCATAGACTTAAAGTTTAGTAATGAATAAGAATAAAAATTTTAACAACAAATTCCTCAATATGGATTATAAAAATCCTAAAAATTGGCATGTTAGCATTTAAAATGATCACTATCAAACAAAAAATTGTCAATATCCCTTTATTATTTAGATTCATCATGATCATGAATGTGGCATGCCAAATTTGATTCAACATCATTCTTATTATTCATTTTCACATTGGCTCCCTTCCGTTTGATGAAATCTTGATAGAGTTTTAATTAAATGTTTAGCCGTACAACAAGTATTGTTATTTTCGTTAATAGCTTGTTCTTTTATTCAACAAGTATTGTTATTTTATTTCCATTAACTAAATGTTTAGGCATACAACAGGTATTGTTGCATTCACTTCAAGGAATGGAACAGATTAGTAGGACAATCTTTATTATTTCATTAATAGCTTGTTATTTTATTCAAGCATAAGTAAACATTCAAAACATATATAAAATCTTATTCACCATATTGCTACTGTAAGAGCATGTTTGAAACATGAATAGTTAAAACAAATTCTCCAACAAGTTCTCATTAGTTTTATTCTTCCATGGTAATTTTAAAATGTTGCAATTTCAGGTGTATCTGATCATAACAAGCTAATAGGAATTTTTTGCAACTTCAGGTGCATCCAATCATAACAAGCTCTTTCTTTCTTTTACATTATTTCACAATTAAAATGGATCTTTCATAGTTAAACATTGGTATGGATAAAGCTCAAATCTCAAATATAAAAACCTAACATAATGCAAATACTAACATTTATTAACCACTATTGCAAACATGCATGAATTTCAATTCAAAATACATCTATTCATGTTTTTGTCATGATTAATCTCCTATAATTTTAATCAAATTTCAAGCCATTTTTTTAAAATATGAATAAATATCAAGCATATTTAATAACAAGAATTTAATCATTAAATATCTAATTATTCAAATATCATGCATAATTTAACTCAATAAAAACTCTTGTTTAAAAGAAACTTTAAAGTAATATTTTTTTCTCATAAAATAATTTAACCAAAAAATAAGAAAATAGGGGGAAAACATATCAGATAAGTTGAACTGGTTATAGATTTCTTGGCATATTAAATTTACAATTCTTTCAATACTTAGTCGTAGAAGATGATGTATCTTATTAGGGGTATGGGTTTGAATCCTTCTTTTGGTAGTTTTCTTGTTTGTTTTCTTCTCTGTCGGCAATAAGATTTATATGATTCTTGATATAAATTAATAGTGGTGTTTGGTTAGTCAAGTGATTGAAAAACCTTGTAAATTAAAAGACCCAAGTATGGGTGGTTTTATTTTATTTTATTTCTTTTATTTTCTGCCTGGTGCAAAGCAATTGATTTTGACATAAATTTTCTAATGGCATGGCTTAAAGCTTAAAGAGGTTAAAAAAGAATTATTGCTACATGGGTCAATTTTTTGACAAATTTTTATAGAGTTTCGTGTTGATAATGTGTTATTAAATAAACAATAAAGAGAGTAAATAATAAAGAAAATAGGAGAGCAAATGATAACGTATGAATTTTATTGATCAATGGATGTAGGGGGTAAATCTGATTAAACAACGAAATTGAGAGTTTAAAGTGTGTAGCTAAAGGAGTACTTATTGATTTTTCATCTTGCATCTCAAATCGCTCAAGAATCTTCTTGATGTACCTTTGTTGTGATAAAATCAATTTCCCAGAATGTCTATCTCTCAAAATTTCCATCCCTAAAATTTTCTTTGCTGCACCTAAATCATTTATCTCAAACTTAGAGTTAAGTATGGTCTTAAGACGATCAATTTCAGATGGATTCTTAACCACAATTAACATATCATCAACATAAAGTAGAAAATATATAAAAGAACCATCATCAAGACATTGTTGATAAACACAATTATCATATTTACTTCCAAAAAAACTAATACTCAACATGAAAGAGTCAAACTTTTTATACCACTGACAAGAAGAATGCTTCCAATCATACAAAGACTTTTGTAAGAGACAAACATTATATTCTTTACCTTCAACTTTAAAGCCTTCCGATTGTTGCATGGTGATGTCCTCCTCAAGGTCATCATGAAGGGAGACAGTCTTTATATGTAACTTCTCTAACTCAAGATTATTTGATGCAACAAGTGCCAAAAGTCCTGAATGGACGTATGTTTCACTATGAGAGAGAAAACATCATGAAAATCAACTCCCTCCACTTGACTTTAACCTTTTGCAACCAGTCTTACCTTGTACCTAGTGTCGTTAAGACCCGAACCTTTCTTTTTTTAAACACCCATTTGCAACCAACGATTCTTTTACCAATGGGTGGTTTAACTAAAGATCTCTTTCTTTTGAAGCGATTCCATCTCTTCTTCCATTGCAATGAGCCATTTGATAGAATCAGAAGCTTAAACTGCCTCATAATAACACAAAGGATCAGTTGAATCAATGCTCTCAACAACACATAGAACATAAGCCACTAGGTTTCCTTCATAATATTTTTGTGTTGGTTGGATTTCTCGTCTTTTCCTGTCACGAGCCAACTTATAATTAGCTAACTAAGATGGTAAGGGTACCTGAGGGTCAGATGGAGCCCCAAACATATTCAAAATAGCTTCAATCTTGAAGGAATCAAAATTTTGTCGTGTTATTGCGATGTCGTGTGACTCTTCCTCGAGATGAGACTTTTGTTCATCACGTTATTGCAACGTTAGACATTTTCTCGACGGGAATCACCCCCTATTTTGGCTTTTAACTCCACCTTGCTCGAGACACTCTGATTTGTTGTGTCTTTAAAAGTAGAAGTCCCATTTTTTGATCGAAACAATGTAGATTCATCAAACATAACATCTCTACTAATAATTATTTTGTCAAATTCTGTACACCACAACTTAAAATCTTTTATACCTGTAGAGTATCTCTAAAAGATGCATTTAACAACCCTTGGTTCTAGATTTCCCTGGCTAACTTTAGCATAAGTACAACAACTGAAAATTCTAAAATTAGAATAATTGGGAGGATTACCTGACCATATCTCCTTTGAAACTTTACCATTCATTACTCAATGAGGAGATCAATTTACCAAATAACTTGTCAGGTTTATGGCTTTAGCCCAAAATTCCTTACCTAAGCATGCATTAGAAAGCATGCATCGAGACTTTTCCAGCAAGGTTTTGTTCATTCTTTCTACAGCTCCATTCTACTGCGGAGTTCTCACAATGGTTCGATGTCTTTCAATTCCTTTTTGTTTATAGAAATCATTAAACTCTAACGAACAAAACTCAAGACCATTATCCATTCTCAGTCGCTTCATAGATTTTCCAATTTGTTTTTCTAATAGTGTCTTCCACTGCTTTAAGATTCTGAAGAATTTGCTTTCCTATTTCAAGAAATAAATCAAAACTTTCTTGGAGTGATCATCAATAAAAGTTAGGAAATATTTATTACCTTCTTTTGATATGTCAAAAGATAGACACTATAAATTAGAATGAATATAATCTAGAGTCCCTTTTGTTCTGTGTACTGCTAAATCGAAACTGACTCGGATTTGTTTCCTGAAAATGCAATGCTTGTAGAAACCTAACTTACCAACTATAGTGTCTTTGAGAAGACCTATATTGCATAAGATTGTCATACCTTTCTCACTCATATGACCCAACCGAATGTACCAAAGTTTGGTTGAAACAGAATCGATGGAGAGAGAGTCACGTTGTGTCATCACGACGTCAAGTTGATTCTTGTCCTGACATGGTGATGATTTTAACTTTTCTTTGGTGATAGTAGCCACACCAATAACTGTTGACCCTTGCAGAATGTATAGGATACCTTTTTTATCCTCTCATCACAACAAGAGCCCCATAAGAAACTTTTGAACCATTTGACTCAATGACTATCTTACAACTGTTAGAATCCAAAATTTTAATGCGATAAGATTTTTCTTTAAATTGGGAACATACCTGACATCTGAAAGTGTCTAAATAATTTCATCGTGCATCCTAATTTGTACTATTCCAATTCTGGATATTTCACATGGAAAGTTAGTTCCCATCAGAAAAACTTTGCCTTCAACTAAACTGTACGTGGAAAACTAGTCCTTGTTAGGACACATATGATAGGAGCACCCTGAATCTAAGGTCCATTCAAAAGTAAGATGAGGGTTTTTACTCATTGACACCAGCAAGAAATCATCACATCTGTCCTTGGCTACACTAGCATCAGCAACTCCGCCTTTTTGTTTATCTCTCTCGTCGTTTTTCGCATCCTTTTTTTATTTTGTTTTGAAGTTTCCAACATTCTGCCTTAACGTGACCCACCTTTTTACAATAGCCATAAAATTTGTCATGATTTTTGGATTTGGACATTGCTTTAGACCTGTTTCGATCTGTCTTTCTAGTTTGTTGTTTGCCTCTTGCAGCTAGAACTAAGGTTTGCCCGTCTTTTTTTTAGGCCTAACTCATTGTCAAGTTTATCCTTGCTCAGAAGATTCCCTTTCACATCCTCAAACGAGAGATGATCTCTCCCATAAATTAGATTTTCCCTGAAAGTTTTATAAGAAGAGGACAAAGAGCATAACAACAACATAGTTTGATCCTCATCACTAATCTTTGCTTCGAGATTCTTTAAGTCATTAAGAAAGGTAACAAACTCGCTAATATGAGTTCTAATAGACTTACCTTTATCCATTCTGAACGTGTAGAGATGTTATTTTAATACTAACCTGTTGGTCAAAGATCTTGCCATATATAAGGCTTCTAGTTTCCTCCATAACGCAAACACTGTTTTCTCCATCAGAACCTCCTGTAACATATTATTCATGAGGCATAATTGAATTACAGATAGAGCCTTTTCATCGAGCTCTTCTCATTTTGATTGATCCATATATGCAGGCTTTTTTATTATAACAACATTTTTCAAACCGTTCTGAACCAGTTTGGTCATCATCCAAACTTGCCACAAACTGAAATTTGTAATTCTGTCAAACTTCTCAATATCAAACAGTGACGATGCCATCTTTGAATGGGTTGATTGTGGAAATCAAACTAGCTCTAATACTAGTTTGTAGGAGATCAACTCGATTAAACAATGAACAAAGTGAATAAAATAAGAATCGAAAAGATCAAACGCATAAATTTTACATGGAAAAACTCCTTAAGAGAGGATAAAAAATCACAGATAAAATGAGATTTCCTTATAACAAATGAGAGTACAAAAGATGGAGAGAATTTATTAAAAAAAAACTCAAAGCCCCGCAAAAAAACCCTTCAAAACAAAGAACAAAATTCTCTTAATCTAAATATTTTTTGTTGTGTAAAACCTAAAGTAACTAAGGCCTATTTATAGCCTGAAATTCGTAGCATATATAACTACAACAACTCTAAGTTAATCAGAGTTTAAGTGGAAAACTAAAAACAAAATTTAACTATAAGAAGAAAAGCCAAAATAATTAAACATCGATAAAAATAAGAGACATTCTCCCACTATGGGAATAACTACAAAATTTCTCCAAAATTTATATTTATATACATAATAAGTATACACGATATAAAACTTTATTTCTAATGACTATTAGAATCTTAAAATATATCAAACTTATCTTGATTTTGATAAAAATTAACGTAATAGTAAAATATTCATAACAATAAATAAATAATTTTTAATTTTTTATAAAATAAAAATTATAAAATAATAAAAAACCCATAAAACATAAAAAATATAAAATATTAAAGAAAAAAAAGTTAAGGTACGACACATTCACAGATGCTGACAGGTGAAGAAATGTAATCCGGAAACATGTGGAGCATTTCAGGCAAAAATGTATCGTTATTTCATTTTCTTTAATAAAAATAAAAACCTGCAAAAATCGTGTGAGGTTTAACGTTTTCAACTTCCTCAGTTAAAGTTCCCTTCTTTTGGATCATTGTACTTTATGATTTATCCGCAATTAATTGATTAAAGGAATATTTTTGTCTGTACACGCTGCTAACCGATTTGTCTTTTGTCTTCAATTAAATGGTGAGTGGTAGAGGTTTCCATGGGTTGGACGGATCTTATTGAGGTTAGGTTTAATAAAATTTAAGTTCAGTTTTGTTTTTGAATTGGTTTAGTTGATTTAAAAAACTCATTTCACCATTCAAAAAATATTAAAAAAAATAAAATTATATTTTTATATATATTTTATTATTTTTATAATTAAATTTAAAATTTTAAAATTATCTTTTATTATTTAAATTAAATTTGGATTAGGTCGTATCGATCTAAAATGAAATTTTTTTTGTCTAAACCCGACCCTAGTCAGATCCAAACTATTCAACCATTGGATAGGTCTAGTGAGTGGTGACAGACTAATAATACTTTTTAAAATTTTAAAATTTTATTTATATATTTGGAATATTTTATAATTTTTATTTATTTTTGAATTTTTATAAAATTTTAAAAAATTCTTGAATTATTATTTTTTTAAAATTTTTAATAACTTTTTACAATGAACACCAAATTAATAAAATGTGTAAAAATTTATGATTAAATTTATTATTTTATTAATAAAAAAGTCAAGTCAACATTCTGTTAATTATTTAACAGACGAGTAATAAAAATTTTAATGTAAATAATATTAATAATGAAATTGAAAATTTTCATTCCTTAATACAATAACCACTATATTTTATCTATACTTTTGAAATTTAAGTGTTATTCAACACAACACTCCTCTTCCACATCAAGGATATCAAACATGGGCACATGTTTAAAATTCGTAATAGAATTATCAATGAATAGCTGGGGTTTTAAAAAGTATATAATTAAATGATTATTTAATTTTTTTAGATTGTGATAATAATGTTAATATTGTAAACTTATTTTTCTTTTAGCATAAAAATTAGATTTAAGGTTAAAGTGTCTTTAAAGTCTTTACATTTTTTCAAAAAAATCAATTAAACTCATATATTACATTCAATAAAGACTTTCAACATCAAATTTTCAATCAATTAAGCCCTTTAACTGTTAAAATTAACAATCAACCGTTGAAAAGCAACGACAACCTTATGGGGGTTGTTTTCACCACATGGCACGCTAAGATGTGCCATGTTAGGAAATTTGGTGTTTATAATAAAAATCATTCAAATAGTATAAAGAATCATAATATATATAAATCATAAAAAAATATGTAAAACTTATGAAAGTGAAAAAAGAATTATTACAATTATTACAAAATGAGAAGAATATAAATTATAAAAATTAAAAAAAATTAAAAATTAAAAATTATGAATTATGAATTTAAAAAAAATATGAAAATTTAAGCTAGAAATGATGGCCAAACATTAAAACGGTTGTTGGTTCATGTGGAGTCATGAGAACTAAAATTCATGAACTGATTGGATGTAATCCATGTTTTTACTAGTTAATCATGGGACTGCAAGGTGACATCATTGATGGGTGTAAGAATGATCGTAACAATGAAAAAAATATTTTTTTAAAGTTTTAATACAAGACATATGCATCATACTGCATTCTTGATATGTTGCTAAAATGAAAATATTTGTTTAATACAAATGTAGTAATTAGTGAAATCTTTATTTTTTTCAAGTTTAAATATGTCTTTTGCTCCTCTTATTAGCATTCTTACTGAGAATAAATTGAATAGGGATAACTTTTGGGAATGGAAATGGAACTTGCTGATAGTTCTCAGTTGTAAAAAACACAAATTTGTTCTTGACGAAACGTGCCCTCCTGAACCTTAGCATAAAGCGAGAAACTGCTGGAGAGATTCTGACTTGATTGCTCGGTGTTATATGTTAGCCAGTATGATTAGTGTTTTTGCAACACGAGAATTTCTATATTATCAAAGAGATCATGACAAATTTAGAGGATCTGCCTAGAGGACAAGTCGCATTGGCCCGAAAATCCGCTATTACAAATTTGATGAACTCTCAACAGAAACCCAGCACTCCGGTCAAAGAACATATGCTTAAGCTTATGGGATTCTTTGCAGAAGCGAAAGACAAAGGGGCTAAACTAGATATGAACATTCAAATTGAAATAGTGTTTCAATCCTTAACCAAGGAGTTTGCTGGTTTTAGGACCACTTACAACTTTGGGAACAATGTGCTTACATTAACTCAGCTCATGAAGAAATTACAATCCTATGAGTTGATACTGAATGGTGGTAAGCTGATTCAAGATAAACTCGAGGCAAACTTAGTTGTGGGCACCTGTCCTCTAAGAGGAAGTAGAAAGCTAAGGGGAAGAAAAAACTGACTAAGTCTTTGATTCCACCTCATGTAGATAGGAAAAAGTTTAAGAAGTCAAAATATCCTAAAAAGATCAAATGTTCATTTTGCAACAGGAAAGGGAATTTCAGATCAAACAGTAAGAAATATTTAGATTACCTAGTTGAAAAGGAAAAATGTATGGAACTCTTTGTAGTTGAAGCTTGCTTAGTGGAATAATCAATTAACAACTGGGTTATTGATTTTGGAGCCACTAACCATGTGTGTGTTTCTTTATAGAGGTTCAACGAAACAAGAAGTTTGCCTGACAGGAGCCTCTCACTGCAGACCAAAGATGGGAGCTATGTTTCAACCGAAGTAGTGGAAGAAGTTATTTTACATTTTGATAATTTTAGAAAGATTGTTTTAAAAAATGTTTTTATATACCTCATTTTAAGAGGAATTTAATTTCTATATGTAACACCCCAACCCTAAACCGTCGCCGGAACAGGGTTACGAGTTATTACCAGACTTATACACTAACATACGAAATAAAAACGAGACATAAATTTGAGTTTGAACCTAAAACCATCTAATTTCTATCAAATAGTCCTTAATATAGGTCTACGGGACCCAAATAAGTTTAGAAATTGATTTGGGATTAAACCGGGAACTTTAAAAATTTTTCTTGAAAAACAGGGGCACATGGCCGTGTGGTTTGGGACATGGCCGTGTGGTTTGGGACATGGCCGTGTGGATCTCCATGGCCGTGGGGCCAGGCCATGGGCAGTTTTGACTTGCTACACACGGCTGTGTGACTAGCCCGTGTGTGAGTCTATTTTTCCCACACGGCCTGGGCACACGCCCATGTGTCTTGGCCGTGTGAAAACCATATTTTTCATCATTTTTAAGCTACTTTTACCTACAAAACATACCCAATACATGCCCAAATCATTGACTTATAAACCTTAATCAAATACCATTCATTTCATTTCTAAACTTAGCAAAAACTCATTCATTCATTCTAAAAACTTCTTAAAGTTTATAAACCACTTTTACATACTAACATAAACATTTACAAGTAACACATATTAAACCTAGTACATGCCACATTACCAAAAGATAGATACATCACCACAAATTGGAGCTGAAGTCGGGATTGACTTGGATGCTTGACTGAACCACAACTTTACCTAACCTGCGCACGGAAAATAACCGTACGCTGAGTATTGGAAATACTCAGTGGTATTATCATAATTCAAACTATAGCAACAAAACAGTTTCATAACATGTATGAATAACTAATAAATCTTACATATAAATTCATACTAAGTCAGCACAATTCAAATAAAGGGTTCAATATAAAACCATCAAGATTTCTAACAATTCAAGAATCTTTGGTTCCTTCCATAACCACATATAATTATCCACATTCACATTTCAAGTATTACACTTCATGAACCTTTGGTTCATGTCTCAATCTCATTGCACAATCTCATTTCACATTTCATATCACATTTCATATCACAACATCTCTTTCACTTTTCCTTCACTGATTCAAATAATCAAATTCATATAACTTACTTATTTCATTTATTTACCCTTATTAACATGACTCGGACCTTGGCGGATACACGGATCCACTTAACATATCAGAATGGCGACCAACGCCTCATCGGCTTAGTCGAAGTAAGTGGCTACCAAAGCCTCATCGGATAGTTTGAAGTAAATCTATGACACACCACGTGTCTCATCGGCTGAGCCAAAGCAAAGTGGCTACCAAAGCCTCATCGAAACTATCCGAAGCAAATCTATGGCACACCAAGTGCCTCATCGACTCGAGGTCGAAGAATTTCTGAACTGTTCCGATCTTATGGCATGCCAACTATATCCACTAAGCCCAACTAGTTAATAGGGTATCAAAAAAAAATATCAATTTCAATCACTTTCTCGTATTTTCAATCAAATTCACTTCCTTTGCTCTTTGGCCACATTTTCTCACATATTTTTCATTTCAAGCATAACTTGCTTCAATTTCATATTTTCACATATTTTCACTTCATTCCATTTCTAATTGTACAAAATCATTCAAATTCAATGCAATCACAGTAATAGCATTTCAATCTCAATTTGCTTCAAAATCACATAATCACATATTCACCAATCAATTCACATTTCAGCCATTTCAACACTTCCTCATACTTTCAACCCATATACATTTCAATAATCACATCCAATCACATTAAATTCAAATAGTACTACTTACCTAAATTTCATTTTCATGCATTTATTCATAATGAAATTGAACATATAATAATAAATGAGTTGAATTATGATAATACAAACCCAAATTTGTTGTATCTACTTCTCGATTACTTTTTCTTTTCCTTTTGTATTTTTCGTGTCAGTTTCCTTGCTTGCTAGAAAATTAGCATAATTACAATTAATTAATAACACACATATTTTATATAAATTTCTAACTTTCTATACAACTTTGTCCTTAATACCAACTTTGTCCTAAACACATTCATCTTCTTCCTTTTCGCAATTCACATTATTTTCTTATTCAATTTCCATCAAAACTTCAATATAACTATCAAATTTTCATCAATTTCCCATAATTTCGAATTTCTTTAAAATTAGTCCTTAAAACTCAAAACTTATAGCCTAGTTTATAATTAAGTCCTTTAACCAATTCAAATAAATAATTTTATCAAATTAATCCCTAATTTCATCATTTGTTCAACATGAACCCACTCAAATATCTATCAACTTTCATTATTTCCTCACAAATTCAAGAGTACCTTTCTCTAGGACTCCAAAAACATCAAAATTACAAAGAAAAGGACTTGATTGACTTACCAATTTAACTTTCAAGCTTTCAAACCCTAATTCTCCCTTTTTCTTTTCTTTTCTTCTTTCTTTCTTCTCAATTTCGTAACTTCTTACTCCCTTTTTCTTTTGTTTTCTTTATTTTATTTACTTCTTTCTTTTATTTACTACTTTAATAATTAATAATAAAATATCTATTTAATTCAAATAAAAATGCTACATGTGTATTCATACACTCATGTACACATGTATTAATTCACACCATACAAGTTTCATCATTTATTTATTAAATAAATAAAATAATATTTACATAATTATTAATAATAATTATAATAAACAATTAAATATCTTTTACTTAATTAATAAGTAAATACACATATAATACACTTGTACCAATAATATAAATACATATGTATTTATTCTATATCTTACACATGTCATTAATTTGGTTTAATTACTAATCTAATCCTTCAATATTTTTATATTCCATAATTAAACTTTTATACTCTATTCAATTTAGTCCTTTCTACTAACTATTTCTAATTAAACTAAATTCACTTAATCAAAATCTAATTCAATTCATAACTAACTTCATAAATATTTTTAATAAATATTTACAAACTCATTTTTCCTAAGACAGAGGCCCTAAGACTCATCTTTCCGGTACCCATGGAATTTGGGTCGTTACATTATAGCATGTTTATTTTATGACGATTATACCGTGACATTTAATAAAAGGATTGTTATTCATATAAATTGTTCTTTAATCTACAATGGATGGATGGAAAACAATCTCTACTTTATCAAACCAAATAACTACTCGATGCTTCAAACTAAAATAGTGAATAAAAAGCTTAAAACTTACTCTACTGAGGAGTACCTATGACACTTAAGACTTGATCATATTAACTAAGAAAGAATAACTAGACTTACGAAAGATGGTCCCTTAAGCATGTTTAAGTTCAACAATATGAATCTTACTTGAAAGGTAAAATGACTAAGAGGTCTTTTAATGCGAAAGGTACAAGGGCCAACCAACCTTTAGAACTTGTGCACACTAACGTATGTGGTCTCATGAGTGTCAGTGCCTAAGGAGATTATGATTATTACGTGACTTTTATCGATGACTATTCTTGATATAAATATGTTTATCTAATGCATCGCAAAGGTAAAACCTTTGATAAATTTTTAGATTCGTGTAGAAGTGGAAAAACAATTAGATTTATCCATAAAGAATCTTCTGTCTGAACGAGGTGGGGAATACTTATCCAACGAGTTCTTAAGATACCTCATAGAGAATGATATTTTATCCCAGTTGACTGCACCCTGCACTCCACAACAGAATGACGTAGCTAATTGAAGGAATAGAACTTTACTTGACATGGTTCGTTCAATGTTAAGCTATTCACAACTTCCTACTTCCTTTTAGGGATATGTGATACAAACGACTTGCTATATTCTGATCATATGACAACCAAGTATGTTTGTAAGACACCTTAGGAACTATGGCATGGAAAGAAACTCACTTTAAATCATTTTGGATATGGGGTTATCCAACACACGTTCCAGATAAAGATGTAAGAAGTTGGATGCACAAACAGAATTATGCATGTTTGTAGGATATCTTAAAGGAACAAATAGTGGATTATTCTATAATTTGAAAGATAATACGATTAAAGTTTCTACTCATGCCCCTTAAAGAAAGCTACATGGTGAACTTTAAGCCTCAAAGTAAAGTGGTGCTCGAGGAACTTTAAGGAGTTGTAAAACAACCACCAAGTTTAATTCTGAAGAAAGTTATAGAAAGACCTGCAAACAATCAACAACATAGGGGAATCCTTTGCAGTGAGAGAGCTTCTAAGAAACCAAACTTCTTTGTTTATGATGGTAGTATTTATAATACGGAAGTCAATCATAAGGATGATGATCCACTCACTTACAATAAGGCTATGTAGGATGTTGATTATAAACTCTGGAAACAAGTTATAGATGCTGAGATGGATTCTATAAAATCTAATATAGTGTGAGAACTTGTAGACTTATCGGTTAGGATTAAACTCATAAAGCTAAACTTGTAGGTGGATCTACAAGAAGAAGAGAAATGCAGAAGGGAAAGTGGAAACACATAAAGCTAAACTTGTAGGGAAAGACTACACAGAGAAAAAAGACATCAATTACGATGAGACCTTCTCTCCGGTAACCATGCTGAAGTCTATTAGCATACTTTTATCCATTGCCGCTGCCCTCGATTACAAGATTTGACAAATAGATGACAAGATAGAATTTTTCAATGGCTATATTAATGGGACCATTTACATGGTTCAACCCACTAGCTATGTTGTTATAATAAATGAGCAGAAAGTTTGCAAGCTGCTAAGATCTATTTATAGACTTTAACAGACATCTCACTCATGAAATAAAAGATTTGCTCAAATAGTCAAGACTTTTGGGTTTGAGCAAAACGTTGATAAACCTTAGGTTTATAAGTGTATAAAGGATAAAAAGGTGATCTTCCTCATTTTGTATGTCGATGATATTCTACTTATCAGAAATTATGTAGGAGAATTGTTGTCGGTTAAATTATGGTTAGCTAAATAGTTTAGCATAAAGAACTTGGGTGAAACTAGTTATATTCTTAGAATTCAAATCCTTAGAAATAGAAAAAATAAATTGATAGTTCTATCACAAGCTTCATACATCACTAAGGTACTATAATGTTTTGTAATGACAGATGCAAAGTCAGGCGCTCAGCTGATTGTGTTAGGTTTTCATATGTCTTTAGATGGCTGCCCCAAGACAATGGAAGAAAGAGCGCATATAAGTAATGTTCCATATACTTCGGCAGTTGGAAGCCTTATGTATGCGATGTTTTGCACGTCTAGATATTTTTTTCGTAGTAGGAATGGTTAGTCAATATCAAGCAAATCCTGATCTCAGGCATTGACAAGCTGTAAAGCATATATTAAGGTATCTTAAAAGAACTGGAGATTATATGCTTGTGTATTCTGGGAAGAACCTTACTTCTATTGAATACTCAAACTTCCAAACTAGTAAACATTTGAGGAAATTAACATCAAAAAATGTATTCGTCCTAAGCAGTGTAGCCATAGTATGGAGAAGTGTAAAAAAAACTTGCACTACTGACTCTACTATGGAGGCTAAATATGTGGCTGCTTCTAAGGCAACAAACAAAAAAATATGGATTCGAAAGTTCTTAACTGATCTTGAAGTCATTCCTGGTATGGAAAAAGACATAACACTGCATTGTGATAATAGTGCTGCAATAGCTAATACCAAAGAAATGAGAAATTACGAGAGGTTGAAACACATTGATAGGAAGTATCACTTAATATGAGAGGCAGTAGTTGAAAGAATTCTAGATGTGGTGAAAGTAACTTCTGAAGATAACCTTGCGGATCTGTTTACAAAGACTCTTGTAACTAGGACTTTTAATAACTTCTGAAGATAACCTTGCGGATATGTTTACAAAGAATCTTGTAACTAGGAGTTTTAACAAACACGTTGAGCATATGAGAATGCGAAACATATTACACTTACTTCATTAGGGCAAGCGGGAGATTGTTAGGAAGTGAGCTCATATTGTAGTAAACATGTAACGCCTCAAATTTTATATTTCTGCTTCTGTTAAAATGTGACATAAATATCTGTCCACTTTAGTGGTTAAGTGCTTTGGGTGTGTGTGTGAGGCCACAAGTTCAAGCCTTACCTTGGGGAAATTTTGGTATTTTTCTGATTGGAGCCTTACTCTTGTTCAATGGGCTTAAGTTTAATTACTTCTAAGTTTACATCATAATGGGCCTACTGGTCTAGTTGTTAAGTTGAGTGTTGTTGTGTTGGAGGTCCTGTGTTTGATTCCCTACATTGGCAATATTTTTGGTTGATTCTGAGGGAGAGATTTCCAATTCAGTTAGACATCTGAGTAGTGGGGAGTTTGGTGGAGAGAGTTAAAGGGAGTTGGGATAGGGGTTATCAGAATTTGATCACTTTAATTTTCTCTTTGCAAAATTCGGAACCCTTCCTTTCGTCTTCTCAAAAATTCTGACATTTGACTTTCCATTCTTCTTACTGAATCTCTGCTTTATTCTCACCTTTTCCTTCTCAATTTCTTTTTTGTCTCCTTTCTATACCACTTTTGACTGCAATCGTACGATAAGTTTTGGTTTGGCTTCAACCTTAACGTTTTTTACTAAGTTTTGATAAAGGGATTGTTTTATTATTCCCATTAGGCGTAGATCAAGAACCAGTTAGTGCTCCATAGCAATTAGAGCGTTAGGAATTTCGATTTGTTGTCGATAAGTGATCGAGTTCACTGTTTAATGTTTTAAAGTTTCAAGTGTAAGATATTCCCGGTTTAGTTTTTCATTCGTTTTACTAAATTTAGACTTTGGTAATGTTAATTATAGGTACCAGTGATCTTGGAATTGCGTTTGCTGCAAAAATCGTAATGTGTGTGTTCCTGAATACACAAAAAATGAGGTTTCGGCAAAATTCAAAAACCATTCTTTTGACGCAACACGAGCGTGTGGTCACACGTGTGGTAGGTCGTGTGCGATGACACAACTGTATGTTTGACAAAGGCCAGTCTGTATGCTAGACACGGCCGTCTAGTGGCCGGGTGTAACTGTGTGCGACACACGGGCTAGACCAAATTGGGCCGTGTGGGCCACACGAGCGTGTGAGTCCACAAGGGTAGTCTACACGGGCGTATGGGTTTTTGGGACGGGCCGTGTGATCCATACGGGCCAAGGCCAAATTTGGTCATGTGGGCCACACGGGTATGTGGGCCCAAAATTTTCAATTTTTCTCTAAGGTTGCACGGGTCGTCCAGATCGATTGTGAGCTCACTGTAAGGTCGGTAAGGGTTAACTAGACCCTAATCTATTTAATATGAATGACTGATACTGTGATTTGAGCATGATAGCTATACGCATGTCTGAATTCTATTCTGTATGTATGCCTGTAACTGATTAATAGCATGTAAGCATGTTATATTCTGTATGTTGGCAATGGAGTACGTTTATCTACATCAGCATTTGGGGTAGGATGATTGATTATTGGAGGAAGTGTACTGAAAGGCTTTTATGCCTATTATCTGGTAGCTCAGTTGCAATATATATGATATGTGCCGCATTTCGGTACAGCATGGTGTTTAAGGATGGGTGGGTGTTTTAAACCCCATATAGTGTGTAGGGATAGACGAAGATAGTGTGTAGAGGCTGGGGGTAGGATTCTGATTCTATTTGACTATGTTCCTGTATCTAATTCTGGTATGGACTAAGGCCCAAATATGCAACTGTAACTAAAACTGTAATGGGCTCAGGCCTAAGACTGTATCTAAATGATATCTGTTAATTTGATTTGTGTGCATGTTTTCTATGGGGGATTACACATTGAGTTTCCATAAACTCGCCCCTTTTCTGTTTAATCTATATAGGTAATCCCCAGACTTAGATGGTTCGATGCAGCAGAGGACTCGATGGTGACCACATGTATATATTAATTCGATACCTTTTTTATTTTTGGTTAGTTTTTGTAGGGTTGTTTTTTTTGTAATTTGGACTTATGGGCTATTTTTTCTTTTATTTTGGATTTTAACTGTTTTTATGGTTTTACAACGGTTAAACCGAGCAAAGCGTAAATTTTTACTAGAAGCCAAAGTTTTCCTAAATATAAACGGTTTTTCCTAAATGAAATGGATTCTAAAGCTTCCGTGAAAAAGACACATTTTGAGGTAAATCAAATAACATGCGTTTTCCTGAGATAAGTAAAAACTAATAAACTAAAATGGTTTTAACGTGATAACTTCATTTTCAAATCTCATTCCATATGACATCGCCAGATTCGACCATAACGTCTAGGCTGAGTTTAGGGTGTTACATTTAGTAGTATCAGAGTCAGGTTGCAAAACTCGGTTGTGAATTTTGGGTTCTAAAATTTAGATTTTAAGAGAAATAGTTTCCAAACGATTTGAAAATTTTTAGATTTAGAATGTGGTACACTGAGTCTCCGGTGCCGATCCTGTAAGTACTTTGTATTCTGATAAACTGTTATGACACTATATATAGTGATATTTGAAAACACTTTAGTTAGTGTACACTAAAATTGTAGTGAAACTGATAGAAACTGGAATTTACGAAAACAACTCTAAACTTCTAAAACTGTTTGCATAAAACATCTATTAATAAATATTAAAACTGTAACTGATGCATAAAATTCTTAATGTAGACAAAATTTTAGATTACGATGAGCATATGAGGTATCTACAGACGTAGTGCTCAAGGCTGCGGAAGAGGCCGTAGAGGGGTTTGAGCTGAGTCCTCATCTTTGGTAGTATGCCGAATCTAGACACTAGTGAGACTCCAGTGTCACCTGCTACTGAGACTGGGTTTAAAGATCACATGACTAGGGACGACACATTGTCCCAGGCTATGCTAAGGATATTGGAGAGGGTCGTTGGGTCCAACACCGAATCTGGGGGCCGAGGGTTAGTTACGGAACGACTCCGTTCCAATAGAGCTAAATTATTTAGGGGTGTCACTAGAGTCGCCCTTAATGTGGCTGAGTATTGGATGGAGGCACCGAGCAGATTATGGATGATCTGGATTGCACCCTTAAGCATAAATTGAAGGGTGCAGTCTCGTTGCTTCATGATAAGGCCTACTAGTGGTGGTTCATTGTTAAGGAGGACACCCAGCCTGAACGTTTGACGTGGGAATTTTTTATGTGTGCCTACCAAGGGAAATATGTAAGGGCGATCTACATTAATGCTCGTAGGCATAAGTTTCTAAATCTCACACAGGGAGACCGATCTGTGGCCTAATATGAGGCTGAATTTCTGATACTGAGCCGCTATGCGCGAGGTATGATGGCGTCTGAATATGAGAGGTGTGTTCGATTCGAGGATGGGTTGAGGGATAATCTAAAGGTATTGATAGCTCAACAGAGGGAGTGAGAGTTCTCTGTCTTGGTAGAAAAGGCGAAGATCGCCGAAGAGGTCAAACGTGCTGAGCACCAAAATAGAGACCGTGAGAGGGGTCAGAACAAGAGGGATTCGGAGCCCTCGAGTTTAATACAGAGGCCTAAAAAAATAGCCAAACCTGATGGGCAGGTTAGAGCTGTGCCCCATGTTACTTCTTCTGGATTACAGCCTTATGGAGATTGTAGTTGACGCCATCCAGACGAATGTTGGAGGAGGATTAGAGCGTGTTTGAGATGTGGGTCTTCTGAGCATCGCATTCGAAAGTGTCCGTTGAGGGCTGATCAGATGCAAGCTTCAGGTTCTAGTATTGTACAGCCATAGAGGGTAGTTCAGCAGCCACCTAGGGGTCGTGGTCAGGCTAGGGGTGGAAATGGTTTGGGTCGAGGCCAAAGAGCATCGGGTAGAGGTGTTGGACAGACCGAGACAAGATAGCCTGCATTGGTTTATGCTACACGTCATCGTGAGGATAGAGATGCTCCTAACGTCATCACAGGTATGTTTATTTTTTACGATGTACCTTACCTTACTTTGATAGACATAGGGTCTACTCACTCATACGTAGCTAGCAGTGTATTTGAAAACTTGGAGATTTTAGTTTATAGTACTACGAGTGAGGTTATTGTACTGAGTCCGTTGTGGCAATCTGTTCGGGTTAGCAAACTGTATATAGACGTACCGTTAGAGGTGTAAAGAACGGTCTTTCTGATAGATCTAATAGAGCTTCCATTTGTGGAGTTCGATCTGATATTGGGTATGGACTGGTTGGTCAAGCATCGAGTAAGTCTTGTCCAAATAAGAGGGTCGTCTTGAGAACTGAGGAGGATAACGAGGTGGTTATAATTGGAGAACGTCGGTATTATCTGACAAATGTGATTTCTGCGATGGTGGTGAAAAAATTAGTTCGTAAAGGATGTGAGGCGTACTTAGCCCATGTTAGTGTTTCCACTTTTGGGAAATCTACTGTAAAAGACATCAAAACTATGGGAGATTTCCCTGACGTTTTTCCTGAGGAACTACCGGGTTTACCTCTAAATTGAAAAGTGGAATTTAGGATTGAGCTTCTTCTGAGTATAGCTTTGGTGTTTATCACTCCCTATCAAATGGCATCGAAGGAGCTTACGGAGCTTAAGGCTCAAATTCAAGAGTTGTTGGATCGTCGGTTCATTTGTCCCAATGTGTCTCCGTGGGGAGCACCTGTACTATTTGTTAAGAAGAATGATGGGTCCATGAAGATATGTATCGACTACCGGTAATTGAATAAGCTAACAGTGAAGAATAAGTATCTACTTCTGAGGATTGATGACTTGTTTGATCTGTTGCGAGGAGCTTCAGTATTCTTTAAGATTGACCTTTGATTTGGGTATCATCAGTGAGGGTTAAGGAAGCTGATGTACATAAGACGGCATTTAAGACTCGATATGGACATTACGTGTTCCTAGTTATACCTTTTGGACTGACAAATGCTTTGGCAGTGTTTATGGATTTGATGAATCGTGTGTTCCAACTGTATCTGGATCAATTTATCATGGTCTTTATCGACGACATACTGGTTTATTCTAATATGGAGGATGATCATGACGAGCATCTTAGAGTGGTTCTTCAGACTTTGAAAGAAAAGCAGCTCTATGCTAAATTCAGTAAATATGAATTCTGGCTACGTGATGTAACTTTTCTAGGACACGTAGTTTCTACTGAGGGGATTTGAGTTGATTCTCAAAAGATTAAGGATGTACTGGATTGGAAACAGCCAAAGAATGTGTCTGAAATCCACAGTTTTTTAGGTTAGACAGGATATTATCGGTGGTTTGTGGAAGGTTTGTCATTGATTGCAGTGCCCTTAACTAAGCTGCTATTTAAGGGTGTTCCATTTATCTGGACTGATGCGCAGTAAACGAGCTTTAAGAAGCTTAAGACTGTTCTAACTCAAGCTCCTGTTCTGATACAGCCTAAACTTAGAAAGGAGTTTGTGGTTTATAATGACGGGTCGTATGTGGGATTAGGTCGCGTTCTGATGCAAGATGATAAGGTTGTAGCATATGCGTCTCATTAGCATAAGACATACGAGGTAAACTATCCGACGCATTATTTGGAATTTGTCGCCGTAGTCTTTACTTTGAAAATCTGGAGGCACTATTTGTACAGTGAGAAGTGCATTATCTATACTGATCACAAGAGCCTCAAGTACCTCATTCCTTAGAAGGAGTTGAATCTTAGGCAGTGTAGATGGATTGAGCTGCTAAAGGACTATGACTGTACCATTGAGTACTATCCTAGCAAGGCCAATGTAGTGGCTGATGCATTGAGTCGTAGGGCAATAACCGATTTTAGGGGAATGTTTGCTCGCTTTAGCCTATTTGATGATGGGAGTTTGTTGGCTAAGTTACAAGTTAAGCCAACTTGGATTGAACAAATTCGGGATAAGTAGTTAGCGGATGAATATTTGGGTCTTTGGTTTCGTCAGGTAGAAAGTGGCAGCACTACGGATTTTGGGCTGAATAATGATGGAGTATTCTGTTTCTGTGGTCAGATTTGTGTACCGAATGATGTGGATTTGAGACAGTCTATTCTAAAGAAGGCGCATAGTAGTCCTTATGATATGCATCCCGGTGGGAATAAAATGTATCGAGATCTTCGAGAGTTATACTAGTGGTCACGGTTGAAACATGAAGTTACTGATTTTGTTGCTTGTTGTCTAACATGTCAGCAGGTTAAGGCTGAGCATCAGTTACCTTTGAGTTTGCTACAGCCGGTTAAGATTTCTCTATGGAAATGGAAGCAAGTAACGATGGACTTCATTAGTGGGTTGCCTCTAGCACCCACTAAGAAGGATTCTGTTTGGGTTATCATGGATCGATTGACCAAATCTGCACACTTCATACCGGTTCGGACGGGCTATTCTCTTTAAAAGTTGGCAAAGCTTTACATATCTGAGACAATAAGATTGTATGGGGTACCTGTCTCAATCATTTCTAGTAGGGGTTCTTGTTTCACGTCTCAGTTCTGGTAGAAGTCACACGAGGCTCTAGGTTCAAGATTGGACTTCAGTACTACGTTCCATTCTCAGACCGAGGGTCAATCTGGAAAGGTGATTCAGATACTAGAGGATATGTTACGGAGTTGTATGATAGATTTTCAAGATAGTTGGAAGGATTATCTGCCGCCAGTGGAGTTTACCTATAATAACAGTTTCTAGTCTAGCATTCAGATGACACCTTATGAAGCTCTGTATGGACATAATTGTCGCACTCCCCTATGCTAGACTGAGTTGGGTGAACATCAGATTTTGGGTCCTGAGTTGGGTGAACATCGGATTTTGGGTCCTGAGTTGGTTTCTGAGATCGAGGATAAGGTCAAATTGATTCAGGATCGTTTGAAAGCGGCATCTGATAAACATAATTCCTATGTAGATTTGAAGAGACGAGAGATTAAGTATTTTGTGGGGGACTTCGTATTTCTGAAGGTCTCTCCGTGGAAGAAGGTTCTGAGGTTCAGTCGCAAGGGCAAGCTGAGCCCTAGGTTTATTAGGCTGTATCGGATTCTGAAATAATTGAGACCGGTTGCTTACCAGTTAGAGCTACCTCTAGAGTTAGATCGTATTCATGATGTGTTTCGTGTCTCGATGTTGAGGTGCTACCTCTCTGATCCTTCTCACATTGTCCCTATCGAGGAGATTGAGGTTAGGCCTTACTTGACCTTTGAGGAGGAGCTGGTTTAGATTCTGGATCGTGATGTTAAGATTTTGAGGAAGAAGTATATTCCACTAGTAAATGTCTTGTGGCAAAATCATAGCACTGAGAAGGCCACATGGAAACCTGAGGATTCGACGTGTCAACAATGTCCTCATCTATTCTAATCAGGTAAATTTTGAGGCCGAAATTTTTGTAACGCCCCAAATTTTATATTTCTATTTCTGTTAAAATGTGACACAAATATTTATCTACTTCAATGGTTAAGTGCTTTGGGTGTATGTGAGAGGTCCCAAGCTCAAGCCCTACCTTGGGAAAAATTTTGGTATTTTTTTTATTAAAGCCTTGCTCTTATTCAATGGGCTTAAGTTTAATTACTTATAAGTTCACATTAGAGTGGCCTACTGGTCTAGTAGTTAAGTTGAGTGTTGTTATGTTGAAGGTCCTGTGTTTGATTCCCTGTGTTGGCAATATGTTCAATTATGAGGGAGAGAGTTCTAGTTGTTAAAAGAGATGAGCAGAAAGTTTGCAAACTGCCAAGATATATTTATGGACTTTAGTAGGCATCTCACTCATGAAATAAAAGATTTGATCAAACAGTCAAAACTTTTGGGTTTGAGCAAAACGTTGATAAACCTTGGGTTTATATGCGTATAAAGGATAAAAAGTGATCTTCCTCATTTTGTATGTCGATGATATTCTACTTATCAGAAATGATGTAAGAGAATTATCGTCGGTTAAATTGTGGTTAGCTTAATAGTTTAGCATATAGAACTTGGGTGAAGATAGTTATAATCTTAGAACTCGAATCCTTAGAGATTGAGAAAATAAAATGATAGTTCTATCACAAGCTTCATACATCGATAAGGTACTGTAATATTTTGTAATGACAGATGCGAAGTCAGGCGCTCAGCTAATTGCATTAGGTTTTCATATGTCTTTAGATGGTTGTTCCAAGACAACGGAAGAAAGAGAGTATATAAGTAAGGTTCCATATACTTTGGCAGTTGGAAGCCTTATGTATGCGATGTTTTACACGTCCAGATTTTTTCACAGTAGAAATGATTAGTCGATATCAGGCGAACCCTGATTTTAGGCATTAACAAGCTGTAAAACATATATTAAGGTATCTTAAAAGAACTAGAGATTATATGCTTGTGTATTCTGCGAAGAACCTTACTCTTATTGGATACTCAAACTTCCAAACCAGTAAACATTTGAGGAATTTGACATCGAGAAATGTATTCATCCTAAGCCATGTAGCCATAGTATGGATGTAACATCCCAAAATAGGGTCTAATCGGAATAGTGGTTTTGTAACCACAAATTCGAGATAGAGATAATTATTTCATAATTATTTTGAGGTTTATGTTATGATTGCAGGATAGTGTGAAAATTTCATGAAGAAATTCTATGCATAAAGTGTTTAATTTGAAATTATGGACTAAATTGAATAAGTTGCAAAACTTGCATTCTAGAAGCTTTTAGTATGAAATTGCTTTGGAATATTAATTAGGAGGTCTTAAATAGCAATTTGACCAAATTTTAAAATTTTGGACAAAAATGGGCTTGTACATGAAAATTTTCAGAGGAAGACATTAAGGGCATTTTGGTCATTTGGTTATTAACATGTATTAAAAAGGAAAAAGATGACAAAATTGTATCATCTTCTTCATGCCTTGGCCGAATATCACTTCTCCCCATAGCTAGGGTTTCTTCAATTTTCAAGCTTTATAGTAAGTGCATCTAAGCCCCGTTTTTAATGATTTTTATGTTTTTGGAATCCTGGTAGCTCGATAAAGCTTATGCTAGCAATAATTTAAGTTAGGGTTCATATTTGGAAAAATACCCATCGGTGAAATTTGTATATTTTGATGTTTTATGATAGAATATGAGGTTTTAAATTATGCTAGACAACTTGGGCTACTCGGTTATTGGTAAAAACGAGTAAAAGGGCTTAATTTGTAAAAATACCTATTGTACATAAGTGTATGTTATAGTAGGAACTTGAGGATGTTGTTGGTAAATAAAGGATCAGCATGTCTTAAAATATCAGAATTTGTGATAAAGTTTAATTTCCGAGCCTTGGGGGCAAAAGTGTAAATATGCAAAAGTTTAGGGGCAAAAATGTAATTTTGCCAAAGTTTGAGTAAAGGGCTGTTTTGATAAATGTGGATATTAAATAAGCTAAATTTGCTATTATAGATCAAGAAGAACGAAATTCGGGAATATATCGGGGAAAGGAAAAAATAAAGGACTAAATTGTAAAGTTTAGTCACATTTTGTATCGAGGTAAGTTTACGGTAAATAAATGCAATATTCTTTTATTTTATATTAATATCGTCAATTTTCAGCATTTATATATTCATTTTATGATAATATTCCTAGTTAGATAGAAGAGAAGTTATTAGATAAGAAGTATCAAGAAGCCCCGTTGAACTTTAGGAATGTAGGGATACGAATGTCATGACATTTGGGGTTGATAGGATAGGACAGAAATGAGCCATGTAAGTCCATATAAGATATATGGCTTTGGAGACAGGAATAAGCCATGTAAGTCCATATCAGATATATGGCTTTGGAGGCAGGAATAATTCATGTAAGTCCATGTCAAGGACATGGCATTGGCAGGATATTGTTAGACATGAAAGACCCTAGTATCCTTAGTATTCCGAGGGGTTCAACGAGCCATTGTACAAGTTAAATTACAGAGAATTATCAGCAAGGGAAAGGTAGATTGTATTTATGAAGATTGAAAAGTCAGGTAAGAAAGAAGGTAACTGAATAAGGAAGAAGGTAGGAAATGAGATGTAAAGAAAGTTTATGATGCTAGGTGACATTATGCATAATTACCCTTTGTGATGAATGTCGTGATTTATTTGCTTGTAAACTTACTAAGCCTAGTGCTTTCTCTCTTTATTTCCTTCTTTCTTTATAGTTCTTGCCAAGCTCACTCGGGAATCGAAAGGAACGTCGGAGACCCGGACACACTATCGAAGGAATTATTTTGGTATAGTTAGACGTTTCATTTCATGTATAGCATGTATAGGGACTTGGCTTCTTTTGGTATGATATGTTCAATGAATGGTGTGTAAATACTTGCTAGTGAATAGCTAATGGAAGGGCTAATGATACACATGTTTAATAGTTTTTATGCTTGAATGGTAACTATCACATGGAATCTAAGGAAAATGTGAAAGTAGCTTAAAAACAGATTCGAATAGCAGAAATGATGTGATTTTGAAAAATCACTAGAAATAGTAAGAATAGAGTTAAATAGTGAATGAGGCATGAAATTAAAGCTTAATGAGTCTATTTTGCTATGGAAGAAACAAAGTAAGCAGAAAAGTTTTATATTATGAGTTATTTACACTTGAGTGAGACTACTTTAGACTGATTCTGTGATCCCCTGTTCTTACTTTAAAAATTCACCATAAATTGTACATAAATAATTAGGCATTATAATTTATACCTCTAGATTCCTTATTGATTCTAGTGTTTAATGAAATAAACGGCATGCCTATTTGAATTTTGTAGAGAGAGAAAATTAACTCGTAGTGAACAGAGGTTAGAGCAGTCGAACTATGTAATAGGGGAAACGTTAACTAATAAACTGTACTAATTGGCTAAACCAAAAATTCTAGAAAACATTTAACAAGTAGATACATGAGTCTATATTCAGGGAAAATTTACGGATCTTACTTTCGAGTTTCAGAACTCGAGATATGAATATTTAAGTGACTATGACGCAGAATGGCAGTATATTTCGAGAAGTTTAAATAAATGATTTAAGGTTGCTTAAGTGATAGTTTAAGTTTAGTAACGCCTCGTGCTCAATTCCGGTGACAGTCTCGTGTAAGGGGTGTTACATTTATTGATATCAGAGCAGGTTTAGTCGGTTCTCAGAACAGTTAGTGTGAGTAAGAGTCTAGCTATACATGCCATACTTGTATTTTGATAGTGTGACGACTCCTTACGATTTTTAAATATTTGTTTTATAGTAATGGATCCCAAACGAGCTGGTGATGATGATAAGGGGCAGTGCCATCCGAGGGTAGACCAGTAACAGTTGATTAGAGAGGAGTGGCTCGAGAAGCTCTCTTCCAAGCTTTGAATGATTGGTTTGCCGAGTTCGTTCGTATGAATTCGGCTGTTAAACCTCCACCCCCTCATGATTCTCAGGCTACCCATGTAGCTCAAGCTCCCTCAGTCACAGGTACAGTGATAAGAGAAAAGCCACCAGTTAATAAAATCAGGAAACAAGAGGCAGAAGAGCTTCGAGCAACAAAAGACGATGATGCAGAAAGAGCAGAATTTTGGCTAGAAAATACCATCATAGTCTTTGATGAATTATCCTGTACACCTGAGGAATGTATGAAATGTGTAGTATCACTCCTTAGAGATTCAGCCTATCACTGGTGGAAGACACTGGTATCAGTTGTACCGAAAGAGAGGGTCACTTGGGATTTCTTTCAGGAGGAATTTCGAAAAAAGTACTTCAGTCAAAGGTTTATTAACCAGAAGAGAAAGGAGTTCCTGGAGTTGAAACAAGGTAATATGGGTTAAATGATGATATTCGGCTATCAGTGGGTGTCTTAGAAATAAAAGAGTTTGTTATTCTAGTTGAAAGAGCTTGTAAGGCGGAGGAGCTGTTAAAAAGAAAAGGCAAAGTTGAAACTGAGACGCAAGATACGAAGAAAAGACAGATGAGTAGGTCATTCCAGGCTACATCCAAGAGGCCCAAAGAGTTTCCTACCAGATCTAGCTTTTCGGCCGGGTATTCTAGTCAGAATCAAGGTAGCAGATTTAAGGATCCGAAAGCTCAGACCACCTCGACTGCAAGTGTGGGTAATGTTAGACCGAGTAGATCAGGGTGTCCACGGTGTGGTAGACTTTATTATGGTCCTTGTCGGGCAGGCGAAAATGTTTGTTATAAGTGTGGTGCTCCAGATCATTTTGTGCGAGAATGTCCAGAGGTGGCTAACCGAGAAGTAACACAGAGTGTTAGATCCAGAAATGCTCCTGTTAGAGGCAGATCACCGAGGAACCCGAGAGTAGGAGCGAGTACCAAAGGCATCTCTAAAGACTCAACAGTGAGACCATATGCTAGAACACCTGCAAGGACTTATGCTATTCGTGCTCGTGAAGAGGCATCCTCCCCCGATGTGATTACGGGTACATTTTCTTTGCATGATATTAATGTTATTGCTTTAATTGATCCGGGTTCGACCCATTCCTATGTTTGTATGAAACTGATGCACAGTATGAGCATGCCTATAGAATCTACAGAATTTGTGATTAAAGTAACGAATCTACTAGGCAAGTATGTATTGGTAGATAAAGTATGTAGAAATTGCCCCTTAATGATTAGAGGTCACTGTTTTCCGGCCGATCTCATGTTATTACCGTTTGATGAATTTGATGTTATTCTGGGTAGGGATTGGTTAAATGCACATGATGTGGTAGTGAATTTTGGCAGGAAATTCATTAAGTTAAAATGTGAAAATGGTGAAATTCTTCGAGTTAACTTAGATGAGTCAGATAGTTCATTTGCCACAATTTCTGTTTTGACTGCTCAAAAATGTTTGAGAAAGGGGTATGAGGCTTATCTTGCTTTTGTGTTGAATACTAAAAACCCATAAATGAAGGTTGAATCAGTGCCCGTGGTGTGCGAGTATCCAGATGTATTTCCGGAAGAATTACCACGTTTGCCTCCTGTCAGAGAAGTTGAGTTTGGTATTGAACTGATTCCAGGTACCACACCCATTTCGATTGCTCCATACAGAATGGCACCAGCAGAGCTGAAAGAATTAAAGTCACAATTGCAAGAGTTGACTGACAAAGGCTTTGTAAGACCGAGTTTTTCACCTTGGGGTGCTCCTGTATTGTTTGTGAAAAAAAAAGATGGTTCAATGAGACTGTGTGTTGGCTATCAGCAGTTAAACAAAGTGATGATTAAGAACAAGTATCCATTGCCAAGAATTTATGATTTGTTTGATCAGGTGAAAGGAGCGACGTGGTTTTCAAAGATTGACTTGAGATCTGGGTATTATCAGCTGTGGGTAAAAGAGTTAGATGTGCCTAAAACTACTTTTAGAACAAGGTACGGTCATTATGAATTTTTAGTTGTACGGTCATTATGAATTTTTAGTTATGCCGTTTGGGTTGACAAATGCTCATGCTGTGTTTATGGATTTAATGAATTGTATATTTCGGCTATATTTGGATAAGTTTGTGGTAGTATTTATAGATGATATCTTAATCTATTCAAAAGATAAGACCGAGCATGCTGAGCACTTGAGGATAGTTTTGCAAATCTTGCGAGACAAGCAGTTATATGCCAAGTTTAGTAAAAGTGAATTTTGGCTTTGTGAAGTTGGATTTTTGGGTCATATTGTTTCAGATGATGGTATACGGGTTGATCCCGGTAAAATTTCAGCTATTGTTGATTGGAAACCACCAAAGAATGTAACCGAGGTTAGAAGTTTCTTAGGGCTAGCTGGATATTATCGACGGTTTGTAAATGGATTTTCTATAATTGCTACCCCTATGACTAGATTACTCCGAAAGGAAGTTAAATTTGAGTGGACAGAAGAATGTCAACAAAGTTTTGAAGAATTGAAAAAGTTATTAATAGAGGCACCAGTGTTAGTATAGCCCGAGTCAGGTAAAGAATTTGTGGTATATAGTGATGCTTCTCTAAATTGTTTGGGATGTGTTTTGATGCAAGAAAGAAAGGTTATGGCTTATGCTTCGAGATAGTTAAAACCTCACGAGAGGAATTATCCGACTCATGATTTGGAATTGGCTGCGGTGGTGTTTGCTTTGAAGATTTGGCGACATTATCTATATGGTGAAAAGTGTCGAGTATATACCGACCACAAAAGTCTTAAATACTTGATGTCACAAAAAGACTTGAACTTAAGACAACGAAGATGGTTGGAGTTATTGAAAGATTACGAGCTTGTGATTGACTACCATCCAGGAAAAGCAAATATAGTTGCCGATGCCTTGAGCAAAAAGTTGTTATTTGCTTTAAGAGCTATGAACACTCAGTTGGAAATGTCAGATGATGGTTCAATTCTAGCCGAGTTGAAAGCAAGACCGATGTTTTTACAGGAGATTTGTGAAGCTTAGAAAACCGATGAAGACTTGCAAGCCAAAAGAAAGTAATGTGAGGTTGATATAGAGTCAAATTTCAGAATCGGTTCTGATGGGTGCTTGATGTTTAAAGATCGGATTTGTGTACCGAAGAATGGGGAACTGATTCAAAAGATCTTGCAAGAAGCACATAGCGGTTGTTTGTCGATTCATCCAAGCAGTACGAAAATGTATAATGACTTGAAGAAAATGTATTGGTGGAATGGAATGAAAAGAGATATATCGGAGTTTGTATCCAAATGCTTAATTTGTCAACAAGTGAAAGTTGAACACCAAGTGCCTTCGGGATTACTTCAGCCTATTATGGTTCCTGAATGGAAATGGGATCGAATTACTATGGATTTTGTAACAGGGTTGCCGCTAACACCGAAAAAGAAAGATACAATATGGGTTGTGATTGATAAGCTAACTAAGTCGGCTTATTTTATTCCAGTTCGTATGGATTATTCACTTGACAGGTTGGCTGAGTTATACATTTCAGATATTGTTAGACTGCATGGAGTACCATTATCGATCATTTCGGACAGAGATCCGAGATTTACTTCATGGTTCTAGAAAAAGTTACAAAAAGCTCTGGGTACAAAGTTGAGTTTTAGTACAGCTTTTCATCCTCAAACCAATGGACAATCAGAAAGAGTAATTCAGATACTTGAAGATATGCTTAGATGTTGTGTATTGGAATTTCAAGGCAGTTGGGAAAAATATTTACCATTGGTAGAGTTTGCCTACAATAATAGTTACTAGTCGAGTTTGAAGATGGCACCTTACGAAGCTTTGTATGGACGTAAATGTCGTACACCTTTATATTGGATAGAGCTTAAAGAAAACCAGATTTACAGGGTTGATCTAATTAAAGAAACAGAAGAAAAAGTGAAAGTTATCAGAGATTGTTTAAAGGTAGCTTCAGACAGATAAAAGTCATATGCAGATTTAAAAAGAAAAGAGATCGAATATCAAGTTGGCGACAAAGTGTTTTTGAAAGTATCCCTATGGAAGAAAGTTCTTAGATTTGGCAGGAAAGGCAAGCTAATTCCTCGTTTTATTGGACCGTTTGAAGTGATTGAGAAAGTTGGGCCATTAGCATATCGGTTAGCTTTGCCAACTGAGTTAGAGAAGATTCATGATGTGTTCCATGTGTCGATGTTACGACGATATCGTTCAGATCCGTCACATGTGATTTCTTAGATAGAGGTTGAGATTCAACCAGATATGACTTATAGTGAAGAATCGGTCAAAATTCTAGCTCGGGAGGTGAAGCAATTAAGGAATAAAAGTATTGCTCTTGTGAAAATCTTATGGAATAGACACAGAGTGGACGAGGCTACATGGGAGCCCAAGGAGGCCATGCGAAAATAGTACCCAAATCTCTTCACAGGTAAGATTTTCGGGGACGAAAATCCCTAAAGGGGGAGAAACGTAACATCCCAAAATAGGGCCTAATCGAAATAGTGGTTTCATAACCGCAAATCCGAGATATAGATAATTATTTCATAATTATTTTGATGTTTATGTTATGATTGCAGGATAGTGTGAAAATTTCGTGAAGAAATTCTATGCATAAAGTGTTTAATTTGAAATTATGGACTAAATTGAATAAGTTGCAAAACTTGCATTCTAGAAGCTTTTAGTATGAAATTGCTTTGGAATATTAATTAGGAGGTCTTAAATAGCAATTTGACCAAATTCTAAAATTTTGGACAAAAATGGGCTTGTACATGAAAATTTTCAAAGGAAGACATTAAGGGCATTTTGGTCATTTGGTTATTAACATGTATTAAAAAAGAAAAAGATGACAAAATTGTATCATCTTCTTCATGCCTTGGCCGAATATCACTTCTCTCCATAGCTAGGGTTTCTTCAATTTTCAAGCTTTATAGTAAGTGCATCTAAGCCCCGTTTTTAATGATTTTTATGTTTTTGAAATCCTGGTAGCTCGATAAAGCTTACGCTAGCAATAATTTAAGTTAGGGTTCATATTTGGAAAAATACCCATAGGTGAAATTTGTGTATTTTGATGTTTTATGATAGAATATGAGGTTTTAAATTATGCTAGACAACTTGGGCTACTCGATTTTAGGTAAAAACGAGTAAAAGGGCTTAATTTGTAAAAATACCTATTGTACATAAGTGTATGTTATAGTAGGAATTTGAGGATGTTGTTGGTAAATAAAGCATCAGCATGTCTTAAAATATAAGAATTTGTGATAAATTTTGATTTCCGAGCCTTGGGGGCAAAAGTGTAAATATGCAAAAGTTTAGGGGCAAAAATGTAATTTTGCCAAAGTTTGAGTAGAGGGCTTTTTTGATAAATGTGGATATTAAATAAGCTAAATTTTCTATTATAGATCAAGAAGAACGAAATTCGGGAGTAGATCGGGGAAAGGAAAAAGTAAAGGACTAAATTGTAAAGTTTAGTCACATTTTGTATCGAGGTAAGTTTACGGTAAATAAATGCAATATTCTTTTATTTTATATTAATATCGTCAATTTCCAACATTTATATATTCATTTTATGATAATATTCCAAGTTAGATAGAAGAGAAGTTATTAGATAAGAAGTATCAGGAAGCCCCGTTGAACTTTAGAAATGTAGGGATACGAATGTCATGACATTTGGGGTTGACGGGACAGGACAGAAATGAGCCATGTAAGTCCATATAAGATATATGGCTTTGGAGACAGGAATGAGCCATGTAAGTCCATATCAGATATATGGCTTTGGAGGCAGGAATAATTCATGTAAGTCCATGTCAAGGACATGGCATTGGCAGGATATTGTTAGACATGAAAGACCCTAGTATCCTTAGTATTCCGAGGGGTTCAACGGTCCATTGTACAAGTCAAATTACAGAGAATTATCAGCAAGGGAAAGGTAGATTGTATTTATGAAGATTGAAAAGTCAGGTAAGAAAGAAGGTAACTGAATAAGGAAGAAGGTTGGAAATGAGATGTAAAGAAAGTTTATGATGCTAGGTGACATTATGCATAATTATCCTTTGTGATGAATGTTGTGATTTATTTGCTTATAAACTTACTAAGCCTAGTGCTTACTCTCTTTATTTCCTTCTTTCTTTATAGTTCTTGCCAAGCTCACTCAGGAATCGAAAGGAACGTCGGAGACCCGGACACACTATCGAAGGAATTATTTTGGTATAGTTAGACGTTTCATTTCATGTATGGCATGTATAGGGACTTGGCTTCTTTTGGTATGATATGTTCAATAAATGGTGTGTAAATACTTGCTAGTGAAAAGCTAATGGAAGGGCTAATGGTACACATGTTTAATAGTTTGTATGTTTGAATGGTAACTATCACATGGAAACTAAGGAAAATGTGAAAGTAGCTTAAAAACAGATTCGAACAGCAAAAATGACGTGAATTTGAAAACTCACTAGAAATAGTAGGAACAGAGTTAGATAGTGAATGAGGCATGAAAATAAAGCTTAATGAGTCTATTTTACTATGGAAGAAACAGAGTAAGCAGAAGAGTTGTATATTATGAGTTATTTACACTTGAGTGAGACTGCTCCAGACTGATTCTGTGATCCCTTGTTCTAACTTTAAAAATTCACCATAAATTGTACATAAATAATTAGGCATTATAATTTATATCCCTAGATTCCTTATTGAGTCTAGTTTTTAATGAAACAAACGGATGCCTATTTGAATTTTTTAGAGAGAGAAAATTAACTCATAGTGAACAGAGGTTAGAGCAGTCAGACTGTGTAACAGGGGAAATTTTAACTAATAAACTGTATTAATTGGCTAAACCAAAAATTCTAGAAAACATTTAACAAGTAGATAAATGAGTCTAGATTCAGATAAAGTTTACGGATCTTAATTTTGAGTTTCAAAACTCGAGATATGAATTTTTAAGCGACTATGACGCAGAATGGTACTATATTTCGAGAAGTTTAAATAAATGATTTAAGGTTGCTTAAGTGATAGTTTAAGTTTAGTAACGCCTCGTGCTCGATTCCAGCGACAGTCTCGAGTAAGGGGTGTTACAATGGAGAAGTGTAAAACAAACTTGTACTATTGACTCTACTATGGAGGCCAAATATATGGCTGCTTCTGGGGCAACAAACAAAGCAATATAGATTCGAAAGTTCTTAACTGATCTTCAAGTCATTCCTAGTATGGAAAAAGATATAACACTATATTGTGACAATATTGCTGCAATAGCTAATACCAAAGAAATAAGAAATTACAAGAGGCTGAAACACACTGATAGGGAGTATCACTTGATACGAGAGGAAATAGCCGAAAGAATTGTAGATGTGGTGAAAGTAGCCTTTGAAGATAACCTTGTGGATTTGTTTACTAAGACTCTTGTAACTAGGAGTTTCAACAAACACGTTGAGCATATAGGAATGCAAAACATATTACATTTACTTCATTAGGACAAGCGGGTGATTGTTAGGAAATGAGCTCATATTGTAGTAAACATGTAACACCCCAAATTTTATATTTCTATTTCTGTTAAAATGTTACACAAATATTTGTGAGTTTTAGTGGTTAAGTGCTTTGGGTGTGTGTGTGAGGTCCCAAGTTCAAGCCTTACCTTAGGGAAAATTTTGGTATTTTTTTTATTAGAGCCTTGCTCTTATTCAATGGGCTTAAGTTTAATTACTTGTAAGTTTACATTAGAATGGGCCTATTGGTCTAGTGGTTAAGTTGAGTGTTGTTGTGTTGGAGGTCCTATGTTCGATTCCCTACATTGGCAATATTTTTGTTAGATTCTGAGAGAGAGAGTTCTAGTTTAGTTAGACATCTGAGTAGTGGGGAGTTTGGTGGGGAGTTTGGTGGTGAGAATTAAGGGGAGTTGGGATAGGGGGTTATCAGAATTTGATCATTTTGATTTTCTTTTTGCAAAATTCAGCACCCTCCCTCTCCTCTTCTCAAAAATTCTGACATTCAATTTTCCCTTCTTCCTGCTGATTCTCTGTTTCATTCTCACCTATTCCTTTTCAATTTCTTTTTCATCTTCTTTTTATACAACTTTTGACTGCGATCGTACAGTAAGTTTCGGTTTGGCTTAAGCTTTAACGTTTTTGGCTAAGTTTTGATGAGGAGATTGTTTTGTTGTTTTCCTTAGGCATAGATCAAGAGCCAATTGGTGCTCCACAGCAATTAGAGTGTTAGGAATTTCTATTCGTTGTCGGTTAGTGATCGGGTTCACTGTTTAATGTTCTAAGGTTTTACAATGCCCTAAAATTCATATTTTTGTTTTCTATGAAAATGTGATACAAATATTTGCCTTCTTCAGTGGTTACATGTTCTAGATGTGTTTGGGAGGTCCCAAGTTCAAGCTTAACTGGGGCAAATTTTGGTATTTTTTAAGTAAAGCCCTATATCTAGTCAGTAGGCTTTTAATTAAATGTTGGTAGAATTATAACAGAATAGGCCTGCTAGTCTGGTGGTTAAGAGGAGTGTTGGTATACTTGAGGTCTTGTGTTCAAATCCCTGTGCATGTAAGGGAATTAAATGTTGCTGCCAATGGCGTGTAGGAGGTTGAGGGGAAGTGAAATGCTGACAGTGCAGTGGTTGAGGGAGAAAATTAAGGAGAGTGCGATAAGGAAGTTATCAAATTTTAATTTTTGGTTTTTATTTTAATCTTTTCAAAAATTTTGGGTTTTTTCCCAATTTTGACGTTCTGTAAAATTCTCTCTTCTCCTCTGTCATTTTCCTTTTCTTTTCCAAGAGTAATATCTTCTTTTTTTCGTTACTCGTTTTGACAAATTCGCGCTTTATTGACGCAGTATTCCGATTGTGCGTTTTCTGTTTGGTAAGTGGTGGTCAGTTTTGCTGAGGAAGCAGTCTCTGTTAATCTTTTTAGTTTTGTCGAATACTCTATTAACACAGTACTTTTGTTTTGACAGTAGCAAATTAGGAAAGTAAGGGTTCTCCTCATTTAGAGTTGTGATCGAATCGTCGAGGGATTAGAGTAAGTGTTAGATTTCGGTATTGGTTTTGTAGTTACAATCTTATTGTGAATTAAGTCTATTTCTAAGCATTAGATTATTGATTTTTAGGTTTCTAGAGGCTCGCAAATGGTTTCGCATCGAAACATTACCAAATGTGTACCCGAAACACCAGAAACGAGATTTGGCGAAAAGTCACAAAAGTTTTCTGTCGATGCCACACGGGCGCGTGGTCGTCCGTGTGGTAGGTTATGTGACAGACATAGGCGTGTGATCAACGAGGCCAGGTTGTGCGTGAAGGACAAGGTCATGTGATAGCTAGGTGAGGCCGTGTGCAACACACGGGCTCGACCAATTAGGCCGTGTGGGCCACACGGGCTTGTGGGTCCACAAGGGTAGTCCACACGGGCGTGTGGGATTCTAGGCCAAGCTGTGTGATCTACACGGACAAGGTCAATTTGGGTCGTGTGGGCCACACTGGTGTATGGACCCACTCGGGTAGGCCATATGGGCGTGCGAGCCCATTTTTCTATAAAGTTCTGTAAGGTTGCATGGGTCGCCTAAGTCGACTGTGGACCTACTGTATGGTCGGTAAGCATTATTTAGACCCCTAATTATGTGATTTGATTGTATGATGACTGGGAGCATGATATTTGTACTGAACTAAATGTGTGTTCTGATTTTAGCCTATTTGCATGTCACGTATGGTATGTTGCATCGCATCGGGGTGGGTTGATGAAGTTCAAAGGAAGTATCTGAAAGGCTTTTAAAGCATGTTATCTGGCAGTTCAACTGCATATTTCTAAATATGTGCCACATATCGATATAGTATGGTGTGTAGGGATGGATGGGTGTTCTACACTCACATGGTGTGTAGGGATGGGTGGGTGTTTTAAACCCTACATGGTGTGTAGGGATGGTCGGAGATGGTGTGAGGGCTGGTGGAGAGAACTCTGATTCTGTTACTGCATGGAATATCTAAGGTGGGCCGAGGCCCTAATGTATATCTGAGACTGTTTCTAAATACGTTAAGGCCCTAACTGAATCTGTGATGGGCTTAGGCCCCAGACTGGTTATGATTGATTTCTAACATTAATCTTACTGCATGTTTTCTTTGGGGATTACACACTGAGTTTATGAAAACTCACCCTTTTCTGTTTAATCTGTACAGGTAATCCCCAAACTTGACGGGTCGATATAGCGGAGGACTCGATGATGGCCACGCGTAAATTGAACATTTTTTTCAGATAGTTTTCAGATTTATTATTTATTTGTGTAATTTTTATGTTATTTGGACTTTATGGACTATTTGTTTTTAATTTTGGGATTTTAAATGCTTCTATGGTTTTACAACTTTGATCACAATAAAATACAGTTTTTAAAATAAGTAAAACTAAGATTTCATCAAATGGAAATAGTTTTCATAAAATAAATGGGTTTTAAAGCTTCCGCTAAGAAGAAATGTATCAGGACAAATTGATTAATAAATGTTTTACTGAACTGAACCGTTTTTAACTTGGTAACTCGATTTTAAACCTCATTCCATGTGATATCGTTAGATTTGGCCATAACGTCTAGGCCAGGTTTGGGGTGTTACAGGTTTCGGGTGTGAGATGTTCCCGGTTTACTTTTTAGTTCGTGTTACTAAATTTGGACTTTGGTAATGTCAATTATAGGTATTGGTGATCTTGGAATTGCATTTTTTGCGAATACCGTAACGTGTGTGTACCTGAGTACACAAAAAACGAGGTTTGGGCTAAAGCTAAAAACCATTCTATCAATGCCACACGGGCGTGTGGTCACCCGTATGGTAAGCCGTGTGTGATGACACAGCCGTGTGTTTGACGAAGGCCAAACCGTACGCTAGACACGGCCATGTGGTGGCCAGGTGTGGCCGTGTACGACAGACGGGCTAGACCAAATTAGGCCGTATGGGCCACAGTGTGAGTCCACACGAGTAGTCCACACGAGCATGTGGGTTTCTAGGCCAGGCTGTGTGATCCACATGGGCATGTGGCCTCAAAATTCTAAATTTTTCCCTAAGGTTGCACGGGTCGTCCAAATCGACTGTGAGCCCACTATAGGGTCAGTATGGGCTAACTAGACCCTAATCTATTTAATATGAATGACTGATACTGTGATTTGATCATGATAGTTATATGCATGTCTGAATACCGTTCTATATGTATGCCGATAATTGATTAATAGCATGTAAGCATGTTATATTCTGTATATTTACATTGAGTATATTTATCTACATCTGCATTTGGGGTGGGATGATTGATAATTGGAGGAAGTGTACTGAAAGGCTTTTATGCCTATTATTTTGCAGCTCAGCTGCAATATATCTGATATGTGCCGTATTTCAGTACAGCATGGTGTGTAGGGATGGGTGGGTGTTTTAAACCCCACATGGTGTGTAGAGAAATACAGAGATGGTGTATAGAGGCTGGGGTTAGGATTCTGATTATATCATATTCTGGCATGGGCTAAGGCCCGAATATGCAACTGTAATTGAAATTGTAATGGGCTAAGACCTAGATCTGCATCTGATTCTGTAATGGGCTTAGGCCCAAGACTATACCTGACTGATATCTGTTAATTTGATTATGTGCATGTTTTCTGTGGGGATTACACACTGAGTTTACGTAAATTCACCCTGTAACGCCTCAAATTTTGGGCCTAGAAGTTTTGGGCTTTGAGCATAATGATAGTGGGGAGATCGCACATATGTGTTTAATTGTGCAAATTAGTGACAAGAATGGGCCTGCTGGTCTGGTGGATAAGTGGAGTGTGAGTGTGATGGAGGTCCTGTGTTCTAGTCTTTACGTGAACGTTATTTTTGTTTTTAGAGCTATTTAAATTATTTTCTTCATTTTATTATTACTGGATATTACTTTTATTTCTATTTTTGGGGATTGCTTTCTATCAGTTTCACGTTCCCTCCCCCTTTCTTCTTTTTTTTTTTCTTTTTATTTTTGGTTCCACTTGATTTTTCGTCTGATAAGCAGTTTGCCTGTGGGTTTCGAAACTGTCGCTCTTCTATTGATCTCTCCAATGTCAAAACAGGTATGGGATTCGAATCTTGTCTACTCTTTTCTTATTAATTGTTATTTTATTTTGCGAATTCCTTTTTCTTTAGCTTTTCGTGAATATGCACTAACCCCTTAGTTTTTAGGTCTTAAGACGTTGTAAGAGAGGGGAAAACTCTAGTTTTGATGTACTTGTGATGTGGGTAAGGTTGGAGGAGGTTTCGTTGGTTTAAACAGAGGTTTCGGGGCTATTTTGAGGGTGGCTTTGTGACCCTCGATAGCCACACGGGTGTTTGTCGAGGCACACAGCCGTGTGGATTTCGAAACTAGGGTTTTCAATCAATTTTGGGTGGCACATGGCCGTGTGGCCGATTTGGGATTTTGTCAGAATTTACACAGTCGTGTCCTTTGGGCACACAGGCGTGTGGATTTGGGAATTTGGGATTTAGGGATTTAGAGTCGCACAACCGTGTGGCTGCTTTTGGGATTTAAAGATCCCACACAGTTGTATGTTTTGGAACACATGGCCGTGTCTGTGCGCACACGGGCATGTGATACCTTCACACGGCCGTGTCTGTGGGCACACGGGCGTGTGATACCTTCACACGGCCGTGTCTGCCCTGCACCCTATTTTAGTGAAATTGGACAGTGAGTTATAGAGCTTGTTCACATGGCTATGTCCCTAAACTACACAAGCGTGTGCCTCTGTCACATGGGCGTTTGGACCCCCACACAGCCTGAATTTCTCCATATGACCAGAGCACACGAGCATGTGGCCTTAACTCGCCAAATTTTGATTTTAGGGCAATTCAAGTGCAATCACAATTCTATGTGTTCCAACCCTCGATGAAGCTTACTAAGGGTAGATTTAACTCTGCTCTGACTTTGGTTTATGTGTTACTTGTGATTGAATGTGTGATGTGTTAGGTACTGAATCTAGGTGTATGAGTGTACACACCTCTGAAACTGATTGATTGATTGTGAAGGACTGTTTGAAATTGCATTCTGAATTGGTATATCTGCAAACATACATTTGCATACACACAGTTGCATATAAAGTTTTAAGTGGGATTTTGAAGAGAAGGGAGATTTACGATTTGGCAGTTTAACTACATATTGTAACCCATAATACCCAGAATGTCGAGGATAGTCCAAATACCCTGAGGGTCGTGAACGATTTTACTGTACTACTAATTTTCGCATTGCACTGTACAGTACATACGTCAGCATCGCTGCGTATCATTGACTGATCTAGCAGTTTTATTGCAACCTATCGGTATAGCAAATTTTTGCATTGCACAGTACTGTATGTACGTTAGCCACACTACGTACTACTACCTGATCTGGCAGTTCCTACTGCACGTCTGTACCGCGATTTACTGCATTGCACAGTACAGCTTATATGCTAGCTTTGCTGCTTAATATATGTGACTGGCAGTCTATCTGCATATTGATAGCCCCAATTCCCAGAGGGTCGAGGGCGGTCCCAATACCCTGAGGGTCATGGACAATGCTGATAATCATCGTTGCTGGGAAACAGGGGATGACATCATATAGAGTGCAGGGTTGGATGGGCTTTTCGAGGTCCTACTTAGAGTGTAGGGATAGGTGGGTTGATTTAATACCCACAGGGAGTGTAAGGTTGGACGAATATGGTGTGTTGGCTGGATGGATGGGTTATTTTATAACTCATTCGTACTCATATGCATCTAATTGATCTGTTGACTAATTTGATACTTGTGAATGGTTGAGAATTTCTGATACTGTGACTGAATATGATACTGTGACTGAATGTGATTATACTGCTGACTGAAAGGCACTCGAGCCTATGAGAATTTTGTAGACTCTGTCTACATCTATCTGACTGAACTGTTTTTATGACTGGCTTATGAGTTATTGCTACTGTATCTGACTAGCACGTGAGGCTGAGTGTGTCTGATTGTCCCACGTGACCAAAAAGTATCTATGGTATGTTGATTTTGGGTAAATACACTCAATTGTCATTTGTCGCTAAGTTTGCTTTACATATATTGATCGGTTCTGAATAGTTCTATAAGTTAGTTCTGCTTTACAACTAAATCTGAACTTCCTCCAAGCTTTCTGTTTCTGTCCATGTTTCTGTTTCTATAGATTAACTGGTTTGATCTTACACTGAGCTCGAGCAGTTCACCCCCTCTTTTGTTTCTCTTCCAGGTAGAGTCTTGGACTTAGGATGCTAGACTCATTACGTGGAGGTCTCGGAAATTTTTGGTAGAAATAAGTTATAAGTATTTATTTTCAGATGTTAATTGTCATTCGTTTAAGTTTGTACTGTAAAGTTTCATAATACTGTGGTACAACTCTTGTTAAGTTTTCATTCGTATGTTTTATACTATTAAACTTACTGATGAATTTTATATAATTAAATGTTTTGAATTGCTTCGGGATAAACGTTTTTGAAAATTAAAATTTGAACGACTCGATTTGTAAAATTTCCTCACGATTACTTCAGTGATCAATGTAGATTCCAAATTCGGTCTAGACTTCTAAGTTGGGTTTAGGGTGTTAAACACCCCCTTACTGTTTAATCTGTACAGGTAATCCCCAAACTTAGACAGTGGACTCGACGATGACCACACGTATATATTAATTCGATACCCTTTTGATTTTTGGTTAATTTTTGTGGGGTTGTTTTTTTGTTATTTAGACTTATAGTTTGCTTTTGCTTTTGCTTTTATTTTGGATTTTAACTGTTTTTATGGTTTTTCAATGGCTAAATCGAGCAAAGTGCGGATTTTTATTAAAAACCAAAGTTTTTCTAAATATAAACGGTTTTTCTTAAATGAAATGGATTCTGAAGCTTTCACTAAAAAGATATGTTTTGATACAAATCAAATAACATGCGTTTTCCTGGGATAAGTAAAATCCAATAAACTGAAACGGTTTTAATGTGATAACTTCTTTTTCAAATCCAATTCCATGTGACATCGACAGATTCAGCCATAACGTCTAGGCCGAGTTTGGGGTGTTACAAAACATGTAACTATTTTCTATTTATTTGAACGATGAATAAATAAATAAAGTTAATTTCACGTTTCACTATTATGTCTTTTGTATTTCTGTTTTTCATATTTTGCATGCATAGCGAAATTGTGACAAGCAAATATTCACTCATTGATTGTCTAAGTTCAAACTGATGATAAGTGGCGCTGTAAGAACTTTTACATTGCGAGAAAGACAACTTACTTTAGTAGATAATTTAAATGAGTTCGTAATCCCGTCAAAGCATCAAAGTGAGCATTTGATTCAAATAGTAAAAATGAGTATTATGTCATCTATAATTCCAATTAGGGAGATGGCTAGTCTTGGCTATTGAAGTAGTTGACTCCACGAGCAGAGACATAGTTGTATTCATTGATAGAATGATACATCGGATTGGACCCAAAATGAATTAATTTTTAATCCGTTTGTGAATTATTTCCCTTATGGCATTCATTATGTGATTTACCTAAACCCAGAGTTAATCACTAACCATGCATATGTAATTCATGTACTTTGATATAAGTGGAGGTTTATGCTCTAAAGATGATTGAGCTGATAGCCGGTATGTTGAGTACATGACTTGTACATGTCATGACTTTACTAGCAACAGTGGAATTCATAGCTTAATTAAAGAGTTAAAGATATCCTCTCATTGACATTGTGTGGATTGATAAATATGGAATATGGTCATAGGTTGCTTATTCTCAAACAAGCAATTTATCATAGTCATTTGTTAACGATGATTATATTAATCATTAAGATGACACAATAATGACAATGAGATAAAATAAGATTATATTGAGTGAACAAATTTAACTCAAAGGAATCAAGGATATCTTATGAGGGTAACACACACATGACGAGGTCATTGGACAAAGTTGTTGGATGAATTGCTTTCGTAAAGTGCATACAATAAGGAGTTTTCCATCAATATACTTCTTGTGGATTGACTCCATGATTAAGTAATTGCGAATTATCAAAACGATGCTTCTGGACATAATTGTAATTATTAGAGCCTAATTGTATATGTTCGATTGGTCTCTTCGCGAGCTCAACAAAAGTTCGACCGGACTGCGGTTGAATCAAAAGAAAATTCTAGAACTTTGGAAATAATTTAATTGAGTTGATTTTTTCAATGTGGAATTAAATTGGTCAATCATAAGAATTGTTTAACTAGAGAATTTGATTAAAAAATTTTCTTGAAAAATTTATTTGGAAAATCAAAGTGATTTTTTGGAAAATTAATTTTGATCAAGTAAAATTAAATCAATCAAATTAATTAAAATTAATATGATATTTTTGAAAATCAGTTATCAAGTCAGAGAATTGGTCTAATGGGTAATTAAACTGGAAATTTGAACCTGAGATCGTAAATTGGGTCTAGGAGCCCAAAATCGAGACCAAGGCTCAAAAATTAGTCAAACTGGGCTTCATATGTGAAATCAGATCGATGGTCCAACCGGTGGCTGGACTAGAAATGTCGAGCCATATCGGCCTGGAACGAACCGGTAGCAACTGAATTAGCTCGGGGTGCCAACGGCCACATTTTGGTGGTCGGCAAATGGTCAGCTGTGGCAAGTCTTCAGTGGTTGAATAGTGGAAGAATTACACTCTTACTGGGACTCTACCAAAGAAGATTTCTATTTAATTTTTCCAAAAATAATATTATTTTAATAGATTTAATATTAAATTTAATTCAATATTTATCTTAATAGTATTATATTAATTTAATATTAGAGTGATTATTTTATAGTATTATATTAATTTAATATTAAAGTGATTATTTTATCTTATATTAAATTTAATTTAATGTTTACCTTGTAAATAAATATTCTACTAATTCAATAAGATTTAATATTAAATTTAATATAATATTTATCAAGATAAATAATAAATATTAGATTAAATTTAATATTAAAGTGATTAACTTTAATCATAATTGAACTCTCTAAACTATCCCTATATAAAGAGAGTTTTGGGTCATTATTTTACACACACTTGAATTCAAAAGAAAGTTGTAGAGAGAAAATTCTTTTAAGAAATTATTTTAGAAAATTTTTAGAGATAATTTTTTATTTACAACTTGACCCAAAAGTTTAAAGAAATTACGAAATTATCCTACTGGTAATTTTGTACGAAAAATTTTCTTATTTGAAGTGAGCCCACACTTAGTAGAAGTAAGCTCAATGATAGCGGAGGAGACTTTTTGATCGGAGCTTTCATCCCAAATGAATCGAAAAAGTACAATTTTGAGTAAGTGTTTGTTACTTTAGATATCACAATCAAGTTCTTGTTTTGGAAAAAAAATTTAAAACTCCGGTTTTTTTCCTAAATTTATTTTTTATTGCGTTTTTCAAACCTGGTTTTCCAACATGACTCACCCTTGTATTTCTACTAGGGTTGTCAACCCTTCATGTCATATGAGGGGTTTTGGGTCTCTCTCACATCAGGTCCAATTACGAGTACTTCTTGGGCCTTTTTGACCTAGTACTCTGTAATATGATCCAACCCGATTCAGTTTTTCTAGTTCTCAAAATAAACTTTAATATCTACATATTAAATAATTTTCTCACCTTAATTTTACCCTTGGTAAAATTTTGATGATTTTACCTTCGATAAAATTTCGAGCAAATTTGTTAAATATGTCACAACTCGACATGTTCACTATAACTGAATGATTTATTTCATTTTCGGCCTTCAAATAGTCAAAAATATAAATTCATTCTTCCATTATTTTTTTAAGTAATTTTAGGTAGGATTGCAAGTTTTCATTTTCCATTTTCATTTTCCATTTTCATTTTTATTTCCATTTTTGGAAACCTACATTCATTTTCAAATGATTCAATTTCTCCATTTTGGAGAAAACCAAAATCAGTCCTCAATGTTTCTCATTTCTCCATTTCTATTCATTCCATTCATTTTTATTCAAACAAGCAATTCATTTATGGTTTCAATGAGATAGCGGAGGGATCGATTAGGCATATGTAGTTGAGGCTCAAATGATTTATAATTAAGTTCCAGCTTTTCACCTATTAATTATAAACTCATTTAGTTATTGTAACACCCCGAATTTTAGGCCTAGAAGTATTGGGCCTTGGTTAAGTTTTGGATCCTAGCTTAGTATTTTAGGAGTTTAATTTTGGCCTTTTAGAAGGTTGGTAGTGGCGTGAAGCTAGAATCTCAGAGAGGTAATCAGAAGAGAAAATTTAGGAAATAGATTGAGGAGTTATCAGGGAGAAAAACGAGGAGATGAGAAGGGGGAAGTGATGGAGCTGAATTGGGAATTGAGGCTATGGGTTATAAATATGTGCCGAATTTGGGATCCTAGGCTAATGCCAAATTTCTCATCTTTTCCTTAAGTGCCGATTTGTATTTTTTTTCTTCTCTTCTTTCTTCTTTTCTTGCCGAATTCTCTTCTCCTTTTCATCCTTTTACCGAAAATCCATAGAGTTGTGTTTTTTTTTCTCTGCAAAAGCCGAACACCATCCCTAATTTCTTAAAAGCCGAATACCCACGTCCTCTTGCCGATTTCTTTTGTTTTTTCCATCATAAACCTGTTTTTGTAATTTGCAATCCTTAATCAAGTGGTTAAAAGTTGATTGCACACTCAGTAGAGATCTAGGTCGCAAGATTGGAGATTAGTTTCGGTAAGTGCTTAGTTAACCGTTTTAGTGCATTTTGGGTAAAGCCGAAGGGGCTATCTAATCTTTTCTTTTTCTTGTCGTTAACCCTGTTTTAACAAGGGATAGGGTTCTAAGATTCCAAGCGTGGAAAGGATCTCTAGCAAGCGATAAGTGAACTCGTTTTCAATTTCGGCTTCATGGGTGGCCGAATATAAATGTGGTTGATAAGGGTGACTCGTGTGGAAGACAAGCCACCTAATGTTGATAGAATATGTGTGTTGATGCAGATTTCTTCTCTTCTTTCTTCTTTTCTTGTCAAGTTCTCTTCTCCCTTTCATCCTTTTACCGAAAATCCATAGAGTTGTGTTTTTTTTTCTCTGCAAAAGCCGAACACCATCCCTAATTTCTTAAAAGCTGAATACCCACGTCCTCTTATTGATTTCTTTTACTTTCTTTCATCATAAACCTATTTTTGTAATTTAAAACCCTTAATCAAGTGGTTAAAAGTCGATTGCACACTCAGTAGAGATCTAGGTCGCAAGATTGGAGATTAGTTTCGGTAAATGCTTAGTTAACCGTTTTAGTGCATTTTGGGTAAAGCCGAAGGGGCTATCTAATCTTTTCTTTTTCTTGTCGTTAACCCTGTTTTAACAAGGGATAAGGTTCTAGGATTCCAAGCGTGGAAAGGATCTCTAGCAAGCGGTAAGTGAACTCGTTTTCAATTTCGGCTTCATGGGTGGTCGAATGTAAATGTGGTTGATAAGGGTGACTCGTGTGGAGTACGAGTCACTTGATAATATGTGTGTATTGGTGCAGATCTAAGAATATTCGAGACTATTTGCTAAAGAAGGCTAGAAAAATCGAAGGGATACGGTAAGGTCACGGTAAGGCTTCGGGATTTGATTAAGTTGTAGTTTAAGGTATAGAATTGATTCGAAAGTGGTTTTAATTGTAGGTCGAGGCTGAGAATAGTGTAGTGCGGGTCGTCAATCAGGTGTGTACATACACAATACAAATGAAAATCGGTAAAAGCCGAAATCCTGAAATCCCGAATGGGCCTGACAAACTTGTGGGCCCAAAGTGGCAAAGTTGTGATATGAAATTGTATGATGAATTGACATGTATGATTGTATGATTGGATTGTGATCGGGCCTAATGGGCTACATAAGCATGTTTGGGACTCAATGGATTAAATGAATATGATTGGGCCTAGTGGGCCTTCTAGGATCATAGAAATGTATGTTAGGGTTTTTTATGGACCGTAGGCCTAGTTCTAATCTCTCAAATTTTATATAAGACTTAGTTAAATAACTAAACATGTCCGTGGATGAGTCGCTAGACTAAGGTGTTGCAATGAATGTGTGCATGTCTAAGATTGGATCTAGGAAGAGCTTGGTACTTAAGCGGTCCGAGTGACCCACCTCCTCTTCTCTTGAATCCTACCTGGTGCATAGTATTCGTTCATCTTAGTCGCGAGGACTTGTTGATGGGCCAAAATCCATAATTAAAATCTGTATCATTAGGAAATTACGAAAATACCCTTCTAGGATAAAATTACGAAAATACCCTTCTAAGGTAGAATTACGAAAATGCCCTATAAGGTAGAGCTACTAAAACACCCTCGTAGGGTGGGAATACCGAAATACCAATGTAGGGTAGGTTTACAAAAATACCCCTTGGTAGTGAAATGACCAAAATACCCGTAAGTGCTTAATATGTGAAAATATGTGAAAATGTGTATGTTACATTCATGAATTGTATGTTGCACTTGGGTGGGTTTGATGATACGGAGGAAGTGTTTTGAGGATCGCATTGTCACTTGACGACCGTGGATCCACCGTAGGCTTTCAAGCCACCGAATAGCTTTGCTACACTGCACATATATAGCAGCCTTGCTGCAACGTGAGTAGTGCCGCAACCGGTGCTACCTTTGGAGTGTAGAGGATGAGTGGGTTGATGTAGACATCCCCACAGGAGTGTAGTGCTGGTACGGGTAGAGTGCAGGGTTGGATTTGGGATTGGAACATTTTCATTCATGAAATTCTGATATGATATGAGGTCATTGTGGGCTAAGGCCCAGACCACCGATATTGTTAGGGCTTAGGTCCAATGTGATATGTGTATAATGAATTGATTTGATTGCCAAGGGTCGTACACACTGAGTTGCAAAACTCACACCCTTATTATTAATATTTCAGGTGATCTACAATAGACGGCTCGACGCAGGAGAGGACTCGGAGATAGCCATAGTACAAGTTACTTAGGAATTTTCAATATAGATTTGAATGAATTGTTTCCTTTTAATTACTTAGTTTTATTACTTTATTTTCAATTGATGTAATAAGGCCTTGTGTATCTGATACGACTGTATTTAGGGTTTATTAATGTTTCGACTGCCCAGTTTTATATTTACTTAGATAAATTTATCAAATTAAACGTGGTTTGAAATAACATTATTATGTGGGCGTTTTCGTTTAAATATGGGCTTTCATTTTTTGGACTTAACATGAACTTGAATTTCTAAATCTCAAACTTAAGTTTGTAAAAACAAGTAAATTTTCTATCGAACATGTTCTTAAATGAATAAAGTCGTTTTGAAAAAAATAGTCCTTTCAATGTGACATCGCCAGATTCGGCCATAACGTCTGGGCCAGGTCTGGGGTGTTACAGTTATGAAGTCATTCCACTATAGTATCGTGACTGAGCTTTCCTCAACAACATAATATTAAGAAAGCAACTACTTAATGCTTGTCCAATGACCTTGTCATTAATGTGTTACCCTCATAAGATATCCTTAATCTCTTTGGGATAAACCATTGTATCTTCCATCATGAAAAGTCAATCACTATTAAATAGTGGTCAAGTCATCCATTACAAAGACGAACAACCCATGACCACGTTTACTTTTCATCAACCATGTAATGCCAATGAGAGGATATTATTTACCTATGTTTTGGGCTATGACTTCCACTATTGTGAATGACGCTACATATTACAGAAGTTGTACACCCAACGCACCAGTTTTTGGTGCCTTATCTATTTAAACTCAGGTTTTTACTAATATCAAAGTGTACGAGTCATGCATATATAGTCTATCATCCACTCAGGATTTAGATATGTTATACTATAAACGTCACAAGTAAATAAATCCATAAATGAATTCAAGATTATTAATGTATTGCCAGTCATATCTATGTCTCAATCTTCTAGGAGTCATCCACTCCAATGCCCAAGACAAGGCATCTCCCAAATTAGACTTGATGGGCGATATATTAGTCTTTCAATTGTTTGCTCATTTCCAATTAGAACTAAGAACATGTTTAGGTTCGTCTACTAATACAAATTGTCTTTTCATATTACGAACCGACCAAGTAATACCGCTTAGTATTAGTTAAACATTAGAAAACCAATGAGCAATATTTTATTCTATTTTGCTTTGCGTGCAAAAATCATTTGAGGAAAATAATATAAAGTATATTAATTATAATCAATAAATTTTTTTATTAACTAATCTGTTCGAAAAATCACAACTGTATATTAACAAAAATATTATATTTAGTGCACCAGATCCAACACAAACTTTATGGAGACTAATAAAGCAAATCAAAGAGAGGATCTAGATGGAAGGTTCTAATAAGCCTAAAAGGGTATAATTTGTGAAGAGAGAAACCCAAAAGAACATTCCTTTTTTATGATCTAAGCCAATTTAGAGTATTCAACTTATTTAGATTCACCTAGTTGATATTTTGGCCTTTCTTGTGTTTGGCCCTATTTAATAGTTTTGTTTTGTGTCTAAAGTGTTAATAATGATGTAATTCAACCCATTACTCTTATGAATTAGGCCACGAACAAATTTTTTATGCCTTTAGTTGAAAAGTCTTTCATTTGTTCTATAAGTCTTAAGATATAGGAGTTTTGAGATAGTTTAAACTTCTTTGGATAAGTGCTGATATTATCCATCAAAGTTTAGTCCCTTAAGTACTCTAAAGGCTTGTTTAGTAGTACTTAAAAAAATACTTTTGGCTTTAAAAGTACTTTTAGAAGAAAAGCTATGCTAAACAAACTGTTTTTGGTTGAAACTTTTAACTTTTCAGAAGCACTTTTGAAAAGTACTTCTGAAAAGGAGAAGCTAAAATTTTCAACTTTTCCTCTTCCAAAAACACTTTTGGTGCTTAATTACTTTTTCACCCTTCCAACAACATAGTACTTTCCCTTCTTTTTTTCTTGATGCTTAATTACAAATATGTTAAAATCATTAATTAAAAATAAAAATATATTTTTAAAATAATACGAATGTGTTAATATCTAATTACAAATATTTAATGGTTATATTTAAATATTTAAAATAGAGTTTATATATTCTAATTAAATCTTATAAATAATTAATATTTAATGCTTAAAATATTTAAAATTTATATTTCATATATTAAAATATTATCAAGTTATAATAAGTTTTTTTATATTCGTACTAAAATATAATAATATTAACTAATTTGAACATTATTTAAATACATATTTGTTACTTAATAAAAACATGTTTAAAATGGACATTTTATTTCTCAAAAATAGTTTTTGACAGCAATGCTAAACATTCAAATCTTAAACCAAACTTTTCAACAGTATTTCTCAAAAGCACTTTTCCACAGCACATTTTAAAAGCACTTTTCAAATGCATTGCTAAGCTAGCCCTAAGACGTGTGTAAGCCTAGAATAGCATGTTTGGTTAGGGGGCTTAAGAATAGATTCCAGCCCAATTCCACGGGCCCACCACCAAACATTAGTTTGGTTGGCTGTAATGCTATTACAACCCGAATCTATTCACGGTGTATTACAAGAAAAGGCTGAATAGCCATTCCTTTCCCTCACCATTGAATAGCTATTCATTCCCGTGCAAAGGAAAAAAATATTCCCATTTTCAATTTTTTCCCTCACCTCTACCTAGGGAATGAAGAAGCACTAGAACCATCATCTTCTCCCTCAGGTCACAAGTAAATTTTTCTCTTCTCATCTTTATGTTTCCCCTTTTTTTCCTTTTGATTGTAGAAAAGACCTAAGTCAATCTATTCTTCATTTTTTCTTCTTTTTCTTTAGTCAATAAAACTTGTAGAATTTGTCATCGGCCAACAAAAGGCAAAGAAGGTAGACCCTTCCTTCTACTTCCGATGCCTATTTTGAATTGAATTCCTTGACTTTTCTGGTTAAGTATGTTTTGAATTTTGAACAAATAAATCTTAACTTTGCTTCAACACAAGAGAGATTACTCAATTAATGTAGGTAAGGAAGCCTTTTTGTCTTAGAAAGGTTTTTCAAGGTTTCCTTTTCTGTATTTGTTAGAATGGAAGGGAGGACGATGGAGGGAAGGAAAGAAATGGGATTTTTGTTTTTAGCTACACATGTTTTGTACAAGATATGGATAATGGAAGGAAAGAAAAAGTTAATCTTAAAATCCTAAATAAAATAACTATTCTTTTGTTGAATGTTTGATTCGCATCCACTTTCCTCATATTTTCGAAAGGATTGATTTCCCAAGGAGATGGAAGCAACACATCCAAACACTTTTAATTTCTACACTAACAAGGAAAAAGATAGCACATTTTTCTTTTCCCCTCCTGCCATCCCTCTAAACTTCCTTCCAAGTTAAAATCCTTTCTGCACTTATTTATTAAACTTTTATGGCCTGTAATTATTATTATAACATTTTTTATGAGAACTTTTAGAATTTTTGGAAAAAAAATGCCCTAGCATTGTTAAAATTTTCAACAGCAGTTTTCATTCACAGTTTCATTGTTTTATTGAAGTTCCACTCATCTTAACAGGTGTTATCTGTGGCAATTTACAACCACTATAAAAGGATATACCATTCCTCTAAGAAAAATGAGTTAGTGCTTTCTGGTTTTCTTATTTAATCAGTTTAGTAACCAATGAGTCCTCAATTAGTGGTTTATATAATTTCTTTCAGTTTCATGTCTTATTTATGTTAACTTAATTATGAATGCTTTATAACAGATTGCTTGTCTATTTGGTTTACCTTCTAGACTGAATACTTGCATCTCAATGCTAGGGCATCTGAATTGGGTGACAACGATGAACATGTTGCCAATGATTTTGTTGAGCTTGATAAGAGTAATGTACTGTTAATATGTCCCACTGGTTCAGGTACAGTCTTATATGCTGAATAACTTCTTGCTACTTCTATTGATTATTCTCTTATGTTTTTTTTTTTTTTGTTTAAATTTTAAAACCTTAATTATGATGACAGGAAAGACATTACTTGCAAAGACACTAGCACGCATTGTGAAAGTACCATTTGTCATTACTGACGCAACAAGTTTAACATAGGCAAGTTGACCCCCAGATAAAGGCACTAGCTCAAATTTTGATGTATACATTTCACTTGCAAAACTACATTTCCATGAAGATGGAGGTGAAGTTATTTCTGAGTATTGTTTGTCTATGGTGGCTGCACTGCGAAAACCATAGAAATTCTGTGGAATTTTTTTTGCAAAAAGCAGTTATACCTTATTCTTATATATAGATGTATGTGTGAACTCATAAAAATTGCATATTAGCAGGCAAAATAGCACAAATGACCAAACTTTTACTGTGGTTAGGTGATAATGCCCAGAGATACTTTACATCTTGGTGGAGTCGAACATCGGAAGTTACATAATGCCTATGGATATTACTTCCACACGGTAACAGTTGAAGGCCTTTTAAAGTGTGGAGATGGTAGGGACAGACCTTTTGTCTTGTCTAGAGCATTCTTTGTTGGAAGTCAAAGGTATGGAGAAGTCTGGACTAGTGATAATTTGGCGGATTTGGATCAGCTTAGGGTTTCAGTCCCAATGGTTTTGACGCTTGGTTCTAGAATGACATTCTCTAGTATGCATACCATTTAAATGAAAAAGTTAAAAAATTTTACACCTTCTCCCTTTTGATGTTAGATAAACTTTCACAGGGGTTGATGCTGGTGGATTTTTTAGCAAGCTTGAGCTTGAGTTATTAGTGCGTTGGTATCAACTTGGTGCTTATTAGCCTGAGTTATTAAATGATTATAGCATTTAGGTTTCTTTTACTATATGCAAACTGTAGATACAAATTTGTTGTTGCTAAATACTTTGATGGGTGCATCTTTCTCCAACTTAAGGATTCACCTTCTGTTCAATGTGATTCTTCTCATTGCTTTACTTTATTCAATGTCTATTGGTGTTAGTTTTATAAGGAGGGGAGAAAAAACTGACATTACTATTGTCACTTTCATTTATGGAAAAGGTTTTTGAAAAAATGTTCCCATGTATGCAGTGGTTTATTCAAAGGGGTATAGTACTGCTTTGAAGAAGGAAATTCTTGTACTTTCACTTTCTCCTTGCCACTTCAAATTGATTGCAAATGATAAGGCTATTGTAAATGGGCTTGAAATGCTTGAGGGTCATAAAACACATAGGTCACAAAACTTGTAACACCCCAAACCCAGCCTGGACGTTATGGCTAAATCTGGCATGATAGTGTTTTCGAAAATGCATTGATACATTAAAACTGTTCCAGTTATTATCTTTTACTTAGTTTGGAAAATGTGTACTAATTGATTTTCTTTAAACCATTTCTTTTATGCGGAAGCTTTCAAAACTAGATAATTTTTTTTGAAAACTATTTTTATTTACGAAAAATCTTAGTTTATTTTAGGAAAACTGTACTTTGTTACGTTGCAATTTATAAATCCATAAATTTCAAACCGAAAACCCAAATTAAAACCAAGCAGTCCCAAAGTCCCACATTACATAAAATACCACAAATGAATAACGATGTAAAAGTGAAAACCGTAAATAAACAATTCCGCAATGGTGGTCACCGTTGAGCCCACCACTATATTGATTCGTTTACTGTTGGGAATTACCTGAACAAATTAAATAGAACAGGGGTGAGTTTTCGCAAACTCAGTGTGTAATCCCCACAGAAAGCATGCATACAATCATACATCAGAACTCAGTCATAATTAGTCTAGGCCGGAACCCTTACAGAAATCAATATGGGCCTTAGCCCACTCAGATGCAGAATTAGAAGTATACAAGGCCTTAGCCCAATCAAATATAGAATCAGATATATATATTTTAGGGCCTTAGGCCAATTAGATACAGTATACAGAACAGAACAGATTACAATGTCCCACCCGCTAGCCCTGCACACCAACTTCGTCCAACCCAAAACACCATATGAGGATATAATCGACCCACTCATCCCAACACACCATGCTGTACTAGTATAGGCACATAATCAGATAATTGCAGCTGTGCTACCAGATATCAGGCTTAAGAGCCTTTCAGAATTCTTCCTCCATATACATTAACCCGCCCTAATGCAATGCAACATATAATATATATGATATGCGAAAATGCAAATAACAATTCACACATTCAAATCGATATACATGCTAAGTGTAACATGCTAAACACATATATCACATAATCAGATTAAGTAATTAGGGGTCCAAATAACTCTTATCGACCCTACAGTAGATCCCAAACGACTTGGGTGACCCGAGCAACCATATAGAGTATTTTGGCAAAATGGGCTCACACGCCAATGTGGCCTGCCCAGCCTAAACTGGTCGTGGCCGTATGGATTACATGGACTGGCCCAAAATTTCATACGCCGTGTGGTTTACCCGTGTAGGCCCATACGCTCGTGTAGCCCACACAACCCAATTGGTCGAGCTCGTGTCTCGTACATGGCCTCACAGGCCATCACGCGGTCGTGTCATGCACCATTGTTACACGCACACGGCCTGATTCATTATTTACACAGCCATGTATTGCCACACAACCTACCACATGGGCGACCACACACCCTTGTGGCATCGACAGTTTCATTTTTTCGCTTTCATCGACTCTCGTTTTCTGTGTTTTGGGTACACACCTGATTTGTTTCGAAGCTACGACAACTACAAGCACTCCAAAACCTATTATTATCTAGTATGTCGCTTAATTAGTCACTTAAATGATCGAATTACACATACTCAAAATAGAATATCTACTAACCTAGTGAAAACTCTTACCTTTAGCGAATAATAGTGATTTCTCGTCCCTAAATGCCGATTAGGCTCACTGTTCAACTCTTGATTAATTCCTGACACCAAAACCCATCCTCAATCACTTAATCAGAAAAATATTAAGACTACCAAATAGAAAATGTAACACCCCAAACCTGGCCCAAACGTTATGGCCGAATCTAGCAGTGTCACATTGAAAGTTGACTTGTACAAACTGATGACGTTGAAAGACTTTGAAAACATTTTCTAGTTCGTGGTTTAAAACAGTGTTTGCGCTATGTGTGTATATATTCTCAAAACCAGCCTTGTTAGAAAAGCACTTTAGTTAAATACGAAAACCATTAAATACTTGTTAAATTGTAAGTCCAAATAAACCTTAAGTGGTTATTTGAAAATCCCAGTTTTATTTGTACCCGTTAATAAATTCCCCAAGTCCAGTTAAAGTGGAAGCCCATTGTTTGAAAAAAAAAATTCAGATTTGATTGTTTGGTTTGGAAATGCGATTTTAGCTTCCTTAAAAAAAACAAGTTTTAATTTTAGAAAATTAAGTCGTTAATGAAATAATAAAAACCAATAACCAATTAAACAAATCAAACCAGAGGAAAGGCCTTATTATAGTAAAACCCAATAGAAATTAATTAGAAATAATGTAAAATTAAATACTAAAGTTTAAAGCCGCTCGTAGTGTGGCCACCTCCAAGTCCTTCCATACGTCGAACCGCCTACTGTGGATCACCTAAAAAATTAAAATAAAGAGGGGGTGAGTTTGCGAAAACTCAGTGTGTACAACCCTCAACGATCATATAGTATGTGTAACACTCCGAAAATTTCTACAATAAGATAGTATTTTAGATATAGTAAAATAAGGAAATAAAGTGATAAGGAGAGGAAAATTGAGTTATGTCATTGGGAAGTATATTATGACATATTAATTCAAGAAAAGACTAAATTGTAAAAGTGAGAAAAGTTTTGTTGCCCAAGAGTAAATATTCAAAATTTAAGCGCTTAAAGTGTAAATATGAAAAGTTAAAGGACCAATAGTGCAAATATTTTAGGGGTGGAATGATCTAGAAACCATGAAAATGGATGGATTAGGACCAAATTGAATAGGTGAAGAATTATGAGGGACTAAATTGCAATTTTACCAAATTAAGTGATGATTCAAGGATGGAATTTTAAAAGATTATGAAGGGCAAAATGGTCAATTAAAAGGAAAGAGAAATCTAGAAGGTAATGATGGTGTGATGATATTTTATAATTATTTAATAAGATAAATATTACTTTATTAATATTTTAATAAGATATTTTATTATTTTATTAATTTATTTAGTATATATATGTGTGTGTGTGGAAAAAAAAAGTGAAGAACCACCATCTTTCCCATGCACCTACGTGAGAGGAAGAGAGAAAGAAAGAAAGTTTTGCTTTCTTTACAATTTGGTCCCTCCACAAAAAATTTACCATTTTCACCTAGAAATCAAAAGAATTTCCATAGCTACCGAAGGAGAAAAATGTTAAGGAGACTATGAGGAGTTAGAATATCAAGTTGGATTCAAGAAATAGAAGCTGGAGGAGAGAGAAAATGAAGTTAAAGTTTGGAAACAATAAAACAAGGTAAGAACATCAAGATTTCCATGTATTTTTAAGTTTAATATTATTGAAAAAGCATGTAAATGATGTTAATGTAGAGTTTTCTTATATATGATTCTATGTTCTTGATATGGTAGTGAAGAGAAAATAAGATAAAGTGATGGGAAATGGTGTAGAGAAAGAAAATAAGGGTGATATAAACTTGGTAATTAATATCTTGCACTAAAACAGTTTTGGATAGCAGCAGTAAGCTAAATTTGAAAAATCACCAAAAATGGTAGAAACTGAATTAGAAGTTGAATAAGATATGGAATTAAAGCTTGTTGAGTCTATTTTCATATAAAAGAAACAGAACAAGTAAATGAATTCTGTATTCTGAGATATTTATATTTTTGTGAGACTGGTTCAGAATGATTTCGGGATCCTCTACTCTGACTTTGAAAAATCATTAAAAATTTTATAAAAATAATTATGAGACATAATTTATACTTTTAGATTCTTTAATGAGTCTATTTTCAAGAGAAACAAACGAGAACATCGTCCGATTCCTGTACGAAGAGATAATTAATTTTTAGTGAAGAAGGGTCAGAACTGTCAAATAGCAGAAGAGGAGTGAATTTAAAGAATAAACTATACTAATTGGCAAAACCAAAAATTATGAGATTTTTATGGTAAGAATATATGTGAGGCTAGTTTCATGTAAAATTTATGGAACTTAATTTGGAGTTTTGTAGCTCAAGATAAAAATAAATTGGTGACTGTGACGTAGGTGGACAGCTTGGATATTCACATATAAGTAAATAGTGAAATTATTGATGATGTTACTTATAAGCATGTTATATAAATAAAAGATGTGGAATGGAGAGGAGGAGGAGGAAAATATGTATGAATATTCAGCTAGCATGGATAATTTGTATGTTTTAGGCCCAGGGATTAAATTGAATAAAAGTAAAACTTTATGGGCAATTTTGTAAAAATGCTAGAAATGATCAAATTACATGAAAAGGATTATTTTATTATTTAAATTGCAAAATTTAAATGAAATTATTATTTTAGTTCAAGATCGGGGAAAAACATGTTTTAAGGATTAAATTGAAAAGTGTTGAAATTATGGAAAATTCTGATATTTTATAGAATTCACGGATTGTTATCAATTTGTATGAGAATGACGGCTGGAAATAAGGATTAAATTGCAAGAAATTTATTTATTTGAGCCTAAGGATGAAATTGTCATTAATTAAAAGTTTAGGGGTAAAATGGCAATTTTGTTTAAGAAGATTAATTGAATGTATTAGAACATGAAATAAATGAAAATGATGATCAAATTTATTTATAAAGGTCCGGATGACTCAAATACAAGACTTGAACGTGGAAAGGAAATGATATTAATTATGATGTGTAAGTATGTGATTATCTTTGACACGCTGATACAAGTAAATTAAGTATGTTGAGACGAATAATAAATCCAAGTAAAACATGTCGAGAAAAAAAAAATACATTTGAGGGACAATATGTTTAATTTTAATTGGTTTCAAATATAAATGTTAGATGAAATAAAATATTTGATAAATAAATCGGTAACTCCGGTAATGCTCCGTAACTCTATTCCGGTGACGGATTGGGGTTAGGGGCATTACAGTATACATCTATCAATTTGGGCCTAAGCCCATCACAGTAACAGTGGCATTTGGGCCTTAGCCCATAATAGCCTTAGTTGGGCCTGAGCCCATAGCACAATCAATATCATATATGCAATGCACAATTACCCCATCCAACCCTGCACTTCGTTTCCCTTCCAACCCTACACTCCTGTGGGGATTTAATCGACCCACCCATCCCTGCACTTCCGTTGCAGCATCAGTTGCGGCACTACTCAATATCGCAGCAGAGCTGCCAATCACATAATCGGTTTAAAGCCCTCGGTGGGTCCACGATTATCTCGGGCGACCCGTGCGACCTCACCCAAATAGATCCACAGTCGTCTCGAGCGACCTGTGCGATCAGGTCTACAGTCGTCTCGGGCGACCCGTGTGACCATAACAATTCAATCCCTTCCTCCAACAATGTTCCCATCCCTATGCATCATAATATCACATGAATGCAAACATATCATAACATGGCATACAAAATCAGTCATATAGTATAAAAGGGCATTTTAGTCATTTTGCTCCTTAGGGGTATGACAGTCATTTATCGCTATGGCCCTAAGTACACACAAATCGGCCCATTACTAAGCCCACAATCATTCATCGCGACTTATGTCACTTTTAGCAATCAATATTACACTAGGGCCTAAAAGCCCAATATATGGCCCAAGTGGGGCCCACACTCTCATGTGGCCCATCGAGCCCAAATCTACCTTGGCCATATGGACAACATGACTGGCTCTTTATTTTGTAACCATCCATGAATTTCACTCGTGACGGCCTACGGGCTCATAGGGCCCATATGGCCCATTTCGGCCCAGTTGGCCAGGAAGTGGCCCAAGTCTATGAGATCGCTCATGAGGCCTCTGTCATTGTATTGATCTATCCACACGAGCGTGCCAACCTTTCGGCTTTTGGGCATTTCGGCATTTCGGCTTTTTTCGTTCTATGGTATGTGCGGTGTGTGTACACACTTTTATAGAAAGAAGCGTAGCAGCCCTCTAGCGTAGAACCTATATTTGAATAAATACTCAGTTAGCCCCTAAATCAATAAGATTTAGCATGCTCTTCTAATACCGAAAATGCACCCAAGACTAATACTTACCTTGACCGAATCGACTTATACTTTCCAAGCCGTTTGGTTTTATTTTCCTTCCTTGTAGTTTATCTGTACCACCACCATCATTAATTTCCCCATCGCATAATCAAAGTTTAATCAAATACTAACTAAGGAGAACCTACAATCAACAACACTTACCCTCAAAACCGATTGATTGCTAAAAGAGGGATCTCACCCCTTGAGAATCCGCTTGTTAAAGAACACCTATGGAATCAATCAAAAACGATTGAAAGACTATGAGAAACTCACATTCGGACAAGAGCAACTTCCAAACAGTCGACCCAATCTTAAGAAGAATCAAGATGAGACATTCGGCTTTTCCCAAAAAGGCCAAAAGAAGAGGAAAATAACACTTACTGGGATTTAGCCTTTGATCCCACGAACAAGATTGCTTATAGAAGATTCGGCTTTCTTAAAGATGATTGAGAGGAGAGGGAATTCAGTATAAAGAAAAGGTAGGAGAAAGAAGATTCCTCTAGAAGAAAAGGAATGAAAAAGAATTGAAAAGAGAGATATTCGGCTTTTAGAGAGAAAAGAATAGTATTCGGCACAAACAAAATAAATTCAATGAAGTAGTCGGCCAAGCGAAAAAAGAATGAGAAGAATAGAGAGGAAACAAATGTTCAGTTTCGATTATGAGAGGATGAAAAGAAAAGAAAGGGATTGTGAATACAGAGATTCGGCAACTAGTGAAAAGTAAGATAGAGAAGAGAGGACAAGAAGTTGCATTCGGCTTTGATGGAAAGAAAGGAAGAGAACAAACTTGAACGGTCAAAAGTTATTTCGGCTTCTACAACTCTAGTGACCAAAACCTGAAAACAAATGACCAATTACCACTACAAAGTTGACTTTTCCTACAAGGACTCCCCAATTTCGTTCAGCCTTCCACACCCACTTCAAACACCTAATTTTTCTCCATAAAACCCTCCACAATCTTCTCCATGATATCCTCTGTGAACCACTACTTCAAACAAACACTATCTTTATCCCTTGATCCTCTCCCATTTTATCAAGTACACAACCACTCAATAGAGTTTTAGCTTAACTCTACCTCTTTCACCTCATGGAAACAAAATAAATGCACCTTGCACCTCATGGGATTCGAACTCACGATCCCTTACCACCATAATGACCCCACAACCACTCGACTACAAGTTACCTTGTGTCATAACTTATCCCCAATTAATTATAAGGTCTACTTCAAGCACCCAGGGTTATATTTACTTAAAACCAAAAATTTTACTAAAGCCCAAATTTGAACCCAGGACTTCTCCAACACTCTCAAACACTCCTAAATCACTCAACCACTAAAGTAGACACTCAATTGTGTCATTTCCTTGCACAATTAAATACTTATAAGTCGTTTCCTAACTGATCCCTTGTTCAAGGCCCAATACTTCTAGGCCCAAAATCAGGGCGTTACAGAAAAACTTACCAAGCGTATAATCCAACTTGCATAAACAAATAAAGAAACCATAAAAGACAATGGGTAAGGAGATGATTGGATTTTCGGCAATAAAGATGGGGAAAGGAAGAGGAAAATCGGCAGCACAAAGAAAGCAAATGGTGCGGAAAACAGCAAAAAGATTGGGGAATTGGAAGAAAAGAGCCGACATTTGCAGCCTAGGATATCTCAACAACTCCAAAACCCCTATTTTTCTCCACAACTCACTCCTAGAATCACTCCCCCACATCCCACTACACATCCACCACTCAGAAACCCAATTCAGTACAACTCTTGTTGAACTTAAAGAGCAAAAATACAACCCTTGCTGTCTCAGAGATTCGAACCCAAGACCTCCCTCATACCAACACACTACTTAACCACTAGACCAGCAAGCCCATTCTGACATAAGATTACAAATAAATTACTTATAAGCCTACTAACCAAAGATCAGGCTTTATTTAATAAAAAGCCAAAATTTTGCCAAAGGAATGGTTTGAACTTAGGACCTCTCATACATACCCAAAACACTTAACTACTAAAGCAGATACAGATTTATATCAAATTAATACAGAAACATATACAGGTATTTTGGGGCTTTACAAAACTCACACCCACTCTCAATATCTGGTTCAGGAACCTCTTTAGGAATAGTAAATTGATCAACTCATGAGAATATTGTTGCTGCACTTTCTTTTGAATTTCCTTGCCAAGAAGCTGAAGACTGCAATCATCAAGACAATAAAAAGGGCTTAGAATGTCTTCTTCAGGCGTGGTTTGTTGCTCAACTTGATGCTATAGCTTCAAATGCAGGGACGAAAGCTAACACGTTGATTTTGGGGAGTGAAAGTCTACTTCACTTTCAGGTGACCATATATAATTTTGGAACTTATGGACTTGTCTCATCTAATGGTTTTTCAGAGAAGAGAAATAAGACAGGATTTGCCAATTGAAATTTCATACATATTGACCATCTCAGAGGCAACACTGCAAAGTGGACAAGTCAATGCATATGAACTTTCATTTTGGTAACTTTTTGTGTTTGTAATATTTGGATGGTATAATGACATGATAAAATGTCATTACAATGTTGTAACTTTTTAATACTGTAAAATTTTATAACATATAGATTATGACATATAAACTAATGAACTCATGTAACTTTTTGCTAATATATGAATATTATGTTTGGATGTGAAATATAATTCTCAAGTTATTTATTACTTCTAATATTTTTTTTATTGTAGAATAATTAAATTATTTATTTTACTAATGATATTTTAGCACATTAAATATGTATTACAGTTTAAAAATAATAAAGTAGATTATATATTATTTTTATAGTATTATATATTATGATTTTTTAATTCATATAATAATTATATTAATAATTTTATTAAATTATATTATTTTATTAAATTATATTTAATAATAATTATGTTAAAATATGGTTAAATTATTTATTATTTTTATTAAATTATTTTTAATAATAATCTTATTAAAATTTAATAACAATAACAGTAATCATCTACCTAAAAAATTCTGTTAAGGGTATTCTGGTCATTTTAGTTTTTTTTCCTTATGCTATTACAACATCATTCCATTGAACCAAATATAAGAATACTATTAGAGTTCTATTCCATTCCATTCAACCAAACAATTGAATTACTGATTACAGCTCTATTCAATTACAGTCCTATTCTATTACAGTGAACCAAACGTACCCTAAATACGTTGGTCTCTTTTCATTTGGTACACTCTTTTGATTATTATAATTGTTTCAAACATGCTTTGATTAGCTTTTTATGAAGAACTCCTTTTTTGTGATTTTCGAAAAAAAAATTAATTTCAACCTCTTGAATTGGTGGTGGAAAATTCTTCAACTTTCGAGTTTCTCAATTCGTACTTGGGAGAGTCGATTTTCATTCTTCACCATTGGTTGTTTGTATTTTCGATCAATCTTTCTTTTCAATTCTATTCATTTTTTATTCTTACTTTCCTTGTTTCTTTTATCAATTTTTAATCTTTTGCTAATTCGGCTGGTTCAACAACGTAAAAATCGATCCTAGTCCGCTACACTATGGCATATTGTGTAGTTGAAACCAATAAAAATTTTATTATACAAAAATAATATTATTGATATGATTTTTTTATTATTTTTTATAGGAAATTTTATCTATTATTGCTTAACAAATCAAAACTCTATCATCGTATTATTAAAAAATATTTATTTAATGTCGATTTAGTAATTAAATAAACATTAAAAGATATTTTCTAAATTCATACTTATATATATAATAAATTATTCAAGTTGATGCTACTTCTGTTATTAGTTGCATTAAGAATCTTGATGCTTGATCCAATTGTGACTGATTGCAGGACTATGTGACTTTCATTTTGATTCATTTTAGGATGATTATAATGTGGCAAACCAGCTTATTATGTATTCAAACATGCCCAATTTTATGGCTTCCCTCGTTGCAGCTGATGCGATAGGAATGCCCATGTATCGCTATACTTTCTAGTTTAATATAAGCACTTTTTTTGTTTGGTTAAATTGAGGAAAGGAAATAATTGATTATAATAATTTTCCCAATCATGTCCTTTTATAAAATAACTACGTAAAAAAAATAACCTCACTTTCCTTTCACTAGCTTTTCCTTCAAAATGAGATAATTAAAAATTAACTCAAGGAAAAGCATGGAAAATTCAACTTCCTCTATTTCCCCTTAATTAAATAAAAGGAATTATCCAAAGAAGGGGAAAACTTTCTTTTACTTTTCCTAATTTTAATGCAATCCAAACATAGTGTAAAACTGTTCTTACCATTTTTTTTTTATATTAAAGGTTACATTACTAGCATCTCTATTTTTCTTAGGTTTAAAGATATAAAAAGCTTAATTTTTTTCAAAAAAAGTATGCTTTTTTACACTCAACTGGGTACCTGAACTTTCAATATGTAAAAAAAAAAAGCAATTAAGCTCTTTTTTTTTGCACTCAATTGCCAAAATGTATCAAAAAGACCCATTGATCATTAACTTCAATAGTTGACCGTTAAAACTAATGTGACAAAAAATTATAAAAGAAATTATAAATTTTAATTAAAAATATAAGAAATATTTATTTTTTATTAAAAATGAGAAAAAAATATTATAAAAATCATAAAAAATTATAAAATATATAAAAATATAATATATATATATATAATTTTATAATTTCGTAAGAAAATGACAAAAAAATGTAAAGAAATATAAAATTTATAAAAGAATTATAAAAAATATCATACCAAAATAAGCATTTTATAATTTTTCTATAACTTTTATTGATTTTTATTTTTTATTATTTTTCGCCACATGTCATACTGTATTGTGACACGTGATGACTTTAATTGAAAAAAAAAACTGAGGATCATTAACTTTAACAGTCAATGGTTAAAGGGCTTACAACTTTTTATTTTCTTTACAATTTATATTTTTTTTCTAATTTTTAATAAATTTTAAATATTTTTTATTAAAGTTTAATAATTTTTATAACTTTTATTGATTTTTATTATTTATAATTTTTTTGTCATATGTGACACAGTAGCTGTTGCATGGGGTGGTTTTAACTGAAAAAATTAGAGGCAGTTAACTTTAACGATCAATTGTTAAAGTTTATGGCTAAGGGGCTTTTTTGATGCATTTTGGCAATTGATTGCAAAAAAAAAAAAAAAAAAAAAGGCTTAATTGCTCTTTTTTAAAAAAAAAATTGTAAGGGTCTTTTTGATGCATTTTGACAATTCAAGTACCCAATTGAATGGAAAAAAAGGTAAGGGCTTAATTCCTTTTTTGAAAAAGTTTGAGGGCCTTATTGATGCATTTTGAAAGTTCAAGTACTCAGTTGAACTTCTAATGCATTATTTGGAACTTTTTGATGCATTATTTTCTTTTATAAGAATTTTCATATTTGGAACTTATAATGAGTTATCATTGTTCAAATTTTGGTTCAAGTTACTCCCCTAACTCATTACAAGTTATTATTTCTCTCCCCCTAATGTTGGGAAAACTATCGAATCAAAATAGTAATCACAAATCATGTCATAATTGAATCTCCAAAACATTCAAAACATCTAATAATACAATGAGACTTGTAATTAATATATATTTTCAACTTTCTTTGAGGATTCACTCATCTTTGTACATTGTGGAGCAATTGGAACATATACGAACATACAAAAATCAAAGATAAGAAATATTTAGCTCTTGACTAAAAACCAATTGTAATGAAGAATATTTATAACTTATTAACTTGATGCATGAAACATGTAAATCAACATAATCTCATGTTGAAATAGGAAGTTTAGTTCTCATAAGTAATGGTTTAAACATTAATTAGAGGTGTTCAATCAATAATTTCTTTAAACTAATATGCGCATAAATAACAAACTTTTACAACAAAAAAATTCAAACTCAATCGATAAAAGATTGAGATATAAACTTAGGGGTGAGTGTTCGATTGAATCGAATCAAACCGAATGAAAAAATTTCGAGTTAATCAAGTTGACAAATCATATTTTATCATCCTAATTTGATTTGAAATTTTCTCGAATCGAGTCGAGTGAAATAGAATTCGAATCAAATATATTTTTTGAAGTAAAATTTTAAAAAATAATTTTGGGTCCCTATAACCACTGTCACCCATCGTAATCAAATCTTTTATTAACTTTTATCACCTCATAATTTATTTATTAATATTTTATATACGGGTCAGCTTTTTTGCTTGCTTAGTTGTTTCAATTATCTTCAGATTCTTGTCACTATGTATTTTGGAATTAAAAAATATATTAAATGTAAAAATGTGATTTTTTAATAAAAGTTATTTTAAAGATAAAATATGAAATTGATACCAATATAAAATTTTAACATGAATATTTTATAGCATCATTAATAATTCAATTTTAATATAAATATTCAATATGACTAAACAATTCAGTAATATAAATAATATAAAATGTGAAATTTAATTTAATAATATAAATACTAGATATAAATAAAATTATTATGTTTAGGGGTTTTTTTGGATAATCTTGATTTTTTATTTGGGAGTAAATGGTGAAAAGTAAAAGTTTAGGAAGAAAATAAAAAGTTATGGGGAGTAAAAGTTTGAGGAAAAGTAAATAAAGAAAGTAAAATTTTGGAGGGAAAATATTAAAAAAATTTTGGGGGAGGGATGGGTTTGGGGTAAATGGGGTTTAGGATAGGAATAGAGTAAAAGTTTTGAGGGGAAAGCGGGAGAGAGTAAAAATTTTGGGGAAAAATAAAAAGTTTTGAGAGTTTTTGGAGTAAAATTTTGAAGAAAAATAAATAGGAGGGTAAATTTTTGGTGGGAAATAGATTTTGGGTAGATGGGGAGTTGGGATGGGAGGAGAGTAAAAGTTTTGGAGGGAAAGTGGGAAGGAGTAAAAGTTTTGAGGGAAAAGTAAAAAGGTTTGAGTGTTTGAGGTAAAAATGTAAAATATTATAGTTTAATATTTGATTTTATTCGAATTATTCGAGTTATTCGAATTCGAAAACTTAACTCGATTCGAACTCGAAATTCGAAAAAAATTTGAGTTGACTCGAATAACTCGAATAACTCTATTTGTTTAACTCGAAATTCGATTTTTTTTATTTTTTCGAGTCGAATCGAGTTTTGCTCACCCTTATTTAAACTCATTAGTATTAGCAAGATGAATTGTTTTAATTGCATGATCTGAAATTAATTATTTAAACAAGCAATCTTACACATAACAGGTTGCAAGTTGATAACACATATTTGATTATTTTGTAGAAGCATCTACCAAAATCATATAATATCAAAACTATCCACATGGTGGATGAATGAGCCCATATTCATTTTAGAAATGCAAGATATTAAATCTCAACTTTAGCTAGTGAGTTCTAATATGCACCTTCGTACGCCCAAAATTGGTACCACTTTAATCAATAATAGTTCCAATATTGAAAATTTTGAAAAGATTTAAAATGTGATTCTTTTTGAATATTTTATAATGGATTTTAAGATTTACTCGTTTCGAAAGAATAAAATGCCACATCCAGCACGTTAGGATATAACATTTTAAAATTCTCAAAATCGAAATCATCTCAAAATTTTTAAAACATGCAATTAAAAGGGTATTTAGTTATTTAGTCAAATGAAAAATCGCAACCCAGCACGTTAGGGCACAATTTCTCCAAATACTAAATATTGCCTTATTTCGAAATTATTTAAAAAGACAAATTTGAAAATGATTTAATGCACTTAGTTTGAAATAGAATAAATGTTGGAATTAAAACTATGAAACTATAATGATGTGCAAAGATATAACGAATAAGCATACAGAAAAATAAACAATCCATATACAAAAATAATAATCCTACGTGAATATAAGAATTAACATATTATATCACATGAAGAAATAAATTAACAATTTATACTAAACGAGTTTTCATAAGTATGAGATAATAACCTAGGACGAACAAAAAGAATAAAGTTTGAAATTGTAAGTGAAAGATCAAATAAATTCACCGAATATAATTTAAAATTGGACGCAAAAGTTTTATATAAATTTTGAATTAAATTTCGTAAAAAAAAAGTATAATACAATTTAAAACAAGTTCCATAGTAAATAAAAAAACAAAGATATACATAATAATAAAGCGTATAGAACGTTGAAAAACCATATAATATTTAATATAGTATGTATAAATATTAATAAAACATTGATATTTTAAAAGAATAAAAGTAAGTTAAATTATAATATACAAAGAATTTAGAAATAACTAAGAATATAAGAGATTTTTAAAACAAGTTATACATATAATTATATTTACAAGAAAAATATATATACATAGATAGATTTAGAATAAGGTGCTTGCATGAAATAGTATAAAAGCCAGATATTTATATTATATAATATTATTTAACGTAAATCATATATAGATATATATAATTAATAAAAGATGTTAAAATAAACCAAATATAATTTAGACTAAAGTATTTAGATGAAAATATATAAAATTTGAAATTTACATGAAATAGTGCATATATAAAAAGAAAACCACTTTTAACAAAAATATTTAAATCTAATCTTATATCAACCTTAAGCCAAATATTTAAAAGAAAGTTTTGAAATACAATATTTAAATTATAAAAAAAAAATACAACCTAATTCAAATCTGATTTACTAAAGTAAATTAAAATTTCTAAACATTCCTAAATCGAAGCAAAACAAGATACGAAGAAACAATCTAAAATATTGAAACAAAAACTAGGACATAAATAAAACTTGCGTAAACTAGAAAGGATAGAAAAACAGAATTTAACCAAATCCTAAGACAATGCAGACTCATTTGAAACAAAAAGCAAATTTCATGACCAATATTAAAACATCAAAAACTTAAAATGAGGCCCGATTGATCTAAAAATGCACATTTAGAGGGATCAGACACGCAATTATTCCCTCACCGCTAAGACATACGGATCCTAGGGTGCCAAATCCATTGGATCTATCTAGGCTCATGTGACACCATTTTTGAATCATTAAATTGATACAAAACAGCATCAGTTACTATATTTTGATAAAATCTAAATCTAAATCTAAAAGCAATGTTATTTTAGAACCAAATAAAGAATATAGGTGGCCTCCTTCTCCTTTCCCCGTCGATCCCTCTTCTCGGCCAAATCAAAATCAGTCACCAAAATCAGTAATTGAATCGAGGAATCTTGGCTTCCTGGAGTCGATCTTTAAAACTTTGAGGCTTTCGACCCTTCTAACTTCGATTGTGACGAAGAAGAGAGGTATCTATTCTCATTCCTATCCTTAGATCTCATCCATTCTTCATCTTTAACGAAGAGGACGAGCTCCGGTGGTACACCCCCCCGAGATAAGTGTTTTACTTTCCTCTTATTTGTGATTACATGCAAACAAACGCAAGAAACAAAAAAATGAATAGAGATAGAAAAAGGATGAAAATCTCGAAATCACCTTTCGGGCTTTTAACTTTTCTATTTGATTCTATTTGCTCTTGCTTGTGTTTGTAAATACTTGGATCTAAAAATGGGGATTCGGGATCCAGATTACAGCAGATTTTGGTTCTATTTATAACCAAATGAAAACGCGAAACACATTTTTATTTTTCTTCTACAATATTCTACGCTATTCACTCTTGCTGATTTTGCAGATATCTTTAGTGTGAGAGCACCCACTCGTGAGCAGGAACGAAACCGTGCGGAGACAACACTCGTTCGAGCAAAGAACCAAAGCACTCCAGAAGCTTCTCGCGTCACCCAGATATTATTCTGGCCAACGAATTCGTGTTATTGGTCCTCCGTATTTAGCCCGGGTCATACCCGATTTGGGTCTAGGCTTTGGATAAATTTGGACCTCTGCATTTAGCTCAGGTCATACCTGATTTTGGTCTAGGCTTTGGATTTGTTATAGATGGGCTTGTGTTAGCCCACTTGTAAATAAACACTAACACTATGTTTGGTTCAATGGAATGGCTATTCCATTACGACACGGTTCAAAACTCCACAGGAAAACAGTCGTTTGGTTGGTTGAATGCTCAAAACATCGAATGGGGATTCCAGGTTCATTCTAAAAATTGCCGAATAGCCATTCAGGGGAGGAGGTGCCGAATGGCTATTCCAACCTCTCCATCGAATGACCCTTCTTTTCCCCTCCGAAAATACCCTTTCTTAGACTGAAATTTCTCAACGGCTTCAACTTTTTTTTTCTTTTGGTCATTCGACAATCTCAAGCTCAAATCAATCTAAAAGGAAGCAAATCAACTTGATGGCCAAATCAACTAGATTTTGTTGTAAGTTCAATTCAACTAGGTTTTTTTTGCATTTTGATTGATTTTTTTTTCTGATGATTTGTCCAAGGGGTATTGAAATGGATTCTGCAACTGTTCACGAGGAGATCGATTCATTCTTCGAGTCAACTTCTCCTCTCAAACATTCTGCTAAAATCATAGACAAATTGAATCAATTCATCCAATTTGATTCTCCTTCAGGTATAGTATCTAAAGCTAATCGATTCTGCATATGTTTTCCACTACCGGATATTTGTTTGTATATGCAAACTGTTTCGTATTTTTTAGGAGAAGGAAAAGGGAGGAGGGTTGAGGAGCTACTAAAACGATGCCCAAATCTTAAGAAAATTTTTATTTTTAGGGCTATTTCAAAAGCCAAGCCACACAATGAATGCCAGGTATTCGCCAAATTCACTCATCTATTATTTGACTCATGAGGAAATACATGCATGTAGAGGTGCAATTTGAATGAGTAAAGTTCTCTCAATTGAATTTCTAAACTCAAGTCTTGTATCAGTTGTGAATTGTATGAGCATATATCAGGTAGATTTTACAGAATGTAAATCTCAAACATCTTCCTTTTTTATATGTTACAATTCATTGATGTTATTTTTTTCAGTTTGATAGGAAAATAAAGCTTCTTTTCTCACAAAAAAAAAGTTTTAAAAAGCTTTATCCAAAATTAATATTTGGTTTTGTGTGTATACACATTATACCTATAGTATGTTATACCTATAAAATGAAATCAGATGAGAATCATTGATAAAATAGCAGTCCATGATTAGAACATTTCAAGACAAAATGGTAAGTGCTTCTCTTTTGCGGATCATAATAAAGCTATCTCATCAAAGCATTTCTACAGTTTTGGAGCTTGTACAATTTGCACATTTACTTTGTTGTCATTTTATGACTTAGCTTCTGGTTGAACGAATTACTAGTAGTGTTTGTATGTTTGGTTCTTTAACTGAGATGAATCTCGTGCTCTGCTTTTCTGCTCTACTTGGTTCTTCACTTGTGTTTTCTTCTTTTTTAGCCAACTTTTAACACACTACTCATTTAGCTTGAATTCTTGAGGAGTAGCTTAAATTGATCAATTAGAAAATTAAAGTTGATTTTTAGGGATATGTAATGTTTATTGTTACTGCAGAGTTTGTGAGAATTGAAGCTATCATCATTAAGAAAAAATAGAGCAAAAATATGTTTTGATGCAATGGGTTGATATTTGGTTAGTTTTATTGCAGTAAGAGCCTTAAATGAGATAAAAGCATCACTTGGATGGAGAGTTGTATATGCATGGATCGGGGACGATCCTTGTGGTGACGCTGATTTACCGCCTTGGTCTGGTGTAACATGTTCGACTCAACGACACTATAGAGTTGTTACTGAACTGTATGTATCATATCTACTATGCATTCTGTTTTTGCTTAATATGCTTATTAGTGAAAGGGATGTGTATTTGCTTCACAAATGCCATCTAATGAACAATGCAAATGCCTTTTACTATTGATTCTTTTTTGTATATTTCATTCCAACTTGTATCTGTATCTTATGTTACGGTTTGGGGGGAAGATGCCGAAATGAATATCACTTTGCCATGATTGAATTCTAATGCCTTTGTTTATCTAATGAACAATGCAAATGTATTTCACCATTGATTCAACATTCTATGTTTCATTCACATTTGTGTTATATCTTACATTACGGATTGGGGGAAAGATGCCAAGGTGAATACTGTTCTGCCATGATTGAATTCAAACACTTTTTGGTTTCTCATTCTATGTGTTTCTTTTTTTTTTTTTTTGATTTGTATCTTATCTCATTTTAGAGGCTACTTGAATATTCAAGTGACTACTTTTCTGCCTTTATTCACTATTGTATGTTATTCTGTTGGCTTGTATTGACCTTGACCTTGAATTGTTATTATTACTATTTTCTTTTACAGGGAAGCGTATGCAGTATATCCATCGTTGGTCCTTTTCCTATTGCTGTAACAAATTTATTGGATTTAACAAATGGTAGCTTGAGAGACTAAGTTTCCATTGATTGCAACTGCAAAAGCTTTACAGATTTTCAAGAAGAGGAGCCAATGGTTGCATGTTATTCAAGTATATTCAGTCTATTGGTATTCTTGTTTTGTATTTTAAGCTTCGAAAATACATTTAGTCATTGATGCAAGGAAGCTTTATATGTTCACTAATTTTCCATTAATATATGTTATATTAAAATAGTCTTGTATTATCATATTTGATTCTATAGAATACTCTCGGTCAGTATTTTAAAGAAACCTTAATGCTATTCTTTGTGAATAAATACTTTCAATCAATGTTCTTTATGAAGTTTGGTACATGTAAAAATGAAGTTGCATGAGATTTTGTGATTACAAATATTAAATTTATATTATTCATTTCTTCTTTTACTTAAAATTCTTATATTATATACGTCTAGCAGCATAAATAAATTAATAAAAATATGTTAAATATATATATACAACTTAACAATTTCATTAGTTCTTTTGCTGTATTTCAACATTGTCTATGAGTAAAAAATTTGAGACAATATATTCTTTGAATTACTCTTTTAAATTATTCTTTAAGTAACATAGAGATTATGATACATATGCTAAATTATTTGTTTTGCTAATAATATTCTTACACATTAAATATGCATTATATTTTAAAAATAATAAAGTAGGTTGTATATTATTTTTTGTAATATTATAATTATTTTTATTAATTCATATTTTAATAATTGTTATATTAAGAATATTATTAAATTATATATTATTATTGTTAAATTATATTTAATAATAAATTTATTAAAATAGAATTAAATTATGTATTATTATTTTTATTAAATTAAATTTAATAATAATCCTATTAAAATTTAATAACAATAATTATCCTTTTAACAAAATTTCTACTAAGGGTACTCTGGTCATTTCAGCTTCTTTTCTTATGCTATTACAACTCTATTCCATTCAACCAAACATAAGAATACTATTACAGTTCTATTCCATTCCATTCAACCAAACAATTGAATTGCTATTACAGTTTTATTCTATTACAACTCTATTCCATTACAGTTCTATTCCATTACAGCCTTATTCCATTACACTGAACCAAACGTGACGTAAATGTATTTGGACTTTTGATTTTGGGTTTATTTTGAGCCTTGTATGAATTTGAATTTTTATTTATTTTATTCGGTTTAATTTATACTTGGGCTTAAAATAGAATTTGGACTCTAGTTTTTTAATTTTATTTATTGAAAATAAACATTGGATTCGACCCTCAAGTTTTTGGCTTGTATTTATGAACTTTGGACTAATAAATTTGGATTTTTATTGGTTTTTATTTTATTTCAAATCGGTTTAATTTATCTCTGGACTTTGACTTGGGTTTGGATCAATAGAATTTGGGTTATGGGTATAAATTTGGGTCTTTAACCATATGTAATTTATTTTTGGGTAATTTAATGGGCCCGGGCTAAATTGGGCTATTACAGAAGCGACACCCTCTACTTTGTAGCCTTCTCCTACACGATATTTCACAGATATCAAATCCCCTAACTACATTATTACATTACTACAAAAAAGATTAACCCAATAGCTTATAGAAACCGAAACTTACCACCAAGTGAAATCCCACTTACCCTAATCATATGACGAACAATGAAATTCCAAAATGTAACAAGAAAAAGAGTGCGAACGAAAATTGAAAGGAAAAAAAAAAAAGAAAAACAATACAGAAAAGGGAAAGGGAAAAATGCCAAAAAAAATTTGGGGAGAAGTGAAAAAGAAAAAACAAAAAACTAAAGTAAAAATTAAAATAGAATAAAATCCCACAATCCCTCAAATTAAGGCATGATCTCCAATGAAACCCAATCTCAACTACCCACTCACTCATTCACTTATACAGACTTTCAATTCTATCCAAACTCTCTCAGACAACTGAAGCAAAAATTATCATCTACGCTCATGCAAGGATTCGAATACAAAACCTCCAACAAACTAACTCCTTACCACTCAAACCAACAAACTCATTTTGACATAAGTTTAGAAACAATATAACATAAGCCCACTCTACAGAGATAAGGCTAGGATAAAAAATAATAAAATTTTCCATAGAGTAGGACTTAAACTCAATACCTCATACACGCACACTCAGAACATTTAACCATTAAAGCAAATACACATTTTGTGTCATGATTCACAGAAACAAAGTTAAGGAAATTATACTAGGCCCCAAACTTCTAGACATTATTCCGGGATGTTACACTTTTTCATTTAGTACTTAAATTAAAACAATTTATAACTTTTATTTGAAACTTTAATAAGTATATTTTTGTTCTAAATTTTTATATATATATTTGTATATGAATAATGTTGTTAATTAAGTTAGTGTCACAAATGAACATGACACCAACCCAGATTAATGATAAAACAATTATAAACAATTGTATTCATTTAGTATTTGATGTGTTTTTGTTTAAATTTCATTTTACTCACAATTTAATTTGATTTTTATTTTAATATTGTATATATTTGATGTGTTATTATTAATTACAAATAAATTTTTTTATTTATTATATATCATTTTTAAATTATATATGTATTCTAAATAAGTGATTTCCACACAAATACGTGATAATATAAGGAAATAACTTATATTAGGATGATACTAAAAACTATTATTTTTAGGCACCAATAAAATTTCACCACATCACTAAATTTTAAAGACATGAAATTATTATACACCCATCGATAGGGGTGAGCAAAACTCGATTCGACTCGAAAAATAGAAAAAAAAAGTCGAATTTCGAGTTAAAAGAATCGAGTTATTCGAGTCAACTTAAATTTTTTTCGAATTTCGAGTTCGAATCGAGTTGAGTTTTCGAATTCGAATAACTCAAATAATTCAAATAATTCAAATATCAAACAATAATATTTTACATTTTTACCCCAAACACCCAAACCTTTTTACTTTTCCCTCAAAACTTTTACTCCTTCCCACTTTTCTCCCAAAACTTTTACTCTCCTCCCATCCCAACTCCCCATCTACCCAAAATCCATTTCTCACCAAAATTTTATTATCCTATTTACTTTTCCTCAAAATTTTACTCCACAAAACGCTCAAAACTTTTTATTTTCCCCTAAAGTTTTTACTCCCTCCCACTTTCCCTTAAAACTTTTACTCCCTTCCCATCCCATCCCCATCTACCCCAAACCCAGCCCCCAAATTTTTTAATATATTCCCTCCAAAATTTTACTCCCTCTATTTATTTTCCCTCAAACTTTTACTCCAAAAACTTTTTATTTCTCCCCTAAACTTTTACTTCTCACCATTTACTCTCAAATAAAAAATCAAAATTATCCATAAAAAACCCTTAAACATAAATAGTAATAATTTTATTTATATCTATTATTTATATTATTAAATTAAATTTCACATTTTATATTATTTATATTATTGAATTGTTTAGTCATATTGAATATTTATATTAAAATTGAATTATTAATGATGCCATAAAATATTCGTGTTAAAATTTTATATTGGTATCAATTTCATATTTTATTTTTAAAATAAATTTTATTAAAAAATCACATTTTTACATTTAATATATTTTTTAATTTCGAAATACATAGTGACAAGAATCAGAAGATAATTGAAACAACTAAGCAAGCAAAAAAGCTAACCCGCATATAAAAGATTAATAAACAAATTATGAGGTGATGAAAATTAATAAAAATTTAATTACGGTGGACAAATTTTATTACGGTGGGTGACAGTGGTTACAAGGACCGAAAATTATTTTTTAAAATTTAACTTGAACAAATATATTCGATTCGATTCGATTTGAATTCCATTTCACTCGACTCGATTCGAGAAAATTTCAAATCAAATTAGGATGATAAAATATGATTCGTCAACTCAATTAACTCGAAATTTTTTCATTCGATTCGATTTGATTCGATCGAACGCTGACCCCTACCCATCCATATTCAATCCACTTTCCAATTCCAATTAAATTATTTCAAAACATAAGTAATTAAAATAAAAAAAATCCAATACTAAGAAGTGTTAGGTGTAGTGGCAAGTCACATCGTAGTCCTAAAGAAAAAACGGGACTCAAGATTTAGAGACGATATTGTTGGGAGGGGCAACACCAAACCTTAAACATGGATCATAATATGAACATAAAAAGTAAAAAAAAATTAAATGATATAGAAATTTAAAAAATTACACAATTCTTATTACTAAATATTGAATGTTACTTTTCAAAATGTATAATAAAAGACCATTCTTCACTTTTGCAACCTAAAATTATAGAAAAATCTCATTAAAATAGATTAAAGCTCCTGCAAACAATACACAAACATCAATCAATAAATAAAAAAGTAAAAAGAGAGAACACATCAATAAACAAATAAAATGTAAAAGAGAGCGCAAACTTTATATCATAGATTTAACAAAAAAAACAAATCCACAAAACTTACTTGAGATTAACGATGATTGAATTTACAATTGGGACAATGAAATTTGGCTTTTTAATAATATGATTGTTTCTAGTTTTTATTATGATTGAGAATTTCTTTTAATAATATCAAAATTTTATAAATGACAAGGTAACAAAATATGGGATTAAAAATTTGTAAAAACAAATTTTAATTTCAAAATCATATAAATTACATATGGATATCTTTTTATTATAATTATTTATGTTTTTAAAATTAATTAGAGTTAGAGAATAGATTGAATATGTTAAGGTGTACAATAATTTCATGTTTTTAAAATTTGATGATGTGACGAAGTTTATTAATATCTAAAAATATTAATTTTTATGATCATCGAAATATATGTTAAGTTTTAAATATAAACACAACATATACTAGATGTATACTATTATCATCATATTAATAGTGAACATATATACAAATGTTATTTTGATGCCATAATTTGGGGCAAATTTGATTAAAAAAATTATTTAAAAAAAATTATAGTTTCGGGTCGATTTCTGGGACATTTAGGGAAATAAGTCATTTTGGAGAGAGAGGTGAAAACACGTCTTACAGGATGCCCTTTCTAACTTTTTGACACATTAGCTCCTTTTGTTAGATGGTCAAATATTATTGGTTTTGTCTTTGAGTCTCGGGTTTGATTCTTCTCCTATTTACATTTGTATTTTTATTTTATTTGTTTTAAGCTTTACTTTTATTTTTAATTACTATTTTTAACATATTAGATTCTTTAGTTAAATGGTTAATTAATAGTGATTTTATCTTTAGATCTTAAATTCAATTTCTCTTCTAAACATATTTGTATTTTTTATTTCATGTTTTTTCAATTTTTTTTATTTTTAATTAATACATATATTTTTTTTCAAGTTTTTTATTTTTAATTCATAGTTTTAATTAATAACTCTTTTATTTATAAAATCAAAAAATTATTACCAATTATATAATAAAAAATATTTTTGATAAAATTTATATTTATTATTATGTTAAATATATTTTATTTTTTAAAAAACATCAATTAATTTTTTGATATATTTTTGATATATAATATTTATATGTCAAATATTTATTTTCTCTACCTATATTGTGGGTACGATGATTTATAATATTATAAAATCAAAAAATTATTTTAAATATCATTATTATTTTTATACGTAAAATATTTCAAATATCATTGTTTTCCATCTACATTGTGGGTTTGGTATTTCAAATATTTTTATATGTGAAATATTTCAATTAATTATTTCAAATGCACATACAAAAAGTATATAATACTAAAATTTACTACACTCACATGGATTGAAAAATAAATATTACACATATAAAAATTATATTTACTAAAAATAATGATATTCAGAAATAATTATTTTGATTTTATAAATAAAAGAATTATTAATTAAAAAGATGAATAAAAATAAAAGAAAAATTGAAAAAAAATATATTATTAATTAAAAATTAAAAAATAAAACTTGAAACAATATGAAATAAAAAATACAAATATGCTTAAAAGAGGAATTAAACCTTAGACTTAAAGATAAAATCACTATTAATTAACCATTTAACAAAAAAGTTAATATGTTAAAAACAAATAAAATATATAGCTTGAAACAATATGAAATAAAAATACAAATACGAGTAGGAAATAAATTAAACTCAAAACTCAAAGAAAAAACCATCAACATTTAATCATCTAACCAAAAGAATCGATATGTTAAAAAATCAAAAAGCATACCCTCCTAAGAAGTGCATTTTTTTGTTTCTTTCTTTAAAGTCAATTTATTTATCTAAATATCCCAAAAATACATCTCTAAACCAGTATTTTTTTTTTTTTTTAAATTCGATTGTAATGCTTAAAAACCATGGAATCTAAGTATTTGTTTGTCTCTTGTTTTGGTTCAAACGGTACGTTACGTAATAATAATAATAAAAAGAATGGAAAGGGACAGCAAATAAAAACCAAATAACAGCTTTGGGTTGCTTTGCGGATCGAGGAAACAAAGAGTTGGGCAACGGTTGGTGGGTCCAATCCAATTTTTAATTATTTCATTTTCGGCCGGCTATTTTACAAAGGAAAGGAGAGGAACATAATGTCAACTGACAGGCTGAGACGCGTGGCGATATCAGAATCATTGTTGTAATGCGGTGTTGGGTGTGGTCCTCTGGTTTTATTCTGCTTATGACACCTCTGTCACTCTTCTTATATTCATTTTTATGTTCTGGAATCAATCTTGGCCTTTTCCTAATCTCTAATTTTATTAAAAAATATCAAAATAAACATCACTTTTTTCAAACCATATTATCTTCTTATCACTATGTATGTAACTAGTTTTGATTAAAAAAGAGCTACATGAGGATTCCTTTTATTTTTTTTTAATATTTAATTAATTAAAATATAAAATTATCATTATATTATAAATGAATATTAAAATTTATCATTATATTAAATATTTGAATTTATTAAATTTAATCTTATCATTAAGCAGTTATAAAACATATTACCTATTTTAGTCTCCAATCCCATTTCTTTCCCGATAGACCACTAAATTTCAATTAGAAATGAGGGTAAATTTTCTTCTTTCTCGTCAGATTTTAAATTTTAAACTGTTAATTTTTTATTAAATTTATTCACGTCATATTTTAAAAAATTAAAAATAAAACATAATAACTTATTTAACTCTTTAACTTTATAAAAAAAAGTTATTTTAGCCATCCGTTTGATTTTTCGTCTCTTTTAACTCTTTAATTTACATTGTCTGTCAAATCACCCCAAATGGACAAAAAAGTTAATGTTTTTGTTAGCTTTATTGACATTACATCCACATAACAGTCCACACGTATGCCATATTAGCAATTAATTAATTTTTTTAAATTAAAAATATTAATTTTTTTAATAATTTTATACTTTTTTAATAATTTAATAATTTTAAATTTTTAAATTTTAAAAAATCAATTAATTGCTAACGCAACAATCCGCGTCTATGTCATGTTAGCAAAAGTTAACATACATTAATTTTTTTATCCATTTTAAAGCGATTTAAAAAATAACATAAGTTTAATGGCTAAAAGAGGAAAAAAGATGGAGGGCTAAAATAACTTTTTTAGTAAAATTGGAGGGCCAAATAAATTATTATGCCTAAAAAAACTCACTAAATAATTATATAACAAAAAAAAATGACGTAATAAACTTAAATTTAATAATATAATTTAAACACTGACGATAATTGAACCTGAATTTTAAATTTTAAAAAATAGTGAGACTATATTTATTAAAATAAAAGTATAGCAAATAAATTATTATTTTTCTTTCTTTTGAACAACTTTGTTTATTTATTTATTTTTATTTTTGACTCATTTGTTTATTTAACTTTAGTTACGTGCAAGGGGGGTTTCTTGCATTTCATCTCACTTGTCTAAAGATTGTTTTGAAGATGTAAAAAGCTTTGCCCCATTTTATTTCCATACATCACTTCATTCACATTTTTCAACCCAGTAATTAGCTTAATTAAATTTATCACCAAAAAATTTAATTTATGATGTAAAAATAATGCGAAATAGGAAATAGTATTAAGTCAATATTAATATAGAATATTTTATGAGTTAATAAAACATATGAATGCACAATTTTGTTTTTCCGATTACAACTGAGATTTAGGAATCGTTTGTTTTTGTAAAGCCTTAAGTACTATGATTTAAAGCTTTTATTGAGTTAATATTATCTTTAATTCGAATATTAATTAAAGCGTAAAATTATTAAAAAAATTACATAATTAATATCATTTTTAAAATTTTTATTATTTTACATTTTTATAGAAAATTCAAAAAACACATTTAAATAAAAGGATTTAAACCCGAAACATTAAAATTTTTATTTTATCTACACCATGTAAGCTAAAGCAAGATTTTATTTTTATTAATATTTTTATAAATTTATTGCATTATTATTTTTACTCACATCTAAAATTTCATAAAAAGTTCATCAATGATGAAACTAGGAAAGATGTGTCATAATTCCTTTAAAACAAATATATAGAATCTCTCTTAAAGAAAAAGGTATTAAAAAGGACAAGAGGATGGATAGTATCTGAGCAAGTTGGGTGATATTCGGAATCAATATTAGAATTGAATTAAACCCTACCTAATTTTATTAAATATTTAAATCAAAATAATATTAAACCAACTTAAATGTAACAATATTTATGTCTTTTATTATTTTAAACTAAAAGTAAACATTAGTATTTTTAAAGAAAAATATTCATAATTTTTTAACCACCACCAACATTTTTTTATCAATAGTTGTTATCAAAATCATTACAAACACTATAAGAACTAAAAAACTAACTCAACCACGCTTAACTTACACAAGTGAGACTCAAACTTGTGATCTCAATGTTCTTAAGCCTCCACCTTGCCATTAACCCAAATTTATTTGGCCTCTTATAATTTTTTTCATATATTATTAATATATTTTTCTAATTTTCATTCATATAGTTGGTGTACCATTTCTAGTTTCCTTACATTGCTTAGGTCTCCCTGGGATGTTACTAGGCTTAGAGATTGATAGGTTGAGTCTGGATATATTAAGGTTTATGAACATAAGGTGAACTATGGATGCTCTCCAATACTTAAGTTAGTAACGGTGAAAGAGGAGGAGATGATAGCAAAATGAAGATAGTAGAGTGATAGGTAGTAGAATGAATCCTTAGAAGACAATTATACCTCTTTCTTTATACCTGATCTTATCCTTCGTTCTTTAGCTACTTGTGAATTGTCCCTTTGCATGAGAGTGCATAGTCCTTTCCTAATTGGCTGTGGCATCCCTAACCTAATATGGTGATGCTAAAGGACTCTATATTTATTCCCTACCTTTTGTTTTGCCTCAAATAGTTGTTAGGTTGTGATGTTTACTTGTAGAGTTGTGATAAGTGTTGTCTAAAAATAAGAGGAGTTTGAGATCTTTTGGCCACTTATTACTTAGGCTTTACGCTTATTATCTTAGGTTTGAATAATAATATGTCTCCCACTTAAGTCTAAAGAGGGTTATAAAGTGGCCTAATTAAAACATAATCGAAGCATGCATAAAAAACTTCAGTTGTCAGTGTAGCCAGTTCCTTGTGATATTCGAACAAATAAGGCTATTCCATGTAGCATGGGAGTAAAAAATAATAGGTTCAATTTGATTGACTTGATCGTATCCCCTGAGAGGCTAAGCTCTACCATGTTGTATGGAGCAGAAGAAATGAAAGACAAGTTGATTGACTTAATGGTATCCCTAAGGAACTAGGCTTTACCACGTGGTATAGGGGAAAAGAAATGAGAGCCAATTTGTTTAGCTTTATGGTATACTTTGAGGATTAGGCTCAACAATTTGATGTAAATAAAAGAGAGTGCATTTGTTTGGATTAATGATATCTCTTGAGGGACTAGGCTTTACTATATGGAATAGGAGCAAAAGAGATGAGAGCCAGTTTTTTTTTATCTTGATGGTATCTTTTAAGGGAGTAGACTCTACCACTTGATATGGGAGCAAAATAGATGAGAGACAGTTTGTTTAGCTTGATGGTATCTTCTAAAGGAGTAAACTCTACCACATGGCATGATAGCATAAGAGATAATAGTCAAATTGTTTGGCTTGATGGTCTCCCCTTCTAAGGGAGTAGGCTCTACCATGTGGCGTAGGAGCAGAAGAGATCAAAGCTAATTTTTGTAATGTCGTTTGAGTTTTTAGGCTTGGCGGGAAAATAAATTAACTCATCATGAATAGTGATTCACTTGGGATGATAATGTTAGAAAACGCTTTGAAAATGTAGGTTCATTTATTATCCCACAGGGTTATGTCACTCAGGGACACCACTTAGGCATAACTATATTGGCTATAATGTTTTTTTGGTGAAAGATATCCTCTTTGGAACATGTGTTGCAACCATATAAGCATGGGAAAAGATAATTCATTAATTAAGAGAGATGGTTGCAAACCGATGCTTTAAGGGCATGTCCTTTAGGAATGCCTCTTTTAGTGCTTGTCTTTTAAATGTCTTTCGTTGCTATATATATTGGAAATAAAGCATAATGCCAAAGATTTCAAGTCTTTCTATTTTTTAATTTTTTTAAAATTTCTTTTTTCCTTTTTTTTCACTATTGTCTCTTGTATACTTTGTTTTTAATTTTAGGGTGTCTAACCGTAAAGCTATGCTGCTATATATACTAGAAATAAAGCATAGTGCCAAAGACTAAGTCCTTCTATTTTCTCTATGTAGTGCTTTCTAAAATTTATCTTATTCCTTTCCTTCACTATTGTCACTTGTAGTTGTTTTGCTTCACAATTTCTAACAATGAAGCTATTACTGTCATGATTCACGAAATCCCTCAAATAAAATTTCCAAAAGAGAAAATTGTCTATTGTTAGAAGGAAGTTGGTCTTTACAATTCGAGATAGAAGTAAGTTTAAGTGGGCACAAAAATAAGTTTCTCATGACATTGTGGTTGGTATTAATAAACTTTTCTTTTATATGCATTTACTTGCTTGTGGTTTTCATCTACAACTACATCTATTTTTTTTTGAATAGGTTGAATCCAAACTATCTATTGCTTAGTGTGTCACACTCCAAGTTTGGCGGACCTAAGATTTTGGTGTACAGCGGTAAAATAATCTATTTCACGAAGTGTGATCCGCCCATATGTTTCTTTGGGTGCATAGGTGTGAGTGTATTGTAACTTTCGTGTAAGTAAGTGAAGATTTTATTTCAGGATATTTTGCTAATTAAAGGAAAATATAGTGTTAAGTGAAAAATGGGTAAGTATGAAATGAATTATCTCCAAAGATATAGTATGCGCTATTTGTTTGAAGTACTGTACTAGTTAGGTTGTAAAGTAATCTGGTTAGGAATTAATTGGATAGACTAGTCTGATATTTATAGGGCGAGATTACCATTTATATTTCTCTCAGAAACTGTAGACCATTAAGAAGGCAAATTCTGAAATGTGTGATACTTGTTAAGTTCCATTAGGTAAGATGGGTTATATTTATATGGGTGAGAAGGGTTCTGAGAGAAGTTCGTTTTCTTCCTTGGAGAGTACTTTTGATTTTTTTTTTTTAAATCCAATGGTATCTTTTACTCATTAAGCCGGAAGTTAAGGATTCTTGGTTTAGTCAATGATCATTCCATCTATGGGTAAGTATTACAAATTTGTATGTTAGATGTTTTTGTAAGAGTGAGTCTGTATATGGTATATGAACAATAAATTGTAGGTATAAGGCTTTGCATGGGGGTTGTCAGAGTTTGAGATGATAGTAAATTGTATAAAAATGAGTTTTAATGGTGGTCCTATGTTCTTAAGCAGTTGTTACTGCTAGTTCGAGAAGGATATCTAAGATTAGAGCTAGAAATATAGTAGGTGAGTATCAAGTGAATCTCTACCTTGACTTTCTCTCTTAAGTAAACTTTTCAAGTAGAAGAAAAAAAATATAGAAGATGATGATATCTATAATAATTGGTAAATGTACGAGTATAGTAAATATGAGATAAGTGCTATGATGATATGTAATAAGTTTTATTGAGAGGAATGTTGATTGATAAGTATGCAGGTAAAGTTTGTGATATGAAAAGTATGAGTCAACCTAGAATGAAAATAAATCTTGATAAGTAAATGATAAGAAATGTCCCTTTGTGAAGCCTCTGGTAGGGCAGTTATATTACTAACTAGATTGACAGTCACGATATGAAAACAAGTGAAAGACCATGAGGTTGAGACTCATGGCATCTTGATAGGATTTGGAAATATTCATGGTGTAACCTCTAGTAAGATGAAGACTGGACTAGTAGATCATGATGCATGAATATGTATAAGATCATGTGGTTAAGACCCATGTCAAGATATGTCTGTATGAATGTTCTTAGTGTAGCCTTCGATGATATGTAAATTGAATGAGTCGTAAATATTTTTATAAATATTTACGGAGTGTCATTAAGGTAGTATTAAAATTTCGTTAATCAATTACTTAAAAAGGACTAAATTGAAAAAGGTGCAAAACTTGCTAAAATGATTAAATAGCTTAATAATTAATTAAGGGATGACTAAAAGGGCAAATGGACCCATTTTAAATGGCTGAGGTGGCATAATGTGAAAAAAAATCAAGGATATTATGTGATTAAGGACAAAATTAGAATTAAAATAAAGTTTGTATGGCCAAATGTGATTTTAATAGTTTCTAGACATTTTCTTCATTATATTTTTTTTGTAAACAATAGCCATTGAATAGAGTTTAAGTTGGTCTTTCATATTTTAGCTTCATGTAAGTTTAATTCTTGCTTTTTCCTTGAAATTTTTATGTTTTTGGACTTTTACAATTAGGTCTAACTTACTAATTCATTAGTTTTTGATTTTGTTGAAAGTTTTGGAAGATACCATTGATAAGTTCATATGATTTTAGTTATTTGATGATGAAATTGAGATGTTAATGGATGTCTAAAGGTATTTTATCAAAGAATTTTGAGTGAAATCATGTTTTAGGGATTAAATTGAAAAGTTTTAAATTTATGGAAAATTCTAAAATTTCCTAGAATTCATGGGCTATTATTGATATGTATGAGAATAATTATGCTTGGAACAAGGATTAAATTGCATGAATTTCATTTTCCGAGCTTAGGGATGGAATCGTCATTTAGTAAAAGTATAGGGAAAAATGGTAATTTTACATAAGATGTGACTTGGATAGAATTGAATGTAAATTGTATTAGATTGATGTTAAATTTACTCGTATAGATCCGGATAGATAAAAAATGAGTTAGATCGTGGTAAAAAAAGTATCGGATTAGTAGATTTCAACTCACGAACAATTGTCGAGGTAAGTTCGTTTAACTTAATTATGTAATTATATGTTTGAATTGATTTGAATGATTCATATGTAAATGTTGTATTGGCCATGTGTATGAAATTTGATTACATATCCGAAAAGTACTCGATAAATGTTAAATCCCGTTTAAATGAATGAAATTTGATTGGATACAAGGTTCTATTTCCCGAAATGGTAATGTTCCTGCATATGTTGTGGACATACCATGGCTTGAAAGAGCATCCCTTCACAAGCCCTCTCAAGCTTCCCGTTATAGTGCTCTTGCGTGCTTCTCGTTAAATGCTCTTCGGAGCATCCTGAATGATTGTGATTCTAAATTTATTGTAGACACACCCACACTCTTATGAGCGTTCTGTTTATAGGCTCTTTATGGGCTTCCCGTTAAAGGCTCCTCGGAGCTTCCCGTTAGTGCTCGCTTGAACTTCCCGTTATGTGGCTATCCAGTGCTTTTTGAGTAAGTGCTCTTCAGAGCTTCTCGTTAAGTGCTCTTCGGAGCTACCCGATATAGGCTCTTTGTGAGCTTCCCGTTACCAAGCCCGAATAAGCTTCTTGCTACATGGCTCAATGAGCATCCCGTTATAGTGCTTAAGAGAGAGCTTTATGATTTAGTGCTCTAGTGAGTACTCCCGGATATGAATTGACGAATTTCTGATTTGTACATTTTATGTGTACTACCCTCGTATCCATCGAGATTTCAAATGATTCAACGGGTGAGATTCTGACATGAAGACAAATGAAATTAATATTTAAAAATACATAAAATGCATGAAACTTGGTATTTGATGAGCTCATCCTTGTTATTGATATTCAATGAGATATATGTGACTAAACTAATATGTTGGTTGAAGTGTTGTATGCTTAGGCTATGGCCAAGTTGCTTGGAATGTATGTGTATGTTTATTTAATGTACAAGTGTATGGTAAGTTTATTTCCTATTATACAAACTTACTAAGCACTAAGTGCTTACTCTATTTCATTTTTTTTTATAGTACTGGGAGGTTCGTTGGTTGGAAGCTCAGTGGAGATATTATCACACTATCCATTGAATTAATTCGATATATTTAGTAAATTAACTTTGGATATAATGGCATGTATAGGCTAGTCTAGCCAATGTTGGCACATAAATGTTTTGGTTGTAAATAGCCATTGGAATGGCTAGTGATGTATGTGATTAATATATATATATATGTGTGTGTGTGTGTGTGTGTGTGTGTATTTGATTTATCCTTAAATTAGGCGTATGGATGAATGAACAAAAATGAGATGGGATATGAATATGTATATGAGTTTTAAGTAGGTATGAAAATATATTGTCGCTTGAGATGTTTAAGGTAATATGTTATATATAAGACATGATTTGGTATGTTTAAGTGCTTGAAATGGTTGGAAATTGTGTTTAAATGTTCATGTAAGTGAAAAGTGGAAATTAGGTGAGGAATAAAGCTTGGAAATAACCTTATTTTGTCCACACGGGCAGAGACATGGGTGTGTGTCTCAACCGTGTACGATACACGGCCTCGCACATGGGCATGTATTCTTGCTATGTGTCCCTTGCACCTTGGAAAATTTTGAAATTTCGCAAAATTTTCTTTGAGTTTCTAATTTAGTTCTGATTTATTTCTAATGCATGTTTTGGACCTCGAGGGCTCATATAAGGGACTTTATAAATATACTTTATAAATATTCTCCTGACATGAATGATAAAATAATACGAAATGTTTGTATTTAATCTGTGTAATCTGGTAATACTCCGTAACTCTGTTTCGACGACGAATACGGGTTAGGGGTGTTACAAACTTATGTATAATTCTATGAGGAAGAAACCTATGGCACTTCTTATGAAAGTTTGCTAGGATAGTAAACACATGATTCTATAGGATGCTCTTGTGGCATATTCTATTTGACCTTTGCGGCATACTCTGATAAATTTGGCTAGTAAAATGTACTCATCTGCCCTTATGGTAAGTCTGGGTAAATCTTGATTGCTTTGTAATAAGTATTGCTAAGATAAGGTTATGATATGTTCAGGTTATTTTGATGAAATTAGATATGTAAAGTAATTAGATAATTTTTTAAGGAAGTTATTGATGAGAAGTGTGTATTTGAATGCTAAGGAAGGTATCCATCATGATAATATGTTAGTGTTGAATACGGGCGTATTCATAATTGAGAAACATAAGAAATTGTTTATTTGAATTTGTTTGTGTTGTATAGTGTTGAAATCTGAGTGTCTGGTATATGCCATTTTTGAATAGTATCATGTTTTCTTCTGGAATTTTATGGAAATCAAGTTATCGTATTTCATAGTATTTAGGGTTCCGAAATAAAGTGATGTGGGGTTCTTCTGAATGATTTGTATAGTACATTATCAATGTGAGTATGTATGATACCAAACCATAGTATGATTTGATCAGTAATTTGATGGTATACAAATCTAAATTAGTATCCGTCAAAAGTGTATTTATCTGCCAACGATAAGCATCTGTGAACAATTATTCTGGAATGAATGTATTTGTGAAAAGTTGTTCTATCTAAAGTGGGCTCTGAAGATATATTCTCTTGAATGGTACACTGGCAAGTTAAGAATATGAAAGTTGGCATGTAAGTGTATGCCGAAACTGTAATAGTATCTACTCGAAATGGAAGTAATTGGTTCAGAAGAGTAGTTGGCGTACAGATGTTCTTCAAACAAGATAAAGTATCCGCGAAGGTATTTTTAGGATAAAGCACACTAAGTTCTCTTGAACTTATAATGCTTGTTTTTTTTTCAAGTGTATTGAAGAGAATGCGCCATGAAGGACGATGTCAAGAGTACAACAAGGTACATGTGACGTGGGTTATTATACATACAGTGGATAAGTAGCGTAGTTAGGGTTATGCCCTAAAAGTCCATCTATAACAAACTTTTATATTGTATACATTGTAACAAATTTGATATAATGATTTATTTTGTAATACTTTCCTTTGTTCTCAAATATTAAATCTACCAATTAAATAATAACAAAAATGTTTTCAGTAAGAAGTTTATGTCAACTGTTTCGATAATTTCGTTAATTATTTTATGTAGTAACGACCAAGATCCGGACTCGGTGAATCAAGTCGGGTTTAGGGTGTAACATAGTGTCTGGGCTTTGTTGGTTTCTTTCTTTATCTTTTTTCAAGAAAAGGGGATCAATCATACTATCAATGTGTTTACCAATATTTTTTATCTTTAAGCTTAACCAAGATGTATGGTTTTACTTTTCTTATTTGAAGAAGATCTGTAAAGAGATAGAGAAAACTTCTAATATGAATAAAGAAGAGTTTATAATTATTAAGAGGAAAGGAGAAACTAGTTGAGTTTTAATCTTAAGTAGAGCCCTAGTTTTATGGATTCAAATGAATACATTGTTTTCATTAGCGAGGGAAAAAAATATTATGGGGTTCTTCCAAAGAAGAGGCTTTTTTTAGTGAGATTATTTCTATGAGGAAGGCTAGTGAACACTATCTTAGTTGGACCAATGGCGTGGTTCCTAGAGCGATTTAATACAACCAGGTGCATCTCTAGAGGAAAATGCTTCATGTCGATGTATACTTCATTTTTTGCATTTATAGTCTTCCATCTTATTATGGTTGTTGTGTTACGTTATAAATGTAAAAAGGCTAAAAATGAAAATTTTCTTGCAAATTGTGCGGCAAAGGATGAATATGCCCTTTAAGGTGTTTGGTTTTCCTTATCTTATACCCTTGAGGGTACCAAATAAGCACCACAATACTCTGAGAGATAGGGAGTTTTGATCATATTCCAATTGAGTCTTTTTCTATTAGCAATCCTAACAACTGTTGACGAGAAGATGAACGGTTATTGGATACAAATACCTTTAGGAATGACACTTATAAGATAAATGAAACCAAAAAGGGAGTTGAAGTGTAATGATCATACATCTATAATGCATTGTATGACCATAATTGGTCCCATTCTTCTACCCCTTTTGAGGAGTTAAAGACTATTCATAGTTATTACCTTGACATCAAAAAGTTTTGCGTAATATTTTATTTCTATCCTAATTGATCCTGATTTGACATTAGAAGTATATTCTCACATCCCAAAAATCGGGTTAGAAGAAATTAGGTTAGTAAAACAAAAAATGGTCACATCTTGATTTTTAGTTATGATTGTGAAAATTTTGTTAAGTGAATTAATTTGGTTAAATAGATAGGTGTTGTGCTTGTGTGTCTAAGGTTCTAGGTTCAAATCTTTCTCCTTGTGTTTTTGTTAATTTTGTCTCAACCTTTATCCTTGAACTTATAACTTATATATTATTTTTGTGTAACTGATGATAGAATGAGCCTACTGGTTCAGTGGTATTGTTTTAACTTACCCTTTGGTCTTATGTTCGAATCCCTGCTTGAGCAAAATGACATTATTTTTGCTAAATTCTCTGTGTGTTGCCCATGTAATAGTGTTTGGGCTAAATTCGAATTTTGATAGGCTGATAAGTGGTTAGGTAGTTGGTTGAGATAGAATCCTATCAAATTTATTTTTTTCGTAAAATAATAATTTTGTAAACAAAATTCCCTAAAAATCTCATTGTTTTTATGGGATTCACTTTTCCACTTTCCCTTCTATTTTTTTCACTTCTCTTCTTCTCTTTTGTTTTTCCTATTCTTTTTCTTAGTTTTTAGTTGTTTTACCATCTTGTTGTAATTCTTCCCATCATTAGTACGAGTATTTCGTGGTGTCATTAGAGTTGAACGTAAGTATATTTGGTGTAAGTATTGTTATTATTTGTAGTAAGAGTTTTAGTTTTCTTAATATTCTGTTTACTTTTGAGAGTGATACAAATTTCGTTGGTTGATGGTTATGATTTTTGTTAGGAAAGGAACGTGTGACATTTGGAGTTTTCCAGGGAATTAAGTGTGTGTGGTGGCTCTTTTGTTAAGGGTAAGTGATGTGTGCCTTGTGAGGGGTTGAATTTTTAAGGTTTTAAGGTAGTGTTTGGAAACAAAATGGGGATTCAGGGATTGGTATTTTTTGTTGGCTAACATGTGTAATGTGTTGATTTAGGTACTGGAAATCTCGTTGTTGCTTTCGCATCGGAAAATACCCAAGTGCATAAAGAAAACCCAAAAAATAGTGAACAACGTAAAGCCAAAAAATATTCTATCGACGTCACATGACCATGTGCCAGGTCATGTGGTAGACCATGTGGGTCATATGGTCCTGTTATCCCATTTTCTGAAAATTTTTACCCAGGCTCGTTTGACTCAGAATTCATAATTAGACATCTTGTGAGATCCGTTTGGCTTAGATAAGACTTTAAATGTTACATTTATTGATATGTGTCTGTGTCTATGTGTGATATAGATAAGATATGTGAACACTACATGTACGTCTGTGTTTTAATAATTCTGAAAGCATGATTATGTATTATAAGCATTCATGACACCTGTTTATGGGATATATGTGTTAGTTTATCTATACATGTGCATCAGGATGGGTTTTATATGTGATAGAGGAATTGTATTCTAGCAGTATTACTACAATTTTGGTGGTTAAATTGCAATATCTGTCTGGCAGCTCAGCTGCACCTTTATGAGTGACACACCACTACGACCTGTTGTGATTGGATGGATGGACTATTGTACTCTTAATTGGTATGATTTGTTGGACGGAGTTGGTATGTAGCGGATAGGGGTAGGATCTATGTTTGCATTTATATCTAAATCTGAATATGTATCGGTATCTGATTATGAAAATACATCTAAATTTGTATATGAGAATATGTTTGAATCTGTATCTAGAAACGTATCTGTTTATTTATGTATATCTAATTTGTTGCTTGGGATGTGTTACACACTGAGCTCGTAAAAATAACTCTTTGTTTGTTATCCTCTCGGGTAATCAACAAGTTTAGGATTGGACGGTGTGTAGGAGCCTGGATTGGTTTTCCAAATAAGATGGTTCGAATTATTTTAATTAAGATTTTTAGACTTCTAGTTTTTGGGCTATGTTTTTAGATTTGGTTTTGTTTTTGGATTTTTGATCTATTCATTGGTTTTTGGATGTTCTTAAATGTAAAAATGCAAAATCATATGAATTTGACAAATTGGAATTCAGTTTTCATAAGTTAAAAAAGCTCTAAAAATATCCGCTACAAAATTAAATATCAAACTAAATGCTTTTCTGTAAACTGGGTAAGTACTACGCATGAGTTGTTCTAAATAACAATGTAAGAATTTTGCAAAAAATTAATATTTTCAAATCATGTGATTACTAAAGTTAGAGTGAAATTTCTAAAAGTAGCCGTTGTTTTTATAAGTAAACTCTTAATTGTTTTTCTATAAATAAATAGATAATTTTTAATGTATTTCTGCCTTAAAGCTAGAAATAATTTGCTAAAGTTAATACTTTTAAACACACGATTTAGAATTCAAATTCTGGGTTTGAAATAAGTGTTTCTAGACTTAAGTTTTTCTAAACATTTATGAGAGTTTTGTCAAATTTTATACTTTTAAAACGCACTCTAAGTTTGATTAAATCAAAGTTTTTTTAAATAAGATAATGTAATTTCTCAAAATCCGGTCATAACATTTAGGCCGGGTATCGGTTGTTACATTTAGTGGTATCGAAGCTAGGTTAAAAAACTAGGCTATGGTTTTTGCGTAATTTGTTTTGAGATTTCTGATTTTAATGAAAATTTTTGGAAAATCTAATGTGGGTGAATTTTCACAAAAATTTACTAAAAAGTTGAAAAATGTAAGTCCGAGTTTTTGGTGCAGATCCAAGTAAATTACTTATACTTCAGATATTTATGCTTTAGCTACTTTAGTTAGACTAATGAACTTTAGAGATTATTGAATAAAACATTCTTTGCTTTGAGATAACTAAACACTTCTGCTAAACATTAACCTTAGAATTTTTAATAACTTAAGCTAAACTTTAGACTTCTAAATTGAAGATAAGTAAAACGAGTTTATGCGGCATATGTGGTCGTGATGCATAAGGACGTAATGGACATTGTGAAGTGACCCATATCGAGTCCTATTATTGGGGTAGTATGCCCAATTTGGAAATTAGCAAGAATGTGGAGACGCTCGTTTGTGAAGGCAGTAATTAGGAAACTGCAGATGATGTTGTGTCCCAAGAGTTGCCAAGAGATTTACAAAGGGTTGATGGGGCTCACTCTGTATTTGTGAGTTGAGGGTTTATGACTGAGCGACTTCGGTTGAATGAGACTAAGTTAGCAGAAGAGATTAAATCGCTTAGAGAGTGAAGAAAAGGAAAGGGATAAGGGACAAAATAAGAGGAGTTCTGGTCCTGTGAATTTGAATCCGTGACCTAGGAAATGAGCCAGAGCATTGTGTTTGGGATTGTTCACGACATACATTCTCTTAGTTTGATGCAAGCTTTGGCTCAGAGAGGGAATCAGAGACTAGTTTCTGCTACTATGCATTGAGAGGATCGAGATACATCTAGCAACAATATAGGTGCATTTGCAATCTATGTCAATTGTACCTTGTGTTAACTAAGTGTTTGGTTATACTCAAGTGTTTGATTGTCATTAGAGTTTTTGAGACTTTGGGATAGTGGAACAGTTAGTGATATTTCTGTAAAAAGTTTCTAAAGACGATTCGAGATATTAAATAGGAAGTCTGTTAGAAAAATTATCTGGTTTGGGAGTGAGATATTGTGTGGATTTACATTGAAATCAAACTTGTACAACAATATCGTAGTGATCAGTATGAGTGAGAAAATTTCAGATTGTGTGGCTAAGTAATGGTGTTACAACGGGAATTTTGGGGACAAAATTCTTTTAAGGAGGGGAGAGCTGTCACATCCCAAAAATTAGGTTCGAAGAATTTAGGTTAGTGAAACCAAGAGTGCTCATGTCCTGATTTTTAGTTATGATTTCGAAAATTTTGTTAAGTGAATTAATCTAATTTAGTGGATAGGTGTTGTGCTTGTGTGTGTGAGATTTTGGGTTCGAATCTTATTCCTTGAGTTTTTGTTAATTTTTCCCAACCTCTATCTTTGAACTTATAGCTTATATATTATTTTTGTGTAACTAATGACAAAATGAGTCTACTGATTTAGTGGTAAGGTTTCAGCTTACCTTTTGGTCTTATGTTCGAATCTTTGTGTGAGAAAAATAGTATTATTTTTGCTAAATTCTTTGTGTGTTGCCTATGTGGTAGTGTTTGGGGTAATTTAGAATTTTGATAGGCTGGTAAGTGGATAGGTAGTTGGTTGAGATAGAATCCTATCAGATTTATTTGTTCCCTAAAATAATAATTTTGTAAACAAAATTCCCCAAAAATCTACTTGTTATTATGGCTTCCACTTTTCCACTTTTCCTTTTTTTCAATTTTTTTACTTCTCCTTTTCTCTTTTTTTTTTCTTGTTGTTCTTTCTTCTTAGTTTTTAGTTGCTTTACCATCTTGTTATAATTCTTCCCATAATTAGTATGAGTATTTTGTGGCGTCGTTAGAGTTGAGCGTAAGTATATTTGGTGTAAGTATTGTTATTATATGTGGTAAAAGTTTTAGTTTTCTTAATACTCGGTTTCCGTTTGAGAGTGATATGGATTTTGTTGATTGATGGTTATGATTTTTGTCAGGAGAGGAATATGTGACATTCGACGTTTCTCTAGCGATTAAGTGTGTTTGGTGGCTGTTTCGTTGAGGGTAAGTGATGTGTGCCTTGTAAGGAGTTAAATTTTTATGGTTTTAAAGTTGTTTGTGAGCGTTTGGAACTGAATTGGGGATTCAAGGATTGATGTTTTTCTTAGCTAACATGTGTAATGTGTTGATTTAGGTACTGGAAACCTTGTTGTTACGTTTGCATCGAAAAATACCCAGTGTGTAACGAAAAACCCGAAAAATAGTGAACGACGAAAATCCAAAATATTCTATCGGTGTCAAACGACCGTGTGCCAGGTCGTGTGGTAAACTGTGTGGGTCACACAGTCGTGTGTGGGCCCATTGTCTGAAAATTTTTACCTTGGCCTGTTGACTCAAAATTCGAAATTAGTCCTCCTGTGGGGTTCGTTTGGCTTAAATAAGATTTAAAATGTGACATCTATTGATATGTGTCTGTCTATGATATAGATATGATATGTGAAAACTACATGTAGATTTTGTCTTTTGATAATTCCAAATGCATGATTACTTATGATAACCATGCATGACATCTGTTTATGGGATATATGTGTTAGTTTATTTATGCATGTACCCCAGGATAGGTTTTATATGTGATGAAGAAAGTGTACTATGGCAGTATTACTACAATTTTGGTAGTTAAACTGTAATTTCTGTCTGGCAGCTCAGCTGTACCTTTATGAATGGCATACCACCAAGACTAGTGTGATTGGATGTATGGACTTTTGTACTCCTAATTGGTGTGTAATGATGGGGATAGTATCTGTGTCTACATTTATATCTGAATCTGAATATGCTTCTGTATCTGATTAGGAAAATACATCTGAATTTGTATATCAGAATATGTTTAAATATTTATCTAGAAACATATCTGTTTACTTATGTATATCTTATTTGTTTCTTGGGATGTGTTACACACTGAGCTTTTCTTTTAGGGAAAGGCTACACACAGAAAGTAGGCATCGAATATGATGAGACCTTTTCTCCGGTATCCATTCTCAAGTCTATTCGCATACTTTTATCCATTGCCATTGCTCTCGGTTACCAGATCTGACAAATGGATGTCAAGACAACTTTCTTGAATGGCTATCTTGACGAGACCATTTATATGGCTCAACCCACTGCCTATGTTGTCAAAAGAAAGGAGCAGAAAGTTTGTAAACTGCTAAGATCCATTTATATGTTGATGATATTCTACTTATTAGAAATGATGTAGGAGAATTGCCATCGGTTAAACTATTATTAGCTCAATAGTTTAGCCTAAAGGACTTGGGTGAAACTAGTTATATTCTTGGAATTTCGAATCCTTAAAGATCGAAAGAATAAAACGATGGCACTATCTCAAGCTTTATACATCGATAAGGTACTAGAACATTTTGCAATGATCGATGCAAAGCTAGACGTTCAGCCAAATGCATCAGGTTTTCATCTTTTTTTAGATGACTGTCCTAAGACAGTGGAAGAAGGAGAGCATATGAGTTACGTTCCATATGCTTCGGCAGTTGGAAGCCTTATGCATACGATACTTTCCACATGTCCAGATATATGTTTTGTAGTAGGAATGGCTAGTCGATATTAGGCGAATCCAAGTCTCACGCATTAGCAAGCTATAAAGCATATATTAAGGTATCTTAAAAGAACCAAGGATTACATGCTTATATAATCTGGGGAGGACTTTACTCTTGTTGGATACACAGACTCAGACTTCCAAACTTGTAAAGATTCGAGGAAATTAACTTTGGGAGATGTATTCGTTCTAGGTTGTGTAGCTATAGTATGGTGAAGTGTAAAATAAACTTGCATTGATGACTTTACTATGGAGGCCAAGTATGTGGTTGCTTCTGAGGCAACGAAAGAAGCAATATGGCTTTGAAAGTTCTTAATCAAACTTGAAGTTATTCCTAATATGGTAAAAACTATAACATTGTATTATGATAATAGTGCTGCAATAGCAAATGCTAAGAAAATGAGAAGTTACAAGAAGATGAAACACATTGATCGGAAGTATCACTTAATACAAAAGACAGTAGCCAATGGAATTATAGATGTGATGAAAATAGCTTCTGAAAGCAACCTTTCGGATCCGTTTACTAATACTCTTGTAACTAGAAGTTTTAACAAACACGTTGAGGATATAGGAGTGCGAAACATGACACATTCACTTCACTAGGGAAAGTGAGAGATTGTTGGGAAATATGCCTATATTGTAGTAAACATGAAACTATTTTCTATTTATTTGAATGATGAATAAATAAATAAAGTTAATTTCACAATTCACTATTATGTCTTCTGTATTTATGTCTTTTATATTTTGCATGCATAGCGAAATTGTGATAAGCAAATATTAGCTCATTGATTGTCTAAAGTTTAAACTGAAGATAAGTAGCATTGTAAAGAACATTTACATTGTGAGAAAGACAACTTACTTCAGTAATAATCTAAATGAGTCCGTAATCCCGTAAAAGAATAAAAGTGAGCATTTGATTCAAATACTGAGAAGGATTATTATGTCGTATACAATTCCAATTAGGGAGATGGCTAGTCTTGGCTATCGAAGTAGTTGACTCTAAAAGAAGAGACATAAATGTATTCATTGGTAGAATGCTACATTGAACTGGACTCAAGATGAATTAATTCTGAACCGTTTGTGAATTAATTCACTTATGACGTTCATGGTGTGATTTACCTAAATCCTGAGTTTTTCACTAACAATTGGCATTGTATGGATTGATAAATATAGAATGTGGCCATAGGTTGCTTGTTCTCAAACGAGTAATTTTTCACAGTCATTTGTTGACATTGATCATATTAATCATTAGGAAGACACAATGGTGACAATGAGATAAAATAAGATTGTACTAAGTGAACATATTTAAATTAATGGAATCAAAGATATTATATGAGGGTAACACACACATTACGAGGTCATTGGATAAAACAGTTGGATGAATTGCTTCTGTAGATAATATACAAAAGGAGTTTTCAATCATGGTACTTCTTGTGGACTAACTCCATGATTAAGTAATTGCGAATTATCGGAATGATGCATCTGGACATAATTGCAATTACTAGAGCCTAATTATATATGTCTGATTGATCCTTCCGCTAGCTCAACAAAAGTTCGATCAGACTGCATTTGAATTAGAAGAAAATTCTACGACTTTGAGAATAATTTAATTGAGTCGATTTGTTCGATGTGGAATTAAATTAGGTGGTCGTGATAATTGTTCAACTAGAGAATTTGATTAAAGAATTTTCTTGAAAAATTAATTTGAAAAATCTAAGTGATTTTTGGAAAATTTAATTTTGATCAAGTAAAATTAAAGTAATCAAATCAATTAAAATTGATATGATATTTTTGGAAGTTAATTTTCAAGTTAGACAATTGGCCCAATGGGTAATTGAACTTGAAAATTGGACCTAAGATCGTAAATTGGGGTTAGGAGCTCAAAATCGAGACCAAGACCTAAAAATTGGTCCAACCAGTGGCTATATTAGACCGGGCGGGTTGTCATTGACCCAGACCAAATCGACAATAATCGAACCAGTTCGGGGTGTCGTAAGGGTGTCACACCTGTATCACTGGACACGGCGGTGCCGGTGGCTACGATGGTGACATCTTGGTGGCTAGTGGCGGTTGTTTGTCAGTGGTTGATTAATGGAAGAGTTGCATTATTACTGGGACTCTACCAGAGAATTTGATTTTAGATTAATTATTCTAAAAATAATATTATTTTAATAGTTTAACATTAGATTTAATTTAATACTTATCTTAATAGTATTATATTAATTTAATATTAAATTTAACTTAATGTTTATGTTATAGATAAACATTATATAATTTTAATTGGATTTAATATTAAATTTAATCTAATATTTATCTTGATAAGTATTATATTAATTTAATATTAAAGTGATTAAGTTTAATCATAGTTGAACTCTCTAAACTTTCCCTATATAAAGAGAGTATTGGGTCATTATTTACACATACTTGAATTCAAGAGAAAGTTGTAGAGAGAGAATTCTCTAAAGAAATTATTCTAGAAAAATTATAGATATATTTTTCTGATTTACAACTTGACCCAAAATTTTAGAGAAATTACAAAATTACCCAACTGGAAATTTTTGTGAAAATTTTTCTGATTCGAAGTGAGCCTATACTCGGCAGACGGAGCTTCAGGATAGTAGAGAAGACTACTTGGTCTAAGCACTCATCCTAGACGAATCGAAAATGTATAATTTTGATTAGTGTTTATTACTTTAGATATCACAACCAATATATTGTTTTGGAAAAATAAAACTCTAGTTTTTCCCCAAATTTATTTTCTGCTACGTTTTCCAAACCCGTGTTTCCAACAATGTTCTATCTCTAAGTATAAACAGATAATCAAAATAAATTTCTTTTCCTCTTGAATGATTTGATTACATAGAAAGTGTCATTCTTGTGAGAATGTAGGGCAATTTTTTAAAATTCATATAATTCTTGTGAGACAGAAACATATATATGACTTAAATGAAATTTTTGTAAAAGGAGTCTATGATGAGTAAAAGATACAGTGGCGATTGAAGAACCAAGGAATGCCTTGTGGTGAAAATTTATATAATTTTATTTTTCCATTTATTTTCTAGAAATAGAACCATGGAAACCTTGGCTGGCAATTTTATTTTAATTACCTATCTCATTATATATATGTTTTATAATTGGTTATAATATTATGTAATGTTATAATTGTGATATATATATAAGATGATCCACAATTGATCAATTAAAAATAAGGAGTGTGGTGGTAATGAGAAAATATATGTGTTGTATTGTTCTATTCACTTCTTTAGGTTATTCGATAACTGTGAGAAGTGTGGTAATGAGAAAGTGTATGTCTAGGATTGGCTCTGGCTAGGAAAGGCTTGATTTTTAAACAGTCAAATTTGGCTCACCACCCTTTCTTGGGACCCTCCCTGGTGTATGGTTCTCATTTACTTTTTCAGTTTTTCCCTTAAAAGGAAAATCGTAGAGAATAAAAAATGTAACACCCCAAATCTTAGGGTCTTAAATTTTGCATGTTTTGACAAATTGTATAGGTGGTGTGAAGGCTAGGAAGTTTGGGGTGTGTTTGAGGGTCTTTAGGAATCCTGGCTTCGAGTCTGGGCCTTGGCAAAATTTTTAATTTTTGCTCTTAAAAGAAGTTGGCTAATAGCAGTTAGGACTTATATTTAATTGTGTTTGTTTCATGACACAAAGAGCCTAGTGGCTTGGTGGCTTGTGGCGTGTTTGAGCATGTGGTGAGTTGGAGTTCGAATCCCCTTGTAAGCAAAATGTAATTATTTTGCTACATAGGGGTGGCAAGAGGTGGCGTTGGTTCAAACTCTTGTGGGAGGTTGTTGGGGACTTGGTAAAAGGTGAAGTTTGAACTGGTCAAGGTTGTTGAATTAAATTTGAATTGGGAGGAGTTAGAGTGAATCAAGGAGCAATATGTGGCGTGATTTGAGGAGATTTTCAAGGATTTGGAGAGGGGGGAAGATTTAGCTGAATTTGAATTTTGTGCAATCGGGGATTTGCATTTTCAATATTTGGGGTGTTTAGGTGCCGAATTTTTTTTCCGTGTGCTAATTCGATATTCTTTTTGGTTTCTCTCATTGTTCTTTATTTTCTTCTCTCAATAGTGTCGAGTTTGCTAGGGCCATATTTGTATTTTTTTCGGTTTCAGGTAAGTCAATTGCCTCTCTAAACCGACAGTCTTCTCTCTTCTATACCTTTTCCACTTTTTCTCTTCTACTCTTATTCTGCCGATTGGTGCCAAGTGCCGAATCTCTCTTTGTTTTTTTTTTGTCATTACCATATTCCTTTTTCTTTTCAATTAACCTTTTTCTCTTAATTCTTCTTCACTATTCCCTTGTAGTCGATTATAGTCTTCTTTTCTCTAATTATTTCAATCTCTCTTTTTGTAACGCCCTAATTTTCGGGATTTTTCGGGTTTTGTGAATTTTAGTGAAATTTTTAAAATTTTGGTGTTCTAAAGGTTGATAATATATGTACATGTGTTAGTGGGCCTATAGAAGGCCCAAGTTTAAGTTAAAACCCGGTAAAATATTAAGTTGGATTTTCAAGTGAAAGGGGACTTGGTTAAGTGGGCTTTTAAGAAAAACCGTGTAAAATATGTCACAAGTGAGCTCTCGGTAAAGTGGCAAGGTGGAGCCACTAAGCTCCTAGAAAAGTGGCGCCTAAGTGGATATTCAAGGACAAGGGTTCGAGTTACAAGGTAAGCGTAGAGTTCTTTTTAATTTTTAAGCATGTGCCGGGCATGTGCCTAACTTAAGTAAATTTCGGCAAGGGGGCTTTAGGGATTTGGGCCGATTGCTTTAGAGGGACTACTAGGGTTATATCATTTTTTTTTTCTGTCATGACAATTAGGGTTAGCCACCTTAGGAATTTTTCTCTGTTCTACTATCAGAAAAGCCAAAAGTTGCCTCCATGGAAAGCTCATAGCCGAATTCTTCCTCTCCACCTCTACCATTGTTTTTTTTTCATTTTTCTTCTTCCCCTTTGATCTCTTCCCTAGCCGAATACCCACCTTGCATAGATCCACTCTTTCTTTTGCTTTCATTCCTCTTAAAATCAACCATAACCGATTGCTCAAAGTGCCAGAAATCCCGAAAACTGCTTCCTTTCTTGCCGATTTCTTGTAAGCTGAATCACCCCTATTCCTTTCACCTGTTGTGGCCGATTACTACACTCCCTTGAATCACACCATTGTCGGCACCATCACCCAAAATCTACACCCAAAATGCCATCCTCTTCTCTTGTTGAAAAGCCGAAATCACCATAGTTGTAGGGAGATAGCCGAAATTGCAAATCTCAGAGATAAGGTTTCTACTGACGTTTAAGGGTCGGATTTACATCAGATCTGCATAGGAACTGAAGGGAAATCATTGGTAAGTGTTTAATACTTCAGATCTGTTCAATATTTCATATTTGGAAAAGCCGAAAGTCCCTAAAGTTAAGGATTTTGTCGTTTTGGACTTTTGGTAAATCAAGTGGTGTTTTCTTTGTTCTTTTTGTGTGTTAGTTAGAGAAGAAGGTGATCAAACAAGGAGTTGAAGACATTGGAACATCAGATCTAGATCTAAAGGGATCTAAATCGGCAAGGTAAGAACATTAAGGCCATTGGAGGTGTTGGCCGAATGTGTAAGTAAGGCTTTGGGTAAGTTTTCAATTCAGATTAAGTGTTAATATGGTCTAATCAATTAAGTATTGGATTGTAGGGATTAACGCATAGGAGATCTCGTAGGAGAAACTGCAAAACAGGTGTGTGTTTCGAACGCCCTTCAATGCGCAAATCGGCAAAAGCCGAAAAGCTGAAATGCCGAAGTTTCGGTATTTCGAGAGCTTGTGAGCGTGCGAACGTTCTCAAGTTAGTAGGAGAAGGTTAGTTTAGGAATCGGCACTGTTAGGCGTGTTGACCGCTAAATTTTGGACATTATGATAAGTTGGGCCTCGGTGGGCCAAATATGGGCCCAATGGGCGATTTGGGTCCATGTGAGTAAAAATGGGTTTAAAGGTAATATTATGAACTGTAGGCGTGAAAACAGTTAAAACAAGATAACTGATTATGAAATTGGGACTAAATGGGCCTAATGGGCCAACCGACGTAATAGGGCTCATTAGGGGTTTTAGGGCTTGAATGCTAAGACTGAAAAACTGAGTTAACCGGACTTCTGTGACAACTATGTGATTAATAAATACTGTAATAAGCATGAAATCTGTAACATGAGAGCAAAATTACTGAAATACCCTTAGGGTAAGAAATTACTGTTTTGCCCCTATGTGGAAAATTACCGTTATACCCCTAGGGCTAAAATTGACTGTACTGTTTGACATGACTGTTACTGTTATTGCATGCCATGATATGTATCTATTGCATGGGTTGGGTTTTGATAATGGAGGAAGTGTGAGTGGCACAGCCACGTTACTGAAAAGGGGCTATGCCTCGTACTGTTTCTGAAAGGGGCTTTGCCTCGTATACTGTTTAACTGAGCAGCCATGCTGCGACTGTGGTGTGTGGGCTGGGTGGGTCGAGTTATTCCCCACATGGTGTGTTGGCTGGTACGGGTGGTGTGTAGCGGTTAGTGGGTTGAGTAGTCTCCCCAATTGGGTTTGCATTTATACTGTATTACTGTACTATACTGTTTTGGGCCTATGGGCCAATCTGTTATCTGAATAGGGCTTCAGCCCAGTATCTGTTATAGGGCCTTGGCCCAGATTACTGTTTCCTGAATAGGGCTTTGGCCCAGTATCTGACTGAGACTGGTTAGGGTTTAGGCCCAGTGGGCTTGAGCCAATTTGGGCTTTGGATGGGTTCTGCACACACTGAGTTTTCCCAAACTCACCCCTTTCTTTCCATCCTTGCAGGTGAGCCCTAGATCGTGACTTGGATGCTGGGAGGGATTCAAAGTGGCCACGAGGACTGAACTTTCATCATAGTTGGTTTTTTTTAATTATTTAATTACCTTTTATTGGTTTTATTTTGACATGGGTTGTAATAAGGCCGCTATAACTGTTATTCGGGATTTCTCTACCGTTTTATTTCAAACACAAACCTACACTGTTTTCAAAATTAAACAAACATTTTATTAACCAACCTGACTTTACTGAAGACTAAGGAGGACAATAAGACTAAAATGAAACGATTAACAAATGAGATAGAAATTAGGTTGAATAATAATTAAATCGGGAATTTCAAGAAAAACAAATATTACTTTTCAAAAATCTCAAACATCAGACTTAGTATATAGGACGGCGTAGCATAGTCTAGGTGATGTAGCACACCGGACATGGCCATAACGTCTGGGCCGGGTCTGGGGTGTTACACTTTTTGTTCTCTGAGAGACCATCTTGTCTCTTGGGATTCTTCTTCATAGCTGAACCCTTTCCCTTTCTCTTACGTGTCATCTTCCCTTCCCATCGGTTGGTGTTAGCGCACGGTTTTACAAGTGATTTGTTTAAGGGTAGGAACTCTTACTTCTTTTTCTTTTAATCCAAGTATGATTTTCTGTTTAAGGCCAAATGCTCAACCTTTGTTCATGGTTTGTTTTCGATAGGCTTCCTAGGTGTTTCGGAGGGGTGAAAGCGCAAAGGTTCAACCAATCAAATCCTCTCTTCTACTCTTTGGTTAAGGTAAAGTGCATTACTTTGTTGGAAGGAGGCCGAATGTATCTTTGTTTCCATAGCCGAATGTTGTGGCTTAAAGCCATATTCGAAATCTAATTTTGCTAATGAGGTTGGTTGTATTACAGCACGTCGGTAGTGGTGTTTAATTGTTTCTAACCTGCAGTTTAGAGGGGAGTAAACCATAAATTACACATGCAAGGCTTTGGGCGTAGGAGATTCTTTCATTTTCGCAAAGCAAGGTGTGTAATTGTCCACTATCTTACTATCGTAGTAAATCAGAAGGTGTGTAACCACACCCTTATCGGTTATGAATCGGCACAAGCCTAAAAGCTGAAATGTCAGAATTTCAGCATTTGTGATCTTGTGAGTGTGCAAACACTCATGGGTTGAATCGAGCCCACCAAGCGTGGGCGACGAATTGTAAGGGCCTCCACGAGCGTTTTCGTGGGCTTGGAGCCACCAAGGGCCTCGATGGGCTGTATGGGCCCTACATGGGTAAATTTCTCGGTAAGTGCTAATTAATTGTTTAGACTGTGAGGCTTGTGTTGCCGTTACTAGATTTGGACTAAATGGCCACACAAGGTGTGGGCCCACTTGGGCCCAACAATGGGTTTTGGGCTTATAAACTCTATTTTAGCTATGTAGGATATCTGAGTCGCTCGATGCGACACGATAAACTCTCTAAAAAGTCGTAACATGGATCGAGATACCAAAATTAGTTAAATAATCAAAATAACCCTGAGGGGTAGAATAACCATTTTACCCCTAGCTATCAAAATGACTATTATGCCCTAGAGTAGGTTAACTGATGAGTTTAAGGTATACGTATGTCCGTATCTAAGTCTGATGTTTTGCATGCGCACTATATTTAAGACATGTTAGTCTGCATAGGGTTGGGCTTGATTTGGAGGAAGTTCTGATCTAGTGGTTTTGCCACGTATTTCTGTTATTAGTGGCTTCACCACGGATTCTGATTCTGGTGGCTCAGCCACATATTCTATTATTAGCAGCTCTGCTGCGTTATTGGTGTACTGGTTGGGTGGCCGATCTAATCCCTACGTGGTGTGTTGGTTGGTACGGGTAGTGTGTTGGTTGGATTGGAATGGGTCACATATCTGTTCTATCACTGTTACGGGCTTGGGTCCACAATGTTTCTGTATAGGGCTTAAAGTCCAGACTGCTCTGCTACTGCATAGGGTTTCGGCCCAGTTTGCTTTACTTGTTTGATTTCTGTTATCGGTTGGGGAGTTACACACTGAGTTTTTACAAACTCACCTTTTTATTGTACTGTATAGGTAATCCCCAGCCATAGGAGATTTGGAGCCACGTGAGACTTGAAGGTGGCCACATGACTACAGCTTAATGGATTTGACTTTGTTTATTTTTCTACAGTTTATTTTGGGTATTTATTTCTGTAATAAGGCCATTTCAAACTTTTTAATTCTTCTTAATTGGGTTTCTTATTACTATTTCGAATTGCTAGAATAGGATAATGGATTTTCAAAATAGTAAATGTTTTCAAGAAAATCAGGCGTATTAAATAGTCAACTTAAAAAGCTTCCGCGATTTAGAATGACTGAGTTTAACAAGGACCAACTTTTAAGCAAATGTTTTGAAATAAAATGATAATAAGTTTTAAAAGGGTTTTTAACTTAGAGCTAAACTTCTATCAATAATATCAGTTTTCAAACGTAGTTCCATGTGATATGTCAGATTCAGCCATAATGTCTGGGCCGGGTTTGGGGTGTTACATTTAGTGGTATCAGAGCTAGGTTGTAAAACTCGACCGTGGAATGGGTTCTTGAAAAATTATCTTAAAATGGGTTTTTAAAAGTTTTTCTAAATTTTGGTATTTGAAGAGATGATTTTAAAAGAATTTGAGTCGTTTTAAAATGATGTTACTAGAAGTGTGACACACCGAGTCTCCGGCGCAAAATCTATAAGTCCTCTTATATTATTTACTGTTATAGACTAAAATATGGTACTGAGAAACTACTATAAATGGTAGTAACTATATTGAAACTCTATAGCTAGTGTAAACTGAGACTGTAGGAAACTAAGACTATAGAAGACTGAAAACTATAGTTAGATTCTGATATGCGAAAACAAAACTTTCACTACTGCCTTTAGCATAAAACATCCATAATAATTATTGGAATTATGAACTGATTCATAAAACTTCTAAAATAGATTAATCGCTAAATCAATATGAGCACAAGGGGTACTTGCGGAAGGGGTACACGAGGCCGCGGTAGAGGCCAAAGAAGCGCTAGAGCTGGGTCTTCAGCTTCGAGCCACATGCCTAGTAGGGAGGCACTAGCATCACCAGTGGCTGAGACAGGGTCTCACGATCGAGTAGTTGGGGATGATGCTTTATCCCAAGTGATGCTCTGTGTGTTAAAGAGGGTTGCTAGAGCCAGTACTGGGACAGTGAACCGTGGGTCAATTTCTAAGCGACTCTGGGCCAATGGAGCGGAGATATTTAGGGTGTATCTAGTGTAGCCCTAAACATGGCGGAGTACTGGATAGAGGCTACTGAGCGGATAATGGATGATCTTGACTGCACAATAGAGCAGAAACTAAAAGGGGCAGTATCCTTACTGCGAGATGAGGCTTACCAATGGTGGCTCACTGTGAGGGATGGTACACAGGCTGACTGATTGACGTGGGACTTCTTCAAGACGGCCTTTCAAGGGAAATATGTTGGGCAAGTTATGTGGACACCCAAAGGAAGGAATTTCTGAGTCTGACTTAGGGGGAACAAAGCTATGGCTGAGTACGAGGCAGAGTTTCTGCGGCTGAGTCGATATGCCCGTGTGATTGTCGCAACTGAGTATGAACGCTGTGTGCATTTTGAGGATAAGCTCCGGGATGAGTTACGCGTACTGATAGCTTCGCAAGGGGAGCGGGACTTTGCTGCCTTGGTTGAGAAAGCAAAAATAGCTGAGGATATGAAGCGCTCAGAGCGTCAAAACCGTGAGAAAGATAGAAGTAGATTTAGGAGGGATTTAGGGCCATTGGGTTCTTTTGGAAGGCCTATAAAGAAGGTTAGATTTGACGGGCTAGTTCGAGCAGTCACTTTTATTGTTGTTAGACTGCAGACTTGCGCGGATTGTAGGAGGTCTCACTAGGGTGAGTGTTGTCAGGGATTGTCCTTAGAGGCCAGGTCAGATGCAAGCTGCGGATAAGAGGGTTGTGCAGCCAGTGAGAGGTAGATGAAATTAGTTAGATAGAGTTTGGGTAGAAATAAGATATGAAATGTAATGGGAAGGTAGATGAAATTAGTTAGGACTAAAATGGAATTTAAGTAAAAATGGAATAGAAATTCAATAATTATTGTAAATTAATGTTATATTAAGGATTTGTAAATTATTTAATTTTCGCAGCTAACAAAGAACCCGAGACATCGGCCCAAAAGGGGAAGGAAAAGATAATCGAGGAGTAGTTCGAGAAAATTCAGTTTGTATTACTATAGTTCGAGTTATTTATTATTTAATGATTAAATTGATAATATGCGCTTGGAAAATAAATATAAGGTAAGTGTTAATATTGAGATGGATGGAAATTGAATTGAGTAATGATAGTACAAATGTGAATTTGAAATCGAGATTGAATTGATAATATATTTCAATTGAATTTGAATGAGTTGTGATCAAATTGAAATTGAAAGTAAAACTGATATGTGATCCGATACCCTACTAACCAGTCAGGCTAAGTCGGATATAGTTGGCATGCCATAGGATTGGAAGTGTTCAGGGATACTTCGACCGCGAGTCGATGAGACACTGGGTGTCACTATTTTACTTCAAATAGATTTGATGAGGTACTAGGTACCATTTTACTTCGGCTAGGCCGATGAGACACTGGGTGTCACTTTATTGCTTCGAACTATCCGATGAGGCATTGGGTGCCATTCTGGTGTGTTTGGTTGGATCCGTGTATCCGCCAAGGTCCGAGTCTTTTTAATAGAGGTAAATAATGTGAGAAGGAAAAATTGAATAGAAATGAGAAATTTGTACATATAAAGTGAAATGTGATATGAAATTGAGAAATGAGATTAAAAGAATGAACTAAAGGCTTAAAAGAGCATTAGTATTTGAATGAGAATTAGTACTATATGTATTTCTATGTTTATGTTAAATATTTGAAATTCATTTAGTTATTTATAATTTGAATTACAGTTATACCACTGAGTATATCCATACTCAACGTACGGTTGTTTCCCGTACGCAGGTTAGTAGAAATCAACATTTCTGGTACAATGTCCAGAATCTATCCCGACTTCAGAAAACCTTGGTGATGTGTCTTTTCTTTTTGGGAAAATGTGTTATGTGTCTAGGTCAAATATTTGGGTCTTAGTAATTTTGATTGTAAGTAGTGAAATTTGGGACTTGAATGGTTATGTTATATGATGAAACTATGATATATTACTTTGGCATAGTTTTAATTTAATAAGTTCTAAAGTTGATTTTTTTGGTATGTTTTAGATGTTTATGTTTATAAATTGAGTTGGTTATGTCATTGGTATTGGATTGGCTGTGGTTTGAAAATGGCAGGATTGGCTAGGTAATTATAAAAGACTCATATGGAGTCTACACGGCCTGGCACACGGGTGTGTGACTAGACCGTGTGAGACACACGGCTAGCACATGAGCATGTGGACTGGTCGTGTGTCCCCTGCACCTTAAAAATGAGAAACAGAATGTCCAGGTTTTGGCACATGGCCTAGCACACGGGTGTGTGGCCAGCTGTGTGACCCACACGGGCTTTGAACACGGGTGTGTATGAAGGCTATGTGAAAACTGCACTAGATTTGAATTGAAAATAAATCCACACAGACTGAGCACACGGGCATGTGGCTTGACTGTGTGAAATTAATTTGTTCATGGGTTTAAAGTCAGGGAGTTACACGGGTAAGGGACATAGTCGTGTCCCGGAATACCTTGGTCGTGTAAGTCACACGGTACACCAACACTGGCGTGTCATGGAGACACACAGGCGTGTCCCTAACCCACATGGGCGTGTGAGCCCTGTACCTAGGAAAAATTTTAGAATTTCACGAAAAATTTCCTGAGGACCTGAATTAGTCCCGAATCACTTCAAACTTGTATTTTGGGCCTCGAGGGTCCATATAAGTGACTTTATGATTATTTTACATTATGTTAGATAATTATTTGTATATTATTCGTTAATTGTTTGAAAGGTCTGATAATACTCCGTAACCCTATTCCGATAATAGTTTGGGGTTAGTGGGTGTTACAAGATAGCAATTCAATAACAATACGTCCTTCAGTGACAAACATATACAAGAAGGTAGACTGACACCTCCAGAGATGAGTAACAAATACAAGCCCACTAAGTCACACACAGGCACTATCACACAATAGCAGTCAAATACATAGTTGTCAGTCAGCCAAACAAAAACAGTCAAGTAATTTCGCACGCATAACACCCTAAATTAGACATGTATGTATGCAGTATGGTATTAAAAATAACCCACCCATCCAGCCAACACACCTCTCTGTCCCCCGATCACAACATATAAGAGCTGTTAGCTAATCCAACCAAACACACCATATAGGACCTCAAAGGCCTATCCAACCCTACACACCATATACGTGGATTGAGCCAGCCAGATATAATGCACAACAAGGTTGTCGTATAAGTTGTACTGTGCAACGAGGTAAATCGCAGTACAAACGTGCAGTTGAATTGCCAGATCAGATAATGGTACGTAGCATAGCTAATGTACATACGATACAGTGCGATGTGATAAAACTGCTATACTGGTAAATTGTAGCTGAGCTACTAGATCAGATAGTCATACGCAGTGAAGCTGACGTATGTGTTGTACGGTGCAATGTGGTAATTCGCTATACAGTCATGTTGTAGTTACATTTCCAGATTAGATAGTAATGGATAGTGAAGCTGACATATATGCTGTACGGTGCAGTGCGGTAATCTGCCGTACAGACTAGTTGCAGTAAAATTGCCAAATCAGTTTAGTCTCCGTCTCCTTTCTTTTCAAAATCCCACCCAAAAATCTTTTATGCATATGTATGTGTGCAGACAGACAAACAAATCAAAATACCGGTTTTAGACAGTCACTTAGAGACAAAAACTCTAGTCAATCAGATACAGAATGTACACAATTGCACAGAACAGTGGCATATTATCAGACAGTCAGACAGAGTAGATTTATACACACATACACCTAGTTAAACAAGTTCAATAGTTAGAAATCCTACTTATAACAATCACAAATGATACATACAAATCATATATAACAGAACACTTAACCATTGATATAGAGGTCTAGTCAGCCTTACTAAAGCTTAGCTAAGGGTTGGTTTACACATACACATTCTTGGCTCAAAGACATGTACAAACCAAGATTTAATGTCACGGAACCACACACTCGTGTGCTCTGGCCGTGTGGAACAACCTAGGCCATGTGAGGGTCAAAATGCTCCTGTGGAGGGAAGCTCACGACCATGTGGTAGAGGCACACGCCCGTGTGAAGTAGGGGCATGATCGTGTGAACAGGACGTGTAACTCTCTGTCTAATTGTGCTAAAACAAGTGCAGGGCAGACACGGCTATGTGAGGGCCTCACACGCTCGTGCGCCAACCACGGCCGTGTGTCCAAAATACACGCCCCCCTGGGATCCCTAAATCCCCAAATCAGCTACACGACTATGTGGCTAGGTCGTGTGGAACCAAATCCCTGAATCCCTAATTCCTAAATTCACACACCCGTGTGTCTAGAGGACACGACCGTGTGAATTTCGACAAAAATCCTTAAAGCAGCCACATGGCCTTGTGGTTAAGCCGTGTGGAACACAATTGGCCCAGAAACCCTAAAACCCAAAATCACAAGATCGTGTGAATCGAGACATGCCCGTGTGCCCGCCATGTCCCATCCCACATGGGTGTGTGGCCCTATCTCAGGAAAAAAAATTTTAAGTGCCCGAAAGTTCTTGGATTGGTTCCGAACCACTCTCGATGTATGTTTTATACCCCGTGGACCCATGATAAGGATATTAAGAGAATAAATGAAAATTTTTAAATGGGAATGAAATTTTATAGCCCGAATTTATATGTTTAAGCAGGATTAAGCACGGTAATGCCTTGTACCCTGTCCCAGCGTCGGACTCGAGTAAGGGGTGTTATAGATATTGGTTTACTTGTAGTGGTAGATATTTGTAATTATCATGTTTCATTATTGTCACAGAACAAGAGAGTATGCTAATGGAGATGGTGTGCCAAAAAAGTGCCAAAAATTAGGAAAGCGCCAGTTGTGGAGCCTACTTCTACACCTTGAATAGAGAAAGGAAAGGTTGTTATTGAGACACCTGCTTTTTATTTTTTTAAGAAAAACATTTTTTTATATGATATAAATCTCTTATTCAAAAGGAAATCAATTTTGATTAGGCTAGAAAAATTTGGCCTACCTTGGAAAAGGAAGCAATACGTATGAAAAATGCTCTAGATGTGCTTTAGCAATAGTGGCCCTGATGGTACAAAGATGTTTATTTTGATAGAATTAGGTGTCTCTCTTTTTTTATGCATTATTGCAACAATCATTATTTTAATTGTTAGTTTTATTAAATTGATGTTGATGAGATATTTGGGTGGTATTACTTCTATTAAATAGTAGGTTTTGCAATGCAAAAGTGTAGATAAATTTGTGGATGGTATCTTGATGGAAAAGGAAGAGGAGTGTAACACCCCTTTCCCGTCTTCGTCACCACGTTACGATTACGGGATGCTACAGTAAATAACAGAACATGAACATGCTATTTCAATTCAAAACTTCTTTAAAACAATCATTAATTATCAACCATTCAATTAAAACATGTTAAACATGCAAGGCTTGGCTTAAATCGACAAAAGCTTTAAAAACAATTTAGAACTAAGAAGTGACTAATTTGAAACTTTGCATAAAAGTGAGGTAAAAACATAAAACAGGGGTCACACGGCCGTGTGACAGGATGAGGCTGTGTGGTTCTGAACCACAAAGTCATGACTTCAAACCGTGTGTAAGATTGATGCCATGTAATGCAAAGTCACATAGCTGTGTAACAAAATGTGGTTGTCTGGATCTAATTGTAAGATTTTGCAAACATTTACATGGTCGTGTGGTTGGGCAGTGTGAGAGACTAAGGTCGTGTCAATAATCTTGCATCTAAAAACCCAATGGCATATGGTCGTGTCAACCAACTGTGTATGAAACACGGCCATGTGGTAAACCGTGTGTGCTGGGAAAGGCACCTAATGCACAATTTGGCTCAACCTTACACATAGACCTATAATGCATTCATTTTCTAACATCAACACTTGCTCAAATATGCATAGTTCATGCCCAAAATATAAATTTAAAGCATTCCTAAATGTCTAACCAATATGCTACAATTGGCACCGCAATCAACTAAACTATCTCAATCTATTCACTTATAATTCATGCATTCATCCAACTATCACCTTCTAAATCACTTAGCATACATTTGAGCTAGTCATACACACATTTGAGCTAGTCATACGCATCTTCATATCATACAAGCATAAGTATAGTTCAACATACCAAAACAATCTCATAAACTTTTTTAATACAATAGCCAAATAAACGTACCAAAATGGGCAAGATCATAAATTTTAACGCCAAGCACAAATATATATCACACCTATTACATCATACTTATAACCGAACCATGATGAACCAAAGATTACCAAAAGAGACATTGGATAGTGTGAGCTCTAGAAGAGATTTGATAGCCAAGTTTCACAAAGATGCAACTACAAAAGGTAGGAAAAATAAAACTGGGTAAGCATTAACATGCTTAGTAAGCTCATAGGTACATAGACAAAACTCTTACCTCAGTTAAAATTAAGTAAACAAATATAACTAATTTAATATGATTTCCCATCAAGAAATTTACAAAAACAATGTGGCATTTCATGTATCAATCATATAATCTCTTAATCACACAATACAACATATTTCCATATCATTCAATAGGAAAGATCCAACATATGAATCATATTAACCAATTGATCATATCAATTCATATTCACAATCAATTACCATTTCTTTTAAACATATAACCCTGTCACCATACATCACATTTATAAATGAAGCATTTCAAACATATAAACTATAAACTTTCAAGACATTTTGATATCGTTGCCAAACAAATTTTAAACATACAGTCATCATTCATTCAGTTTCATCAATTAATATTTTAATAGTCGTACCAACATATCATTTCCAAGCAATTCATGTAGGTAATCAATATACTTTTTTTTAACAGTTAGCTTGATGAACTAAAGCAAAATAGTTTGGATACTCAGTTATCCACCCAAAACATGCCCAAATGCTCAAACAAGCTAAACCAACCAAGAACATGCCTAGGCACTAAGTGCCAAGCCTGAAGGCTAACATCCCTTCAGAAACACACCTAGGCACCATGTTTCAAGACTGAAGGCTACACATCCTCCCTCAAAAACATTCTTGAATCACTGTAAATATAACTCGATAATCCGTGAAAAATGTTGGATACTGGCACATTTAGTGAACATATAAACATATTATCTATCGTCATCTCATTTCATATGAAACTCGTATAGCAGGCGATATAAACCTATTGGTATGCCAATCATATCCTAATTGTTTACCATGTTCAAACGGGTTTTTAAACATGATTCTAAATATTTATAAATCATGGGCAATTATTTTCTCAGTACACATATTGTAAACAAGCCACATTCGTTTTGAGCCTACATGAATCATGTTTCACAGTTTTCAAATAAGTTCTTTCCCATCTGGGTAGAAGTTTGTTGCATTTCAAGTTTCAAGAAATATAAATAAAAATTAACACACAATTCACCAACAATCATAAATTAATATATGTTTCCATACACTATGAACTTACCTAATGTATTTGGATAACGAGTTTATTTATACGAACTATTTTGCAATTTTCCCCCTTTTCTTGGTTTTTCCTCTGTACGATTCAATCTTTGATCTATATAATAATACATTTCACATTATTAGCTTTTAACACTTTAAACCATATAAATTCATGAATATAATATCTTTTATTCATATTTCATAATTTCCCTAAATTTTTGCATTTTATTCAATTTCGTCTCTAAAGCCGAAACTATTATATCTTTCAAAATCAAGCTTTGATTTTCAACCCTATTATAATTTCATCATTTAAAGTCCTCTAAAAACATAATTTTCAAAAATTCATGAGAAATTTTACATTATTACAATTTAGTCCTTATACACAACACTAACAAAATTTACTTAACAATTTAATCTTTAAACAGATCTAAGCTTAGAATCAAACTATTAAATATCAAAAACTTTAATTTTCATCAATGGCAACGTTTGAAATCTTTAACATTTTTGAAAATAGAGATACGAGTTAGCTGAACCTAGTTGCAACCATATAAAAAACATAAAAATTACAAAAAATAGACTTGAAATTACCTACATGCAAGCCTGTCAAATGGCCGAACCTTCCTAGCTCCAAGAATGGTGTTTTTGAGTTTTTTATTTAATGAGAAGATGACCGCCTTCGGACGTACTAATGTCTAGAGTGTGAATCTTGCAAGAAAATATAATCGTTATGCAATTTCTGTAAGTGTACGAGTCAAGTTGTAATATAGTTATACAATGAAGTATGGAAGTACTCCAAGGATTGTACCCAAGGGAGGCGAGACTAAACTAATCCTAACTTCTAATCTAATGGGTCTAATTAGTATTTTAATTAAATTATATCACGATTAATGCTAAGACGATGAGAAATACTATTTTATTAAACTAATAAAAGAACATAAAAATAATTGGGAAAATAAATTATATAATTTATCAGATCTAAACAACAGAAGGGTAACTCGCTTCAGTGTTCATAATTAACTATTGTTTCAGGTTCTATCCAATCAACTTGTCACTAACCTAGCAGGGCCTTTCAGCCTTCTATTAACCTAATGAATAGGCAAGAACTACTGATCTCTTGACCTTATAGTTTAGACCAGAAAGGGGTAAGATGTTCAGGGATAGCCAATAACAATTTTGAGTTCATTCTTACCTATATGACTTCCTAAGGTCGTCAAGCCTAGGGTTTTAAGTTCTTCCTATCCCAACCAGTTAATCTGCTATGAAACCTACATAGAGGTTAATTCATCCCACATCCACTTGTTAATCTCTTATACTAGACTAGTTCCCCATGGATCTAACACACATCATGAAATTGATTAAAAAATAAAAATTAAAAGTAAATCAATTAAAGAGATAAGAAAAATCCTAATGTATTGATAACAACGCGAAAAGTAATCTGTCAAATAGTTTGATGGATCCACAATCTGAATTCCTTGAAGAAAAAAAATAAAAACTAAAATACGATTATAGCTGAGAAGAAACCTAAATTACAAATAAAATAAAACTAATTAGAAGACGAAAAATTAAACTAAGTGAAAGCTATAAATTAAAACTAGGTAAAATTTATTTCCAAACTAAGTGAAACAATTCTATTTATAAGCCTAGGGTTGGTTGTCAATCATTAACTTAATTTGGCTGACTAATCTTCATTAAGGTTTGCTATACAGATGAAAACACCCTTGCTTAATTAATTAACCTTGTCACGTCGGTGTCACGACATCCTCTAGCCTGTGTCGCGACACGACTGTCAATATACGAGCTTAGGCATGTTTTCAGGATTGTATCGCAATATCCTCCTATTGTTGCAATAGGGAAGGCGGTCTGCTTCTTTGATGTGTATGATGAGTAACAGGATGCTACACCACCGTCTCACATCATACACATCTTTAGTCGATACATTGGTAAGCAACCATATTCTATTTTAATATTTATTCGAATTCCAAGTCATCCATCTATTAGTCATCATTTAAGACATGCTAAACATCTTCAAATGCACCTTAAGTAACAACTAAACATGCATTGGGACCATTTAGCAAATATTCCAAAACTGTTACATAAGTATCGATACTGAAGATGAGGTACCGATAATTCTCTAAAGTGGTACTGATACTACTTGGAAAATCGATACCAAAACTGTTTACTGCTTCTCGTAGAAAAACCAAAATCTCGAAAATTATTGTACCTTTCAAAAAGTATCGATTATTTACCCCAAGTATCGATACTCGGGATAAGGTATCGATACCAAATTACATTACAAACTTCCTGCAAATTCAAAAATCATGGAGGTATTGATATTAAAACTCGAATATCGATACCCTTGCTATAGACATCAAGAATTCAGCAATTTCAAGTATATCGTCCATGGCAACTTAAGTCTAATCAATATGCATCATTCACATCATCAAACGAGCATCAAAATTTCTGAAATGACCATCGAAAACATCATAACCATGATTGAGCAAGAAACCAGTAAATCATGCTTAAAGTCCAATAATTCTAAAGCATAATAATCAAGTAAACAACTTAAAGATCGTAGCAAAAACTAGTATATAGTCTCCCACATTGCCTTGTTCCTGAAACATAACCGAATAAATAATAGACACCTACAAAAAAGCAAAAATGGACTTGTTTGGATCACCCTCAAAACCATACCGCTTACACTGGAAACGTAACTAATTTGCAATAGTTTAACAAAGAGTGAGTGATATTAACAAGCTCAATAAATGCCTAGAACAACCACAATGCAAACAAGTCATTATGCATTAACGAAATAGTCATATAGCACATTTACAATATTTTCAACTTTACTGTCATATTACTTTCATTCATACATATTTCATGTGTTCATTCACATAATAGTCACATGAACATTTAAGCATATATCACATTACACATTGGTAATAATTAATGATAATTTGGCACTTAAGCTATGAAACTTAAAAGTCGGCTCCATCACTACACATCAGATACTCGTATCCCTAACAGACCAAATGACTCATAGAGTCAAACATATCCCAAAAAGTGAAGCATAAAGCTAACACTCTCCAACACACCAAACATGTCCCGTTAAGTGGAGTTTAACTCACATTCCCTTATCTTTCCAACCTGTCCCAAGGCCTTAATGCCCAAAAACACAATATAAAGGTGAGTACTCACAATTTTATGGCATACGAACTATATCCAATGATCTCATAAAGGTTACAATGCCAAAATATCCACAATATTATCACATGTTTACTTACCAATTTTTAGCACATATTCACTACATATTCACATAACTAGCTCAATATATTCACTGTCACTTGGCATGAATAACATGCCCACATATTCACTTTCACACAACCATCACAAACATATAACACATGTCATAGCATAACATTTTAGTTCTCATTATCACAACCACATAAGCACATTTACCATATACTAAACATAGGTGAGAGAACACTTACTCTCGAAATTTAGAGTAGGGGTTTAGGCTACCTCTAAATTCCTAATTAATACAATGAATCGTCTACGAGCAGCGATTCCAAAACATTTACCAAATATACTTTCGCCAAATAGCCGAAAGCTTAAACAAGCTTTTCCTTACCTTTTTCTCTATTCATTGAACGTCCTATCAACTCCGACGTTTCAACAAGACAAACCACACAAATACGCAACCAACAATTAGCCAATAACTTACCTCAAATAGTAAAAAACATAAGCCTAAGCGAAGTTCTCTTGTAGCTAAAACCTTCGATTTAAAAAACTTGATATCTAAATATCTCAGTCTATACTTAATTATTTTGCATAAAACTGATTTCATTCATCTATTTATTCTCCTACAGCTAATTCCAAATCTTTAAACTATGCAAAACTACTCAATTCATGATATCAACATTTTCGACATATTTGTGGCAATTTCAAGAAAATTCATTAAAACTCAAGAAATCTTTAATGAAAATTCAAAATAAGTTTAGAAACCTTCTAATTACATCAAAACTAATTGAAAAATACTTTGAAAGCACATTCTTACTAAAAAATTCGAAATCCATCATTTATGACCCAATTTTTTATTTTTAATCAAAATATGCGATTCAATAGGTAATATTCAGTTTTAAAGACTATATACCATTAAAAACTAATGGATAGATGAATGGTTACCTTCAATTGAAGGAAAATGAACCTTATGTCAAAAATCCAAAAAACCCACAGGTGAGGAAGATAATGAAGTCAATGAGACTTTGGGGTGTTTTCTTAGAATTTATGGAGGCTTAAGGCTTGAACGTTGATGGAAATCAAAAGATTATGATTTAGAAATCAAAAATTGTTTGGGAGAGCAAGGGATGGCAAACCAATGTATTGAGGAAAAGCTATCTTAAAAAATAAGCTGTAGGCGGAGGGTTTTAGGTTGGTTTTTAAAATATGGTAAAACTGTTTCATAAATATATAGAATTTTGACCCTTCTATAAATCAGTCCTTATTCCAAAATTGAAAGTCTTTTCAATATCTTTTTCAAAAATTGATTGGATCATCTAAAAACCATAGTCGAAGATGTCTACGGTGTACCATACCACAAAATTTCAGACACTTTAAAGCTAAAATCCCTAAAATACCCCTAAAACTTCTAGTCATTATTTTGGAGTGTTACATTTATTTACTATGTTGCGTCATTTCTAGCTTCCTGTTGCAACATTGTTGGCAGTATATCGTCTCCGTACCTCTGAATAGTGTCCTACACACTTATCGATTAGGTTAGTCTACCTTAAGGTCTCTCTTGGCCCACAAGGTCATACAAATAATCAAAATTAGTTATTTTATTATTTAAAAACTATAAAATGAAAACTAAACAAAACATAACTAAATTGCTATCCTACGAGCTCATTAAGTATGAAAAATAGTTTAATCTACTACAACGAATTGCGAAAGATTAAAAGACCAAATGAATGTGATGACTTCATTTTTTATGTTTTAACCATTATTTTATTAACTTAACATTAAAATTAAATTTAAAATTTTAATTATAAAATTCAAATAAAACATTTAACAATTGGCCATTAACTGTTACACCCTTTACTCGTATCCCACGCCGGGACAGGGTACGAGGTGTTACCGGACGACAACACAACTAACCGTACATTATTGAACCATAAACTTCACTCCAATTTAAAAAATTTTCAAATTCCACTTTAAAGTCCCTTATATGGGCCTACGAGACCCAAAACATACTTTAGGGATAATTCGGGACTAAACCGAGACCTTTGAAACACTTATAAAAACTTTTTCAGAAGAGTGTCAAACACCCGTGTGACTTGGGCCACGCCCGTGTGGGCAGGCCATGTGGTCACACACGCCCGTGTTAAAAACACCGAGCATTCTGTTTATGACGTCAGCATACAATTAGGGGCACACGACCAAGTCACACGCCCGTGTGCTAGGCTATGTCCCCCACACAGCTGAGACACACAGCCGTGTCTCTGCCCATGTGACAGGCACTTAGGCTATTTTCGAAGCCCTTTTTGTGCTCTTGACACTTTACACTTACAAACAATTTGTAACGCCCCAAATTTTAGGGTTTTGAATTTTTTCTTTAATTGGCAATTGCATGGTTATGTATGCTGAATGGATGTTTTAGGTGTGTCTAGGGGGCCTTTGGAAGGCCCAGGTTAAAGTCTAACTCTTGGCAAAATTTTAATTTTTGGGCTTAGGGGAGTATGAATGTTAGTTCTTAGGGCTTAAGAAATGTTGTTGGGGTTTTGTGACATAAAGTAGCACATGGTGGAGTGGCTTAAGGCGTCTTTGTCAAGGGGAAACAAGGCATGTGGCATCAATGGCAAGGGGTCAAGGGTTCGAATCCCTTTGCGGGCGTGATGAGTTATTTTGCTGGTTGGAATCGGCAAGTGGTGGTCTTGAATGTAAACTCTTCAGCTTGGAGTAATGATAAGGAGGACATGATCTTGAAGGTTTGAATTATTATCCAAGTGAAATTAGAGTAAATCATGGAGGAAATTGTGATGTTTTCAAGGGATTGGAGGAGTTGGCCGAATATAGGTAAGCTGGAGTAGGCAAAATCGGCTTGGGTCTTTGGGCACTTGGCATTTTCAGCAAATAGAGAGTAGTATGCCGAATTCATTCTCTTGTGTTTCAATTTTAGCACTTTTTGCTTTTACATGGCATTGTTTTTTACCATTTAGGCCTTTTTGTTTTCTCAAGAAACCGAATTGGCCTAGTTCTCTTCTCTATTCTTTTCCACTTCTCTTATTATTTTCTTCAAGCCGAAAACCCTCTTTTCTTTTACACTATCGCCACTCCTTCTACTCCAGCCGAATATTGAAAACTTTCTCTTCTTCTTGTTCTCCCAAACTGCTCAAGGCCGAATCTCTGTTTCTTGTTTTTCTCTACTCTTAGCCGAAAACATTATCTCTTTACCTTTCCATCTTTACTTTTCTTCTTAAATACTTGCATGTGCCGAATCTCACTACTTCTTCCCATATTGCTATTGGCCGAATCTTTTCCTCAATTTTGCGTTCTCATACGCTCTTCTTCTTTTCGGATCTGAATCAAGGCAAATGCGTTATTTCTTTCTCTCTTTCAAATGTTCTTATACAAGCCGAATCCCCTTTTCTCTTATAGGGCAATCGACCTTTAATCCTTTCTTTAGGAACCAATTTGGATTCTTCTTTCTTGATCGCTCCGGTTTCTTAAGGGTTTGAGAAGATCAAGGTCGCAAGGGGTGGTGGATATCTGATATTGTGGAGTCAATCTAGGCCTAGTGGGTAGGTTTCAACCAAGGTAAGTGTTTCATTTCGCTATTTGGGATGTTGGCCGAATACGATAGGGGTTTTGTAGTTATGGTTAGCAAGCCGAATTGTTTGCTTAATGTTTTGTCTGGACAGTTGTAGGCAGATTGTTCGCGAGATTGTTCGACTCTATTTGTAATCCAGGTGTGTAACGACACTCCCTAATAGCATAGATCGGCAAAAGTTGAAATGCTGAAATGCCGGCATTTCAAGGTCTTATGAGCGTGCGAGTGCTTGTGAGCCGATCTAAACCCACAAACTGTGGGCAATATACTGTGAAGGCCGTTGTCCGCGTTTCATGCACTTGGGCTGTTCTTGGCCTTGAAGGGTCAGAATGGGCCCAATAGGCCTACGGGCCCATATAGGGTAAGTTATGCGATAAATGATATCTGGTATGTTAGATGTTAAGATCTATGATATTGTGCGTAAGATTGGACTGAGCGGGCTACACGAGCGTGTGGGCCTACCCGGGCCTATTAAGGGTTTTGTGGCCGTGAACCCCATTTGAACATTTAGACCTCTGAAGTCGCTCGAAGCGATGTTAGACCTATTGGAAGGTCGTATTAGGTGCTGAGACACCGAGACTTAGTAAAATGACCAAAATACCCCTGAAGAGGCAAATTACCATTTCACCCCTAGCTGCTAAAAGACTATTATACCCCTAAAAAAGTTATTTGATACTTGTATGACTTTATCTGTATCTGTTAATCTGTATGCATGTTATATGTAGTACTGTTAGTTTGTATGGGGTTGGGTTTAAAATCGGAGGAAGTTCTGTAAAGTGGCACTGCCACGTTTTCTGTTCAGTGGCTTAGCCACGTAATCTGTTCTGGTGGCTTTTCCATGACATCTGATTTTAGTAGCATGACTGCGAACTGGTGTGTGGGCTAGGTGGGTTGAGTTATTCCCCAAATGGTGTGATGGACTGGTACGGGTGGTGTGATGGGCTGGACTGGGTTGGGTTATGCATCTGTTCTGTTCTGTATCTGTAATGGGCCCAAGGCCCACTATGTTTCTGAATAGGGCCAAGGCTCGAACTGATCTGCATCTGAATAGGGCTTCGACCTCGTCTGTGCTGTATGTCTGATCTTTGTTAATAGTTAGGGAAGTTACACACTGAGTTTTCACAAACTCAACCTTTTAATTTTACATGTGCAGGTAACCCCCAACCATAGAGGATTTGGAGCTGCGAGGGACTCGAGGTGGCCACATGACCTTTGCTTCTGGGATTTGTTTTTACTTTTATTTCTATCATTATTTTATTTTTGATATTATTTTGTAATAAGGCCATTATGGGTGTTTTATTTGGTTACACTGATATTTTGCTTTAAACTGGTAGATTAGGATACTCGGGTTTTCAAAATCCATATTGAGTGTTTTCAAATAAGTTTCACATAATATTTTCAGATAGTATGATAATGGGATACAACAAATGGAAATTTTCTTACACAAACCAAACTAACATAAAAATAGTTTTTAATCTGATTTCGCTCAAAACTTCCAACTTTCTAAACAAGGCTTTGAAAACCAAAGAAACTATTTGCCAAAGTGTCTGATTTTAAATAAATCGTCCGTGTGACACACTAGACCTGGTTATAACGTCTGGGCCGGGTTTAGGGTGTTACACAATTCATAACATGCATCTCTCCTTTGATTATTCCCTATTTAACTAACAAACCTACATATTATACCTAACCATATTAAAGCCTTCCTATGCATGTATAAGATAGGTTACATACCCATAACCATTCTGACCCATGACTTATTGCTGTATATAATGGAGTATCATTAACTAATACAATTAACCAACTCACAATGATACATGTTACTATAAATAAACCACTATACATGCCACTCACTTAAAACTAATAAGAATGGACATTACTCCAACTTGTCGAATTAATAGTGTGGCGCTACTCCGTCGATCTCCAACCCCGATCTAACCTGACAACACTAAGAGAAAAGAAAGGAGGGTGTAAGCTTTATAGCTTAGTAAGTTGGCACATAATAATAATCAATTTAATTAGGAAGATATTTCACATAATTTCATTCTTACTCAAGTCCAGCCTATGTTGTCTTCCTAAGTCATGATCGCTAAATTTATTATATCTGGAGTTACCAAAATCTAATTTTTGATTTGCTAATTTTCTTGAAAACTAGATTCAAATACCTTTTTACCATAAAATTTCTAGAATTTTTGGTTTAGCCAATCAATACAGTTTATTCATTAAATATTCCCCTGTTTCGCTATTCGACAGCTCTGACTCCTCTTCACTAAAAATCAAATTTCTCATCATATAGAATTCAGATAACCTTCCCATTTATTTCTCTTGAAATTAGACTCATCAAAGATTCTAAGAATATAAATTACACACCGTAAAAATTTTTATACACTTTTTAGTGATTTTCCATATTTGGAAGAGGAGAATTCTGAAACCATTCGGACCCTGTCTCACCAAAATTTAAATATCTCATAATACAAAATTCATTTACTCACACTGTTTCTTTTATGTGAAAATAGACTCAATGACCTTTAATTTAATATCTTATTCAGCATTTAATTTCATTTCCACTATTTATGGTGATTTTTCAAAATCATGTAGCTACTGCTATTTGAAACTATTTTACTAGAAATTCTACTCTCCCATGTTTTCTCTATATTATTATCATAAATGCACACATAACACCAAGTATGTTCAATACTAGCCATTCAAAGAATAATCATCACCAATATTTATAAGTATTCATAGTAACACTTACTTCATATCCGCCTTACCACAATTTCAATCACATATCGAGCACATTGCCCACAACACACCATTGCTCTCATGTACATTTGCCCAAGTATACGCCTGCACTTACATACCATATTACCACACCAAATCTCTTTATTGAACTTTCCTGTTGAACTCTTCGTATTAACATTTGATGCTCGGTGGATTTTTCGCTCATGATTCCACCAACACATAAGCCCGGCTCTCAGGTACTCATGGTGAAGATCACCTTATCACCTGTGTGACCTAGCCATTTAAGCTCGTAGCCCTCATGTGCACATGGTGAAGGTCACTTTATCACCCATGTGACTTAGCCATTTAGGTCACTTTATCACCCATGTGACTTAGCTACATATGACATTGCTCTCATGTGCACATGGTAAAGGTCACTTTATCACCCATGAGGCATAGTCATTAAGTCCCATAATTATCATTGCACATGGTGAAAGTCACTTTGTAACACATGTGGCTTAGCCATTGAGCTCCATAGCCCTCGGGTCTACATGGTGAAGATCACTTTATTACACATGTAACCAAACCATATTTTATCCGCATCACCTGTTATTCCGAAGGTTCAATCGGGAACTCTCTTTTCCAACACATCCAACATCATAGAATCAAAATTTCATAATATCCATTAGAATTATTAATGTACAAATAAAATGGACTCATTACTTACATATAAACTTACAATTTCACCCAATCACCATAATCATAGAAAACACTTTACACCACAACATCTCAATTTATTTCCATGTCATCTATGTCACCCTTTTACCATAGACGTTATTATTGAATCAATTCACCAACATAATAATATACCAAACATGTAATTCAAAAAAATTCAATTAACATCATAATTTAGATTTTCGACATGCTTTATGACATTATTGTATTATTATTATATCACCAACTTACCTCGGACGTAGAAGTAACTATTTTTCCTCGATTTGGTCCACAACCTCGACCCAAGTCCAAATCCCGTTTTTCATGATCTATAACATCACAATTTACTCATTTATTAATCACATTATTCAATGTGACCCAAAAATCATATTATGGAAAATTTACATTTTTGCCACTAAACTTTCACATATTTACACTTTTACCCCTAGGCTCATAAAATAATTTTTATTCAATTTCATTGTACAATGGACTTAGTTGAATCATTATATCCCTATTCTAGCCCCTAATTTCCAGTAAATCACATACTTATGCACAAATTTTCAACTTTCACATTGTAACACCCTGAATTTTGGGCCTAGTTTCATGTTTAGGTTAGTATTTAAATAAATTATGAAGGACTTATAATGTGGGAAAAGTCCTGGGCTCGACCCAGGGCTCTAGCAAAAAAAATTAATTTTTGCATCCTTAGAGAGATCCGGGCAGTAGGCCTTATAAATAAGTTGGATTAAGATTGGGCGCAAAAGAAGTGCCTGGCCCAGTGGTTAGAGACGCTATGCAGCAGGAAGGGAAGCTGGGGTTCAATTCCCAGCGTGTGCAAATATTGGTTTTTTTTAACAACTAGGGATTGTCGCAAGGAGGCCTTATAATTGCCTAGGAAGGAAAGATGACACAATCAAGCAAGTGGTATGGTGGTAAGGTACGGGTAGTGTAGTTGAAGGGTAGGGGTTTGAATCTGGTAAGTAGAGATGTTTTTAGTTTTATTTTTAAGTTAACCGAGGCTTCAGCAGGTAAGGCTTATAAGTAATCGTAACAGTATTATCGCAAAAGAGAAGTCACGTCGCAGTGGCAAGCAGCGTGTTTGGGTGCCTAGAGGTCTCGGTTTCGAGCTGCTGTACATGTAATAGGCTGCCTTTTTGCTGCACGTGTGGGGAGAGTAATTCAATTGGATTGAAACTCTTCCTAGCAACAATTTGAGTCGGCCAAGCAGTGGACTGTGCTGCTAATGGGTGCAAGAAGTTTGAATGAAATTCAAACTGTGTGTTTGGCTAAAAACAAGGTGATAAGTACGTGATTTAAGCCTATTAGCTGACTTTGGTTGGGGCTATCCGCATATACTCTTGATTTTATTTTAGTTTTTTGAATTGGTTTTTGTTCTTTTTTATTATTTTTGCTCATCTTCTCTTCGCCAAATCTTTTACTCATATTCTTGAACTTTTCCCTTTTGATTTTCTTTCCATTATAGCCGATTATAGGGTCCATTATCCTTTATTAAAAAAGTCACAACTTACATCTCTTTTACCCATTCGTATATTTTTTCATGCAAAAGACGAATCTTGTCATCTTCTTCAAAATATCCACCCTTTTAGCTGAAACCTCCATGTTCATAGTAATTTGGAAACCAAACCTTTAGTTATCTTAGATCTATTCTCTGCTCGTACTTTAGGTTAAGTCTACAACAAATCGGGAATAGAAAGGTACTTGGGAACGTTTTTGGAAAGTAAATCTTTGGTAAGTGCTCGAAATCCCCTCTCTATCCATTATTTGGTGATTTAAGAAAAGCCGAAATCCCTAAACACTTTAGGGAGGCTGACGATTTTGGTGAAGAGTAATGTTAGTCTTTTTATTCTATTTTTATGTGTTCTAGTTCACAAAAAGGGGTGATTTAGATCTTATCAACGTATATAGCAAATCAGGTGTGTAAACGAACACCCTCTAGTAGACTAAATCGGTAAAAGTCGAAAAGTCGAAATGCCGAAATACTGGCATTTCGTGGGCTTGCGAGCGTGCGAGCGCCCGTGGGTCGGTTAGGACTGGTAGGATCAGTTGTTGCAATTGGTAAGATGGACATGTGCGCGATTTCGTGCACCTCGGTAAATTTAGGCCTCGAGGGGCTGAAATTGGGCCCAATGGGCTTATGGGCCCATATGGGTGAAAACGAGCAGTAAGTGGGTTTTGGTATTCTGTATGTTAGGACTGTTCAAAAAACTGTGGAACTTGGTCTTTGTGGGCCAAAATAGTTAAAGAACACCGTAGGGCCCATTAGGTGTTTTAGGGCCTAATAGCTCTAAAGATGGTAGATGGGCTAGATCAGTCACTTAGGTGAAAATTGGATTGTTAATAACTGAAATGTGCATAAAACCCTAAAAACTAGTAAATTTACTGAAATACCCTTTAAGGGTGGAAAATTACTATTTTACCCCTAGGTGCAAAATGACCATTATACTCCTAGGGCTAAACTTGACTGAAATGCACGCTCCATTTTATCTGTTTACTGTATGCCATGACATGTTATACTGTTGCATGAGATTGGGTTATTGATGGAGGAAGTGCTAAGTGGCATTGCAACGTTTACTGATAGAGGCTTTGCCTCGTTTACTGTTAGTGGCTTGGCCACGTTATCTGATTAAGTAGCTATGCTGCGATTGTGGTGTGTAGGGCTGGGTGGGTCGAGTTATTCCTCACATGGTGTGTAGGGCTGGTACGGGTGGTATGTAGGGCTGGATTTGGGCTGGGTTTTGCATACATGCATAATTTCTGATCTATTACTATAATGGGCTTATGGGCCGTACTGATTACTAAATAGGGCTAAGGCCCAGTTATACTGAATCTGAATAGGGCTGTGGCCCAGTTAATACTGTACCTGGATAGGGCTTAGGCCCAGTAAGCTTGGACTGATTTGGGCTCTGGTTGGGTTACTTTACACACTGAGTTTTCCAAACTCACCCATTCCCTTCCATCTATGCAGGTGAGCCCTAAGCTAGTGGACTTGGAGCTGGAGGGATTCGGAGTGGCCACGAGGACTGCACATGGTGGTTTTAATTAAGTTATTTACTTTCATATTTATTTAAACTATTTTCATTTTAGTTTTTGATTGTAATAAGGCCGCTCTTAAGTATTTTTGATTTGGTTTTTATTTCTTATTATAATTTGTTTAAAATGGGTAGATTAAGGCTACGCAAGTTTTTAATTAAAATTAAACAACGTTTTCAAAATGAAACACACATATCAAATGGTTAACGAATAGACGAACAAGATCTTGTAACAAAATAAGTTTTAAACTAGTAGTCGATAGGATGTTCACAAACTAAACCTGGATTTTCTTCCCAAACTATAATAACAGTTTTGCAAAACTCACCCTAATCGTAATAACTAAGGAACATGATTAATCCGTTGTTGATGTGACACACCACACTTGGCCATAACGTCTGGGCTGGGTTTGGGGTGTTACACACATTTTAGTCTTTTTTACGATTTTCACCGAAAATCACCTAGTAAACGAGGTTCACCACACTTTAAGCATTCATTTTCTACCATTAGACATCAAAATACATGCATATTATTCATGGGAAAATTTTTAAACTCAAACCCTAGCTCAAAATAAAAGTAGAAATAGCTAAATCAAGTTACCGTGATCTCAAAAATGTAAAGAACTTTAAAAACGGAGCTAGAACGGACTTACCACCAAGCTTGGAAGCTTGAAAGCCCTAACCATGGCTTCCATGATGATATTCGGCCAGCCCTGGCAGAAGATGAGCAAATTTTTGCTTCATTTTCCCTTTTTAATTCTTTTAATTACTAAATGACTAAAATGCCCTTAAAGGGTTTTCTTTCAAATTTGTCCTATTCATGCCCATTTTTGTCCAAACAAAATATAATGGTCTAATTCCATTTAAAGACCTCCACTTTAAAAGCCCACTTCAATCAAGTACCTTTATGATCAAGAACACACATTTTTCACCTTTTACAATTTAGCCCTAAATACCAAATTGAACACCTAATCGATAAAATTTCTTAACAAAATTTTCACACAAGTATCCAGTCACATTTTAAACCTTAAAACTTAATCACAATAAATTTTTATACTTCGGATTCATGGTTTTCGAAACTAATGTTCCGTTTAGGCCTTAATTCGGGCTGTTACATTAACAAATAAAAGGGTAATTTGCAACATAAAACCCTTAACATTAATTAATTTATCCTTTTAACAAATAAAAACCAATACTAGTTAACTTTTACTATTTTTATGATTTAGTCCTTTTCCTTAATTAACCATCCAAATCACTAAAATTTTTGGACCAAACTTCAATTCACCTATATAAAAGCTTCGTAAATATTTAATAAAATATTCACTGGCTCAATTTATAGAAACGAGGTTGTGATAACTTATTTTCAAAAACCACTTAACTTTTGATACACATTACTTGTACCTTGACTAATTGACCAATTAATAAAATCAATTTAATCATGATTCACTATTATACAATATTTAACTCATAAATATTAATTAGATATATCTACAGGCTCTCTTGTTGAAATTGTGGTCCCGAAACCATTATTTCCGACACCATTGAAAATGGGTTATTACAAGGTGAGTGTAACAGTTCGCTCGATGTAAATGATATCAATATGTTTTTTTGATATTTAGTTGAATAAGCCAGGGTAGAAAAAGTGTAACATCCCAAAAATCGGGGGTTAGTAGAATTGGGTTTGTAAATTGAGAGAAAGTGGTCATGCCTTAATTTTCAAGATTATCTATGCATATTTAGGAAATAAATGAGGTATTTTTTTGTTGGTTAAGTTTTAGTAAAATGTTTCTTGAAACCCAAGTTCACCCTCTTTCTCCCATTGTTGTCATCGCCTACAGTTTTCATTTTACCATCTCTTTCTTCTTCTTTTTGCATCAAGGTTGTGCACTATCTCCTTTCCTCTATTGTTTCCATTTATCCTCATCTAAATCAATCCTAAATCTAAAATCTTGAACCCCAAGATCGATCCCAAACATTGCCAAGAAAGTGTCATTGCCGTTTCTGTCGACTAACTTGGGTAAGGTTTGTTTTCTCTTTAATTTCTTGATTAATTTTTTCAATTAAAAACCTAAATTTCCAGATCTGGAATTTGGAGGATTTTAAATGATTTGAAAGGTATTTTTCTAGATTTTAATGATATATCAAATCATTTTATTATTCAACCCCAATTTTGGCCACCATGGGTGATGGTGTATGCGCTTATGTGCAAGAAAGGGGGTTGTTTTGTTTTTTGGTTCTTGCTTATATTTTTACAACCTTAATTTGAGTTCTTAAACCCTCCTAATCAGCTTTTAAACCCATTTCAATTTGGGAAAAATGTTCTTAACCGATTGGCCATTTGAAATCCGCAAATCGTGAAGCATAAGTGCAATTAAGGGTAACTACTTTGTTATTTTGATATAGTTGTTGGGTAAACGTTATGAATTGATTAAATTAAGGAATTTAATCATTAATTAGCGACTTTTTTGCCAGTACATTATTGAATTAGGTGATGATCCGAACACCCCAAATCATACATAAAGGCAAAGAACGATTGTACGTACAGTTTGCATCGATACAGTTTAAGGAATCTAACTAGTTTGGATTCATAAAATAGTTATAATTTCAATGATTGGTTTTGGGAATTTGAGGGCTGGTTTAATGGTAAATTGAATTAATTTATACTGAATTTTGGTTTATATTCGTTTAAGGAATTATTAAGGAAAATTAGAAGATTCGCTAGTGTGCTACGAGGAAACGAAAAATAAGATATGGGTCTTAAACTCATAAAATTGTTTGAAAATGTTAAATATCATGTTATATTTGACAAATTAGTTTGCTGATTGGATAGAGTTAATAGCCAAATTATTGATTTTGTGAGTGACCGAACCAAGTATGTTTCGAGCCTTAAAAGATTGAAATGTTGGCAAAATTGCTAGTTTGATAGTATGAATGTTTGATTGAGTTTGTAATTGCATATTTGAGTTATGATGATTAAATGACATAATGCGTAGAGAAATTAATCTTATGTATGCTTTAAACGCATGAGATATTTGTTATATTGTGTACTAAAAAGAATGTTATTTATGCACAATGAAAATCCGTAAAGTATGTGAAATTGAATGATATTGATTGATACCAACACAATGGTAATTTGAAAGATTGGAGCACTATTTCCATTTACAGAAAGTATGTGATTATTGAGGACATGCTGAGCATGTCAAATGAATGTGAAAAGTATTTAGATATGCTTATATATGAGACTGTGTAACATATTGCATATGCATTGGGTTGGGATTTTGTGGTTGACAGAGGAGTTCTGTGGAGTACCGGCGACATATTAAATCCGTATTATTCGTAGTCAATGCACTGCACCTGGAGTACAGAGGGGAATGGTGATTTATCACATTTTTATTAGTAGCTTGTTTGCACTTTTACTGGCAGAATTTTTTACATATTGTTATCAGTTGTTTTAACCATAGTGGGCTTAAGTATATAACATTTTAGAGTTTGGATGACTGGTTCTAGGAACTCATGGTGTGTAGCGGATGGTATGGGCAGGAACCTTTTTGCATTGCATCATGCTCACGACATATTCGAGTGTTATTGATTTATGATATGTATTGTATTGAATGACATTGAAATTGATGATTGTTACTCAAATGAATGATGTCCCATGCTCATACATCATTTGACATCAATTTGATAATGGTTACGTAATGATATGAAATTCCAATGACCGTTTTGTGTTCTTCTGTTCATGCTAATATGTTTCACTATATTTGATATTGATGTTTTTGTCTGTTTAAATAATTGTTTGACTCATACTAAACTTTTCATAAGCTCACCCCCAATAGTGTTCAAGTTTTGTAACACCCCAAACCGAGCCCAGACGTTATGGTTGAATCTGGCAATATCACATGGAATGGGTTTTGGAAACAACTAACAGGATAAAACTATTTCGGATATGCTAAATCTTATTGCGTAGAATTATTATCAAAAGGTCCATTCCGTTTAATTAACTTGCCTTAAAAGTGCTTAAAAGCGGAAGCTACAAAAAACCATTGTACTTGAGTAAAACCGTACATGATTTTAGAAAACTTTTGCTCTTGGTAAACTGTGGTATGCTGAGTTCTGCAGTAATAAATCCATAAATGCAGTTAAAACCCAAAATTTAAGCAAACAGTCTGAAAGTCCAAATTTACATTACAATACCCAATAATGAAATAAAAACATAAAATAAAAGGAAAGGCATTTAATAAAGGTGGTCACAGTCGAGTCCACCGCTGTGCCGATCTGCCTATTCCTGGGGGTTACCTGTACAGATTACACAGAAAGGGGTAAGCTTATGTAAACTCAGTATATAACCCCACAGAATTAATCATGCATACATACAGAATAACAAATATCAGCCAGATACAGTCTTGGGCCTGAGCCCATTACAGATTCAGATACAGATGTATATTCGGGCCTTAGCCCATCTCAAATACAGATATACAATCAGAAACAGAAATCAAAATCCTACCCCCAACCACTACACACCATCTCCGACCATCTCTACATACCATGTGGGGTTTAAAACACCCATCCAGCCCTACACACCATGTTGTACCGAATGTGGCACATATCAGATATAATACAGCTGAGCTGCCAGATAATAGGCGTAAATCCTTTCAAAACACTTTCTCCAATATATATATCATCCCCAACCCTAAAACAAATACAGTAATTGCAGAATCAACCTTACAAAATCATCATTCTTACATTATTAATTACAAATACAGATATATGAATTAGATCAGTAAGATATGCATGATAACCACATGCTCAGAACACAATATCAGTCATACAGATCATACAAACTAGGGTCTAGTTACCCCTTATCAATTCTACAGTAGGCCCACAATCGTTTGGGATGACCCGTGCAACCTTAGGAAAATTTTTGGATAAATGGGCTCACATGCCCATATGGCCAGCCCATGTGGGCCCACACGCCCAGATTGACCTTGCCCGTGTGAATCACACGGCCTGGCCTAGAAACCCACACACCTGTGTGGACTGCTCGTGTGGTACCACATACTTGTGTGGCCCACACGGCCCAACTTGGTCTAGCCCGTGTGGCTCACACGGCCACACCCGGCCATCACACAAGTGGGTCTAGCACACGACCTGACCTTCGTTAATTAGACGGTCGTGTCATCGCACACGACCTACCACACGGAGGATCACATGTCCGTGTGGCGTCGACAGAATGGTTTTGTGGCTTTCGTTCGAACCTCATTTTTTGCATTTTCAGGTACACACCTGGTACTGTTTTGTAGCGAAACCACTCCCAAGCTTTTTGAAACCACCGACGAAGAACTTTCTTTAAAACTTTTTGTATCAAAGGAACGAATTTCACCACTCGAAACCTTCGCCGGACTCGTACGAACGCACTACTCGTTGCAGAAAGAAAATATGAGATAGGAAAATAAAAAGAAATAGGAAATGGGAAAATAAAAGGGAATTTTTTGCAAAGAGATGGGGAAACAGAATGACAGAAGGAGAGGGATTTTTTGGAAAAAGGAAAAACAAACTCAGATATTCTGACAACCCCCAAATCATTTAGACTCCTCTCCTACTAACCCACTATCACTCAACTACCCAGAATTTTGCCTCAATTGAAATTTTGTTCTAATATTCAAACAAAACAAAATAATATTACCCATGCTCGTACAGGGATTCGAACAGAGGACCTCTAACACACCAACATCCTTACCACTTGAACCAGCAAGTTCATTCTGATATGGTTTTACAAATAACTAAATATAAGCCCACTAAGCAAGGATAGGACTTACATCAAAAAAATACCAAATTTGTTAAAGGTAAGGCTTGAACTTGGGACCTCACACACACACCCAGAACACTTAACCACAAAGCTGACAGAATTTTGGGGCGTTACAACTTTTCAAGTAAACCTTGAAATTAGTATCGGACTCGGCATTCGGAGAATCACCTTGGACCTTAGGCTATTTTTAATAAGTATTAATCAGTTTCTATTGGTTTTGGCTTGTAATTTTAATTATTTCTGGTCTGTGGCTTGGTAATATTTTTTGGGGATTTTTGTAAGCATGGATTACTCAAGCATAATAACTAGGAAATGCATGATATCTAACTTAAGTAAAATTTGAAATTGTTCCCTAGTTTCTGCTGCATTGCAAAGGAATTGTTTCTGAAAAACACATCATTAAGGTAACTAAATGTACTAGCCCGTTTTTAGAGAGATCAGAACAATAATTTTGGGACCACAAATTTGAGGTCATAATAATTATTTTATTATTATTTTAATGTCTACAGCATGATAGTATGATTGTGTAAAAATTTCGTTAAGAAATTTTATTGTTTGAATGCTTAATTTGATAAAAAGGACTAAATCGCGTAAAGTGTAAAACCTAAGTTCTATTAGTTAAAGGTGTCTAATAGCTATAGAACCTTAAAGTGGAGGTCCTTATGTGGTAATTAAACCATCCATAATGTGAGTGGACATTTATGTGTGTCGAAACCATTTTTTATTTTGGAAAACGGAGTCGATTTATAAAAACGAAAATGGAGTCGCCACCAATCCTTTTTCAATTAGGTGTGATCGGATCACCTTATAAAACGTTTTATTTCAAAACATTGCTTTTGGCCTATGAAATTCAAGAAAACAGGTTCGGGAGTCGGTTACGTACGAGGAAGGATTAGCACCCTCGTAACGCCCAAAATTGGTACCGAATTGATTAGTTATTGCCCTAATGTCGAAATTTTGAAGGAAAAAAAAATTTTTAAATGCAATTTTTGATTTGAAAGAAAACTTGAGTAAATAAAATAGCATGCTAAGACTCACTTATTTTGAAGAAGTAAAATGTTACACTCAATGAGTTAGGGTGCAACATCTCAAATCTTCATAATTAAGCTTGCCTTCATTTGTAGAAAATCCGCACCTCGAGATGACAAAATGCCATGCCTAATAAGTTAGGACGCAACATTTCGATATTTCGAGAATAAGTTTTTATTTGAAATTTGCAAATCTTTGATTTCAAAACGATACTTGTCTACCTGAATCCAACGAGAAAAACCGCAACCCAATAAGTTAGCGTGCAATTTTTCTCGAAGCTCCCAAATGCCAAGCTTTACCTTATTTAAGAAAATCTTGTGGGTAAAATATGGCAATTAAATAAGATATATTTTTTTAAAACAATGAGTTGAGTAAAATGTAACATTAGTACATTACAAAACATAATACCAAAGCAATATATTATAATTACATGATACAATAACATCTAATACTAGTATAGACGTAAAATAGTGAACGATATAAGTAATAAAATGACTATGCTAAGGCAAACATAAGAAGAACATGAATAACAAATAAAGATATAAAGCAAACAATAATAATTCAAAAGATCTATACAAAAAATAAAAACTAAGAAATGAAAATGAAATTTTACATACGAGATCAAATATAAAAGCAAAATAACAATAAGATAAATGATATATGCAAAACAAGAAAAAAGATATTATAAGAAAAAAATTTAAAAAATAAAAAACGATATGGCAAAATCTAAAATAGCTAATATATACATAATAATATATATATATATATATATATATATATATAATATACATGTTTAAAACCAATATGGAACAATTTTATCAATAAAAAAAACGATTAGGACAATATATAATATGCAAATTTTAAAATAATATGTAATATATAGCAAATAGAATTTAATGTAAATAAAAAATAAAAAATGAAATAATTATATATAATACTAAAATAATTAAAAAATAAAATATAAATTTTAAAAAATAAAACAAAAGTTCAAAGAAACAAGGGCTAAATTGAAATGAAAATAAAATTTGAAATAAAAAATGTAAAAAAGGACTAGATGGAAACGTGCGTCACACTGTAGGGACCTTTTGGGAAATTACACCTTATCTCCTAAATGACGCCGTTTCATCATCTGCCTTTAAATTGCTCAAGGACCAGATTGAAACAAAGGCCATACTTTCGGGCCGAATTGAAAATAGAAAAATAGCGAGATTAGGGACGAAATTGCACAAAAACAACAATGCGGAAGGACCAAAGGGATAAATTTCCCCCTTTTATAGAAACGCGCGGATCCTTCCCCGAGTCAATTCAACGTGCGGGTCCTTGTGTTAATACGATGTCGTTTTGGTGCTTATTGCTTTAAACAAAAACGACGTCGTTTTTATAATATTATAAAAGTCCACTTTCATAAAAAAAATTCATTCTAAGCCCTGATTTAAAAAAAAAAAATCAAAAATCCTTAACCCTCCCTTTTCCAGTTTGATATTCGACCGACAGTCCCATGAGCATCCACCGCATGCGCCTCACGCGCCACCGTCAGCGCGACCATGCACGGCAGCCGGAGTGTTTAAAAAACTCTCTTTTTCAGGCCTGACGAAAGGTAACCATTTCTTTTTTTTATTTTTTATAATATTCTGTATAAGAAAAGAAATAAAGAGGAAAAAACAAAATAACAACTATTTCCTTTCGATTTCTTTGTTTTTTAAAAATTGTTTTCCTTCTTTTTATTTTTCTATTTTGTATGTATGGAATGAGAAACAAAAAATAATTAAAAAAACAAAGCTAAAATTTATCGAAATATAAAAGCAGAAATCACCTCTGTTCTTTTTGATTTTTTAGTATTAGTATTTGAAAAATCGTAGTCCTTTTTACATTGTTTTTACATCAACTTATACTGCTGAAAATGAATCTAAAACATTAAATCCTGATTCTGATTCTGATTATGTGGCTGATTGCTTGCTCCTATTTTCAATCTTTCCTTTTCTTGAAGGTTAATTACGAGAAACAATGCGGTAGGGGATCGCCATCCGCGCGCTGATTGCGGCGTGACCAAAGGCCTGTACTGGGTTGTGGCGCCTAGGGTTTCAGAAACCCTAGGCTTACTGGTTTAGTGTAGGTACTTGGGCCTTCTTGGGCCTCGTAGGTTTGGGACAGGTTAAAATTGGGTGTAACTGGGTTTTGGGTTTAAGGTTACTGGGCTGTTTTTTGGGTATTGGGTCATGGGTAGTGTTGGGCCTTTGTGAAATCTGGACTATAAATTGTAAAAGGACTTTTTATTAATTGTGTTTTGAAATTTTTATTTTTGTTTTTGGGTTGTGTATGGCCCGGGCTGAAATGGGTTATTACAATGTGCATGTATTAAGTGTTTTAATGGTTTACAATAAAGGATATATAAGTAATTTGTTAAATAAATGACAAATAAATAAAACAAAAAAATTTTCATCATCTTCCTAATATCATAATCAACCGAAAATAAGAAGCAAAAACACCATTTTTGGTGCTTCAAAGGTTCGGCTATGCCTTAAGGTGAATGTAAGTATATTTTGACTTGGTTTTTAAAGATTTTTATGTTTTTGAGATCATTACAACTTAATCTAGCTAGCCCAGGGACTAATTTACAAAATTGTTAAAGGTTTAGGGTTTTTCCATTGATGAATGTATGTGTATTTTGATATTTGATGATAGAAAATGTTTGGTTGTTGTTAGATTAACAAGATTTATAAAGTGATTTTTGATAAAATTGACAATTAAGGATTTATTTGTAAAATGTGAAAATTTTGCGGTAGAAATGTGAAATAAATGAAAGTATGGGCTGCTATGATAATAAGGGAAATTTTGCTAGCATGGGTTGGTACTTAATTGCATGAATTTGTAATTTTAAGAGCTAAGGACTAATTTGTAAAGATGTTGAAATATAAGGGGCAAAAGTGTAATTTTTCAATAATATGAAATTGGATTAAATTGAATAGAATAATAACTGAATAAGTTAATTTGATTACATAGATCAAGAAAAGCGAAGTTCAGATCTAGATCGGGGAAAAAACAAAGTACTGGACTAACCAATTTATTTCGTCCTTTTTGTGAACCGAGGTAAGTTCGTATGATTAAGAAGCTTTATATTATATGTATTTAAATGCTTTAATTATGTAATTGTGACAAATGATGTTGCGGTAGTTATCGACGTAGCATAGACCGAGAATAGTTCTCGTTTGAACCTTAGGAATAGATAGGATACAAAATTACATGTCATTTGGGGTTACCGTGATTATGTGATTTGGGTGCTGGTCCTGTATGTCCTACCGGTGGCTGGGTTTACCTGCATGTGTTGTGGTACTCAACAGCTTGTGTGGGCAGCACCGTGTAATTACGTATTGACCGATAGCTTGTGTGAGTAGACCTAGTGATAGCTCGAGGGTCAGCATGTGTATGAGATGTGATAGAGGTGGTTTAACCACATATATGGCACTTAGTGTGCGATACCCGAGTATCCTATATTATTCCGAATGGTTCAACGGGCAAAGGAGATAGTACGAGGATATAAGGGATGTAACAATCCTAACCTGTATAGTCACCTGAATAAGGTTACAAAGCATTACTAGAGTTTACAGAACAAATTTAATTAATTTATGTTAGTTACTATTCATATACGAAACTGGTCGTGTCGTCCCTTGATTGGATCCTCGAGGCCCAATTTAAGCATTAGGAATAAGTCGGGACTGAATCGAAAACTAAGGAAATTTTTTGTGAAATTTCCAATGTTTTTCTTAGATGCAGGACTCACATGCCTGTGTTGTAAGGGACACGTCCGTTTGGTCAGGCCGTGTGGTTCACAGATCGAGTGACATGCCCATGTCTTAGGCCGTGTGGCTTCACATGTTTGTGTCCCCTACCCGTGTAACTCTCTGACTTGTAAAACATGAATTAATAGAAGACACACCGCCAAGTCACATGCCCGTGTGCTAAGTCGTGTGGTTAATTCAATTTTTGAAAATTAGGTGCAAGTATCACACGACCATATCACACCCCCGTGTTCTAGGTCGTATACCTCACATGGCTGAGGCACACGCATGTGTCTCTACCCGTGTGCTCAATTTTGAGCATTCTATTTCTTAAATTTAAAATGTAGGGGACACACGTCCAAACCACATGCTCGTATGCCAGGCCGTATGTCACACACGGTCTAGACACACACCCATGTGTCTACCTGTGTGGACAAAATAAAGCCATTTCCTACCTTTATTTTCTCACCCAAATTTGTCATCAACCTACACCAAAACTTATAAATATGTATCAACCAATTCAAGCATCAAAACCTAGCCAATCTTGCTATCTAATATGATATATGCACACATGTACATGTACTCATGTTTACAATCTTATCTTTTCGTGAAGATTCATATTTTACCCTAATTCAATCAAATCATACCATGTGCTTATATATATTAAACAAGATATGCCTTATAGCAATATACCAAAATATATTATCATTAGCCATTTCAATGGCAATATTACAACCATTTACATACCAACATTGGCAAAGTTAGTCTATACGTGCCATTATACTAAAATAAGTTTTCTAGTTATACCAAAATGAACAGGTGGATAGTGTGATGATACTTCAAACGATCTCCAACCTTTGTGAGCTTCCGAGCACTATTTGTTAACATTAGGCATAAAAATAACATGCTTTCCTCAAATTAACAATTGCCTACACACATACACTCAATCAAACAAGTTAGTCATGTAATTCATATGTATATCAATTATGCTTAGTTGAGCTCATCATGCCAAAACTTTCAGGTATTTCATATCCATTCGTTTCATCTTTCTTTTGATCTTACCATTTCTCATGTCAAGGGAACTATTCGTTGAATTTCTAAAATATCGATGGATACTCAGGTAGTACACTTAAAGTGCACAATTCAGAAATCTGTCACTTCATGTTCAGGGGCACCCTTTTGGGCACATATTCAGAGTATACACTCTCGAGCCATTTATCAGGATGCTATCATGAGCCATGTATCAGAATTGCTTATCTGGGCTAAATCTCAAGAGTGCTCATTAGAGCCACAAGTAAGGAAGTTCACAAAGAACTTTTAACCAGAAAGCTCACAATGAGCTTTTCAGGATTGCTCTCAAAGAGCCATGTAACAGGAGCACCGGATAACCATATCTTAGAGAGCTCAAGCGACCTATATCAGAAGCTGACGAAGATCAGCGTTTGTGTTCGCAACGTATGCCGAAACACAACTGATCAGATCACATGTCAAGACGCTCAGAAAGAGCTACGGTAGTGTGTAACACATGCAAGTTCACTACCAATCAGGTTGCTCGCAAGAACTATTAACAAGATGCTCGAAAGGCTATATTAGGGATTACTCATCTAAGCTAAATCTCATCCGTAACATTTGCAGGACCACATTTAATACAGAAAATCACATATATTCATCAAATTTCTATATTCAAATGGAACTTACCCCTTTTTCTAATGTTTTCGAGCATATGATCATTTCTTAAACTTATAACATTCATATAATTCACATAAAAAATCAATTCTAACATATTTATTTAACACCCTTTACCCGTGTCCAACACCAGGATAGGGTACTAGGCATTACTGGACTTAAACATAAACAAACGTACATTTCCGAGCCATAAAATTTCATTCAATTTAGAATCATTCATACACAAGCATACCGTCCCTTTTACGGGCCTACGATGCCCTAAAAATACATTGGAGGTGGTTAGGGACTAAATTGAGAACTTTTAAAACTTTTACAACACTTAGAAAATTTTCATGTTTTGGAGAGTCACACGCTCGTGTGGGCAGGCTGTTTGGTCACACACACCCGTGTGGCTCAGGACACGCCCGTGTCCTCCACTCGTGTAACTTTTTGTTTATGACGTCATCGTCTATTTATGATCACACGGCTAAGTCACATGCTTTTGTGCTCGGCCGTGTGGCAAATTGAATTCTCACATTTATTTGCAGACTTCACACGACCTGGGCACACACCTATGTCCTAAGGACGTGCCTTTTGCACGGCTGAGACATACGGCCGTGTCTCTGCATGTGTGTTTACTACTGGACATTCTATTTTGCCAAATTAGGGTGCAGAGGACACACGGCTTATTCACACGCCCATGGGGCTGACCATATGTCGCACACGGCCTAGACACACGCCCATGTGTCTACCCGAGTGGACAACTCTAAGGCTACTTTCCAAGCCATTTGCCATCCACAACTTCACACACACACACTATACATTTCATTAGCAAATAGCATGGCACTAACTGGCCATCAAACATCCACAAACATGGCTTGAACATGACATTCACTCAATATCAAAGCATTAACTCAAGCATATATATATATAAATAGGTTAACAACCCAATTAGCCAATATAAGCCAACTTATGTGGATATGCACCAAATCAAATCCTTAATCATTACAAGCCAATGCACTTGGCCATATCAAAATAACACATACACAAATGACTAAGTCCCTATACATGCCATAGGCTCAAAGGTTTATATTCATTTACCCAACATGATAGCTTGATAGTGTGATAGCATCTCTGGTGATCTCCAACCCAAGCTAGCGTACCATCCTATAAGATATGGGAAAGGAAAAGGAGTAAGTTATAAAGTTTAGTAAGTTTATATGCAAATAATGGACATCTTACGATTTATTATCCCAAGGCCAACAATATAACCACAAGATAATGTCACTATTTAAATCACATTATCAATTCTATTAATTTGTAATCATAATTTAACATATCTTATCATTTATCTAGCAATCAAAAGCTCTCAATTTTTAATAAAATACCATAATTTGTGCGATTAGAACATGCTACATCATAATTTAGTTTGGCCCGAAAGCCAATTACACAATCACTAACCAAATTTAACGTATATTCCATACCTCACAAGAATGGACCAACAAACACAAATCTTATTTCATTTTCATCAATTTTACATACTTAAAAATTCATTTAATACAACAAAACTTGTACCAATATGATGATCCTCATACTCATAACTTACTCAATCTTTATCTTACCGAAAGTTCATCACATACTGATCTCGTTGTTTATGAGGTTCACGTACATACCTGCATCGATTTGCAATAGAGCTATATACAGTTTCACATCTTTAACTTCTCCCATTGAACTCTCGGAATACTAACGAATACACGAAAGGTTTGCACATAAGTGCCACATATATGTAGCCGAAGCTACCACTAATCACTTGTAGCTGAAGCTACCAGTTATGACTTATCACTTAGGAGATCACTCTTGAGCTAATCACAGGTCTACTCACACAAGCTGACGGTCGTGACGTAGCTACACAGTGCTCCTCACACAAGCTGACAGGTATCCGCAACACATGGTAGATTACCGAGCCACTAATAGGACATACTAGACCAGCACCCATATCACTTAATCACTTAAACACTTAGTTTCCTAATGACATGTCACTCGTATCCTATTCTATTCCTAAGGTTCAACCGGAATTTTCCACTCACATTTATCACTTATCGAAACTTTATTACATACAATCAGAAATTCTCATTCACACTTATCACATATCGAATTTTTTTCAATTTCACTTGAAATATCATACAATTCATACAATATATATAACATGTAAACATAGATTAATGGTGCATTACTTACATACAAACTTACCTCGATACAAAAAGTGGTGAAAAAGGACTTAACCGGTGAATACTCATTTTCCCTCGTTCTAGTTCCGAACCTCATTTTCTATGATCTATAATATCACATTTAGCTCACTTATTAGTCACATTATTCAATGTAACTCAAAAATCATATTATGAAAAAATTACGTTTTTGCCCCTAAACTTTCACATATTTACACTTTTGCCCCTAGGCTTGTAAAATGAAATTTATTCAATTTCTTTGACATGCAAGCCTAGCCGAACCATTTTCATAACTACAACAGCCTACAATTTCCACTAAATGACAGTCTTATGATAAATTTTATAACTTTTACAAATTAGTCTTTTTGCACGTTTTAGCCGAAAATCACTTAGTAAAAGTCGTTTCTCTATTCATAAACATGCATAATCTACCATTAATCATCAAAATACACAAATTTCTAACATGGGTCAAAACCTAGACCTTCATCATATCTCAAATAAATGGTAGAAATAGGTAGATCATGTTACAATGATTTCAAAAACGTGAAAACCATTAAAAACGAGGCTAGAACGGACTTACAATTGATCTTGGAAGCTTGAAAAACCCTAACCATGGCTTCCTCTTGCAATTTTCAGCCAAGGAGGAAGATGGACAAATTTTTGGGCATTTATTTTGTTTATTAAGTCAATTAATTACTAAATGACCAAAATGCCCCCAACTTAAAAATATTCTAGTTCACCTATTTCATGTCCATTTTTGTCCAACAATTTATTCAATGGTCTAATTACCATCTAAGGATCTCAAATTTAAAAACTCATAACAATTGGGCACCTCTAGCATAGAACTCAACTTTTGCACTTTTTACAGTTTAGTCCTTTTAACCAAATTGAGTGCCCAAACGTCAAAAATTTTTAACATGATTTTAAGCGAAATCATTCCGTGAAATTGTAGACCATAAAAATATAATTAAAATAATTTTTTCCTTGTCAGATTTGTGGTCCCGAAACCACTTTTCCAACTAGGCCCAAAATTAGGCTGTTGCAATTTACATGTTCAATTAAGTTACACGAACTTACCTCGACACTCGTTCGTGTGTACGTCTGCTAATAAGAAACTTTTTCTTTTCCTCGATCTGGCTTCAAATTTGAGTTATTCGGATCTATATAAATAAATTTAACATCAATTTAACACATCTCATATTCAATTGAGTTTAGTTTACATTCTAAGCAAAATTACCATTTTGCCCCTAAACTTTTCATAAATTCCAATTTCGTCCTTAGGCTCGGAAAATGAAATTCTTGCAATTTAATTCTTATTCCAAGCCTAACCGAATTCTATATATCAAAATAACAGGACATGAATTTCACAAATATTAGAATCTTTTCATGGGTTTTACAACTTTTCAATTTAGTCATGTTTTCACCAAAATTCTCTTTGTAAAAGTTGTTTATCTACTAACAACCTTTCATTTTCTACCATAAATTTTAAATTTTCAGCATATTCATGCATTGCACAACTTCTATGCTTTGATATTGTAACGCCCCAAAGTTTTAATTCCTGTCTTTGTGTATATGTGACATAAGTACTTTGATATTACTCTAGGTGTGCGTGGGAGGTCCCAAGTTCAAGCCATGACGTGGGAAAATTTTAGTATTTTTATAAATAAAGCCTTAACCTGGCCTAAAGGGCTTAAGTTTAATAGTTGGTAATTACATATCAGAATGGGCCTGCTGGTCTGGTGGATAAGCGAAGTGTTAGAGTGTAGGAGGTCTAGTGTTCAAGTCTTTGTGTAAGCATGGTTTTAATTTTTACTATATGAACTGATGGTGTTTCGATAGAGTTGGACTTTAAGGTAGTTGAGTTGTATGGGTTAGTAGAGAAAAAAATAAGGGATGTGCATAGGAGTAGTGTCCCCTTGAACTTTCTTTCCTTTTCCTTCAGTTTTGCTACCACCGAAATTCTCGGTTCTCCCTCTTCAATTTTGTTTTTTTCTTTCACTCTTCCTGAAATTCTCAGTTCTCCCTCTTCAATTTTGTTTTTTTCTTTCACTCTTCCTGAAATTCTCCTTGTATCCTCATTTTTTTCCCTTTTTTTTATTACCGTCCCCTTCTTGCGTCAAGAATTACATTGGTGTGGTTTCGGTAGGTAGTTATTTCCCTTCTCTTATATTTGTGTATCGTTTGAGAGGGAATCTAAACCTTTTTCTAGAATTGATGGTTTAGGCGAAGGTCTTTGAGCAGTAAATTCATTTTGGGATTGAGAAGTGGTTACAAAGGTTCTCTATCGGTGGTAAGTCAAGTTTTGGGTAATTCGTTAATGACGAATTCATTAGTTTTATTCTTTAAATGGCTAAACTGAGGTTTTGTATAATGATTTTTAGACTTTGGAGTGCTTGGGAGTGCTTACGTGTCTAAAATGATACAGGTGTGTACCCGAAACACAGAAAATAGGATTCGATAAAAAGCCAAAATTGCTGCTGTCGAGAAATAAGAGAAATAAGAGAAAATGATGCAAAAAATTGTAGAGAAAGGAAATATGAGTGTTATAAACTTGGAAATCAACATTTTGCACTAAAATAGTTTTGGACAACAGTAGTAGTCTAATTTTGAAAAATCATCAAAAATAGTGGAAATTGCGTTAGAGGTGAAATAAAGTATGAAATTAAAGTTTATTGAGTCTAGTTTTTATGGAAGAAATAGTGTAAGCAATGGAATTGTAAGTTATGAGATATAATGAATTTTGTGAGACAAGGTCAGAATGGTTTTGGGTTCCCCTATTTTGACTTTGGAAAATCATCAAAAATTGTAAAAAATTAATTATAGGCTTAAATTTATATGTGTAAATCCTTAATAAGTCTATTTTCAAGAGAAACAAATAGAAACATCATCCAAATTCTGTACTAAGAGATAAATAATTTTTAGTAAGGAAAGGTTGACGGTGTCAAACAGCAGAATAGGGACAAATTTGAAGATTTTATTGTACTTATTCAATAAACTATAAATTCTAAAAATTTTATGGTAGAAAAGTAGTTGAGTCTAGTTTCAAAAAAATCAAGTAGATCTTAATTTGGAATTCTGTAGCCCAAGATATAAATAATTGAGTAACAATGACTCAAGTAGACTACTTTGAATGAACATATAAGTAATTAGTGAAAACATATATGAATATTTAGCTAGTATGGGCTACATTAAAAATGGATCACGCCGCCAAGGCTAATTTGGGTTGAGTGGGCCACACGGGCGTGTGGGCCCACACGGGCAGGCCATATGGGTGTGAGCCCATTTCTCTAAAATGTTGTCTAAGGTTGCAGGGGTCGCCCAAGTCGACTGTGGACCTACTGAAGGGTCGGTAAACCCTGCTCAGACCCCTATATGAGTGATCTGTTTATCTGATTTTTGTACCGAGCATGTATTATGACTTCTGAATGTATGTACTGTAATTGCATAATAGCATGACATCTTTTGTATGTTGCATTGCATCGGGGTGGGTTATTGTTATCTGGAGGAAGTGTCTGAAAGGCTATTAAGCTTGTTATCTGGTAGCTCTATTGCAAATTTCTGATTATGTGCTGCATTTCAGTATAAAATGGTGTGTAGGGATTGGTGGGTTGATTTAATTCCCACATGGTGTGTAAGGATGGACAAAGATGGTGTGTAGAGGCTAGTGGGTTGGATTCTAATTTTCTGCTATTGCAGATTGTATCTGAGATGGGCCAACGCCCTAAATTATATCTGAGACTGTATCCGAATGGGCCAAGGCCCGAACTAAATCTATAATGGGCTCAGGCCCCAGACTGCAATTGATTATTTCCTGATGTGTATCTGTATGTATGTTTTCTATGGGGATTACAAACTTAGTTTACGAAAACTCACCCATTTTTCTGTTTAATCTATACAGGTAATCCCCAGACTTAGGTGGATCGGTGTAGCGGAGGGCTCGATGGTGGCCACCGCTACTGAACTATTTTATTACATCTTTTGATTTTATATTATTTTTGGGTATTTATTATTATAATGTTGGGACTTTGGACTGTTTGGTTTAAATTTGGGGTTTTGTATTGTTGTTATGGATTTTTTTTAAACTGAAACTCAACAAAACACAGTTTTTCTAAAAACTAAGATTTTTAGTTTCGTAAAATAATTAGTTTAAAAAGCTTTTGCTTAAAAGACATGTTTTAAGGCAAATCAGCTAGTTCACGTTTTTTTTCGAATTAAATAAAAGCTAATCAACTGGAACAGGTTTTACTTGTCAATCTTGATTTCAAACCCCATTCCATGTGACATTGCTATATTCGGCCATCATGTCAAGGTCGGGTTTGGGGTGGTACATATATCTTTTCAAATTAGTCCCCAAAATAGAAAGATCAAACTATCCCAATCTCAAAAATATAAAAATTACTAAAAACGGAACTTAAATACTTACCTAATTAAGTTAAGAAAGCTTACTTTCTCTTTCCTAGGGTTTCCATGTATATTTTGGGGAAGATGATGAAAATAAAATGATAATATCTATTTAATTAAATTATCATCTTTTAATTTTTTTATTACTTTCCAATTTAATCCTTTTCTTTTCTTAATTTCCATGAATGATTCACTATAAATATCTACAACCTTTTTCTTAATGGTCTAATTACCATATAAGGACCTCAAGTTTTAAATTCTATAGCTATTTAATATTTATAGCTTCTAGACTTCAACTTTTGGATTTTATGCAATTTGATCTTTTCTATAATTAATCACTTAATCAGTAAAATTTCTTTATCAGTATTTTCATATGACATACCTATCATACTACAGACCATGCAACAATATTAAAATAATTTTTTTTCTTTCTAACTCGGATTTGTGGTCCTGAAACCACTATTCCAATTTCATTGAAAATAGGCTGTTGAAAGGGAAGATACGGATAAGTTCAGGTACTCGTGATAAGTTCAAAAAGTAAGTGACAGTTGATAAATTTATATGATGAATAAGTGAAAATTTATGAACTCATACATGATTTGTATAGTATGGCATTATGCAAATTGTTGGATTGAATGGGGTTTAATTATGTTGTTTATGTTTTTTAAATTGTAAATGAATTGATATATTTCACTTATTAGCCATATGAGCTTACTAAGTAATATAGCTTACTCTGTTTTCTTTTCCATGTTTTATGGTGATTCGGAAGCTCGCTCGGATTGGAAGTTACTGGAGATCGCATCACACTATCCAGCTATCATTTTGTTACTTTTAAACTTAGTGATTTTGGTTATATGGCATGTATAAGCTTGTGGTTATATGATAATAATTGATAATATTGGCTAATGAAGCCTATATCTCTTGGTATGTAATTAGCATATGATTTGCCTTAATTTTGGCATATGAGCTGGTATGTATATATATGTGTGGTAAGTCTTGTTTTGTGCTTAATGGATGTCATGAAAATGTTTTGTTTGTGAATTGGTATTGAAGGTAGCAATTGGTTTAAGGGTATTGAAGTTGTTTTTTATGAGTTGGTAATTTGAGTATCAAATGGTTGGATATTGAAATATGATTTGCATATGGTTTTAGGTAAAATAAGGCATAATTGAAAGTGACCATTTAGGAAATTTTTGGATGTGGCATTGGTATGTTTTGAATGAATCATTGGGGTGTTTATGAGCATTTGGTTGTTGGTATTGGTAGTATATAAATTTGGCTGGAAATTGATTGGTTATAAGTGTTTATTTATGTATTGGTTATATTATTGAACCTAGGTTGACAACATTGTGGGTGAGAAATAGGGCTTAAAACATAGCCTATTTTCATCCACACGGGTAGAGACACGAGCGTGTGTCTCGGCCGTGTGTGACACACGGTCAGGTGACACGGCCGTGTGTCCCTTGTAGTTTCTAATAGAAGCAAATCAGTAAGTTACACGTGCTAGTCAGACGAGCATATGGTTGGTTGTGTGACACAAGTCAGAAAGTTATACTAGGTCAGACACGGTCTGGGACACAGCCATGTGATCCCATTTCGAATGACTACACGGCCTGTGACACAGGCGTGTCTTTTGGCCGTGTGAGACACACGGCCTGGCCATATGGGCGTGTGCCCCCTGTACTTAAAAATTTTTAATTTTTTCTTAACATTTTCATAATTTTTTATTAGTCCCAAATTTTTTTAAATGTTTGTTTTGGGCCTCGATAGCACGTATTAGGTACTATATAAATATATATATGAACGATGTTTGCTATGAATGTGAAATGTATGTGAAATATATGTTGAATATTGTTATAAGGCCGGTAATGCTCCGTACCCTATTTTGGCAATGGATACCGGTTAGGGGTGCTACATTTTATTGGTATCAGAGCTACGATTTAGTCAATTCTAGGACTAACGTATCGTATGGGAGTCTAGCTATACATGCCATATTTAGCTTGTGATAGTGTAATATCTACTGACAGTTTTAAATCATGTTTACATATAGTAAATAGATTCAATTCGAGCTGACTCCGATGATGTAGAGAGTAATGCACCAGCCCCTATTCATAGCGCTACGCCATCTGAATTGAGACCCGTATTTGAGCGTCGTGAAGGAGATGCCAAAGAAGCTTTCTTCCAGATAATGAATGAGTGGTTTTTTTAGTACGTCCGAACGAATCTGGCTACTCAACAACCTCCACCCCCACCTATTCCCCAATCGATTCCCGTAGTTCCTAAAGATTTAGAACCTGTGCGAATGAATAAGCCGCCTGTTGATAAAATTTGAAAGTACAGGGCTGAAGAGTTCAGAGCTACAGTGGATGATGATCCTGAAAGAGCCGAGTTTTGGCTAGAGAATACTATCCGGGTATTTGATGAATTGTCCTGTACGCTCACGAAATGTGTTAAATGGGCTGTATCTCTTCTGAATGATGTTGCATATCAGTGGTGGAACACTACGATATCTGTGGTACCGAGAGAAAGAGTCACGTGGGAATTCTTTTAGACTAAGTTTAGAAAGAAATATATAAGCTAGCGGTTTATCGATTAAAAGCATACAGACTTTCTAAAGTTGAAACATGGTCGTATGACCGTATCAGAATATGAAAAAGAATTTGTGAGACTAAGCAAGTATGCCCAAGAGTGTGTCTCTACTGAAGAAATCATGTGTAAGTAGTTCGAAGACAGGTTGAATGAAGATATCAAGCTTTTACTTGGAATTTTAGAATTAAAAAAGTTTGTTGTTCTGGTCGATAGAGCCTGGAAAGCCGATGAGATTAGCAAAGAAAAGAAAAGAGTCGATTCTGAGGCTAGAGATTTGAGAAAGAGATTAATGAGTAAACCCTATCATTCCTCTTCAAAGAAATCAAGAGATTATTATAATCGTTCAACTGCTTCAAAGGGGTATTCAGATAGAGATAATGGGAAGCAACACACAAGTTCAAAGGCTCTAGCCACTTCAGTAGCGAGTGTTGCTAGTGTTAAAGTTAACAAACTAGTGTGTTAACATTGTGGCAGACGACATTTTAGAGAGTGTAGAATGAATGATAGAGCATGTTTCAGATGTGGTTCGCAAGATCATTTTATTCGGGGTTGTCCTGATTTACTTAAGAAAATAAACCGTAGACAATTTGATCAAGTAATACAGTTGCCCGAGGGAGACCACCTTGAAATACGGGAAATGTGACTAGTAGCAAAGGTTCAACAAAGGATTCTGCTATGAGATCTGAGGCTAAAGCTCTAGCCAGAGTTTACACTATTTGTGCTCGCGAGGATGCGTCATCACCAGATGTTATCACCAGTACATTTTCTCTTTATGACACTAATGTAGTGGCCTTAATTGATCCAAGATAGACACATTCATATATCTGTATGAATTTAGTGTCTAGTAAGAGTTTAACTGTTGAGTCAACCGAATTTGTGATTAAAGTATCGAACCCCTTAAGCAATTATGTCTTAGTTGATAAAGTTCTCAAGAATTGTCCTTTGCTAACTCGGGGTTATTGTTTTCTGACTGATTTGATGCTATTACCATTTGATGAGTTTGATATGATAATGTGTAACACCCCTTACCAGTATTCAATGCCGGAATAGGGTACGAGGCATTACCAGAACACATACACTTGTAAACGTATTAAACCGAGTCATAAAATTTCATCCAAATTAAGAATTTTCAAAATTTTATCTTTGAGTCCCTAAATAAGGCCTACGAGGCCCAATACATACTTTGGAAGTGGTTCGGGACTAAACCGAGAACTTTTGAAAGCACTGAAAAATTTCTTAAAAAACAGGGGCATACACCTGTGTCCAAGGCCATGTCCTTCACACAGTCGAGTTATGGAACTCCAAATTAATATCCTCAAATTTTTCCTGAAACTAGACTCATATATCTTCCTACCATAAAATTTTCAGAATTTTTGTTTTATCCAAAAAGTACAGTTTATTCATTAAAGTTTCCCCTATTTTGCTGTCTGACAACTTCGACCCTTCTTCACTAAAAATTAATTATCTCCTCGCACGGGATCCAGATGATGTTCCTGTTTGTTTCCTTTGAAAATAGACTCATTAAGGATTTTATGAATATAAATTATAACCATAATTTTTTTGTACAATTTTTGATAATTTTCCAAAGTTAGAAAAGGGGATTCTGAAATCATTCTGACCCTATATCACTAAAATTCAAATATCTCATAATATGAAATTGGTTTTCTTACACCATTTCTTTTATACGAAAATAGACTTAATAAGCTTTTATTTCACATCTTATTCAACCTCTAATTCAGCTTTTACCATTTTTGGTGATTTTTCAAAGTCACACAACTACTACTGTCCAAAACTGTTTTATTTCTAAATTTCACTCTTTCATGTTTTCTTTCTAGTAACTTTCATTGTAACACTTACTCCATATCAACCTTACCAAAGTTTGATCATATATCAAGTACATTGGTCATAAGTTTACACACACATACATGCACTTATTCATCACATAGTCATATTCGTTTACACTTATTCATTTCCCATTGAACACATCGGAATAATAACAGATATCCGGTGGCCTGCACATAGTACCACCCATGTAGCCAAAGCTACCTTCTTCACAAAGTGGCCTTAACATAGTACCACACTTGTGACCGAAGCTATCTTTCTTCACAAAGTGGCCTTCACGTAGTACCACACTTGGGATCAAGCTATTTTATTCACAAAGTGTCCTTCACATAGTACCACACTTGTGTTCAAAGCTATTTTATTCAAATAGTGGCCTTCACATAGTACCACACTTGTGTTCAAAGCTATTTTATTCCTATGGTTCAACCGGGAAGTTTCTTACTTATCGATATTCTGTCAAATACATTCAATATTCAGCCACAATTCATAAAATATATCAAAATATTGAAAATGTAAGTAAAAACGATACATTATTTACATACAAACTTACCTCGATAGCACAACTGGTGAAAAGGATTTATTCGTCATATTATTTGTTTTTCCCCCGTTCTAAGTCCGAATCTCATTTTCCTCAATCTATAATATCACATTTAATTTATTTATTAGTCACATTATTCAATGTGACCCAAAAATATTATGGCAAAATTATGTTTTTGCCCCTTAATTTTCACATATTTAAAATTTTGCCCCTAGGCTCGTAAAATGATTTTCATTCAATTTATTTGTACTTTAAGCTTAGCCGAACCATTTTCTTAACTATAAACGCCGACAATTTCCATTAAAAACCACTTTTATGACTTTTATAACTTTTACAAATTAGTCCTTTTAGGCATTTTCATTGAAAATCACTTAGTAAAAGTCTTTTCTCTAACCATAAACATGTATTTTCTACCATTAAACACAAAAATACACGCATATTCATCATGGTTCAAAACCCTAGACTTTAACCATATCTCAAATTAGTGGTAGAAATAGAGAGATCTTGTTACGAGGATTTCAAAAACGTAAAAATCATTAAAAAATAGGGCTAGAACGGACTTGCAATCGAGCTTGGAAGCTTGAAAAACCCTAGACATGGTTTCCCCTTGTGAAATTCGGCCATGGGGTTGAAGATGGACAAAAATTAGCTTTTAACTTTGTTCATTTAATCATTTAATCACTAAATGACCAAAATGCCCCTAACTTAAAAATATTCTATTTCACCTATTTCATGTTCATTTTTGTCCAAAAAATTAACCAACGGTCTAATTACCATTTAAGTACCTCCAATTTAAAATTTAATAACAATTGGACACCTCTAACTTGTAGAACTCAACTTTTGCACTTTTTACAATTTAGCCCTTTTGACTTAATTGAGTGCCCAAATGTCGAAAGTTTCAAACGAAATTTTCACAAAATCATTCCGTGAAATTGTAGACCATAAAAATATAATAAAAATAAAATTTTCCTTGTCAAATTTGTGGTCTAGAAACCAATGTTCCGACTAGGCCCAACTTCAGGCTGTTACAATTTTACCCCCTTTAGGGATTTTCGTCCCCGAAAATCTTACCAAAAGAGATTAGGTAACATTCTCGTAGTTTCCTCTACCTTATTAAAGAGTCCTCTTCGAGGGCAATACTTTCAGAAACACTTTACCTTCGATTTGAAATCCAATATCTCTAAGTCTCAATTCTGTCTAACTTTTATGTCAGTCTGAAATTGTTTTCACCTTTCACGAATTGCTTTCACCATTTTACCAAAATCACAATTTAATTTTGTTTTGTACTCAAAGTTTCCTGTATCTTTTACTGTAATCATTAATATAACTCCTGGATGCTAAAATAATCATACAAATTTTCATCATTGATCAAACACAATCTAAATAACATCTCTCTTTCTCCGAGGATAAGAGAAATACCGATACGAGACCCATAGTATCTTTATCTCAATATCATGCCAATATCATTGTTGACTGTAACAATTCTGATTGCATTTGATATTCAGCCTTTCCCTGATGACAAAACAACATCTGGACACAAAAATTTAGAAATAATGAGTTTCATATCCGTATACCAGAACATTTACTTCAAATCATTGTACTTTTATCTTTCTTTGGATGAACAGATAAGATACTACGGTGAGCTCTGAACGAAAACTCTCTGCATAAGCCCTGAGTTCTTCAGTGCATAAATTCTATCTCAGAATAATATTAACAGTAATCATATCTGATCTAAAATTCAACATCAAAAGTCGGCTCATACTGTATTCACTTAATTTACCACTTACCAACCCATTTTTGAGCTCTTCTGATTTATAACGGAAACTTCGGTTTAGTTTTCACTTTAGCTAGAATCAAAACACCATCAATAAGATAAATCTTGGAACCAATACTCACAAAGTAAGCAAAGATTTTCATTCAAGCATCCGCAAGTATTTTAGCTTTACCCAGAGGTTAGTCGGTATTCACACACATTCTTTCAGTTAAGAGAAACTTAATCAATATGTCCCTGTATCAAGAATACAATTTCTTCATTCAGACTGCTTGTCTATAAATTTATGTATGCACAACATCATTTTCGAACTAAAGAATAAACATAAATACACTTAGCTTAGTTTATCTTCCATCTGAACAGCCCACTCTGATTGAAACAACCAAGCTAATCTTAATTATTCAATAACATTCCACAGTGATCACTTCTTCATGTTGTTAGGACAGTTCAAACATACAATCTTTCATAGTTCTTTCAACATACTAGTCACAGATATTTACTAACTGTATTAATTTAGACGAAACATAACATCATGCTTGAACTCACTGATAATAATCAAAATTACCCGAGGAAAGAAAATCAATATACAGTTTGAACTTGAACTATCATAATCTGCACTTTGGCCGGTTTCGACTCCAAAGATAAGCCATGCTTGATAAATTAAACAATAAGGGTGATAAGAAAATCGAGATGATGAAATCTGAGATATAAGACCATACTGAATGTCTGAGAACACCACTCATATGAAATAATAGAGAATCTTGATGATTCTTCAGAGAAAACTAGAAGAAAGAGAAACACTATTTATACATTCTGAAATCAATTGTGACAGAGATAATATATATTCCATACATATATAAATAGAACAATAGCCAAAAGAAACAATAGCCAAAAGAAACAAAAGAATAGTTTCATATGAATTCAACGTCAACTTTTTATCTAAGACGTAATAGAATAGAATACTAATAGAAGATAGTGGAATGCCGATCATAAATTAATCAGACCAACGATACTTTCATCAGAAAGCGAGAAATTACAATTGCCTCTGAGAATATATAAACACATAAAATACCCAGAAGAGAGTCGTAAGTTGCTCAACTATAACTATCATACTCAAACATCTTTACATTTCAAACATTATTCTTCTGACAAATTCTGTTATCACTAATCCCATAATATTTCATTCATTAACAAAAATCAACTTAGAAGAAGTCCCGGTAAATACAATCTTTAAAAATCATACCTAAATGAGTCAATTTAACTGAAATTAACTCATTTACTAGCTGTGGCTTTATGCATTCCAAATAATTTTTAGAATAATCTGATATCTCTCATAACCATCTTTGCTTGCTAAATCATTCCCATCTCCCATCACATCATTAATTATTCCACCACTAAACTATTTAGTTTCTCCACTTGTGAGCTTATTCAATATAAATCTCGTAATCTTCATCATATGACACTATACCGGTAAGGGGGTGAAGATTGTAAAACCTTTAAATTTCTGACTCTCATACATACACACATATAGCATAGCATTCAGTACCAACACAATATCATATACTTTGATCACACATCCCTAGGTTTCTACTAATCATGAACACATTTTCAAATATCTTAGTAACACATTCAGCATTATCACATATGAATAACAACCAATCGTAATAAGCTCATCTCAAAATAAAATTTTCATGTTATTCACTGCAAAAAGTTACTCTGATTTGTCGAAATGCAATGTTCAATTAGAACGATAACATTTTATCCATATTCCTCAACTTATGGTTAATCCATTGTATCCATTAACACATACATATCATCGTAAATCATAGAGAATCAATTCAGACAAATCAATATATTCACTAAGTTACACGAACTTACTTAACCCCTTTTAGCATTATCGATGGTAGCTAGGTTGGAAAGCATCCCTGCTTTAACAAAAAAAAATCTCAACGGAGTTGGGAGATATCACATTATCACAGTTCACATATGGAATATATCACTAGACTCTTGCACACGCTATGTTAGTCCGAGAATCGACTAAACCATACCTCTTATACCACTAAATGTAAAAGGAAAGGAAGGGGGTAAGCATTGTAGCTTAGTAAGTAGGTATGTAAATAATGAGTAATTTATTGACATGCTTTTATAAATCTTCACAATATGTTCTCAAGATAATACAATCATAAATGCACATAGTTCCACTATTTACTCATGTTCATCTCAAGCTGTCTACTCGAGTCACAGTCACTAAATTATTTATATCTTGAGTTACAGAACTCCAAATTAAGATCCGCAATTTTTTCCTGAAACAAGACTCATATATGTTCTTACCATAAAATTTTTAGAATTTTTGGTTTAGCCAATAAGTACATTTTATTCATTAAAGTTTCCCCTATTTTGTTGTTTGATAGCTTGGACCCTTCTTTACTAAAAAATAATTATCTCCTCGTACGAGATCTGGATGTTGTTCCCGTTTATTTCTTTTCAAAATAGACTCATTAGGGATTTTAAGCCTATAAATTATAACCCATAATTTTTTTTTTACAATTTTTAATAATTTTCCAAAGTTGGAAAAGGGGATTCTGAAATCATTCTGACCCTGTATCACTAAAATTTGAATATCTCAAAATATGAAATTCTTTTGCTTACACCATTTCTTTTATCTGAAAATAGACTCAATAAGCTTTTATTTCATATCTTATTCAACCTATAATTTGGTTTCCACCATTTTTGGTGATCTGTCAAAATCACAAAACTGTTGCTGTCCAAAACTGTTCTATTTCTAAATTTCACTCTTTCATGTTTTATTTATAGTAACTTTCATTGTAACACTAACACCATATCAACCTTACCAAAGTTTGATCATATATCGAGAACATTGCTCATAAGTTTACATACACATACCTACACTTATTCATCACATAGTCATATTCGTTTACACTTAGTCATTTCCCATTGAACACATTGTAATAATAACAGATACCTGGAGGCCTGCACATAGTACCACCCTTGTAGCCAAAGCTATCTTCTTCACAAAATGGCCTCCACATAGTACCACACTTGTGACCGAAGCTATCTTTCTTCACAAAGTGGCCTTCACAAAGTACCACACTTATGATCAAGCTATTTTATTCATAAAATGGCCTTCACATAGTACAACACTTGTGTTCAAAGCTATTTTATTAAAAAATTGGCCTTCATATAGTACCACACTTGTGTTCAAAGCCATTTTATTCCTATGGTTCAACCGGGAAGTTTCTCACTTATCGATATTCTGTCAAATACATTCAATATTTAGCCACAATTCATAAAATATATCAAAATATTAAAAATGTAAGTAAAAATGATACATTATTTACATACAAACTTACTTTGGTAGCACAACAGGTGAAAAGGACTAACTTGTCATATTCTTTATTTTTCCCCGTTCGAAGTCCAAATCTCATTTTTCTTGATCTATAATGTAATGTCCTAGAAACGTCCCAGATTTCTGGGCTTCTTTGTTATTGTTCATTTTCGGTAAATTGCATGCTTGGGTGTACTAGGATGACGTTTTAGGGCGTTTTGGGAACCTTTGGAAGGCCTGAGTTAAGCTTAAGCCTTGGTGGAACTTTTGACTTTTAGCATAGGGAAGTATAGCTCACGTGGTATAAGTTTAGTTTTCGGGAACTCTTGTCACAAGGAGCTTAGTGATAGAGTGGCTGTGGCGGCGTAAGCAGGGTTTAGAGCAGGGAGTATGACGCCTTGGAGTGAGGGGGACTGGGTTCAATTCCCCTTGCAAGCATATGTTTTTATGTTTTGCTAGGATTCAGCGGCAAGTGGTTTACTTGGGAGCAAACTCTGGAGTGGTTGTGATCGGATAAGGGTAGACTTGGTCAAGAGAGTTTGAAAGGAATTCAAACTTGTAGTTGAGGCAATCAAAAAGCAAAAGAAGGAGGGGATCAAGGAGTGGCCGATTGTGGGAGTGTAGGAGTGCTAATTCGTCTAGGAGGTGAGGGTCTACTATTTTCAGTATTGATGGCTTGGTGTGCCGAATTCTTTTAGTTCTTTCAGGTTTTTGGTATGTTTTCGTTTAGGGATTATTCGTGCCGATTTCTTATAAGTTCTTAGGTGACCTTTTGTGGTTGGTTTGGGGTATCAACTGCCGAAAGTTGCTTTAGTTTCTCTTCTCCTCTTACCTAGATTAGCCGAATCTTAGCTCCCTCTCAAGAAAAAACTTCATTTTGTTTTTGCTCATCTTATTGCCGATTTCTCCTCACCTCTTCTCTGGAAATCGAATTCCCATTTCTTTCTTCTAATCGATTCACCAACCCTTCCTTCAATCTTCTTTTCCCTTCGAACATACTTTAGACCAAATCACCATTTCTAAACCTTCTCCCAATCTAGCTGACACATTTGTTCTTCTTCTCCTTTCTTTCGACCGTATAGTAACCGAACCCGAGTCTCTATTTTGGCTTATTCTTTCAAAATCGAATACCCTAGCCTCCTACTCTCTTTTTGCGTTTCAAATTAATCTAGTTGAATCGGGGTTTTAGGGTGTTGCGATCTCTCATTTCTTCATCCCGGTTAAGCATATCGTTGGGGAGGAGTCTCATTCTCCAATATCTTTGGGTAAGCAAGTTTTGAAAAATCGAATCTTCTATTTCTTGTACTTCAAATCGTTTTTGATCTTGTTGTTGGAGTATCGGTTCAAAGTCTCTTCTTTGTTTGTGAGTCATAGGCGTGCATAGTGGTTGATTCGTGAGGGTGAGTGCGAGGTGGTGATTAATAAAAGCAAGGATCTAAGGCTTGGTTTCGGCAAAGGTAAGTAGATTTGGATTTGGTTAGTCATAGCCGATTATGTAAGAGTAGAGTAACGTTGGTCTCAAACGGATTTTTGGGTTAATGGTGTAAGTGAATTATTGTAGGTTATTCATCAGTGGAATTGCTCGACTTAATAAGTAGGTGTGTAACTACATCCTCTATAGCATAGTTCGGCAAAAGCCAAAATGCCGAGAAACCGACCTATTGACACCCATTAATGTACGAATGCTATTAGGCCAGTCTGAACCCGTTAAAAAGGGGTTTTGGTCCATGGAGACCTTTTTGGTGTAAATCTACACACTAAGGCTGTGTTGAACTCGAATGGGCCAAAGCGGGCCCAATTGGCGTACAGGCCATATAGGTAAAATTTCTGGTAAGTGGTGGCAAAACGGGTGAAATGATAAAATCTGTAATTCTGAGCATAAAATTTGACGTAGCGTATTATTCTGGTAATTGGGCCCACATAGGGCCGATAGGGGGCTTTCGAGCCCAAGACCACTATTGATCTAGATAATAAATCCCAGATGTTAGATATGTTGTGGAATCTGTTAAAACATTGAATCTGAATAAAATGCCTGAAAAACCGCTAAGTGATAACAATACCACTTTTACCCCTGATTTCTGAAAAATGACTAATATACCCATCCTAATGACTATGCACGCTAAACTCTGTATCTGTTATTCTGTAAGCATGTGGCATATGTATATGTTCTGTTCTGTATATCTGCATGGGGTTGGGATTATGATTACGGAGGAAGTTCTGTTTTAGTGGCTACGCCACATATTTGCATGGGGTTGGGATTATGATTACAGAGGAAGTTCTGTTTTAGTGGCTACGCCACATATTCTGTTATCAGTGGCTTGCCACTCATTCTGTTTCTGTTGGCTCTGCCACAATATTCTGTTTAGCAGCTTTGCTGCACATTGGTGTGTGGGCTGGGTGGGTCGAGTTAATCCCCACATGGTGTGTTGGCTGGTACGGGTGGTGTGATGGCTGGTTGGGTGGGTATTTGCATATTGTGAGCATGATTCTGTATCTGTCAAGGGCTTAGGCCCGTTCTATTCTGTTTGGGGCTTTGGCCCATTCTGTACTATTGGGGAGTTACACACTGAGTTTCTGTAAACTCACTCTGTTTTCTTAATCTGTGCAGGTAACCCCTAGACCTAGTGAATTTGGAGCCGTGATGGACTCGAGGTGGCCACATGATTTCACATGTTTTCTGCATCAATTGGACTTCCGTTGTTTTCATTACATTCTTATTTTCTGTCTTTCAAGTTTAAATATGTAATAAGGCCATTACAGGGTTTTTAACTTTTATTTGGTTTACTTCTTTCGATTGAATGACTTTGCATGTAATCGGTTAAATAAACACACTGGGCCTCTAAGACTTAATAACAAGAGTTTTGAAAGAAAAACTACAACCTATCTTTTTCAAATCAATTCAGTGACATCGTTCTCATCACGATTTTCAAAATCAAAGCTAAAGAGATTTTTAGCTAGTTCTAAAGATGTTTAAACTAAATAATCTGAGATAAGCAGAATGTTTTTATTAAAAATAGTCGTAATAGATGTTTTCACTGAGCCAAGTGACTCTCCAGATCCAGGCTTAACGTCTAGGCCGAGTTTGGGGTGTTACATATAATATCACATTTAATTTATTTATTTGTCACATTATTCAATGTGACCCAAAAATATTATGGCAATATTATGTTTTTGCCCCTAAATTTTCACATATTTACAATTTTGCCCCTAGGCTCATAAAATGATTTTCATTCAATTTCTTTGTACTTTAAGCCTAGCTGAACCATTTTCATAACTATAACAGCCCACAATTTCCATTAAAACACACTTTTATGACAAATTTTATTACTTTTACAAATTAGTCCTTTTAGGCATTTTCACCGAAAATCACTTAGTAAAAGTCGTTTATCTAACCATAAACATGCATTTTCTACCATTAAACACAAAAATACACACATGTTCATCATGGGTCAAAACCCTAGACCTTAACCATACCTCAAATTAGTGATAGAAATAGATAGATCTTGTTACGAGGATTTCAAAAACGTAAAAATATTAAAAACGGGGCTAGAACAGACTTACAATCGAGCTTGAAAGCTTGAAAAACCCTAGTCATGGTTTCCCTTTGTGGAATTTGGCCATGGGGTTGAATATGGACAAAAATTGGCTTTTAATTTTGTTTATTTAATCATTTAATCACTAAATGACCAAAATGCCCCTAACTTAAAAATTTTCTATTTCACCTATTTCATGTCCATTTTTGTCCAAAAAATTAACCAATGGTCTAATTACCATTTAAGGACCTCCAATTTAAAATTTCATAACAATTTGACACCTCTAACTTGTAGAACTCAACTTTTGCACTTTTTACAATTTAGTCCTTTTGACTAAATTGACTGCCCAAACGTCGAAATTTTCAAACGAAATTTTCATGAAATCATTAAATGAAATAGCAGACGATAAAAATATAATAAAAATAAAATTTTCCTCGTCAAATTTTTGGTCCCGAAACCATTGTTCTCGCTAGGCCCAAGTTTAGGATGTTACATAATGGGTACAGACTAGTTAACTTTGCATGACGCGGTTGTGAATTGTAGATGAAAGAATATTCAACGATGCTAGCTGAGAAATATGTGAGAAAAGGTTTTGATGATTGACTTGCATATGTACTGGATACAAAAGTGTCTGAATCAAAGATTGAATCAGTGCCATTAGTTTGTGAATATCTGGATGTGTTTCCAGAAGAATTACCTAGGTTGCCACCAATCCAAGAAGTTGAGTTTGCTATTGAATTAGTACCAAGGGCATCACCGATATCGATAGCTCCGTATAGAATGGCTTTTACAAAATTGAAAGAGCTGGAATCTCACTTGCAAGAATTAACGAATAGAGGTTTTGTACGACCTAGTTTTTTGCCCTAGGGTGCACTAGTTCTATTTGTAAAGAAAAAGATGGAACGATGAAAATGTGTATCGATTATCGATAGCTCAATAAAGTTAAATTAAGAATAAGTATCCTCTACTGCAAATTGATGGTTTATTTGATCAGCTGAAAGGAGCGACAGTGTTTTCTAAGATTGATTTACGATCTGGTTATTATCATTTGAGAGTTAAAGATTTTAATATGCCGAAAACTGCATTTAGAACCAAGTAAGGACACTATGAATTCTCATTATGCCATTTGGATTAACTAATGCTCCTGCAGTCTTTATGGGTCTGATGAATAGAATTTTCAGATCATATTTAGACAGATTTGTTATTATATTCATTTATGATATTCTGATTAATTCCCGAAATGAGTCTGAACATGTTGAGGATTTGAGAATTGTATTACAAACCCTACGAGATAAACAATTGTTTGCTAAATTCAGTAAATGTGAGTTTTGGCTGTGAAAAGTTAGATTTTTTAGACATATTATTTTAGTGGAAGGCATCAGAGTTGATCCGAGTAAGATATCAGTAATTATTGACTGGAAACCACCAAGAAATGTATCCGAGGTTAGAAGTTTTCTAGGATTAGCTGGCTGTTACTGAAGATTTGTTACAGGGTTCTCGATGATTGCTACACCAATGATGTGGTTATTACAGAAAGATGTGAAATTTAAGTAGTCTGAGAAATGTCAACAGAGTTTCAATCAGTTGAAAGCACTGTTAACTGAAACACCAATTTTAGTTTAGCCTGAGTCGAGTAAAAAGTTTTTGATTTTTAGTGATGCATCGTTGAACAGTTTGGGATATGTTTTAATCCAAGAAGGCAAAGTGATAGCTTATGCTTCCAAACAGTTAAAGCCACATGAAAAGAATTATATGATGCACGATTTAGAATTAGCCACTATTGTTTTTGCATTGAAAATGTGGCGACATCATTTATTCAGTGAGAAGTGCCATATTTTTACCGACCACAAGAGGTTGAAGTATCTAATGTCTCAAAAAGATTTGAATTTGCGATAACAAAAATGGCTAGAGTTGTTGAAAGATTATGAATTAGTGATTTATTACCATTTGGGAAAAGCGAATGTAGTCGCGGATGCCTTGAGTAGAAAATATTTGTTCACTTTGAGAGCGATGAATACGCAGTTGACCTTATCAAATGATGGTTCGATTTTAGCTAAGCTAAAAGCTTAACCGATATTTCTTCAGTAAATTTACGAAGCTTAGAAATGTGACAATGAATTGAAAGAAAAATGAGTATAGTGTGAGTTAACTCCTGATTCAAAATTTCAAATTGGAACCGATGATTGTTTGATGTTTCGAGGTAGAATTTGTGTACCGAGAAATTTCAAGCTTATTCAGAAAATTCTACACAAAGCACACAGTGGCTGTTTATCAGTTCATTCGAGGAGTACTAACATGTACCATGACTTGAAATAGTCGTATTGGTGATCAGGTATAAAACGAGATATTTCTGACTTTGTGACTAGATGTTTGACTTGTAAGCAAGTCAAAGCTGAACATCAAGAGCCTTCGGGACTATTACAGCTTGTGATGATACCTGAGTGGAAATAGAATAGAGTTACGATGGATTTCGTGTCAGGATTGCCCATATCTCTGAAAAAGAAAGAATCTATCTGGGTTGTTGTCGACCGTTTGACGAAATCTGCACATTTCATTCTAGCACGTACAGACTTTTCACTTGATAGATTAGTTGAATTATACATCTCTGAGATTTTCAGATTGCACAAGGTGCCCATTTCTATTATTTCAAATAGAGATCTGAGATTTACGTCGCAATTTCGAAAGGAATTGCAATAGGCATTAGGTACATGGTTACATTTTAGTACCGCATTCCATCCTCAAACTGACATTCAGTTTAGGAGAGTAATTCAGATTCTCAAAGATATGCTTCGTTGTTGTGTTTTAGAGTTTAAATGCAATTGGGATAAAACATTTATCGTTTGTTGATTTTGCATCTAATAATAGTTATCGAACAAGTATAACTATGGCATTGTACGAAGCTTTATATGGTCGTAAATGCTTAACTCCATTGTACTGGATTGAGCTTAGTGAGAACAAGATTCATGGAGTTGATTTGATTAGAGAGACTAAAGAGAAAGTGAAAGTAATTCGCGACAGTTTGAAAGTAGCTTTAGATTGATAGAAATCATATGCAAATTTAAAACGTAAAGACATTGAATTTCAGATCAGTGATAAAGTGTTTTTGAAAGTATCACCCTGGAAGAAAATTCTTCGATTTGGTCGCAAAGGAAAATTAAGTTCGTGTTTTATCGGGCCATATGAGGTTATCGAGAGAATAGGGCCAGTGGCATATCGGCTAGCTTTACCGTCACAATTAGAAAAGATTCATAACGTCCTTCATGTATCTATGCTACGATGGTACAGATCAGATCCATCGCATATCATTTCTCCGTCAAAGATTGAAATTCAGCCTGATATGACGTATAACGAAGAAACGATCAAAATCTTAGCTCGAGAGATCAAAGAATTGAGAAATAAGAGCATAGCTTTAGTGAAATTTCTTTTGAAATGTCACGGTGTCAAAGAAGCTACGTGGGAACCCAAGGAAGCTATGAGAAAGCAATACCTTAACCTAATCTCTGGTAAGATTTTTAGGGACGAAAATCCCTAAGGAGAGAGTTGTAACAAGCCGTTTTTAGAAAAATCAAAATAGTGGTTTTGAAACCACAAATCCAAGGTCATAATAATTATTTTATTATTATTTTAATTTCTACAGCATGATAGTATGATTGTGTAAAATTTTCCTAAAGAAATTTTATCGTTTGAATGCTTAATTTGATAAAAAGGACTAAATCGCGTAAAGTGTAAAACTTGAGATCTATTAGTTAAAGGTGTCTAATAGCTATAGAACCTTAAAGTGAAGGTCCTTATATGGTAATTAAACCATCCATAATGTGAGTGGGCATTTATGTGCATGTATTAAGTGTTTTAAAAGTTTATAATATAGGATATATAAGTGATTTGTTAAATAAATGGAAAATAAATAAAACAAAAAAATTTTCATCATCTTCCTAACATCATCATCAACCGAAAATAATAAGAAAAATCACCATTTTTAGTGCTTCAAAGGTTCGACTATGTCCTAAGGTGCATGTAAGTATATTTTGACTCGGTTTTTACTGATTTTTATGTTTTGAGATCATTTCAACTTAATATAGCTAGCCCAGGGACTAATTTGCAAAATTTTTAAAGGTTTAGGGTTTTGCCATTGATGAATGTATGTGTATTTTGATGTTTGATGATAGAAAAAGTATGGTTGGTATTAGATTAACAAGATTTATAATGTGATTTTTGTTAAAATTGACAATTAGGAATTTATTTGTGAAATATGAAAATTTTGTGGTAGAAATGTAAAAAAATGAAAAAATATGGGCTGCTATGGTAATAAGGGAAATTCAGCTCGCATGGGTTGGTACTTAATTGCATGAATTTGTAATTTTAAGAGCTAAGGACTAATTTGTAAAAATGTTAAAATATTAGGGGCAAAAGTGTAAGTTTCCCATAATATGAAATTAGATTAAATTGAATATAATAATAATTGGATAAGTTAATTTGATTATATGGATCAAGAAAAGCGAAGCTCGGATCTAGATCAAGGGAAAAACAAAGCACTGGACTAATATATTTATTTCGTCGTTTTTGTGAATCGAGGTAAGTTCGTATGATTAATAACCTTTATATTATATGTGTTTAAATGCTTTAATTATGTAATTGTGATAAATGATGTTGTGAAAATTATCGAACGAAGCATCGACCGAGAATAGTTCTCGTTTGAACCTTAGGAATAGATAGGATACAAAATGACATGTCATTAGGGGTTACCGTGATTATCTGATTTAGGTGCTGGTCCTGTACGTCCTACCGGTGGCTGAGTTTACCGGCATGTGTTCCGACACTCAACAGCTTGTGTGAGTAGCACCGTGTAGCTAAGTCTTGACCGATAGCTTGTGTAAGCAAACCCAGTGATAGCTCAAGAGTGAGCATGTATATGAGATGCGATAAAGGTGGTTTAACCACATATATGGCACTTAGTGTGGAATACCCGAGTATCTGATATTATTCCGAATGGTTCAACAGGCAAAGGTGATAGTGCGAGGATATAAAGGAAGATATGGATCAGTTCAGGTAGTCGTGATAAGTTCGACAAGTAAGTCATAGTTGATAAATTTATAGGATGAGTAAGTGAAAATTTATGAACTCATACATGATTTGTATAGTATGGCATTGTGCAAATTGTTGGATTGAATGAGGTTTAATTATGTTATTTATGTTCTTTAAATTGTAAATGAATTGCCATATCTCACTTATTAGCCATATGAGGTTACTAAGCTATATAGTTTACTCTGTTTTCTTTTCCATGTTTTATAGTGATTTGGAAGCTCGCTCGGATTGGAAGTTATTGGAGATCACATCACACTATCTAGCTATCATTTTGGTACTTTTGAACTTAATGATTTTGGTTATATGGCATGTATAGGCTTGTGGTTATGTGGTATTAATTGATAATATTGGCTAATGAAGCCTAATGTTTTGGTATGTAATTAGCCATGTGATTTGGCTTAATTTTTGCATATGAGTTGGTATGTATATATATATATGTGTTGTAAGTCTTGTTTTGTGCTTAATGGATGTCATGAAAATGTTTTGTTTGTGAATTGGTATTGAAGTTGCTTGTTGTGAGTTGGTAATTTGAGTATCAAGTGGTTGGATATTGAAATATGATATGCATGTGGTCCTAGGTAAAATAAGGAAAAATTGAAAGTGACAATTTAGGAAATTTTTTGATGTGGTATTGATATGTTTTGAATGATTCATTAGGGTGTTTATGAGCATTTGGTTGTTGGTACTGGTAGTATATGAATTTGGCTTGAAATTGGTTGGTTATAAGTGCCTATTTATGCATTAGTTATTTGTGTATTGTTGACCTTAGGTTGACAACATTATGGGTGAGAAATGGGGCTTGAAACATGGCCCAATTTCGTCCACACGGGTAGAGACACGGGCATGTGCCTCAGCCATGTGTGACACATGGTCAAGTGACACGGTCGTGTGTCCCCTGTAGTTTCTAATAAAAGCAAGTCAGTGAGTTACACGAGCTAGTCAGACCGGGGTATGGTTGGTTATGTGACACAAGTAAGAGAGTTACACGAGGTCAGACATGGTCTGGGACATGGTCATGTGATCCTATTTTGAATGACCACATGGCCTGTGACACGAGCATGTCTTTTGGCCGTATGAGACACACGGGCTGGCCACACGGGCATGTGTCCCCTGTACGTAGAAATTTTTAATATTTTCTTAAAATTTTCATAAGTTTTCAGTTTAGTCCCGAATCTTTTTAAATGTCTTTTTTGGCCCTCTCGGGCACGTATTAGGGACTATATAAATATATATGAACAATGTATATATGAATGTGATATGTTTGTGAAATATATGTTGAATATTGTTTTAAGTCTAGTAATGCTTATAACCTTATTCCGGCAACAGATACAGGTTAGGTGTGTTACACTAAGTGTCCAAAATGACTTGAAAAATGGTTTTTTCACTGCATTAGTTTAACTTCGAGTTTTTTTAAAAGAAGAACGATAAGCAAACAGCTTTTGTAAAACAACACTATCAATAATAAAATGAATCCTAAGTATACACGAATGAGTGAATGCTTTTAAGCTAACTTAAAGTGCAACTACGGTTTTCTTTAAAATGAGTTTATTTTAGGTCTTGAAAAGTAACGTAAGTTTGATTAGCCATTTCTGTGGCTAATGTAGCCTTCTCAATCTAGCCATAACATCAAGGCTGGGTTTGGAAGGTTATAGAAAGGATGAGATTGGTAAATTCTCCGTTAAATGTTTGGGTAGCATATTGCATGATTCGACAATACACCTATTTTACGGAATGTCTTACTAAAATTTGCCATTTGGCAGACTCTTTTGGGAGACAATCCACCAACCCCATATACTTTAGGTGGAACTTGTTAGTTCACAGATCAGTAGATTTGTTTTCCATATTTTAGTGTGAAAATAATGGCTCAGTGAGTATCGTTGGAGTTTAGTGGAGACCATATTTAGATTCGACTAGAGTACTATAAATGATAGCTTGATGTGTTTAGGTTGCTAAATGATTTGTTTAGCTAACTTGTTTTAGTGTGCAAGCAATGTTTTGCTACTCACTAAGTTGATTAGTGGTAGTAGTTATGTTTAGTAGATGATTAGATTTCAAAATTTTAAACAAGTTTATTCTCAAGTTTTAGGGGCTATAGTGGGATTTTCTAACCGTTCTACTAAGTTTTTTCCTCGCTGTCTGTGCTATATAAGGATGTCAATAGCCAGCATGTTTCACCTTTGTTTTTCTTTATCTTCTTTTCTGAGACTCTGGAAATTTTTAAAGTATCTTTGTTAGAGAAGACGAAGAAGGTTCTAGTAGTTAGTCAAAACACCCTTGTTAAGTACCAACTTACTGGTAATTTCTGAAAAACCCTCAGGTTGTCGTCGAAGGGTTTACGTTTTATCATTATTGCATGCATTATTAAATTAGTTAAACGGTTTGATGGTTATAACTGTTTCTTATTTAGCTCAAGAAGCTAGTGAAGGTTCGAGCAATCGAGGAAAAAGACCAATAAAGTATATTCTATTTTGAAGCTTGTTGGTGAGTTCCTTCTTACTTCCTTTGAGTTATGATACTTCCATGATGTGAGTGGTGTACGGTAAGTTGTCTTTACTTTAAATGAGTCGATGTGTTGCGTTTGGATGTGTAACAACCTGTTTTTTAGTGGTGTCGAAAACAGTGATTTTAGGACCACAATTTCGACGAGAGAGTCCATAGATATATTTAAGTAATATATATGAGTTAAATATAGTATAATATTGAATCGTGATTTAATAGATTTTATTAATTGGTTAGTTAGTCAAGGTATGGTTGGTGCGTATGAAAGGTAAGTGGTTTCAGAAAATGAGTTTTTGCAACCTCATTTCTGTAAATTGAGCTCGTGAATACATTTATTAAATATTTACGGAGCTGTTTATAGGAAAATTGAAGTTCGGTCTAAAAATTTTAGTAATTGGATGATTAATTAAAGAAAAAGAACTAAATCGTAAAAATTATAAAAACTAATCAATATAAATTTTGATTTGTTAAAAGGCTTATATAGTAATTATCCAAGGTTGGAAATGGCAATTAAACCATACCAAATGATAGTGGACATTTTGGTGGTGGATTTTTCATTTAAAAATATTAAAATTAACAATTAAATTGGTATAATAATTATAAAACATTAACTAACAGTGTCATCTTTGATTTCTTTTTTGTTTCTTCATCACCGAAACCATCAAAAGAAAAATAGAAAGCCATCGTTGAAGCTTTGGAAGGTTTGACTAAGCTTTACCTCATTGCATGGTAAGCTTAAATTAACTCGCTTTTCATAATTTTTTATGTTTTTGAGATCGTTGCAACTAGGTCCAACTAATCCCTATCTCTATTTTTAAAAATGTTAAAGATTTCAAAGTTTTCATTGATGTTAATTAAAGTTTTTGAATGTTTATGGTAGATTTTGAAGCTTAGAAATGAAATAGGATTAATTTGTTAAGTAATTTTTTTTAAATTTTCTTATAGGGACTAAAATGAAAAGTTGATGAAATTTCCATGAGATTTCTATAAATTCAGGTTTTAGAGGCTTTGGAAGGACTGTAACAGCCCATTTCTGGTAAAAATCAGAACAGTGGTTTTGGGACCACAAATCAGATTCCAAAAAGAAATTTATTTTATTATTATTTTATGGTCTACGATATGATAGAAATGTCATGTGAAAATTTTGTAAAGAAATTTTATCGATTACATTTTTAATTGATGAAAGGACCAAATTGCATAAAATGTAAAAGTTCAGTTCTAGTAGCTATAAGTACCAAATAGCTATAGAATTTAAAACTTGAGGTCTATATATGGTAAATAGACCATTAAAGAAAAGTTAGTAGATATTTTTGGATGAATCATCCATGGAAAATTAGAAAAAGGCTAAGGACTAAATTGGAAAGTGATAAAATTAAAAGATGATAAATGATTAAATAGGAATAAAAATCATTTCATGTCATCTTCTTCCCCAAATATTCCATGGAAACCCTAGGAAAGAGAAAGTAAGCTTTCTTGGCCAAATTAGGTAAGTATTCAACTCTCGTTTTTAGTAATTTCTATATTTTTGAAATCGGGATAATCTAATCTATCTATTTTAGGGGATTAATTTGAAAAGTTATCAAAGTATAGAAGTTATGACATGGATGAATATGCTGAAAATTTGAAATTTATGGTAGAATATAAAAGGTTGTTGATAGATAAACAAATTTTACAAAGTGAATATTGATGAAAACATGATTTAGGGATTAAATTGTAAAGTTGTGAAAATTGAAGAAAAATTCTAAATTTTATGAAATACATGGGCTGTAAATATTATATGTAAAAGTCGTCTTGGCTTGGAATAAAGATTAAATTGCAAGAACTTTATTTTTCAACCCTAAGGACGAAATTGAAATTTATGAAAAGTTTAGGGGAAAAACAGTAATTTTGCCTAAGATGTAAATTGAATGTAAATAAGTATGAAATGGATTAAATTGATGTTAAATTTATTCGTATAGATCCGGATAGATCAAATTCGGAGTTAGAACAAGGAAAAGAGAAAAAAAATGACGAAATAGTAGATTTTACATACACGAACAATTGTCGAGGTAAGTTCGTGTAACTAAACTGAGTATGTTATGCTTGGAATAAATGTTGTATGTGTGAATTGTATGAATGTCTTGTGTATAAATTGATCACATGCCTGACTATACTCGATTCATGATAAACCTCGCCAAAATGAAAAATGTTAAAAGTATACGTTTGAATTAAAGGATTATAGAAGTGAAATTTATAATTGTTAGGTACAAGAAATATATTAAATATCTAATAAATGTTAAATGATTTTGTAAATGTTAAATAAGTAAAATGTAATAAAATGTTTGATATTACTTGAGAAAAGGGATAAGTCCCGGTTGAATAAGGAAATTTGATGGATTAGTGTAAAGGTGATTCTACATGTGTTGCAAACAGGATTTAGCTCAGGCGAGTAATCCTAATAAGCCTCTCGAGCATTATGAGATAAAGTCCTGCAAGAATAATGATTGGTAGTCGCATATGTTGTGGACTACCGTAGCTCTGTGTAACCATCGATATATAAGAATAGCAATTGGTAGTTGCATATGTTGTATACTACCGTAGCTTTGTATAAGCATCAAGGTATTAAAGAGATTGGTAGTGATTCTGCATAAGTTGTGGAACTACCGTAGCTCCTCATGAGCATTGAAGTATATGATTTACCAGAATGATTTGAAAAGGTTGTTCGAGAGTTTCGTACACTTAAAGTGTACCCAATGAGAATATCCATCGATATGTCTAATAAACTCAACAGGCAAAATCTTGACAAGAGAGAAGGAACATGAAAATGAACTATTACATGTAATTGCCTGAAGTACATGGGAATAATGATACAGAATATGTATGGAAATATGAGATGATGATATATGAATATGAAACCTATTTGATAAATATGTTCATTCATGATTATAGAATTGTACACCTCGAGTGTACTACCAATGTGGAGTGATATTTCAAATTATTTAACGAACAAAGTTTTGACGTGAAATAATTTGAACTTAAGGCAAATTATTATGAAATGTACTTGAAATACAGAGATACGATTTATATAAGTTATTTGAATACATGATGTAGAAAGTATATGTATAGGGAAGATGTAATGAGTGTTGAGCCCATATATATATATATATATATTTCTTGTTATTTATATGAATTTTATGACTAACAAAGATGATAAGGATGTGTGCTAGGACTCGTGATCAAATTGATTGAATATGTTTTACATGTTTATTATAAATATAAGTAAAGGGTAAGTTAATTATCAAGTTATACAGACTTATTAAGCATGATATGCTTACTCTGTTTTATTTTCCCCTGTTCAATGGTGATTCGGAGGCTTGTTGGTTGGGAAGCTTGGAAAAGATCACTCACACTATCCATTGGCCCTTTTTGGTACAAAGGGTAAATGAATTATGATTATAATGGCATGTATAGGTTGATTAGCCACTGTCAGCATGTAAGTGTTTTGATTTTAACAAGCCATTGGAATGGCTTATGATGAATATCTTTTGATACGTATTAATGGTTATAATATGATGATATGTTTTTGAAATGGACAAATAATGATACGGTACAGACATATAGATAAGTAATTAGTGACAATATTAAAATTGATGAATATGCCTATATGTAAGTATGTTTAATTAGTAAACTTTTGGATACTTGACAATATGAATTGATATATCATTTATAAGACCTAATTAAGGCTTGGTTCAATGTCTTGAATTGGTTCTTGAATGTGTTTAAGTGTTGTAATAGGTAAAGGACCAATTGGGTGAGAAATAAGGCTTGCAAAATAGTCTTATTTTGTCCACACGGGCATGTGTGCTGACCGTGTGTAACACACGACCTGATACATGGGTGTGTAGCCTGGCCATTTGTCCCCTGCATCTTTAGAATTGACAAACAGAATGCTCTGAATTGAGCACACGGGTAGAGACACGGGCGTGTATCTCAACCGTGTGATGTACACGGCCTAGCACATGAGCATGTGACTTGGCCATGTGACTTCAATTTCTTCATGAGTTGCAAGTTAGAGAGTTACACAGGTTAGGGACACGGGCATGTGAATACACACGGCCTGACAACATGGGCGTGTCCCTTACCACACGGGCGTGTAACTCCTTAAAGTAAAGAAAATTTTGAAATTTTGCAAAAAATTTCCTAAGATCTCAATTTAGTCCTGGCTCAGTTCTAATGCATGTTTTGGACATCAAGTGTCCATATAAGGGATGTTACGACTAATCTCGAGAAATGAATAGTAATTGACTCGAATTATCAGTAATAGTTTTATAAACTTTGGTAATGCCTCGTAACTCTGTCCCGGCGAAGGAATCGGGTTAGGGGTGTTAGAAGGACATAATTGAAATCGGAATGAAAAACGAAGTTCAAATTTAAAAGTTATAACAGTTTTGGTTTTAGGTACCAAATTGAATCAAATGAAAAAGTTTAGGAGGCAATCAAATAGTTAAATTATATTGATATTTACTTATAATAGGATGATATAAGCTATTTGGAATTGATAAATTGAATTGAATTATTGAATAGATTAGAAATTCGACCAAATTGAATAAAATCAGGGAAATGACAAAATTTGTTGATTAGTCCTTAGATAATTATTTATTTGTTGTCTTAACCAGGTAAGTTCATACAGCATGTTTTTGCTAATTTTTTATCCAATTAAAATTAAAATTTTAATTATATTTAATTAAAATGTTAACTATTTACAATTCGATACAGAAAGGTGAACAAGATGATTAAATTGAATACGATGAATTGAAAATTGAAATAATTACGGAATTGACCTAAAATTGAATTGGAATAGGATATGTTATGTGTGATGAGTGATGATTTGATCAAAATGAGTTGATTTGATTTGATTTAGATTGATTGATAATGATAAGGACTAAATTGAATATATGTGAAAATATGATATAATGTTATAAACATGAAATTGAATCAGTATGGTTATGTGATCTGTTACTATATTTGAGAACTAATTGTTTGGTTGAGGAATTATGTAATGAAACTAAGAAACTATTAACCTATTAACTGTTCGGATAGAGTCGAATATAGTTGGCATGCCATAAGATAGGAAGAGTTCAGTGTTATATGACTACCTATTGGGGAGTGATGGACACCCCATTTTTCAGTTATACCAGCCAGCGCTAGGTGCAATTCATTATTACGGATTTATATGTCATGCACCATATGCAAAATTAATGTGTTGGTTGCATCCGTGTATCAGTCCGAGTCCAATTCAGGTTAATAAGGACATGTATAATGTAATTGGAATAAATGATATTCTGATTGATTTGACACAATGATTGGATGATGCATATACCTATTGAGAATTAGTCATATAAACCTAGGGGGCCAATATGGGAACTGTGACAAATCAATGAATGTGAATCGAAATTCGCATTATGAAATGAAGTAGTAATTGACAATAAATTAATAATTGATACATATATATTGGTACAAAGATGAATTGATATGAAATAAAAATGAATTTCATATGGTTTAATATGATTTAGTTGAGAATTCAAATTATGAAATGAAAATAATATTTGACATTTATTTAAAATAAGATGTATTGTGGGTAAATAGATTGTATGATATGATTAAGATAGTGAATTGATTAAATGATTATTTATTTTTGAATGATGATGAAATGTTGAATTAAGTAAATTGAAAAATTATATGATTTAGTTACTATATAGTATAATAAATGTTGAACTCACATTTTTTATATTTGAATTACCATGATAGGAAAACATTACCAAGCTAAGCAACATGTAGGGTATAATTATAACCTGAGGTGAGTTATTTGCTTTAAAATACTTGTAAGCTTACTAAGCATTTGTAATGCTTACTCCTTTGTTTCCTTTTTCCCCTGTAGTGTCAACTTGTGGAATGTGTCAGGCGGATCATCGAGAAGCTCACACTATCCCAATATTGATTTAGTAGTCTTTTAATCATATTATGGGTCAGTTATGTATGGCATGTAATTAGGAGTTTTTTTGGTTTATTTGTATAGTGATATGGTTTGGAATCCATGTTAGCATGATTAATGGCAAATAATATACATAGTTGAAATCAAATGCATTTAGTAGATGGTTTGAATTGTGCAAATGGCTCATGAAATAACATTTTGAGTATGCAATTACATAGATAATATAATATCATGATATGAATAAAAAATTGGCTGATGAGGTTGAGTTTATTTAAGTTATTTTGATATGTTTTTATGTCAGATTGTGGTAGGGTTGAATTAGAGTATTTGAAAGGGTGATTTGTGATATTTTAAGATGTTTATAGAATTTACAAATGTATATAGGGTTGTTTAGTAAGTGTGGTTGATTTGAATTTTAATGATCTTAAAACATCAAATGGTGTTGTCATTAAAAGAACATATGAAATGGTTAAGCTTAAGTGGTTATAGGATATGTATATAAGTTTGAAATGAACATGTACCTATGAGGTCATATGATTATGTAATGCCTCATTTGGATTTTGTTGGCCTCTAGAGAATCATATGTATATATATGAGTGATGGCAATGATCATGATAAGGGTAACTTGTTGAGTAGTTTGGTTTGAATGTTTGTTTGCTTAAATGATGACTAGGTGACGTGTCATGGAATAGGTGTGTAACACCCCAAATCCGGCCTCGACGTTATGGCCAAGTCTGGTGTGTCACATCAACGACGAACTAACCATGTTACCTAGTTACTAAGATTAGGGTGAGTTTTGCAAAACCATACTTGTAATTTGGGAAGAAAATCCAGGTTTAGTTTGAGATTGTCCTATCCACTAACCGTTTAAAATTTATCTTGTTTGTTGATTTGTTATTCATTTGTTACGAGTGCTTTGTTTTGAAAACATTGATTAATTTTGAGAAAACCCGCGCAGCCTTGTTTAAATCATTTAAATCAATTTGTAAATATAAAGTAAAAACCCAAAATTAAAAATAATTAAAGCGGCCTTATTACAACCCAAAACCATAATAAAATAATGGAAAATAAATAAGAAAATAAATAACTTAAATAAAACCAGCAGTGCAGTCTACGTGGCCACTCTAAATCCCTCTCAACTCCAAGTCCACCAGTCTAGGGCTCACCTACATAGATGAAAGGAAGGGGGTGAGTTGGGAAACTTAGTGTGCAAAGAAAGCCCATCCAGAGCCCAAATCAGCTCAAGCCTTCTGGGCCTAAGCCCTATCCAGTCTCAGTAATATCTGGGCCAAAGCCCTATTCAGTAATCAGTTACTGGGCCTTAGCCCTATGCAGTAAACAGTGCGGCCCATAGGCCCATTACAGAAACAGAACAGTGTCATGCATGTATGCCCAAACCCAACCTAAATCCAACCGTTAACTCCACCCATACTAGCCATATACACACCATGTGGGGAAACAACTCAACCCACCCAGCCTCTACACTCCACAGTCGTAGCATAGCTGCTCAGATAATATGGCCAAGCCACTAACAGTAATACGAGGCAAAGCCCCTTTCAGTAAACAGTACGAGGCATAGCCCCTTTCAGTAATCAGTACGAGGCAAAGCCTCTTTCAGTAATCGTGGCAATGCCACTTGCACTTCCTCCATCAATAAACCCAGTCCCATGCAACAGATAATCATGTCATGGCGTACAGTGAACAGAAACAGTAAAACATGCATTTCAGTCAAATTTAGCCCTAGGGGTTTAACGATCATTTTGCACCTAGGGGTTAAATAGTAATTTCTCACCCTTAAGGGGTATTTCAGTAATTATGCCAGTTTTTAGGGTTTTATGCATATCTCAGTCATTAATAGTCCAACTTTCATCTCAGTAGTTAATTTAGCCCATTTTAGCAGTTTTCAGTTATTGGGCCCTAAAACCCCTAATGGGCCCTACAGTGTCATTTAACTACTTAAGCCCGTTTAGCCCAAATTCTAAGTCTAGTTTAATAGATTTAACCTATAGTATACCAAAACACACTTACCGCCTACTTTTGCCCATATGGGCCCGTAAGCCCATTGGGCCTAATTCTAGCCCACCGAGGCCCAAATTTACCAAAGCGCATAAAATTGCGCACTCACCAACTTTACCAATTTCGGTTACAGAACCTTAATACTTCCAACTGACCCACAAGCGCTCGCACGCTGGCAAGCCCACAAAATGCCGAAATTTTGGCATTTCAGCTTTTCGGCTTTTGTCGATTTGAACTACAAGAGGGTGTTTGTTTACACACCTGATTTGCAACAGACGCTGACTAGATCTCCCACACGTTTATCCTACAATCAGTCACTAACACATTTAGATCCAAGAATCAATGACAACTAACGTAATAATCATTTACCACATTCGGCCACTATGAGGCTTTATTAACCACTTACCTTGCCGAAAACAGTGCCTAGATCTAAATCTAGTCGTTCCAACGATCCAAGCCTCCACCCTTTGATGAATAGTCTTCAATACACACTTACATACAACAAAACGATAAGTAAACCAATAACCCTTTAGCCTTAGTCGACAGCCACCCTATTCACATAAGGGTTTTCGGCTTTTCTTGAATCACTAGATAATGGAAGATAGGATCCGAGTACTTACCACCAAAGACGTACTTGTCAGAAGTGTTTCCAACACTTTTCCAATCTCAGATCCACTGTGAATCTAACTTAAACGCGAGTAGAGAATAGATATAGAAATTAATTCCTGAGTCACTAAGAATATGGAGATTTTGACTTTTCTCAAACACTTAAAAGATGCGAAAAGAATAGAATACTTACTAAGGATTAATCTTGGTTATCCCGAAATCACCGTGCCTTGAAAGAGAGTACCCACTTCGAGAACAACAAGAGCAAAGAGGAAGAAGTATACGAATGGATGAAAGAGATGTAAGTTTTCGGCTTTTTGGCAAGAAGAAAAGACCCTATATTCGGCTATTATGGAAGAAATTTAAAGGGAAAAATTCAAGAATATGGGTAGAAGAATTGGCGAAGAGAAGATGAGCAAAAATAATAAAAAGAACACAAAACCGATTCAAAGAAAATAAAACCAAGAGTTTGAAAGAAACCAAGAAAAAAAAACGATCAATACCAAAACAACAAAAATAAATATTTCCCCTTGTTCCTTCGGCACATCACCAATCGGCTTAACTTTATCCCATTAAAATTCTTCAATCCAAAACCTTAATTTTAGCCATCCACCGAATTTGAATTGCATGCAAATTCTTCCTACCAGCTGCAGTCACTGAATCCAATTTAAAATCCATCCTTATCCCATTCGAAATCCCCCCAATAGAATCCCACTTTAATTCGGACGTTGGACGCCCCTTTTGCAAAAATAAAAACTCCCATTCGCGCCTCCGGCAGCTCAAACTTCTGACTTTACTGCTGTCATCGTGCCTCACAACACACTGCTTGCCACTACGACGCGTCTTCTCATTTGTTATAATAGCGTTACGTTTACTTTTAAGCCTTACCTGCTGAAGCCTCGACTGTTTTAAAAAAATAAAACCAACATTCGCATAATCATGAAATATCAACATTTCATTCATTGACCAAATGTTAATTTTCAGCCAACACTTTTGGCTTTACACAAAAGGTAGTATTTCAAACTGAAGCCAACACATTTGGCTCCCAAAATAATATGACACTTATAGAAGAATAGAGTCCTATACATGCCATATTTCTCAAAATGTAAAAACTAGCTATACCGAGTGATCAAGCCGATAGTGTGGGCAAGACCTCAGACAGTCGATGATCTGCGAACTAGCTTGGCGACACTATAGGAAAAATGGAAAAGAGAGGGGTAAGCATAGAGCTTAGTAAGTCTATATGCAAACATTTAATCCATAACCATGAATTGAACAATTAAAAGATAGCTCAACCATACCGATACTTTCACAACATAATTTCACTTACTCATCCCACACCTTACTCAATATCCTCAACACGAGTTTATGCACAAAGCTCAACTCATCTATACATGCATTCCCTGCACTTATTTACCACTGCAACACTCATGAATTCTATTTCAACGATTCCATAATATACACATCCATGCAATAAATCCTACAAGATAAATTCACACGTAGCCATACATAGTAACATTAATAAATAAGGTGGTTTCGCACTCAGCCCACCATTATCAATAGCTTACGGTGGTTTGGCACACAGCCCACCGTTGTCGATAATTTATAGTGGTTTCACACATAGCCCACCTTTATCGATAATTTACGTATGATAACGCACCTAGCTCACAAATTTCAACTATTATACGGTAGTTTCACGCATAGCCCACCTTTAGCAATGATTTACGAAATTTTTACCCGTACTCTCATCTCTCACATTTTCATCCAATGACAATACATTCAACCACATATCGTATACGAAAATTATGAATAAAAGCATTAGTAAGATAGGTATCATTTACATATAAACTTACCTCAGTATACAAAATGTGGTAGCTCGACCGATCTCAATCTACGAGCTTGGCCTTCCCTCGATCTATGTTCGGATTTTGTAGTTCATGATTTAAATCAATAAAAATTCACTAATTCAATCATCAATCCAATCTAAATAATTCAAAAATCACAATTTGGTAAAATGACCATTTTGCCCCTAGGTTTTGGCAGAATGACCATTTTACCCCTAGGCTCGAAAATCAATTTTTATCGAATTTCCTCATTAACCAAGCCTAACCAAACACTTTTTACTCTTATAGCTGCCCCAAATTCTCATTATTTCACCCCAACACAAATAACTTATCAACTTTGCAACTTAGTCCAATCTAGGTGTTTTTCATGAACACCCTTTTACAAAAGTTGTTTATTAAGCAACAATGACTCATTTTCTACCCTAAAATTCCAGAAATTAACACTTATACATTCATGTCAAATATCTAAACTTTCCACCAAAATGCAAGATAGACTCATCAATAAGTAGCTCATGCTAAAAAGGTCCCAAAAGTACAAAAATTTTTAAAAAAAGTCACCAAAATCACTTAATTGAGAGAGAAATAAATCGCTGGAAATTTTTAGCTTCTAATCCCCAATAATGGCTGAGAATTTCGATGAAGGTGAAGAAAATATGAAAGAGATGAAGCCTTTGTTTATTTTAGTCAATTAAGTCACCAAACACACCTAACTTTGACCTTTTTAAAACTTTTATCTCCCTTGACTTCACATAGCCGACCAACCTTATATTCAAGGGCCTAATTTCCCTTTAAAACCACTAAATTTTATTTCTCTAGCTATTTGACTGCAATTGCTAATGAAATACAACTTTTTCCTTTCTTACGATTTAGTCTTTTTTTCACGATTAAGCTTTCAATCGTGTAAATTAACTCACCAAAATTTTTATACACCCTTATAAAAATATTATAACACCTAAAATAATGCTAAAATAAATTTTCTCAAGCCTCGGGAAGTGATTTTGGAATCACTATTCTGACTAAGCCTAATTTCGAGCTATTACAATTCTCCCCCCTCAGGGATTTTTGTCCCCGAAAATCTTACCGTTGAAGAGGTTTGGGTACTGATCTTTTATCGTCCCCTCTGGTTCCCATATGGCTTCCTCTACTCCATTTCGTTACCATAATACCTTCACCAATGCTATACTCTTATTTCACAATTACTTGACCTCTCGAGCCAGAACCTTAACTGACTCTTCATCATAGGTCATATCTGGTTGAACCTCAACCTCGGTCGATGCAATCACATGCAAAGGGTTAGAGCGGTATCGCCACAACATAGATACATGAAATACATCATGAATTTTCTCTAGCTCTCGAAGCAGAACTAACCGGTATGCTACCGGTCTAGTTCTCTCAATTATCTCATAGGGTCCAATAAACCTTGTACTCAACTTGCCTTTCTTACCAAACCAAAGGACTTTCTTCCACGGGGAAACTCTCACAAACATTTTGTCCCCTACCTGAAACTCGATCTCTTTTCGTTTCAAAACCGCGTAGGATTTCTGTCTATCCAAGGTGGCTTTCAAGTATTCTCGAATCACCCTAACCTTCTCTTCAATCTCTTTGACCAAGTCAACCCCGTGTATCTGATTTTCTTTTAAGTTCTGACCAATACAAGGGCGTCCGACACTTGCTTCCATACAAAGCTTCATAAGGCACCATTTTCAGACTCGATTGGTAGTTGTTGTTGTAGGCAAACTCGACCAGTGGTAGGTACTTTTCCCAACTACCTTGAAATTCAAGAACACAACATCTCAACATGTCTTCTAGGATCTGGATTACTCTTTTTGACTGGCCATCGGTCTATGGATGAAAAGTCGTACTAAAAGTCAACTTTTTCCCCAATGCCTCTTGTAACTTTTTTCCAAAACCAAGATGTAAATCTCGGATCTCTGTCAGAAATTATCGACAAGGGCACTCCATGTAACCTCACTATCTCAGAAATGTATAGCTTGGCTAGCTTCTCGAGTGAATAATCCGTGTGAACTGGTATGAAAAGAGCTGACTTTGTCAGTCTATCCATGACGACCCATACTGCATCTCTCTTCTTTGGCGACAAAGGTAGCCCTGGCACGAAATCTATAGTAACTCGGTCCTATTTCCACTCGAGAACCATTATAAGCTAAAGTAGACCCGAAGACAGTTGGTGTTTGGCTTTTACTTGCTGACAAACTAGGTACTTAGAGACGAACTCCGATATGTCTCTTTTCATTCCTGTCCACCAATATATTTTCTTCAGGTCATTATACATCTTCACGCTGCCCGGGTGAATAGATAGGTGACTACTATGCGCCTCTCGCAAGATCCTCTGAATAAGTTTAGCATCTTTCAGTATACAAATTCTGTCTTGGTACATCAAGCAACCGTCAACACTAACTCTGAAATCTGATTCATTACTCGCCTCACACTAAGTCAATCTAGCTTGTAATTCCTTATCACTTTTCTGTGCTTCGACAATTTCTTATAAAAATAGCGGTCTGGACTTCAACTCAGCTAAAATCGAACCATCATTGTTCATCGACAACCGAGCATCCATAGCCTTCAAGGCAAACAATAACTTTCGGCTCAACACATCGACGACTACATTCGCCTTTCCGAGGTGGTAGTCAATTACTAACTCGTAATCCTTAAGTAACTCTAGCCATCTTCGTTGTCTTAGATTCAACTCCTTTTGTGTCATCAGATATTTCAAACTTTTGTGGTCTGTAAAAACTCGGTATCTCTCGCTATACAAATAGTGTCTCAAAATCTTCAATGCGAATACGATGGTGGCCAATTCTAAATCGCGAGTTGGGTAATTTTTCTCGTGTGGCTTTAACTACCTTGAGGCATAGGCTATTACCTCACCTTCTTGCATGAACACACACCCCAATCCATTTAAGGAAGCATCCCTATACACTACAAACTCTTTTCCCAATTTTAGTTGCACTAACACTGGAGCTTCAGTCAATAAGGCCTTTAACTTCTCAAAACTCTGCTAACACCTTCCCGTCCACTCAAACCTAATATCTTTTTTAAGTAGCCTCGTTATTGAAGTAACGATCATCAAAAATCCTTTAAAAAATCATCGGTAATAACCCGCTAGGCCCAAGAAACTCCTAATCTCTATCGTGTTCCTCAGCGGTTTCCACTCAACAATCGCGGAAATCTTACTCAGGTCGACTCTGATCCCATCACCTGACACAATGTGTCCCAAGAATCTGACCTCTCACAGCCAAAATTCACTCTTACTAAACTTGGCATACAATTGTTTATCCCTTAAATTCTACAATACAGCCCTCAAGTGCTCTGCATGCTCACCCTCGTCACCAGAATATACAAGTATGTCATCAATGAAGACGACCACAAACTTGTCCAAGTAAGGTCAAAAAATACGGTTTATCAAGTCCATGAATACCGCAGGGACATTTGTCAAACCAAAGGGTATGACGAGGAACTCATAGTGACCATACCTCGTCCGGAAGGCAGTTTTTGGTACATCTTGCTCCTTAACTCTAAACTGGTAATACTCCGACCTCAGGTCTATTTTAGAGAACACAGTCGCTCCTTTTAATTGGTCAAACAAGTCATCGATCCTTGGTAAATAATACTTATTCTTCACTGTAGCCTTATTCAGTTGCCGGTAGTCTATACACAATCTCATTGAACCATCTTTTTTCTTGAAAAATAAGACCAGCGCTCCCCACGGAGAATAGCCCAGTCTAGCGAACCCCTTATACGTTAACTCTTGTAGCTGAACTTTTAGTTCCTTTAACTCCGTCGATGCCACCTTATACGAAGCAATCGAGATAGTTGTCGTACTAAGGACCAACTCGATACCAAACTCTTCTTCCCTCTCTGGAGGTAATCTGGGCAACTCTTCTGGAAACACATCTGGGTACTCGCATACCACTGGCACTGAATCAATTTTCTTTTTCGATACTTTGAGGTTCAACACAAAAGCGAGATAAGCTTCACACCCCTTTCTCAAATATCTTTCTACACATACCACTGGCACTGAATCAATTTTCTTTTTAGATACTTGGGGGTTCAACACAAAAGCGAGATAAGCTTCACAACCCTTTCTCAAATATCTTTCTACAATCAAACACGAAACTATTTTCGACAAGTTGTTAGGTCCACCTGATTCTACTCGAAGGTTATCTCCATTTTCACATCTCAATTTATTAATTTTCCTCTCACAATCCACTATCACATTATGAGTAGACAACCAATCCATATCGAGGATTACATCAAACTCATCAAACGGCAATAGCATAAGATTGGCCGAAAAATAGTGACCTCTAATTGTCAAAGGACAGTTTCTACATACTTGGTCAACTAACATGTGTTTGCCTAGCGGATTAGTCACTTTTACCATGAATTTCATAGACTCAACTAGCATATTTATTCTAGGTACTAACCTCATGCATATGTAAGAATGGGTAGACCCCGGATCAACTAAAGTAAGAACAGATATATCATGAATAGAAAAGGTACTCGTAATCACATCTGGGGATGAGGCTTCCTCGCGAGCACGAATGGTATAAGTCCTTACCGACGCCCGGCCCTCAGACCTCCCGGTTGAATCTCTAAGTGCACCTTTGCTGCCGGCTCCACTCCCCGGGCTCTTCTGTGGTCTACCCCTTGACGGTGCACCATTTAGTCGGGCATTCTGAAACCCCTCTTCCTCAGCTATCTCAGGGCAGTCTTTAATAAAATGGTCCTGAGAACCACATTTGTAGCAAGCTCAACTATTCTCTCAACACTCGCAAAAATGTTGTCTACCACATTATGAGCGCTTAGGTTTATCTGATCGAGCACTGCCAACACTCGCAACGGAGGTAATCTGAGCTTTAGGCGTCGTATTTTGTTTATTCTTGCTTCTGCCTGAGTATCCTACCAAAGCAGTCAATCCGGTAGGGAACTCCCTTGATCTTTTAGACGTGGATTGATGTGATTTTCCCATCTGTCTTTTCTTGGAGTCACGAGACTCTATATCAGCCTTTCTCTTCTCTTTGGCCAACTCTTCACCTTACACGCTCTCTCAACGAGCACCAAAAATTCTCAAATCTCTAGAATCCCCACCAACAATCGGATGTCCTCATTTAGCCCATCTTCAAATCATTTACACATGGTGGCTTCAGAAAACACACACTCTCTAGCATACTTGCTAAGCCTCACGAACTCATGCTCGTATTCGGTGACCGTCATTCCACCTTGCTTCAATTCAAGAAATTCTTTTCTCCTTTGGTCGATGAACCTCTAGCTAATGTACTTTTTGCGGAATTCTTCTTGAAAGAACTCCCAAGTTACTCTTTCTCTCGGTACCATTAACACGAGAGTATTCTACTACTGGTAGGCTGCTTCTCGTAGAATTGACACCACGTGCTTCATGCACTCTTCAGGCGTGCACAATAACTCATCGAACACCCTAATGGTGTTCTCCATCCAAAACTCGACCCTCTTCGGGTCATCATCTTTATTCTCCCAGAATTTCTCCGCCCCATGCTTTCTAATTCGATATACTAGGGGTTTATCTCTTCTAACATTGTCTGCTCCTTGTGGAGCTATTAGAGCATGGTGATAAATTAGAGGAGGTAGGAGAGGTAGAGTGTTCGGGTTCCTGCGAACATACTCCATATACTAAGCATCCATCGTTTGGAGGTAAGCCTCTCTAGCCCCCTGTCCTGACTCATCATCACGGGCCCAGTTTCCACTGGCACGGTCCCTTCAACGGGAGCCAGCGCATTACTTTCCACATCGTCCGCCATATGCTGATCAGGATCCATTGCTATATGAAAAACACAATTTATAATCATCAGGAGTCGTCACACTATCATCAAATAATAATGGCATGTATAGCTAGACTCATACACAAGCTAGTTTAGTCCTAGAATCAACTAAACCTAACTCTGATACCACTAAATGTAACACCCCTTACCCATATCCGACACCAGGATAGGATACAAGGCGTTACCTTACAATATCACACGCAAATACTCAATCTTAACTCATGGAAATGCGTCCCAATTTAAAAAAATTTCAAACAATGTCCTACGAACCATTATAAGGGCCTACGAGGCATAAAACAAGATTTAGAAACGATTCGAGACCATTTCAGGCACTTAGGAAATTTTCAAGAAAAACTTTTTAAAAACAGGGCACACGCCCGTGTGGAAGGGCAACACGCCCGTATGGAAGGACAACATGCCCGTATGGCCTCTAAACATGGACGTGTTGATGGCCCGTGTGACTTACATGGCCTAAGCACATAGCGACATGCTCGTGCCCCTCACCCCTGTGAATTTAATTTCTAACATTGAACCTACAGAGGTATTCACATGGCCTGGTACACGCCTGTGTACTTAGCCCGTGTCCCTCACACGGTCATGACATGCCCGTGTGCAAGAACCTTGACATTCTTTTTATGACGTCAATAGACACACGGCCATGCCACATGCCCGTGTGCTTAGCCTGCATCTATCACACGGCCATGACATGCCCGTTTCGCGACCCCATGTACAATAACTTGGGTATTATGTTTCTAACATCAACAATCACATGGTCGTAGCACACGCCCGTGTGCTTGGCCGTGCCCTCTACACGGTTGAGACACACGGTTGTATCTCAACCAGTGTGTTTACTACTGGGTATTTAATTCTATCCATGCAAGGTGTAGGAGATATACGGCCTAAGTACACACCCGTGGGGCGGATCATGTGTCACACATGGCCTAGACACACACCCGTGTGTCTACTCGTGTGGAAAAAAATAGGCTATCTACCAAGCCCTTTTGCTATCCTGAAACAAAATCAACACATTCAAACATCCCTAAGGTTCCTATACTCCATCAATAGCCATAATTTGGCATCCACACAACTTAATCTGATTCATCTAAACAACCATCATACAACTACCATAACAATTGCATCTATCACACCACTTTGCATAATCATGAAATATCAACATTTCATCTATTGACCACATGTAAATTTTTAGCCAATACTTTTGGCTTTATATAAAAGGTAGTATTTCAAACTCAAGCCAATAGGTTTGGCTCCCAAATAATATGACACTTATAGAAGAATAGAGTCATATACATGTCATATTTCTCAAAATGTAAAAACTAACTATACCGATTGATCAAGTCGATAGTGTGACCGAAACCTACGACGTTCGATGATCTGCGAACTAACTAGACGGCACTATAGGAAAACGGAAAATAGAGGGGTAAGCATAGAGCTTAGTAAGTTTATATGCAAACATTTAATACCATAACCATGCATTGAACAATTAAAAGATAGCTCAACCATACCGATACTTTCACAACATAATTTCACGTACTCATCCCACACCTTACTCAATATCCTCAACACAAGTTCACACACAAAGCTCAACCCATCAACACATACATTCCCTGCACTTATTGACCACCACAACCCTCATGAATTATAATTCAACGATTCCACAATATACACATCCATGCAATAAACCATACAAGATAAATCCGCACATAGCTATACATAGTAACATTAATAAATAAGGTGGTTTCGCACTCAGCCCACCATTATCAATAGACAACCCACCTTTGTCGATAATTTACAGTGGTTTCGCACATAACCTACCTTGATCAATAATTTACGTATGATAACGCACTTAGCTCACCAACTTCAATTATTATCCGATGGTTTCGCTCATATCCCACTTTTATTGATAACTTACGGCGATAACACACTTAGCTTACCTTTACTTATAATTTACGGTGGTTTCGTACATAGCCCACCTTTAGCAATAATTTATGAAATTTTTACCCATACCCTCATTTCTCACATTTTCATCCAATGACAATACATTCAACCACATATCGTATAAGGCAATTATGAATAAAAGCATTAGTAAGATAGATATTGTCGAAACCATTTTTTTGAAAACGGGTGTTGACTTTGTTTGAAAATGAAAATAAAAATGGGAGTCGCCACTGATCCCTTTTTTTTAGGTGTGATCGGATCACCTCGTAAAATTTGATCAATTTAATAAAGCGTTTTGACTTACTAAAATGACAATTTTGATCTACGAAACTTTGAGAAATTGGGTTTGGGAGTCGATTACGCACGAGGAAGGGTTAACACCCTCGTAACGCCCAAAATTGGTACCTAATTGATTACTTAATGTCTTAACATCGAACGTTTGAAAAGATTTAAAATACGATCCTTTTATCTAAAAGAACACTTAAACTAATCAAAGTGAATGTCGAGACTCACTTATCGCAAAGAAATAAAATGCCATACCCAGTAAGTTAGGATGCGACATCTCAATCCTTCGAAATTAAGCTTGTCCCCCTTTTTTTTATCTTAAAAAACTCATGCATTTAAATTTGAAAAGGACATTTAATTGTTTGGGTCAAATGAAAAAAATCAGAACCCAGTAAGTTAGGGCTCGATTTTTCACAATTCCAAACATAGAATATTGCCTTGATTTTTGAAATTCTTATTTCGGAACGATGAAACGTCACATCCAGTAAGTTAGGACGCAACATTTCAAATTCTTGAGAATAAGCTTTTATTTGAAAATTTATGCTTTTTTATTTTAAAAAGGATACTCGGCTCCTTGGACTTAATGAGAAAAATCGAAACCCAATGAGTTAGGGCTCGATTTTTGCGAAGCTTCCAAACGTGAGTATTGTTTTATTTTAAAACTTGTGAATAAAATGATTTCAAAACTTAGTCAATATTAAAACACTATTTTTTAATGAAGTACAATGGAATAATAATATACAAAGCAAGATGGCGATACACGAAATCTTACACTAATGAATCATGAATAATTAATAGTTACAAATTAAGAATTATAACCCATACAATAGCAATAATCACATAACACGATTCAACATTAACTATTGAAGAAAATGGAGCAAAATGATATACCACAACAAAAATAAACAAAAGGTAGTAAAAAAAAAATATTATGTAAAATTGTTGTAAGATATGAATATATATATAATGGTTAAGAATAATTAAATTTAAAAAACAATTTAAAATGACCTATAAAGTTTAAAATAAGCAATGTTTGAAACTCATAGTAACTAAATAATATAAAATAAAACATTTTAACATACAATATGTATTAAAATTTAAATCAATGATAATAACACCGTTTTTGAAAAATAAATAAAATAGGGAGAGGGTGCAATTGGAATCAGAATAAAATTTAGGGTTTAAATATGAGTAATAAAAACAGACTGTCCAGGACCGAAATAAAATGCGTGGGAATTTGCGAGGATTCAAACGGAAATTATTCCAAATATTTAAAACGGTGTCGTTCGAGGGTTAGCCTATTGAACGATTCAGGGACCAGATTAAAACTAATAAAACACTATAGGGCCGAATTGAAAAAAAGAACACGGGACCTTATTGTGAAATACCGCAAAAGCGGAAGGACCTGGTTTGAAAATAAACCCAAAGTCAAAAACGAGCGGATCCTCCCCAGGTCGGGTCACTCACGTGGATCTTAGCTGTGAAACGGCACCATTTTGGGTCTTAGTAACCCACTGCAAAACGACATTGTATACATGGGCTTTAAATACCAAAACCTACATGGGCTTTAAATACTAAAACCCTAAGCCAAAAAATCATTTTTAGGCCTTCCCTTTTTAAAAAAATGAGAGAAACTCTCTGAAAAAATAAAACTCAACCGTCTGAGCGCTGACCTAGGGTCGGTCGTGCTCCGATCATCGGGTCACCGTCCTTCATCGCGCCTGCCACCGTCCGAGGTGGTCGGAGCTCCCAAAAGGGGTTTTTCAAACCTAAAATGATCCCTAAACCCCAAATCTAAGCCCTAAACACTCAAATCCCCTCTGAAAATCAAAGAAGGGCAAGAAGGGTTCGGATTCAGGCTCCGATAGCCTCAAAAGGTAAAAAAGTTTGTATCTTTATTACTCTTTCTGTGTATGCATGATATTCGAAGAAAAAATAGACTAAAAATTTTAAAAATACCTCTGTTTTTATATCTTTTTTTTTTCGTATTTGAAATTGTAAGAAGTTTACAATGGTTTTCTGGCTTCTTTTTATAGCCGAAAAAAAGATACAAAATATTGAGTTTTTTTTCATTTTATTTCTATCACTGTCTTTGCGTGTTAGTGTTTCTATCCCGCTTTTGGCTTGTTTGCAGGCTAGGGCGAAGGTCAACGGAGGAGAGGTTCCATTTTGGTGTAAAGGACGGGCAGAGCCGACCCTCGAGTGATGTTTACGTCAAGGACGCACGTGGCTCGCAGGAGGGAGGCACGGCGCTAGGGCTAGCTAGAGTTTCGACTTGGCTGAGATTGGTTTAGGCATTGGGCCTATCGACCGACCAAGGTTTAGGGCTAGGGATCTGTTTGCAATTTGGGCTAAATATTTTAATCGGGCTTGTAAAATTGGGTCGGGGTTCGTAATTAGAGACTGTTTTATTTATTTTTTATTTGGTTTTGGTTTATGGTGGGCCGAGCAATTTTGGGCCTGTACAGCTGCCCCTCTTTGCTCGTTGTCGTGTAACGAGAATGGAGCAAAGACCTTAAAAGGGCCAAATTTACCTAGACCTATCGAGTCTAGACTTCCTTTGGTGCTTCTTTTTCCAAGTATCTTTAATATGCTCCATTGTAACTTTATGGGGGCAAGATCTGTAATTTCAACTTGCTCCGCTGGAACTTCAAGGAGATAAAAATTGGGGTGCCAAGGTGGTTTCAAAGAAAATAGATTTCTAACTTCGATCTTTTCCAGTGAAACTTCACGGAAATAAGGAGTAATCCTCAACGTAATCTTAGAGAGGAGGGATTTGTAGCCTTAACCTACTCCCTTTGAACTTCAAGAAGATAAAAATTCAGAGAGAAGAGATTTGTAACCTCAATCTTCTCTACTGAAATTTTACGGAGATAAGGGTTGATCCTCAATATAATCTCTTGGAGAATAGATTTGTAGCCTCGACCTACTCCACTAGGACTCCGAAGAGATAAGTATTCAAAGAGAAGAGATTTGTAACCTCAATCTTCTCTACTGAAACTTCACGAAAATAAAAATTCAGAGAGAAGATATTTGTAACCTCAATCTTCTCTACTAAAATTTTACAAAAATAAAGGTTAATCCTCAATGTAATCTCTGTGAGAAGGGATTTGTAGCCTCAACCTACTCCACTGGGACTTCAAAGAGAAGAGATTTGTAACCTCAATCTTCTCTACTGAAACTTCAAAGAAATAAAACTTGCCATCTTTGATCTGCTCCACTACTGCTTAGGGAGACAAATCTTTAATCTTCAACCTATTCCACTGCTACTTAGGGGGATAGGACTAGTGGCTTCAATCTGCTCCATTACTGCTTAGGGAGATAAGATTCGCCACTTCAACCTGCTCCACTACTGCTTAGGGAGATAAGATCTGTATATTCATTGATGTCGTCATGTCGTCCTCTGTGGACACGGCCTGTAAAATCGATTTTATGTGCTTATGCTTATGCAAAATGATTAGGGCGTTATGATCAAAATGAATCGGATACTCCTAACCGAATGTATTATGAATGGTATATGCGAAATGTCGTGAGAATGATCCTTTTTAATACTTAAGGCCTCATTGCTCGTATCACGCTGTCTTCTTGCTTGGTTGGTATTTTACCTAAAAACTCAAAGAAACAACCATATTTTGCTCAACTGGTTTGCCCTACTATAACTTTAGGGTCCATTCCTAAATCCATCCTACTGCCACTAAGAAGTAAAGGATTTGTGCTATTTCTCAAAATGATTTGTTACGCTCTTTTCTATGTGTCAAGCATGAATACAGAATTTCTTCTTTAAAAGAGATCTCATTCTTGTTGCCCGTTTGTTAAAGCCTTATCTCTGTTGTTTTGTTCAAAAATTGAAATAGATCCTCACCATTTAGACGCATCTTTCTTAGATATTTCCAAACCTTAGATCTGGTGAGTTTTAAACAATAGTCCTGTTTTAGGTTCTTGTATTATTTAAAAGCCTCTAGATTAATATACAGAACTTATTCTATGAAAGTATTATTAATCCATCAATCATTATTTTAATGCAACATGCTTACAAAAGGTAATAACGATAGATGAGAATAAAATTGGTGTGAAGCAAAGCTCAAGATAAATTATCCAAGAAAAAGGAAATTAATTGAAAATGCGTATCTTGAAAGGGACAAAATATTCAAAGATAGCCAATTCAACATGAATAAGAACAAACACTAGGTGCCCTAGATATCGCAGCTTGAGTTTCTCTGTCCAAGCTTCTGGAAGACTGCTATGAGTTTGACATGTGTTTAGGAGATCTTAAGTATTCTGTCGATGCCCCAAGATGCAGCATACCCCTTTCTTATTAATTCAAGTATAGCAGGATCACCGCATGTCATAAATTGAACCGCCATTTTCGAGTTTTAAATCCCTTTAGTCTCAAGGAGCCCTTTGCGGGTTTTCACCTTGGCCTCTCTGGTTTTCTCTTTTTTTTTAAGGTCTCAAAGCGCCCTTTGCGAGTTTTCACCTTGGCCTCTTTCTTCTTTACACGTAGTACTTCTTAACTGAATCTGAATTTACAGGATTGGGCAAGCTTTTCCCATACATTTCAGCCAAAATCATTACTCCTCCGGATAAACCCTTCTTTACCACGTAAGGTCCTTTCCAGTTTGGCATCCATTTCACTCTGAAATTTTTTTGCATAGGGAAGATCTTTTTCAGTACCAAGTCCCTTTCATGAAATTCCCTTGGGTGAACCTTTTTATCATAAGCTCACATCATTCTTTTTTGATACATCTGACCATGCTGGATAGCCCTTAGCCTCTTTTCCTCAATCAAGTTCAGTTGATCATATTAGGATTGGACCTATTCTGCTTCGTCTAACTTTAACTCTGACAAAACCCGAAGAGAAGGTATCTCTACTTCAATGGATAGAACTGCCTCTATTCCGTACACCAGCGAGAAGGGTGTTGCCCCAGTAGAAGTTCTGACAGATGTCTGGTAAGCGTAGAGAGCAAAGGGCAACCTTTCATGCCAATCTCTATAAGTTTTTGTCATCTTCCCCACAATCTTCTTAATGTTTTTTATTGGCTGCTTCTACTGCACCATTCATTTTCGGGCGATACGAGGACGAGTTATGGTTCTAATCTTGAACTGATTAAAGATATCTACTATTGTACTGTTGTTCAAGTTGAGCGCATTATCTGAAATGATCTTCTCTGGCATCCCATATCAGCATATGATTTCCTTTTTTAAGAATTTGCTAACTACCGATTTAGTGACACTGGCGTATGAAGCAGCCTCTACCCACTTAGTGAAGTAATCGATGACCACGAAGATGAATCAATGTCCATTGAAGCTTTTGGCGAGATCAGCCCAATGACATCCATGCCCCACATTGAGAAAGGCTATGGGGAAGTCATAACATGCAAGCGTGAATGAGGCACATGAATCTTGTCCCCATAAATCTGGCATTTGTAACATCTCTTGGCATAGTTGACACAGTCCCCTTCCATGGTAGACCAATAGTACCCGAATCTCATAATTTGTCTGGCCATTGTAAAGCCGTTGGCATGAGTTCCGCAAACACCCTCATAGACTTCTTCTAAAATTTTCTTAGCTTCAACAGCGTCCACACATCTCAATAAAACCTGATCCTTTCTTCTTTTGTACAGGATCTCCCCATCTAAGACATAATCACAGGCTAGTCTTCTTAATGTCCTTTTGTCATTCTCAGTCGCCTGATCAGGATATTCATGATTTCTCATGTATCTCAATATATCGTGATACCAAGGGTGATCATCTCTTTCTTCTTCATCTACATTATAACAATGGGCTGGGGCTTTGTAGATATTCATTTGAATAAGCTTTACATCCTCTTGTCTGCTTACTTTAATCATGGAGGCCAAAGTGGCCAAAGCATCTGCCATCTGGTTTTCCTCTCGTGGGAGATAACTAAAGGTGATATCATTAAACTCCTCAATTAACCCCGTAACTACCCTTTGATAATTGATCAATTTGGGGTCTCTGGCAGCTTGGTATGATTTCGAAACTTTCATAGTGTAGCCTCTAGTAAGATGAAGACTGGATTGGCAGGACATATGGTTAAAACCCATGGCATGATATGTCTGTTTGAATATTCATAGTGTAGCCTTCAGAATATGTATATCGAATTAGCTAATCACGATACATGAATTTATGTGAAATTCTATCAATACAATAAACATGTGACTCTGTATAACACTTTTGTAGCGCATTTTGTATGAAGCCTTATGGCATATTCTGTCTAGCCCTTGTGGCATGTTCTATCATATATTTCTAGTAAGATTTGTATATTTGACCTTATGGTAAGTTATGGATAATTTCTTTTTGTTTTGTATTATGTATGGCTAAGATCACGTATTCATACGCTCAGGGTTAAGGGTTGAGTAAGATCTGTGAAATAAATTAATAAGTTTAAAGAGTGTTTTTGAAAAGAGCAGTGTATCTGGATATTACTAAGGTAGTCGCCATGATGATATGATTGAATTAAAGCTATTTGGAATCTGTCATATCGAAGTTGTATAATGACTTCGTTTGTAATCTTATGAAAATTTAATATTGATTATTTTGAACATTTGGAGTTCTTGAATAATGTTTATGGTTGTCAATAGATTGATCTATGAAGTACAACATCAGCATAGGTCGTATGGTATCAAATCAGGGTATGATTTGCTTAATAATTTAATGGTACTAGGACTACGTAAGTATTCGCTATATGTGTATGTGTCCGACTGTAAATAACAATAATGAACAACTGTTTTGAGTCAAGTGCACGTATTAGAATATGGTTGTACTGGTTGGATTTTGAAGGTATGTTCTATTCAGAAATGGATATGTGAACAAAAAAATTAAGAAATATCTAAAGAAATCTTCAGTTAATTAAATAAGAAAGAATGTGTATATGAAGAGTATATAATTGGCGTATATGTATGTATAAGTGATTCAGACATATGGTTGATGCAAATATGTTCTTTCAAGAATATAAAGTATACGCCAAGGTATTTTAGGAATAAAACCCGTTAAGTACTTTTATATTTATTTATGTTGTGTTTATGTTTCAAGTTTTGATGTTAAGAGACTGAGCTTGGAGGTACAATGTCAGGACTACGCCAAGGAAGAGGTATATCAGGTTATTATGCATACAGAGCTGTTGGGGTGGCATATTGTAGGATTTTACTTTAATGAATTTGTAACTACTAGATACTTGTTTAAAAAAAAGGTTTATTTTAATTTTATAATATTTTATGTTTAAGTACCATATTTGTTTCATAGATTTAAGTCTTTAAATGTAATTAAAAAGAGTATGTTTTAAAGAAGAGGTTATTTGATACAGTTTTGTAAGTTTGACTAAGTTTTATATGTGATAACACCCATGATCCGGATTTAATGAATCAGGTCGAGTTAAGGGTGTTACAAGTTGGTATCAAAGCTTGTTTAGTCAATCTTCTAGTTTATTAAGTGTGTCAACCCTGTATGCATAAGACCTCGAGCCTGGATTAATCCCTCAGGTATGTTAAACTTATGTTTAGTACTTTTATGATAAGTAAGACAATAAGAAATAAAGGAAAGATTTATTTATAAAGTCTAACAAATATTACATTGATATGGAATGAGAAAGTACAAAGCATAATAAAAAGGAATCCCAGTTCCCTTTTCCAAACTGATGATCAGCGAGTTAATTAGAAACCTCTTTTATTTGTTCCATGCCCTCTGGAGCTTTCTCTAAGTCAAGTGAGTTTTCAAAATTTTCTTTATCATTTTCTGCTTTAGTCGTATTAGTGACAAAGAAACCAACAGTCTATTTCCATTTTGTTTGAAAGTCCTCCTAATTTTTGCCTTCAAGATGGTAGACACTGAAGCTCAGAGAATCAGTGGGGATATCCTTAAGAAAATTGAAGTCTACTTGACTTAGATTCATTGGGCTAGCAGCCACCTAAGTGTGAAAAACCAAATTGGATCTTAACTTAAGCAAAGCCTTAGCCAAGTTTTTGGTGGTATCTTCTTGGTATTTTCTGTGGCAGTGGGTTGCATCAGGACCTTAGGTTGTAACAGTAGCTTGGGAGGTGGTTGGTGCCAACATGGTGTTGTTAGGCAGAATAGAGTTAATAGTGATGACATTGATCGAGGTAGTTTCAACTATGCTAGTGATAACAATTGTGGTAACAGTCGTGTAACCAAATTCAATTTTGGTATTAATGTGGAGTTTTCTTTAACGGTGGGATCTACGGGATTTTTTTGGTACCTATCGATGATGTCAAATGTTTATATCTCCTTAGGACATTATTAGGCTTGGAGGTTGATAAGCTGAGTTTAGATATATTAGGACTTGTGAACACAAGGTGAACTACGAAAGCATTAGAGCTTGTGTTTTGAGACTCTATTTGATGCTTAAATCGATGAGGGTGAAGGAGAAGATGAGAGAAAAAAGAGATTGCAGAGTGATAGGTAGTAGAATGAATCCTTAAAAAATAGTTATACCTCTTTCTTTACTTGAGCTTGTCCTTCCTTTCCTAAGCTACTCATGAGTTGTCCCTTTACATGAAAGTGTAAGATCTTTTCCTAATTGGCTAAGACATCCTTAACTTGATAGGGTCTTGCTAAAAGACTTTATGTTTATTGCTTTGCTTATTGTTTTGCCTCGAACGCTTGTCAGGTTGCGACATTACTTGTAGTGCCAGGTGTAGTGTTGTGATAGGTTCTGACTAAGAGTATATAGAATTTGATTCTCTTATTCTTTTTGCTTTTCGCATATTATTTTAGGCTGATATAAGAAAACAAAAATGAATTCCCAAATTATATCAAACATGTTAAAATTTAACCAACATGGTTTTTTTTACAATCTTAACATGGTTAACAAAAGCTAAAAGCAAAAAGAAAAAGAAAAAGTGCAATTGTTATGCATGAATCTTTAATCGCACTATATATAATTATCATATGTGAGTTTTATCTAAATATATTCTATATTAATTTGATTCTAATTTACAACTATTAAAACATGTATTTATATTTGTAAACTCAAAAAAAAAAAAAAACAAATCCTTGTAACCTACACTTCTGTTGTCCTAAATTTGGGATATAAGCGGATTGACGTTCCCGACTTGACATTTTTTTGGTAATACATTCGAATTGCCGTTTAGTCTAATTGCAATTTTACAAAACATGAAAAGAAAAGAAAAACAATGATTTTATTTTAATTAGATTTAATGGCTTAAACCAATTTAAAATATGTCTTATGAAGCTTTTCTCATTAGGTTGATGATGTCCTAAATAGTAATATAATGTTTCGTACAAAGTATGAATTCCCTTTTTATTTATTTTAGTACAAGCTGTTTTTTTTTTTTTCTTTCCATGATTACAAGCTTTTAAAATTTATAAATATCAATAAATTATTGTCACACATTATATTAACCTTTTTTAAAATAATTCTATTATAAGTTTTGTTAATTTTTTTTACATAGAACTATTTATAATCTCTTTAACTCGTACATAAAAAAATAGATTTTAGTGCATTTAAACCTACATCCTCCTATATTAGTAACAATGTCTATACCAATCAAATTAAGATTTAATCACTCTTCACATTAACTTTTAAATATACTTCAGTTGATATTTATATTTAAAATTATTAATAAATATTAGACCTTTATTATCAAAATTAAAAGTTCAGAAGGGAAAAAAAAAATCATATTCAAAACCTGATCATCTTAAAGAGTACATGATTACTCTTTAGTTTTGTTGGTATTTTTAAAATAAATAAAAAACATTTTTATAATTCTGGATATTCGAATTTAGGATAAGTCTCATGTAGGACTGCGATGTAAAACTTAGAAAAATAATTATTCTAAACGAAAAAATAATAATATAAACTTAATTAAAAAAAGGAAAACAAGCAAAAATGGCGAGTAGAAACAAGGAAGGTGAAATTATGTATATTAAAAGAAACTGGAAGATTAAGATGAGCTTGAAAAGTGAAATGGAATTCTTGGGTAAATGTCAAATTTTAGTGCGTAGATGATTTCGACGTTTAGGGAAACTTGTTCCAGAGGATAACCCACGATAAATATCAATTCCATGATGTAGATTTTATAATTAATATTTTTTGTATAATAAAAAAATCATTTTAATATAGGGTATAAATGGATTTGATTTAAATAGTAATATTTGCTGAACATTTGAACCCTCCAATTTTATTTATTTTTTAATAAAATCAAATATTCTTATTTTTACAAAGAAAATGGGAATTATAAACTCTAGTTTCAATAAGACACTGATTTAAGGGTAAAGTTGAAATATTGTGAATTTGGAGTGTCTTACGCGTGAGTTTTCTTTAATTTTTATTTTAATTAATTAATTATTTAATTAGAGTTAAGTTAATTATCTTTTCAATCTTTGATTTTAATGAAATTATTTAACTTCAAAAATAAAATAAATTAACCATCAAATATTAACTAAATATGTAAATGAATATTTGAATTTATTATGTTTGTTAAAATATCATATTTATACATTTATAATTATCTACATTCATCTTAGATATAGTTTATTAAATAATCATTTAAAAAAATATTTTTGAGATTTTTTAAAATTTAAAATTTTATTGATGTGATAAAATGTGCCATATTAACATATTATATATAGTTTATGTAGTTGCTTTATCAATCACGTTACCACTTAAAGTGATAATAGATCAAATATTTAATAGAATGATTAATTTATCTATTGATATAAATTATATAAATCAATTAATTATATTTTTAAAATAGAATGCTTAATTCAATGACTTTATAATACTTTAGGAGTGTGATAACAAATTTCAGGGTACATGTAATAATATAAATATTAGGAAATTTGATAAGTATCGGCAAAAACAAGGGTATACTATTAAAGAACAAAAACAAGAGGAGAGATTTGGAGTTTTGGATTTATACGAAATTAGACCAAACAAATAGGCTTTTAAAGATTAATATATATATACATATATGTAAGATAAATAATAGATAGAACTCCTATTACACGTGTATTCATATAGATACGATAAATTTGAGATCAAACATAAAACATTTAAAATTAATTAATAATAATATATAATATGTATCGTATTAAATTAAAAATATAAATAGTATGAAGTTGTTATTAATCTTAAAATAGTGTTGAATTGATTTAAGATATTATCACCTAAATATTATATTAAAATAAAATTTGATTTACTAAAATATTAATATTTTATTAATTTAAATAACACGAATTTAAATTTTATAGTATATGAATTTTTATTAACTTTTCAAATAATATAAATTAATTTAATTAAAAAATATTTTAATAATGAAAAAGAAAAAGATATTGTAATAGAAGAAAATAGGATCATGGTTAAGGACTAAGGGTGAAGAAGAAGTATAAAGAGAGTGGGGTCCAGTAACAAAGTGGCATAATAACAGCTGGCAAACGGGTCTGACAGACTGGTTCTCTCCATCTCCAACACAACAAACGTCGCCTCCATTTCTTCCCATCACTCGCCATTTTAAGCCCCCACCTTCCCCTTTCTCAAACCAACTACTACAACAACAACCCCTTCATTTCTCTCCATCTTTGCATTTTCATCTCTTGTTTCTTTCTCTTTTACAATCTCATCCATGGCTGAGGAGACTCAAAAGCCTGAAGCTGCTGCAGCCCCTGCTCCTGCTGAGGAAGTGGTGGTGGAGAAGGAGAGTGAACAGGAGGCTGCTCCCGAGAAGCCTGCTGATGCCGTTGTTGAAGACAAACCTGCTGAGGCTGTTGAGGAGGAGCCTAAGGTTGAAGCTAAGGACACTAAGGTAACTGAGTCTGCTTCTTTCAAAGAAGAAACCAATATAGCCGGTGAACTTCCTGACCCACAAAAGAAGGCTCTTGATGAGCTTAAGCAACTTATTCAAGAAGCCCTTAACAAGCACGAATTCACATCCCCTCCTGCCAAAGACAAAGATAAACCAGCTCCCGAGGAAAAGAAAGAGGAAGACCAACCTGCCACCTCTGCTGCTGAAACTGAAGTAAAAGTCGAAACTGAAGCACCGGCACCCGTTGAAGTCAAGGAAGAAGAGAAGGCCGACCCACCGGTTGAAGCACCGGCACCCGTTGAAGTCAAGGAAGAAGAGAAGGCCGACCCACCCGTTGAAGCAACCGCACCCGAGACCGTGGTGGAAACAGAGGTGGTCGAAAAGGTTTCAGCTGCCGATGACGACGGTGCCAAGACCGTTGAGGCAATTGAGGAATCTGTAGTAGCAGTGACCACTCCTCCACCGGCTGAGAAACCTGAGGAAGAGGCCTCTTCTTCTTTGAAACCAGAGGAGGTTGCTCAATCAGAAGAGAAGCCACAAGAAGCCGAAGTTCCCCCACCTCCACCCCAAGAGGTGTCTATATGGGGAATTCCGCTTCTTGCGGACGAAAGAAGCGATGTTATCCTATTGAAATTCTTAAGGGCTAGGGATTTCAAAGTCAAGGACGCATTCACCATGATCAAAAACACTGTTATCTGGCGTAAGGAGTTCGGAGTTGATGGCTTACTGGATGAGGAGCTTGGAAATGAATTGGAGAAAGTGGTTTTCATGCACGGATTTGATAAAGAAGGTCATCCTGTATGCTACAACGTGTATGGGGAATTCCAAAACAAGGAGCTGTATCAGAATACTTTTGCAGATGAAGAAAAGCGATCCAAGTTCTTGAGGTGGAGGATTCAGTTCTTGGAAAAAAGCATCAGAAAGCTTGATTTCAGTCCCAATGGTATCTCTACCATAGTTCAGGTTAACGATCTCAAGAACTCTCCTGGACCTGGCAAAAGGGAGCTCAGGCAAGCTACCAACCAAGCCCTTCAATTGCTTCAGGACAATTATCCAGAGTTTGTGGCCAAACAGGTATATACACATTAATATCTTAAATCTTTTTAGTATCATGGTGTTGAATTTCAACAAATATTGAAAGTTGGTTTTGAATTTTGAAGGTGTTTATCAATGTTCCATGGTGGTACTTGGCTTTCAATATGATGATTAGTCCTTTCCTAACCCAGAGAACCAAGAGCAAATTTGTGTTTGCAAGTCCAGCCAAATCATCTGATATCCTTTTCAGGCAAGTGGACTCCAATAATTTCTACAATGAAATTTTAATCATAAATTCCTTTATTATATTTTGCATACTAACTTAATGATTGTATGTATACATAGATATATTGCGCCTGAACAAGTACCAGTTCAGTATGGTGGATTGAGCAGGGACGGTGAACAAGAATTTACGGTTGCTGATGCTGCAACAGAGGTTACAATCAAACCAGCAACCAAACACAGCGTTGAATTCCCTGTAACTGAGGTAGGATAAAAGAAACTAAAAATTGGGGTTTAATTAAATTCACATGAATTATAACATTTGGTTTGGGTGTTGAAATGGCAGAAGAGTACCGTGGTGTGGGAGGTGCGAGTTGTGGGGTGGGACGTGAACTATGGAGCTGAATTTGTGCCCACAGCTGAAGATGGATACACCGTGATTGTATCGAAGACGAGAAAAGTGGGTCCGGCCGATGAAACGGTGATGTCCAACAGCTTCAAAACGGGTGAGCCTGGGAAAATTGTATTAACAATTGATAACCAAACCACAAAGAAGAAGAAGTTGGTGTATAGGTCCAAGGCCAAACCTTATTCTGAATAAAATCCTTTGGGGATTATGACTTGGCCAATGCAGATGGGCGGAAGAAGTTACAAGGTTTCTTTTTGGTTTTTGGTTTGGAAAATTAGGGTCTTGGGATTTATTTTATTTATATTGATTGAAAGAAAAGAATATTTGAGGACTGTGAATGGGGGATGGACATGTGTGCAATGTGAAAAGAAAGTGTTGTTGTCATTCTTCATACCTTTGCTTTGTAAAGTTTGTGTAAATTTTCTTGGTGTATTATTATCTCTTGTCTATGTTCATTAAACATTTGTTATAAACTCTCAAACAAAAGTCTTACATTCTTTGTTTGCTTTACTTGTTTATAATACTATTTATCTCTTCTCATGGAAATTTTAGTTACATTGGAGAAATTCACTTTCAATAACATTTATATTTGTTTTCCTATCACAAAATTACATTATTTTGACCAATCAAAGTTTTCCAACACAATGATAAAAACAATCAGACAAAAGTTGCCCAACGCAGTCCTAGTTGCGACTTAATGTTGATCGCAGTGCATTGTTAAATAATGTAATATTTATTTAATTAAATCTTTAAAAAAAAAAAAGGAATATAGAATTGGGGAAGGGCATTCTGTCTTGACATGAAGCCGTGATTTCAGGGAATCTTTTCTTGTGGAAATGGAACAATTAGGTACGAAATTGTGTGAAATCTGGCTGCCAATTCCCAGATTCTGTTTACAATTAATCATCAAAGTTTACAATAAATTCCATCAAAATAGTTAAATTCTATGATAAATTTCGAATTTAGTTCGCATATTTTTTAAATTCTAAAATTTAAATTTAAATTGTTGAACTTTTCTTAAAAAAAATTTTTATTTGACATTTTAAAATTAAAAAAAATTCGCTTGATAGCAATGTAACTAAAAAATTATTGTAATGAACTTGAATTTAACAAAAGAATTTTAGTAGTGTTGATAGTTGAACTTATATTTTAAAATCTGAAAAGTAAAAAAACTAATTTATTAGAGATAAAAAGTGCAAAAACTAAATTCTCAATTCGTAAAAAGTAAAAATTGTGTCATATTTTAACAAAAGTTGGGATGGAATAAATCTACACGTCCTACATTTTACCATTATAGTTATAAATTATTATTTTAAAGGTAAACTCCACCATTAGTCACTAAATTATGGTAAGTTTTTGTTTGTCACTTAACTAAAAAAATTGTAAATTAGTCACCAAATTTTCAAATATTTTCATTTAAGTCACTGGGTTGTTTAAATCGATGCTATATGACTTTTTTTGTCTGCACCAATCGAAACATCTTTTTTTTCCTTCTCTTCTACAGTTTAGTTTTTTTCCCATGTAATAGCTTTGGACATCACAAATCTGCGAACCTAAATTCACACAATTTTTTTCTCCCATCTCTGACATTGACTGTCAGATCAACTTAAATCTAAGGTATATTTTTTACTCATTGATGGGTACTAATCTATGAACCGATCGTTGAATCGTCACTTAAAGCTCACTAACAGAATTTTTTTTCCTTTTCTTTTCTAAACTTAACAACTCAGTGACTTAAATAAAAACTTTAAATAATTCAATAACTTAAATGAAAAAAAATTTAATAATTCAATAACTACATTGTAACTTTTTTAATTAAGTGATTAGAATGAAAACTTATGCATAATTTAGTAACTAATGATAGAATTTACCCTTATTTTAATTACAATGTAGTATAAACAAAAACTTGCGGGATTGGCACTTTTAGTGAATTGGTTTTAGTGTGGGTTATTTTGATTTATATTTATAAACTTAAAAGATAAATTAATTTCCATTATAAAAATTGATGATTCAAAACAAAAGTAAAATATTTTGATACTTTTTTGTAGCTCTAATTTTTTTCTTATTTTAACCACTAATTTATAGCTCAAAATAAATGTTTTAATGATGTTTTATTATTTTTCACTTTTCATGTTCTAATTTATTTTATACCCAATTTTTATATTTGGTTAGCAAAGTCAAAATAAAATAGTAAAAGAATGCAAAATGAGGGCAACATCTTTTAATAAAGGTGGTAGGGAATATGAAAATGTAAAAATCTAGGATTCCATCTCACCAATAATATTGTACCATCACATCTCTCCATTAACTTTCTTGTATACATCTATAAGAATCTTTTTCCTATTAATGATTATTGACTCTGCTTAAAATTAATGTTTTACAAATAAATGTGTAACTTTCTTAACATTATTTTTAAAATTATTTCTATAATTTACTTTTTCCTATTTTTCATTTTTGTTTTATAACTCATATTCGTGTTTGCATGATGATCACGGCAATGCCAATAAAAAAAAAAATAGAAAACGAAGGGAGGCTGCTTTTAAACTTTTTAGCCTAAAGTGCTTGACAGATGATTCATAAAAAGGACTGCTTCACTGATTTATTTTTAAAATATAAATTTAATTTTATATATATATATATAATTTTGATTATTATTTTTTGAGTTAAAATTAATTTTTAATTTGTAAAAAAAGTTAAATTATTTTTTAAATGAAAATACTGATTAAAAAATTTTATTTTTAATGTTATTGTGGTGGCAACTCACATGGCAATTCATGTGCATATCATGCTAACATAACACCATTTGTTTTATATGTCATGTCAATAAATAATTCAAAAATTATAAAAATAAAAAAATTAAAATTAAAATTTTAAAAATATAAAAAGTTTATAAAAATTCAAAAAATTAACATGGAGTACACGTGAATTGTTATGTAAGTTGTCTGTGTTTAAAAGTTTAACATTTTAGTTAGTATTCTCGTTGAAAAAACATCATTTTGACTCTTTTTTAAAAAGTTCAGGATCAAATTTAACTAAAAAAAATTAATGACTAAATTGACAAAAAATATAAACATTAAGAGTTGAATTTAACACTATACCTTTTGGCTAAGAAAACTTGACAAGCGGCAAAAAGTAAAAAAAAAAAAAAAGATTTTTTTTATTCCATTGAAAATAGATAGAATAATTATTTTTTTGCTGAAAAGTAGTTTAAAATTTATTAAATTACTTTTTTTACTCTACTTTCATTATGTACAGTATTATTTAAACTAATATTTTTGTCATTTTACAACTAAATTAATTCAGTCAAAATTTTATTAATAATATAAATAAATACAATATAAATAGAATTTAATAATCTTTTGAATAATATATTGTTTAGAATTAATTTGATAGTTTTAAATTTAATAAAAATGATATAATAATATTTTTGACTCTTTGACTTTATAAAAATGTTCATCTAATTTTTCACTTCTTTTAGTATTTAAATTTACATTACTTGTAAAATCACCTTAAAATGAAAGAAAAAGTTAAAAGTCAGTTAACTTTACTCATGTAACATATATATGGATTACTACATGTATGGCATGTTAGTAATTAATTAATTTTATAAATTTTAATATTTTAAAATAATTTTTTATATTTTAAAAAATAGTTAATTGTTGATGTGGCATCCACATTAAATTTTCTATTTATATTTGGGTAATTTAACAAATAACATAAATTTAAGAGATAAAAAAATTAAATAAAAAACTAGATTAAATTTAAAAAGGAATTGGAGTGAGAGATAAATCATTATGCAGAATAATAGAAGCAAATATCATACTCGTAAATGTAGAAAAAAGGAAAAGAAAGATGGAGCAGTGACGGGTTGGGTTGGGTTGGGTGGCAGTGTTGCAATGAGGCTGGAGAATGGTGAATTGAGGGAGGGTTAGCTCTCTGACCCCAAGCAAAAACACGTGGAGATGAACAACTTAAGGCCCCAAAATGATAATGATAAATTTATAAAATTTATGAAATAGTTTAGTCAAATTCTCATTATATTTTTAAAAGAAAAAAAGAGAGGGTGGATGTTTATGATCATAAGAATGCATACAAAAAGGTCAGAATTGCTTGTAGAGAAGAGAAATGATTGTGAATCATCCTTATCCCCCCAAACAATCTTCAAATGTCGTCTTTGACCATATAACTTGAATTCAATCTAATTTTAATTGCTTTCAAAAGCAGCTTTTCTATTAATTATTCCACAACACCTCTTCTTTATCCAAACTATTAATGTGTCAATTCTACTTAAATAAAAAAAATTAAAAATAAAACATAATTCTCTATTCAACATTAAATCAATTCGTTATAATAATTTAGTCGCACTTAAATATATAATATTCTTTACTTAATTTAAATAAATCATTATAATTACTTCAAGTTTTGCTCATTATTGTACCTATCCTTAAAGTTTTCTTGAGTCATTAATGCCTTTTGCTACAAGATAAGGATGTTTCAAATTTTAGTAACATCGAATAATTGTGTAATTATTAAGGTAGTAATTATATATTTTTGTAATCATTAAGAAATCTAATTATCTAGAATGTTTGACTCTAAGAATATAATTACATAGTAATTCCTTATGCTATATTTAGTAATATAAATTGTAATTACACAACCATGTAATTTTGAATCCTAAACAAGAATATTTTTTATTATAAAAAATATCAACAAAAAAATCTTAAACCAATAGCATAACTTAAAATCAAATCATTATCTGTAATATGCAAGTTTAAGAAAGTATTTGACAATTACTAAAAAAGTTAAGAAAAATAAGCATCATATGCAATTTTATTTAAGACTTGTTTCGAATGTGAGGGACTTTCTGGATGTTTTTCCTTAGGAATTGCCCGGAATATCTTCGGATAAAGAGGTTAAATTCGGCATCGATTCATTACGGGGTACTTCTCTAGTGTCCATTACACCCTACCGCATGGCATCGAAGGAACTTGCAGAGCTAAAAGCTTAGCTTCAGGAACTTCTTAATAGAGGGTTCATCTGATCGAGTGTGTCTCCACGGGGGGAATTAGTACTGTTTGTTAAGAAGAAGCACAGATTGATGAGAATGTGTATAGATTACCGACAGTTGAACAAGTTGACGGTAAAGAATAAGTATCCGCTACCAAGGATCAATGACTTATTCAACCAGTTTCGTGGGGCATCTATTTTGTCTAAGATTGATCTCCATTCGGATTACCATCAACTCAAGGTTAAAGAGACTGATGTGTACAAAACCACCTTCAAGACTCGTTATGGACACTACGAGTTCCTAGTGATGCCATTTAGGTTGACGAATGCCCAACAGCATTCATGGACTTAATGAATCAAGTGTTCCAATCATATTTCAATCAGTTTGTGGTAGCCTTTATCGATGACATACTAATTTATTCCAAGACTAAGTCAGAGCATGACGACCACTTTCGTATTGTTTTCCAAAAACTCCGAGAAAAGTAGTTGTATGCTAAGTTTAGCAAGTGCGGGTTTTAGTTATAGGAGGTTTCTTTTCTTGGACATGTGGTGACTGCTAAAGGGATTCGGGTCGATCCTAAGAAAATAAAAGCTATAGTTGAGTAGAAACAACCGAGAAATATACCTAAGCTTTGGAGTTTCCTAGGCTTAGCAAGTTACTACCAAAGGTTGGTTGAAAGATTCTCTCTGATTATGTTACCTCTGATGAAGCTACTGTATAAGAATACTCTGTTTGTATGGTCTGAAGAATAGTAGTCTAGTTTCGAAAAGCTCAAGTCTATTTTGACGCAAGCTCCTATTTTAGTTCAACCTAAATTGGGCTGGAAGTTTGTGGTTTTCAATGCTGTGTCACACGTTAGACTAGGATGTCTTTTGACGCAAGACGATAAAGTGGTAGCTTACGCGTCGCAACAGCTTAAAATGAACGAAGGTAACTACCTTACACACGATCTTGAGTGAGTTGTAATCGTGTTTGCTCTAAAGATTTAGAGATATTATCTATATGGTGAAAGGTCTATCATTTACCTTGATCACAAGAGTCTCAAGTATTTGTTAACTCAAAAGGAGTTAAATCTTAGGCAGCACAAGTGGGTTGAGTTGCATAAGGATTATGACTGTACGATAAAGTATCATTCGGGTAGAGCTAATGTGTAGCCAATGCTCTTAGCCGTAGGGTTAAACAGTTGAGCGATGAGTCCCTGATTCAGCGACTATAACAGATTAGTTCGAGTGAAAGTTCATATTTTAGTTTGAACAGCGACAAAGTCTTATGTTTTAAGGGTCGAATTTGTGTACTTAATGATAAGGAGCTAAGGCGATCGATTTTAGAGGAGACATATAGTAGCCCTTACGCTATGCATCCCGATGGAAACAAATTGTATTGGGACCTCCAAGAATTTTATTGGTGGCCTAATCTGAAACAAGAAGTGGTTTCCATTGTATCATTCTGTTTGACATGTCAAAAGGTTAAGACCGAATACCAGTTGCCCTCAGGATTGCTTCAACTGGTTAAGATCCCTTTGTGGAAGTGGGAGCAAGTAACGATAGATTTTGTTAGTGGGTTGCCTTTAACCCTCACTAAGAAAGATTCAATTTAGGTCATTGTTGATCAATTGACAAAATCCGCTCATTTAATTCCTATCAGAATAGACTACTTACTGCAGAAGCTCACCTAGCTGTATATTGTTGAAATTGTGAGACTACACAAGATTCTAATCTCGATCATTTCCGATAGAGATTTGTGTTTCACGTCTTAGTTTTAGAAGAAACTCCATGAGGCTTTAGGCACCCGAATCAATTTTAGTACCGCGTATCACCCTCAGACTGACGGACAATTTAAGCAAGTTATTCAAACCCTAAAGGATATGCTTCGAGGTTGTATAATAGATTTCTGGGGTAGTTGGGAAGATTATTTATCGTTGGTTGAGTTTGCGTACAATAACAGCTTCCAGTCTAGTATTCAGATGGCACCTTAGGAGGCTCTGTATGGTCGTAAGTACCATACCCCACTATGTTGGACTGAGTTAAGCGAACGTTGGGTTTTGTGTCACGAGCTAGTTTCTGAAACTGAGAATACTATCAAGTTGATTCGAGACCGTCTTAAAGCCGCTTCTGATCAACAAAAATCTTATGTCGATTTAGAAAGAAATATATTGAATTTTCTATAGGTGATCAGGTGTTTCTGAAGGTGTCACCATGGAAAAAGGTCTTTCGATTTGAACGTAAAGGCAAGTTGAGCCCGAGGTTTATTAGACCATATCATATCTTGAAACATGTTAGAATCATTTAGTTAAATTTTTGTGGAAGTTAAGGTATTAAGGAAAAAAACTATTCATTTATTTAAAGTTTTATGGCGGAATCAAGGCATTGAAGAAGCCACGTGGGAACCCAAAGATTCGACTCGACAACAATACCCGATCTGTTTGAGGCAAGTAAATTTCGAGGCCGAAATTTCTTTTAAGAGGAAAGAGTTGTAACACCCTAAAATTTTAAATGTTTATTTGTGGGATTCTATAGTAATTAAGTCTTTGTATCTGTGGTTATGTGCTCTATATATGTGTTCAAAGTCAGGAGTTTGAGTCGCTATTTTGGAAGCTTTGCTAGTTTAATTTTAATCAATCTCTACTCTCGGGTTGTTGACTTAAATTTAAATCTGTGTAAATCTGTGTCAAGAATGAGCCTATTGGTTCACCGGTTAAGCATATGTCTATTCCCTAGTCCTGAGTTCAAGTCTCGGAGTATGCGTTAGGTAATTTTTTCACTTAATGCCAAAAATTTGATCGGTGGTTAATTAATTAACATTTTCCTCTTCCTTCTTTAACCATTTTTTTTTGTTCTTCATTCTTCCTTCTTTTTTCATTTTCATTTATTTCTTTTATTTTTCCTTCCTTCTTGTCTAATTGTTACTTGGTTTGCATGGTTTGTGTAACACCCCAAACTTGGCCTAGAAGTTAGGCCCAAATCTAGCATGTCACATTAAAGTATTTTTTAAAAACCTTGTTTTCATTGAAAACCCTTCTTGTTTATAATTTGTTACCAACTAAACTTGTGTTTGTTTATCTTCAAATCATAGTTTATTAAAAATTTAATCCCTTTTAAAAGTCGTTATTACCTTTAAAACCTTATTTGATGCGAAAGCTTAATTTAAGCAGTTGCGGAAACGTGATATTTGAAAAACAGTTGTTTTGGAAAAACTCGTATCCTACCTCTAACGATTATAAAACCATAAATGAAATTCTAAAATTTAAAATCTAGAAATCTTAAAGGCCTTATTACAACCCAAATCAAAATACTTGTATGTAGATAATCAAAACCGAAAACATAAGCAGTGTGTGGCTCTCTCCGAGTCCCTCACAGCTTCGATCCGTCAAAGGCTGGAGATTACTTGAAAGGTTAATAAACGGGATGAGTTTACGAAAACTCAGTGTGTAATCCCCTATTAATGTAACAGTCAGTCTACAGAACAGAAACAAAAACAGTCTGGGCCTGAGCCCTTTAACAGTAACAATACAGTCCAGTTCAGAGCATACGTAAGCCCACTACAATATCATTTGGGTCACAGCCCATAACAGAATCAATTGGGCTTAACCCAAACCGATAACAGAATAAATTGGCCTAAGCCCAATACAATGACAGATCTCATAAACAGATATACAATAGTGTAGGTATGCATCCCAACCCAATCCCACCAACACACCATCTGTACCAACTAGTACACCTTGTGGGGATAAAATCGACCCACCCAGCCAGCACACTAAGCTTAGTATCGGTTGTAGCACTAAGTCAACAGAACGGCTCAATACCGTAGACAGAACGGCTAAAAGTAGTAAATATCGCAGAAAGGCTGGAAGCTTTGTACAGAACAACACATAGTCATCGGTAACTATATTATGATTGGCACATAGCCATTAGCATACATAACCCAAATAAAACAGTCATTCTACCTCTAGGGGTATAATGGTCATTCTTACCTAATAGGGGTAAAACAGTTATTTTTAAACCTATAGGGGTATTTTAGTAATTTAACACTACAGGGGTATTTTGGTAATTTTACAAATTGAGGGTATTTTGGTAATTTTACAATTCGAGGGTATTTTAGTAATTTTACAAATTGAGGGCATTTTAGTAATTTTACAAATCGAGGGTATTTCAGTAATTTTACAAATCGAGGGTATTTCGGCAATTTTGTAAACCGAAGGTATTTCGATAATTTTGCAAACCAGGGGTATTTCTGTAATTTTACAAATTAGGGGTATTTCTGTAATTTTACAAATTAAGGGTATTTCTGTAATTTTACAAATCGGGGGTATTTTAGTAATTTTGCACACCGAGGTCTTAACTGCCCAACAGAAGGTCCACCGTCGCCCCGAGCGACTAAAGTAACCTAAACAGATTTAACGGTGTAAATGGGCCTAAGGCCCATTACTCGGCCCAAGTGGGCCCACACACTTGTGTGGCAAATTTAGCCCAAAAACGATTCTAGCCATATGGTCTACACAGCCTGGTCTAACATTTACCACAATATGCAAATTTATTCCGTGCGGGAATTAAGCCCACACGGCCCAACACACGAGAACACTTATGGTGGTCTCAAACATCCTACGCCCATATTCGTGGGCTCGATCTACCATACATGCGATCGCATGCTCGTGTAGCATTATTTGCCGGTAATTCAGCTTTTCGGTAATTGCTGAACTACAATCGAAATAAGTGTGATTACACACTTTAAATAATCTGTTGTCGCAACACTTCCGAGATCATACACCTCAAGTGACCTAATTGCTTAATGTGAAAGAACAATCGGCCTAACCCTCTTGATTACTGAGATCATGCTCCTGAGAAATGAAAGAACTAACCAATAGCCACCCTAACCTCCAATCTAGACGTTGCCTGAGTAAACAAAGAGGTATTCGATTTTAGCCAACAAAAGTAGCACAATTGTAATAAGAGAAAGAGGAGAGTCAGCCACAAATGCTAGAAGTATTCGGTCAGACAAAGTTAGGAGTATGAGTGTACCGAAAGAAAACAAAGAACCGGATGAAGCCATTTAGAAAAAGAGAGGATTCGGTTAGTCAAGAAAACCAAAGAGAGTCAAAAAGGGAGAGAAAATTGAAACCGTAATCGATCAAAACAAAGAAAAATTAAAAAGGGAAAAGGGATATTAAATTCGGCCAAACCCAAAAGAATACCGAGGGTAGAAAAAAAAGATTGAAGATAGGAAGGAAGACTAGGTTCAACTGTTGAAAAGAAAAAATAATAAAAATGCTCAAAACAAGAGATCACAAAGGCCATGCATGATATTGCCAAGGGAGGAAAAAAAACCAAAAAAGTAAGAATGAGGAAAAATAATTTCGAGATGCCCATAGGATAATTCGGCACCTTTACCCTTTCTAATTGCCGAAAATGCACACTATCCACTCCTTAGCCGAATTTGCATATTCAAACAACCCCAACCGGTTTCAAACTCTCCCAATTTGAAATCCTTAAATTACTCCCCCTTAATCTCCTCCATAATCTTCTCCTCAACCTACTATGCAATATTCCCTACAATAACCTCACCCAAGACCAACTCAAATTCACCTTCAGCAGAGTTTAACTCCATCACAACCACTGGCCGCTCCAAACTAGTAAAATAATCAACCTTTGCATGCAATGGGATTCGAACCAAGGCTCTCCCTCAAACCAAAACACGCCACTTACCTTCTTACCACGAGCTCTCTTGTGACGTAAAACAGTCACCATTAATTATAAGCCCTACATGCTAGCATCCAGGTTTACTTATGAGAAAACCAAAATAAATTGTAAGAGCCAAGACTTGAACCTATGCTTCTTTGCAACCCTAATGACGCCACAACCACTAGACTACAAGCTACCTTGTGTCATAAATCCACCACAAATATTAATAAGGCCTTCAAGCTAACGCCAAGCTCACTTAAGGGTAAAGCTAAAAATTTTTGCTAGAGCCCTGGTTTGAACCCAGGACTTCTCAGATACTCCCAAACACTCCTAAATCACTTAGCACTAAACTAAACATGCAATTTATGAAATTTTTCTCGCACAACTAAATCCAATTTCTCCGACACATGAACCCCATTTCTCCTAGGCCCAAAATCTAGGGCGTTACAATTTGTCGGCTACGTTGTCGAGTAAGTGCGCGTGTCCTTACTGCCAGTTATATAGATTGTATAAATCATATTAATCAAAGAACTTCTATTAGACGGTAGTTTGTTAGTTCTATTAGAGTTGTTTCCAACTCAATTGGTTTAAACTTTCTTTAAGTGAATGTTTAGCTTCTTTTTAGGCGAGAATAATGAAAGCAACGATCCTCAGCAAAATAACTCGAGTAATCATCGTTGATTTTGTTGGCATCAGGAGTTTTCTACGTTGCCTCTACATCTAAACTACTTCAGGAGCGTACTGAAAACTCGATTTTTTACGAATTTAGACGAAAAAATGGTTATTTACGCCATACGGTTATGTGCTAGGTCGTGTAACTTACAGTCTTCCAAAAAAGAGCCACACGGGCAAGAAGACACAAACGTGTTTTCAGGCCGTGTGTGGTCAAGTTAGTGTAGAGTTCATACGGACCAAGGACACGGGCATGTCTAGGCTGCGTAATTCACTGAATATAAAATAGGGATCACACGGGTTAGGGACACGAGCGTATCCAGGCTGTGTGACTCACTGTTTGCAATTTAGGACCATATGGGCTGATGACACGAGCATCTGTTAAGTCGTGTAAGATATAAGGTTAGGCACACGAGCGTATGCCAGGCCATGTAGGATTTTCCGAGTATGTGGGTCAAATCCAAAATTTATCTCTGAGGCCATAAACGTTGTTGAACGCAAACGTCGGCTTTTGTAGTGCACTGATGACCTGTGTTAGACTACATATATTGTTACCTGATAAGTCTAAAAATGAACTGTGAGTATATAAATGGATATTGTATATGATGACTATTGATGATGTTGATCTGTATCCTCTAAATATGAATTAAATATGAATAGTTGTGTGTACATTTTGACATCTGTAATTTACATTTGCATTGGGCAGGAATTATTAAAAAGAAGGAAGTGATCTATTCTGATTCCGTGGCTAAGCCCTGACCTATATGTAATCTGACACTTTAGTGCAACTTTGATCTGGCAACTTGTCTGCAACTACTTGAAAGTGTCGAACCGACACTATATGGTGTGTAGAGTTGGAGGGGTTTTAAACTCCCTTATCGATGTGTTGGGGTGGTTGGAGATGGTGTGTAGCGAATGGGGGTAGGAATCACTGTATTTGTTTCTGATATGTTCTCTATCTAAACTGAACTCATATTGCCACTCAATTTATATGTAACATTGTACTGGAAAGTCTCTAATTCTGAATAGAACTTAAACTTAAGAATTTATCATTATACTGTGCTTCTAGTAAATCTATATGGGATATACACTAAGTACTCTACTCATTTTGTTGTTAACTGAATTTCAAGTAACTCACAGTCCTGATCGGGTCGACATAGTGGGAGCTCGGTCAACCTGCTTAACCACCCCTCTTATCTATATTATTAATAGTTTTAGTAGTCTTTAATATTATAGCTTTTCAAGATTGTTGGTTTTTGACTAAAGTTTATGGACGTTCAATTTGTCAGACAGTTTTAATTATGTTATATAAGTCAGTTTCCTAGTATCATTGGTGTAACTCTTTGGAGTTGACCTTAATGACCAAGCTGGGTTTAGGGTGTTACAATAGAGTAATTAGATGGATGTTGTCATTACTAGGGTAGTAATTACGCTCTCTTGTAATTACAAAGAATTGTAATTTTCGAGAGATGTTTGACTAACAAAATGTAATTATATAATTTATATACTTTTTAAAAAATATTACTTACTATAAAAAAATATTAGTATGACAAAATTTCTAAATCAACAATAAAAAATAAAATTAAATAATCATATGTAATATGCTAGTCCAAGAATGTAGTCAATAATATGCTTACTAATAAAAATAAAAAGAAACATAAGTATCTTATCCAATTTTATCTAATTGCTCTAACATTTCATATTTGTTGCTCTAACATCTTTAATATTTAACATATACTCATTATCATCACCTGTTGGTCGTTGACCAAGTTCTCAATCATCTAAATATGAATCTATATGATCATCACTAGTTCGTCATTGGCCAAGTAGAAATAATTAATAATAAATATTAAGTAATTTAACTAAAATTAGTATAAATAATTTATCATAAATATTAAGGTTAATATATTTTTGGCCCTCGAATTTGACAACTAAATTTATTTTGGTTAACACCCTAAAAAATTAGTTGATTTGACATCCTTAGCCAATCAAGTTGTTCACGTGTAAAGCTACATTATCAATTTCTTCCACATGTATTATTATTATATAATTTTTGCTTGTTATAATAATATAAAATCGTTATATCTTTCTAAGAATAATTTATTATTCTAATAAAAATATTTTTGGCAATTTTAAATCAAATGATTATTGTATTTATGTTATTTAAATAAAATATAAATTTTTGTTTTAATTTATATAAAAGACAAATAGTGAAAATGGCAATATCTACTCTGAATTATAAAAGACATAATCAATCATTCAAGTAAAAAAAAGGACTTTTAGAAGGAAATAGTATTTTTTTAATTTAATTAAATAGCATAAATAGATTGTAAGGACTAAAGTGCATTAAAAATAGTTGATAGGCACATCATCAGCTCATAAAATTCAGTCATATATACTCCATCAGCTCATAAATCCATTCTGATTATTTTGTTTGAAAATATTTAACCTTTTATAGACATTATCCAAGACAATGAAACATGCCCTTTGGTTAAGCTTAAAAGGCTCGGTGCAAACTCATTTTCTGGTTTAAAGTAGGATCGCCGATGATACTACTTCCTGTATCTTTCTAGATTTAATACCCTATTTGGACCTTCAAAATAATATCAGATAATTTTTTTCTTCAAAAAGTTGATATATATTTAAAATTCACTAGAAAATTAATGTTATTTTTTTTTTTACTATAAATAAGTGAAATGATATAAAGAATGTGAATTTTGTTGCCGGTTTGTATATTTCAAAAAATCTAGCATTCCTTAAAAGAAGCTTTTTTAGTTTTTGTTTTGTCTATACAGCATTACTTGATATTGCGATTATAAGAGCCAAGATAAGAGGATAGGTACACGTGTACAAAAACTTAGTTTGAAAGCTCAGTCCTTACGCATGATACAAGGCCCAATTCATTTTTGTTTTTCCCTTTTTATTTTAAATTATTTTGGTCAAATAAATTTATCTAGACTCTCATGTTTTTCTCACCTACTAACATTCAGATTTTCTAATGTTCATATTTTTCTAAATTTAGGCATGTATGACACCTATAAATACTATGCATGATCAGTCTTCAAAATTAATCAACTAGTGTGCATTTCTCTTCTCTCGGAATCCTTTCCTTTCTCCCTTCCTTTTCCATTCAGTTAAGTATTTATTTTTTTATATGTTCTTTTTGCTCCTGATTTCCTTTGTTCAATAGAATTTTTTGTTGAATCTTGATAGATATACAATTCGTGAAATATCATTAAGGACAATACTAGTCATCTAACATCCTAAAATTTTTTATTTGACACGTGACACAATTCTAATAACTGATATAGTGAATCAGTGAGAAAATATGGAAAATGAGTCAAATAAAGGAATCTCATGGGAAAAAAAGTTGATAATTGCGATGAAAATTATGAAGAGAATTTTAGAAGCGAAAATGTGACTATAACATCCCTCACCTAACCCGATTTTCGGGTCCGAGTTAACAATTATTGTCGGAGAAAATACGGGCAATTAACATTCAAATTAAACATAAATCATAAAATCATAGTCAATTTAGTTCATAATCACCAAATACGACCTTTCACAAGTCTTATATGAGCTTACGTATGCTCTAGAATCAACCCGAAATTAAATAATGACTAATTTGCAACATTTTCAAAATTTCAGATCAAGCATATCATAAATAAATCCTTCAAATATTCAATCAGGTCATAAACATTCAGATATTATGATATCCAATTAAATCTGAGTCTTAATAGAGCTTACAAAAGCTCGTTTGTTTTCCCAAGCGTGAAATAGGACCAAATTGCAAAGTTTTAAAAATTCAGGGTCGATGTCGTGACTCCACCAAATAGAATGTGTCCTTGTGACGTCTAGCCTCCCGACGTCAGGACATCATATTATGCTGATCGACGTTGCGATGAGGAGAGTTGCTCGTGTTGACTGGACTCTATTTTTGGTAAAAATTAGGCCTCTTGATACCTATTTCAAGCCAAATCTCCAAACACTTGGTTTGCGCATAAATGCACAAAATAACCTGCATAAAAGATACACCAAATTGTGTTCCAAACATTGCATATAACCAATACCAAATCAATGAATCTAATATGCCTAATTTGGCACCAAATCATTTCAATTCAACTTATACCAACTCAAACCATTCAACCACACACTTAATCATTCAATATCATCATTAAACATGCCATTTAACATTCAACATGCCACTTAATTACCACTTCTACAATCTTAACACCGTACCAAATCATACACACATATATATACATATAAGTAATAACTTTTCCAACATCAAACATTTGTTAGATTCATTTTATGTTAACAAACCAACTTAGCATATAAAATCACCTATATACATACTACATAATCGGACTTAAAACGATCAAAAGTCTATCGATAGATGACTGGATTGTGTGAGCTTTGAGGTGATCCAGTTGGCACGTTCCGTAAAATCTACAATCTATTAGGAAAAATGAGATAACATGTAAGCATTTTAAATGCTTAGTAAGTCCATATGAAATTTACTTAACTTACCTTAACATGACAACAATTTAGCAATTGAAAATTTTTGTACAAATAGCAATCCTTTAGCATCTTACACTTCATGTACATTCAACTAATATAACAAATATGTTGGTTCAATCACATGTAATAAGCTTATAATACATTCATACAATGATATAATACTCCATCACAAAACATATGCCACTAACTCAAATCCAACTTGTAACATATATTCATTCCGAACATTAGATTTCCATTGAGTACCTTTTCCATTTATGTCGTTCGCCTGGAGAACTGAAGTAAATTAAACTCAGATACACGGAACTGATTTACTTCCACAAACCATAGAGTTGGTTTCTTTATACAAGCTTTATTCAATGTTGCTCACTCAAGCTATCGAGAATCCGCAACATGTATGAATCTTAGCCATCGATAAAGAATAATTTGACTTGCTCACACAAGTTGTGATATTTGAATTTGCTCACACAATCTATGATATTTGAATTTGCTCACACAACTTGTGATATTTGGGCTGCTTACTCAAGCTGAAGGCTAAGTTTAATTTTGCGACTTTATTCGATGCTACTCACTCGAGCTGTCAAGAATCCATAACACATGTTGGATCTCATTCATTAATAAAGAAACCATTGACCAATACTCGATTTCATTTTTAACCCTAATGACATGTCAGTCGAAATGTTTTTAGGGATTGTTATTCACCTATACAGCAACTTCGTAAATATTTAATAAAAATATTTATGAGCTTGGCTTGTGAAAATGAGATGTTGTTACCTCATTTTCCAACACCATTAACTTTAGGGTCGCTACACTTGTACCTTAACTATCCAATTAACAAATTCGTCAGACCAAAATTCAATATAATACTATAATTAACTCGTAATTATTAATTAATAATATTTATAGACTCAATCATCAGAGAACGGGATCTGTAACACCCCAAACCCAGCCTGGACGTTATGGCCGAATCTGGCGGCGTTACATGAGAGTGTTTTTGAAAAATGTCTTAACAAGTTAAAAAATGATCCGGTCATTATCTTTACTTAAGTCAGACAATCATGAATTAACTTACTTGTTTAAACCTATTTCTTTTACATAGAAGCCTATAGTTAATTTTTAGAAAAACGATGCTTTTGTGGCATTGCAGTATAAAAATAATCCATAAATAACAATTAAAACCCAAATAAAACCAAAAACAGTCCAAGTCCAAAATTACATGAATAACCGTAAATAATTAAAAACTGTAAAACAGTAAATAACCAGTAAAACCGTGAAATCCCAAAAGTATCTAGCAGTGGTCACCCTCGAGCCCTCCGCTGCACCGATCCATCTACTGTTGGGGATTACTTGACAGATAAATCAATAAAGAGGTAAGCTTTCGTAAACATAGTGTGTACATCCCCACAGCATAGCATGCAAACAGACAGATATCAGATAACAGTCACAGGTCGGGCCTGAGCCCTTTAAAGAATCGATATGAGCCTTAGCCCACTTAAAACAGAATTAGATATATAATAGGGCCCTTAAGCCCAATCAGATACAGAATCAGAACAGATCAGATAACAGTAAATCATGCCCACCAACCCTGCACACCATCTCCGTCCAACCCTACACACCATGTGGGGATAAAATCAACCCACCCAGCTCTACACACCAAGTATTAGGATAAAATCAACCCATCCAACCCTACACACCATAAGGTACCGTAAGCGGCACATATCAGATAAATGCAGCTTAGCTACCAAATAACAGGCTAGTAGCCTTTCAAACTTCCTTTACTTCATCAACAATCCCACCCCAATGCAGTACAACATACAGAAATGGCATCCTATTATGAAAAACACAGATCATACTCATATAATCAGAACAGATCAGATCGGATATATATGCTATAAACAACATGTAAATACATACATCAATATCACTTAACAGAATCTAGGTCTAAGATATCCTTACTGACCCTACAATAGGTCACAGTCGACTTGGGCGACCTGTGCAACCTTATAGTTCATTTCAAAAAAATGGGCTCACATACTCATGTGGCCTGCCCGTATGGGCCCACACAGCCCAAATTGGCCTTGGTCGTGTGGATCATATGGCCTGGCCCAAATATCCACACTGCCCAATTGGCCTAGCCCGTGCCTCGCACACGGCCTCGCCAGCCTCATACGACCGTGTTCGTCATGCTCGTATCGAGCGCACACGGCCCAGTTCGTCGATCACACGACCGTGTCTCGCTACACGGGTACGGCCTCTACATAGGCAGTCCATACGCCCGTGTGGCGTCGATAGTTTCATTTTTGGCTTTCGCCAAAACGCGATTTCTGTGCAATCGGAGTACACACCTAGTTCATTTTTTACGTTAACGCTATTTTAAGCACTCCAGAACATATAATCATTAATAGGAAGCCCAATTCAGTCACTTATTTCTAGTTATTAAGCACAGTCAAAACCCAAAACTAACGAAACTTACCTCTAAAGAACAACAACGATTCATTGCTGGTTAAAACGCCATCTAGTAGTCCACAAATTATCGATTGACTCTTAAACAGCAAGAAAAATCCTTAATAATCCAATACCCAATCAAATCGAAGCAATAAGAATATCTTTAACCTTACCGAAAATGTGCAAACAATTGTTGACTAGGAAAAAGACTAAATCAAGTCGAAAACTAAAGAAAATGGCTGCGAGAGGGGAATTCCTTTGGCTGAACGAAAAGAAAAACAAAGGTGGAAAGAGGAGATTTTTCAGTGAATTTCAGCAGAAAGAGATAGAGAACGTCAGAAATCTAGAATTTTGGGAAAACTTCAACTAACCAGATAACTTCCCCCTAGATTCTCCCCACTATCCCACTATTCAGTATCCCACTAAAACTCAAATTCCTACATGACAATAGCAGCAAAAATTAATGCCCCACTACGTTTCGAACACAGGACCACATGCATAAACCCTCTCCTCATATCCACCAGACCAGCAAGCCCATTCTGATATGCTTTTACTAATAAATATTTTTGAGCCTATTAACCAAGGGTAAGGCTTTATTCAAATAAAACCAAAATTTAACCCAAGTCTTAGCTTGAAATTGGGACCTCCTCAAACACACCCAGAGTACATAACCACTAAAGTAGATATATCTTTGTGTCAAATTAATAAAGAAACACTTTTAGAACATTTTTCATGCCACAAATTTTCAAAAGCCAAAAATATGAAAATTTGGGGCGTTACAGGGTCTCAAAACCATTATTTCTCGCACCACTAAAAATTGAGTTGTTATAATAACAAAAGGGTAAAATTGTAAATTCTAAAAAGTTTAAGGACTAAAGTAAAAATATGAAAAAATTGGGAAGAGTGAGTTATTAGTGATGAATTGCCTTGATTTTAAGTTGGAATATGTACTAATATGATGAAAATCACTATTGGGACCAAATTGGAAAAATTAAAAAGTATAGGGACTAAATTATAAATTTTTTAATTTTATCGAGAGAAAGAGAATAGCTGTAGTTTTCACCATATATGGGTTTATATTAAATAATATAAGTGAATTATGAGATTGGGGTTTGTTAAATGCCTATTATTTAGAAGGAATTATATAAATAGTTAAAAGAGGCAAAGGCTAATGTTGCCTTGAAAGGGTAATTTGGTCATTTCTTGAGGATTAAGGATGAAAATATTATTTAGATAATATATTTGATAATTAAAATTTTTATTAACTATTTGGATCATGTTTTAAGGAAAATGGGCTCAATTAGTGGTCTTGCACTTGAGATATTAGTATGTAAGCTTGAAGGCACACTTGGTGTATTTTAAAGGGAAAGAATAGATGAGAAACCCCCCATTCAGCCTCTCCACTTGCTAGTGTCATCCCCTAACCTTTCTCTATGTTTCCTCTCTTCTTTTTTTCATTTCCTTCACTTTTCGCTTTAAATGTTTTAAAAACCTACAACCAAACTTTGAGATTTTGTTAAAATTTCTTAAAAAACTATCTTCAAAACCCATTCCGTATTCAAATATCTTATTTTCAACCTAGAATTTGAAGAATTTTAGTGGGTGAAGATGAAGCTAGAAAAAGAAAGCTTTAACAAGGTAAGAATAGTGTTTTTCTACCTCTCCTAACATAGTATTTGAGTTTGATGATTATGGAAAAGCTTAAAAAGTTTTGATATTAATTTTAGTTATATTTTTATGTGTATGAGAAAAGTTTCTATTAAGCTTTCCAAAGTTAATTGAGGATGAGATCAAGTTTTTGGAGGCTTGATTATATGATTTGGAGCATCCAAAGGTATGTGATACTTTTGTCTTATTCTAAAGTTTATGAAATAGATAATGGTATGTGATAAATATGGTGCAATTATAAAATGGATACTTATAAACTCATTGGCTTAAAGGAAAAGAAATAAGTCAATAATTTGTTATGTTGTAATTGTTAGTCATTAAGTTGTGGCACCCCAAACCTGGCCAGGACAGTTCACCCCAAGCCTGAAATATTATGTAACACACCTAACCTGTATCTGTCATCGGAATAGAGTTACAAAACATTATCGAATAAATGTAACCTAAAATCATTCACTTTCAAACATTTCATTAAACATAGCATAATCCATTTATAAACATGCATATCATCCCTTAATCGAGCCCTCAAGATCTTAGAATCACTTTAGAAATGATTCGGGACTAAATCGAGATCATTTGAAACATTGATGAAAAAGATAGAAAATTTAAATTACAAGGGTCACACGGTTGTGTGGCCAGGCCATGTGACTCACACAGCTGAGACACACGCTCGTGTCTTAGGCTGTGTAACAATCGAAATAGGGACACATGGTCATGTCCCAGCCCACGTACGTGCCCGTATAACTCTCTGACTTGGGTCACACGTCCAAGCCACACGCCCGTGTGCCAGGCTATGTAACCTTTGAAATGGCCTCACACACCCGTATGTCAGGCCGTATGCTAGGCCGTGTAACTACCTAACTGGTAACCTTTAAAACCTACAGGGGATACAGGGTCGTGTTGCATGGTTGTATATCACACACGGCTGAGACACATGGCCGTGTCTTAGGCCGCGTGGACAAGAAATTGGCCAAAATCAAGCCATTTCTTCACCCACTTCGAGCATGTACCTAAAGGCAATTTGCACATATGACCAAGACATTAAAACATGCCCAAAATTTGCATAAAATGACCAATTCACTTTACCATTAATCCATACAACCAATATGCCATTGAGGCACCTTAATCACAAACCATCAAATATATCTAAACATATCCATATTTGGCCATACATCAACCATACACATCTAACTTATTTCCATCAACATATCATAATTGACCATCTACCATGTCTATAAAGCTTACTATTTAAACCATTACTTATATGCATCATAATCACATAAGTGACACAAGCCAACCATTTTCAAATGGTACCAAACAACCAACATATATATACATACCAAAATCAACAATTAGCATTCAACCCAAATTTTAAACATAAATCCACCTATACATGCCATTATAACCTTGACAAAACATCAAAGACTACCAACATAATTGATGGATAGTGTGAATGTCTTCGATGAGCTTCCGATTATCTATAAAACATATGAAAGAAAACTATATAAGTACATAATATTTAGTAAGTTCGTAAAACATGAACATAACTTTCCATTTCAATACATAACACTAAGATTAAGTACAATATAATCCAACCATAAGCTTGGCACAAGCCTAAGTACCAACAACAACACATGTTAGCTTATTCAAACATAATCCACATGAATTTAACATAGGCAAGCCATTACACATGAACATTGTAACAACCTGATTTAGGGCCAAGTCGGAATAGTGGTTTTGGAACCACAAGTCCGAAGTTGAAAAATTTATTGTGATAAAGATATAAGGTTTATAGTGTGATTGAATGCATGTGTGAAAATATCGTTAAGGAATTTTATCGATAGAGAGTCCAATTAAGCTAGTAGGACTAAATTGCAAAAAAGTGCAAAGTATGTGTTCTAAAAGCTGTAGGATTTAATTGAAATGAATTGGCAAATTAGAGGTCCTTAACTAGTAATTAGACCATTACATATCATGACGAACAAAAATGGATATGGAAGGAAAAAATTTTCAAAGAAAGGCCTTGAGGGCATTTTGGTCATTTGGTTAATTAAAGATTAAAAAGGGAAAAATTAAACAAAATTTGCTCATCTTCTTCAAGCTAGGGCTGAAATTTCCATGCTCACCATAGCTAGGGTTTCTTCAACTTTCAAGCTCAATAGTAAGTGCATCCTAGCCCCGTTTTTAATGTTCTTTGTATTTTTAAAGTTGTCATCAACCGATCGCTATTTCTACCATTTATTTGAGCTAGGGTTCATGTTCAAAATTTTACCCATGTGTGACATGCATGTATTTTGATGTCTAATGGTAGAAAATAAAAGTTTAGTGTTGGATAAATGACTTTGCTAGATGATTTTCGGTGAAAATGTAAAAAAAGACCTAATTATAAAAGTTACAAAAATGTGTGTAGAAAGTGTGAATAAATGGAAAATATGGGCTAGTATGAGCATGAAAATGGTTCGGCTAGGTTAGGTCTTGAGAAAAATGAATACTTTTCATTTTACGAGCCTAGGGACTAAAGTGTAAATATGTGAAAGTTTAGGGATAAAATTGTAATTTTGCCAAAGTATGATTTATGGGCTGTTTTGAACAATGCGAAGATTAAAAAAGTGAACTTTACTATTATAGATCAAGAAAAACAGAGTCCGGACCTAGATTGGGGAAAGAACAAGCTTTTGGACTAAATCGAGTTAATTGTCCATATTTTGTACTGAGGTAAGTTTGTGTGTAAATAATGCAACATTTTATTATTATGTATTTAATGCTTTAATATTGCATGAATTGTATAATTGTTTTGTGAATTTTATTAATGATGACTTGATGACGATTGACGAAGATTTGAAACCTCGAAAACCCCGGTTGAACCTTAGGAATAGATAGGATACAAATGTCATGACATTAGGGTTATTGAGATCCTGTATAAGACCATATCTGGGATATGACATCGGCTTGTGATTTCGTGTAAAACCATATCTAGGATGGCCTCGAAATGAGACTTCGTAGAAGACCATATCTGGGATATGGCATCGATATGAAACATCGTGTAAGACCATAGCTGGGCTATTGGCATTGATATATGTGATCCCATGTAAGACCATATCTGGGATATGGCATTGGCATCTTGCTATGTGTATGAGATTTCCCGGGTATCCTTTAGTATTCCAAGTGGTTCAACGGGTAATTCAAAGATAATGTCAAAGGAATGATAAGGTATGAGTCATGTTGAAAGGGTACAAGTATGTACACGAAGCTCATAAATAACGAGATTATGAATCGATGAGACCTCGGTAAGAAGTGAATGAATGAATGAAATATGATCATGAGTTTTATCGTACATTATGTAAATGACATGATTTTTAAATGTATCTATGATACTTGATGACATTGTGATAAATTATATTACGTTATGAGTATAATAATGCATGGTTAATGTTGTTAATTATTTACATGCAAACTTACTAAGCTTTACGCTTACTCCCCTTTCTTTTCCATTTTCTTATAGTATCGCCAAGCTAGCTCGAGGATTGAAGGACGTCGGAGCTCGATTCACACTATCAAACTAATCTTTTGGGTATAGTGAATTTTAGTAATTTGAGAATGGCATGTATAGGGACTTGGTCATTTTGTTATATGTGTCATTGTTGGTTTGGCCAAATGTGTTGGCTTATATTGGTTCAAAATTCATTTCATATAAGGCTATTTGAATTTGGCTTATATTGGCATAAGTATGTGATGATGCCTCTCATGGATGTGTGGAAATACATGTTTTGAATGGTTAAATAGGTAATGTTTATGCATGGTAGTTGTGACATGAGAACGATCAATTCATGTCTTGGTTGTGGACATTTAATTGCTCAAGTATGTCATGTTATATGTTTGTGAATTAGTATAAGTGTATATATGATTCAAGGTGGCAAATGACTTGGTAAATAGCATATATATTTTCCACACGGGTAGACACACAAGCGTGTGTCTAGGCCGTATGTGACACAGATTAAGCCTCATGGGCGTGTGATTAGGCTGTGTTCCCCTACACTTTAGTTTTGTGAAACAGAAAGCCCCGTCACATGGGCAGAGACACGGCCATGTGTCTTAGCCATGTGAAGGACACGGCCTTAGGACCACATGGCCTAGCATACGGGCGTGTGACTTAGCCATGTGACCCTGAAATGTTAATGACGTCATAAACAGAGAGTTACACGGATTGAGGACACAGGCGTGTTTAGAGCCACACAGCCTGGCCACAAAGGCGTGTGACTCTCCAAAGTATGAAAATTTCCTAAGTGTTGTAAAAATTTTGAAGGTTCTCGGTTTACTTTTTAACCTCTTCCAATGTATGTTTTGGGCCTCGAAGGCCTGTAATAGGGGCATTATGCATATGAATGGAAAGTTTTAAATTGGACGTAAATCTTATGACTCAGTTTTGTATGTTTACGTGTGCTAAAGTCTGGTAATGCCTCGTACCCTAATCCGGCAATGGATACGGGTAAGGGGTGTACAAACATAATTTATTTGAATTCATCATTTTCCTTAACATATCATACTTTCAATGAAACTTACCATTTCAACCCTTTTCATAAATTACATGACATAATTCCTTTTGAACACTTACCATTCCTTTTCTTTTCATACCCATTGACCCATTTATAATATCATCAGATACGTGGGATAGCTCATACGAAGTGTGCTAAACATATAACCGTAACATTTCCTTTCATTTACATCACTGCTCACACAAGCTGTGAAATGAACCTGCTCACACGAGCTGTAGGTTAAAATCTAAGCCAATAATGCTATTCACACAAGTTGTGGAGTATCCACAACAAATGTAGGACCTCAGCCATCGGTAGGACATTCAAGACCAGCACTCGAAACATGAAAACCCTAATGACATGTCATTTGTATCCTATGAATTCCTAATGTTCAAACGGGGATCAATAACTGTCATGACATCGTCTAATATACATCATTTATTTACATGGAAGTTAACATATTAACATACGAATCAAAATAACACTAAAACGATACTTACTTATACGAACTTACCTGATAACAAAGATGTAGAAACGAGATCAACAATCCGATGCTTTTGCTTTTCCTCGATCTAACTCGGTACGAGGTCTATCTTGATCTAAATAAAAAATTCAATCCATTTAATAACTCTATTATTCAATTTAGTCCACTTTCATATTATTGCAAAATTACAATTTTTCCCTTAACATTTTAAACTTTTTACAATTTAGTCCTTAAGTTCAAAAATAGAAATTTAAACATTTTCATCCCTAACCCATGCAAGTTGAATTTATTATGAACCCATATCAACTCATGCAAATCATCATTTCACAATTAAACCATGATATTTTACTACTTTTACAAATAAGTCCCTAAATGATAATTTCATAAAAAATCACTTCACAAAACTTGTTTATTTAACAACAAGGAATCATAATCTTTCATTAAACTTCAAAAATAATGCAAAAAAAATAATGGAAAAACCCTAAACCTTTAACAATTTTGTAAATTAGTCCCTAGGCTAGCTAGATTGAGCTACAAGAATCCTGAAAACATAAAAATCATTAAAAACGAAAATTAAAAACATACCATGCATGTAGAAATCCCCTCTCCAACAAAGGTTATTTCAGTTTTGAAAGTTGAAAAGATAAAGATGATAGCATTTTTTTTTCTTCTTCTTATTTAAACATTTAATGTAATTATCAAGTTACTAATTTAACCTTTAAGATTTATTAATATTTCATTAAAACCTATCCATCACATTCCACTATCTAATTAGTTGGTTCAATTACCACCTAAGTCCCTTATTTTAAAATTCTATAGCCATTAGACCCCTTTAGCTTATAGAATTTATCTTTTGTACATTACGATTTAGTCCTTTTTACTTAATTAAGCATGCAAACGTCAAAATTTCTTAACGAAAATTTTATACAACCCTACTAACATTCTAAAAACATTGTGATAATAATAAAATAAATATTTTCTCATCAGATTTGTGGTCCAAAAACTATTGTTCTAATTTCACTGAAAACGGGCTATTACATATCACATTAGTCACCGAAGTGACCCAAACTCCATACAACATTTTCACATGTAATTAATTATTTTTTCTTTATTAATCAACAGAAGAAGTCTCATGCATGAATTCAACTCACATATATACAAACATAATCAATTAGAACTTACTTGCATGCTTTTTCTAACAAATTTTACCCAAACGAGGCATAAGGGCAAAAACATCATTTCATGTCCAATTTAAGTGAACACATGTGAAACATCAATTTAGAGGTACATTTTAATTCCAAAATTTTTTTATAAACACTTGGTGAAGAATCAATTTAATCCAATTAGCAATTCTTAGTTAATTTTTAAAAACAAGTATCTTAGGGACTAAATCGAAATAATGAAAAAATATAAAAATAATTAGATTACAAAATTATTAGTATACTTACAAAATTAAACATCTTGGACTATGGTATGTAAATTTTCAATGCATTTCTTAAACATTTTGGACTCCAATTGCACCATAAAAAAATCTAAGGACTAAATTGCAAAGCTGTGAAAACATGCCTTGGACAAGCTAGACACCACGCCGAGACGATGTGAAGCAGCACGTCCAGACGAGTCCTAAAAGGAACCCCCTTCGTGATGACCCGACAAAGGAAGTCACGATGCCGATCCCATGTGGATACGTCATTCGAATGACATCAACACGACGGCTGTAAGCTTAGCCCGAAACTTGTAATTTTCAAGTTTAAATACTAATACACCTACCCTTTCTTATATTTAATGTTATTTATCACTTCAGACATGTCATATTACCTTCAAACATTAATTAGAACATGTTCACATTCACCATAACATACCATAGCAAAATTTGACATACTATGTACAATCATCATGCTAGCAACCATATACTTCAACCTCAAGAAATCATTACTCAACATATCAAATCAGCATCTCAAGATTTCCTAAGGATCTTAAATGTCCATTTTGAACCATTTGGTCATTTTAAACATGCTTAAATTTCCAAAATACTGGTATAAGCCTATTAACACTTTTAACCATTTTACATGCCACTTTAATACGTATTCATCAAGAAAATCTAACATGCATCATCAATTTTATTCTCAAGTGCCAAAATATCCACAATTAAAGTCCAAAAAAAATATTTATAATCTACAAGTCTAGTCCCAAAAGAATAATCTAACTTCTCTAAGGGACCTGTTACTGTTAGTTTAGGAACTCATTATAGTGGTTTTGGTGGGTTAGGGTCCAAGTCAGCTACTGCTAGTTCAAGAACTTAGAACAATAATTTTGAAGGATCAGGGAACCATCATAGAGGGCCTCCTAGATCCCTCTATTCAGCTAAAATCGAAAATAAGAAAAAAAGGGTCTTTACTTTTGGTGTGGTGCTAAGTATATTGTGGGACATAAGTGTGTTAAGTCTCAGCATTATCAGTTACTATTGGATCCATGTAGAGGAACCAGAGAAAGAATGTAGCTTGAGCCAAGAAGAGGCCATCAAGTCTGCAAAATTGCTAGTTGAGAACATTGTACCCACCGAGCTGGTATTATCCTTCCATGCACTTTAGGGTTTGCAAGGTGTCCAAACTGAGGGTGGCTACCAATGTTGGGAACATTAAGTCATTCTCCTTGTTGATTTAGGAAACACGCATAATTTTATAAGTGCTAAAATTGTATTGCTAATGGGGCTATCTTGTCAACTAGTGGGGTTTGTAGGAAATTATTGTGGTCTACATCTATTGCCTACTTCTAGACTGATTTCCTAGTACTACCATTGGGAAGCTATGATTTAGTCTTAGGGGTACAATGGCTCCAGACCTTGGGACCCATCACTTGGGAATTTAGATCCCTGACAATGAAATTTATCTATAATGGTCAACAATGTTTTTTAGAAGGCATAAAACCAGGTCACATCCAATTACTGGAACACAATCAATCTACCAAATGTTTGACTATCTTGGGAAAAGGACAGAGTGTGACAGTCCTAATTTGACCCTAGTCAGAAAGTGGTTTCGAAACAACAACAAAAAAAACGAGTTGATGAATAATTAAATGATATATTCTATGCTTATTATTTGTGAAAATGCATGTGTGAAAATTTCATGCTTTGATTTTGTCATTTGGATGTGAATTAATTAAAAAGGACTTATGTGAGAAACTTTGAAAATGTGTTAGGTCAATTGTAGTGGCCAAATAATTCTTGGATTAAAACATGGGGATTTGCATGTCAAATTCCCCATTTTAATCTTAGTGGCCGGCCATGATGGTTTTGGTGAGCAAAATATTCATATTTTTTATATATAATAATGACTTAATGTTTTTATTTTATAGTTTAATGATAAATAAAATAAGAATTGGGTGAAGAAAACAAAGTACTCATTTTGTTTCTTCTTAGCCGAAAATAAAGAAAGAAACTAAGAAATGAGGGCTTTGGATAGTCGGCCATGGAAGACTAAAATTTAAGGTAATTTCTTGATTATTTGAGCTTCATCTTGATGAACTGAGTTCCTTGCTTGGTACCCTCATTGACTCATGTTTCTATTTTATTTTTATCTTTGAATTTGAGGTCTTAGAAACATTCGGTCATAGGGGGGAAAGTTTTGGATGAGAAAGTTATATTAGAAATGGAATTAAGAGTGTTTATTGGACTCCATGTTGCTAAAATGCACATGAATAGAAATTAGTAAGCTTAAATTGTAAGAATTTGAGTTGTGTGCCTTAATTTGTCATAGATGCATTCGGCGATTATTTTTTTTATATGAAGAATTCGGTATTTAATGTTATAAGTGTTTTTAAGCTAGCATGCTGGTGTGTATGTGCAATGACCGATTGAAAACTTAAATGAATTGGTAACATTCGGCTAGTTTAATAAGTAAAGCAATTTGAGGTAGATGTTTAATCGGTTGGTGAAATGGCTAATAAAAATTTGTAAAGAAACTTGTTAAAGCCGAATGTACTTTTAATTTAATGATTTATACAAATTGTGATGCTTTGAGGTGGGACCACGAGAGTGTGCCAATCGATATGTTTTGATAAGTAGCATGGACATTCGGTTAAAGTTGTTTATTGTGGAACATTAGTTTATATAAGTTTAAATGTTTAAACTTGTTTACCCTTAAACATAACATTTTATATTACAATTTCTAAATATTCTTTGTATGGTATATATATATATATAGATATATATATATATATATATCATTGAATGGCAAATTGGGATTCAAAGTAGAGAAATGATATTTTATAGTGCCGAATGGTTGTGGTGAATTTAATAATGAATGGTTGATATACATATAGATCAAATATGGTATTTTAGTCATGGAATGATTTAATTGAATTAGTATAAAAGCTATGAGCATTCGGCCAATTAGTATATATATGATTTATATTAAGATTTGATTGTGTGTATATATATATTCGGTCATGAGAGAAATGCGTTGGATGGTTGGTGTTTTTGATGTTGTAATTGGAAGTGTTAGAAAGATAAGGTTGAGTTGGCATAATGGTTTTATATGTGTAATTTTAATGTACTAAATAATCGGCTAATGAGACTAAATGATTACAAGTTTTGATTTGATAGCTAAAATAATGTGTAGTTGAGTGTTTGAATATGACTTACAAGTATATGATTTTGAAAATGAAATTTCTAATGAACTCAAGTGGTTAAACAATAGGTATAATTTGATTAGTATTGAATTACACTTGGTTACCGAAAGTAAGTCATATTGAAGAATGTATAAATGGGACATGAATTGATGTAACTTAATGTGAATTAAGGTGTTTGATAATAGAAGTTGATTAAGGAGTGTTTGTTAGACTCTATGATATTAAATTATAAGTGATTATAAGTTTATAAGTTAAATTGTGAAATTGGAACCGAGTATGTGATGGGAAAAAATTCCTTTTGTTTAAATTAAACAATAAATTGTTTTTAAATAGGTTATTACTTTAATGACCGAATGTGCTAAAGGCTAATGCACGAATTAGTTGGTAATTATTAAGAAGAAATAATGATACCATACCTAGTGCCGAATGTGATTATATGTCAAGGAAAAATAAATAAATATGTATTTGAAAGCATGATAAGCTATGTGAGCTTTGTGTGTGCTTATGTGAACTTAGATAATAATTGAGTAATGTTTGTGTTTTAGAATTTGTAATTAGTAAGTTGATTGTCTTAATTTTAGCTCAAGAGCATAGAGGGGCAAATACGGATAAGGGAAAGCTAAAGTGATTGAATAGCCGACCCGTAGTTGTTCAGAAATACTCGAGGTAAGTTCTTAAGTGTTTGAACTTTATTAATTTGTATACTTAACAGTTGAATAATGGTAATTAAGAAAATGTTATATTAAATATTTGTATTCAAAGTACCGAATAAATATTGAAAGGAGGATTGAAGCCGTATATGACTAGCATATTTAGTCGAATATGATGTGATGAAATTGATGTGCCAAGATATGTGTTTTAATGTGAAACTTATGCCCTATGTGTTACGTAACTATGATAACCTTTGAACAAAGATATGGGTGTAAATTATATGTGGTTGTAGTATAATTCACGAAAGTATGAGATGACATGTGAATTCATATAAGGCATTAAGTGATCCAGGTACTTGTTATTTATTTATACTTATGATGATAATAGTAGATCAAATTGGGGATGTGAAGTGAAAAGCATATGAGAAATGGTTGTATATTTAAATATTCGGCTAAATTGTAATTATGTATGTGAGTATATGTTTCATACATATATATATGTGTGTTTATATATAGCCGAATAAAAGTATCAAATACATTTGGAGTGTTGATATGTAATGTGATTTGTCGAATATGTGAGGTAATAAAAATATGGTGGAGTATATTCTGATAATTGTGATGTGTATGCATAAGAGGTTATATTTTGATTCATGAATTTATGTGTATGGGTGAAATATATATGTAATCTATTAGAAATGGATTTGATGTGCAGCATATGCTTTGATAATGTTATATGTAAGATGTTTTATGGACTTGGTTAAGTCATTTTAATATGTAGTATCAAATGAAAATGGGCACTATGTGTGCGAAGGAACATGGGCACTATGTGTGCGAATGAATGGAGGCACTGTGTGTGTGAGTTCTTTAAACCGAGCACTGTGTGTGAGAGTTCTTTAAACCAAGCACTGTGTGTGCGAGATCGGTTATTGGGGCACTAAGTGTGTGCAATGAGATCATGTAAGACCTCGTCTGAGACGAAGGTATTGATTTGTGTTAGTGAGTAAGACCGTGTCTGGGACATTGGCATCACTTGTGTTTCATGTAAGACCTCCTCTAGGACAAAGGCATTGATTTGTGTTAGTGAGTAAGACCGTGTCTGGGACATTGGCATTACTTGTGTTTCACGTAAGACCTCGTCTAGGACGAAGTCATTGATTTGTGTTAGTGAGTAAGACCGTGTCTGGGACACTGGCATCACTTGTGTTTCATGTAAGACCTCGTCTGGGACGAAGGCATTGATTTGTAATAGTGTATACGACCGTGTCTGGGACACTGGCATTGTAATATTCGGAAAATTTCTATCATTGATACATTAAAATAAAGAAATAAAGAAATAAAAAGAGAAATTTTGAGCTCTATCAACAAAATCTATGTAGGAAGTGATTATGATGTATTAATCCAAGAAAGGACTAAATCGTAAAAGTGAGAAAAGTTTTGTAGCCCAAGAGTAAATACTTAAAATTTAAAGGGTTAAAGTGTAAATATGAAAAAGTTGAAGGACCAATAGTGCAAATATTTTAAGGATGGAATGATCTAGAAACTAAGGAAAATGGATGAATTAGGACCAAATTGAATAGGAGAAAGAATTATGAGGGACTAAATCGCAATTTTACCAAATTAGGTGATGACTCAATGATGGAATTTTAAAAGATCATGAAGGGCAAAATGGTCAATTAGAAGGAGAGAGAAATCTAGAAGGTAATGATGGTGTGATGATATTTTATAATTATTTAATAAGATAAATATTACTTTATTAATATTTTAATAAGATATTTTATTATTTTATTATTTTATTTAGTATATATATATGTGTGTGTGTGTGGAAAAAAAAAGAGGAGAAGAAACCCACCATTTCCATGCACCAACGTGAGAGGAAGAGACAAAGAAAGAAAGTTTTACTTTCTTTACAATTTGGTCCTTCCACCAAAAATTCACCATTTTCACCTAGAAATCAAAAGAATTTCTATAGCTACCGAAGGAGAAAAATGTTAAGGAGACTATGAAGAGCTAGAATATCAAGTTGGATTCAAGAAATAGAAGCTGGAGGAGAGAGAAAATGAAGTTAAAGTTTGGAAACATTAAAACAAGGTAAGAACATCAAGATTTCCATGTATTTTTAAGTTTAATATTATTGAAAAGGCATGTAAATGATGTTAATGTAGAGTTTTCTTATATATGATTCTATGTTCTTGATATGGTAGTGAAGAGAAAATAAGATAAAGTGATGGGAAATGGTGTAGAGAAAGAAAATAAGGGTGATATAAACTTAGTAATTAATATCTTGCACTAAAACAGTTTTGGACAGCAGCAGTAAGCTAAATTTGAAAAATCACCAAAAATGGTAGAAACTGAATTAGGAGTTGAGTAAGATATGGAATTAAATCTTGTTGAGTCTATTTTCATATAAAAGAAACAAAACAAGTAAATGAATTCTGTATTCTGAGATATTTATATTTTTGTGAGACTGGTTCAGAATGATTTCGGGGTCCTCTGTTCTGACTTGGAAAAATCATTAAAAATTGTATAAAAATAATTATGGGACATAAGTTATATGGTTAGAATCCTTAATGAGTATATTTTCAAGAGAAATAAGTGGGAACATCATCCGAGTCCCGTACGAGGATATAATTAAATTTTAATGAAGAAAGGTCGGAACAGCTATACAGCAGAACAGGGGTAACTTTAAAGAATAAACTGTAATTATTGGCTAAGCCAAAAATTCTAAAAATTTTATGGTAAGAAGATATGTGAGTCTAGTTTCAGGGAAAATTAACAGATCTTAATTTTGATTTCTTTAGCTCAAGATATAAATAATTTAGTGACTATGACGCAGGTGGACAGCTTGAATGTTCACATATAAGTAAATAGTGAAATTATTGATAATGTTACTTATAAGCATATTATATAAATTAAGGATGTGGAATGGAGAGGAGGAGGAGGAAAATATGTATGAATAATCAGTTAGCATGACTAATTTGTATGTTTTAAGCCCAAGGACTAAATCGAATAAAAGTAAAACTTTATGGGTAATTTTGTAAAAATGTTAGAAATGATCAAATTACATGAAATGGATTATTTTATTATTTAAATTGAAAATTTAAATGAAAATTGTTAATTTAGTTCAAGATCGGGGGAAAACATGTTTTAAGGATTAAATTGAAAAGTGTTGAAATTATGGAAAATTTTGATATTTTATAGAATTTATGGAATGCTATTAATATGTATGATGATAACAGCTGGAAATAAGGATTAAATTGCAAGAATTTATTTTTCTGAGCCTAAGGGTAAAATCATCATTAATTAAAAGTTTGGGTGCCAAATGGTAATTTTGCCTAGAGTATTAATTGAATGTATTAGAATATGAAATGAATGAAAACAATGGTCAAATTTATTTATAAAGATCCCAACGACTCAAATGCGAGACTTGAACGTGAAAAAGAAAAGATATTGGATTAATGAATTTATAAACACGGACAAGCAACGAGGTAAGTTCGTGTAACTTAAATTGTATTTTTAAATACTTGAAATATGTGGTTATGTGATGAAAAAATGATTTATCAATGCATAATAATTGATGAAATATTGATAATACCCGATATAAAAAGAAAGTAAATCCCGGTTGAATGGAATGGATTTCGATGGATCTCTGAAAAGGAATTGACGGTAAAAGGGGATCTAGCCCGGACGGGTGATCCTATCCTGATATAGCCCTCCCGAAGAATACAGGAAAAAGGATTAAGCCCGAAAGGGTAATCCTAATATCAGCCCTCCCGAAGAATATATGGGAAATGAGGTTCGCGGGAGTGTGCTGGTGGCTCTCCCGAAGAATACATGTGTATAGGCCCTTCCGAAGAATACATGGGAGCTGAGGTTCGCGGAAGTGTGCCAAGAATTGAGGTTCGCGGGAGAGTGAGGTTCGCGGGAGTGTGCTTACTAAAATGAAATGAATAAGACCATGGTTGAAAGATACCATGGCAACAAATTGAGAAAATGAATAAGACCATGGTTGAAAGATACCATGGCAATGAATAAGACCATGGTTGAAAGATACCATGGCAACACATGCATATGAATTGACGGACCCGGAATTGTACACTAAAAGTGTACTCCTGTATCAATTGACGGTTAATGAGATTGTACACCAGGAGTGTACTATCGGAAATCCATCGAAATTCTGAGAAATTCAACGGGATAAATATAGAAGATGGTAAACACATAGTTAAAAAGGGTAAATGTGAATTGATTGATTACGGACTTGCATATTTTAAGTATATTATATGATTTTAACTATCGATATTCCGATAAATTCAGTAAGTAAGAATCCTGACCAGAAAAAGAAATATGTATATAAAAAGATTTGAACATATATTCCTGAAGTACATGAAAAAAAAAATGACAGTGACACTGGATATATGGAAATATAAGATGATAATATTTGTACATGGAATTTATTGATGAATATATGCATCCATGATTATAGATTCGTATACTTTAATTGTATGACGATGAAATTTCGAATGACTTAATGAATAAAGCCCTGACATGGAAATAATTTGAGCACGAAAACGATAGTTATTCGATATTTTAAAAATATGACATGGAAAATACATGTATATGAAACTTACTTGATAATTATGCATGTTCAAGATTATAAATTGTCCTGGAATAAATATATACAAAATCCATGAAAACAATGATACATGAAATTTTGGTATAATGAATGATTTATGTTTTTGAAGAAATGGCAAGAGAATAATATGTATCATATTATATGAATATGTGGCTATCTTTAATATGCTGATACATAGAAATTGGGTAAGCCGTAATAAGTAATAATCTCAAGTCTGATATGTTGATACAATGAGTTTATCGATTCTAAAATTATATGAAATATATTCAAGTATACCAATGACTGTTGTTGTTGACGCTTAGACAAGTGCCAAGCTATTGGTTAAATGGTAATATGTTTATTATTTGATACATCGAAAGAGTAAATGATCAAATGAAAATATACATGTGTTTATGAAAGAGTGGTAAAATTTAAGTTGTACAATTTCTTATAAAATAAGTTATCATGTGATTAAAAAAAAAAGTTCTATAAACTCCGGTAATACCTCGTGACCCTATTCCAATGATGGATACGGGTTGGGGTGTTACAGGCATCACTTATGATTCTTGTAAGACCCTGTCTGGGACAGTGGCATCGATATTGAATAACATGTAAGACCGAGTCCGACACGTCGGCATTGTATAAAGCCTATCTGAAATCTGTGTATTTCTGAACGACTTAAAGAGAAAGTTTGTTAAACGGACTAAATGCCGGTGAACTAATTAAAGTCAGAGATTATACAACATTGTGCTAAATTGGTAACGAAATAAGTTCGAGACAATAAGTTGGCCAGGTATGTGATATATATATATATAATATATATATATATATTATATATGTGAGATTGATCTGACAGGAATTAAGAATGTGTAATGAGAAGCATATGAGAAGATGTTGTAAATTCATCTGTATATTGTGTATGTGTGCATTCAGTTATTATGCAAAGTTACAAGAAAGTATTCGAAATGCCATTCAACTAGGAATGTTGAAAGTAAGTGTGGGTAAGAAATGTTACACTAGTTGAATTTGATAGAATTAAAGTTAATCTGGAAGCTTGTAAATGCACATGTTTATATGAGTTTGAATATAAACGGAGTAAAATGATATATGTGTTAGTGCATAATCGGCTAAATAGTATTGTACTTAGAAAATTGTTATGTGATTTCGAACATTTGGTTTGTTTTTAAGTTCAACTGTTTAAATTGCTTAAGACTTACTAAGTTTATGAAAGCTTACTTTGAATGTTATGTTTCTCTGTTTTGTAGATCGTTGACTCCTACTATTAGCTCGGGAATCGTCAACAGTCGTCACACTATCCACTCTTTTGGTACTGTTATGTTTTGGATTAACTTATGGCATGTATAGAATAGACTAATAGTGGAAGGATATTTTGGTTAATGTATATAAGCCATGCGAATATGGCATCTTTAGATGTTTACTTTTATAAGTTTTAAATTTGATCTTTGGTTGTGTCTAGCATTTCTATAAATAAATTATCTTTATTTCAAGAGAATGTTCAAAATTTTACTGTTCTGATCTGTTTTCTGATTACCGGTAACGCCTCGTCCTATTTCGGTGACGGTTACGGGATAGGGGTGTTACACAGAGCTTATTATTGCATGTAAATAACTAATGCAATTGTGCAAGTGTACACGTCATTCAAGTAATAAAGTTTGTCTCCACAGGGATCGAAAGTTGGTAAGAAATTAAGTTATTATAATTCTATTAACTATACTAAATAGCAAGAAATACTCTTAAGTTGAATAAAATGTTTGTATAATGAATTAATGAAATCAAATGCTAAAAAAAAGAATTGATATGGCAAATAAAATGTTGTGGCAAATTACAGAGAAATGCAAGAGTATTTCTGTTGTTGAATGAATAGGGTTGCAAAATAATGCCATGGAAAAATATTGTCTAATCAACTGCTCAGAGAATCACTACTGTAACCTACCTCTTTCAATAGTTAAATCTTAAACTAGAAATCTAAGTTATTGTATATCTACAGAATTCTAGATTAATAACTACAATGAACGTTCTTCTTTGTACAACTCGTAACATCTATGTCTAGAGTGCTACAAATATTCTTTCTAGTATTCGCTTGCATCAAATGATTTAAGATCCAATATATTTAACATTTTCAGAATTAAAAATACATATAAGAACATAAATTGAATGAACATATAAGAACATAACACACAATCAACTATGTCTAGAGCTTGCTGCATGTATTTAAAATAAGCATAAATTGAATGAAACAGTGAAATAGGCAATCTAAAATCATGGGCATTAAAGATGATAAAACATTCACCCAAATAACTCCAACCTAGGAAAGATTTAGTTCATGAGTGGAAAAGTTAACATCAAAATAAAATTATTCATCAACATTCTCAAATAAGTTTAAATCACAAAAATCAGGAAAATAAAGGCAGAAATGCAGGAATTCTGGCCACACTCCAACTTTTCTTTGATTTTTAGATTGTACGTGAATCTAGGATAGTTGTCTCTCCCCCTTCTTTACATCTGTATTATGCTCTTTTAAGCTGTTATCTTTTCTTTCTCTGGAATTCTCCAAATGAGAAAAAAATCGTTGAGACCAATTTTTTTCTCACACAAATTCTCCTCTCTTTTTCTTCTTCTCTTTCTTTCATTTATTGGCTAGATCCGTCTCTCTCAACACATATTTGTTTCTCCTTTTTTTCAGGGTGGTTTTTTCTGGTACACGTCTAGCTAGCTGAGAGTGACGTGGATAGAGTGCTGAGTCATCTTCCTGGAATTGCCATGGCAATTGTGTTGATAATCAATCTCACCATTTTCCACGATAATGTTTCACTTCCCTTGTTTTCCTTCTGCATCCTCTTCATCCTCTTCTTCTACCTGCACCTATGTCCAACCACAACTTTTCCTTCCCTAAGTAATAAAAGTAATAAATGATACCATTATAGCGCAATCCAAGTTTTGTTATGCAATGTTCTAAAATTATCCTAAAAATGCAGATATATTTACTTAATTACAAACAATTAATTCCATCTAGAGGCCTAAAATATAACTCTTTTTAAGAGTTATTACTTATATGCTATGGTTATCACAGACACAGTACAAGCTAGTTTGATGGCAACTGATGTTAGTTTCAACCAATAGCTCCAGTCTATATTGCAAACCTATGATGATGGTTTTCAAGAACCAAAAGGTCTCCCACATTCTCGACTACAAGACCATAAAATACCCTTGAAAGATGAATCAGTTGTGGTTAAAATAAGAACATACAGGTATCTTGCCATTCAGAAAACAGAAATGGAAAGGATGGTCCATAAAATGATTCAGGCAAGGATCACTAAGGACCCCAACAACTCCTTTACATCCCCTATAATCATGGTTAAAAAAAATGGAGAATGGATACTGTGTGTGGATTATTGACAATTAAACCAGTTAACAATTAAAGAAAAATTTCCTATTCCTGTAATAGAAGAGCCCTTTAATGAACCTAGGCAGGCCAGAACTTTTTCCAATCTAGATCTTCATTTCTGTTACCACCAAATCTGAATGTATAATTCGGTGAGCAAAACAAGGACATGCTAATAATTGGGTGACTAATTGTATAGTTTACCCTTAAAATTTTATGGCTTTTTTTGGGGAAATTTTTAGGAATTTTTTGCATTTTTATGATTTTTTTAAATTTTAAATGAATTCTAAGAATTTTGATTTAGTGTAATGGTATACATTAATATTTTAATTTTGATTAAATTTATACAAACAATTAACACAATTATAAAAGTAATACTTTACATTTACTAATTGTATATACAAATAATTATATTTACCCAACATGAAAATAACTTAATGTCTTTTTTTTTTTTTAAATGTATACAATTAAATCAAAATTAAGTATTCATGTGTAATTAACACATCATTTTACATTCATTGAAATTCATAATTCTCAATTTATGCTGGGAATAGAGATAGATGAAGAGTTAAAATGGTAATTTTTAATGCATTAAACATTGTGCCATTTGAGTATTTTACCGAAGATTAGTAGGAGGATGAAGTTGGTCAGAAATCAATTATGTTGAAATCGTTCAGTCTTTTTCAACTTCGATAACAACGAAAACGTAGAGTTTGTTGCTCTAAAATTAAGGAAATGCTTGATATCTACTATCTATCAACTGTTGCTACGTGTCTAAAACAATCCAACTTCCTTGGAACCTATATCAGAAAATGAGACATTCTTGTAAAATTATTAAATTATTAAAAAATGACCTCCAAAATAACCTGAAGAAATGTAAGTACAGTTCATCCTAAATTTACATAATTCAGGTGCTGAGGCTAAGCTCGTTCTATTTTGGACATAGTTGGAGTAAGCTCCAAGGTTATGTTAGGATTTAAGATGACAAAATATGGAAAGGTGGAACAATAATTTGTTTGTGCAGTGTGGTTTCTGGATGGCTAATTGCACCGTCCACCATCCTAACTCCGGTTTAAGCAACTCAAACCTAAGCTCAAAAGCTAGCTTGTAAAGTAAATAGTTCAATACTTCGTGAAACATGGTACAACAAGCAAAATAACAAAAGGGGCAAGGAACTTAGTTATGATACCAAGCTAAAGAAGCTCCAACCCAATCTCAAAGGCTAGATTCTAGGGCAGGAGAAGAAATAAAGAAAAGATAAGGACAAAATATGACCTACACATGCATCCTTAATTTTTCTGACATGAGGCAGCTGAAAAAGAACACTAGATACCAACACACTGCAGATAAATCAAGTCCAACTCTCAACAATAATCACGCAAAATGCAAGACTGCAACAGAAGTATTTGTTTTTATTTTTCCGCTTCAACTTGTGTTTACTCATTTGATAGAATTACATGATAAAAGATAATGTGATCCCTAAAAAACTTTTGGTCCAACAAGTTAATTGTTTACCCACCAACATATAATCTTAGAGGAACTTCAACAACATCAACTCACTCCACTTGCTCCTGGAAAAAGAAAAGAGAACTAAATTAACTTTCTTATAGAGATTCTTGAAACATATAATATGTAGAATAATATTGAAATAAACTAAAATCTAGAAGCATCCTTGCTATGCAGATTTTTGATAAAGTTAGAACTTAATAGACCAGACTGTAAAACTGTCAGAAAAATCAAAATCATCTACTCTGGACAAGAATAGTTGCCCAAAACTGCCATGGCTCTATGCAAAGATCATCCACTACACTTGGGGACAATAACCAACAAGACATTTTCACCTGAGAAATTGGCTAGGCGTGGGCACTGGCAAAAAATATTTTTTCCCCTTGCAGCAGCAGATTTTTACAACAACTTTCCCATCAAAATGCCTTTCATAAAAGTTTAAAACATTTCAGCTAAGCAATAATTTATACTAGAGACCTCCAGTCCCTATTCAAATATAAGTTGATCTGATGCCTATGTTTTTGAATAGATGGGCGTGGGGTGGAGTACTCCATAAAAACCTGAACACCCCCTCCAATTTTCAACCTATAGGTCGTTATATTTTATTTTAAAAGGGCTACTCAAATGTCAAGGGCCTATGAGTAGGGCGTACTCTAGGTGAGAAACAATTAATAACCTGATGGTTTATGACATTTTAAGCAATTATCCAAGATAAGCTCAATGAAAGTTGTTTCAGCTCAGTAATTGAAATATATGCCAATGCCCATATGTGATTCATCAGCATCACAGTTTCACTTTCCACAAAATTTCAGTTTTTTTTTATATATATACATCTAATTCTAGTCATTGTTATAAGAAATTAACCTACGAAAAAAGTTCACTCATCATCACCATTTTTTTAATTCAGATTGATTACTCCTAGATCGCTCTAATAGTTGGTTGAGTGTGAGCTTTGAAGTTGACGATCACAAAATCGATTAGCGGGCATTCATAACCTAACCCAGAATGACCCCACAAGTGCTGATGCATATCCTCTCATTTAACACCTTGATATGACTGTTGATAGGTTGAAGAAAATTTTAACATTTGTAATGGACAAAGGATTACACTAAACAATTAGAACATGAACGTGCAACCTAGAAAAAGGGAGAGTCCAGAAGATTAAACCCATAGTTCAATAAAACATTAGTCCAACCTTGGGTGCAGGAGCATCATCAAGCTTAGGAGGAGCCAACTTCGGAGAATATCCACCAAAAAGACTAGAACAATCAGTGTATGCAGATCCAATCCCAATCCCAGCACCAAAAGCTACAGATGCCCATCGAGTCACTGGACTCCCTGACGGGACAAATCAAAGTTATGAACTCAAGGAAGGATTAAGGAAGACATGCAAAGCAGAAAGCACAAAAACTGAAAGGCATGATAGCGACAATGCCTGGAAATACAAGTACTAGAAGAAAAACTAAAGCAATTCAAAATGCAAGAACTCAGTTTACTTTGTCCACGGCTTAGATTAACATCTAGTAAAAAGTTAAAATGCATAATCACTTCAACCGTTTAGGCTTTGCTTGGTAGCATTGATGATTGAAGGTGGCTATGAGTCATAAATCATAAACAGTTCCTTTACACTCTCCCCACAAAGCAAAGCCTTAATCAAGTTCCTCGTCGTTTCTAGGCAATTTATAACAAAGGCAAAAAGGAGCTACTTCTGGTGTTGGAATATAAGGCGAATCAAAACCAACATGCAGGGATGCAAGGTTCTCCTTAAGGAAGCCACTTGGTCTCAAACGTTGCCACTTAAATGGATGGTAAAGTGCACAACACAAATGTAAATAGCAGCCATAGCACGATATTATGGCTGCTATTTGCATTCGTGGCTCTCTTTGCCACCAGTATTCACTGTAGATATTTGCTGCAATTCAGTGTAGTAATATACCTCGCACTCGCAACCAATAACACAACACGTCCAAAAAAGTATCCACGACTGCAATTTAAATCCCTACATATTTTGGACATGTATATACATCATATTTACATTAACATCTATAGCTATGAATGTAGAGCAGGCGCATATATAACAGGAAGAGCGAACGCTACCGCTACCGAGTGCAGAACAACATAGAAACAACTAGAAGAAAGATAAAAAGTGGATATGAGAAAACAAAATTTGTAGAACCATTTAGGCTAATCTGCAATGGGGCAAATCGAAAACAACACATCTTAAAAGGAGAAAGAAATAAAGATATTAGGGAAAGAGAACAAACTGAAGAAAAGGAGGCCACCAAAAGCGCCAGCCAAGGATGAATAAACGAAGCGGCGGAGAGTGAGATCGATGCAGGCGTCCCATTTTGCGTTCATGTCATACTTTGACGGCGTCAATTCCTTGTTATCCCCCATTTCAGAGCCTTATGCAGTAAAACTATTACTTTCTTTATTTCTTGGAATTTTTGCTCAGATTTCCTTCTTTTCACTTCGTCTTCGTTTGATTCTCCTTTTGTTTTCTGGGTAATCTGCCGCAATTCCTCTCAGATAGGTACCGCTTGTTTTTCCTTTTTTTTGTTTTATTCTTTTAAGCTTACAGCATCCATGGATAAAATGGGATCAAGAACAGCATGGGCCCAAAAAAGCCCAATAATAGAAATGTCTCAAAATAGCTCAAAAGATGAAATAATAGAAACAAGGTCCAAACAAGCCCAGCTCCCCACAATATTCAACTATTTCACCCTTGCTGTCATCAGAGGAGGTGGGAAAGGAAGTGCCAAAGGATGTTGGGGAAGTAGAGATGCAAGGGGGCCGCAACGATTGTCAGCATGAATGCTGTCGGCTGGATACCGTGCCTTGGCCGAACTCAAAAAAGGACGTTATGGACCACAGTTGAAGCTAGTCATGGGCAGCGACAAAAGAGACCCATTAGCCATAAAAATGGCCTCAGCTTGTGTGACGAAACCCAAGGACTATCAAGTTTCGACCAACGAGGAACTTAAACGGTGGTGACCCCATCCATGCCCCTAAAAAATAACAAGGGCTAGCAAGCAAAGAACACTAACCTGGAAAAGAAAAAAGAAGGAAAAATATAAGTAACGTTGACTAAGAAGTTGCAAATGCTAAAATGGTAGAGAAATGGAACCAAACAAAATCATCATTGGTAAGGAAAGAAGCCAAAGAGGCTTTAGCTAGGCTCTCTCACCAAAGTCTTTGGCCAAGGATCCATTCATCCCATCGAACAAGATCCAACAAAAACAAAAAGTTGTGCCCAACGTAGGAACCATGAAAAGAGAGGAGGAGATTCTTTTCCGTTGAAAGGAAAAAAAGTAAGAGAGTAGAGGAAGGGATGATGACGGCTGGTTTGGCAACTAACCCTGTTGTTGGCTAGATAGAAAGCAAAGATAGTGGCTGTACTATTTTATTTTTACTATCATTTTTTAGCATGGCTGGAACCACGAAAAGAAAGGAGGAGATGGTTTTAAGTTGGAGGAGGAAAAAAGCAAGGGAAAAGGGTACCAACATTTACTTAACTTTCAATAGTGAAAAATCAGTAATTAATATTTACGAAAAGTGGCAAATCAATTATTAATATTTTTTAAAAATAATAAATTAATTACTCGAGCCCATTTATTGGTACAAACCCAAGGGGACAACTAACGTGGCTCGTTAGACTGCCATATTGGACATGACCAGATGTCTATGTTGCATCTGGTGTCCTAAGTGTAGTATTTTTGTCAAAGTACATTTGCAATTTTCTGAACAAATTAGTTAATAAAATTATTCATGAATTACATTAATACTTTGTATATTGTCCTCAAATGGTTTTTGTACGCAAAGTAAAATAGAAGTAAATGTTACTCACTGGTTGTCTATTATTTAATTAATATTTAGCGATATTACGTGGTCGGATCTTAATATAGAAAGACAACTTGTATTAGTAGACGAACCTAAACATGTCCTTAGTTTAATCGGAAATGAGCAAACCGATTGAAAGACTAATATTTCGTCTATCAAGTCCAATATGGGAGATGTTTTGTCTTAGGCATCGAAGTGAATGACTCCCAGAAGATAAAGACATAGATGTGATTGACTGGATTGACAGTACATCAGACTGGATCTAAGTAGAATAGATCCTGAATCCGTTTATTGATTTATTCGCTTGTGACGTTCATAGTAGGGCATACCTAAATCCTAGGTGGATGACGGACTATGAATATGTGACTCATATACTTTGATGTAAGTAAAAGCCTGAGTTCGAATAAATAAGGAGCTGAAAGTTGGTGTGTTGGGTATAAGACTTCTATAACCTGAGACATAGGTAAATTATATCCTCTCAAAGGCATTACATAGTTGATGAAAAGTAAATGTGGCCATGGGTCGTTCCTCTTTTGTGATGGATGACTTGATCACTATTTGATAGCCATTAACTTTTCATGAAGGAAGATGTAATAGTTACCATGATATAAATATGATTATATTGGGAAAACAGATATTATCTTAAAAAGATCAAGGATATACTATGAGGGTAACACACTTATGACAAGGTCATTAGACGAATGTTGAATAGTTGCTTTCATAATGGTATGTCGTTAGGGAGAGTTCAGCCACAATACTATAGTGAAATGTTTTCTTGATTAAATAAGTTTATAATTAATAGACGAAAAGCCAAAACTTAATTATAAATCATTTGAGCCTTAATCACATATGTCTAATCGGTCCCTCTAATAGCTCATTGAAACCAGAAATGAATTACGTGTTTAAATCAAAATGAAGAAAATGAATAGAAACAATGAAATGGAAAACATTTAGAAATTATTATGGTTTTCTTCAAAATGGAAAAATGGAATTATTTGGAAATAAATGTGGGTTTGAAAAAAATGGAAATGGAAATGAAAATGAAAATGTGAAATGATCCATTTGTAAATATATATGGATTACTCAAAAATGATCAGAAGAATGAGTTTATGTTTTTGAGTAGTTTTAAAGCCCAAAAGTAAAAATAAACCATTCAGTCATAATGAATAAGTTGAGTTGTGAAATATTAAATATATTTTCTTGGAAATTTTACTAGGGGTAAAATTGTCATAATTTTACCAGGGGTAAAATTGTCATAATTTTATGGGAGGTAAAATTGTCATAATTTTACAGGAGGTAAAATTGGGATGAGAAAATTATTTAATTGGAGAATTAATATTTATTTTGAAAAATAGAAAAATATGTATTGGGTTGGATTAAATTATAAATTGTTGAATTAAAAGTTCAGAAAACATATATAATTGGGCTCAATACAATGAGAGGCTTGCATCTCCATCATAATACATATGATGGGAAGCACACCCTATTAACCCCTCCTTCTCTCCTAGTTGGATTAGAAAGTTGTTTTTCTATGTTAAATAAAACTCTTGAATTCAATAAAGGTTCTACATTCTCTCCCTATAAATATGACTGGTAGAGTTATTTAAATAACTTGGAGAGATTGTTACACTGCCGAAATATAGAGGGATTTATTCTTAAATATTAAATATATTTTTTCAGAATAACAATTATACCAGTTTCTATTAAAGAAGAGAGAATTTTTATTTTCACCCAAAAGATAAGAGAAAACTTTTCTACTTCTGTGTTTTGATTCAACTGGTTCGAGCCTACACTCAAAGTAGTTCGTGGTACGAGAACAGTTGAAAAGATCATTTGGAACGATAAACCAATGGATATGATGGATAGAAGGATAAATGTCTAATTAAACCTTTTGAGAAATAAATCTTAACAAACTCAATTAATAGCTCTAATCAACCCTCTAAGAAATAATCCTTGACAAATTGAAAGGTGAAGAATGAATTCTTAAGACTCCTTGAAGAAAATCGAGAAGAAAACTACTTTTAAAAATCATAAGAAAGAAATCTTGCACAAAGAAACAAACTCCTAGAATTGAAAACTTTATTAATAAAAACAATTGTCTGCTTAATGAACAATGAAGAAGCCTTTATATAGGCTAGCTAAATAAATCTAAATAAAACTTTTAAGTATACTAAAACTCTAATTAACCTAAATAACTAGTTTTAAACAAAACTTTCTTATTAACATAAAATTTCTAAATAATTTAAAATACTTAATAATAAATTTAGAATAATAAAATAATAAAACAATAAGAGCAGATAAATACAATATTGGACTTATATATAATAAAAATTAATCCTAAAACCTGAACCCAATATGATTTAAATTCGAATTAAAAGTCCAAAAGTCGTAATTCTTGTCATAATCCCGTCCAAAAATTCTACTTGTGCAATCTTCACTAAAATAGTTATAACTTGAGATCCCGAACTTAAAATTGAGTGGTTCAAAGTGCGTTTCAAAGCTAAGATATAGATCTTTGAACACCATGAAGAAATATTAACCAAGAAATGTCTGGATCCCATCCAAAAAGTCGTCATAAGTATAATGATTTCCCAAACTTGAAAATTGGCAGCTTCGGTTAATGGAATTTAATAAATTTCACCCAATCTATGGATGTATCATTAAAAATCAGAAAACGTCAAGGATCCGCTTATTTGAAAACACATGTATGATTTTAGTTTAAGGTTTATTGCTATAAATATCACAAACTTGGTCAGTTTTTAAAATTTTAATTATCCGTTGTGAAAGAAAATCATTTTCAAACCGGATTTTTTACAACAGTCAATTTAATGGGTAATTAATTTCCACCGTGTGATTCGAAAAAAATTAACTTAATGTACCAAAAAAACAATTAAAACATAAGAAAACTGAATAGGCAAAAACGATTATCGAGATAGAAGACTAAATTGAATAGTTGACAAAATATGGATGACTTTGTAATTAATGTGATTTAAATAAATTTTGATATTATACTATGACTAAATTATTATTTGTAGCTAAAAGACGATGTAAAATCGTTGAAAGGGAAAGGAAAGACACGAGTCGACAATGAGTGACGAAAGCTTTTGGTTTGTATTCTTATGGCCCAAAGTCAATTTAGTTACTGCATATTCATGATATACTATATTATACAATATTGAGGTAAACTATTAATAGTTATTGAGTGAAATGTTATGGTTGGAATTGAATATCGAAATAGAGACTAAATTTAATAGAATAGAAAGTTGCATGACTTAATTGATACAAAAAATTGGTATGAAATTTATCTAAAATACATTATATTACATGATGAATTGGTGTTGAATTGAGAACAATGGGATGTGAATTTAACTGTATGATGATATTGCAAATTGGTTACTCTATTAAATGTACAAGTCTATAGTTCGATTTAGCCGATGATATACTACAGGACTAGTTTGAAATGAAGATTGACTAATTTGAGTATTCTTCTTGAAAATATGAGTTAGGTTATTAGAATTATATTAATTTGTTTTCTGATTTAATGTAAACTACATGTTGTAATCATACGATAAAGTATGTGAATCAAATGAAACCAAATCCTGGAGGCCGAAACGAATTCAAATGAGTTGGAAGACTCTAGAAACGAATAAATTGGGTGATATTATAAGTGGTGAATTAGAAATAGGAGTGATAATGGAATGTTTTATTATTAACATGTTTGAAATATTGTTACTATAATCATAATGAAATGTCTATATAAATTGAATTGAATCGAGATCAAGTGGTGCTAGTTTTGTACACTTAACATGTTTATACTGAATATGTAAAGCTTGGTAACCATAAGTTATAAGTATATGGTAGATATGTGGTTTAGAATGCATGATTTAGCATTGGTGATGCTTAGTTGAATTGGTATATTTCGACATGCAAGTTTGAGATGTATAGTGTATGAAATTATCTGTTTTAATGTGAACTGACATAGGTGTCTGAGATGTATATGTGTATATGCATGCTAAGTATGAAGAATGAATAGATATAGTTGTAACTAAATGTAATAATTGAATAGAGTTAAATGGGCTATGAAATTGGTTGACTTGAACACAAATCTAGTGAGTTAGGATGTAAATTTATTATATACTTGCTTTGATAAAATGAATATATGTTTCATAAAATGGTATTAGATTAATTTAGAAATGAAACAGATGCATGTTGCATATGTTTATTTACTTTTTTGAATCATAGATTTACCACTAAGTTTATTACTCAGCGTACGATTTTATTTTTAATGTGCAGGTTAGATTTATACGAGATCCCGAGCATCGATATCAACATCCAGACAAAATTTCGGACTCAACAAAGTTGGTGAAGTTCTTTTGTTAGATAATTGCTATGAACCTAATAGAGTCCTTTTTGTATTTTGATATGTTTGGAATGTTGAATTTAGAAGTTGATATGTATATATATGTATTAGGTATTAGCAAGTTGGCACGAAAATGTGATATAAATGGATAGTGGCTTGTTGGTAATGACATGTTTGGTAATGATTGAAATGCATATTTGGTATGTAAGATGGTTACCTTAAAGGCTGTGAATTGGTATTGATAAGTGAATTGGTATGGAACCATTTAGTAGTTGGATAAAGTCTTACATGTATTCTTGATAAGGAAATTGTATGATTGGATATTAAAGTTGGTAGGTAGGATGCATATGATTAGTGATGTATGTTTTGAACATGTTTTTGGTATGTTTCGTCTAGGTAAGATTAGTGATTTGCTTCACTTTGAGTACCAATTGTTACATTATGGCCAAAACACTATGTGATGTCGCGACGTCATTCGAACATTGTTGCGAAGAGTGATTGACCTATAAGGTCATTGTGTGATGAGAGACCTATTGTTTCGATGAGGCTATTACAATAAGTAACATTGTGACGTCAAGTGGCCTAACATCGTGACGTGACAAATTGTTTATCGACGTCACGACTTGGAATTGACTTTATTTTTATCTCAGGTTAGTTTTAGAGCTTACATGAGCTTGTGTAAAACCCAAATTGATCCTATTTCATGTTGAATGTATGTTTTAGCTGAATTTTAATTATTGATTGCTATAAATTGTTTATGCTTTAATCGTAGTTGCTCCAGCAATAAATGTGACATCTCATAACTCGGACCCAACGATCGGATCAGGTATCGGGGTGTTACAAAGATACTAAATAGGCATTTTGAACTGATCGTGAAGTCCAACAACATCCAAAGTCTCATATCTCAACTCAATCAAGTGGTTGTAATGTTTATTTTGAAACTATTAGCAAATGGCATGTATTGAAGTCTTAAGGTCTTATTGAGTCTTCATAGATTAATTTTGATTAGTTGGAATATCATGATTATGTGAGTATATATTGGTATGTATTGATTTCCATGTCCTTGTATGATTAAGATTGCTTTTATATGTCTATATGCTGAGCATCTTTTAAATTGATGAATGACTCAATTCAAGTATATTCTTAAGAAGAAATATTACTTGCAAGTGGTAACTCTTTAACATGTCTTATGTTCACTAAGTTTGAAAGTATTTGGTATGTACTTTTGACATCTTAAACTTGATTTTAAATCATATATTTGAAATTATCTATTATCCTTGTCTTTATAAAATAAAAGGTTTTAAAAACATATCATTTAACTTGAGGTGATGAATTATAATAGTTTGAGTTGCTTTGGCAACAGATGTGACATCTCGCATTCAGATCTACCTTCTAGATCGGGTGGTGAGTGCCACAAAATTGCTCTAGAGGAGCATTGTCTCGAGACAACAAGCCATGTCTCGAGGTATAAGCTTGTTTTTCTTGATACATAAGCCATCGAAGTACCCTTGATGTCTCAAGACATGTATGTTTTGACTCGAGGCTTAATGCTCTAACGATCATATTTTGTTCATACTGTCTAAAGACACCCCTTCTTTGTCTCGAGACATAAGCTTGCATACTTCATTAAATGTGTAAAATTAATGCTTCCAACACTTAGAAACTCCTTCCAATAGCTCCAAACATCTAAAAACCAATAAGAAGGTACAAATATGGTTCAAGGACACTTACAAAAATATAATAAGCAAGCTTACACAGATTAAAAACAAAATTCAATTATTTCTCATTGTTATTCTCTTTTTCACTAGTAAACACTTGTGGGTTCAATTCTCATTTATTCTTTTAGGTGTTATTTTGTAATTGTGAGAGCATTATCATTATATATCTTCCTTTTAAAAGTGATAATTCTTTCTCAATTGTATCTCCCATTAGCCATTATTACTTTTTAGAGGGGCATGGATGGGGCTGCCGCCATTTAAGTTCCTCGTTGGTTGAAGCTTGATAGCCTTTGGATTTCATCACACAAACTCTATTTCTATTAGTGACTGAGGCCATTTTTATGGCTAATAGGTCTCTTTTGTCTCTGCTCATGACTAGCTTCAACGGTGGTCGATAATGTCTTTTTTTGAATTTGGCCAAGCCGTGGTCTCCTACCGAAGGCATTCATGCTGACAACCGATGCGGCCCCTTGCATCTCTACTTCCCCAACATCCTTTGGCACTTCCTTTCCTGCCTACTATGATGACAATATTGTGGGGAGCTAGGCTTGTTTGGACCTTGTTTCTATTATTGCATCTTTTGAGCTATTTTGAGACATTTCTATTATTGGGCTTTTTTGGGCCCTTGCTGTTCTTGATCCCATTTTATCCATGGATGCTGTAAGTTGAAAAAAAAAAAAAAAAAAAGGAAAAACAAGCGGTACCTATCTGAGAGGCATTGCGGCAGATTACCCAGAAAACAAAAGGAGAATCAAACGAAGACGAAGTAAAAAGAAGGAAATCTGAGCAAAAATTCCAAGAAATAAAGAAAGTAATAGTTGTACTGCATAAGGCTCTGAAATGGGGGATAACAAGGAATTGACGCCGTCAAAGTATGACATGAACGCAAAATGGGACGCCTGCATCGATCTCACTCTCCGCCGCTTCGTTTATTCATCCTTGGCTGGCGCTTTTGGTGGCCTCCTTTTCTTCAGTTTGTTCTCTTTCCCTAATATCTTTATTTCTTTCTCCTTCTAAGATATGTTGTTTTCGATTTGCCCCATTGCAGATTAGCCTAATTGATTCTAAAAATTTTGTTTTCTCATATCCACTTTTTATCTTTCTTCTAGTTGTTTCTATGTTGTTCTGCACTCGGTAGCGTTCGCTCTTCAAGTTATATATGCGCCTGCTCTACATTCATAGCTGTAGATGTTAATGGAAATATGATGTATATACATGTCCAAAATATGTAGGGGTTTAAATTGCAGTCGTGGATACTTTTTTGGATCTGTTGTGTTCATTGGTTGCGAGTGCGAGGTATATTACTACACTGAATTGCAGCAAATATCTACAGTGAATACTTGTGGCAAAGAGAGCCACAAATGCAAATAGCAGCCATAATATCGTGCTATGGCTGCTATTTACATTTGTGTTGTACACTTTACTATCCATTTAAGTGGCAACGTTTGAGACCAAGTGGCTTCCTTAAGGAGAACCTTGCATTCCTGCATGTTGGTTTTGATTCACCTTATATTCCAACACCAGAAGTAGCTCCTTTTTGCCTTTGTTGTAAATCGCCTAGAAACGACAAGGAACTTGATTAAGGCTTTGCTTTGTGGGGAGAGTGGAAAGGAACTGTTTATGATTTATGACTCATAGCCATTTTCAATCATCAATGCTACCAAGCAAAGCCTAAACGGTTGAAGTGATTATGCATTTTAACTTTTTATTAGATGTTAATCTAAGCCATGGACAAAGTAAACTGAGTTCTTTCATTTTGAATTGCTTCAGTTTTCTTCTAGTACTTGTATTTCCAGGCATTGTCGCTATCGTGCCTTTCCGATTTTGTGCTTTCTGCTTTGCATGTCTTCCTTAATCTTTCCTTGAATTCATAACTTTGATTTGTCATGCCAGGGAGTCCAGTGACTCGATGGGCATCTGTAGCTTTTGGTGCTGGGATTGGGATTGGATCTGCATACACTGATTGTTCTAGTCTTTTTGGTGGATATTCTCCTAAGTTGGCTCCTCCTAAGCTTGATGATGCTCCTGCACCCAAGGTTGGACTAATGTTTTATCAAACTATGGGTTTAATCTTCTCGACTCTTTCTTTTTCTAGGTTGCACATTCATGTTTTAATTGTTTGGTGTAATCCTTTGTCCATTACAAATGTTAAAATTTTCTTCAACCTATCAACAGTCATCTCAAGGTATTAAATGAGAGGATATGCATCAGCACTGGTGGGGTCATTCTGGGTTAGGTTATGAATGCCCGCTAACTGATTTTGTGATTATCAACTTCAACGCTCACACACAACCAACTTTATTAGAGCCATCTAGGAGTAATCAATCTGAATTAAAAAAATGGTGATGATGAGTGAACTTTTTTCGTAAGTTAATTTCTTATAACAATGACTAGAATTAGATATATATATATATATATATATACACTGAAATATTGTGGAAAGTGAAACTGTGATGCTGATGAATCAAATATGGGCATTGGCATATATTTCAATTACTGAGCTGAAACGACTTTCATTGAGCTTTTCTTGGTTAATTGCTTAAAATGTCATAAACCATTAAGTTATTAATTGTTTTTCACCTAGAGTACGCCCTACTCATAGACCCTTGACCTTTGATTAGCCCTTTTAAAATAAAATATAACGACCTATAGGTTGAAAATTGAAGAGGGTGTTCAGATTTTTATGGAGTACTCCACCCACGCCCATCTAAGCAAAAACATAGGCATCAGATCAATTTATATTTGAATAGGGACTGGAGGTCTCTAGTATAAATTATTGCTTAGCTGAAATGTTTTAAACTTTTACGAAAGGCATTTTGATGTGAAAGTAGTGCGTAAAAAATCTGCTGCTGCAAGGGGAAAAAATATTTTTTGCCAGTGCCCAAGCATAACCAATTTCTCAGGTGAAAATGTCTAGTTGGTTATTGACCATAGTGTAGTGGATGATCTTTGCATAGAGCCATGGCAGTTTAGGGCTACTATTCTTGTCCAGAGTAGAAGTTGTTGATTTTTCTGACAGTTTTACAGTCTGGTCTATTAAGTTCTTTCTCAAAAATCTGCATAGCAAGGATGCTTCTAGATTTTCGTTTATTTCAATATTATTCTACATATTATATGTTTCAAGAATCTCTATAAGAAAGTTAATTTAGTTCTCTTTTCTTTTCCCAGGAGCAAGTGGAGTGAGTTGATGTTGTTGAAGTTCCTCTAAGATTATATGTTGGTGGGTAAACAATTAACTTGTTGCACCAAAAGTTTGTTATGGATCACATTATCTTTTATTATGTAATTCTATCAAATGAGTAAACACAATTTGAAGCGGAAAAATAAAAACAAATACTTCTGTTGCAGTCCTGCATTTTGCGTGATTATTTTGAGAGTTGGACTTGATTTATCTGCTGTGTGTTGATATCTAGAGTTCTTTTTCAGCTTCCTCATGTCATGGAAAAATTAAGGATGCATGTGTAGGTCATATTTTGTCCCTATCTTTTCTTTATTTCTTCTCCTGCCTTATTTTAACTCTCTGCCCTAGAAGCCAGCTTTTGAGATTGGGTTGGAGCTTCTTTAGCTTGGTATCATAACTAAGTTCCTTGCCCGTTTTGTTATTTTGCTTGTTGTACCATGTTTCATGAAGTATTGAACTATTTACTTTACAAGCAAGCTTTTGAACTTAGGTTTGAGTTGCTTAAACCAGAGTTAGGATTGTGGACGATGCAATTAGCCTTCCAGAAACCACACTGCACAAACAAATTATTGTTCCACCCTTTCCATTTTTTGTCATCTTAAATCCTAACATAACCTTGGAGCTTACTTCAACTATGTCCAAAATAGAACGAGCTTAGCCTCAGCACCTGAATTATGTCAGTTATCTTTGCCTTTGTTAGAAGTTAAAGCTAAGAAGCTAAGGTTGAATGCTCTTTCATGAGTCGTTGGAAAGAACAGAACAAATAAATAAAAGATGGGTTTAAAGCTACCAGTCCATAATTTGAGGGTTTAAGTGGGAAGCCCAACCTAGTTTGAGACTTGTCTAGTTCGGTTCGGATCAAACTGAACCAGTTTTCTCTGCATTCAAACCAGATTGCTATTTTGAGCTTTTAGTTTTAATTCTGAAACTGGTATGTTCGGTTGGGTTTCAGTTGAATTCTTCGTTAGGATGAATATGCTAAATCAAATGCCAACATGTTTGCAGTTTAGATACAGATGCATCAATTTTTTTCAAGTCTCAATCTGGGTGCTTCTAGTTTGCTCTCTATTATAATTTTTCTATGCAAAAAATGCTAAAATCTTGCATCATTCTATTGATGCAAACTGAAAAATGGGATCTTCCACTCTGAATCTGTTCATTTGAGATGCATTTACTCTTCAGGATTGAGTTTCACCTAATCTTGAGCTTAGCTCAATTAATTCATGTAGCTGATATCTAGCAAGTCTTAATCTGGATCTTAATCTCTACGACCTTTCACCTATTCACAATCATGAATTAAACCCCCAAGAGTTAAAAGGTTATCCTGAAAATTCTTGTAATATAAAAGAGATGAAAAACGACATTAATTAGCGTATATACATCAATGGGCATGAGCATCCTCAAGAGCAAATTGCTTGTTCAGAGTATTGCCAGAAAGATGCACCAATTCTACCTTAAGCACCCTATAGGATAACCATAAACATAGATGCGCTCAACTGTTTACGAGTAGGCCATCATGAAGCCAATTCCTCATCAAGGTAAACGCCTGCTCCGCATCTGCATCCTCTTCTGTAGATCCCGGTCGATGGGCAAAGGCATGACCTCTTCCTTTGAAGATTACAACCCTAGAGCCGTTGCCAATGATCTTCTCAAACTTGCTCAAAACACCAATCGGACAGAGCGGGTCGTCATCCCCTGAAATGAACAACACAGGCACCTTTATTTTAGATGCCGCTGTCGGATCCATCCTGGTCCCATAGAATGAGACAGCAGTGCTAAAACAAGCACCCTGGTCAGTGGCTAAAACATCGATCACACGGCCACCTCCAAAGCAAAATCCAATGATACCAAGTTTCTTTGAAATTCCTGCAGCTCTAAATTCATCAACCATCCATTTTGTTGAGGTTGCTATGTCATTTGCAACCCTCTGAGGGTCTTGGCTAGCCAGCCATTGTTCAAACATTGGTTTTGGTCGGCCCTTTTCCCAGGGGTCACCACGAAATAGGTCTGGAACAAGGACACTGCAGTTTCATTTAAGAATATGAGTAAACAAAAAGGAAGAATTAATACACACCTCAAATCTAAGTAGAGTTCACAGGTTCACAGCCATATAATGGAAAGAAGGGTCAATAAGCAAAGAAAATAAAACTTAAGGGGTTACAAGGTTAAGAATCATACTTGTAACCATGGCAGGCAACTTGGTATGCAAAATCTCTTGTGGCTGAATCTTGAAACCCAAAGATATCAGATAGAAGCAAAACACCTGCTCCATTATTGTTCTTCACTGCCTTAAAGAGATAAGCTTGGATGTTATCATCTCCTTCCCCAATTGAAAGCTCAACTCCATTCACTAATTCACATGCTTCATCTTCCACTCCCACTCCCACTCCCACTGCACTACACCTTACTCTTTCACCTCTCTTCTTTCCTGATGATCTTTTCCAATTCAAATTGCATTTATTCTGAACATAAACTGAAACTTTATAGTCAGTTACTTTTATATGATCAATTTGAGAAACAATTGCATGACCTCGCAGTTTTTTTTGGATATTAAAACATTAAACAAGGTAAAAGGGTTTGTCTTGTTGGATGAAAAATTACAAGGATATGCAATCAATCCCTAAGCCTTAAGCCTTTCCATAATTGATGTCTAATTCTCTATTTCTTTGTGATAAAAGAAACCAAACACATTGTCCCTGACAAAGTTTTATTTTAGCTTTGGTTTTCAAGTTCAGTTGGACACAGTTGGATACAATTATTAAATAATATAAAGAGAGCTGAAAAGGGATAAAAAAATGATTGACCGGTACAAAAGTTGAGAGGAAGCAGAAGTGATGATGGCAGGGCGGAAGAAAGCCTCTTCTGGCAGGGCATAGGGAGGCGGAGAGCAAGGAGGAGGAGGAGGAGGAGATGGTGGTGGCTGAAGCCAGCCCCATATGTAGTGTGAGAGTGAAAGAAGGGGCGCGGGAGTTGCAGTGTTGCGCAATGCTAAGAAACCAATGAATTTATTGAGGATTGATATTTTTTATATTTGTGGACAAAATGGCCTTTCGACAGCAATGAGGATTCGTTTTAAGATAAAAGATATTTGTTTTTTTTTTTTAACTAAAATATTTGTTTGTTTAGTAATTCATCACGGTTTTAGGATAAAAAAGAATAAACTATTCATTTGGTGACTTAATTTTTAATGTATGTTCATTTTAGTCATTCAAACATTAAATCTTTAACAACAGTTAACTGTACAAAGAACCTAAAAGTTTCCATACTACCAAAAGGTCGAGATAGGAAGGCAAATATTTGAGATGTTTACTACTTCTATGATACAGAATAGCTTTAGTCTTTTTACTTCAGCAAGCATGTTAGCAACGAAAGAGGACTAATCTTGAAGGTTATACATTAATTACAAGCAATTTGGCATCAAAATTATTGGAGTTTGTAGGAGATTCGTGATTATTTCATTTCCTAATGTTAGCAATGTACAATGATCAAATAGGCTTGACTAAAAAGAATCAGTAGAGAAATTTCGTGTCACATTTAGTCAATATTATGAGGGTGAAAAATAAGTTTCCAATCATAATGGTTGATGACTTATTGGATGAATTAAAGGGGGTTGAGTACTCCTTTAAGATTGATTTAATATCAAGCTATTGGCAAATTAGAGTCAAAGAGGAAGATAACCCTAAAACCTAAAACAACTTTCAAAAACCACCAAGGCCAATATAAATTCAAAGTAACTCCTTTTGGCCTTAGCAATACACTTGCTACTTTTCAATTCTTGATGAGTGATGTGTTTGGTCCTTATTTAAGGAAACTTGTATTAATGTGTTTTGATGACATACTAGTGTATACTCCTACTTTAAGAAAACACATTGATCACTTGCACTTGATATTCTTAGGCATCATTAATTATTCGCCAAGAGAAGTGTTTTTTTGGCTAGCTTAAGGTAGAGTATTTGGGAAACATCATATCAACAAGAGTAGCTATAGACCCTTCAAAAAATGAGGCTATGGTTAATTGTTGGAAGCTTCCAACATCCCATAAGTCTTTGCTTTTCTTTTTATTGAAATGTAGTACAAACTGAAATAAAGTAATAATGTTACAACTTAAATATGACTTATTATAGATGATATGAAAATATATTATATTTTGCGCTTTTTAGATACAATCCACTTGTGCATCGCATGATTGTGCAAATTGATTTATATTATATAAAATATATAATATGTTAGCTTTGATATACCTAACTTTTGATATAACAACATTTAAGATTTTTCTTTTATTTCTCAAGTTGTTTAGTGATCAAAACATTTTCATAAATTTGAAAAATGCTAAAAAACGCTAACTTCTAATCTCTCAGAGTAAATCACATGTGATTTATTGGTTTGGAAGGCAAAGTGTCAAGACTTGTCTTACAAGTATTGATACATAGCTTAAAAGTCTCGAAACTTGCTAGTCAATAGTCTCAGAGCTCATTTGGAAGGCTAAGCATCGAGACTTGCCTAACAAGTATCAATACTTGGCCTCCATGTCTCAAAAATTAACATATAAGTCTCAAGAATCACCCCTTTAATGGATATAAATGACTATTTTTTAACTAGTTGTTGATACCCCCTTGAAAAGTATCAAGACTTGGGTTGCAATGTCACTTTTTCAGCTCAAAATTAATGCTTCTACTGACTTCAAATCATCCCCAACGATCATAAATGTCTGCAAACTTATTCCTTGGTATAAATACAAGTCAAATACACTTCAAGACTCAAGAAAGATATATCCAAGCATTGAAAGCAAGAGAATCTACTTCAAATATTCTTTTTCTCATATTCTTCGGTACACAGTCTCTTAGGTGCTTATTATAATATCTTTCTTCATTCTCATTTAATTTGTTTTAGAGAGTTATCATTTGTAAACATAAACATTTGAGATGTCTTTATTGTTTACATCTTTTCTCTTTGTAATTAAGGAGTCAGCTTGAGGTTTTATAGTAGAAAATCTTAAGGGGATTTAAAGGTTACTAGCTGAGCCTTGTAAAACCTAAAGAGTTCTAGCTTAGCCATAAAAACTAGGGGAAATGTTTTATCTTAACCTTTATAAAAAGATAATGATTGTAAATTGTAACACCCTTCACTAGACATATTATTGGGTCCAAGTTATAGAATACTACAGTCGATACCAGAACAGTTACAACATTTAATAATCGATTTATACCATAAATGTCACACCCTAAGAACTGGGATAGTAGAAATTGGGTTAATGAACCGAGAGAGTGGTCGCCAGAATTTTATTTATTATTTATTTATTTTAGATGGTCTTTTGATATTAATAAATATCAAGTATAGTGGTGGAGTTGTGCATGATGACTTGTATTCAAATCCCTTCCCTTACACTACTTTTTATGTGGTACAATTTTGCCTCAAACCTTAGCAAATGTCACACCATGTTTTTAAAATAAATGTGGTAGAAATTAAAATAAGAAAGTGAAATGGTCTTAAGTGCTCTTAAGCTATCCTAGAGGTCCTAAGTTCAAGTCTTTTCATTCTCTTCTTTTTATTTAATTTTTTTAACACAATTTCCATGTGCTTGCGGTCTACCCCATTGTTACCATGTTTAGAAGGATTCCTTTCCCTCTTTATGAGTTAAACTTACCATATGTTGAGGTAACATGATCCCCTTTTCACTTCATGTCTCCCTCCTTTGCCAAAACTTCATATCTTGCCTTTTTTTTGTGGTTCGTTGAACCTAGTCACAGTTGACCAAGCTTTCACCACCCTTTGCCGTCCCTATCTCCCTATTGCTCCCATTGTTTCACTTTTTCATTTATTTTCTCATCTATTTTCTCTCTTTTTACAAAATAACCACTACTCTTTTCTTTTAGTCTTTGTTTTTCCTCCACCATAATCGACCATAGCACCACTATCGCCATACCTTTTAGCCACCTTAGCACTGCTCTTTCTATCCTCTTTCTTTTTCTTCCACCACCAATCGCCACTGTGACCACCGTCACGAGCCACCGCGAATTTTTTTCCTTCTCTATTTCTTCTCTATCATTCTTATTTATTTTTCTTACTCATCCCCTCTTGCGCCGAAACCTCCTTTGGTATTGTTTTTCACTCATCGTTGGAGTAACCCCTCATAGCCAAACTGTCACCGGATCACTGTCACCACTACTGTCGGTGACCGAAATTCTTCTTTTCTTTTAGATCATTCAACTAATTGATCTCATTCCTTTCTCAATTCATTGTCTATTCTGGCTTAATTAAGTTATAAGTGTAGGTTATTTGGATTGTAAAATCTTTCTCTTGGTGATTTCATATCATGGCTGAATGGTATAGTGGCTATAGGGACAATGTAATATTTTACTATTTATTATCGTACTAATATGATTTTATATAGACTTTGAAGGGCCAAACGATGTAGGGGAGACCCCTAACTTTGTAATTGGAAATCCTTCTTTCGAGAGTCTTAAATTGTGGGGTAAGCGTTGATGAGACTTTTAATAATCGATCTTTTAAGTGACGAAAATGTTATCAAAAGGATCCTAATTAATAAACATTACTCATGTGTTAGATTGTTTTGCGAGATAGATAGAGTGAAATCGTTAAAAAGGATTACGGCAATCGGATCTACAATATAAAGTATGGGATTTAAACCTTTAATTTGTGTGTGTTAGAATTAAGTGACCCGAATCCTTATTTAAATAAAATATAATGGTAAAATAAAATAACAGTAAAATCCATATAGAACTACACTTCTTTTATTTTATTTTATAATAAGGTTTTTTAAACCTTATTAAACTCCATCTATTTTATATTGATTAGGATAAGGTGTTTCAATCTTACTAGAATATGGCTTTACAAGCCTATAAATAGACCTAGTCTATTCCTCTTGTAATCATTCGAATTCGACATAGGGAATTTTCTTCTCCTCTACCTGTGGTTTTTCTCGAAAGGGTTTCCCGTAAAATATGTGTGTTCTTTATTTTTTTTATTTTTTTGCGATATATTGTCATTACTGATATTATATATTTTCACAAATTAGTATCCGAGCTTCCGAGTTTTTTCATCTAGATCACGGTAATGACGTCTTTGAAGTATGAAATTTCGCTGTTGGATTGCAACACCAGATTTGCATTGTGGCAGATTAAAATGCAAGTAGTTCTTGCACAGATAGATCTAGAGGAAGCCCAGCTAGGGATAGATAAGATGCCTTCAACATTAACAGATGAAGAGAAGAAATGTAAGGATCGAAAAGCGTTAACACGGTTACATCTGCATTTGTCTAACGAAATTTTACAAGATGTGATGAAGGAGAAGACCGCCGCTGGATTATGGAAAAGGCTGGAACAAATATGCATGTCGAAAACTCTAACCAGCAAGCTGTATATAAAGCAACGTCTTTATGCTCATCGTTTGGAGGAATATGCATCTGTGGATGAACACTTAACACTGTTTAAAGAAATTCTCTCAAACTTGGAGGCCATGGAGGTTCAGTATGATAAAGAAGATCTAGGGTTGATTCTACTTTGTTTGTTGCCCCCGTCTTATTCAACCTTTAGAGACACGATTTTATATAGCCACGAGTCTCTTACAGTTGATGAGGTTTATGATTCTTTAACCTGTATGATAAGATGAAGCATCTTGTGGTTAAAATCGACTCTCAAGTTGAGGGTCTTATTATTCGTGAGAGACAAGATCGGAATGCTGATGATGATCGTGGAAGGACACAAGAACGGAATCCTTACGGTAAATCTAAGGGTAGATCAAAGTCTTCAAATAGAGGTAAAACTTGTAACTTCTGCAAGAAGAAATGGCACATTAAATCTGAGTGCTATAAGCTACAAAATAAAATCAAAACGGAGGTTACGAATCAAAAGGGAAAACAACCAAAAAATTCTGGTGAAGCTGATATTGTAGAAGACTACAACGATGGTGAACTTCTAGCCACTTCAGTCATCAATTCTAAAGTGAGCGAGGAGTGGATCTTTGATTCGGGCTGTATCTTCCACATGAGTCCCAATAGAGATTGGTTTACAAATTACGAAATAGTGTCTAAACGTGTTGTTTTGATGGGAAATAATGCTTCATGTAAAATCGCAGGTGTTGGAACGATTAAAGTTAAGATGTTTGATGGAGTTGTCAGAATACTTAGTGACGTACGACATGTTCTAGAATTGAAGAGAAATTTAATTTCATTAAGTATTCTTGATTCAAAAGGGTACAAATACACAGCTAAAAGTGGGGTTTTGAAGATTTCTAAAGGTTCCATCATTATGATGAAAGGGTAAAGAAAGACTGCCAAGTCATATGTTCTGCAAGGTTCTACTGTTACTAGTGATGCAGCTGTCGCTTCCTCTTCCTTATCAGATGATGATATTACTAAACTTTGGCATATGCGCCTAGGGCATATGAGTGAGAATGGTATGGCAAAATTGAGCAAAAGAGGACTTCTTGATGGGCAAGGAATTTGTAAACTGAAGTTCTATAAGAACTGCGTTTTTGGAAAGCAAAAGAGAGTTCGATTCACTAGAGGAATCCATAACACGAAGGGAACGTTGGAGTATATTCATTCCGATATGTGGGGGCCATCCAGAGTGCCTTCGAGAGGTAGAGCTAATTATATGCTAATTTTTATTGATGATTTTTCCAGAAAAGTTTGGGCGTTCTTCTTGAAGCAGAAAAGCGATGTGTTTTCCGCATTTAAGTCTTGGAAAACTATGATTAAAAACAGATGGGAAAACAAATAAAACACCTCCGCACAGACAATGGCTTAGAGTTCTGTTCTGATGAGTTTAATAAACTGTGCAAATCATTAGGGATCATAAGACACTTGATAGTTCGTCACACTCCACAACAAAATTGCGTTGCAGAACGAATGAATAGAATGATAATGGAGAAGGTTCGATGTATGTTGCCAAATGCCAACTTACCAAAGTCATTTTAGGCTGAAGCAACCTTTACTGCATGTTTTTTTATCAATCGATCTTCATCCATTACTATTGAGAAAAAGACTCCACAAGAGGTATGGTCTGGTAACCCTGCTGACTATTCTGATTTAAAGATTTTTGGGTGTCCTGCGTATGCTCATGTTGATAATGGAAACTGGAACCGAGATCCATTAAATGTATTTTTCTTGGTTATAAAGCTGGTGTAAAAGGGTATAAATTATGGTGTCCTGAAAATAGAAAAGTTGTGATCAGTAAAAATGTTGTTTTTGATGAAACTGCTATGATACCTAACTTATCTCTTAAAGACTCTTCCAATAAAGAAAATAAAAAGCAAGTGGAGTTTCAGATTAATACAGAATCAACAACAGAGTCAACTTCTCAAGCCAGTACAAAAATTGAGAATAGAGTTGTTTCTTCACCATAATACTCTATAGCCAAAAACAGAACTAGAAGAGAAATTAAACATCTAAAGAAGTATGTCGAGGCTGATCTAGTTGCTTATGCTTTAAATGTGGCTGAAGATATAGATACAATTCAAGAGCCATCTAATTATTCTGAGGCAGTTAGTTGTGAAGACTCAGAAAAGTGGATGTTTGCTATGCAAGAGGAGATAGAATCACTCCATAAAACAAAACATGAGATCTTGTAAAACTTCCTAAAGGTAAAAAGGTTGGTCATTATAAATGGGTGTATATAAGGAAAGAAGGGACTCCAAGAGTTGAAGAACCTAGATATAAAGCAAGGCTTGTTGCAAAGGGTTACAGTTAAATTCCAGGAGTGGGCTTCACAAATGTGTTCTCCCCAGTTGTGAAGCATAGTTTGATTCGAGCTTTGCTTGGTATTGTGGCCATGCATGATTTGGAGCTTGAGCAGTTAGATGTTAAAACTGCATTTTTGCATGGAGAACTTGAGGAGGATATTTACATGTAACAACCAAAGGGTTTTACAGTCTCAGAAAAAGAAGACTATGGTTGCTTGCTGAAAAAGTCCCTTTACGGTTTGAAACAGTCACTAAGACAGTGGTACAAGAGGTTTGATTCCTTTATGACTTCTCATGATTTCAAAAGAAGTAGCTTTGACAGTTGTGTTTACTATAATAAAAACAATGATGGTTCTTTTGTATATCTACTCCTTTATGTTGATGACATGTTAATAGCAGCAAAAGATAAAGGAGAGATAAGAAAGGTCAAAGCCCAACTAAGTGAAGAATTTGAGATGAAAGATTTGGGACCAGCAAAGAAGATACTTGGTATGGAAATTCTTAGAGATAGAAAAGCAAGTAAATTATACCTAAGTCAGAAAGGGTACACTGAGAAAGGTCTTTGCAGGTTCAATATGCAGAGTGCTAAGCCTGTTAGTACTCCTTTAGCAGCTCATTTTAGACTTTCATCAGCTTTGTTTCTACAATCAGATGATGAGATTGAGTACATGTCACATGTTTCATACTCTAGTGCAGTGGGATCTCTCATGTATACTATGGTTTATTCACGTCTAAATTTATCATATGCAGTCAGTGCAGTTAGCAGATACATGGCGAATCCTGGTAAAGAGTATTAGAAAGTAGTTTAGTGGATTTTAAGATACTTACGAGGTACTACTAATGTTTGCTTACAGTTTAAAAGAACTAGAGATGGAGTCATTAGGTATGTTGATGCTGATTTTGCTGGAGACCTTGATAGAAGAAGATCTTTCACAGTTTATGTCTTTACAATTGGAGGTTGTGCAATCAGTTGGAAAGCCACTTTGCAAACTACAGTCACTTTGTCTACCACTGAAACTAAGTACATGGCGATTACTGAGGCTTGTAAAGAAGCTATTTGGTTGAAGGGACTATTTAGTGAACTCAATGAAGACCTTCAAATCAGTACAGTATTTTGTGACAGTCAGAGTGCCATCTTCCTTACAAAAGATCAAATGTTTCATGAGTGAACAAAACACATTGATCTTCAGTATCATTTTGTTCGTGATATTATTACTCGTGGTGATATTGTTGTGAGCAAAATTAGTACTCATGAAAATCCTGCAGATATGATGAGTAAGTGATAAACGATAAATTATACATATTTTTACCTCATGTTTAGCCTATATTTTGGATGAATTATTATCAATTTTGTGAGAATTGGTGCTCTTAATCTTTCTTTTTCATATCTTATACTCAGGAGAGCATAGAGAAAAAAAAAATGGAAAATGGACCAAAAACGAGGAAAATGGGTAAAAATGTGAAAACGACACGGCCCAAGGAGTCACCACATGGCCGTGGCACAAGGCCGTGCCACACGAGGTCCAACACGGCCCAGCCCCGACAAGCACGGCCAGGCTACACGGCCGTGCCACCCTCAACAGGCCCACACGGCCTCCTGTTGAAACCACACAGGCGTGGCACACGGACGTGTCCCTGTCATGAAGAAGTTCAATTCTACTCCAAAAAGGATACTTAGGGGCTAAGAAAGTCATTCTAAACTCTATATAAAGACCCTAGGAGGCAACTTCAAGGGTGTGCTTATTTCCCGCTAAGGGAGTACTCTTTTCTCCCAAAAGGGAGCGCCATATTTCTGCCAACATAAGGAGTGAAAACAAGGAATTACTCCAAGGGAAGCCGATTGATTCATCTCAGAAGCCAGAATTCTACATCAAGACAGAGGATCTCCCTAAATTCCTTCAGGGGTTTTTGGGTTCTTTATGTTTTGTTATCTTATTTCTTCTGAGATGTTTTCTTTATTAATTATGAACTAAACCTCTCAAATACTTGAGGGGATGAAACCTAAGACAGATCTTGTTGTTATTTATTCTTGAATTATATGATAAATACTTGAATTGTTCTTAATTATGTGTTCTTCATTCTTGAATTAATAATCCTAGGTATTACTTCAAGAAACTGATGTGCTAAGCCAGATGAGCAAAAGTTTCTGTTTTAAGAGTAGATCTACCATAATTAAGCGGAGTTGCATGCAACCCTAGACATAGGGCGACATAAATCTGCCGGATTAGGGTCAAACCTAATAGGGGATCCATAGATCGAATTAATGCAACCTAGGGGTGTTAATTAATAAAGAAACTTTAGTTAACCACCTAGGATTAGTTGTTCTTATCCTCGACGGAGGTATTAACATAGGTTAGGGATCTCTACGGATCAAGTCAAGTGAAGAAATAGTCTAGTTCAAGAAGTTAATAACAAGTGAAGTCTAGGTGGATTCTCCCTTGAGTATTGCTTATATCAATCAGCTTTTCCCAAAGAGTCCTTCCCCACTTTACTTTTTGTGCACTTTTAGTTTAGTTTTAGAATTAGTTTCAAACAACCCTCTCTTATTTTTAGGCTAGATAATAGAAAGGAAGTAAGTACTAGTACTTTTGGTTCCCTTGGGTACGATAACTCGGTCTTACCGCTAAACTATACTACTGTTCGATAAGTACGCTTGCCTTTCAATCGTGATATTAGTTAGTTTTTGGTGTGATCAGTTTTTATAAATTTTATTACTTAATATCACAAGTATCAAGTTTTTAGCGCCGTTGCCGGGGAACTAAAATATTACGAAAACTCGATTTCTATTACTTTAGCCATTACTATATATATATTTACTTTCTTTTCTTTTTTCTTTTACTAGGTATCTCTAGTTTATGACTAGAAGAAACCATGCAGGACCACTACTTTTTGACGAAGACTTAGAAGCTACAGTCCGCAGAACTCGCAGAGAAATCAAAAGAAGCTTACATTATCCAGAGCAAGGTCAAAACCAAGAATCAGAACAGGAACAAGAATCTATTGAAGAGATGGACGCAAATCAAGACATTCCACCACCTCTAGCATTACCCGCAGAACCAGATGAAGCGCCTCGTACTATGTATGATTATGCTAAACCTAGTTTGGCTGGTACTCAAACTAACATTATTAGGCCTGCTATTGCTGCTAATAATTTTGAACTAAAACCTAACATTATTCAGATGATTCAGCAATTTGTGCAGTTTGATGGTTTACAGGATGAAGATCCAAATTCAAACATAGCTAACTTTTTGGAACTTTGTGATACTTTTAAAATTAATGGCGTTTCTGATGATGCCATTCGTCTAAGGCTATTTCCATTCTCTTTGAGAAATAAAGCCAAACTGTGGTTAAATTCTTTACCACGAGGCTCAATCACTAAATGGGAATAGATGACAGAATAATTTTTACTTAAATATTTTCTTCTAGCTAAAATAGCTAAATTATGAAACGATATCTCTTCTTTTGTACAGATGGATTTAGAAACACTTTACGATGCTTGGGAGAGATACAAAGATCTTTTGAGAAGATGCCCTCATCATGGCCTACCTTTATGGCTACAAGTTTAAACCTTTCACAACGGTTTGAACCCATCGACGAGACAGATGATTGATGCAGCCGCAGGAGGAACAATCAACAACAAAACACCAGAGCAGCTTATGAATTTATTGAAGAGATGTCACTGAATAACTATCAGTGGCAGGTCATGAGGACAAAACCGATGAAAGTTGCCGGAGTTTATAATATTGATGCTGTCACCATGCTTACTAACCAAGTAGAACTTTTGAATAAAAAGTTTGATAATTTTGTTAGTTCTACACAGGCACAACCAGTGATGCAATGTGATGCAATTCACGGGAACATGTTCACTCCAAACTACTCATCTTATGACAATGGCACAGAAACCAAGCAAGCCAACTATATGGGTAATAATTCTAGACCTCAGAATAATCCTTATAGTAATACTTACAATGCAGGTTGGCGGAACCACCCTAATTTTTCATGGGAAGGACAAGGAAATCAAAGACAACCACCTCCTCTGGGATTTCAACAGCCACCATTCCAACAAGAGAAAAAATCGAACCTTGAAAAGATGTTCACAAAATTTATGGCCGAGTTAGAAACACGTTTCCAAAACACCGAAACGGCAGTAAGGAACCAACAAGCATCTATTCAAGGACTTGAAACTCAAATATGCCAACTTGCCAAGCTAATCTCTAAAAGACCACAAGGTTGGTTATCAAGCAATACTGAGACTAACCCCAAAGAGCAACTTAATACCGTAGATACGATAGATAATGAGGGGTTAACCAAAACAACCCAGATCCATGCAAGGAGCCTGTGGTAAGTAAAGAAAAGAATGAGGTAAGTTATAAAGATGAAATTATCAAAGAATTTAAACCTCGTATCCCATACTCAACCCCGCTAAAGAAAGACCGCACAGATGAGCAATGCGGTAAGTTTCTTAAACTCTTAAAGAAATTACATATGAACTTACCGTTTGTTGAAGCGCTTTCGCAAATGCCAAAATATGCAAAATTTTTAGAAGAACTTATCACAAATAAAAGGAAGTTGGAAGAACTGTCCACAGTGGAACTCAACGAGGAATGCTCAGCTATTCTCCAAAATAAACTGCCAACCAAACTGTAAGATCTAGGGAGTTTTACTATTCCTTGTTTATTTGGTAGCCTAGACACCAAAAATGCTTTAGCTGATTTAGAGGCTAGTATAAATGTCATACCTTATAAACTGTTTAAACAACTAGGTCTTGGAAAACCTAAGCAAACTAAGATGAGCATTCAACTGGCTGATAAAACTATTAGGTCTCCTAAGGGAATAATTGAAGATGTGCTTGTCAAAATTAATAAATTTATATTCCCAGTTGACTTTTTTATTTTAGACATTGATGAGGATAGCAATGTACCCTTAATTCTAGGGCGACCATTTTTAGCAACTGCCAGAACAATAATTGATTTAGAAACAGGTGAACTTACACTATGTGTACGTGATGACAAAGTTACTTTACAAGCTCGAAACTTGATTAAGACTGTTGATAATAATATAGTCACGAGTCCTTGTAAAAACACTAAACTCACCACCCAACCTTCCGTGCAGGATACACTCTACATAAAGGCAACCCAATCACAGACAAGTCCATCCAAGGGAGATGCACCTGAAAAGCGAATGCTTCAGATCGAAGAACTGGATGAGTGGCTGAACTATCATGAAAAGCCCAAAATATGCCACACCAACCCAGAGCATCACCAAGACGACCCTCAGGTACAAACGAATCAAATCAAGGTAGGAGATAAGGTAATATTAGGGGAAGATGATCCTCAAATCCTAAATTCAAAAGAACATACAAGTGACATATCCTACTTCACGGTAATGAAAATTTTTCCATATGGTACAGTAGAGATAAAACATGAGTCACTCGGCACTTTCAAGGTAAACCACACTCGACTCAAATTTTACGTTGATAATAAAATTTTAAATAGGATAGAAGAGTATCAACTCTTCAAGCCACTGTGACCGAACAGACTTGAGAAAAGTCGAGCTTAGACTATAAACAAGCGCTTCTCGGGAGGTAACCCGAGCACTGACTTAGTAAATTATTTTATTTCAACTTTCAAAATACATCAACTAACCCTTTAAATGTAGGATTTTTCGAGCCACATGACCATGCACACGGGCGTGCCTCAGGCCGTGTGTATACTTTAAGCAGAGACACGGTCGTGCAACTTGGCATTGTACAAGCAGGGTAAATTTTTCCCTAAGGCACGGGCTACGATAAATAGCCACGACCGTGCGATATAGCCGTGGCTAACACTGTCAATTCCAACATGGGTGTGTAACCCCATACACGACCGTGGGAGAAGCGAACATCGAAGGACACGGTCGTGCGACACGGCTGTGTGCCTCAACACGCCCTCGCAACACTGGCGTGTGTCTCGAGCCAGGCGCGCCAAAATCCCTGAGATTTTTGTTTTTCCATTTTATTTTATTTTATTTTATATTTATTTGAGTTTTAGCATTCTCAGAACTAATTTATGTTATTTCAATTATTTTATATCGGTTATTTCCTAACTCTAATCCTGAAATACCTAAAATCCCTTAAGTGCTATCGCAGTTTCAAAACCATGAACTTTAAGTATTCCTTCCTCCAAGACAACTTTCACAATTCAAAGGTTCCATCCAATATTCAGGGAGTTTTACTTCTCTCCCTAACTTATGATCTTGTGCTTCTATTGCTATTAATGTTATCTTTGTACATTGAGGGCAATATACATCTTAAGTGTGGGGGGAAACTCACTTTCATTCTTTATATTATCTTTGAAATCCCTGAAAATTGCTCTCAAATTTCGAATTCTCTACATTATCTTCAAATCTCTTGTTAGAAATTAATTCTGATTGATTTATGGTTTTTATTGATATGTTAAGAATTAAGACATAGGTGTTTATGCTTTGATTATTCAAACTTTAAAACATTAGGGAATCAAGCATGATAAGTTGAAATTTTTGAGAACCAAAATTTTTTTCATAAGTTATTTTCCTGAATTTTAAGTGTTATCTTGAGATTTGAAATTCGCAGGATTGACATCAAAAGCCATAATTCTGGTGAGATTTTTGAGCCTTTTGAGCATACATTCTTTCATGCTCACTTTTATTATTGTTTTGAGTGAGTCAATACTGATTTGTTATTCTAGAACTTGCTGCGATTATACATGTCAAGACTACATCATTGATTTGATACACTGAGATGATAAAGGCACTTAGGATTTAACCCACTTACTCCATAAAAAGCCTACCTCCATAAATTAACCCCTAGTAAACCCCATTGAGCCTAACAACTCATTCTTTGACTTACCTCTAATATTAACCCATAACCCATTTTTGTTGAATTCCATTCAATTATTTTGATCCCTATTTTTGTCGAGATTTGAGTTAAATTATTATCTAGCTTTGTTCTCTTTTTCAGTTGTAACGTTTGTCAATATTCAAAGTATTGTATTTGAATTATTCTTAAAAAAATGTGTATATACAGTTAATTCAGTTGTAATCTATAATAGTTCAATAGTTTTTGAATATTTCTACAAACTTCCAAATCCAGAACGATGTCATCATAAGGCTTAGCTTTAGGAATATGTTCCAATGATAGAGATTTCTCTAGCTAGATGATTTTTTAATTCAATCTCGATTCTAACCCTCTTTTTCAGCTTGTGATAACACCCCTAACCAAAGCTCCATTACAACCATTGAAAGACCTTTTGATCGATGTGTCGTATCAATCTATAGTGGTGGAAATTTGATTTTCTTGCAAGCCTATGGTAATAACTTTTCAGATTGACTAGAGAGTGCTTAATTCTTGAACCCTAAACACTTTGAGTGGATAAAGTGAACCCTTAGTGAGGATGTCAATTCTCGTTGATTTTGATTGAAAGATAATTACTTAAGAGAAGGGAGAAAACCTATGTTTCTGTGATAAAATTCTCAACTTAGAGTGACTGAACCTCTAATGTTCTTTTGATTGAAATTTCATTGTATGATTACCTGTGGATTAGTTTGAAACATTATTGATAAAGATTGTAAGTTGAGAAGAATGATTCTTTATTAGGGATTGAGATTTTGCTTGAGGACAAACAAAAGCTTAAGTGTGGGGGTATTTGATAAACGATAAATTATACATATTTTTACCTCATTTTTAGCCTATATTTTGGATGAATTATTATCAATTTTGTGAGAATTGGTGCTCTTAATCTTTTTTTTTCATATCTTATACTCAGGAGAGCATAGAGAAGAGAAAAGAATGGAAAATGAACCAAAAACAAGGAAAATGGGCAAAAATGTGAAAACGACACGGCCCAAGGAGTCACTATACGGCCGTGGCACATGGTCGTGCCACACAAGGTCCAACACGGCCCAGCCCCGACAAGCACGGCCAGGCTACATGGCCGTGCCACCCTCAACAGGCCCACACGGCCTCTTGTCGAAACTACACGGGCATGGCACACGGGCGTGCCCCTGTCATGAGGAAGTTTAATTCTACTCGAAAAAGGATACTTAGGGGCTAAGAAAGTCATTCTAAACTCTATATAAAGACCCTAGGAGGCAACTTCAAGGGTGTGCTTATTTCCCGCTAAGGGAGTACTCTTTTCTCCCAAAAGGGAGCGCCATATTTCTGCCAACACAAGGAGTGAAAGTAAGGAATTACTCTAAGGGAAGCCGATTGATTCATCCCAGAAGCTAGAATTCTACATCAAGACAGAGGATCTCCCTAAATTCCTTCAGGAGTTTTTGGGTTCTTTATGTTTTGTTATCTTATTTCTTCTGAGATGTTTTCTTTATTAATTATGAACTAAACCTCTCAAATACTTGAGGGGGATGAAACCTAAGACAGATCTTATTATTATTTATTCTTGAATTATATGATAAATACTTGAATTGTTCTTAATTATGTGTTCTTCATTCTTGAATTAATAATCCTAGGTATTACTTCAAGAAACTAATGTGCTAAGGTAGAGGAGCAAAAGTCCCTGTTTTAAGAGTAGATCTACCATAATTAAGCGGAGTTGCATGCAACCCTAGACATAGGGCGATATAAATCTGCTGGATTAGGGTCAAACCTAATAGGGGGATCCATAGATCGAATTAATGCAACCTAGGGGTGTTAATTAATAAAGAAACTTTAGTTAACCACCTAGGATTAGTTGTTCTTATCCTCGACGGAGGTATTAACATAGGTTAGGGATCTCTACGGATCAAGTCAAGTGAAGAAATAGTCTAGTTCAAGAAGTTAATAACAAGTGAAGTCTAGATGGATTCTCCCTTGAGTATTGCTTATATCAATCAGCTTTTACCAAAGAGTCCTTCCCCACTTTACTTTTTGTGCACTTTTAGTTTAGTTTTAGAATTAGTTTCAAACAACCCTCTTTTATTTTTAGGCTAGATAATAGAAAGGAAGTAAGTACTAGTACTTTTGGTTCCCTTGGGTACGATAACTCGGTCTTATCGCTAAACTATACTACTGTTCGATAGGTGCGCTTGCCTTTCAATCGTGATATTAGTTAGTTTTTGGTGTGATCAGTTTTTATAATTTTTATTACTTAATATCACGAGTATCAGTAAGTCACTTCCTATAACCAAGTTTGAGCATTGCTTAGACTTGGTTGGTGTTCATTGTTGAAGTTAAACCCTTAAGGGGTTTTATGGAAGAGGTGGAGAACTTGTTCGTTGAGAGTTCGCGATGAAGAACTTGTTCATTGAGAATTCGTGTCAAGGTGGAGATTGTTAGAATTAAGTGACCCGAATCCTTATTTAAATAAAATACAATGGTAAAATAAAATAAAAGTAAAATTCATATAGAACTACACTTCTTTTATTTTATTTTACAATAAGGTTTTTTAAACCTTATTAAACTCCATCTATTTTATATTGATTAGGATAAGATGTTTCAATCTTACTACAATATGGCTTTACAAGCCTATAAATAGACATAGTCTATTCCTCTTGTAATCATTCGAATTCGACATAGTGAATTTCTTCTCCTCTGCTCGTGGTTTTTTCCCGAAAGGGTTTTCACGTAAAATATGTGTGTTCTTTATTTTTTTATTTTTTTCGATATATTATCAGTACTAATATTATATATTTTCATAGTGTGTAATATGTTCACTTTCATTTTAATAATATGACACTAAATAGTTAATTGAGAGTATATTAAGTACTCAAAGAGGAGTTGAAAAACTCATCAAGAAGAAACCTAAGTGATCCTAACCCATTAGTTTCATGAAAGGTATGTTTTGTAATGTGTTGATGTATGTGATAATGAAATGTGTGCAAATCTCATCTCTACATTATGTGATTCATGGCTTATCTAGTATGTTGATGATTTAAATGTGTTATGTGCTTGTAATGATATCTATGATTTAATATAAAAAAGTATATTAAAGTATTCTTAAGTGAATAAAAGCGAATATTATGTGATATATGACAATATGGGCATGTTTACATGCATATGTGTAAAATTGAGAAATATGTGTTATATGAGATTATGAGCATTAATATGTGAAAAATGTGAAAAGTGAATTATATGTTTTAAATTCGATAAGTGGCCATATCACATGCATGGGGTGGATTTTGTGAAAGGTGGAATTTCTGTGGCAGTTTATCTTAGATTATGTGGCCGTTTATCGACAATTATGTGGTGGCCTATCCACAAATGGTGTGTTATTAGATGGACAAGTTTTGGGGAACTCGATATTGGTATGTAGCGGAGATGGGTAGGAAATTTTATAAAATGTGCATCGTTTGAAAATATGCATCAACATGTTCATGCATAAATATCAATGATAAAACTTGTGATTATTTTGATGATTGATATGTTGAGATTGATATTTTGATATGTATGTGATTATATTTGTGTTGATCTCACACTAGGATTTTTAAAGCTCACCCACATTACTTATGTGTTTAAGATAATCCTCGTGGTTAGGACTTGGATGCGATAATTGGTGAGTCTTTCGGGAATGGTTTTATATAAATATGGATTTCTATTATGTTTCAGACTTTTGTGGACTATATTAATATTTGGGAACTTATTTTATGTTAGACTATAGAACTGCAGCATGGGAACTTTAACTTTGGACATCCGACAATTTGCATGGACTTTTATTATGGACTAAATAATTTGGTATTTTCTTAATAAAATCGTTTTTCGCAAACTTAATTTATCGAATTTGAATTTAAAGATCAACAAGTTGTTTTACAAATATTAAACAAGGTTTCTTTCAATATTGTATTAAAAATATTGTATTTAAGAGAATACTAGCACGTGTTTTTTAAAGATTAAACCAGCATACTTCAACTCAAGTTTTCACCATAACTATAGCCCATGTAATAGCTTAGAATAGGCCATAACGCCTAGGTCTAGTTTGAGGGGTTACAATAAAACACGCATTCATAATCATAACATTTCATAAAAATGTCATACAATGTTATTCGAAACTTGATCGAGCTTACAAAAGCTCATTTGTTAATCCGAACATGAAATATGACCAAATTGTAAAGTTTTCAAAGTTTCTAAAACAAGTATCGGTACTTTTGTAAAGGTAACGATGCCATTTTTAACTTCGATGTTTTAGGAAAATAGATCAAAATCAGTAGTACCGATACCTAAATTATGGTACCGGTACTTCATTTATAAAGTACCAATGTGATTTTTTTTTTTGTAAAAATAAAATAAAGATCAATTGTATCGATATCCTTGTAAAGCATCAGTACTCTAATATAAGTATCGATAATTTAGTCTGGTATAGATACCATTTTAGAACTCGATGTTTGAAAAATTGATTGAAAAATACTAAGTACCAATGCATTCATCTATGGTATTGATACATCTGTGCCAAATATGTCAAAACCTTCCATTTTGGTCCTTTTTCATGCCCAAATTTTCACAACTCAAATGGTGTATAATACACTTCAAAACCTATATCAAAACCATACTAAAACATACCCATTCATATACCAAAACATGGCATCAACCAATTTCCAAATAACTAAACTAATGTACCTTAATTTGACACTCAAATCATTTTCAACTACTTAATAAATTCCTACCAAATCAACTATGCATATAAACATTATATACCATCATGACCTCATACTATTTTAAGTGAAAATGTGTCTTTTGGAAGCCATTCAAAATCACAACCTTTTTCCAAGTCAAACACATATACTTGTGAGTATAATTCTTCCTAAAATCGAACATTAGGTAATATTTCAACTAAGTTAATATTTCAAACCACTATATGTAAATGACTATGTACATAATTGTAACAATCCGGTTTTAGTTAAATCAAAATAGTGGTTTCAGAACCACAAATCTGAGGTCAGAAAAATATTTTAATATTATTTTTAATGTTTATGGCATGTGATTATATGTGTGTGAAAGTTTTGTAAGCTAATTTTATCGTTTAAGTGATTAATTTGACAAAAAAGACTAAATCACATAAGATGAAAAAGTTGCATGCTAATTGATTAAGTGCCTAATTGCTATGACTTATTAAATGTGAAGCCCTTATGTTGATATTAGACCATTGGATTGGTTAATGGACATAAATGGTCATGTATGTTTGAATTTTAATGTTTAATTCATTAAGGGCAAATTGGTAAATGATGAATTAAGTTATAATTTAATAAAAAAACATAAATTAAGGCATTCATCTTTGTTAATGCCAAAAATTGAAGAAGAAAAGAAAGAGTTAGGGCTTTGAAACATTCGGCTACTTCAAGGATTAATTGTAAGTTTGATTTTGCTTGGTTTTTAATGATTTTTATGTTTTTGTGATTGTTGCTTTGAATACTAGCTAGCCCATGTCCAAATTTTTGAGTTTGTTGATGATTTCATGAGATGACATTGATGATATTTTGAGCTGTGAGGTTTAATGATAGAAAATAAGCATATGATATTAGATTAATATGTTTTACAAGTGATTTTGAGTAAAAAATACCTATTGTAGATTAAATTGTGAAATGTACTTAATGTGGGGTTAAAATGTGAAATAAATAAAAGATATGGGCTGCTAGGGATTCACATGATATTCGACCAAGCTTGGGTTTAATGAGATTATGTGAATTTTGTGTATTTGTAAAATAGGGACTAAAGTGTCAAAGTGTGAAATTATAGGGTCTAAAATGCAAAATGCTCATTTATGTGTTTGTGGATGAAATTGAATGAAATGTGTAATTAAACTAGTTAAATTTGAATTTATATAGATCAAGAACGAAAGAAATCGGAATTAGATCAAGGAAAGTCGAAGGTTGACGAATAATCAACTCATTTAGCCATTCTCATTTCCGAGGTAAGTTCATATACAAATAAACGTATTTCATATGAATTATATATGCATGATTGTTATTGAAACATATTGAATTGCTATGGGAGCTGAATCTTTAAATCTGAAAAAGTATTGACAGTGTTGTGATGTCCGAAAGTCCCGTACGAACCATAGGAATAGTATGGGATACGAATGTCATGACATTAGGATTCTGAGATGTGATTTTGTGTAAGACCATATCTGGGACATTGGCATCAATCCGAGATTACGTGTAAGATCATATCTGGGACATTGATATTATATATGATTTTGTGTAAGACCTTGTCTGGGACAGTGGCATCGATATATTATAACATGTAAGACCATATCTGGGATATGGCATTATATGAGTTTTACGAGCTATCCGAGTATCCTTGTTGATTCCAAATGATTCAACGGGTAATGTCAAGAAGTGAATGAATATGTGAATGAGTAATCGAAACAGGTACGTTGATGTTTATGTGATGAATGAAAAGAAGGTAAGTAATGTATCTTGAATATTGATTAAGAGAATGAGATGAGATTTATGAAGTTTGCATATGTGATTTGCTATGGTTTCCATTGATGAAATGGTTTAAGTTTGTTTTATGTATAAAGTTTATTTGTATATGGCTTACTAAGCTTTTGAAAGCTTACTTTGTGTGTGTTTTCATTGTTTTATAGATAATCGAAGCTAGCTTGGACTCAAGGATCATCGGGAAACGTCGTCACACTATCAATCACTTTGTTGGTATCTTTGAAGCTTTGTATATATGGTATATGGCATGTATAGGCTAGTAATGTTATGATATGTGTTATGTGTACATTTTACCATGTGATGTGGCTTGAGAATGATGGTGATAATGAACTTGTTTTTGTTCATACTATGTGATAAATTATGGTATTTATATATATATATATATATGTGTAACAGCCCGAATTTGGGCTTAATTATAAAAGTGGTTTCGGAGCCACTAACCTGAGGTTTAAGAAATTATTTTTAATATTATTCTATGTGTTATAGCATAGATTTATGAGTACATGAATATTTTGGTGAATTAATTTTAGCGATTGGAAGCTTAATTGCGAAAAAGGACTAAAATGCATAAAAGGCAAATTTTGTATTTTTCAAGAAAATGGTGTTAAATAGCTAGAGAACCTAAATTGGGGATCTTTAATGAGCAATTACACCTATTTAAATAGGGGTGGCCGGCCATGAGACATGAAATAAGAAAAGTCAAAGAGTTGGTAAAATTTTGGTGACTAAATTGATTAAATAATAGCCTAATTGCCTAGCTTTCAACTTTTCTTCATTTTTGCCTTCATCTTCACCGAAAATATCAGCTCACTAAGGGGTTTTGAAGCTTAAATTTCAGCCAAGCTATTTCTCTTGGAAGTAAGTGATTCTCATGGCCATTCTTGATAATTTTGGTACTTTTGGAACTCTTGTAGCATGGGCTATCTATTGAGAGGACTATTTTGCAAAATAATAGAAAGTCTAGGGTTTTTCCATGAAAGTGTTCTTATGGTTTGCTAAAATTTCATGGAAGAAAATGAATCATAGTTGTTAAATAAACAACTTTTGTGAAAGGGTGTTCATGGAAAACACATAAATTGGACTTAGTTGTAAAGTTGATAAATTGTGTAGTAGTTGCATGAAATAATAGAAATTGTGGGCTACCATAAGAATGAAAAGAGTTCAATTAGGCTTAGTTAATAAGGAAATTCGATAAAAATAAATTTCCGAGCCTAGGGGTAAAATGGTCATTTTAGTAAAGTCTAGGGGCAAAATAGTCATTTTAAAAAATTATGAATTTTGAATTGTCTAGATTAATACGGTGATTAAATTAGTGAATTTTTATTATTATAGATCAAGAAGTACGAAACCGAACCTTGACTGGGGGAAAGCCAAGCTAACGGATTAAACCAAATTATTCGTTTACATTTTGTATACCGAGGTAAGTTGTAGGTAAATAATACAACTTTTCTATTATTATGCATGAGATTATCTAATTTGCATAAAATGAATAAATGTGAAATTGAGTAATGCATTGATGAGAAAATTAGGTGATAAAGCCCGGTTGAACTGTAGGAATAGATTGGATATTCTTTGCCATGATATTAGGGATATACGAGTGCTAGTGTAAGATCATGTCTGGGACATGGCATCGACATGGATATGTGCTAGCTAGTGTAAGACCATGTTTAGGACATGGCATTGGCGTTGATATGAGTGCTAGTGTAAAACCATTTCTGGGACATGACATCAGCACGGATAGAGGAGGGCCAGTGTAAGACCATGTCTGGGACATGGCATTGGCCTCGATACTTGAGAGCCAATGTAAGACCATGTCTGGGACATGGCATCGACCTCGATACTTGAGAGCCAGTGTAAGACCATGTCTGGGACATGGGACATGGCGTCGACTTGACATGTGAGCCAATGTAAGACTATGTCTGGGACATGGCATCAGCTTGATACCCTATGTTTGAGGCTCATTGAATATCCTTTCGTATTCTAAATAGTTCAACAGGAAATTTAAAGTTAGTATTAAGATCGAGAGATATTGTGATGACCTTGTGAGTGGTGTAGGTACCTAAATGAAATGTATGAAATGTGAGCTCAATAGTATGTTGTATGATTAGTAAATGATGAAAACGAGTAAGTTATGCTTGTGGCCATTCTTTGTATCATGCACAAATTGTGATGTATTGAAAGCATGTCATAGCATGGTAAATTGTTGTCTTTTATTTACTTACAACTTACTAAGCTTTGTGCTTACTCTCTCTCATTTTCATTTTCTTATAGTGCAGCCTAACTAGCTCGTGGAATAAAGTACGTTGGAGGTTTCGTTTATACTATCAATTAAAACATTTGGTATAGTTAGTTTCTTGTATTTTAAGAAATGGCATGCAGAGGTGATAATCGGTTGGGCAGCCCGGCCTAGCCCGAAGGCTCGCCCAAAAAATGGGAGGGTTCGGATAAAAATATAAGCTCGAAATATAGGTTTTGGTAAAAATACGAGGCCCGTTTAGAAAACAGGCCGGGCCTCGGGCCAACCTTTTTAGCCCGGGCCCGGCCAGCACGAATTATATAAATATATTTATTTTTTATTTTTTAACCATATTTTTAGTTCTAACTTGTTTCAATTTTAATATAACCACTTTTTATTATATTTTTAATTTGTGTATTATTCTAAGAATTGTTTGTCTCATTTTTATTTTGTTTCTTGTTTTAATATTTGTTTTTATGTTTTTAAATGTATTTAATTTATTATATTTTTAAATTTTTTTAATGAAATAAGCAAAAAAATAATATGGGCCGGGCTGGGCCAGGCTCGGGCCTAGCATTTTTATTTCGGGCCTGGCTTGGACAAATTTTCATGCCCATTTTCGGGCCGGGCCGGGTCCAGGCCTAGAAAACGGGCTAAAATTTTTTTGGGCCCAGCCCAAACCCGACCCGGCCCGGCCCGGCTCATGATCACCTCTAATAGCATGTATAGAGACTTATTCTTTTTATCAAGTGTCATATTGTTTTGGTGACACATATGTTTGCTTGTCATTAAATTTAATTCATTTTGTGTAAGGCTATGGATGATAACTAATACTTGCTATTGATATATGAAAATGTTGAAGTTTTAAGAATGAGTAATTGGTATGGATGAATGTCTGTACTAGGAGTAATAGTAAGAATGAATGACTGGATCGTTTATGTGAATATGTGTGGATGCCAAATTATGGCCATTGGTTGAGTAATTGTGCCTTGTTGTGAAATGGTTTGAGTATGGTATTGTTTCAAGGTGGCAAAAGGCTTGGTAAATAGCCTTATTTTTGCCCACATAAGCGTGTGTCTAGGCCGTGTGTGAGACACGGACCGCCCCACGGGCGTGTGGTTAGGTCGTGTGTCCCCTGCACCTTGGATTGGTAAAATTAAATGCCCAGTAATAAACACAGGAGCTGAGATACGGCATGTGTCTCAACCATGTGGAAGACACGGCCTAGCACACGGGCATGTGCCACGGCCGTGTGACCCTAAATGGTTACTGACGTCAAAAACAGAATGTCAAGGTTTTTGCACACGGGCTGCGACATAGGCGTGTCATGGCCGTGTGAGGGACAAGGGCTGAGCACATAGGCGTGTGCTAGGCCGTGTGAAAACCCTTGTAGGTCCGATGTTAGAGATAAATCCACACGGATCAGGGGCACGGGTGTGTCCTTAAATGCTTAGGCCGTGTGCACCACACGGGCCTTCAGTACGGCCATGTCTAGAGGCCACACGGGCATGTGCCCTGCTCCTAGTAGTTTTTCTTGAAATATTTCTAAGTATCCAGAATGGTCTTGAATTATTTCTAAATCATGTTTTGGGCCTCGTAGGTCTATATTAAGAACCGTAAGATAATATTTGAAAAGTTCTAATTTGGAACGAAATTTTATGACTTAAAAATGGGTGTTTGCATGTATTTAGTAAGGTAATGCCTCGTACCCTGTCCCGGTGTCAGATATGGGTAAGGGGTGTTACAATATGGCCTTGTGAAAATGGTCATTTTGGTATGGTTGTCTTGTTGAAATGGATAGATTATATGGTGAAATGTGGTTTGTTTTGGTATGAATTTGCTTAAGATTTTGATAGATTTTGAAGTGGCAAATGTGTATGGAAAAAAATGATGATGTTATAGCATGAAATGTGCATGATTTGGTATAGTTTTGGCTGCCATTTTGGTCATGATTTATGCTTGGTTTGATGCTTGTAGGTATGACCTTTAAAGGGTGGCAATTTGTTCTTGTAAATGGCCTATTTTTGCCTACATAGGTAGGGACACGGGCGTGTGTCTCTGCCGTGTTGCTCGAAGGTTCAATTCGAATTGAGCCTGGGCGCTCCACACGGCCTCACACACGGGCGTGTGACTGGCCATGTGGCATAAATCAGTATACCCTACAGGTTTGGCTTGACCTAGTACACGGTCTGGACACGAGCGTGTGAAGCCATTTCGAATAGGCACACGGGCTGGACATACGGGCGTGTGACTAGCCGTGTGACCAAGTCAGTAACCTCCCTAATTTTCACACGGCCTGGCACATGGGCATGTCTAGTGGCCATGTGGATAAGTCAGTATGTGTGCCCTATTTTGCCACGGCCTAGACACACAGGCATGTCTAATGTCGTGTGAGGCACACGGTCTATCCATACGGGCATGTGACCTCTGTTACTTAGAAAATTTTGGTAGTTTCAAAAAAATTTTATATGAGATCAGTTTAGTCCCGAACCTTCTCTAGAGCATGTTTAAGGTCTTGTAAACCTTCTAAAGGGACTATATGCTTATGAATGACTATGACATGATGATGTTTGAATAATGATGTGATATGATTGTATAAAATTATGTATTGTTCAGTAATGCCTCGTAACACTAGTCCGGCAATGGATACAGGTTAGGGGTGTTACATGCCACATAACCAGACTAAAAAACAATTAAAAGATTACCAAATAGATAACTAGATAGTGTAAGCATTAGGGTGATTCGACCGACGTGTTTTACAACCCGACAACTATAAAGTGAAGAAACAACAATAAGCATAATGAATGCTTAGTAAGTTCATATCAAATTAACTTAACTTACCTTGACATTACAACTAGTTTAAATAATTGAAACACAATTGTACTTTACATGACATTTCTTTGGCATCCTTATACATACTTATACAATTTCACAAAATAACCAATAAGTTAGTTCATTAACATAACAACATCATAGTATTCAATTAATATACAAGTAGTATCATATCATTTTATCATGCTATTCCACTTTGTTCATTTTGTAAACTCAACTATTAGTTTCATATTAAATCTTTTCAACCTTTTCATTTTCATTTAATTACCAGTTTCATATTTGGGTTGCTCACATGAGCTTCAGATCAGGGTTACTATACAAGCTTTACCCAGTACTGCTCACACAAGCTTAAAAGAATTCACAACACGTGTCGAATCTCAAGCTATCGATAAAGGATAAATAAATGATGCTCACATAATCTTCAAAGAATCTGCAACACGTGCTGGATATCAAGCCATCGATAATCAATGACACGATTGTAACACCCCTAACCCGTATCTATCGCCGGAACAGGGTTACAAGGCATTACCAAAGTGTTATAGATCATGTACAACTAAATCGAATCAAGTACTATTTACTTTTCGAGTTTTATCAAGACGTCCCTTGATTGAGCCCTCGAGGCCCAATATGTGCATTAGAATCGAATCGGGACTAAATCGGGAGCTTAGGGAATTTTTTGCAAAATTCTAAATTTTTTCTCATTTTTAGGAGCCACACATCCATATGGTGAGGGACACACCTGTGTGGTAAGGCCGTGTGGCTTATATGGCCATATGATATGCCCATATCTCAGGCAGTGTGATGTCACATGCCCGTGTCCCTTACCCATATAACTCTCTAACTTGCAACCTATGAAGAAATTTAAGTCACATGGCCAAGTCACATGCCCGTGTGCTAGGCCATGTGGTTAATTTAATTTTTGAAAATTAGGTACAGGCTTCACACGGCCAAGAGACATGCCCATGTTCTAGGCCGTGTACTTTACACGGCTGAGACAAACGCCTGTGTCTCTGCCCATGTGCTCAATTCAGAGTATTCTGTTTCTCAATTTTAGGATATAGGGGACATACGGTCAGGCTACACGCCTATGTACTAGACCGTGTGTCACACACGGCCCAGACACATGCCCGTGTGTCTACCCGTGTGGACAAAACAAGGTTGTTTTCCAAGCCTTATTCCTCACCCATTTTCATCCAAAATGTGCACAAAACTTTACCATTACCAACCAACCATTTCAAGCATTCAAATTCAACCAAATTTGTCATTTAACATGTCATTTTCACATATACTCTCTTATTTCAAATCTTACCTAATTTAACATACATGTTTAGTCTACTAACTCAACTATACCAACATACATGCAAAACCATAATTTACCTTATAAGCATACCAAAATCAAGTCATCACTAGCCATACCAATGGCTAGATTACATTCAATGGTTTCAACATATACATTAGTCCTACTAGCATATACATGCCATTATACCAAATAAGATCCATAGTTATACCAAAATAAGCTGAAGGATAGTTTGATGTTGCTCTGCGCATTTCCAACCTTCACGAGCTTCCGAGCACTATAAAACAGAGAAATGAAACCTAGTAAGCATTTAATGCTTAATAAGTTTGTATAGCAGGAATGAAACTTACCCTTCTTTTTCATTAAAAATTTAACCATAGAATTACATGCTTTCCATAAATTTAACCATTTCCCTAAACACATACACTTAATCAGGCAAGTTAGTCACGTAATTCATAAATATATCAAATAAGCATAGATAAACTTATCATGTCAAATATTTTAGGTGTTTCATGTACATTCGATACATTTTCCTCTTGATCTCATCACTACTCATGTCAGGGATTGTCCGTTGAATTACTAAAATATCGATGGATAATCAGGTAGTACACCTAAAGTGTACAAGTCAAGAATTCGTCAATTCATGTTCAGGGGTACCCATTAGGGCACATTATCAGAAAACACACTCTCGAGCCGCATATCATAAAACAGGATTACCAGTCCTGGCTAAATCTTGTCTTTAGTATATGCTTACATGAGCTTAATTAGGATTGTCAGTCTAGGCTAAATCTTTTCTATAACATATGCTTTAAAGAGCTTGATTTGGATTACCCGTCCAGGTTAAATCCAATCTGTATCTTATGCTCTAGAGGGTTTATATCAGGATTACCCATCCAGGCTAAATCTAATCTGTAATGAGGTCAATAAGATTACTCATCCAAGCTACATCCTATCAGCAACAAATGTAGGACCTCATTTAACAAGGAAAATCACATTTATCCATCGAAATCCAATATTCAGACGGAACTTAACTCATTTCGAATAATTCCGAACATGTGTTCATTTCTTATTTTGCAACTTTTATAAATTTCACATATACAATTTCATATTTCACATTCAATTCAATACATCATTTAATCAACATATTTTCATACTCATCTAAGTTACACGAACTTACCTCAACATTGTTCACGTACAAGGCTACTAATCCGGAACTTTTTCTTTTCCTCGATCTAGCTTCAAATTTGAGTTTTTCGGATCTATATAAATAAATTTAACATCAATGTAACACAATTCATATTCAATTGAGTTCAATTTACATTATAGGAAAAATTACCATTTTGCCCCTAAACTTTTCATAAATTCTAATTTCATCCCTAGGCTCGGAAAATGAAATTCATGCAATCTAATCCCTGTTCCAAGCCTAACCGAAATTTTCATGTATCATTTACAGCACTTTTGATTCAAAAAATTTAGAACCTTGTACTTTGATATCTTTTCAAATTAATCCCTAATTTAGATAGATTACACTATCCCGATCTCAAAAATATAAAAATTACTAAAAATGAGACTTGAATACTTACCCAATTAAGCAAAGAAAGTTTGTTTCCTCTCTCCTAGGGTTTCCATGTAAAATTGGGGAAGAAAATGGTAAAATGATGATATTTCTCATTTAATTTAATTATCATATTTAAATTTTCTTAATTTCCAACTTATTCCTTTTTTTTTTCTCAATTTCCATGGATAATTCATCCATAAATATTTACTAGCTTTTAATTAATGGTCTATTTACCATATAAGGACCTCAAGTTTTGAATTCTATAACCAATTAATCCTTCTAACTTCTAGAATTCAACTTCTACATTTTATGCAATTTGGTCCTTTCTCTAATTAATCACTAAATCAGTAAAATTTTCCTATCAGTATTTTCATGCGACTTTCCTATCATAATATAGATCATGCAATAATATTAAAATAAATTTTGTTTCTGGCTCAGATTTGTGGTCCCGAAACCACTGTTCCGATTTCACTAAAATTGAGTCGTTACAACGATGCTACTCATGCAAGCTTCAGAGAATCTACAACACATGTTGGATCTCAAGCCATCGATCATGAAATCCCTAATCAAACATCTGATTCTTTTTGGACCTTAAAATATTTACTGAGTTTTCACGATTACCGTTACCATTTTAAACTTTATAACATCATCATATATATGTTATTAAATTAAACAACCATTCATATCCATTCGTTTCCATATACCTATTTGTATTTTTCATACATTTCATATTTTATGATTTTGTCCATTATATGCTAAAATTATCAAAATTACCATAAACCTATACTACTAAACATTAAATATATTTCAAGCTTAGTATAAAATAACATAGTAAGTTTCATATGAACTTACCTGGCAAAAACAACAAAAAAATAAGGTGTCAAAGGAATAATTTGTAATTTTTCCTTTTCCGCGATTATCCTCTTATTGATTCAAATATTGATCTATACAATAATTAATTTTAATTTATCAATTCCAAATATTTTGTAACCTCCTATCAAATGCATATGGCAATTCAATTTTCACTTTTATTTATTTTAGAAAAAAGAACAAACTTAAATTATCCTAAGTTATTTATTTAAAAGGTTACATACTATCTTAAACTTAATTTGTAAACACCTATATTATAAATTGAAGGAGCGCTTTATCATAATTCTAAAGTAGAATTGGTATGGATACCAAATGGTTTATTATAACTAGGTTTGTCTAAATATTGGGTTACTTGCTCAGATTGAATTACTTTTTCAAATATTTTCAAATTTAGGCTAATTCAACATTACTTAAATTATTGGTTATTAATAAAAATATATTATTTTCCTTTTAAAAATAGAAAATACATTATTTTATTTAAATTTAATCATAAAATTAAATTAATACTAATAAAATTATTAATTATTTCTGTTTGAGACCTTTAATATCTAGTAGACACAAGAATCTTAACTAAATAAAAATTGAAAGTCGGTGGGATTCCATTTCAATAACCAAGTTCATGCAATATTATCTTTTTCTTCATGAAACTAAAATACGAGATTTTACTTAATGGATATCCATGTTATCGTTATTTGATCCAACTTGGTTTGATATTATTATATAAATATGAAATGGTGACTTAAAGCTTATCTAAATATTTTCCGTCGGCAAGCAATTTGAAAAATTTTCGAGATAGGATAAACGAAAAGGTTAATATCATAATTGACTTTTAAGCTTTCATCTGATATGTAATATGGTATTTATAGAAAGAAAAATGTCTAATTTAGTAGTTATAACATTCTGCCATATATTAATATAAGCTCAAAGCTTTAACATGGTTCAATTTATACACTTATTTGACAACAACAAATAGATGAATGTATGTGTTATTATATGTTTGTTTTTGGGTTTTGAATAGGTTGATTAAATTATTTGATATTTTCCTTTCATTTATATTTTTAAGAAGGGTAAATTACATCAACAGTCACTCAACTTTGAGATAACTGATAAAACAGTCACCTAGGTTTCATTTCAATCACTCAACTTTGGAAAAGTGACAAAATAGTCACTAACGCTATAAAAAAATGACAAAATAGTCACTGATTAACAGTTTCCGTTAGTGTGTCAATGGGACTGCTGATATGGCAAGTTAACCAGCTGATGTGGCAAATTAACTTGCCACGTTGGTAAAGCATCTAATGGGTCTTGGTTTGGGGCGAGTTTAGGGAAAAAAATTGGTTGTGATTTGGGTTGGCTTGGGTTTGAAACTAATTCGGGAATCGATTAAGAAGGTTGGTTTAGGGTTAGAAATCAATTTGATAATCGATTAATAGGGTTCGGGGTAGAAAATGATTGGTCTTTTTCGTTTGGGGGGAAAAGAAAACGAAACCAGGAACCTATCAGTGTTTTTTATTCTTAACAACAATGGTCAATAGAAGAGAAACTGCCAATGTTGTTACATCCACAGTAATGGGTAAGTTTCTGCATTTAGTTTTGTATTTTTTGGATTTAGGGTTATTTCGATTTACGGTTATTGAGGGTTATTTCGATTTCAATTTTGATTTTGATTTTAATTTCAATTTTGATTTTGATTTAGGGTTATTTTGATTTTGGGTTTTATTTATTATTAATGTGCATGACAGATTAGGCTTTGGTTATTAAAGTGAATAATAGATAATGTGTATGGTATGCCATGTGCATGATGTTTATTATTTGTATCAAACTGACGTTTATTATTTGTATCTACCATTATATGAATGGCATTATCAAGCTGATGTTTATTGTTTGTATCTGCCATTGTTTGTATCCTAGTTGTTATATTGTATGTGGCAATATCAAATTTGTTATTTACCTTCTATATTGTACTAGTTGTTATCTGTCATTGCCTAGGTGTAGGGTTAAAGTGTTTGGTTATTGTCTGCCATGTGCATGATAGAAATGGTTGTGTTTGTATTAAACTATTTTTGTATTGATTATTGTCTGCCATGTGTATGACAAATGGTTGTGTTTGTATTAAATTATTTTTGTATTGGTTATTGTCTGACAGAAATGGTTAAAGTGTTTACCTATGCTGTCTGCCTTTATTGAGGAGTAATTTGTTTGGTAGGTTTAATTGATGATAATTTTAATGTGAATTAAGAAGAAATGTCTGGTAGTGATGCATCTAAAAGTGATGTGTCTAATAGGATAAGAGTTAATTTAGATGGTTTAAACATGGATGGTATAGAAGTAGATGAACTGTATAATAGTGATGATTTTGGGAGGTTAGATAGTGCACATGAATCTGACTCAGATGGCCAAAATTGGCATGAGTTCAACCTAGAGAATGACATGAGTAATCCTAGACTTAAGGTTTGAATGTTATTTAAGTCTAAAGACAGTCTAAAAGAAGCTACCAAGCAGTATGGTAGGTTGAATAGTTATTTTTTTAAGTTTCCCAAAAATGATCTAAAAAAGGTTAAAGATAGTCTAGAGTGAAAAATGTTCTTGATTCATAAGGGCCTCTAGACTAAACCCTAATGACCCTACTGACCAGACATGCAAATTAGGAGTTCAAACCCTAACCATACTTGTTCTAAAGTTTATAAAAATAAAAATGTAACCTCAGCTTGGATAGGTGAACATTATAAAGAAAAATTCATTGTTGATCCTGATTATTCTCTGAAATCATTACAACAAGATGTCAAAAGATATTTATGTTGCATAGTCTCACTAACCAAATGTCGAAGGGCTAAACTTAGGGCATTGAAATTAACTGAAGGAGCTCATAAGGCTCAATATGAGAAGATTTATGAGTATTAGTTAGAGGTTAGGACCCAAAATGAGGGAACAACAACAATCTGTTATCTAGATAATAGGTTGTTTCAAAGGATGTATGTCTGTCTGCAGGCATGCAAAGATGGCTATAGGGCTGGTTGTAGGAGGATAGTAGGTTTAGATGAATGTTTCTTGAAGGGCTACTATGGTGGCTGCTTACTTGTAGTTGTTAAGATAGATGCAAACAATGTCATTTATCCTATTGCATATGCTGCTGTCGGAAGTGAAAATCAAGCATCGTGGCTTTGGTTCTTGGAGTTGCTCACAATAGACTTGGAAATTGTAAGCTCATACCAGATATCTTTCATGTCTAACAAATAAAAGGTAAAACTTCATTTATTTATTTTTTATGTTGTTTCTATTTAGGGTTTAGGATTTGTCAAAGAATTAAACTATATTTGTTCTAATTGTAAGGACTTTTAGAAGCAATATGTATGTTGTTTCCTAATGAAAAAACAAGACATTGTGTTAGACACCTACATGCCAATTTCAAAAAGGCTGGTTTCCAAACAAAAGAATTGAAAGATTTGCTTTGGAAAGCAGCCAGAGCAAGTACTACAAGGGATTTTGAGGATGCCATGGATGAACTGAAGAAAACCAATCAGCATGCTTATGATTGGTTGAAGGAAAAGAACCCTACTCATTGGTCAAGGTCTCACTTCTTAATTAAGAGCCATTCTGACATATTGGTGAATAACCTTTCTGAATCCTTTAACAAGGTAACCCCTATGTTTTATGTTTCTTACTAATAATTAGCAGTTCACTAATTTATATTATTTACTGGTGGATGATACTAGAAGCAAGAGGAAAACCTATTCTGACCATGATGGAAACAGTAAGGACCAAGATTATTTTGCTTATTGTTAATAAGAAAGAAGAAACTGAAAAATGGAAAGGAATGTTATGTCCAAAGATCAGGAAAAAGCTAGATGTCAATATCAAAGATTCATTAAGGTAAAGTTACCCTTTTTAATCTTTCTGATCCCTTTATTTTGACTTTATGTTGCTGGTCACATGCTGTTTTAGTGAGTTTTTTTTTTAATATGCATGCATTGTTTTTTAATTTTTCTGTTTATGATTGTTGGTGTCTATGATTATTTAATATGCATGCAGTGATTGTTGGTGGGGATGGTCATGCTGTTGATTATTTTTTAATATGCATGTAATGAGTATTTTTTTATAATATGTATGTAGTGACTATTTTTTAGGGGGTGTGTATGTGTGCGACTGTTTTTTTAATATGCATACAGTGATTGTTGGTAGGGATGATCACATGTTGTTGACTATTTTTTTAATATGCATGCAATGAGTATTTTTTAATAATATGCATGTAGTGACTGTTTTTTAGAGGGGTGTGTGTATGATTTCTGGTGGGGTTGCTCACAAAGTTGTTTTAGTGGTTATTTTTTAACCAAGCATGGTGACTGTTTTTTAGGTGTGTTCCATCTCATGTTGGTGGGGATTAGAGGCGTGCATGGGCCGGGCCGGGCCGGGCTCAACTAAAAATTTAGGCCCATTCATCGGGCTCGGGTCGGCCCGGGCCTAAAAAATGGGCCTAAAATTTTGCCCAAGCCTGACCCATATAAAAATGCTAAAACCCGGGCCCGACCCAGCCCGGCCCGCCTGTATTAATTTTTTATATTATTTTATATAATTTTTAAATATATATAATACATCAAAAATACTAAAAAAGCAAAATAAATATTTTCCAACAAATTGAAAATAAATTTTAAAAAAATATGTAGACTTAAATAACATTAAGATAAATGCAACTTAATAAGCAAATAATTTTTAGGCCCGGCCCATTTTTTAAACGGACCTTATTTTTTGTCCAAGCCCATTTTTCAGGCCTATATTTTTGCCCAAACCCTCCCACATTTCAGGCGGGCCTTCGGGCTGGGCTGGGCCGCCCGGCCCATGCACACCTCTAGTGGGGACATGTATCAGGTTGAATGTGGTCCAAGCAGCCAGCATGTGGTGGACCTAGTTGAGAATTCCTGCTCCTGCAGGAATTGGGGTCTCACTGGTGTCCTTTGTATACATGCACTGGCTGTCATTCATCTAAAAGATGAGTTCCTAGATACTGATGTACAACCCTGGTACACCAAGCAAACTCAGCTTCAAATTTACTCCAACTTTATAAGGCTAGTAAGGGGTCTTAAACAATAGGTCTCTTTGTCAAACATGCTGCTAATATTACCTCCTACACTAATATGGCCACCTGGCAGACATACTATGGTGAGAAGGAAAAAACTTGATGAACCACAAACAACAGAAAGGTTAAGCAAGAGAGGGGTGAACATGAGGTGCAGTAAATGCAAAAGAATAGAACAGAACAAGAGGAGTTGCAAAGGGGAAGTTGGCCAAAACATTCCAGTAAGTCATTTTCCTTAAGTTATATTACTTTTGTTTATGAATTTGTTTGATAGATTTCACTTGTTCCTGTAGGTCAAAAAACATACAGTTGGTGTTCACAACTAAGTGGTTGCCCCAACTCAGCAACAAGCTACCCCAAATCAGCAAGAGAGTACCCCAACTCAACAGGCTGCCCTAACTCAATTACAAACTGCCCCAACTCATCAACAAGCTGCCCCAACTCACCAAAAAGATGTTGCTCCAAGAGAAAAGCTCCCATTCAAGAGGAAACCAACCACTGTTAGATGGATGCCTCCTATTTAAGAGTCATCTATGACAGACCAATGATGACATTGAACAGAACTTATTTTGTTAACTTTTTGAAATTGTGTAAATTTGCCTACTATTGATTTATCAACTTAGGTAGATTAATTTTTGTAAATTTTCCTATGATTGTTACTATTGATAAACTTATGCATATAGTCACTGATTTTTTTTTTAAATTTGCCTACAAGTCACATTTGTTCAATTGTGTTGAATTGTAGGAAAATTTGGTAATAATTTGCCCATTTTTCCTATTGTAAATAGTTTGATGTTTTGATCTTAATATATGAGCATTTATCCATGCAATTTGTGTTATCTCTTCTAACATATGAGTATTGAGAAAACAAATGTGTGAGACTTGAGAAATACAAATGTTTCTTTTTTTTTTCATCTGTGTTATCTTTTTTGATATATGAGCATTGAGAAATACAAATGAAATGATAATTAAACATTCTTTCAAGTTTGTCAACTTTGAAATGTAATCCAATATTACAAAACAACTTTCTAACTGTTGTAAGCAACAACAATATTGCAAAATAATTTGTAAGCAACAACCATTTATTATCCCATTTCAAGTCTTTCAAGTTTGTAAGCAGCAACATAAGCTGGTTAGCCATGTATACCAGCAGCCATGTATAACAACATAAGCAACTATATACCAGCAACAATATTACAAAACATAAGCTAGTTTTCAGTGTTAACAACAACAACATAACCTGATTTAGGGTTTAAAAAACAACAACATAATTACAAATACAAGCACCAAAAACCATGTTTTTCTCTCCCTCCTTATTGCATCCTCTAATGTCCTCACTTTTTTCAGAAGACCCAACAACACAATTCGTGAACAGGGCATCAATGGTGGATCAAACCAGGTGAAAAGTCGACATGGTTTTCAAAATCCACTACCAAATTTCTTACACCCAAAAAACCTCTTACCTGGGTTGTCATTGGACCAAAACGTGTTTAATTTTACTGGGTTTTCACAATAGCACACCGGAATCACTTCAAGCATCTCCATTTTCCCTCTTCCCATTCTTCTTCTTCTTCTTCTTCTTCTTCTAAATTGGTGTTGGTAGGGCTGTTAAATTGAGAGTAACCAGCCAATTAGAGGGTTTTTTGAGACCAAAGATGCTGTCATCTGCCACATCACTTTGCGGTGACGTCTGTGACAGAAAATAGAAAAAAAGACTGTTTTGTCACTTTTTCAAAATTTAGTGACTATTGGTGTAATTTACTATTTTAAGAAAATAAACAAAATTAAGCCGAAAGAAAAAAACACCATTTGCAAACCCGGTCCAAAAGGTGTGGACCGGCGACCCTTGCATAATAGCAGTGAGTGAGTTCAAAGCTACTACAGATGCGGTTGAAGAAGTACAATGTATATAGTATTGCCTCCGCTCCTGTTCAGTAGTGCTTAGAAGTTAGAACCCGCCATGGAAATAGAACCCGCCGAAGAAGCTAAAGAGCCACCCAGGATTCACCGCCTGGACGAGTCTGTGGTCAACCGAATCGCTGCCGGAGAGGTAATCCAACGCCCTGTCTCCGCAGTCAAAGAGCTAGTTGAGAATAGTTTAGACGCTTCCTCCACTTCCATAAGCGTCCTCGTCAAGGACGGTGGTCTTAAACTCATTCAAGTCTCCGACGACGGCCATGGCATTCGAGTAATCAACTTCCCTTTTTCTATTCTACATTTCTTTTTGAAATGGAAATAAACATTTGTTGTTATTTTAATCTAAATATATCCCGTTCGTAGTATGAGGACTTGCCTATATTGTGCGAGAGGCATACGACGTCGAAGTTGTCGAAATACGAGGATTTGCAGTCAATAAAGTCGATGGGGTTTAGAGGAGAGGCGTTGGCTAGCATGACATATGTGGGTCACGTTACCGTCACTACCATTACCCGGGGCCAATTGCATGGATACAGGTTCTTGGGCCTCCCTTCTTCCACCAAACCTTCAAATTCTTCTTCTTCATTGTATAAAACCCCTGCTTTGTTGTTGATTTTATGGTTTTGCAGGGTGTCTTATAGAGATGGTGTGATGGAGAATGAACCTAAGGCATGTGCTGCTGTGAAAGGAACCCAAATAGTGGTATCGACTACATTTTTTCTTTCTCTTATTAATTTAGTTTTTTTATGAAACTGAGAAAACTATGAATCGTTATTTTTTAACTAGATTATTTTCTGTTTTGCATAGAAACTTAAAAAAAATAAAAATTCACGTGTATGGTTCTTGGGAAATGCTAGTAGAGGAATAAATGAGAATGGGAAACTTAAGTAGTCTCAACTGGTAGTGATTTTATTTATGTTCTTGTTCGGAGTGTTTGCTGCGTGGTTTTTCAGCTTGAACTTAAATGGATTAAGGAACTTAGCCTTATTTGAGTACTTGAAAAATTGGAATGGTGCTCTAGCCTAAGCTTTTCATAAAGTTGATTTATTCACTGAAACTGCTTTTCACATAATATACACTGAAAACTTCTGATCTATAGTTTCCAACCTATTTCAAACAACTTATGCATAAACATCATCCACAAAAAAAGTTAAGGTAATCAAAACTACTCCAGCGGAAAAGGTGAAAAGACCTTCTATATAACATAGTGAGATTTGTTTATGAGTCATAACTTTATAATAAGCTTTCTTCACCAACAATTTGCATGCCCAATTGACAAGCTACTTCTGACTTTTGTTTGTGGACATAAATGTTTGAAGCACCTTTCCATCAAACTCCACTCATTTATTAGACATGCTTAGGTTTCTGTGTTTTGATAAAAGATTGGTTTGTCCTGAGTAGCTTGTGAGTGGGTCATGAACTACTTCTTTCCTGTTAGCTCTTTTACCTATTTGACATCTTTTATCTTGGTTGTGTTTTTCAGATTGAGAATTTGTTCTATAACGTGATTGCTAGGAGGAAGACACTGCAAAATTCTGCTGATGATTATACTAAAATTGTAGACTTGCTAAGCCGCTTTGCCATTCATCATATAGATGTGAGCTTTTCTTGTAGAAAGGTAAGCCTCTCCGCCAGTATATCACATCTTTATAATTAACTGTCTCATTTACATGACTGATGCTTGTATAGTATGAGTTTGTAAAGCCTTAAATTGTATGTTATCAGCATGGAGCTGCTAGAGCAGATGTTCACTCGGTTGCAACACCATCAAGGCTTAATGCTATCAGATCTGTTTATGGGCTTTCGGTTGCTCAGAATCTGATAAAAATTGAAGCTTCAGATAATGATCCTTCTAGCTCGGTCTTTGAGATGGATGGCTTTATCTCCAACTCAAACTATGTTACAAAGAAAACCACAATGGTGCTATTTATCAATGGTATCTTTTTACTCTTCTATTTTTGAATATCAATACTATTTAAAGATGGAACAATTCTTTTACACGAAAATCACCATTCACTCATAAAATACTCTAAAGAAAATGAAAGAAATTAAAATAAACAAGTTAATCTTCCTGCTGGACAAAATTGCCTGTGATGATGACGAACTTCAAACGCTCAGTTTTTTCCTGCTGTATTTAACTCTTGCTGGTTGAGTAAAACTGACTCTGATGACATACACTGCACATAAGTGTAAATATTAGATCTAAACTTTTTTTTTTTTGATATCAGAAATCCTTTTGATACCCGAAATGAGTACCTAACTATCCTTTAGGGAAGGAGTAGAGGTTTCTAGAAGAGGTGAAGGGAGGGGAAGAGTGGCATTTGCACTCTTAATGTCTCCTCCTCTCCTGGAACATTCAAATTAAAGAAGGGCCATATAATCAATGTAATCTCTCGAATTAGCTGCTCTTTCATTTAGGAATGACAATAATCCATCCATTTTTATTAAAATTTTCCTGCTGCCTCAATTTCGGATCATTCGTACTTGGAACATTAGGTCAATATGTTGATCATCGATATTCATCTCTTTCAGTACCTTATAATCACCTCTTTATTTTCCCTTTTATCTCACTTTTTATCCTCAAACCTTTCCTTGTGCATTTCAGAAATACTTTAGGTTTCCTTTTTGGTTGTTCATTACAGCATATGGTTTGGGAATTCATCCTAGTCCTGCCTTTGCTGCTGCAACTATTTTTCTAGCTGTTGGCTAACTATTCTAGAAAGGTCATTACCTATATTTAGTTGACCTAGAAAATTACATATATTTAAATCTATCAATATCCTCCATTGTGCTAATCTTATGGCCTTTTTACTCTAGCTTATTGTTAATGGTGTGCGTAAGTGGTATATGGGTTCTTATTTGATCTTTTATCTCTCATTCTTTTCTTTTTCTTTTTTTGTCAATTACCGCAGATAGATTGGTTGAATGCACTGCGTTAAAGAGAGCTCTTGAAGTTGTTTATGTTGCAACCTTACCAAAAGCTTCAAAACCTTTCATTTATATGTCAATTACATTGCCACCTGAGCATGTTGATGTGAACGTGCACCCTACAAAGAGAGAGGTACACATATGGAAAATTTCTTTCTCTGTCTTCATGCAATAACTGCCCTTTTAACTTTGAACTTAGAGGTGAAGCTTTACGAATAATATGGCAGCTGTGGAAGAAGTCATCCACTAATAAATCTCTTAATGATGTAACCAAAAAGCAGATGGACAATCCATTATGCATTTGGGACCAGTGTCCAAACAATTAACCAAACTGTAGAGAAAAATGAAGGGATCAAAATCTGTAGTACTTACCAAAGCAACAATAGCTGCTGCTTTTTTTCCCTCTTGGTATATGAGTTTGCAAATATAAGGAAATAGTTGTGTTATGCATTTGAAAAGAACTCAATCAAATGCATGAATCTGTTTGCTTTAGCATAAGGAACATTATAACTTAAATTTTTAAAATAAGACGGAAATGGTGGTTATAAAAGTAGGTGCTCCAAGTTTGACCCCCCTAAAGCACAACATTATTACATCCAAAAACTAGTGGAAAAGCTCTATCTGCTAAAAGTTGTGAGAAACGAGCCTGAAGAACATGAGTAGTAGTGGTTGCTCATTTTAGTCTTTACTTTGCGCGCGTTACTCTTATAGAAGGTTACTTCTTGTGCTTCTCACTCCTTTCTCTTTTCGGTTTTTTATACCTCACTTCCCCTCTTTTCACACACATTTTTGTGCAGGTAAGCCTTTTAAATCAGGAAGTTATTGTTGAGAAGATACAGTCTGTGGTTGAATCGGTGTTGAGAAACTCGAATGAGTCAAGGACATTTCAAGAACAGGTAAATGTTGTTCTGTCTCTAATGTGGTGTCGTATCTAATACTTTCCACATCATGGAGATCTTAGATTGTATACCTGCCTTTAAAAGCGTAATGACAAATAAAGAATCTCGTTCTCTCTTTTTCTTATCCCATCATGAAAATTTTGAGAATGTTGTAACCAGTTACTATGTTCAAGTTGATAGCTTGTTCACTTTACATGTCTTTATGCAGTGATAATATGTTATTGTATCATCTAGACATTTTGTACTGATTTTGAACCATGATGAGGTGGATATTTCTGATGCTTTCTGTGACATTTTAGTTCTACATCTAGAAGTTTTTATCTGTATTCTTATTTTCCACCTTTTTTTAATCCTTTTTCTTTTCTTTGAGAAGTGTAAAGATTGTTTTGGTAAACTTTTGAGCTAACATTAGCAAATCATTTCTCTCCCATTTGGGGGCGAGGGGATGGTTAATTTCTTTTCATATAACCTCCCATTTAATATCAAAGTCTATGGCTATTAAAATTGTCATCTCTTTCTCTCTCTCTCTCTCTATATATATATATATTTGTGGAGGTGATTGTTCTTGTCTACACATTGGTACAGTGTTGATTTCCTTTATGGGAATATAATAACCAATTTAACTTTGGTAAATATTTTCTATCAATTGATGTTCAGTTCTCTCTTATTGCATTCATTTTTTCATCCTTAATTTAGTGGTATTACTATTGTTGAAAATCTTTATCATTAAACACTATGGTGTGCATGATGTCATGGTCCTAGAGAGGAGCTCTGAGTTCCACGTTGACTGTGTACTAATGTTGATTTTGGGATATAAGTGTGCCCAACCATTTTCCAGCCTATGAGGCTCCTTTTGTGGACAAAACCATGAGGCCCAATGGACGAAGCAAATAATACCTTGCAAGTTGGTACAACTTGTGACATTTTGTATTAGAGCTAGCTCTCATGGTACTAGCAATTAGAGGTGCTCACGGTTTGTGTTCGGGCCAGGCCTAAGCATGATATTAACATACTCTATGCTTGCCTAAGCTCAGCTCGGCCCAAGATATGGGCCTAAAATTTTGTTCAAATCCACTCATATTTGCAAAAGACTAACCCAAGCCCATTTTAGGCCTGCCTATATTATTTTTTAAAATTTTTTAAAGAAAAATAGTTATATTATTTTATTTTAATATTTAATAATTTTATACATTTTTCATTTATTGAAAATTTTTAAATAGTCTATCTTAAGATTATTTTAATATTTACATTAGAGTAGTATTATATATTTAGTATAGGTTTAAACTTTTAATGTGTTCTAAATTACATAATATATAAAAATAACATAATATAAAGTATTATAAACTTAAAAATGGATTGGGCTGGGCTTGGGCCTTGAATGTTCAAGCTTGATCCCGACCCATATTTTAAACGGGCTTAATTTTTTTTGCCCAGACCCATTTTTCGGGACTAATATTTTTTCCCAAACCCTCCCAAATTTTGGGCGAGCCTTTGGGCCTGGGCGGGTAGCTTGGCCCATAAACAGGTTTACTAGCAATGTTCCACTAAGGTGAGTAGGCCTCTTTTTGGAGGGGGTTAGGACGTTATAGTCTTAGAAAAGAGCCATGAATCCCACATCGACTGTGTGCTGGAGTTGGTCTTTTGCGAGGGGTGTCTTTTGCAGACAAAACTGAGGTCCAATGTGCTGAAGCAGATAATTCTGTGTGGGTTGGTGTGAACCATAACGTGTGACATCTTACATGAAGAAAATATAGTTTCTAATGACTGCATATTTGGGAAAGGGAAAATGAAACAGAAAGAAAAAATGAAAAGGTCTAGGGAGTCATGCCTGCTCGGTACTACAACAAATTTTCAGTATAAATTAGATGAAATCAATGATTTATCAAAAAGATGAATATAACACTTGCGGTAACAGTTGATTGAAAATAGATATAGGTATTGAATTTACTGGCACTAGTTGTAAAGCAAGAATTTTATGAGCATAGGTGATGCGCTTGTCTTTTTGCATTATTATTTGGTTACTCTACATGGCAGTGTGTGAGGATAGAAACAGGTACATAACTATAACGCAGATGCTTGCGCAATCGAAAACTTTTGTAGGTTATCTTTCTTTTGAAAGACTAAGCTAACTTATCCATACTCTTTCCTCTGTAAACTAGGAGTGGGACTCAACGAGATAATCTTGGAATCTGATAGGAAAGTTTTCGAATAGTTGTAGAAACATTTGTGGCCTCTGGTCTGGGCAATTTACCATCTAGATTGCAAAATGCTTAAAGAACTACTTACTGGCATTTTTCTAGCTATTTCCTGTCTTAGAGGACAAGAAAACTGTTTTTGTGCTCCAGCTATTTTGGGTTCATGTAATTCTAAATGGATATTGCAGTCTCACTTATACACTTTTCTCTTGCCATCTATTGCTTATGACAGACGGTTGAAGCCACTCCATCTGTTCCCTCAGTTACAAACAATGATTTACACCTTAGTCCCTCACCCTCTGGTAACATTATGGAAAACCTTCTAACTATATCAAGCAGTTGGATTTCCCTCACTGAACATGTTTGTTCAATAATATTTATGCATCGTCTAGTGTGTATTTTTTAACTCTCAGGATCAAAATCACAGAGAGTTCCAGTGAACAAAATAGTGAGAACAGATTCATCAGATCCAGCTGGACGGATGCATGCCTACTTATATAAGAATCCCCAGAAATACCTTGGGAGAGATTCTAGCTTGACAACTGTGAGGTAGGACCTCTAGTTCATGCTTATAAAAGTGTAAACTGCTTTTTTTTTTTTTTTTTTTTTCTTTTTCTGGTTGCTGTACTGTTTAGACTTATCAGAAAGAGATGACAGGGCATGTTCTTACCTTGTACCTAGCCTCTGTGTTACAGTCCATTTCCTATTATGTTTTAGTAATATGTTTTCCAGCCACTGTAAAAAAAAGTTTTTCTGATTTTTTTTTAAAAATTTATTTTATTTACTAACCTTTGTAAAGGTTTTCTGTAAAACAAATGTATAAGAATGCTAAGGCTTTACGAGTTCTCAATGCTCATTTTCTCTACATAAAATAAATTACTTCTGACAGATTTATCGATTTCTAATATCCACACAGGTCATCTGTTAGACAAAGAAGAAACCTGAAGGAAACAGCAGATCTTACTAGCATTCAGGAGCTTATTAATGATATTGATAGCAAATGTCACTCTGGTAATTTCATAATAATTATTATACTAGAGAACTTGATTGGGTGGACTTGTACAGTACTTCTTACCAAAATATGCTATGTAGGTCTGCTGGACATTGTGAGACAAAGCACTTATGTTGGAATGGCTGATGATGTTTTTGCATTGCTTCAGCATAATACTCATCTCTATCTTGCTAATGTGGTGAACTTAAGGTAATATTTCCACAACCATGAAATCTTACATGCTTTTATGATTGCTCATGCCTGTATGTTCCCATGTGCAACAATAGGGTAAACCTTATGCTTTTTTCCCCCTTTTAGTATTGTGAATAAAGATGGGGTAAATATCACCTCATTGGATTACCGGACATTAAAGCAACCAAAGTGGATTTAAAATAAGACTCATGAATGAACCCAACACCAAGACAGTAAAAATAAAAGCAATACTTATATCACTGAACTGTAACCTTTTTACACAGTCAACAGAACTTCATCATCTTATTCATTTAGCTCATTAGACGTACTAAATTGCAATAACGAAGGAAAAAACTTGAGACTTAAGACAGAAACAATTTAAATCTTCATAACAAAATGATCTTGCAAATTGCAACAATCCAGATGCAGAGCATAACCTAAATGAAAATCATAAACTAGCAGCTGCATGAACATGAACAGCACTTAGAATTAAAAGGACAAGATTAATATACAGTTGGATTGTATGTTTTCTGTAATATGTAAATGGGTTGAGAAGAGTACTAATGATTATTGAAACTGCATCTTTGGAACAGCATTGTAAAAGGATGAATTTATTTGGATTATGTGGATTATGGTAGGGGACTAACTTTTTTCTCTAAAGTTTGCAATAGTTTGAAACAAAGATTACAAAATGTGAATTTACTTGGATTTTATGGAGTATTTGGTTGGAAACAAGAGTAAACTTTTTCCTTTGAGAGCTTGAAATCATTACAAAGATTACAGTTAAAATATTAGATTATGCAATAGTTTGGGAAAAAAAACAATTACAAATCTAAGTGCAACAATATGCTTGCTAACACAACATCTCTAAAAGTTAAAAGAAACACAGTTGGGGAACAAACTAAGCAACTGATGGTGCCAATTTAGATAATTGTGACCTACAATCTCAAACAAAATGAGAAAGGCAAATCTTTCAAATGATTCATGTAATAACCTCATGGAAATTATAAGGGTAGTAACACCAACTGCTTAAAGTCGAACAAAATTGCTCTTAACTGTTTCACAGAACGAATCATAGAATTGAAAACTGTATTTTTGAAGAACCATTTTGGAGAAAAAAGAGAGAAATAAAGTGGAAAGAATAGTACATGTGAAAAACAGGCTATTTTCTATTATATTTTCCACAAGAGATTACATACATATTTATACACATAGTTAGCCTAACTAAGAAAACTTTACACTAGGAAATAGAATAATTTTAGGGATACTGTACAGCCTTAAAGTTAGGGATGGAATATTTTTAGGGTCATATTTGATATACTCAAATATTCTGAAATCTGATACTCCCCCTCAAGCTGGGAAGTGGATATCATTCATTCTCAGCTTGCTTACTAATTTCTGAAACAACTTCCCAGACAATCCTTTGGTAAGTATATCTGCTAGTTGTTCATCAGTGGACACAAATGGAGTGCAAATTAAGCCACTGTCCAATTTTTCCTTTATGAAATGTCTGTCCACCTCAACGTGCTTCGTTCGATCATGTTGAACTGGATTATGTGCGATATTGATAGCAGACTTATTATCGCAATACAATTTCATTGGACCTTCCCACTTGATCTTCAAGTCTTCCAATATAATCTTTAGCCATAACAACTCACAAACTCCAAGTGCCATTGCCCTAAATTCAGCTTCTGCACTAGATCTAGCCACAACATTTTGTTTTTTACTCCTCCAAGTCACAAGGTTGCCTCCTAGGAAAGTGCAGTAACCATAGGTTGATCTTCTATCAACCATAGATCCTGCATAATCTGCATCAGTATAGGCTTCAAGGGTTAAATTTTCTCCTTTTTTAAATAAGATTCCTTTGCCTGGCGTGCCTTTTAAGTACTGTAGAATCTGATATACAGCTCTAAGATGTGATTCCTTAGGATTGTGCATAAACTGACTTACAACACCTATTGCATAGACAATATCTGGTCTGGTATGGGACAAGTAAATAAGCTTCCCCGCAAGTCTTTGATATGACCTTCTATCAACTGCTGTATCTTCTAATGCATCTCCGAGTCTGTGGTTCACCTCTATGGGTGTCTCTGCTGGTTTACAGCCCAACTTGCCTGTTTCTGTCAACAAATCAACTATGTATTTTTGCTGAGATATGAATATTCCTTCCCGAGAGTGTGCCACTTCAATACCAAGGAAATATTTTAACTTATATTTTAACTTACCTAGCTCTTTGACTTCGAATTCTTTTACTAGGCATTTCTTTAACTTCTCTATTCCTTCTAGATCATCACCAGTCACAATAATGTCATCAACATAGACTAATAAAGCAGTCACTCCCCCTGAAGATGAATGTTTTACGAACAGAGTATGATCTCCTTGACTCTGTTTATACCCCAACTTGAGCATCACTTTGGTAAATCTTCCAAACCAAGCCCTCGGGGACTGTTTTAGTCCATATAAAGCCTTTTTTAGTTTGCAAACTGCCTGTCCTGTATTTGGACCGAATCCTGGAGGAACATCCATATAGACTTCCTCCCCAAGGTCACCGTGTAAAAAGGCATTTTTGATATCAAATTGCTGTAATTTCCAGCCTCGGTTGGCAGCTAGTGACAACAACACTCTTACAGTGTTCATCTTTGCAACAGGGGCAAATGTCTCAAGATAGTCTATCCCATACATTTGAGTGTACCCTTTAGCAACCAACCTTGCTTTGTACCTCTCCAAAGAACCATCTGACTTATATTTCACTGTGTACACCCAGCGACATCCCACCGGTTTCTTTCCTTCCGGTAATTTCACTAAGTCCCATGTCTTATTTTTTTCAAGAGCTTCCATTTCAACCTTCATGGCATTTCTCCAATTCTCATCTTCTAATGCCTCGAATATAGTTTTAGGAATGGAAATAGAATTTAGGCTAGTAAGAAAGGCTTTGTGGTTATGGGACAAGTTTTTGTAAGACATGAATAGGTGCAAGGGATGTTTTGTACAAGCTCTAGTCCCCTTTCTAATAGCAATGGAAAAATCATCTAAATCTGTAGTATTAGAATTCAAAGTAGGTTCAGCAGTTACCTCAGGTCGTATAGGAGAAGATGATTGAACTTGCACTAGTGCCTTCTTCCTTAAGTAAACCAGTAACGGACGAGTAGTGTCCTGAATTCCTCTTGGTGATTTGGGTGTACTAGGCTCAGTTTTAGGTTGTATAGGAGTCATTGTTTCAAGTTGGGCAGGTTGGGTAGCAGGCAAGGTCTGAGTGAGAGTGTTTGGTTGCTGGACAGAAGCTGGAATGTCAAGAAGAAAGAATTCTTTGTCCTTATCTTCTGTGAATAAGATCTCCCCCTGAAGATAAGGACGAGTGAAGAAATTTTCTTGTTCAGCAAAAGTAACATCAGCTGTTACAAAAATTTTTTTTGTGGCTGGATGATAGCACTTGTACCCCTTTTGAGTGGAAGAATATCCAAGAAAGACACACTTGACAGCTCGTGGATCAAATTTCCCTCTATTTTGAGAATGAACATGGACAAAGGCGACACAGCCAAATACTTTGGGAGTAAGATTACTGGAGGTATTGAAATCAGGAAAAAATTTGGCTAGAACTTGCATAGGACTTTGAGATTCAAGGACCTTTGTAGGCAATCTATTTAACAAATGAGTAGCAGTTAGAACAGCCTCCCCCCAGTATTGTTTAGGGACTTTTTTTGGAACAATAGGGCTCTTGTAATGGCTAAAATGTGACCATTCTTTCTTTCGGCTACACCATTTTGTTGGGGTGTACTAACACAAGATGACTCATGTATAATGCCTCTTTCTTGGAAATATGTTGAGAGGAATTGATTGAAATAATCCTTGGCATTGTCTGACCTAAACCTTTTTATTTCGGCCCCAAATTGTGTTTTGATCATGTTGTAAAAAATTGGAAAGACAGACCTAACATCAGATTTTTGTTTTAAAAGAAAAATTCAAGACACACGAGTACAATCATCAATAAAGGATACAAACCACCGAGCTCCAGAAATATTTGAAATAGTGGATGGCCCCCAAACATCACTATGAACAAGAGTAAAAGGAGTGGATGTTCTTTTATTGCTTACTGGAAAAGAGGTACGTTTATGTTTTGCAAGTTCACAGATATCACAATGAAATTTTTCAACAGTTAATCCTTTGAATAGTGAAGGAAACATAATTTTAAGGACTCTAAACGATGGGTGACCAAGGCGAAGGTGATAGAGCCAAATTTGGTCTTTATTGGTTTTAATAGACTCGGATATGAGAAATAAAGGTGAGGAATTCAGAACACTAACTTCTTCGCTGGATTCTTCAAGATAGTATAGGCCATTTATTTCCTTAGCATGTCCAATCATCCTCCTCGTATTCTGTTCCTGAAAAAGACATCGATTGTGATAGAAAACCACTTTACAGTTAGAGTCTTTGGTAATTTTTTTAATGGATGAAAGATTGGTAAATAATTTTGGAACATGAAGGACATTTTTAAGAGTAAGGGTTTTGTTTATAACAATATCACCCTGACCGGCCACTGTGATCACAGAACCATCAGCTACTGTTATTTTTCAACTACTAGAACAAGGTGTATATGAAACAAATTTTTGTGAGGAGTGGGTCATGTGGTCTGTAGCTCCTGAGTCAATGACCCAAGAACTTTTGGTATCTGTATTTGAGACTTTAAAACTTTGAGAAGAGGATATACCTGAAAAAGCCAAACTATAAGTACCTGTTGAAGAAGATTTTTCCAATGATCCCAGCAAATTTTTTAACTTCTCAATTTCTTCTTTATTGAATTCAACAGGTAATTCCTGAGAATTGTTTTTTTTTATCTAGCTGTCTAGCTGTATTTGCTCGTCCTTGTCCCTTTGATTGTCCACCTTTTTCTGAAAAATTTTTGTTTGTTGTCTGTGGCTTCCCATGGAGTTTCCAGCATGTCTTTAGTGTGACGAGCCTTTTTGCAGTAGGTGCACCATACGGAATCCTTGTTAAAAGACTTTGTACGTTCTGTCATGTTGTGTCTGAACAAGTTCTATAGACTTGAGGACTGGTTGGGAGTCAGAAAAGAAAACAGGCTAAAGAAACCGGCTAAAAAATCCCAGAAATCGGGCTAAATAACAAGCTCTGATGCCATGTAAAAAACAGGCTATTTTCTATTATATTTTCCACAAGAGATTACATACATATTTATACACATAGTTAGCCTAACTAAGGAAACTTTACACTAGGAAACAGAATAATTTTAGGGATACTGTACAGTCTTAAAGTTAGGGATAGAATATTTTTAGGATCATATTTGATATACTCAAATATTCTGAAATCTGACAGTACACAATTACAGCCAGGCAACTTACAAATTGCATGAAAGGCATAATGAAACTTGACATATTATAATAATAAAATTTTTAGGGCGGGGTGACTTATTATAATAATATGATTTTAGGGCAGGGTGAGGAAGGCATCCGTTGAAACCCACTCCAAAATTTACCTCTCCTTGATATCTTCTGCAGGTTCTACCACAATTAATTAAATAGGTTGATCAACCCAATATCACTTCGTTTGTCTCAAGTTGCAAAAGGGAATAGTGTTAAGTGGTTTAAAATATCAATAAACTAAACAAAGAGGAGATCTAGATGTAACCTTTCGACATATACTATCACTTTAACTTGTGCACACCATTCATACATGCTCATATGAAAGCTGCAGGTATGAAGTTCTTTTATCAGTCTGTTAGCCTGTGCCATGAAGTCCTGTAACCTTATAAAATAAGAACTAATGGAATTTATCGTGTATGTACAAAGATCCTAGGATGTGTTTTCTTTTTCATCAAAATGCTATCTCTACGTTTGATGCACCCTTTTTTCTCTTAAAAAAAGGGAAGAAATAACCATAAATAAACATAATGCCTTGCATCTGCCCCCCCCCCCCCCAAAAAAAAAAAAGCCTTGCAAAAAAATAGTTACTTTTTTTGGTTTTGTTTTGGCTGACTGTGTGAACATTTTTATTCATTGTGATAGCAAAGACCAATGTTTTTACAAGGTTGACTTTTCTATTAAAAGTTCTCGCCAGAATTGGACTGATAGTGGAATCAGTGCATTCATAAAGAACCAAGTGCAGTTTTGGGATAAAATAGACATTGAAATCTTGTATACTTGAGTTTGACTCATGCCTTGCTTCCGTTTAGAATGTTCTCCCTAAAAGTAGTAGATATTTATTATTTAAAATTTCCTTTTTTCTGCATTTGCAGCAAAGAACTTATGTATCAGCAAGTTCTTCGTCGGTTTGCTCATTTTAATGCTATACAACTAAGTGAACCAGCTCCTTTGCAAGAGTTAATCATGTTGGCCCTGAAGGAGGAGGACTTGGACCTAGAAAGCAATGAAAATGATGACCTCAAAAAGAAGATTGCAGAAGTAATGTTCTTTCTATGGGAATAATTTATTGAAATTTATGTCTGTATAATTTCTATCATGATTGAGATTGCCATAAATATTAGCTAGTAATAGATATACATGTATTAGGGTTTTATTGTGTGTTTCAATATTGAATGCTTTTCCTGAACATGATGGTATATCTTTTGTCTAAGTAGAGGTAGCAATTGAGTTGTTCGGTCTGGGTTAGGATTGGGTTCTTTTGGGTTAATGCATGATGTTTCTGGTTTGAGCTTTCCTTTTTTTTTTTTGGGGGTGTAGGGGGGTGGTTCAAGCCCCTATGGTAGTGGACCAAACTCGGGTTTTGGCAAGTTAGGTCTTGTTTAGATTTTATGAAAAATGTATCTGTTTTAACATGCTTTTGTAGTCAGATTTTGTGTTTTGTTCATTTCAGGTTTGGTTTTTTCTGGATTTGGGTCATTTAGGGTTCAAATCCTTGACCTTTTTTTTGTCAATTATAGTTTGAACATTTAGGTTTGATCTATTTTGAGTGGGTTTTGGGTTTTGATCATTTTGCCATCTCTAGTTTAAAGGGCTGTACACCATATAAAATGCTGAGCAGGTACCGTTCCCCTTATGTCACTTGTTTGTTTTATCATTTTATAAACCATACCATGTCAAGCCTGGTTTGGTTCGTTAGTGTCATGCACATTTCAGTCAGGTGGACCATCCCAAGGGGAAACCAGTTCAATCTGAGGCCCATCTTATGCAGTTCTCTGCTGGTGAACCACTTGAAATTGTCTGATTTATAGAGTAAAGATGCAAACAAATTTCACATTACTATTTTGAAAATTCTTGCAAAATGCCTCTTCTTTTCTCCACCTTTAGCAGAGAAGAGAAAGCTCCTCCCAAAAAGAAAAGAAAAAGGAAAAAGGGAGAATAATGCTGTAGGACATAATCTCTTTCCTTTGTTGTTGCTTTTCTTTGCCTTCACTCTTTTAATAAACTGGTGCAACTGGTTCTCATTCTTCATATATGTATTAGTTGCTTTCATAAAAGTTTAGAATTTACTTCTGAGTACATAAGAAGTTTCTTTTACTGCTGCTACATGTGTGCCTTTCTACCAACTATCTTCCACTTATGCAGATGTTTGTTCTTCTGCAGATGAATACACAGCTGCTTAAGCATAAGTCTGAAATGTTGGAGGAGTATTTCTGCATTTTTATTGATTCAGATGGGAATTTATCTAGACTGCCAATTCTACTTGACCAGTACACTCCAGACATGGATCGTGTTCCTGAATTTGTGCTATGTTTGGGCAATGATGTAGGTAGCATTTTTTGATTATAGTAATTTTTTATTTTAGTGCTATGGTTTCAGGTAGCTGTTAGAAATAGTGTGTTATGGGCTTAAAAAAGTTTAAGTTAGCTTCCCTTAGGTGAAATCTCACTCTATGTTCAAGGTTCTGCAAATGGAGTGGCATGGCCCATAATTCAAAGAGTAAGACTAATGGGGTGAGCATTTGTTCATATATTCTTTTAACACATAAAAGTCTTTCATATGACAACATTAGCGACGGGAAATTTTGCACGCAAATTGATCTTTGTTCCTTCTGCTTTCTTCTTCTTTGTCTGTCTTTTTTCCTAACATACCTTTCTATGTTTTTTCTCTCTTAGACGTCCATGCGAATAGATCAAGTCCCTCATTGTTGCTTTCATCTTCAGTTAATTTCAGTCATTGGTCCCCAACATCTGTTTGTAAGTTTTTGGTGACATTGGGAGCTCTACTCTCCTTTTCTCCTCCCCTTTCTTCACTCCTGTCTAAACTTCTCTTCTCTACTGTATTCGCTGCCTCCCTCCACTCCCCCTCTCACCTTTCTTTTTCCGGGTTTGTCTTATATCTGTTATTTGTGGGGGTGATAACGGTTAGGTGCGAGTGGTTTCGGACAAAAAACTGCAGCTAAACTATAAAAAAAGATAACTTTTTACATTTCTTTTTTCTTTTTAAATGTAATTAAGCATTATTAAAAATAGCTTAGTTCATATAATTGTGTTTTCAACTTGTGAACTGAAAACCAAACTAAATAGCCTTGCTAGCTGAATCAAAAAGCAAAACAAATTCAATAGAACACATTTGAAACAAACTGAACACTATTTTTTGATTTAGTTTTTTGTTTATTTTTGGGCTCCGCCCTACTTATTTCCTTAAGTAAAAATATTCTTCATCTTTATTGCATTTCTTTCTTTCATGGTAATGGTACCAAGTCGTGGTTATAATTATGTGATCTTGAATGGTAGTTTCCTCTTATTTGGCAGTGGTTGGGGGCCTTTTATTTGGACATTTTGAGTGAACTACTCAGATTTAAAAAGTTATACTCGGAGAGGGAAGGTTCAAATGTGTGATCACATATTATCTTCTATTAGGCTTTGGACAAGTGCTGCAACTAAAGCAATTCCTCAAGCTCAGTTAAAAGCGCTTTTTATTTGCAGTCCTTGTGATCGCTTAAGCTGTTCTACTTTTATTCCCTTTTTCTTTTTGGCTATTGTTTATGGACTTGTGTCTGCCATGTATCATATTGGTAGAGTAGCATATCATGTGTGAAGTGCTTGAGGGATCACTATATGCATGGATTAAGAAAATAATGGGGAAATATATTTTTGGGTAGTTTGCATTGTTCTAGAATGTGTTCCTTCTACTGTGCTGATACTACTTGCATATTAGTGTCAAAACTTTGCAAATATATTGTTGTATCCCTTGATACCTGTTTCCCTAATTGTGATTTCTCCTATTTATTGTAGGTTGAGTGGGAAGAAGAAAAAAATTGCTTCCAATCACTTGCAGCTGCTCTTGGGAATTTTTATGCTATGCATCCGCCTATGTTGCCAAATCCATCAGGCAAAGGATTGGAATTTTACCGAAAGAGGAAACATGGGAAGCATACTCAAGATGGAGGAAATTCTTCTTGTCATGTGGGTAAGTGTGAATCTCATTGTGTATGTTTCTCTTGAAGACAGGGCCCTTGTCTTCTAGTCTAGTAGGAAGCATGAGAATGGGGATATTGGTTGCAGTAATTACTAAATCACAGTTTTACTAATGCAGTACAAACCTTTGTCACTTGACGTTTGGTGTGAGTCTCAGTATGTGTCCCATACACATGGTTAGGTTTTTTTAAAAGTCTTTTAAATGTATTTGGAGGATCTTTGGAGGCACATCTCCATACTCATGTCGGATATGAGTGTTGGACATTGGTGCTTCAAGAAAAGTGAAGAATCAAAGTAACATAGTAGCTGCTCTCCCGAAGGCCTGTTTTTAAGTTGCAACAAAGATAGAAAATCTCTACATTGAAGATGGACTATCTCTAAATATTAGACTTGTCGGTTGTCCTTGGTCTACTAATTTGGAAAACTCGTACTTAGTAACAATGGGGATGTGGAGTGGTCATACTATTTAAGAAGATTCATAATGCAGAAATCAATGCTACTCTTTTTATCTTTTTGTTTTCTAGTTTCGTTGTGTGTTTTTGCTTCAAAGTCTGCTGAAAGAGGTAGAGGGAGGGGTAATGAAACATTTTCTGCTTTTGCTCAAATTAATCACCATTCATTTGCAAAGAAATAGGTTTTCCAGCTTGTGGTTTTCCGTCATATATGCACTATTTTACATGAACTTTTCACGTTCCTTGAATGTACCAGTGTCTGCTATTTCTTTGACACACTAATTTTGTGTCATCCGATGCTTGTATCCTTAAAATTAATGTAAAACCTTAACAAAATGACATAATCCAGTCTATGTTTTGACTTCTGATCCTAGTCCATATAACATAGCATATTAACCGCCTATCGGGCATTATGCTATGTTGTTGTAAATGCTGCTTAATAATCAGCCATGGCAGACTTTATTTAAATGTTCGACTATAATCAGCCTTGTTGCTCTTTGATGTTTTCAGGAGATGGTACAGCAGAAGAGGATGAATTCGAGCATGAACTACTGTCAGAGGCTGAGACCGCATGGGCCCAGCGTGAATGGTCAATCCAACATGTCTTGTTTCCATCCATGAGACTATTTCTAAAACCTCCAAATTCAATGGCCTCTAATGGAACATTTGTCAGGGTAGGCAGATTTTCCTCCTAACAAAGTTTTATTAGTGGCAGATTTGTTCTCAATGGCTCTCCACCCATGGGGTTCTGAATTTCTAACTGTCAACAATGTCCGTCTGGGGACCTGTATGTATCTGTTTCTGACCCAACAAAGTTTCTCACGTCTTTTTATCCCAGTATGGAGGCCCATTGGTTACACAATGAAGGGTCGGGCCACTCACTTAGGCTCCACTTACACCAGGATTGGACATAAGAATTTAGGCCTAAGACCAACTTGAGAAAATTTCTATTAATACATATATTTAATTTTAAAATACTTTTTATATGTTTTAGCCCAGGCCCATGGATATATATTCTCCCATCCTATAGACATGAGAGTTCAAACTTGAAGGTTGGAGGTTTAAATAGTGGAACATGTGTTGGAGATAATGACAGACTTCATTCTCAATGCAATATTCGACCGTAGCATGGTATTACCTTTTGAATTTGGATTACATGCATGGTAGACCCGAAAGACGGTGAATATTTATGGATTAGTAGCACAGTTATTGAACTTTGGTTTAGAAACTTGTTTTCATTTTATTGTCATAGTTCAAGGGACAACTCTGCTTTGTAAATAGTTAAAAGTACACTAATGAGTAATCCGTGCCTCTCCTTTTTTTGACTTTTACTTTCAGGTGGCTTCACTGGAGAAGCTCTACAAGATTTTCGAGCGATGCTAGTCAAAGGGGCTGCCATTGGATTTGTTAAGATGTTGAGAAAACTCAAAGATGATTACCATTATCTGAAGGTTGCAAACATGCAGTAAGTGTGGTGTATGGTGCTCAAGGACCAGAACAGGTATGACTACTATTGTATGAAGGGAAATCTGTATCGCGTATATGTCATCTATACACTTTTCTTCTCCAATCCAAAACTTGAAGTTTGGGTTGTTTTTCCTCTTTTTTTTTTTTTTTTTTTTCGCTTCTGTTATTTGAACATGGAAATGATGAATCCGGATTTACAAAGGTCTGAAGACAAAACTGTTTTTTGGCGATTAAGGTTTAATACATTACAGAAGCTGTTGTGTTTGAAGCATAGTTATCTTTTTGGGTAAAATATACAATTTAGTCAACCAACTATTAGTGTGTTTTTGTTTTGATGACCAAGCTATAGAAATTTTTATTTTCGTCACTAATGCTATCATTTGTTTCTGTTTTGGTCACACCCTAAATTGGTTTAATTACATATTTATTCCATAAACACTAACATATTCTATCAATTTAATCTTAATTCTAAATAATTTAACAAATTTAACCCTCCACATTTATAATTTAAATTAGTTTGCTCATACTCTCTCTCTCTCCATACCTTATGCTATTAGTCAATTTCAGTTATTATCTCTTATCTGTAATTAGACTAGTTTAGAAAGAAGATTGTGTTGATGATGATAAATCCAAGGCTTGTCTCTTAAAAAACATTCGCGGTAGGCTTTTGCCCAAGTATTCTAATTATTGTAGAAGCTTAAAAAATAGAAAATATAATTCATAATATTAATTTCAACTTCTTATGAGAAAAACAAAGACCGTAAAGCAAAACCAAATCATAAATTTATAACAGTTTGAAAAAATTTAAGTTATTTTGGCATAATATAAATTGAGGAATCACAAAATTGATATGATAACAGAGTATATTTTGTTATTTACTTTTGAAATCATTTTAACTAATCCCACAATTTTTAATCAATCTAATTCTTTTGTAATTTTGAAATAATAGATATCAGTCTAATCTGATTAATTATTGTATTTGTATAATAATTAATATTAATGTAAAGAAAATGTCATTTTGATTTCTAAAGAAATAATAATTTTAAACCATCCATCCGGCTTGGACATGTGAGGTGAAGGAAGAGGGAAACATCAAGAATTAGGATTTGAACAAGCCTTTGGATTTATCAGCATCGATACAATCTTCTTTCCAAACTAGCTCAATTACAAAGATCCAACAAAAATAGAGAGAATAAACCAAATTAACTAATATAGTAAAATGTGTGGACAACTGATAAAAATGTAAATGTGGAGGGTTAAATTACTCATAATTAGAATTAAAAATTGATAGAGTGTGTAAGCATTAAGGATTACACGTGTAATTAAATTAATTAAAAAGTACCATGTCATCTTTCTCGTCAAATCGAAACAAAAACAAATGATAATGTTAATGAGAAAAATAAAAATTTCTATAATTGGATGATCAAAACAGAAATACATTAATAGTTGGATGATTAGTTATGTAACTTATCTTATTGTTTTTTCCTAAGCAATTATTATTATTATTATTATATAAAAAGGAATTGTTGAGATATTGATTATGTATGCAATTTGTGTTTTGAGAGAGTACGAGATGGTTGTATTTATATATTTAGAGAAAAAGAAAAGGTATGGATTGTGGAAGCTTGAATAATAGGTTATGGAGGTTGTGGTTCAAACTCAAAGAATCATTTTGTACAATTTCTGCTCGACCCTAAAGTTCTTTCTTCAACAAAATGCTTACTTTTTTATTTTTCATCAATTAAATCTGAATTAATGGGACTCTTCAAGTTTCATGTTTAAATTTGATTTCGTCTGTATTTAGGTTTATTTAATTTTTTTTATAAATGTAATGATTGATATTTAAACTATTGTTAGTATATAAAATTTATGTCATACAAGTAAATTATTATCAATTCTTGCAATTTAATTTCATCACATAATATATCATTAACATTTGTTGTTGATAGATCAACCTTGAGGTTCATATACATTATTACAGGAATCTTTAGATTTCATAAGCAGAGTCAATATGTTAAGTATACTAAAATATTAAAAAATAAATATTTAAAATATATATATAATAATTTTTTAAGGCTACTTATAAAATAAAAAATATATAGTAATATATATTATATAAAATGCAAACCCTTCAAAACTTAAAAACTAAATTAGTTAATATAAAATTCAAATTTGACTAATGGGAGAAGCAACATTCTTTTCTCTCTTACTAAACTCATTTTTCTCTCTCACGTTAAGTGCTGCCCAAAACTTCCTCTACCTTTGTTTGCCTTTAGACGACCAACCACTTGTCGTCAATGGTTGGTCGTCCCTCACCTTATTCTTTTTTTTTTTGGTCGTTTTGATGTCCTCCTCTCGCTTTAATAACCCCTTTGGAGGCCTCGTTTGAGTTTTTGTGGCTCGTCTCTCTCTCCTGAGCGGTGCTAAAAAGAGATAGGTGTGGTCTTCTGACGCCTGTGATGTTCCCTGCTTCTGGTGAAACTTTTTTGCTGTAACTATGGATGGTAGATGGTTGGCGGCACCAAAATCCGCAAGATGTTGCTTTGTTGTTTTGTTTCGACAGATTCCAAGATTTCTATCGCTTCAATCGTTGTATTGTTACAAATCCAGGTTTGGTGTCGCTGGTGGTTGATTTCAGTTTGTCTGAGGTGGCTCCATGCCTTCATTCTTTCCGGTGTCTCTTGGCTTTTCGATTGTTGATGTTTGGTTCTATCTTGTGCTTCACTGTTTTTCTCCCTCTCTTGTAAGCAAGGTCTTCAATGGAAAAGGAGGCAGCTCGATAATGAGGATTGTACGCACTAATGTTCTACATTAGTGGCTGACGCCTAAGTGATTGGTGATGATTCCTCCTCTTTTTCTACTTTTGGAGGGGTTGACCACTTATGTTTGAAACCTTGATTGTTGGGAACCATTTTCTTTGGCTAAATGCCATTGTTGCTCTGTCTGTAATGACTATGGTTCTATGAAATGAACCTCTTTTTGTCAAAAAAAAAAAAAAAAAAAAAAAAACTTCACTTCCAGGGCAAAGCAGTACTGTAAACTTAATTTTAGGAATATTTCTTAAAATTTTTAATTAATATTCTTTACTTTTCACTTTTCGTTACACTCTAACTTTGATTAAGAGAAAAAAGGGTTAAAAATATTTTAAATAGCTTTAAACTTATTATTTTATTTATTATGATCATATATTCATTTACAGCTTAAGCTTTTAATGATGTGAGTCTCAGGCCAGAGATGTGATGGACGTTCTTTAACTCAAGCCCCAATAATAATATCAAAAGCAAAGCAAATCAAGGAAAGATTAAATGGGATTGTCAAATACTTTGTTACAAAGGCTTCAGAAGTGCATACAAAGAGAAATGAAAATCAAATCAAAGATTTACTTTTTTATTTTCAAGAAAATTGAGAGACTGAATTTTAGTCTAATTTTTCTATTTCAAGTGATTTTAAGAATTAAGAAAATCAAGATTTTTAAGTGTTGAAATGCTTGCTCCAAGAAATCGAATATTGGTTCATTTTTAATTACATCTTTCTACAGCCCTTTAAATTATATAATTACAGAAATTTCATGTCGAGTCCAATTATTTTCATTTTAGTTCCTAAACTTAAAATTAACAAATTTCACTTTCTAAGCTTACAACCAAGTCATGCAACATAAAAAACATAAAAAATCATCAATGACAATATTTCAAAACTTTAACAGTTTTGTGATTTAATACCTGAGTTAGCTATATCAAATTACAACAATCTCAAAAATATAAAATTTATGAAAAATGAGCTTTGGAAACACTTAAATGCAAGGGCCGAATGTTTAAGAATGCTTGAAGCTTTTCTTTCTTCTACAATGGTGGTATTTCGGTGGTGGAGAAGAAAAATGGACGAAGACCACCTTAGTTTATGTTTTAATGTTTTTATTATTATTAAATTTTACTTAATTAACACAAACTACATTAAGATTAAGAAAATGTGCACTAACGCCCTACCTATTAAAAAGTGGCTAATTGCCACATAAAACCTCAAACAATCACCTTTTAAACCTTTTTAACTAATAAAAATTAATAGTGATTAACTTTTACGGTTTTTATGATTTAATCAACTTACCCTAATTAACCATTCAATCAATAAAATTATTGGACCAAAATTCAATATAACCTTATAATAGGCTCGTAAATATTAATAAATAATATTTACTGACTTGATCATTAGAAAACAGGGTTTCAAAATCATCATTTTCGATACCACTAAAAAACGGGCTGTTACAACTCTCCCCCATAAGAAAATTTTGTCTTTGAAATTTATTACCTAAAAATAGGTTCGGGTATTGAGACTTCATCGATTCTTTCGTTTCCCACGTAGCTTCCTCTATAACATGTCAGCGCCACAATACTTTCACTACGATACTCGTTTATTTCGCAGCTCTTTTACTTTCCTACCCAAGATTTTCACTGGTTCCTCATTGTACCAAAAATCAGGTTGAAATTTAATTTCATTAGGAGTAATCACGTGGGAAGGATTTGATCTATACCGATGTAGCATCGAAACATGAAAAATTGTGAATTTTCTCAAGTTCTGGGGGTAATGTCTAACCAATTCTCTCTCGATAATTTCATACGGCCCAAGAAATCTAATAATAAATTTCTCCAATATGCAATCCCTTGGGTATGATCCTCGGAATACTTACCGATGTTCTATTACAACACAAATTTATATTACAATTTGACCTGTTCACTTGCAGATACTGCACTAATTTTAAATATAGTTATTTGCACGACTCAAACATTTGCACATTTGGAGGTAGTCAAGTTGTTAAGTTTGATCTGCCATAGTTCGTTATGGCAAATAAGACTATTTTCGGCACATAATGAGCTTGATTTCAAGTCATTTTATGATAGTTTGTTTCGTTTTCTGTTTTAGTAGCTTAAACGTAATTATTAGCAAAATAAGCATTTTTACGCATTTTCTAATCTTTCGACAACCCGTTAGGCCAACTCAGGCCTTGGAAATAACAAACGGGTTATTTGAGTGTGTGGGGTGCCATTTTAGGTCCCAAAACATAAAGGATGACAACCATACCGCGACACCAAAGATCGAAGCGAAAAAACAAAATCTTGGAACGAAACAGGCATCGATGTTGCAACATCGGAACCTAGTGTCGTGACACCGCCTCTTGTGTTGCAACACCGAAACCCAGTGTTTCGACACAACCTAGGCAACATCATGACATAGTGCTAACATTAACAACCATATTTTGGGTAGATTTTCTTAGATTTTATTTCTTACTTGCACTCAAAGTATCAAGGGTATTTTAGGCACCTAAAACCCTAATATTTGCCTATATAAATGCCCTTATAACTCCATTAGAGGGGGAGTCAACTTGTAGAGACAATTTTATTTAGTTTTTCAGTTTTAGTTTATTTTTATGTTCGCGTAGTTAGAATTCTTCTTGTTTCGATGTGAAGACGATTGTGAGCAGAAATTGCTCTGAAACCACACTTATATTTATTCATAAGCTTTCTCATATCTCTTATTCTTTTACTTATATTTTCGTTAACCTGATCAATTGGCGTTTTATGAATAATTGAATAAATTATTATGCTTTACTTATATCTAGCATGTTTCGATTATGGAACTGTTTAATTGATTAAGTAGTTTAACGAGTGGATGTGTGAGTACTTAGGAAATTAACGAGGGTTTCTCTTATGAATTTATTGGTATAAATTCATGTGTGCTTAAACCCTGGGATTGATGACCCTAAGAAATAATATAGGCAAATGGATTAAGAGACAAGGTTACTGAGTAAATCATGGATTTATCCTGGTCAAGAAAGTGAGGCTAAGAGGTAAGCGTGTACTGGTCGATTAGTTAGGCAGTAGAGGCAGAGAGGTAATACCGTCTAGTTAATAATTGATTTGTCATTGAGAATTCTACTTGGAGTTTGGCAACTTTTTGTTGGAGGAGACCAATGTCTTTCTACAAATAGGTGGTAATCCTATCACTGGTCATTGAGGATCGCGAGGCTTTGATACATTTGTTACGGTCGTTCCGGAAAGAGGAAAGAGATTTAAAAAGGAATGAGAGAAAAATAAGAAGAGAATACTAGAGAGGAAGAGAATTTCAATCAAACCATTCCCTAATTGCCTACCGTCTCCAACAATTCTAAAATGGAAAGAATTGATAGTTATAAGGAAATCAGTTAGAAAGTTGTTACATGACTTAAAACTCACTATTTTATTAAAAGGTGAAGTGCACCATTTAACAAAACGCAACACCCATTAACCCTTCTTTGAAACGCACCATTTCACTAACATTTTTTTTACTTAAAATGCAGCTCTAAATTAACTACCTTTAAAGACCCATTTTACTATTAATTTCTTCCCATAACATCCAAGCATCTGGGTTTCCATTGTTCTTGTAACGACCCAAATTTCACGGGCACCGGAAAAGTGAGTTTAAGGCATCCATATTAAGAAAACGAGTCTGTAAATATTTATTAAAAATATTTACGAAGGGTTTGATTAGATTTTGGATAAGTGAATTTAGTTAAATTAGAAGTAATTATTAGAAAGGACTAAATTGAATAGAGCATAAAAGCTTAATTACAGAATAGAGAAAGGTTAAAGGATTAAATTAGTAATTAAACCAAATTAGTGACATGTGTATGTTAGAGAATGAATACATGTGTGTATTTAAATTATTAGTACAAATGTATAATATATATTTACTTATTTATTAAGTAAAAGATATTTATTTATTTATTATAATTATTATTTATAATTATGTAACATTATGTTTTATTAATGAATTAGATTAAGACAAATGTATGATTATGATGTTGTACAAATGTACTGATTATATTTGGTAACAAATAGATATTTTAAATTAATGAATTAAGTAAATAAAAATAAAATGAAATAAAAGAATAAAGTAATAAAATAAAACATAAAAGAAAAGATAGAAAAGTTGCAGAGAGTCACAAAAATTGGGAGAAAGAAAGAAGAAAAGAAAAGAAAAAGGAGAAATTAGGGTTTGGAAGCTTGGAAGTTAAATTGGTAAGTCAATTAAGTCCCTTTATTAGTGACTTTGATGTTTTTGGAGTCCTAGAGTAAAGTACTCTTGAATTTGTGTGGAAATATTGAAAGTTGATAGAGTTTTGAGTAGAGTTTATGTTGAACAAATGATGAAATTAGGGATAAAATTGATAAAATTGTTGATTAAAATTGATTAAAGGACTAATTTGTAAACTAGGCTATAAGTTTTGAGTTTTAGGGGCTAAATTGGAAAAAATTCGAAATTATGGAAAAACGATGAAAATTTGATAGTTATATTGAAGTTTTGATGGAAATTGAATAAGGAAATGATGTGAATTGTTAAAAGGAAGAAGATAAAAATGGTTAGGACAAATTTGAGATTTAGGTAAAAGTTGCATGGAAAGTTATTATTTTGTATAAAATATATGTGTTGTTAATTAATTGTAATTATGCTAATTTTCGTACCAAACAAGGAAACCGAGACGTCAAATACGAAGAGAAAGGAAAAAATGATCGATGAATAGCTCGAGAAAAATATCGGTTTGTATTATCATAATTCAAGTTATTTCTTATTAAATGTTTAATTTTAATATATGTGTATGGAATTTGAATGTGAGGTAAATATTGATATTGAGTTGCATGTGAATTAGATTTATTTGATGAATAAATATATGTATGTGAAATTGAATTGTATGATTGAATTGAGTAATGTTGGTATGCATATGAATTTGAAATTTGAGATTGAACTGTTAATGTGATTGAATTGAATTTGAATGATTTTGATCAATTGAAAATGGAAATGAAGTGAAAATATGTGATAATGTGAAGTTGAAACAATTTGTGCTTGAATTGAGAAATATGTGAGAAAATGTGGCCAAAGTGCAATTGATGTGAATTTGACTCTAATAGAGAAAGAAATCTGATACCCTATTAACTAGTCGGGCTTAGTGGATATAGTTGGCATGCCATAGGATTGGAAGTTTAGGGATTCTTCGACCTCGAGTCGATGAGACACTTGGTGTGTCATATTGCTTCGGATAGATTCGATGAAGCGTCGGTCGCCACTTTACTTCGGCTTAACCGATGAGACATTGGTCATCACTTATGTGCTTCGAACTATCCGATGAGGCGTTGGTCACCACTCTAGTGTGTTTGGTTGGATTCGTGTATCCGCCAAAGTCCGAGTCATATTAATAGGGGTAAATAAGCGAAATGAGTAAGTTATTTGAATTTGATTACTTGAATTATTGAATGAAAGGTGGAAGGAATTTTTGTGATATGAAATATGAAATGAAATTTATGTTATGAGATTGAAGGCATGAACCAAAGGTTCATGAAGTATTCATATTTGAAATTTGAATTGAGTCATTATATGTGGTTGAGAGATGAACCAAATGTTCATGAATTATTGGAAATCTTATTGATGAGATATTGATTCAAATATTGGAAATGATGCAATGGAAATATGATGCCTTAGTATGAGATTATATGTATAATTTGTAATTATCTATGTATGTTTATGATATTTGATTGTCGTTATAAATTTGAATTATGATAATACCACTGAGTATTTCCAGTACTTAGCGTACGGTTATTTTCCGTGCGCAGGTTAGGTCAAGTTAAAGTCCGGCTCAGCATCCGAATCAATCCCAACTTCAGCTCAATTTTGGTGATGAATCAATCTTTTAGTAAATGTGGCATGTATTAGGTTTGGTGTTTTTCACTTCTAAATGTTTTATATTTTGATTGTAAATATGGTACATAATCCTTAAGAAGTTTTTAATATGAATGAGTGAATATTTGCTAAGTTTGAAAAGTATGATCATGTTATTTGATCAAGATTTATAAGTCAATGATTTTGGCATGAATTAGGTATGTTTAGTGGGTGAAAGTAGCTTATAAATGATGAAAAATCATGTTTTCACACGACCAAGTCACATGGTCGTGTGCCTAGGCCGTGTGGCAAAGTCAGAATTGCCCATAGGCTAGTCCCACGGCCGTGTGTAACAAGTCAGATTTGCCCACGGGCTGGCCCCACGGTCATGGGAGCCCCATGGGTAGGCCATACGGGCATGTCCCAGGCTACACGGACGTGTGCCTCTATTTTCAAGGAAAAATTTTCAAAGTTTCCGGTTTAATCCCAAATCACTTCCTAAACATATTTTGGGCCTCGTAGGCCATATTAAGGACTTTTTGATGGTAATTAGAAGGTTTTGGATTAAAAAATCAGATTTATGACTCGATTTTGTTTGTTTACTAGTGTATAAGTTCGGTAATGCCTTGTAACCCTGTTCTAGTGACGGTTTGGGGTTAGAGGGTGTTACAGTTCTTGTTTGGGCGAATTTTCTTTTGACCTTTTCTTTTAATTTCATTTGATTTTAATCATTATTCTTTCAAATATGTTCTAATCGATTGCTTTCCCTTAATTGTTAGCTTGGAATTATTCCAAATCCATCAAGAACAAGTCTTTGCGTTCTTTAAATCAAGGCCTAATAATAAGGTCAAAAGCAAAGCAAGTCAATGAAAGATTGAATGGAACTATCCAAGACTTTGCTACAAAGGCTTTAGGAGCACATACGAGGAGAAAAGAAAATCAAGATTCATTTTCTTATTTTCAAGAAAATCAAGAAATCGAATCTTAGTCCAATTTTGCTATTTGGGATGATTTTAAGAACCAAGAAAATCAAGATTTCAAATCTTGGAATTCTTGGTCCATGAAACCAAATCTTGAAGTTGATGCGTAATGGATTACATGTATGAGCTTAAACGAGCCAATTTCAGGCGCGAACAGATCACAAGTCTAAGTTCTTGAAAATTGACCTATTAGGATGTCTACAAGCCCATCATGGAGTTTGAAGGACTTAGTTGAATATTAGGCCAAATTGTTGAAGTGACCCAATTTTTAAACATTTTAATTTTTTTGTTTACTTTTACTTAGTTAGTGGATCAACATGTAAAAGTTTGGCCCAAGGAGCCCATTTAGACCCTTGGACGAATTTCCCATTCAATTCTACACTTAGATTTATTTTTCACATGTTAGTTTGTTAGTTAGTTGATAAGTTGTCATGCTGAGTTGGCATACTTATCACATTTCTTAAAATTGGGAGATTATTTAGGGGTTGATAGGCTATAAATAGGGTGTGTCGCCCCCCTTGTATTCATTATTCATTGATTGTTTTGATTTTGAGTTAATAAAATTCTCTTTGAGTTTTGTTTTAAAGAATTTCTCTTGAGTTTTCTTTTAAAAGAGTTTTAACAATCTATTTAGTTTGTGGGAATAGCCTTCAAGCTTTTTTCTTGCCAATGAGTCTTTCTTAGAATGGAAACTAGAACCATTTGAAGGAGGTTGAGATTCATCTTGTCTCCAAAACTCCTTAGGACTTTTTACGTGCCATTCTCATCTTTCATATCTCTTTTCTTTCGTTTATTTGCTTTTCTGTTCTGTTCTCGTTTCTAGTCCTTGATTTATTTAATTCCAGGTCACTGTTGATCAAAAAAATACGTTCTCCCACCTTAGTACATCAAGAATCATCAAAAATAGGAGTTATTTTCTTTTCTTGTTGTTTTGAATCCTTTTGTTACAAAACAATTTTTATATTGCATAATTCTTCATTCAAATAAACTGTTTTGTTTTCTTGTTTTCAGATTTGGTTGGAGGCTTCTTTGAAGTTCAAGAATGATTTTTTCTCACTTGTGAAACCCTAATTTGGTCATTCTTGGATTATTTTCAAGTCGCTACTCTTTTTCTTTCAATTTTGTTCAATGACTAATATGTTTTGTTTCTTTTATTTAGATATCCATTCAACAACTTCTTTGTCATTAAGAACAACCTAAATCACTCCAAACACATTTTCATTGTCTTTGGCTGACCGAATCTTATTTTGATATTTTCTTTTGATTTCATTAATCATCATTCTTTCAAATCTATTCTAACCTATTGTTTTCCCCTAATTAGTAGCATGTAATTGTTCTAAATTCATCAAAAATAGGTCTTCTCTTTCAAATCGACTTGGACTCTCAAGAAATCTAATTTCTCAATTCGGTTTACTTGTTTCTTATTAATTATTCATTTTTTACTTGTTTCCCTTTTATTCAATTAGATCTAACTTGGATTGTTGGGTTTTAGGTTGAATCGAAATCCAAGTTTCCTTGTTCATCTAGAACACTAGACTAAATCCTTGACTTGGACAAACTTGCAATCTTGTTCCACGAGCTCCCATATCACTTAATATTTTAATCTACGCTTTAATAAGTTGTTAACCTTTTAATATACTTAATAGATGTGATTATCCAAATAGGAGAGAAATTTTAGTGATATGAAATACCAAGATATACCATGACACACCAAAGTATTAAGAAATAGAAATTTCTTTATTTCCCTCTATCTTTTAATACTCAAATATTGTTGTATAAAAGATTTGTGTTGAAGTTGTTGTTTATAGAATTTAACACTCTTGCTTTTAGAAGTGTTATTTTGGTTTCTCAAAAATTAGGTGCGAGTTAATCATACATACCACTACTAGTGCCGCCATAAGCTATTTTTGTTCATTGTGAAAATTAAGATAGATTTGTTTTTCCACGAAAACTATAAAATGATTATATGAATAGATGTTGTTATAAATCAGATGCATTTTATTTGTTTTTTTATATAACATACTAGATTCCAGTACATACAAATTCAATTTAACTCGCTATCTTTTTAATTATATGATGAATAAATCTTATATGATTTGTAATTTTTTTCCTTATCAATAACTCCATTTAAACAAAGCTTTATATTTGATAGTGTTACTAACTTGTGAACTTGCCTAGAAATTTAGGTATTATTATTATTATTATTATTATTTATTATTATTATTATAAAACATTTTTATATATTTTTTGGAAAATTTTAAATTTTAAAAAATTAAAATTCTTTTGTATTCCTATTTTTATAAAATTTTAGAATTTTTTTGGGAAAACTTTATAATTTTTTTTACATTTTTATAATTTTTGGAATTGTAATTTTTTTAATTTTATGATTTTTAAATTTTTAAATTTTTAATTATAATTTTTAGATTATTTATCCATGTGTCATATATAACAAAATAATGCTACATCAACACTAATAGATTGAGAGCTATTTTGTTTCAAATAAAATAGTAGAGTCCAACTTAAATAAAAGTTTAAAGATTAAGGTGGGGTTTTGAAAGCAACCTAGTAATTGGATATGAGTGTAATTGCTTGTAATTATACAAGGGTGACATGTTTGGATAATCATTGTAATTGTGAGTCTCATGGAATTAGGTGTAATTGGAATACTCCAATTACATTTTTCAATTCTTAGGGGGAGGGTGAGAATTGAAGTAATTATACACGTAATTACACTTGAATCCAATTTGAAAATAAGTTATAAAAATTATATTTTAAACATGAATATGTACGAGTGTTTGAGATGATTATGACAAAAAAAAATTCTCATATTATAAATCTTAAAAAGTTATATTATAAAAATAATATATGTATTTTATAAAGTTATAACAAAAAGTATATTAGTTAAATCTTAATTTTTCTTCTAAAGTTATGGCCAAAAAAATTATTATAAAAATTAATTTACATATTGTAAAAGTGTTTACCTATAAAAAAATTAGGGCCAAGAAGTATAGACATAGTTTATTTATGTGTATATATTATATATTATAAAATAATATACTTATTCATAAAAATAATGTTATTAATATTTTTATCATAACTTATTTATAAAAATTAACTTTCTAAAGTTATGATAAAAAAATTATATTATTTATAAGAAGTGTTATGGAAGTTTTGGATAATTTATAAAACTTTTTTATTGTAAAGGTTTTATGTTAAACATTTTATATTATTTTTTACTTAATATATGTATTATAAAAAGGGATATAACCTAGCATATGTTTTTTTCCAAATTAAGTTTATATAAGTTTTTATAATTGAAGCTATAGGCTATTTAACTGCGAATCTAAATATATAATGTCGATGTTAGTTATGCAAATATAAAAGATTTTCTTGCACCATATCGTAGGGTATGATATCATTTGAAAGAATGACGCTAGACATAAGAATCATAGACAAATCACAAACTTTTTAATGTAAAACATTTAAGGTTTTGAAATGCGGTTGAGAATACACTTATTGTTCTCAAATGATATTTCTCATACTAACAACATCACCTTAATATAATATAGGCTTAATGATAAATTTAGCCACTAACGTTTGCATGTTTTGTCAAAATGGACCCAATTGTATTTTTGAGCTTTTTTTTTTGCCATCAACCTTTGTTCTTTTTTTCAATCTGCTTTTTCTAATAGATTTAATGAATAAATTCAAGCTTTCAATATTTAATTTCTTTCAAAAGGTTTCAACCTTTCATACATATGTTTACTGAGAAATTTTTCTACGTATTTAAATTTTTTTAGATAATTATGCTTATTTCCTTTAAATTAAGAGGTGTTTTTTTAATTTAATGCATTATTTATTTTATTATTTTCCACATGCGATTATCTTATTGGGTTATCTAAGTAATAAATCATATCTCATTAAAAATATTCCACATATGAAATTCTACATCATCCTCGTTAACCAAAAAAAGCTCAAAAATACAATTAAGACCATTTTGACAAAACATGCAAACTTTAGTGGCCAAATTTATTATTAAGCCTATAATATATAAAAAAAAAGTTGGATTGAACTAGCATGTTGTATATTCTATAACTTTAATTATAGGTTGAATTGAGATGCACCATACTCTGAAGAGTATATATGCAAATTCAAATTTAGATGATGATAAGTAGTATATATTAAACATTAAAAAGAGAATAAGCCAACAAATATGAGTTAGTACAATTAGATAAAAATTGCATATACGATGTTTACTTTTCTTGTTATTTCTATTAGCAATCGTATTATCAGCTAATTTTTTAGACTAACATAATACATATGATGATTCAATATTAATTTTTGTTACTTGTTTATAAATTATTTTTATCATACTAATATTTTTGTAGTAATTAATATTTTTTAAAATATAAATTATATAAATGTGTAATTACAATTTGTACTATCAAACATGACACAGAGAATTATAATGTAATTATACTCTGTCAGCCAAACGCATCTAAAGAATTACATTTTTTTGTAATTACAAGATAGTATAATTATTACCATAATCATTATACATTCATTCAATTATTATTTGCTCTTCAAATATACCCTAAGTGTTAAAATGCTATTTGTCGTATAGTATAATGACTTTTATGATAATTTTATTTTTTTACCACGTCAATTGTTGTAAATTTTTTTAATTTTAAAAAATTTCGAGATTAACTCTCTCGATAATACATAGTTTTGATTGGGTAAAAAACAAAAAATAATGCATGTCTGAAATCAATAAATAAGCACAGACAAATGTTGAATCTTTGGTGGCCCAACCAAACCTGCTTCCAAATCAAGTTCCGAGTTCCCATTTTCCGAGTGAGCACTGAGCATGAACCATTCATAACTCATCAAATTTTGGCCACCACACAAGCATGAAGCAAGAGAGAGGCATGGAGTTTCCAAAGGTATACAGTAATAGCAGAGCTGTAGAATCATCAGAAAAAGGAGAGGCGTTTGGGGTAATACTGAGCAGAAGCCGTTCGGTTTCGAATGCGTCAACCGTAGCCCTCAGAGCTGAGAAACAGAGCTCGGCACTTGAGACGGTGGTGAGAAGGGCATTCTCGATGAGGAGATCCAGATCCACCTCCTCCTCTTCTTGTGTTTCCAAGGGCAGGAGAGGATATTACAAAATATTCCATTATTTCGATGATTCTCACCCTTTTGCTCTCACTGAATTTCATAATGTTGCAATCCAACCCAGAAAAAGCAAGAAGTCTTCTTCCAGAATATTTGAAGCCTGCAAGCGGCTAATCGGCTTTTAACTGAATCTCATCCATATTTCAGCCCACCGACCCGACCTGACTCTCAACTCTCGGACCCTGTAACTGTATCTGTAAGCCTTCCACTTTCTTCCTTGCTTGGCCGGATAGGCTAAGTCTTCTTTGGAACACACAACACAACCGAAATCTTTCTTTGCATTTTAATTACATCTGTTTACGAGTGTATGTGATGCTTTTATGTTTTAAGTGCTAATTTATCTATTAAAATGCAAATAAAAACCTCCTATTATTAATAATACTAAATTATTGTAAGAAACTGTGATTTCATTTTATGAATGATAAATTAGATTTTGCTCTTGATTTTTAGTATTTTAAAAATTGAAAATTAAGAGAAAAAATTTAATTTATGATTCTCCTATAAAAAAGAGATAAGAATAATATGAAATCACAGTTTGTATATAATAATTATAATCTTATAGCAACACAAACGAAGGAAGTGCATAGTTGAAACACACCTTAGAATTTAAGGTTTAGCGAGGAGTTTATCTAATGGATTTTGTCAGCTATATCACATACAAAATCAATAAGCGGATTAGATAGAACGGGGTGAGAGCAGGGCTTGATTTATCTACTTGCATGGATTTCTACATTATTATTTTTAGTTTAGTGTTTTAGAATATATATATATATATATATATATATATATATATTAAATATATATAATTCCATTATCTATGATAAATTAATAAACATTGGTAAGCATCAACTGAAATTTTAATATTTTTAAAATTAGTTTTGATAATTTATAATAAAAACTATTTGATGGTACACATTATACTTGAGTAATTATACACATGGGACTTGAGTTGTGGTACATATGAATACATGAAACTTTAATTTTAATTTAATTGTATAGATTAAAGAAATGAATACACATATTGAATTAATATAATGGTTTGTATGTAATATATCAACGTAAAATGGTATTAATTCGCTAATGCTAATGATTAGTGAAAATTGAATCGAATAAAAAAAATCAAAATTCATGGATGACATTATACATTATATATACAATTTTAATGTTGATCCCTAAAAAATAAACCGTGTGGAATGTGATAGGATTAGAAAGTAAATAGGTAAAAGATAGAAATATCCCCATCCATTCAAAGGGGCCGGGGATGGTCTCACATGGGAGTGGGGTAGAACTGTATGCATGGAATAGAATTGAAATGGAGTGGCCCAAGTAAAGATGGATGAGTCGGTTGAAAGGAGACAACAATGTTTGGCACCCTATGGCCACTTGCTCATTCCATTCTTCCTTTTTGCCACACTTTGATATTTGATAGCTATCATTTCCAATACTACCTAAACCTATATAAATTACTAATTAATTTGTCTAAATCTATTGGTAAGGCTTTTATTTACAGTGATTAGAATCAAATAAGAAAAATAATTTTTAATTCTGTTGACGTTTTTAAAAAAATGCGTTGCTGTGAAACAAGGTTTGGGGTTAAAATCATCCTTCGCACCCACTTCTACCCATCGCTTTTTTTAAATTAAGTGAAAAAAAACATAAAAGAATTGGGCCCAGATAACTGCCAATGCTTTGATTCCCACAACCATGCAACCCCAATCACTAACATGAAAATGGATAACATGAGGTGATGAGTGCCGTAACACCCAACAAGGTCACGTATGCCTAATCATGCTACTCATGTTATTAGAATTCAAATTTCTAAATTTATTAACTTTGAATTTAACAAAGAAAAGAGAAGTAAGAGAATATGTATATATTTGTTTCTGAATGTATCTAATAATTATTCATCCACATTTGGTAGGTATATTAAGAGCATAGATGTTAATTATGAGTTTTTAAATTGTTCCATATTCAAAGTAATGATCAAATTCTCGACCACTAGTTAATGTAGAAGAGAGCCTTCTAAATAATACCGTTTTTTTTTTTTTGCTTGAATAAAATTATTATTATTATTATTATTATTTAAGAGAAAACAATAGGAGTTGAATATTCACCGCTTCTCTTAAACTATTTAGTTTTTATTTACACCAATTTGAGGGAAAAGGTAAATTAAAATAAATTTCTATTAAAGATATGGAATACCGTTTTTATTAAGTTAACCTTTTACCTAAAATATTTTATAAGAAGTATATAATTGGAAAAAATAATTTTATAAACAATAATTTTTTTTTAACTTTTCACAATTTAACCAAACAAAATTTATTTATTTCCTTTACTAATTTTAACTATCCAAACAATACAAAATATATCATTTCTTTTCCTCAACCTTTCTTTTTTCTACTTTACTTTACTTTCATTTCTTTCATAATCATTTACCCAAAAATAATGTAAAGTTATAAAATATTATAGATTTAAAAACATAAAATTAAAAGTTTAATATATATTGAAATTTAAAAAAAAATTATATAGGAATTCAAAAAAAGAAATTCTAATTGTTTTGCTAAAAAATATTATGATATTTTTAAAAATTTTAAACTATATAAATAAAAAAAAATTAGTAAAAGAAAGGAGGAGAGGTTGTGCTCATGGGTTAAGTCAAGTCAAATTTATGCATGTTAACAATTAAGGGTGTGCAAATTTCGGAAAAACCGAATTAATTCGGTTAACCGATCGAATTCGGTCGGTTAACCAAATTAATTCAATTGGGGTCAGTTAATATTTTTTTTGAAAGTTTAGTTAACGGTTAATTATGTTTGAAATCGGTCGATTAACCGAATTAACCGAATTTAATAAATAATATTATAATATATAAGTATTCAGTTGATTCGCTAAATTTTTTGGAAATATAAATTAATCGGCCAGTTAAGTTGGTTAATTTTTTATATGTTTTATACTTTTTTTAACCAAAAATAAAATATATATATATTTCGGTTAATTCGGTTAACCGATCAAATTAACTGAAAAAGTTCGGTTCGGTTAATTTTTTTGAAAAAATTTCGGTTTGGTTAATGGTTAAGGGTTTAAAAGTGTCAATTCATTTGGTTAATGGTAGTTCAGGTCGGTTAACCGATTGAACACCCCTATTAACAATATCATAAATATTCGGACAACTTTGACTCAGTTTGAAATATGGACCTAAAATTTTGTCCAAACTTACTTATATTTATAAATAGCTATGTAACACCCCAAATTCGGCCTAGAAGTTAGGCCCGAATCTGGCATGTCACATTGAAGTGTTTTTACGAAAAACCTTGTTTTTCATTGAAAACCCTTCTTAAGAAATTTGAGTAAAATTCTAGTTTAAAGTTGTTTTTCAAACGGCTTGTGTTTAAAAATCAATCTGTCTTTCTATAAGTTAAAAATTATTTTTAGAAAGATCTTTTTATGCGCGGAAGCTTAATTTTGAATAAAACCCCAAAGAAAATTGAGATAAACTTAGGAGAAATAAAATAAAGCGTTCAATAGCAGAGGTAAAGCCTTATTACATTCTGAAATCAAAATATTTAATAAATATAAAGAAAAACGAATAAAATAAAGTGTCTTGCTAGCTGGCCACCTCCGAGTCCCTCTGTTCGTCGAACCGCCTACTAGGGATTTCCTGAGAAAATAAAAGAGAGGGTGAGTTTCGAAACTCAGTGTGTACAACCCTCAGCAATCATTAACATGCAAGCAATCAATTGGGCCTAAGCCCTAATCACAGTATCATCATAAATAGATCACATATGCAATGCAGTAAAAACCCTCCCCAATAATCCATCCGCTACACAACATTTCCTGACCAACCTTATACACCTGTGGGGATTTCTAAATCGACCCACCCATCCGCTACACAGTAATGGTAGCCCGATTGCGGTACTACCTAATGTTGCAGCAAAGCTGCTAATCACATATTGGGCTTTAAAAGCCAACGGTGGATCCACGATCGTCAAGCAACCATGCGATCCTCAAATTCTTCCTCCGTACCATAATTCCCACCCATATGCAACCTAAACAGAATATCATATGAATGCTGCAATCATACATGTAACATAAATCCTACATTTAACACATAGGGGTATTTTAGTCATTTTTGCTCTTAGGGCATTTCGGTCATTTTTAAATTTTATGGATTCAGTACCTACCTGGCACGTTAACAAGTCCCCGTTGGCCAAAGTGAACAAGCACTATGCACCAGGTAGGATTCCAAAGAAGAGAAGGTGGGTCATTGAGACTGCTTAAGTACCAAGCTCTTCCTAGATCCAATCCTAGACATGCATATACCCATTGCCACACTTCAACCTTATGACTTGTCCACGGTTGCATTTGTGTTTTTAAGTTTTATGAATGTTTGGCAGTTAATAGATATTAAGCCCAAACCCATATACAAAGCTCATTCTCAACTATATGGCCCATTAGGCCCGAATCACAATTATATGGCACATTAGGCCCAAATCCAATTCAAATCATGTAATATGCATGACTAACTCAATTCATATAACCAAAATAATAAATTTCACAAAATTTAGCCTCAGGGCCCACCAGGCCCATTTAGCCACTTTCGGCATTTCGACTTTTCGGCATTGCCGATATCGTGTGTGTAGTGTTTGTACACACTTGGTGATAGAGGGTGCTGCGATTTCCTCTTAGTCACGAACCTACAGTCGATATTACTTAACAATTAATCATAGGCTAAATGCAAACTTTATCTATAAAAATCCCGAAGCCTCACCGTAACCTTACCGTGTGCTAAGCCTAAATAGCCCCTTTTCTTTATCACCAACCGCGATTAGACCCTAGATCTGTACCAACTTGATCATAAAACCCGAGTATTAGGTGACTGGCATACAATCACGAGTCAAGACCAATACTATAACAACTAAAACAATACTCAAAACCTGCTAAAAAGGGACTTTCGGCCATCCTTACCAACCTCTAATGTTACTTTAATTTCGCGAACACGATAGCCTAAATGAGGAATTCGGCTCTTCTTGACAAGCTCCTAGTCGACTTTGGAGTCTCAAGATCTAGCGAAAGTAGGTAATAAAAATCAAAGGAAGAATGAAAAGGGACAAGGCTGAATGTAGAGGATAGCAATCAGTTTTATGTTTAAAAAAAAAGGGAAAAAAATAAGGAAGAGAATGAAAGAAGGTTTAGGGATATTTCAATAAGGATTCGGCTTTGACTAGAGAATAAAGAAAAGAGGAAAAAAATATAAATCGGCACTTGAGGAAAAGATGAGAAATTTGGCATAAGCCTAGGATATTAAATTCGGCACATATTTATAGCCCACAGCCTCAATTCCTAATTCAGCTCCATCACTTCCCCCTCTCATCTCCTCGTTTTTCTCCTTGATAACTCCCTAATCTATTTCCTAAATTTTCTCTTCTGATTACCTCTCTGAGAGTCCAGCTTCATGCCACTACCAATCTTCTAGAAGCCTAAAATTAAACTCCAAAATAAATTTAATATTTTCCCTTTTAAGCTTGGACCCAAACTCTACTATGGGCCTTCTAACACCCAAATAATATTTGCCTAAGACTACTAAGCACATATTCACATAAAAACCACACAAAAAAAGAGTTCGAGATTTGTGGGGCGTTACAACTCTATCCCCCTAAAAAAAATTTCGTCCTCGAAATTTCCAACTAACTAACGATTGCATAACATAGACTACATCATCACGCTTTCGCTGCGCACTCTAATTCTAAAGCCAAAACAAACACTCAGTACACTTGTGGTAGGGTACGCACCAGTATTCGTATCTAGAGCGTCTTCGTTCTCTTGGCGATATGCTACATAGGCCAAAGCTGGCTGCCTCGCCTCAGTATAACCTGCACCTCCGCCTGATGTTCTACGATCACGTTCATTACCATTTTTGCCCCTGGCCTGACCTCGGCCCCTTGGCGGCTGTTGACCACCCCTCGGTGGCTGAACATTAGCTTGGCCCACGGCTTGCACCTGAACTAGCCTCCTAGGGAAATCTTTGATCCTATGCGCCATGGATCCATAACCCAAACAAGCTCCCGTTCTCCTCCAACACTCACCTGTATGACCTCTCCCACAACAGCACAAGGTGGTATCCCCGAATTAGCAGTAGGGGGCCCAGCTCTTACTGGCCCATTGACTCTGGCCTTAGCCCTAGGCCTTTGTCCAACATCGGAAGATTCAACCTCCCTTTTATTCCTACTCTTCTCTTTTTTTTGATTTAGACGCTCAGTGCGCTTCACTTCATCTGCTATCTTCACTTTCTCAACCAACTCCGAGAAAACTCACTCCCTCTGTGGAGCTATCAACACCCTGAGGCTATCTTTAAGACCATCCTCAAATCTAACGCACCGCTCATAATCCATTGCCACCATAACCCTTGCGTACCTACTAAGGCATAGAAATTCTGCCTCATATTCAGCCACAGACTTGTTCCCTTAGGTCAAATTCAGAAACTCCTTCCTTCTAGCATCAACATAGCTTGCACCCATATACTTCCCTTGAAACGAAGTTTTGAAAAACTCCTAAGTAATCTGCTCGGCTTGGGTGCCCTCCTTCACTGTTAGCCACCACTGATAGGTTTCTTCCCTAAGCATGACACCGCCCTTTTCAAATTTTGCTCAGGGGTGCAGTCCAAGTTGTCTATTATTCTTTCAGTGGCATCCATCCAATACTCGGCCACATTAGGAGCCACACTAGCTACGCCCTTAAAGACCTCAGCCCCGTTAGAACGCAGTCACTCTAGAATTGACCCTTGATTCTCCGTACCATTATTGGGCCCAACGACCGTTTCTGAGATCCTCAGCATTGCCTGCGATAATGCTTCTTCTTCGGCGGCCCGATCATACGGTCCAGTTTTAGCTACGGATGAAGCTGGAGCCTCTCCCACTTCAACATTAAATATATGGCCCGATGCCGACGACTCAGCCCTAACACTTTCGTGACCTCAGCCGCGGCCCTTTGCACCTCTTCTAGCACTTATTATCTGTATTAGAAGTTTTATGAAGTTTTAGTTAATTTCAGTATTTACGCCGATATCTTATAGGAGTATTAAGTAGAGTATTATTTTCACAATCGTATATCCTCTACAGTTTTAGTTCCCTATGGGCTTTACTTTTACTCTAGGTATATTCTAAAAGTAGCCCGCTATCTACAGTATAACAGTTCAAAATATTTAAGTATCAAGAGAGCTTACTTGGTTCGACGTCGGAGACTAGGTGTGCCACCAGCAAGAATTTCCAGGGTTTACTAAAGAAATGTTTAAAATTAATAATAAGGTCCATTTTTAAAGCCCGAGCTTAGTAACTTGGCTCTGATACCACTAAATGTAACAGCCCAAACCTGGCCTAGAAGTTAGGCCTAAATCTGGCGATGTCACAGTGAAGAGTTACTTTTAAAATGGTTTAGTTAAAACTTAGTTCGAACGAAATATGCTTGAAAAAACTTTAATTAGTTAAAAATCGAAGAATTTAATTAAACAAATATTTAGGAAAAACCATGTTTATTAAATATAACAGTAACGAAATAAATCCCTAAGTAAAAGTGAAGTCGGAGTTGCATAGCCTTATTACATCACAGTGGAAAAAAATATCATAAAACACTTAATAGATCTATATTTAAAATTCTTAAGTAACTTGTAGTGTGACTATCTCTGAGTCTTCTCCCGCGTCGAGCCGTCTATTGTGGATCACCTGAAATATTAATAATAAGGGTGTGAGTTTCGCAACTCAGTGTGTACGACCCTCAGCAATCATTAACATGCAAGCAATCAATTGGGCCTAAGCCCTAATCACAGTATCATCGCAATAAATCACATATGCAATGTAGTAAAAACCCTCCCCAATAATCCATCCGCTACACAACATTTCTCGACCAACCTTATACACCTGTGGGGATTTCTAAATTGACCCATCCATCCGCTACACAGCAATGGTAGCCCGGTTGCAAAGCTCGGGCTGTGAAATAGACCTTGGATTTTGGGTTTTTAAAACAATTAGATTAAAAAGTTTTTGTAGGATTCTTGAAGTGTGGTTCACCGAGCCCTCGACGTGGAGCCAAGTAAGTTTTTCTGTTACTGAACTTATTTAAATTACTGAACTGTATTTAGATATTGGGCTACTTTAGAGAACAGGTTCTTAGAGACTAAAGCCCGTAGGAAACTTAAGTCTGTAGTGGATTTACGACTGCGAAACAACTTTTAAATTGTTACTTACATAAGACATATGCTTTAAATAGTGGAACTATGAACTAATCTCATAAAAATTCTAATCTAGAAATACGTACGCAACGAAGGCGCTTGAATGGGTGCGAGAGGCAGTGGCAGAGGCCGTAAAAGTGTTAGGGCTTTGTAAACAGTTGAATCGGAATTTGGTACTTATTCTGTGTGTGTTTGAGAATGTTTGCGATAGGTGGATGTCTTGGGTGTGTATTAAAATTATTTAGATCAGAGTGCGCAGTGGTAGCGTAGTGGATACATGACCACTATGTTATTTAGAAATTTCGAGGACGAAATTTTTTTTAGGAGGGGTGAATTGTAACACCCCAAATTTTGGGCCTAGAAATATTGGGCCTTGAGTTTTGGAGCCTAGCTTAGTATTTTCAAGAGTTTAATTTTGGCCTTCTAGAAGGTTGAAAGTGGCGTGAAGATGGACTCTAAGGGGAGTGTTCAGGAGAGATTTTTAAGGTGGAGATAATGGAGAGAAAATAGGATATTGAGAGAGAGAGAGTTGGTGCCGAATGAGACTGCAAGGGAGGCTTGAATCGGCTTGTGCCTATTTAAATGAATGTCGAATGTGCATGAGGGTTTTAGTTTATTTTGCTGAATTCATTCTATTGCCAACCTCTCTTCTCCCTTTTCATTCTTTTACCAAATTCCATTAAGTTTCTTTGTTTCTCAAAAAGCCAAATATCATCATTGATTTCTTGAAAGCCGAATACTCGTATCTCCCTTACCAATTTCTTTTCCTTTATCACTATTCATCTTTGATTACCATCCTTAAGTTAGTGTTGAAAAGCCGATTGCTTAAACAGCAGATATCAAGGCCGTTAGTTTGAAGGTGAGTTTCGATAAGTGTCTCATTCTCAATTTCAATTTCTTAGGGGGGTGGCTGAATATATGTGTAGCCATAAGGGTGACTCATGTAGAAGACAAGTCACCTGATATTGATAGAATATGTGTGTTGATGCAGATCTAGGAATATTCGAGACTATTCGTTAAGGAAAGGCTAGAAAAGCCGAAGGTTCACGGTAAGGCTACGGTAAGGCTTCGGGATTTGATAAAGTTTTAGTAAGGCTTGGATTTGATTCAAAAATGGTTTTGGTTGCAGGTCGAGACTGAGAATAGAGTAGTGCGAGTTGTCAATCAAGTGTGTACAAACACTATACACACGATATCGGCAATGCCGAAAAGTCGAAATGCAGAAAGTGGCTAAATTGGCCCGGTGGGCCCTGAGGCTAAATTTTGTGAAATATATTGATTTGGTTATATGAATTAAGTTAGTCATGCATATTACATGATTTGAATTGGATTTGGGCCTAATGGGCCATACGATTGTGATTCGGGCCTAATGGGCTATATGGTTGAGAATGGGCTTTGTATACGGGTTTGGGCTTAGTATCTGTTAACTTCCAAACATTCATAAAACTTAAAAACACAAATGCAACCGTGGACAAGTCATAAGGTTGAAGTGTGGTAATGGGTATATGCATGTCTAGGATTGGATCTAGGAAGAGCTTGGTACTTAAGCGGTCTCAATGACCCACCTCCTCTTCTTTGGAATCCTACCTGGTGCATAGTGCTTGTTCACTTTGGCCAACGAGGACTTGTTAACTGGTCAGGTAGGTACTAAATCTATAAAACTTAAAAATGATCGAAATGCCCTAAAAGTAAAAATGACTGAAATACCCCTATGTGTTAAATGTAGGACTTATGTTACATGTATGATTGCAGCATTCATATGATATTCTATTTAGGTTGTATATGGGTGGGAATTATGGTACGAAGGAAGAATTTGAGGATCGCATGGTTGCTTGATGACCGTGGATCCACCGTTGGCTTTTAAAGCCCAATATATGATTAGCAGCTTTGCTGCAACGTTAGGTAGTACCGCAACCAGGGTACCATTACTGTGTAGCGAATGGGTGGGTCGATTTAGAAATCCTCACAGGTGTATAAGGTTGGTCGGGAAATGTTGTGTAGCGGATGGATTATTGGGGAGGGTTTTTACTGCATTGCATATATGATATATTATGATGATACTGTGATTAGGGCTTAGGCCCAATTAATTGCTTGCATGTTAATGATTGCTGAGGGTCGTACACACTGAGTTGTGAAACTCACACCCTTATTATTAATATTTCAGGTGATCCACAATAGACGGCTCAACGCGGGAGAGGACTCGGAGATAGCCACACTACAAGTTACTTAGGAATTTTAAATATAGATTTATTAAGTGTTTTATGATAGTTTTTTTTCCACTGTGATGTAATAAGGCTATGTAATTCCGATTTCACTTTTTACTTAGGGATTTATTTAGTTACTGTTATATTTAATAAACATGGTTTTTCCTAAATATTTGTTTAAGTAAATTCTTCGATTTTTAACAAAGTAAATTCTTTTCAAGCATATTTCGTTCGAACTAAGTTTTAACTAAACCGTTTTAAAAGCAACTCTTCAATGTGACATCGCCAGATTCGGGCCTAACTTCTAGGCCGGGTTCAGGGTGTTACAAGCTAATTCAAGCTTGTTTAGACCTATTCTTTTTTATTTTTCTTTTAAAAATATATTACTTTAGTTAGTAATTTAATATTTTATTTTAATAGAATTTTTTAATAAAATACAACTTAACATTTTTTAATATATTCATTATAGTATTATATATTTAATTTTTATTACATAGTATATAACAATAAAATAAAATTAATATATTATATTATAAAGTTAGAAAATTGATTGTGCTTGAGCATTGAATGTTGAAATCCAAGTTCAAACCATTTTCTAAATGGTCATACTCTCTCTCTCTCTCCCCCTCCCTAAACTCGTTTTTCCAAATATTACCAAAAGTGTTTTTCCCTCTTCCTTTAAGTAGCCTAGTCATTAGACAAGTCTATAATCAACCATAGCCTAATTAGATAAGATAAACAAGTGGCAGTTCTGCTTTAGGATAACTAGATAGTAGATGGCTAAGCTATTCCTCATTTTTTCTCCCTCTTCATCCCATTTATATTCTCTCTTTCTCTCATCTCCTCCCCTCTCTCCTGAATACCCTTATTTCTAGTAATGGATCATCATGCTAGATAAAAGCCTATCAACATTCAATCGGCTATTTCCTCAACCCTCTCCGCTCTTTTTTGTTTTTCCTTTCTTTCTTTTTTCTTCACTTTCTCTCTTTTTTTTTTTTGGTTATAAAATGAGAGTTTTATTTGGTTATAAAGAGTGTGATATAAAGATGTGCCAACTAAGTTGGAATTCACAAAAGTGCGCATAAAGTCTGTGATTTCAAAATACATAACATAAAAGTCATTAGAGGTATTAACATGAGACAAAAGGTTAGGATTAACATGAATTCTAGCTTTAGCCAAAGCATTAGTGCAACAAGTACCCTCCCTATAGGTATGTTGAAGCTAACTGCTTAAGAATATTCTTAATAGAGTCTTGCAACCATGAATAAGAGATCCAAGAAGAACATTATCATTTCAATGATGGATTATGATATTAATAACAACTATGGCATCAAGTTTGATAATAACATTATTAATATGCATTTTATGTGTAACACCTCTAACCTGTCTCTGTCGTCGGATTAGGGTTACAGAGTATTACCGTACAATCTAAACAATAATTTCATTTAACGATAATTACATAAAACTCATTATAAACTTAGAAAACATATACCTTTGAGCTTTAAACGAGCCTTCGAGGATCTAAAAATAGTTCAGAAACAATTCGGGACTAATTTGAAACAATTTAGAAAATTTAAGAAAAAGTTAAAAACTTTGAAAATAGGGGTTACACGGTTGTGTGGCCAGGTCATGTGACATAGCCCAAATCGTGTGGTGTTTGAATAAAGGGATACACTGTAGTGTCCCAACCCGTGTCTTAAATCATGTAACTCCTTAATTTAGGTCACACGGCCGTGTCACAGGCTGTGTGCCAGACCATGTAACTCTGTAACTTGTGACATACATCTATGTCACAGGCTGTGTGCTAGACTGTGTAGCCCACTGAATTGAAATAATAAGTGACACACGACCGTGTAGCCAGGCTGTGTATGTCATACGGCCATGTGACAACCCGTGTCCCAGGCCGTGTGCTTTATAATTTGACTCTTTAAGACCAAAATTTACCCAATCACCCACTCCATTTATGCATACATTCAACAGAACAAAACATATTTCAAATACACATAAACATTCCAATTCAATCAACTTATTTCGCCTAACCAATATGTCATTCAAAAAGCACCACATTTGTAAAAAAACAACTTCAATCAAAATAAGGCTATAATGCCACATCTTAAACACAAAAGCATAGTTAAATAAGCTACCTAATGACATCAATTGTCAAACCATTCACCTTTCATTAAAACATAATAAAATGACCATAATCATATGGCTTTAATATATAAACAACCAACCGCACCATATATTACAAAATACCTAAAACTTAACACAAGGGTATAAACTTTGCCAAAACATTATAAGCCCACACAAACAAAGTGAATACATAAAAGACATACTCATACCAAAATGTTCATTAACATACTCAAAGACATTCATTATAAAAGGTCTTATACATGCCATTTATAAATTTGGCCAAAATAACTCAGAAACTACCGAAGTGATTGCTGGATAGTGTGATAGATATCTGAGAAGCTTCCAACTGATCGAGCTTCTGATAATCTACAAAACAAAGGAAAATAACTACGTAAGCAACTAGTGCTTAGTAAGCTTGTATAAACTCAAACATAACTTACCATTCTTAAGCTCAATTTATAAATTATACATAACATCAATACCATGTTCGTAAGCTTAGTAAAATCCTATATAAGCACCACCAAATTCACAAGTTAATAAGTTCATAATGATACATATAAGTTCAACCATATCATAAGTATATTTTCATGTACACATCATTTATTACATTAACCTTTTCGTAAGATTATGAACCATTATCCAATTGTAACCTTGCCATTAACCTTTACTTACCTATTGAACCATCTAGAATTACATTAGATAATCAAGAATATTCACACATAGTGTGCCTTTCCATATAACCGTAACATTTTCTTTTCAATAGTGCTCACATGAGCTGTGAAATGAGCCTACTCACACTAACTGTGGGTCAGAATGTTATCTACACAATGTTGCTCACACGAGCTATGGAGAACCTACAACAAATGTAGGACCTCAGCCATCAATAAGACATTTAATACCAACACCTGAAACATGAAATCCCTAATGACATGTCATTCATATCCTAAGAATTCTTAAGGTTCAAACGGGATTATTTATCCGTCAATTACTCAAAACGTCAATCTATTTATATATTCAAGTCAATTTATAACCAATATAATATAACATATAATCAATCAACTATCATTAATAAGATTATAGTTCATACGAACTTACCTCGATAAATATAGTCACAAAAGTAAAGTTGGAGATTAACCTAAAGCTTTCGCCTTTCCTCAATTTAAGTTCGATTGTTGTTTATCTTGATCTAAATAGATAATTTAGTTCAACTACGTACTTCAATTAACCTTAAGTATTCAATTCAATATATAATTCATATTAATGTAAAATTACGAAATTACCCTTAATATTTTAACTTTTATACAACTTAGTTCTTAAGCCCATAACTTGAAAGTTCACCATTTTCCTAACCCAAAACAAACTAGCTGATTCTTCCCTATACTTATATCAATCCACATTTTTACTCATTTCACTCAAAATTCATAGAATTTACCATTTAAGCAATTTAATCCTTAAACCCTAAATTCACTTAACAAATCATGTTAATTTAACAATCAAAATTAATAATCTATCAACTAACATAAAAAAACATCAAATTCATTCATTGCAAGTCCCACAACATTTAACAGCTTTGCGAATTAACCCTTGAGTTAGATAAATTAAGTTAAAAATGAGTTCAAAAACATAAAAAATACTAAAAACGAGTCACAAAATCTTACAATGCAATACTCCTATGTTGGCTGAACCTTAAAGCCATAAAAATGATGTTTTATTTCTTCAATTTCGGTGAAAGAGAAGAATTTTAGGAAGATGACACTATTTGCTTAACTTAGTTTAAGATTTGTTTATTAATTTCTAATTTACCCTTAGTGTATTAGTTTACAAAATGACAAAAATAAACCAATAATTGTCCATTAACTTTACATGTGGTATAAATACCATCTAATTCCTTTAATTTGCATTTCAAGAGCCATTTAATCCATTTACCTATTAGAGACCAACTTTTGCATCTTTCACAATTTGGTCCTTTTTACTTAATTAACCATTTAATCTTTAAAATTTCTTAAAAAAATTAATAATACCTTAAATCAACCCTATAAACATTAAATATATATTAAAATAATAACTCACTTGTCAGGGTCGTAGTCTCAAAACCACTATTTCTAACACCACTATTTCTAAAACCATTGAAATCGGGCTGTTACATTATGAGCAAGCACAAGACCATCACCAATAGCCCAAATCTAAGCCATAATATTAGTAGTAATGCTTGGATAATGATGACAACCAAGAATCTAATTACCATTATGATAACGAATAATAGCTTCTAGACCAACAACTTCAGGACTTCCCAATAAGGAACCATCATAATTAACTTTAAACCATCCATTTAAAGAAAGGTTCCATTTGACATGAAGTGATGTAGAATATCCTCGAAATTTAGTTTTATGAAAAATAACAAAGTACTCCACAGCAAGAGTGATAACTTTAGATCGAATATCATTTTCACTTATGGGTTTGTCAAAGATGATTGCATTTCTAGCAATCCAAAAGCCATAAAGGAAGAAAGCAAACATGGTTGGGCAAGGAACGCGATGATAAGGAAATGAGGATTTAGATATCAAATTTGCATTGAGTCAATTCATTAAAGGGAGGAAGAACATACCTACAATTGAAAGGGGATAAGGAAAAAGGCTTTAGAGATGAGAAGTGAATGAACAATCTTGAAGTATATGTTCAATTGTCTCGGGGTGAGAGTTGTAGAAAATGCATCCAACAAATATGTCAAGACCTTTGGAACAAATGAAAGATTAAATTGGAAGAAGAGGGTCAATAATTTCCAAAATGAAAAAAAGGAGATTGTAAGTGGAAGTTTGAGGCTCCAAACCTACAACTAGGGGCGAAGCAAGAAATATTGATAAGGGCAGGAGGCGAAGTATTTATATAAAATAAACATGTTGAAAGTAAGCTTGGCCCATAAAACAATGTATTTTTAAATTCTAGATAATCTTGATCACCAAAATTAACATTTAGAAAAAAACAAATTAAGTTAAATACTCAATTTTATGAAATATTGTAATTATTTAAGTTTATTTTTTACCTAATTAAAATACTATTTTATGATTAGATATTGAAATTATGTGATTATTTTAGCAAATTAATATTAAGACACTACTTTGTATTAATTTATCAAATTAAACTAAAAGTGTTACTAAATTTATCATAAAAATTTATAGATTCTATAAAAGAAATCAAATTAAAAGAAACATTGAAAAAATTTAGGGGCCAAAATAATTTATCTTATTTTAAGTACTAATTATAAGGTCAAAATAAAAACTTTTAAAATTTAAAAGGACTCAATTGAAATTTTAGAAATTTAGGGGGGTGAGGCCCTTACCAGCCCCTTTAAATTCGCCCCTGCCCACAACCAATTACTAGAATAAAAAAGAGCGTTGATAAGGTTAGAGGCAATATGATAAGCTAATTTCATGAAGAAGAGTATTTTAGAAGTGGCGTTCCAACACAAAATATCGGGACCATCATTTAAAAAAAAAAGTGTGGTGCACAAGAATACAATCCTTGATGTTGTTTGGAATATCAAAGGAAGAGTTATAAGAGCCAACATATAAGTTCTTCACCAAGAAACAATCTTCCTTAGGTAGAAAGGGGCCATGAATAAGAGAACGAATAGGACCAATGCTCGTCTAATTATCATGCCAAAAACTAATTCAAGAACCATCTTTTATAATCCATTAGACACCTTTCTCAATAATGTGTTGAGAATTCTTAAGAGCTCTCCAAGTAACCTAAAAGTTGGATTAAAAGTTTGAATTACAGAGATATTTCAATAATTCTTGCGTGAGCAAATACTTCAAACTTTTATGATCGATAAAGACATGACATCTCTCACCGTAAATGTAGTTTCTCCTTTAAAGCAAAAACTATGGCTACAAGTTTCAATTCGTAAGTGGGATAATTCATCTCGTGAAGTTTGAGTTGTTAAGAAGCGTATGCAATTACTTTACCTTCTTGCACCAATGCACATCCTTTATGAGACGCGTCATTGAACACTACAAAATCTGTCAAACTCTTATGATCGGTAACCATTATGAGACGCATTACTGAATATTACAAAATCCTTTCCTAATTCAGGTTATGTTTGTAACAACCTAATTTCTAGTGGTGTTGGAAAATGTGATTTCAGAACCTCGTTATTGTAAATTGAGTTCATAAATATTAAATAGTGATATTTAAAAAGTTAGTATATTGATAAATTGAAATTTGTTTAGGTAATTTAGCCGAAAATAGGGTTAATTAAGGCCTAGTGACTAAATTGTAAAAGTTTAATCGCTATAGATTTTTAATTAGGATAAGGCTTGATGACTTATATAGTAATTATCTAAGGGAATAAAATGGCTAATAGACCTATTTTAAATGGATCATAGTGGGATGTGATGTTAAATGTCATTAACTTAAGTTCATTAAGGATTTAGGTTTAATTAATCATGATTAAGCAAATTAATTAAGTTTAACTAAAATTAATCATAGTATATAAGTTAAATAAGTGGGAAAAGGGTAATAAAGTTATCTTCTTTTCAAGAACCACAGTCCACCATTTTTGAAGAAGGAAGAAAGCTTAAAACCTAGCTTGTTATTCAATCAATACTACAAGTAAGTCCCTAGTAATTTTTCTTTGATTTTTATAGATTTTTTTTTTGTCATAGAAGCTTGACTAACCCATAGATCAATTTTACCAATTGGTGAAATTTTGATAAGTTGCCATTGTTGAGAATTGAATAAATTAGGTGTGGAATTGTTAAAAATTAAGATTAGATTAAGAAAATGACTAAATTGTAAAGTTTAATTATTAGTTTCATACATTAAGGACCAAATTGAATAAAAATAAAAAAATATGAAATTTTGGTAGGAAAAGAAAGTAGAGGGTTCCTAATAAATGTATATGAAATCGGATTTTAATTTGAAACTTTTGATTGAAAGTTATGCTTTTTCCAGATGTAGGGACTAAATTGAATAAATTACAAAATATGCATAAATTGATTTGTTTTTATGGATTGGCTGGAAATTGATAGTGTGCTATGTTTCATGACTATTCATAGCTAACATTGACGTAGAAACTTTGAGAGAGAAAGGGAAAGTGAGAGTAGTCGATGAGTGATGTGAGACCACAGTTTGTACTTTTATGATTTGAGATAGAAGTATTTGCTTGCATTTGCATGTTTATTGATTGGTGAACCATTAAGGTGAGTATATGTTGATAGTCTGACATGTTTTGATCAAGTTTAGTAGGGATGATCATAATAGAGGATAAAAATGAATAAAATGGAACATGAAATGAAAAACATAAATTATATTATGTGATATGGAAATTAAAATGGAATATGTTATATAATATGAAATGTATGGGTTTGATAATGATAATGATTTGGATTATGATTACAATTGAGGAATGTTATATGCTTTAAATCATAAAAATAGATTGAATGTTGGTACCCTATTAGTTGTTCGGGTTGTGTTGGATATAATTGGCATGCCATGTGATTGTTTGTGTATGGGATTATGCACTTATGCTCTAGGATGCACTTTATATGCCAGATTATGCTCTAGGATGCACTTCATATGCCAGATATACACTTTGTTTTCTAGGATGCACTTCATGTGCCAGTATGCAATCTGTGCGCCAAGATGCTCTTCATGTGCCAGTATGCACCTAACATGCCAGTTTACCTTACTTTGGTTTATCTGATGATGTACTTCGGTGCTAGTTTGGTGTGTTGAATGTACGATCCGTGTATCTTTCTGAGTCTAAGTCATGTTAATAGATTTATAAATGGTGAACTTGGTAAGTAATATTGTATGATGAAATGGTTTCACTTATATTGCTATGTGGAATGTGATAGAAAAATCATGTAAGCTATTGAGAAAATTATTTGAGAATGAGCCTTAGGGGCCGAAACGGGTACGAATGAGTCGATAGAATCCAGGAACGAGTTTGAATGGTAAGAAAATAATAGTACTATAAAACATGAATGCCATAATATAAATTGCAAATAGAGATATGTGACCACATCGTTGATGAGGATAGCTAGTAAGATATAAGTGATTTGTCAAATGGTATGCATAATTCATTTGTCATACATATATTGATGAATGGATTGGTTAATTGGCATATCTATGTTCTTATTTGTACCAAATATGTGAATTTATTTGGTTTGATAGATGAGACTTGAATACATTATGTAAATATGTTATATATGAAAATTTATAAATGTTTTTGTTATCTTGAATCATAAAAGTACCACTGAGCCTTATCGCTCAGCATACGATTTGTTTATTCCGTGTGCAGGTACAAGTATTCTCAAAGCTCTAGGAAAGTGAAGTCAATATCCACAGAAAACTAATCAACTTAACTTAAGTTTTTATAGCCATTTTTCATTATGTTACTGACATGTACCTAAAGAGGTTTTTATTTTTTTTATCAAATGTTAGAAATGGTCCAAAATACTTGTATAAAGGTTGTGATTTGTGATTTTGGTTATAGTCAAGCATGAAGGTGATGTTAATAGATTGATAACCATATTTTGTACATATTTTAATAGTATGGAATGGTTGAATTGGGGCTTTGGTGCAAAATGATGTTAAACATACTAGGTGGAAAACATTTGAAACATGGACCTAGTGGTCTGCCTGCAATGTTGCAACTTCACATCTTGAATGCTGTAACCTCAGGCCATCTTTTCGTGACGTGTAACAGCCCGGTTTTGACCCTAAACGGAACAGTGGTTTCGGAACCACAAATCCGAGTAAGAAATTATTTAATTATTAGTTAAATGTGTTTTCAATGTGTGAATGTGGGTTGATGTGGAATTTCCATTTTAAAATTTTATCATTTGAATGCTGGCTTAATAATTAGGACTTAAAAGCATAAAATGAAAACTTTGTGAATTAATAAGTGATAGCCGAATTATTAATAGTTTGGAAGGATTAAGTATGAAATTTTTCCATTTGATATCTAGTGGACGGCATGTGGTTGTTGTAATATGCATTTATATGTTATAATAAGTGTTTTTATTAAACTAATATTATTATATGTTATGAAATAAGCTAATAAGAAAAAGGAAATAAAATAAAGTCTCATCTATATTGTTTTTGCCAAAAACAAAAAGAAGAAAATAAAAGAGAAAGAAACAAGCCATTCGGCCATTGTAGCTCCAATTTAAGGTATGTGTTTAGTTAATTTATGAAAATCTTTGTATTTTTAAGATGTTGGTTAACTAGATTATCTAGCCTATGAATTGATTTTACAAATTGATGAATGTTTTGTGTACGGCTAAGAGAGGAAGTTTAAGTTCTTCGTTGAATGTGTTAGAAAATAAAAAGCTCGGTGTTTGATTTTTTTTGTATATATAGTTGGAATTAAGATGTTAGGTTATTTTATGTCTATTGGATGAAATTGAAAGAATTGTTAAATGGGAAGATTAATTTGTGAAATGAAGGATATATAAGGACCCGTATAGGTCTAGGGAGCATTCGGCTATAGTGTATTTGGAATGAAATTGAGTGTATGTTTTGGTTGCTATGCATTTTAGACTATTTTGTAAATATTGTTTTACAAGGAGGGCGAATTAGTAGTATATTTAATAATGTGTTTGGGATGAGTTGAACAAAATTTAATTGAATAAATTCAAATTGAAATTCAAGTAGATCAAGAAAGGAGGAGATCGAAGCTGATAAGGGAAAAGCGAAAATTGTTGAATAGTCGAACGCATCAGGTTGTCGAGGTAAGTTATTAAGCAGAAAAAAAATTTAGTTGTTGAATGAATGAAATTTAATTATAATGTATGTGCCGAATTGAATATTGAAAGATTGAGGTAGCCAAATTGAAAGGTATTTTATGAGCTTGTATAGATGTGTATTTAGTGATGGAAAATGAGCACTAAGTGTGCGAATAGAAAGGAGTACGGACGTGAACCCTGCACTAAGTGTGCGATAAGGGTATAGAGCACTAAGTGTGCGAATTTATACATCGAGCACTAAGTGTGCGAAATCGATGCACATTGGAAATGAAGCAATCGCACAAAGTGTGCGGCTAAAGTGAGTATTTGTGATAGTTAGACAATTAAGTTATAATTAATTTTATCTACAAGTATGCATATATATATATTTTCACAAGTTAAAAGTGTACAGGTGAGTAATGGAACTATTTGATCATGAATTAAATTATTATGTGATTGAAAGTAGTAAGATGATTGAATGATAGATTTATAAATTGAATATGTGAGATGAAATATAGTAAATCTATAAATACATCACTTTGGAAAGCTTTGAGAATATGTTAGTGGACATTCGGCTGTGGTGGTTATAAAATAATAAGTTTGCAACATAGCCTTACGAATGATGATACAATGTTTTGAGCAATGGAAAATATTACCTGGTTATATGATAAATGATGAATTGCTACATTATACTTAAGCTATTGTGCTAAAGTAATTATATAAAATGCATTTGAATGTACGGCTTGTGAGAGTTGGTGACAATTGGAAATAAATAAAGCTTGGTACTTGATTATAGTGACTCTTTGGATGAATGGAAAATTATATTTTAAATTTAAGTTATGAAATTGTATATGTATATGCGACATTGGAAATAGGTTTTATTAATTTTGGTGTTTTACTAATATCTTTTTGGTGTTTGAAATGCTTATAACTTACTGAGTTAAATTAGCTCACTTTGTGTGATTGTTCCTCCCTGTTTTATAGATTACGAAGTTCGTTACGTGCTTGGGATCATCAGTGGAAATCATCGCACTATCCATTTTATTTTGGTACTTTTGTGAAGTTAAAACTTAATACTTATGGCATGTATAAGCTATTTTATCTTTGGGATTTTTTTTTTTGATATTGTATATATTTTGAGTTATGTGAAAAATGTCTTGTCTCTTTCGATGTTTGTGATCTAAATTTTTATGAGCATGTGATGTGATGATAGATTTTTTTTTTATGGTTGATTAAAAGTTTAGCTCATGAATTGAAAGTATTTATATATATGTGGGAATCGGTTGTGGTTTGTAAAAAAAAGAAAAAAGAAAAGATAAAGATATATATTTGATATGGATATGTTAGATGGATGTATTGAGTGATTTATAATTTGGTATTGAGCTATGAATTGTTAATTTTATAGGTGCTAAATATGATAGTATTCGGTCAAAGCTTATAAAATGACCAATTGAATAGTGTTTTGAGCTATAAGAAATCATAATTGATTTAGGGTAAAATAGGTAATAATGTATGCGTATACCTTGATTTGTTTTGATTTAAAATTTTGAGTAAATATTCGATTACACATATTGTATTTGTATAGTGTTAAATTAATAATCGATGTTTTAATGTATTGCCAAATGTTTAGACTTATAATTTCGTAGTGTTTAATATGTTCATGATATATTTATATTAATCAATTATGCAAAAGTATACAGGAGGTTTTGGATGTGATTATATATTTGATTGATGTTTTTAAAAAAAAAATTTTTTTTAGTGTCGGGTATCGGGTTGTAATGCCTTGTAACCCTTCCCAACGATGGAATTTAGTTTAAGGGCGTTACATGACGTCTCCTGCTTGAGGTCACAATGTCGGCTCTATTTTATTTTGGAAAACTTTGCAATTTGGTCCTCAAGTTGGGAAGCTTGGCTACTGTCTTCAATGACGTGACACCAAGCTCTGGAAGTCGCAACACCCATTTGAAATATTTTAAAAGCTTTTTAGTTTGGTCCTAGTTCAACCTATGGATGGTATTGAGCTTTCTTAAGCTCATATTTGACCCAAAAATGGTTAGTTTTTGTGTTTTATGCACGCAATGCTAGTATTTGGGCATTTAAGATTGAAATTTGCATGTAATTAATCATAATTGCTCCGGTAATGAATGTGGCATACTATAGTTTGGACCTGACGATTGGGTCGGGTATAAGGTGTTACAATGTTAGTATTGGTGCCTTAGTTAACATTGTCTTCAACTTTTCAAAATATTTCTAACATTTCTTGGACCATTCAAAATTGATATTCTTCTGTAGTAACTTAGTCAATGGGAGAGCTGTCATCAAGAATCTTTTAACAAATCACCAGTAGTATCCCACTAGACCATTCAAAGTTGACGTTGGTGTCACAGGGGAAGTTAATAGCTATTTGCTTTGTTGGGGGAAGCAAAGTGGGATTAAGGATATTTATAGTTGGGTGAGTTTGAGATAATTTTTCCCTTACCCTTCACTTTTTGATTCAAGATATTTTTCTTCACAATTGATTAATAGTTGCAGGCTTGGGATCAATTACTTTCGGCTTTAGCTTGATTTTCCTTTAAATAATGAGCCATGGACCGTAGCCATCAAAAGTAGAGGGACTAGTGGTATGAACATCCAAGTGTGATGGATCTAAATGGTTAATAGCATTAACAAATGGAGAAGTAGAAGCATGACATTTTTCGATAGAGTGGTTGATCTTCCAACAAGAGAGAATTCAAACCTTCATAAATAATAGCTTGTTTATATCCTTTGCTAGTAACAAAATGAGGAAGGGGTTTACGGAGATTTAGTTGAACACTAAATAACCATATCTATCCTTTTCTCTATTAAAGGTGTGACTATCAACTCTTAGGGACGATCCAATACCTCTACCAACTTTCTTAAAAATATCCATATCAAAGTATTGAACTGGTAATTCTAGTGATTTTAACTAGGGGTGAGCATTCGATCGAGTCGAGTCAAATCGAGTAAAAAAAATTCTAGTTAGTCGAGTTGAATTCTATTTTAGCAATTGAACTCAATTTGAAATCTTTTAGAATCAAATCAAATCAAATCAAGTCAAAAAATTTTGAGTCAAGTTGAATCAAGTTAACAAATTCTATTATTTATATTCAATGTTGCGTTTATATTGACCGATTATTTAACTAGTAGACAAAGTACAAGATTATTTAACTACATAAACAACATAATTGTTTTGCTTTTAACTTAATGGGTAAACATTTATAAAAAAAAAAAACGTAGTTTTGCCTTTTAACTTAATGAGACTTTTAACTTTAGAAAAGGTAAATATTTATCAAAACGTTGTAGTTTTTTCTTTTCTTATTCGGATTTTCAGATAACTCGAATTGTGTAATTCCTATTTGAGTTAAACTGAAAAATTTGATTTCTTATTTGGGTTGATCTGAATAACTCGAATTATTTAATTCAAAATTTAAAATTTTTATCGAATTTTTCAAATCAAATCAGATTTTACTCACTCTTAATTTTAACCAAACTGCAACATAGGAAATTGTAGCAGTGGATGCCGTTAGGTTCGATTCCCATTTGCGCACAATAAGAAAATGACCCCAATAAACTATGGTCCATTTTGTATAACATAATCATTATCAGAGTTATAATGAAAGGACACAATAAAGTAGTTAAGACCTAAGCCTGTAAATTGGATTTTACCTGTGGGTTTCCAAAGGGATGAAAACCGACTAGAGACAAATTAGTAACCAATAGTTTTCCCAAATGAGGCACTGGCCATTTATTTCTGATTGTATAGTTTATGTAAAAGATATTATTACATCAAGCATTTATAGAGTTTTGAAACCCCATCGATAATTAAAAATAAGAGTGAGACATTTAACTCACTTATGGAAAAGTTATTAAATAGGAACAATTAATTTAGAAGGGGTTGGATTTTGATGGGAAGACCCTCCTTAGGAATGGGTGATGGAATGTAGGAAATCTTCTCATTGGGATTGAGTTTAACCCATTTGAAAGTGGTGAGCAGATTGTGGATGAAAGTGAGGATTTCGAGTCGAGCATACTCCTTGCCAGGGCACATTCGAGGACCTCCCCCAAATGGTACGAAGGAGTAGGGTGCAGGACCATTCCCTTCAAACCTTGATGGATCAAATCTCTCTGGATCCGGAAAGTATTTCGGATTCTTGTGCGTTGTATGCACCATCCAAAACGCCTGAGCATTTTAGTACAATTAAATCAATATTTATTATATATGGTTGCATTATTTTATTAAAAAAAAGGTATTAGTTACCTTCCATCCCTTTGGGATTGTATAACCTGCGTAAGTGAAGTCGGTTATGGCCTCTCTGAAAGATCCATTAGCAGGCGGAGCCAACCTCATTACTTCGCATGCCACGCACCATGTATACTTCATCTTCTGTATATCTTCCCATCTTAATGGCTCCCCTGCCTCCTTGCATCTTAATACTTCCATTTGTTCTGCATTTTCCCCGCAATTAGTTGAAAACATTACTTTATTCATGAATAGTCCCATCCCAATGTCTTGGGGGCTTAAAATCTAGCTAAATCACGTACCTTCAAGGACCCTATTATATACTTCAGGAAAATCCGAAAGATAGCTAACAATGAAGGTGATGGCAGTGCTTGTTGTGTCATGGCTGGCAATAAAGAAGCCCACAATCTTATTGCCGATCTCAACCTCAGTCATACCATCCATCAGCATGCTGTCAACCAAGTCTGAGGCTACTGTTTTCCCTCTCTCCAATATCTCATTTTTCTTCTGGGTAATGAGGGCTAAAAGCCGTTGTCGAATCAGTCTGCCGGCCTTCACTGCCCGATTGAAAGTTGTACCTGGAAGATCTATGGGAACCGACATAAGACCCGCAGTGGCAAGAGCAAATGGCTTCGCGAAGTTCTCGATCTCGTCGTTATCCGTGACGCTCATGAAAAGACGACAAGCCAGTGCGAACGTGTACTTCTTGGAGAGTGGGAAAACTTGGACTTCATTATACGGCGACCAATGTTGATTTAGGTGCTCTCTCGCCATTATATCCATGACTGGTATGAAATGTTGCAGGGACTCAGGCTTGAGAAAAGGAGGCAGATAGGCTCGAAGTTTAGTGGATTCTTCTTTGGAAGAATTGTCAACACTGGATGGGTCCATCAAAGCTTTCTTAATAGAATCAGGCCACCATGAAGTGACATATTTGTTTTGGCCGGAGAAAAGGAACTTGTTACCAGCGGAGCCGCAGAAGATGGCCATGTCTTCTCCAAGCAGTGATGTGCGAAACACATCGGGTGAATATTTGGTAGTTCTATCAGTCACGAATTTCTCAGGAGTTCCCCTTCTGGACGCCAACACAAAATCCAAGGTTTCACCAATGTATGGAAGACCCTTTTTACCAGGAGGGAGGTTGGGAGTGGGGCCGCCGCCGCTAGATTTGTATTTGTAAAGAAAGTAAAAGAGACCGGCAGAGACGTATAGAAGCACCAAGTGGAGTAAGTATGGCATCAAAGAATCAAAGGCGTCCATAGCTGCTGCAAGCTTCATGTTGGTAACTATGAAAACTGAAATGGAGAATGGATGCATCTGAAATGCATATTTATAGTGGTATCATATACTAGTTTATCCCCATATTTGTCTTTGGAGGAATTCAAGTCCATCCAAGTTTGGTATCTCCATTTGCTTTTCTAATGGAAATCCTTCATTCCCATCAATGATACTAATTTTTGACTTGCTCCATGCCTTTACTCACACTAGCATATATTTGTACTCTTAAAAGTTTCAAATCAAAGTATTTCTCGACAAATATTTTTAATATATATATTAAATATTTGTAATTTAGTCAAAAGCATAATTTATGTTAATAGAATAAAGTTGTTAAAATGATTAATTATATTTTATATTATGAATTTATTCATAATTCAAAATACATTGTTAATAGAATAAATATGTTATTTGTTGATGGATGTAATTTGTAAGAGTTGCATTGGTTGTTTAAAGAAGAAAGAAAATGGAAGAAGACTTAAATGGATTGTAACAACAATTTTAAATCCGTGGAATGGGTTATATTATAGGATAAATAAGTAAGGAAGAAACAAGAATACGAATATTTGTTAAACAACGTAAAATTATGGATCCATCATATCCTTATCGAAGATTATCCTACATTGCTTCACATAGAGTGGGTCGATCCAAATAAAATTTATTGAAAGTGACAAAAGATGGCCAGTTGCACTCCATGGACAACCCAGAGAACAAGAGCATCAAGGACATGTTCACTTACACAATGTATGGCTTGGTTTTTATATAATTTGCTTAGCGTTTAGGGTATATTCAGCTTCATCTAAGTTTAGTCTTAATTTTCTTTATATAATTTTAAATGTCTCTCGAAATCCTCTTACTATAATATTATTCGCATCAACTATATTAATTTTTTATTTGTTGGATGTATTTACCAAACTATATGATATTAGCTGGAAATTTAATTTTTACTATAGATGTTAAAAGAATTGTATTTATCTAAAAGTTGATTAAAGTTATACAAGGTTCCCTAGTAAACAATTGTACACAATCCGAAGGCATTCCTAAGAAGCATGTCTTTTTGAAGTAGCTTGTTATGCCGAGTGAGGATTGGAATTGGTCTACTCTTAACTCGGTTCTGCCACATCCAGTCATCCTAAACATCTCAGCTTATAAGCCTCCATCAGATGATGACGTTGATGACTCTGCAAGTTGGGTTCACGATAAAAAGAATTTGTTTTCAATGTGATCTGTCTACGCTACTAATTGTGGGGGTGGAAAAGAGTAGATACGATGAGATTTGGCATCGGATTTGGCACATTCGAGTTCCTCAAAAGGTGTGTTTTTTCATTTGACTAGCCTTTTTAGATAGAATTCTAACCAATGAGAATAGAGAGAAGAAAAATGATTACTAATGTAAGTTGTATGGTTTGTGGAAGCGCGTTGGAAAATACTAACCATGTACTGCGATTTTGTACCCCAGCTGTGGAAACTTGGCTTTCTGTTACTAAGGAGGAAATGAGACATGAGTCTCAGCTTGGAAGAATGGTTTGTTAAAAATCTATTTGATCCTGAATATTTTGCATGTACTCCTAGCGGTTGGGTAACACTGTTTGGTAGCATCTGTTGGCAACTTTGGATTAAGAGAAATAATTATGTATTTGTTGGTGTAATGACATCGGTATAAGAATGCTTTGGCTGATATCAAGTAACAAAGCTAAGCAGAATTGAAGTGGAGAAGAAGGAGAGAAAAGAAAGCAAAGAGAATGGAGAAGAATATGGATGAAAATTTGATGGTTTTTATTAACCTTTTGCATTGGCTATTAGCCATTACATATATCAGTCAATGACAAGACAAAATATACAAAATCATACCTAATGACTACCTAACCCCACTTAATGCATTGGAATTAGATAAATGATGCTTGAACACTTAAACAAAGCTGGTGGTCAGCTCTATTACTATCAACTTACATCAAACATAAACTAAACTAAGTTTGAAAGGAACTAAATTACATTACATCAACTAGAATTACAAAATGAACAAAATAAACAAAGTAGCAACACTTGGTTCAGCAGTTTCCTGCATGGCTCCATTTTTCTGGTCTGCACGTCGGTGCATGGGTTGCATGGAAAGCTAACTTCATCACTCCTCCTTAGCTTCCATGCTGCAAACTCCCATTAGCTTCCTCAATTTGCTGAACCTTGGTGCACTAAGGCCTTTTGTCAAAACATCTGCCACTTGATCCTCTGAATTGCAATGAACTAGTTTTATCTCATAAGCTTGTTCCATCTCCCTTATCACATGCAGCTTTATGCTAAAGTGCTTTGTTTTGTCATGGAAGACCAGATTCTTTGCAATTGCAATTGCAGACTTGTTATCACATAAAATTTCTGTTGCTTCCTCTTGAAATAAGTTTAAATCAACTAGGATTTTTCTCAGCCAAATGGCTTGGTTGACTGCACTAGCAGCAGCAACATACTCAGCTTCAGCAGTTGACTGAGCCACTATAGACTACTTTTTTGAGCTCCAACATATCATTGCTGAGCTTAATGTGAATGCATAACCAGAAGTGCTCTTTAAATCATCCTTGGAACCAGCCGAGTCACTATCTGTGTAGCCTACTAGCATTAATTTTTGTGATTTGCTAAACAACAGACCATAGTTTAAAGTACCTTTAATGTATCTTAGTACCCTTTTTGTAGCTTGAAAATGTTGTACATTACAGCAATGCATGAATCTAGAAAGCAGACTTACTGCAAACATGATATCTGGTCTTATTGCAGTCAAGTATAAAAGGCAGCCAATTAAACTTCTGTATGTAGACTCACAAACCTTCTCATGATCTTCTTGGCTCGATAATCAGATCCTAACAACAACAGGTGTGGCAGTTGGTTTGCTGTTCAACATTGAGAACTTAGACAAAACTTTTAAGGCAAATGAGTTTTGTCCTAAAAAAATTCCTTCTTGTGTTTGGCTCACTTCCATTCCTAGGAAGTATGTCATCAGCCCCAAGTCAGACATTTCAAACATTTCCATCATGTTTGCTTTAAATTTAGTTAAAACTGTTTCATCTCCTCCTGTCACCAGTAAGTCATCAACATATAATGATACAATGAGCTGAGTCTCTACTCCCACCTTTTTAACATACAATGTTGGCTCACTGTGACTTCTTTCAAACTTTAGACTAGTCAAATAACTGTCTATTTTGCTATACCAGGCTCTTGGAGCTTGTTTTAAGCCATACAAGGCCTTTTTTAGCCTGTAGACTATGTGCTCCTTGCCAGCTACTTTAAACCCTTGAGGTTATTCGACATAAATCTCTTCTTCAAGGATTACATTTAAAAAGGCTGATTTCACATTTAGTTGATGAACATTCCACTTCATTTGAGCTGCTAAAGCCACCAATAACTTGATGGTGTCAAGCCTAGCCACAGGTGCAAATGTTTCTAGGTAATCAATGCCATATCTTTGGCTGAAACCTTTAACAACTAATCGAGCTTTAAGTTTGCTCAAGCTCCCATCAGCATTATGCTTGGCACGATAGACTCATCTCACTCCAATGACTTTTCTATTTGTTGGTCTTTTAACTAGCTCCCAAGTCCGATTCTTCTCAATCATGGCAATCTCATCAGCCATAGCTTGCTTCCAGCCCTATCTACTTCAGCTTCTTCAAAACTAGTTTGTTCTTCTTGTGCAACATGAGTTCTGTCATAAATTTCAGCCAAGGTCCTTGTACCCCTGACTAGTTCATCATTAATGTCCATCTCAGGATTATTTTGTTGAGCCTCAGTCTGATTAGCTATAAGTTCTTCAAAAACAGCCTCTGGTTCATTCTTGTCCCAATTCCAGCTTGCTTTTTCATTGAACACAACATCTCTGCTTACAATCACTTTGTTTGTTGAAAGATCCAAGATCCTATAGCCCTTCTTGACCATACTATAGCTTGCTAGAATACCAGGCAGAGCTTTCTTATCCAGCTTGCTTCTTTTTACAGCTGGTACTTGTGTATAACACAAGCAGCCAAAGATCCTCAGGTGAGCCAATGATGGCTTGAACCTGAACCAGGCTTCAAAAGGTGTCTTGTGAAGCAAAGCCTTGGTTGGAAGCCTGTTTTGAATGTACACTGCTGTATTGACTGCTTCAGCCCACAAATTTTGGGAAGATTCTTCTCAAATAGAAGACATATGGCCATATCCATCAAACTCCTATTTTTCCTTTCACTGACCCCATTTTGCTGAGGTGTATAGACATTAGTGAACTAATGTTTGATGCCTGCATCATTGCAAAGCTTATTTAAACTGGAAGAAGTATATTTTGTTCCATTATCAGACCTAAGGGTTTTGAGTTTACATCCTGTTTTAGTCTCTGCTGCAGCTTTGAATTTCTGGAATATTGAGGGTACTTCATACTTATTCCGGAGGAAGTATGCCCAACAATACCTAGTGTAATCATCAATAAATAAAATAAAGTACCTGCTTCCATTCAATGATTCAGTCTTCATAGGACCACACACATCAATGTGCACGGGCTTCAACCTTTCAGTAGCTCTCCAGGCCTTGTTTGAAGGAAATGGCAATCTGACCTGTTTTCCTAGCTGACAAACTTCACAGACTTCATCATTCTCAACTAAACCAATGAAATTTTCTGCCAAATCTTCCTTGACAAGCTGTGCCATAGACCTGAAGTTGGCATGACCAAGTCTTTGATGCTAAAGCTTGGATTCTTCTAAGGAAACAGCATAGGTACTATCTAGGCCATTGTTCCCGTCAACAACAAAGCTTTTATCTGTCATTTCTACTGTCATAAGTAAGGACCCTCTTGGATCACTAATTTGACACTCATTGCCTTTGAAAACCACAGTGTAACCCTTCTCAAGTAACTGAGCTATACTGAGTAAGTTTCTATCAATTTCAGGTACAAACAACACATTTGAGATGAGTTTGTTACCTGTTGAAGTGCATATCACCATATCACCTTTGCCCTCGGCTTTGATAAAGTGACCATTTCCAACTTTAACTTTGGTTTTGCAGCTTCTATCTAATGTCTTGAAGATGGCAGCATCCAGTGTCATGTGATTGGTACAACCACTGTCTAGGAGCCATCCATTTGATACCACTTCTCTAGCAGCTGAACAAAAGACAACAAAGACTTGTTCCTCATGGTCACTGCCTTCTTCAGCGACCCGAGCTTTAGCCCTTGGCTGTTGTTGGCCTTGTCTTGGTCTGCCCTTTTCTTTGCAAACTTTTTCAACATGGCCAATCTTCTTATAGTGCTGACACTGCACATCTGGCCTAAACCAGCGTTTGGCCTCTGGATGACCAGGCTTCTTGCAATGCCTACATGGTTTTTCCCATCTTCTTGGAGCATCTGAATTAGGCTTGTCTCTCCAAATCTTCTTCCATTTGTAGGGAGTATTGCTAGAGGCAGATTTTATTTTGGCTTGGAAGGCACCCTCTAGTGCTCCTCCAGTTTACTGGCTCTTCTTTGCTCTTATGCATAAAGAGCATTAACCAAGTCAGTCAAAGTGATAGTGGCCAGGTCTCTTGAATCCTCTAAGGAGGATATTTTTGCCTCATATCTCTCGGGTAAGGTTGAGAGCACCTTCTCCACTATCCTTGCTTCACTAAACTACTCACCAAGGAGCCTTATGCTGTTTACCACAGCCATAATTCTGTCTGAGTACTGTTTGACAGTTTTTTCCTCCTTCATCTTCAAATTTTTGAAGTCTCTTCTCAAGTTCAACAATTGTTACTGCCTTGTTCTCTGAGCCCCTTGAAACACTTCCTTCAGTTTGTCCCAGGCCTGCTTTGGTGTCTCACATGCCATGATCCTTGTCAAGATCACATCAGACATATAGTTCTGAATGCAGGACATTACTTTTTGCCTCTTAGTCCTTTCATCTGCGTGCTGCCTGATTTGAGCCACTGTGGGATTGGCTCTAAGTGGAGCTGGCTCAGTATCCAAGTTTACAACCTCTTATAGGTCGAATGCTTGCAAGTAGGTCCTCATCTTGACTATCCAAATGTGAAACCCTTCACCATTGAAAACTGGTGGTGTTGCAGGAGAAAAGCCTGATGAAGCCATCGATTTTGAAGGTATACAAATACAGGTCCACTAAGACAAAAGCTCTTGATACCAATTGTTGGTGTAATGACACTGGTATAAGAATGCTTTGGCTGATATCAAGTAACAAAGCTAGGCAGAATTGAAGTGAAGAAGAAGGAGAGAAAAGAAAGCAAAGAGAATGGAGAAGAATATGGATAAAAATCTGATGGTTTTCATTAACCTTTTGTATTGGCTATTAGCCATTACCTATATCAGTCAATGACAAGACAAAATATACAAAATCATACCTAATGACTACCTAACCCCACTTAATGTATTGGAATTAGATAAATGATGCTTACACACTTAAATAAAGCTGTTGGTCAGCTCTATTACTATCAACTTACATCAAACATAAACTAAACTAAGTTTGAAAGGAACTAAATTACATTACATCAACTAGAATTACAAAATGAACAAAACAAACAAAGTAGCAACACTTGGTTCAGCAGTTTCCTGCATGGCTCCATTTTTCTGGTTTGCACGTCGGTGCATGGGCTACATGGAAAGCTAACTTCATCAGTATTTCATGCTGAGTTTATGGAAAACGATAGTATTTTTGGGAAATATTTGTTGGATGAAAAACACTTTTCTTAAGGCAAACCATGGGTCGAACCAGACATTGAGGTGCATAAATGTTGATTCTCGTAGATGTAAACCACTAGATGATGGATGGAAGAAGGTGAATACTTATGGTGCCATGTGTCAACTTTCAGGGACTGCTACTATGGGTGGATTAATCTGTGACCAGGTTGGAGTATGGATTGCAAGCTTTACAAGAAATCTCGGGAGTTGCTTGGTGCTTATGGCTGAACTCTGAGGTATACTCGATGGGCTCCAAATAGCGTGGAGTATTGGGCTGAAGAAAATGGTGCTTGAGACAAATAGTAAGAAAGCTATTCAAGCAATTAAAGAATATAGAGTAATATGGTTCTTTTGTGATCCGTAACAACAAAGAGCTTCTCCAACATGATTCGACAATTCATTTAATACATGTTTTCAGAGAAGGCAACAATGTAATGAATGGTTTGGTAAAAATGGCTTTCTAAGACCTTTGGGCAAGGTTACATTCATGCAACCCTAGGATGAAATCCTTCAATCTTTACATAATTACCTACTTGATATAATGTGATCTCCTTTTATATTAATTAGAGTTAATCTCTTTTTTGTATAAAAAAAATTATACATAGGCAAGGCAAAAAAAAGGGAAAAAGGCCACTAAGATTAGAGGTGTTTAAAGACGGTATTACTACTTGAATTTTAAAAGAGTTTCTTTTACGTAAACCTAACTTGGTATTAGTTATTCAAAAAAAAAAAAGATAATAATCTCATCATTTTTTAAGTAATAACTTAGTGAATTTGTTTAAATAAAGAAATATTATGTTTTCTTATAAATTTTATTATACATAGTTATGTATGTAAGCTACAAATGTAGTTTTAAAAATATCATGTAATAGATAATGTAATGCATGACTTTTAACTGAGTAATAATAACACATGAAATATATATAATATTAAAATTAAAAAATTAAATTAAATTATTTATCATGTGTTGTCTTTAATCTTGAGCCAGTGTCGAGTTAACTTTTGACACCAACTCAATTAAATACATTATTAATATATACAAATGATGGAAGTAATGACGTGTGCATAATAAAATTCAAATGTATAGAAATATTAACATAAAGCTCTAGTTGCATGGTAAATTAAATTTTTACTAATACAATTGGTTTGCGTTCAAATCCCTTAATATGTATATTTTTATTTTTTTAAATTAAAAATATTAAAATACCCCTAGTAGTATAATTTATTTTAATTACAAAAAGGCATGTCTGTAATTTCCCTAACCGAGTTAGTGACCTAGTTGAGGGTGACACCAACCGTGTCACCAACTCAGTCATGAACTTAAATAATAGTATAGATATATAGAAAATTTAATAAGAATAATACCTTGAGTTGGTAAACTACCTAGTTAGTCACCCAACTTTTAGGGTGTTTTCATTTTGGTCTCAAAAAATGAACTTTTTTGTAATTTTATCACCCAACTTTTAAATCGCTTTCATTTTAGTCATCTAAGTGTTAAATCTCTAACGGCGATTAATTATACATGTCACATTATGTTTACACTTTCATTTTGATTATCCAACTTCTAGGCCTCATTCATTTTAGTAACCCAAAAATAATATCATTCTTAAGTATTGATCAGGGTAAAAAAATGTTAGAAACTATAATAATACATTAAAAATTGTAAAAATGTACATGTTTACCCCATTGTTGAAATTTTTAACTTTTTTATTGAAAATTTAAACTTCAAAACATCAAAATCAATTTAATAAATTATTGAAAAAAATTCATCCCTTGATAGTGTTAGCCAATTTGTTACTATAATATTAAAAATAATTAATTTAATTAATTTAATTTTCTTCTAAAATTTTAAATTCTATTTTATATTTCCAAAGCATAATCAATTCAAATAACTCGTCTTTATTAATTATCTAAAACACAAATTTTTTTTATTATATGATCTTAGAATCTTCCATGCTAAGCTAAAAGTAAAGAAAATCCTTACAATTAATTAAATAGGTAAAGTATAGAAATGGTCACTAAACTATTACTCGTGTTCTATTTTTGTTGCTAAGCTTTTAATTTTTTCAATTTAGTCACTAAACTATTTAAAATCAAATTTTTTTTATCACTGGATGTTAGCATTCGTTTGAAATTTGACAGATGTGTTAAAGTGGGTTTTTTTTATTGGTCTAATAAAAAATTCAGCTCTATAATACTTGCACATTCTATTAATTTGAGCCTAAATATAAAAATTCAACAAATTTAACCCTCAATGTTTACAAAATTTTCCATTTTAGTTCAAATTCTAAAAAAGATAAATAAATTTAACCCTCAACATTTACAGAATGAAAATATTTAATTCTTAAAAATGGTGTAAATTTAAAAAAAAAAAACTCAACCCCCAAACCTTTATTTCTTCACTGTGCTTGCCTCCATCAACTTACACTCATAATAATACGTCGTAAGTAAAAAAATTATATGCCATCACATCGGGTAAAACTCCGGCGACTTTCATGAAATCTGCCACCTTAACATGCCTCCTCCATCTTCTTCTTCTTCAACACATTCATGATCAGATGAAAGGTGGCAGCGTTCAATCCATCATTTCCCATCATAGTCTGTGTTGGAAAATTTCCGGTTCAACAACGGTCTTCTTGCATGGCGAAAAAGAAAAATTTTGAAAACCGACCAGGTTTGTGATTTTTATAACAATAAACCCTAGACCGAATTTACACTTATGTTTTCAAATAGATGAATTCCTTTCGTCCCCAACTTTCGACCAAACGATATTCTCCACTATTTTCGTACCATGAATTGCTTTGAATGTGGGCTCGAACGAATCGAATCAAACACAAAACTAGAAACAATTTTCTTTTCTTTAGTGTGAAAATAGAAAATCTCTTCTCAAATAGAGACTGACAAAATTGTTAATCCGGAAAATATATTTAATAATTGAGAATAAATTCTCTCTATTTTCGAACAGAGTAATAATATTTTTAAGTTGTGTCAATAGTCCTACCAGTGCCATCTATTTATAGAAATAGAATGTAGAATCCTTGTTGAATTGTGAAAGTTTATTTCAACTAGAAAAATGAACTCCTAATATAACTAGAAGTATAGATGGCGACAGCCCTAGTTACCGTCCACCCCTTTAACATGGGGGCTTTTAAACCTCTCCCATATCGGATCAAATTACAAGTACTTTTCAGACTTTTAACCCAATACTTTATAATTTGATCCGACTCGATTATTTTTTATTTCCTAAAATAAACTTCTCAATATATTTCAATTAAATAATCTTCTCAACCTAATTCTAATTCTATTAAAATCATGACGACTTTACCGTAAAAGAATCTATGAGAAAATATATTTAGTTTTTTATATTCAATAGTTCACTATGACCAAATGATTTATTTTTTATTTTCAAACTTCATTTAATTCAAAAAAACATAAATTTATTTTTAGGTCATTTTAATTTTTCATTTTCATTTTGGAGAAAACCACATTCATTTCTAAATGATTTCATTTCTCCATTTTCATTTTTATTTTGGAGAAAACCATAATCATTTCCAAATGTTTCCATTTCTCTATTTTCATTTTCAAATGATTTCTCATTTCTCCATTTTCACAATTTTTATTCCTCTTTAATTTGATTCAACATACAATTCATTCTGGTTTCAACGAGCTAAAAGATGGATTGGTTGGACATATGCGATTGAGGATTAAATGATTTATAATTAAGTTCTAGCTTTTCACCTATTAATTATAAACTCATTTAGTCATGAAGTCATTTCACTATAGTATCATGACTAAGCTCTCCCTAACATGTCACACCCGATCTTTATTAAGGTCCGAATTGGGACAATATGGGAGTTAATTGTAAGAAACTTCTAGTTCGGTGGACTCAATTGTGAGAATTTGGAAATTCTAGTGGTTAGTTAGCAATCAGTTGGTTCTGGTTCTGGTTCTGGTTTTGGTTTGGTTGCAACAAAATCGATTGGTTACTTAGTGGGAGACAAAATGATTGCTAGTGGTGTATGGCGTCTATGGGAGTTGGTGACTGAACATGTAGTAGTTATATATATAATGAGAAGGGTTGTTCTGTAAAGGGGGATTTTCTCTATTTTGTTTCTTGTTCTTCCATTTCATTTTCTTTTTTTTTCAACTTATTCGGTTACACTGAAAAAGAAAAAGCTAAAGAAAACTCTGCATGCAGTGATAGTCATGGGATTTGAGTCAGAAAAATAGAGAATTTGGTGTACTGGTAAGCCTCTTAATCTTCTTATGCTTGTGGATTTGAGAAAAAGAGAAGATATAGATTTTTGTAACTTTTGAAAGAATTCTAAGAGTTTTGGTTTCTAGGTTTTGGTAGCATAAATGCTTCGATTTAATCTGTGTTTTTGGTTTTTATACTTAGCTACCAAGAGAAAAGAGGTTTTGGCATTTGGAAAAGCTAAGTTGGCAAAGTAGAGAGGAGTTTCCATGCTCAATATCTGGGTGTTGGTCTGGATGTTGCATGACTAGTGTGATTCTATGTTGAGTTCAGTGAGATTTCAGTGATGATAAAAGATTTCTGTTGATTGGATATGTTATGTATGAGCTGGTTGTTTGACTACATAAAGGATGGAAATATGTTTTCTAAGAATATGTTATGTGTTGTATTTATGAAATAGGTGTGGCGTATTCCATGTTATATTTGAACGTATTGTTGTGTGTTATGCGTGTTCATAATTATAGAGTACTGTAACACCCCAAACCCGGCCTAGAAGTTAGGCCCGAATCTGGCGATGTCACATTGAAGGGTTGCTTTCAAAAAATGGTTTAGTTAAAAACTTAGTTCGAAACGAAATATGCTTGATAGGAATTTACTTAGTTAAAAATTCGAAGAATTAAATTAAATGAATAATTAGAAAAAAAACATGTTTATTAACTATAGTAGTAACTAAATAAAATCCCAAGTAAATAATAAAATCGAAGATACATAGCCTTATTACATCACAGTGGAGATTTAAAAGTAATTATCATAACACTTAATAAATCTATATTGAAAATTCCTAAGTAACTTGTAGTGTGGCTATCTCTGAGTCCTCTCCCGCGTCAAGCCGTCTATTGTGGATCACCTGAAATATTAATAATAAGGGTGTGAGTTTCACAACTCAGTGTGTACGGCCCTTGGCAATCAAATTAATTCATTATACACATATCACATTGGGCCTAAGCCCTAACAATATCAGTGGTCTGGGCCTTAGCCCACATTGACCTCATATCATATCAGAATTTCATGAATGCAAATGTTCCCATCCCAAATCCAACTGCTACACACTACCCGTACCAACCCTACACTCTTGTGGGGATGTCTACATCAACCCACCCATCCTCTACACTCCAAAGGTAGCACCGGTTGCAGCACTACTCACGTTGCAGCAAGGCTACTATATATATGCGGTGTAGCAAAGCTACTCGGTGGCTTAAAAGCCTACGGTGGATCCACGGTCGTCAAGCGACTATGCGATCCTCAGAACACTTCTTCCGTATCATCAAACTCACCCAAGTGTAACATACAATTCATGAATGCAATATACACATTTTCACATATTAAGCACTTAAGGGTATTTTCGTAAACCTACCCTACAGGGGTATTTCGGTATTCCCACCCTACGAGGGTGTTTTAGTAGCTCTACCTTATAGGGCATTTCCGTAATTCTACCTTAGAAGGATATTTTCGTAATTTTATCTTAGAAGGGTATTTTCGTAATTTCTTAATGATATAGATTTTAATTATGGATTTTGGCCCATCAACAAGTCCTCGCGACTAAGATGAACGGACATTATGCACCAGGTAGGATTCAAGAGAAGAGGAGGTGGGTCACTCAGACCGCTTAAGTACCAAGCTCTTCCTAGATCCAATCCTAGACATGTACATATCCATTGCCACACCTTAGTCTAGCGACTTGTCCACGGACATGTTTAAGTATTTAATTAAGTCTTATGCAAAATTTGAGAGATAAGAACTGGGCCTATAGTCTATTAAAAACCCTAGCATGCATTTTTATAATCCCATAAGGCCCACTAGGCCCAACCATATACATAAAACCCATTAAGTCCCAAACATACTTATGTAGCCCATTAGGCCCGATCACAATCCAATCATACATTCATGCATGTCAATTCATCATACAATTTCATATCATAACTTTGCCACTTTAGGCCCACAAGTTCGTCAGGCCCATTCGAGATTTCAGTTTTTGTCGATTTTCGTGTGTGTAGTGTATGTACACACCTGATTGACGACCCGCACTACACTATCCTCAGCCTCGACCTACAATCAAAACCACTTTCGAATCGATTCTATACCTTAAACTACAACTTTATCAAATCCCGAAGCCTTACCGTAACCTTACCGTGTACCTTTGGCTTTTCTAGCCTTCCTTAGCAAATAGTCTCAAATATTCTTAGATCTGCATCAACACACATATTTTATCAACATCAAGTGACTCGTCTTCCACACGAGTCACCCTTATAGGCTATACATATACTCGGCCACCCCCTTAAGAAACCAAAATTGAGAATGAGACACTTACCGAAACTCGCCTTCAAACTAACAGCGTAGATATCTACTGAGTGTGATCGACTTTTAAAATCTTGATTAAAGGTTGTAAATAACAAAAACAAATTTGTGATGGAGGAAAGCAAAAGAAATTGGCAAATGGGATATGGGTATTCGGCTTTTAAAAGATTAAGGAAAGAAATCGGCAAAGGGTATTTGGCTTTTGCAAAAGAGGAAAAAGAACTAGAAAGAAGGAGAAGAATGAAGCATTCTGTTTGGCAAAGCAAGTGAAACTCTTCAAAAAGAATTCCGCACCCCTATAAATACCCAAAGTCGAACCCCTAAAGTCCTAGTTGGCTCCACTTTATCCACATCCCATCTCCTAATTTTTCTCCACGATAAGCTCTCTTAACCTCTTCCTATATTTTCTCTTCTGATCACTCTCCTTAGAGTCCATCTTCATGCCACTTCCAACCTTCTAGAAGGCCAAAATTAAACTCCTAAAAATACTAAGCTAGGATCCAAAACTTAACTAAGGCTCAATACTTCTAGGCCCAAAATTCGAGGTGTTACAGAGTACAGAGGAAATTAATTGTCGAGTTAGTCGGAGTAGGAATTGATGTTGTGGAGAACGAATGGATTAGGAAATAGAATTTTCATTAGCTTTTTTGTAATTTGTTTTATCATGTGTTGCAACTGAGATATGTGATTGCGTGGCCTTGCAGGTGAACATTTAGGTGGTCAAATTAACAAGAAGGATTTGAAGGGGAATGGATGGGTGACAATAATAATGATGTGTAAGGCCATGGTATCAATCGTAGGCTTTAAGCCTATAAGAGTGTAAAACCATAGTTGGATTATGGCATCATATAGTGTACGACCATAGTTGGGCTATGACAATATATGAAGTCTGCTAGGATAGTAAACATGACATATATGGGAAAATCGTGAAATGATAAGTGATTATAAAGTCTGCCAATACAGAGAACAAGGAAATTCGTTAGGATAATTATCTCGAATATAGAAGCATTGGCGAAATTGCTGAGATAAGGATCAGCCAAGTTATGAAGTTAACTAAGATATATGAAATGTTTGCATATGTGGATATGTATGGAGGAGGGTTTTCCTTATAGAGTATTTGTAACTAGGTATCCACCATTCAGGGTTCACCAGAAAGGACTATTTAAATGGAAGGTTAGTTAGAGACTATCTTATTTGGTGAAGTCAGTAAAAAATTTGTTAAAAAGATAGGACTGTTCAAGAGGACTACCAAATGAATTGAAGTTCTATTAGAACCTAGTTTAGGTGGAAAGGTCCAAAGGGACTACCTAGTAGTTTGGAATATTTGTTAGGATTATCATATTTGGAAAGTTCGCCATGAACTATATTGTGGGACATCCATAGGGACTATTTGTTCTAGAAGTCTGTTGTGTATTATCGAAGTAAAGGGGAGTCCACCATGGATTATCTTGTGGGATATTCATAAGGACTATCTGTTTTAGAAGTCTACCGTGTATTACTTAAGTAAAGGAAAGTCCGCTAGGATTATCTTAGAATTGTAATGTCGTAAGGATTATCTCATATGGCTATCTATAGAAGGGGTTTATTACTAATGGTCTGCCAAGTTTTAGGCTTAAACTGTCTACTAATAAGGTCAAACATTCATGGGATTTTTCAACTACAGTAATATCTGCCGAAGTGGCGATAAACAAGTGAGGAGATAACAAGATCATATACCTACATCAAGATCCTTACGAGGGTAAAGATAATGAAAAGAATCTGCCCTCTCAATGTAATATATAGTAATTCATCAAGTTATCTAGGTGGGTATATATATAAACATCCATCCAAAAGATGAAATGCCCGATAGAATATCAAGCAAGAAGAATGGAAAATCTGAGATGAAGCTTGAGATTATGGTATGAGTCGCCAAGGAGTATCCATTAAGAAGTTGTATTGTTATAAAGTGTCTGTTAGAAGTTGTAGAGGGAAAACGTATAAACATCAAACACAACAACAGATGCTAAAGTCTAAATGAAAAATAGAGAGTTTTAATTATATACATGAATTCTTTTTATTGATTTTTTTATGTAGTGATGAACATATGGAACCTCACTAAGTTCGCATGAACTTATGAGTGGTTTGCCTTGGATGCAAGACCAAGGAATGTATGGAAAGCATGGAAGGGACCAAGCCGGACCTTGCGAAGTCGAAAAGGACATGTGGGTTGTGGTATCATGTAGGGGTGTTCAATTGGTTTACCGACTCGAACTATCATTAATCGAATTAACCGACCCTTTTAAATCTTAACCGTTAACCAAACCAAAATTTTTTAAAAAAAATTAACCGAACTGACTGAATACTTATATATTATAATATTATTTATTAAATTTAGTTAATTCGGTTAACTGATCGATTTCAAACCGAATTAATCGTTAACTAAACTTTTAAAAAATTATTAACCAACCCCCGACCGAATTAATTCTGTTAACCGACTGATTAACAGAATTCGATCGATTAACCGAATTAATTTAGTTTTACCTGAAATTTGCACACCCCTAGTATCGTACATATAAGGGCATCCTTATAGGCCCTGTTTGAGAGTTTGAAATATTAATAGAACTTGAATTGATATACGTCATGTATAATTAAATTGTTATATAGTAAAGTTGAAGTAAATCTCTATAGTGAGCAATTAAGCAATAACTCATATGGTGACTATTGGATTATTTGTAATAGATAATTACATTGAAGTATTTGTAAATGTTTCTTTATTTGATGTGTTTAAATAGTAAAAATATTTTATTTATCTCTCAAATAAAACTTGGCTAGTTAATTTTATTGTACTGTATATTGGATGGGTTTAATTGTGACATCTAGTACTGGACCCGACGAACGGATTGGGTAAGGGGGTTTCAGTTTAGTGATATCAGAGCACAGTTTAATCGGTCCTATAGACATTGGAAATTAAGAAATAGCCCCCATATGCATGATACTTTTGTCTAGCTTAGTCCCTTATGTTATAAATAGTTTATGTATTGTGGATAAGTTCAGGTTGGCGGATAAATGCAGAATGGGTGATAGGTGTCTCAGAAGTATAAAAAGGGAAAGAAAGAGGGGTAGTAAAGGCAAGAAGTAAACTTGAATGCTTAACAGTGGTAGGGGAAGATTTCAGAAGTATAAATAGTTACATCAGATGGATGTTAAGACTATGTTTCTCAATGACGACATTGAAGAAACAATTTATACAGTACAACCATAAAACTTTGAGTCGAGAGACCCGAAGAATATGGTTTTCAAATTAAAAAAAATCCTTTTATGGACTTAAACAAGCTTCTCGTCAATGGTATCACAAGTTTAATCAAGTAATTGTCTTGTTCGGTTCTGAAATGAATATTGTTGATGATTATGTGTATAACAAATTCAGTAGGAGTAAGTATATATTCATATATTCCTGGTTCTATATGTCGATGACATTTTGCTTGCCACTAATGATATAGGCTTATTGCATGGAACCAAGAGGTTTTTTATCTAAGCATTTTTAGATGAAAGATCTTAGGACACCTCTTTTGTTTTAAGAATTCAAATACATTGAGACCGATGTTGTGGTATTTTTGGATTGTTACAAAAGAGCTATATCAATAAAATACTCAAAAGGTTTGGCATGCATGACTGTAGACCAGATGACACAAATGTTGTTAAAAGAGATAAAGTAACCTTGAAATTAAAGAAATGCAAAAGATGCCCTATGCATTAGTTATTGGGAGTCTAATGTATGCTCAAGTATGTACGCGTCTAGATATTGCTTACATTGTTGGGATGTTAGGTAGACATTTAAGCAATCTTGGTATGAACCATTGGATAGCAGCCAAGAGAGTTATGAGGTATCTTCAGAGAACAAAAGATTACATGCTCACTTACAAGATAGTAAGAAATCTACATTAAACTATATTTACCTGTTAGCTGGAAGAGCTATATATTGGAAAAGTGTCAAATAGACACTTGTAGTTTCTTCCATTATGGTAACATATTATAGAATGTTATGAGGTATCAAACCATGAAATATTGTTGCAAAACTTTGTCACTAGGCTACGCATTTTGGAGAATGTAGAAAGACCACGCAAATTATTTTGTGGCAAGAAGTCAACGGTGCTATATTCTAATAACAATAGGAGCTCAACTAAGTCAAAACATATTGACATAAAGTTCTGAGTTGTGAAAGAGAGAGTGGAAAGTGGAAAAATATCCATAGAGTGCATTGGGACAAACTCTATGATAGAGGATCTGCTCATAAAAGGTTTACCACCCAAGTTCTTTCATGAGCACACTGCTTATATGAGTGTTATGTTGGAAAAATGAGTTTAGAAAATGCAGTGGAAAATAAATTTAGGGAAAAATCAAATTTTTAAAATTTTCCAAAATAATATCTTGGTTGTGATATCTAAAGTAATAAATACTTAATCAAAATTGTACTTTTTCGATTCATCTAGGATGAGCACTTCGACCGAGTAGACTTCTCCGCTATCCTCAAGCTCACGTCTACCAAGTGTGGGTTTGCTTCGAATCAGAAAATTTTTCACAAAAATTAATAGAGGTTAATTTTGCAATTTCTCTAAACTTTTGGGTTAAGTTGTAAACCAGAAAAATATCTCAAGAAATTTTCTGGAATAATCTCTTCAGAGAATTTTCTCTCTATAACTTTCTTTTGAATTCAAGCGTGAAAATAATGACCCATGGCTATAACACCCTAAACTCGGCCTAGATGTTATGACCGAATCTGGCAGTGTTACATGATAGGGTTTTAAATCGGTGTCGTCAAGTTAAAACCAATCTAGTTCGTTAGCCCTTATGGCTTCTATCAACTTCAAAACTTTTATCCATTTAAATGATTAAGGGTAAAAACATGTTTGTAGCGGAAGTGTATAAAAGCGTTGTCTTTAGAAAACTGTTCAAATTTGGGAAAACTTTTGCTTATGGTAATAACTGTGTTTTTGTTGCTGTTTGCAGTAATAAAATCATAAACGCAGTTAAAACCCCAAATTTAAGCAAATAATCTAAAAGTCCAAATTTACATCAAAATACCCGAGAACGAAATAAAACCATAAAATCAAAAGTGAAGCAATTTAATAAAAGTGGTCACCGTCGAGTCCACAGCTATACCGATCCGTCTAATTCTATGGATTACCTGTACAATTTAAAAAGAAAGAGGTAAGTTTACATAAAATCAGTGTGTAATCACCACAGAATTAAGCATGCACACAATCAGAATATCAGAATCAGATAGTCTCAAATTCGGGCCTAAGCCTATTATAGATACAGATTCAGGCCTAAGCCCATTACAGAAACATATGCAGATTCGAGCCTAAGCCCATTTAAGAAACAGATACAGATATGTAGACAGAATTAGAAATCAGAATACTACCCCCAGCTTCTACACACCATCTCCGACCATCCCTACAAACCATGTAGGGTTTAAAACACTACCCAACCCTACACACCATGTTATACCGAATGCAGCACATATTAGATATGATGTAGCCATGCTACCAAATAATAGGCGTAAATGCCTTTCAGAACACTTCCTCCAATAAACATCATCCTACCCCAATAACAGAACCAGATAATATGCAAATATAGATATACAGTCTAACCTGCTCACATGCTTACATATGGCATACATATATAGTAGACACGCAGATAACAGTGCAAATAATCATGCATCAGTGTCCTAATCAGTTCAAAATATCACGCAGTCAGATCATACAATTAAGGGTATAGTTAGCCCTAACAACCCCACATTAGGCCCACAGTCATTTGGGACGACCCATGCAACCCTAGGAAAAATTTCAGATGCATGGGCTCACATGCTCATGTTGCTAGCCTGTATGGGTCTATACGTCTGTGTGGCCCATATGCCCAGATTGGCCTTGGTCGTGTAGATCACATGGCCTGGCCCAAAAGTTCACATGCCCGTGTGACGCATCCGTGTAGCCCACATGCCCAGTTTAGTGTAGCTCGTGTGGCCCACACTGCCGTACTCCGGCCACCATGCAGTCGTGTTCAGCGCACGGCCTACCCTTCGTTAAACACACGGTCGTGTTATTGCATATGGCCTACCATATGGGTGACCACACGCTCATGTGACGTCGGCAGAATGATTTTTAGCTTTTATCAAAACCTCGTTTTCTGCATTTCTAGGTACACACGTGGTACTGTTATGATGCTACAGCAAACACGAACCCCTTTAGAACCTATAAACCAGTACACCAACGCACCAGATTAGTCTCAATTCACGATTAATCAAAATTTTAAAACCAATAACGATTCAAAACACATGATTAGCACTTACCCCTACACTCTAAATACTTTCGACTACAAATCTGGAAGGGAGAGCCCCGTTTCTACCAATTCTCTTTTGTCAAAACTTAAAATCAGCCACTAATGAATGAAATAGAATCGATTGAACAACTTATAAACGACGAACTTAATCCACACGAAAACACACCCCTTGAACTTACCTAAATGCCCAAATACTCTGAAGTGCCAAAAACCAAAATTTTTGAACAGGGTTTGACAGAATTCGGGAAACAAGAACAACGTTTGATAGGAAGAAATGTAAAAGAGAGAAAACAGCAGAGAGATTTTTGGGAGCAAAAAGAAAAGAAAAAGATAAAAAGAATCCCTTATTTTACTCCCCATTATCCCTCAAATTTCTCCCAATATCCCCACTACACACAACTACTCAAAATCCCAGTTACTTCAAACTCCTACCCGACACCAGCAGCAAAAATAATTCCCTCGCTTTCGCAGGGACTCAAACACAAGACCTTCAGCAGACTATCACTCAACTTAACCACCAGACCAGCAGGCCCATTCTGTTATAATTTCACAAGTAATTAAACATAAGCCCGCTCTTCAAGTGAAAGTCTTAGTTCAGAAAAATATCAAAATTTGCCAAAGGTAGGGCTTGAACTTGGGACCTTTCACTCACACCCAGAACACTTAACCACTGAAGTAGACAGATATTTGTGTCACATTTTATAGAAGCAGAAAGAAAAAAAAAGAACTTTGAGGCGTTACAATGACTCTCTTTATATAGGAAGAGTTTAGAGAATTCAACTACGATTAAACTTAATCACTTTAATATTAAATTTAATCAAATATTTATCAAGATAAATATTAGATTAAATTTAATATTAAATATTATTAAAATAATATAATGTTTATCTATAGATAAACATTAAATTAAATATAATATTAAGATAATTACTTTAATATTAAATTAAAAAATACTATTAAGATAAGTATTAAATTAAATTTAATATTAAACTATTAAAATAATATTATTTTTGGAATAATTAATTTGAAATCAAATTCTCTGGTAGAGTCCTTGTAACGCCCTCTTACCCGAGACCGTCGCCGGAGTCGAGCTTGAGGTGTTACTAAACTTAATTTATCACTTAAAGAACTTTAAATCATTTATTCTAACTTTCGTAATAAGCTGTTCATCTGCATCACAGTTGCTAAAAAATTCATATCTTGAGTTCCAAAACTCAAAATTAAGATCCATAAATTTTCCCTGAAACTAGACTCATATATCTATCTACTAATTTTTTTATAGAATTTTTGGTTGGGCCAATTAGTACATTTTATTAGTTAAATTTTCCCCTGTTTCAGTGTTCGACTACTTTGACCTCTATTCACTATGAACCACTTTTCTCTCTATATAGAATTCAAAAGGCTATTTCGTTTATTTCTCTTAAAACTAGACTTAATAAGGAATCTGTGTGTATAAAGTATGGCTCCTAATTATTTTTGTACAATTTTTAGTGAATTTTTAAAGTCAGAATAGGGGATTCAGAAATTGCTTTGAACCTGTTCCACCAAAACTCAAATATCTCATTAAATACAACTCTTTTACCTATTTAGTTTCTTCCATATGAAAATAGACATAATAAGCTTCAATTTCATATTTTATTCACCACCTAATATTGTGTCTACTATTTTTAGTGATTTTTCAAACTTACATCATTGCTGCTGAAAAATTCTGTTTTATAACAAAGATCATCTTCCTATGGCATTTTATGGACTAAGTAACACATTAACCATATATGACACCAAATTAATCAAGATTGGCCATTCCAATGGCTAATCATTTCCAAGCATTTCCTTACCAAACCATCACCATATCATAAGATTATTTACACAAAATGATTAGATTACTATACATGCCATACGTCAAAATACACAAGCCATTGTACCAAATTCTTCTTTGGATAGTGTGATCGTTCCTTCGACTCTTCTCGACTTCCAAGCTGGCTTGTCAAAACTACAATGAATGGAAAGGAGTGAGTAAGCATAAATGCTTAGTAAATTCACATGCAAATAACAAGTAACATAATCATGCAATTCAACATTAACATCAATTGCATTAATATCACTAAGACATTCATGTTACAAGTATACTTGCTATCTTACCACAATCTTGTCTTACCAAGTTCTCAACTCGAGATTTAGGCTCATACTTGTCCAACTTCCTCTTTCACCATACTTTCCAACATACCTCTTTCGTTTAGGCGTTCTGATTATTCATTTAAAAATCTACCCGTTGAACTCATCGGAATATAATTCGGATACACGGATGTCACATACATAAGTGTCATATCCGTAGCTAGACAACTCAATAGCCTACGGAATTTACGTAGCCAAGCTACCATGTAACCTGCCCATAAGCGAACTCGGACTCAACTCAACGAGCTCGGGCGTTCGCATCCATAAGTGAACTCGGACTCAACTCAACGAGTTCAGAACTCAATCATCCTAGTGACATGTCACTTGTATCCTAATCTATTCCCAAGGTTCAAACGGGAGTTTCTTCAATCGCACATCTTTGTCGTCTTCCTCGAAATGTCGGAACCGATACTTGGTAGCATTTCACATTTATCAAATAGCTCACATAATTTGCATATTACTAAATAATAATTCACAAAGCATAACATTTCATGATAATAAATATTATATCATATAAATAACATTAAATCACTTAAAATAACAATTATGTTACCTTATTTACACATGAACTTACCTCGGTACAAAATATAGAAATTTTGCAATTTAGTCCACAATCATTTCTTTTCCTCGATCAAGATCGATTCCACGTCTTTCTTGATAATCGAGCTTGGAAGCTTTAAAAACCCTAGCCATTGTTTCTCCATGCTATTTTCGGTCTTGAGGAAGAAGATGAGCAAAAATTGGCTTTTAATTTGATTTTTAATTCATTTAATCACTAAATAACCAAAATGCCCCTAACTTAAAAATATTTTTTTCACCCATTTCATGTCCATTTTTGTCCAAAAAATTAACCAATGGTCTAATTACCATTTAAGGACCTCCAATGTAAATTTTCATAACAATTGAACACCTTTAACATATAGAACTCAACTTTTGCACTTTTTACAATTTAGTCCTTTTGACTAAATTGAGTGCCCAAACGTCAAAATTTTCGTACGAAATTTTTTTACAAAATAATTTCATAAAAATGTAAACCATAAAAATATAAATAAAACACATTTCAATTTAACACCTTTACCATTTGACAAAAATGCCCTTAATGTCTTTCTTTGTAATTTTTCATGTACAAGCCCATTTTTGTCCAAAATTTTAGAAATTGGTCAAATTGCTATTTAAGACCTCCTAATTAATATTCCAAAGCAATTTCATACTAAAAGCTTCTAGAATGCAAGTTTTGCAACTTATTCGATTTAGTCCCTAATTTCAAATTAAGCACTTTATGCATAGAATTTCTTCACGAAATTTTCACACAATCATGCAATCATATCATAAACCTCAAAATAATTATAAAATGATTATTTATATCTCAGATTTGTGGTCACGAAACCACTATTCCGATTAGGCCCTAATTCGGGATATTACAGTCCTAATAGGAGCGTAACTCTTCCACCGCTCAACAACTGACAACCAGTTGCCATTGGCCACCGAGACGCTACTGTCATAGCCACCGACACTATCGTGTTTGGTGATGCAAATGTGACATCTTTACGGCACCCTGAGCTGGTTCAGCTGCTGTCGGTTCAGTCTAGGTCAATGACGACCTGACCGGTCCGATCTAGCCACTGGTTGGATCGTCAGCCCAGTTTAACATACAGGGCCCAGTTTTACTAGTGGGTCTTGGTCTCAATTTTAGGCTCCCGGGCCTAATTTACGATCTCAGGTCTAATTTTTAAGTTCAATTACCAATTTTTCCAATTGTCTGACTTGAAAATTAATTTTCAAAAATATCAAATCAATTTTAATTAATTTGATTAACTTAATTTTACTTGATCAAAATTAATTTTTCTAAAAATCTCTTAGATTTTCTAAATTAATTTTTCAAAATAATTCTTTAATCAAATTCTCTAGTTGAACAATTCTTACGACTACCTAATTTATTTTCACATCGAATAAATCGACTCAATTAAATTATTCCCAAAGTCGTAGAATTTACTTCTGATTCAAATGCAGTTCGATCGAGCTTTTGTTGAACTAGCGGAGGGACCAATCAAACATATACAATTATGCACTAGTGATTGCAATTATGTCTAGAAGCATCATTCCAATAATTCGCAATTACTTAATCATGGAGTCAATCTACAAGAAGTAGCATGATTGAAAACTCCTTATTGTATACTGTTTGTGAAAGCAATTCATCCAATTGCTTTATCCAATGACCTCATTATATGTGTGTTACTCTCATATGATATCATTGATTCCTTTGAGTTAAATTCGTTCACTCAATACAATCTTATTTTATCTCATTGTCACCATTGTGTCTTCTTAATGATTAATATGATCACTGTCAACAAATGACTGTGATAATTACTCGTTCGAGAGTTAGCGACCCATGGCCACGTTCCATATTTATCAATCCAAACAATGCGAATAAGAGGATATCATTAGCTCTTTAATTAAGCTATAAATTCCACTGTTTCTAGTAAAGCCATGCCATACACAAATCATGTACCCAACATACCGGCTATGGGCTCGATAATCTTTAGAGCATAAGCCTCCAATTATATTAAATCACATGAGTTGGATACGTATGGTCAGTGACTAACTTAGGATTTAGGTAAATCACACCATGAATGTCACAAGTGAATTAATTCACAAACGTATTCAGAATTAATTCATCTCAAGTCCAGTCCAATGTATCATTTTACCAATGAATACATCTATGTCTCTACTTGTGGAGTCAACTGCTCCGATAGTCAAGACTAGCCATCTCCCCAATTGGAATTGTAGAAGACATAATAATCCTTCTCAGTGATTTGAATCAAATGCTCACTTTGATTCTTTTATGGGATTACAGTCTCATTTGGATTATCTACTAAAGTAAGTTTTCTTTCTCGTAATGTAAATGTTATTTACAATGTCACTTATCTTTAGTTTGAACTTTAGACAATTAATGAGCTAATATTTGCTTGTCATAATTTTGCTATGCATGCAAAATATAAAAGATAGAATATACAAAAGACATAATAGTAGAATGTGAAATTAACTTTATTTATTCATCGTTCAAATAAATAGAAAACAGTTACATGTTTACTACAAGATGGGCACATTCCCCAACATGTTATATTATTTGAGGGCATCATGGTTTAGTGAGAGTTTATGTTTTATTTTCTTTATGTTTGTTTTCAAGACATTTATGTATTTGGTTATTTTCTGATCAGAATAAAGTATTTAGTTTATTCACTTTGTTCGATACTGACCTCGCTTAAGTTTAAGGGGGACTAGTTGGAAATAAGCATGTTTGGTTCACATTGCATGTAATTTCCAAGCTACACATCTATGATTGATCCATGTCATTTGACTATATTTGTATATGTGACTATTGATGAGTTTAGTCATGATTAATGTAAGGGCCTAAATTTGCCCGGCCCGCATTATAATTAAAAACCAAAAAACAATAAATAAACACCAAAATTCAAATGTCCAAAGTCCCTTTACACATTAAATCCGACCCAATTAAAAAACCAAAATCAACCCAAACCTAACCCAATAACCCTAGCCCTAAACTGTGGTGGCCTGTTAAGGCCCAAACACTTAGGCTAGGTTTCGGTTAGCCGAAACCCTAAAAGACCCAGCGCCGCATCCCCTCTGATCGGTCACATGCTTCCGTGGTTTTCCCAGCACCCGAGGTTCTGCTACAACAGCCTCTTAGCATTGAAACAGAAACCCCTTCCCGTTGACCTTCCTCAGCCCTGCAAGACCACCCAAAACAGGCAAGAGCACATCAAACACACAAAGGCACATAACAGAGGTGAAATAGCAGAGAATAAAAAGAAAAATTGTATTTTTTAAATTTAATATTCCCGGCTATAAAAAAGACTGGATGATCCGTTTGTAAGGGGACGATTTTTTGGAAATACAAAAAAGAAAAACAGAGGTATTTTGCTAGTCATTCTCGCCTTTAATCTGTTGCATATACATAGAGTAAATAAAAAAGCTTACTTCACTTAGTTCTCTGTCACAATCGGAGCTTTCCAGTGACCCCAAACGTCGCAAAACCCCTTTCGCATCTGACGAGGGTAGGAGGTGTTGTGATTTGGCTGTCCTCTCTGTTGCCTTCTGCGTTTTCTTTACCTGCATTTAGATCCAATTTCGGGTTAATATTCAGAAATAAAAAGGGGAATCGAAGCAACCGGGCCTTTGAAGCGTTTCGAATAGGGACTAAAGGTCTCCCTTCGCATATCCACGACCACCATTCACGGTGGCGTAGTGATGGCGGCAAGGATGGGTTTAGACCCTAGCCGATTAAGAAAGGGAAGAGAAGGGTTGAATGGTTGCTGTTTTGAAAATAAAAAAGGATAAACGGTTGAATGAAAAAAGAAGAGGAAACTAGGGTTTTAGTATAACATGCAAAACGGCGCCGTATTGCACTATCCATGTTTAGCCCGTGTGACCCGACCCGCGTAGGCCTTGACCCGCGTGTTTTTGCCCTGGGTGGGATATTTATGGGCTTGGTCCTTCCTCCTTTGCTTTCCTTCAATTTTGGTTCCCACCTCACTCTTTCCTTTTTCTTAGATTTTGCTATTCAATTTAAATTCTATTTCATTTTAGTTCCCCCCCTAAACGCTACGCATCGGGCTTGGGAAAAATTTCCCATCCTGACCCTGCAGTTTCGCGAGTGTTGCAATCGGTCCCTCCACTGTTTTTTGCGCACTCAAATTAGTCCTTTTCCCTTTCTTTTATTTTGGAATTCGCCCCAGATATTTTGTTTTTAATTCAATTTTGTCTCTTTTTTACTTTTTCTCATTGTTTTATTTTTACCTTAATATTATTTATACTATTATGTTTTATTACTGTTATTATTATATTTATTATTTACTAGCATTTCATTATTATTATTTTACTTACTTATATGTATTGTATAGTATTATTAATAGTTTTCTTTTAATATTATTATTTTTGTTAATATATTTGTATGTCATATATGTATTCTTTTAATATATATATATATATATATATATATATTAATATTAATATTACATTACATATATTATTTTTCTTAATATCGTTTTTTTATTATGTATATATATATATATATATATTTAATATTATTATTACTATCATGCCTCATTATTATTATTACTTTATCATTTTTACTATATACTAATACATTATATCTATTTTACTCGTTATTTCCATTATTATTTTCATATTATTATTTACATATATATATGAATATTTTTATGCACCTATTATGCATATTCTCAATATTATTTCTTTTGCATACATTAGGTATATATTAACATTATTGGTTATATATTGTTTTTAGTACTATTATGTATACATATACGTTTTTGTATATCACGTGTACATTTTTTTTAAAAGCTATATTTTTATTATGTATACATTCTTATATCATACTATTTATTTTATTATTATTTCATGTATATACCTTAATATTATTAGTATAAGTATTTTCGTGTATTACACATGTATATTTAAATTTTTTTTTATATATAACGTATATTATATCTTTTGTGCTATATATATTTACCATTATTTTACCTACTTCTTTTTTTATGTTATGTGCATATACAAATTTTTATATATACATAATTCCTTAACTTTAAAGACTTTATCTTTTTGTTAAATAATATATTACTTGTTTGCAGTTTTTATTTGAACTTTTATAGTTCTAAACCCTTTTTTATAATTATTCATTCTCATTTATTAAAAGCCCGTTGAATCTTATTTATTTTAGTTTTTTTTAAGACTTCTTTCAAATTTGTTTTTAAGCATCAAATGTGGGTACTATTATTTGCACATAATAGTGTGTCGTAGAATTGTTATTATGCCGCATCATTTCGTATTTGTTGATTATGATGATTCATTGAAATGAAACATATTGTTCATGAATTATTTTTTTTCGCGTTGTATGTTGTTATTCAATGCTCGTATTTTCGTATCCAATATTATTTAGTAAAAAACCACCATTCAAAGGTTTCCAAAAAAATATATAACTCGAGTTTGGGAACTTCGAGGAAATCGAGCCTTAACTTACTAGGCTCCGATTTTTCTCATTAAACCCAAACTATCAAATATCGCTTTCAAAACGAAAAAACGAGAATTTTCAAACAAAATTTATTCTCGGGAATTGAAAGTGTTACATCCTAACTTACTGGATGTGGCATTCATTGTCCCGAGATAAGAATTTCAAAATCAAAGCATATTTGATGTTTTGGGACTTTGAGAAATCGAGCCCTAACTTACTAGGTTCCGGTTTTTTTGTTTGACCCAAAATAATTAAATATCCCTTTTTTATTCAAATACCTAAGCCTTTTAAGTAAAAAGGGGTGAGCTTAATTTCAAAAATTGAGGTGTTGTACCCTAACTTACTGGGTATGGCTTTCTTATTTCTTTGAGATGAACGAGCCTCGATTTTCACTTCGGTATATTCAAATGCTCTTTTAAACAAAAGGATCGTATTTTAAAATCTTTTCAATCGTTTGACATTAAGACATCAATTAATCAACTAGGTAACAATTTTGGGCGTATCGAGGGTGCTAATCCTTCCTCGTGCGTAACCGACTCCTGGACCCGTTTTCCTTTTTGGATTTCTTAGACCAAAATCATTGTTTCGATAAATCAAAATATTTGTTAAAAGCACCCACTTTTCGAGGTGATCCGATCACACCTCAGTAAAAAGAGATCGGTGGCGACTCCCGTTTTAATCTTATTTTCAAAACCCAAAGTCGATTCCCCTATATTCAAAAAATGGTTTCGATAATTAATATGACAAAGAATAATTTAATCTTATATGGGTATAGTTGATGAACAAGACTGTTATAGAATACCTGTTATATTATAGCAAATTTTGAGCCCATAAAGTTGTACATTTTTCAGGAAATATATGTTGCCCAAGTGGGAGATTGTTGGATTAAAATCCCCAATTATGGGCACATATGTCTAATGTATAATGCTATTATAAAATATGATCAAAATTAAATGACCAATTATGTTATAAGTGTCATAGGTATCAAGGTGTCATGAAAACAATGTGTAGATATCATAAGTTGTAAGTTGTATTTATAACTTAATGAGGGGTCAAATTATAAATACTCAAAACTAATTTAATAATCAATTATTTAAAGAGATAGTGGTTCCCAAGAAATAAAGTTATCTCATATATATTTTCCATCCCCATTCGAGAGATTTCTAGGCAATCTTCAACAATGGATTCAGGTACACTTCTGTACATAATCTTATTTTTGATTACTTGACATGATAGATAATAATTTATTAAATTTTATATTAAATCTTATTTTTACTATTCTAACAATATTTTCTGATAATAATTTAAATATATAATTAATGTGACCTTTTTAATTGTTTGATAAGAAAGAAAAGGACAAAATGGTTGAGTATAATAATTGTGCCAATATGGTTGAGATCGAAAATAAAGTTATCATTGAAGTCTTTCGTCCAAAAAATTGATATTATCCTGTTTTTACGTACTTTTTATCATTTCAGTTATATAGTAATAAGGATGAAGAATAATATCAAACTGTTTGATTTTGCTAATTTATCATTATATATATACTAGTTTTAATTGTTGGATTTTAATAAAATTTCATTTTGGTTTCTTATTTTATCTTTTTAATTATTATAAATTCTTTTGAAAATAGAATGTAATAATTTGCTTACACTCCTGAGTCGTGAATGAGTGGGTGCACCAGTAGCTCCTTCTAAGCCAGAGCCAAAGCAGAAGAGAAGAGGAAAGGCAGACAGAAAAATGGGCGCAACAGCCACCGGCAAATCTCTGCATTTTTGCTCTTCACAGGACCCGCTTTTATTTCTCTCCCTAACAAAGACAAAATCAAAAGCAGAAACCCTAAACCTTAACTTCAGATTCTCCAAACCCCCATTAACCCCCAATTCTCGTCGCCTTCGTCTTTCCATTAGAGCTTCTTCACCCTCGTCCACCGCCCTCAATGACCCGCCTCTTCCCTCTCTCACCAATTCCGATCTTCAACTTCGAGTCCGAATCCTCTCTGAATCACTCCCCTACATTCAGAAATTTAGGGGAAAAACCATTGTCGTCAAATACGGAGGCGCCGCCATGAAATCTGCGGAGCTCAAGGCCTCTGTTGTCAGGGACCTCGTCCTCCTCTCCTGCGTTGGCCTCCGTCCCGTCCTCGTCCATGGCGGTGGTCCTGAAATCAACGTCCTTCTCAATCAGCTCAATATCCCTGCTCAGTTCCGCGATGGGCTCCGTGTAACCGACGCCAGGACCATGGAAGTTGTTTCTATGGTCCTTGTTGGAAAAGTTAACAAAGACCTGGTTTCTCGTATCAATTACGCTGGAGCCACCGCCGTGGGCCTTTCTGGCATGGATGGCCGCCTTTTAGTTGCCCGGCCCAGCCCAAACGCTGCACAGTTGGGGTTTGTCGGAGAGGTTGCGAGAGTGGACCCCACAGTACTCCAAACGATCGTGGACAACGGAAGCATCCCGGTGATTGCTTCAGTGGCGGCGGATGAGTATGGTCAGTCTTACAACATCAATGCAGACACGGTAGCTGGTGAGGTGGCGGCGGCATTGGGGGCAGAGAAACTGATCCTGTTGACCGACGTCGCAGGGATTCTGAGAAACCGAGAGGACCCTGGAAGCTTGGTGAAAGAGATTGATATAAAGGGAGTGAAGAAAATGATTGAGGAAGGGAAGGTAGGCGGTGGGATGATTCCCAAAGTGAATTGTTGTATTCGATCGCTTGCTCAAGGGGTCACCACTGCTAGCATTATTGACGGTCGTGTTGAGCACTCGTTGCTTCATGAGATTATGACCGATGAGGGCGCTGGCACAATGATCACCGGTTAAACTATAGCCTACTCTTCCTTTTTGTTAGTTTTAATATTGTAACTCTTCTATTTATTGCAATTATGAATGCATTGCTACAAACTTCAATGCTTTTTGTTATCAGTTCCTGAACAATGTTCCTTTTCGGGCTCAATAGTTTAATAAAATCAAAGGTGAGGTGTTGAAATTTGCTGACTCTGGTTTAAGCCTTTTTCTGCTTCAATCCTCTTATGGCAAGAATAAAATGGGTAATAATGGAATCTGAAATCAATTTCAATTAAGCTGTAGATGTATGATACTGGCTGAGGCAGTAGTGAGTTTCAATTTTTCTGCCTTGAATCACTTTCTCTTAACTTTTTAGCTATTAACTCTTTCACAGTCCTCTCTTTATGCGCTTTCATTGTAAATTTGATATTTTTTATCTTTTGTTTTTTCAGTTTGCATGAAGTTTTATATGGATTCTCCCTCTTTTGTTGGCTATGCTTTTTCTTGCGTATATGGATGTTCAGTTCATTGGAACTTGATGTTTTAGTTGCTCTATGTATTTGGTTTATTGGAATTTCAAGTTGCTTCAGTTGCCCCTGTTTGTATGATAGATTAAGAAACTCCACACGTTCTTCCTATGGAGCTCTGTTACCTAAATTTGGCTTGAGTATTGTATGTGTATGATATGAGTATGCTTGTTTTTTTAAAGTCTTTAATATGTTTGGAGGATAATACCACGTTCCTATGTCCAAATAGGTACTTTAGGAAATTAAAGAGTCTAGGTAACATAGCTTTGTTGATTGCAACTTCTGAATGTACTTCTTGTAGTTCATTGTATTTTAAAGGCTTAACCCTCTTTAGTTCATTTATTTATTTCCTCTCATTTAGTCCTTTTTTATGCTTAACTTATTACCTTTTTATTTGGAAAACTGTCTTCCATGTACGCAACCTGTAATTTACCATTGCATGTAAGATGATATTTTCTAGGTTTTGAGGTGGAAGCTATTGACGTGAAGTGAAACAATGAGTATAATATAACAAGCAGAAACGACATAAGGTACAAGGAGCTATTTATGAGATTGGGGGCCGGGAAGGCGACATACATCAATCAACCACATTGATCTGGTAAGTAATTATAACCAGTTAGACTGGTAGATTCAAATTTAGTCTCTTCCTGTATGGTTATTCTACATTCAGTTGAATTGATCCAACTGAAAACCATTGAGTCCCTCGCCTGTCCTACAAGTAAAATCATCCAAATTAAAACATAAAATAAAAGAAATAGCGAACCAGAACAATGTAAAATCTATGTTGCTCTCACTCATTTTTCTTGAAATAATATGGTTATGGAGATATGATCCTCTAAGGACCACTTAAATGCATGTTAAGACTTAGAAAAAGATTGAACATACCTCTGTGTTGGCCACTCAACTGTGTCTGACCCAATACCAACATCGGAATTTTAAGACATGGAAGGAGATCCATCCAAGTGCTTCAACTAAGGAATTCTAACAAGTGTGAATCACCAAGCTTGTAGGTTTCATGCTGTGCTCCTTTAACCGTGAAGTAAAGGAAATAGATATTTAGAATATGCCCGACTTTCCAATGATCAGAGCCTCCATCAGGCAACAATTTTTGAACCGACTCCATGGGCATATTGTTAAATGATAGAGTCTTCAGACATTTTAGATGAGAAATGGTAGCAGGCAACTCTTCCAATTGGGGGCTAGGTCCAAGTTCTAGATGTTCTACAAGTGTTAATGATCCTTCATCTATTATCAGTCTCTTTAAATCATTTAACCAGCAAAGCCTCAAGTCCTTGAGTTTGTTAAAGTGATTCTTGTGAAAATGCAGTTGAGCTCCACTGTATCCCTCAAAAATCCAAAAGAAGAGTAAATTTGGTAGAACACCAAGGATTTGAAGTGAATCATCTGATATTGTTGACCATCCTAAGGTAAGTTTTGGGAGGTTCCTCAGTTCATAAATCCAACCAGGTAACTTTATTAATATTCCTCGTAGCCTGAGGCAACGGAGAAAAACCGGAGGGGATGACATTGTATGTGGGTGAAGAAGCTCTTCTTCTTTTATAGAAGAAATTTTCAATGACTGAAGGTGGATCATATGCTGTATTGCATCACATAAAGCATTCCCACTTTCTGATTTTAGTTTAGTGATGCATAGTTTTCTCAACTGCTCCAATCTTGCTAACTCGCAAAAGAAGTTACCACCACTATAGGCCTCCAAGTCCACCTCATACAGCTTTTCTAAGTACTCTAAGCTCCCAAAGTTGGAATATAACTTCATCCCTCTTCGACTATTGATACTGTAGATGCTTTGTTTATCTTTGTAGTAAGCTACAAGATATTGAAGATTGAAGAGCATGTTGATTTCAACTGGTAACTCGCTTACAAAAGAACGTTTTAGATCCAAAGTTGAAGCTTATGCAATTTACCTATAGATCTTGGGAGCTTTTTCACCTTGTGTCCCTTATGCTCAAGTATTTCAAATTGAACAGATTTCCAAGATCCTCCGGAATATAAGTCAATGGGGCTCCTTCAAAGTCCAGTTCTTTCAACAATTTGAACTTTGTGAACAGTAAGAAGCAGAAAGATTTAGGTAACTGTTCTATGTCAAAGAAAATTGCTGAATGAGTTTTGATAATTACCAACAACCATTGGGAAATTGTTTGATCTGTTGCAGATGGAAAGATGTTGAGCTACCGGATCATGGTTGGACAAATTTTCTGGACATGTTTGAATGAAACTCAGTTCTTTGGACTTGGAAACAACAACCTCGCGCATCAAATCATGGAGCTGGCAGTTTCTGACATCGCCAATAGAATCAATCACTGATACTTGAACCAAGCTTCTGTTAATCAATTCGGATAGGTACGTCATCTCTACTTCTTCTAAGGTCATACCGTGTTTCCCTTCCACGAACCCCTCTGCGATCCACATCCGAATCAGTCTCTTGCAACTTATGGGATAATCTTCAGGAAACATGCCCATGAACAAAAAACAAGCCTTGAGATGGTAAGGCAGATCATAATAACTAAAAGAAAGTATCTGTTTTACATATGAAAGATGTGGACTACTGTCTAGCTCAGCACTAAGGCTATCAAGTAAGCGTTTCCATTGACCAACATCCTTGCCTTTGGTTGCCAAAAGTCCACCAATGGCCACAACTGCAAGGGGAAGTCTTTCACATCTTTTGACTAATTCAAAAGTTAAACCATTCGACTCTTCAGGGCATTGTTTATCTTCATCATACTGAAAAGCAGTTCTGCGTAAGAGCTCCTGTGCCTGTTCTAGTGGAAGAGGTTCCAAATTAAGGACATGAACTAGTGAAGATTTCTTGCAAAACTCAGCAGTGTTCATACTTCTTGTTGTCATTAAAATTTTGCTTCCTTTGTTGTTATCCAATAAAGCATGTTCTATATGTCGCCAAAAATCTTCCTTCCATACATCATCAAACACCACGATGTACCTTTTATCATATAGATAGTCTCTGCATATGCTTATCAATTCTACACCATCCATTGCGTCAACCCTACCAGGTGGGGACTGCTTTCGATACTCATACATCTGCTTCATCATGGTCCTTAGCAACACCTCCACTCTGTATGATTGAGAGACGGTGATCCAAGCATGGCAGTCGAAGTGTCCCGCCATGATTTCATCATCAAAAGCCCCACCACTGAAACAATTGTGCGTTTCAGCTCTGCATCTGCCAATCTACCGGCAACTCTTGTCGAGAAGAATCAATGCCCACGAGTGCTTCACTGTTGACAAAATGAAGTCCCATTCGAGGGTCAATCGGCTCGTTATAGTTCTCACCTGGAACACGTTGCAGGGTGTTGAACCCGTATCTTTCACTTCTTTCCTTGATTTCATTAAGAGATGTTTTGATATCTCTGATCTTTGATGCTGCCCGGAGTGGCCTTTTCACAGTCTTGACCATATGAGCTATTCTGCTCAGGGAAGCCATTAAACCTTGCTGCTGCTGATGTTGTGCAACTGGAACATGATAAAGCTTGTATTCATCCATAACATCTTGTATCTGAAAAGCCACCTCCCTTACATGTTGCACCCATAGTTTGAAGCCACCATTGGAATCCTCTTCATCTACCATTGGATCTGTTTGTCTAAGGAAACAAGCAATGTAGTCGAGCTCGATCCGGATGTCTTCAACTTCTTTCTTAAGCCGTCCAAACAGTTTCACCTCCGCACCAAGGAATGAAATTAATCTATCAATAACTATACCCACAGCTATCTCCGCCATTTCAATTCTTTTCCTTTTCTGGCAACTTGACAAACTTTTCTTGTTAAGTCTTCCCCTATGTTTACATGATAGATCATAAATAGAAACTTTGAGGTTGTTGGTCAATTTATTCATTACGTGTGGAATCATATAGGTCAGTGATGTTGAAATTGAACACGCTTTTACAAAGAAATCCGTGGACACCAATTTGGTTGCTGCTATAATTTGAATCTATTTTGTGAAATTAATTTCATGATCGGTGCAGTCTCTTCCATTTCATGATACTTATTCTACTCAATAGTGACTACTATTTTTCATTTATTTCTTATTTAATTCAACATTATCATAATTAATATCAAAGTTTTTAAACACGTTGTTAAAGTCGAATAAATAAATAAATAAAATGCATCGCCAATTCTATTTTTAAAGACAATCAGTAATTAATTTAAAACATAATTTTGTCAATTAAGATGCAAGCAGAGCAATTATTAATCACCTTCTCCCAAAAAGTAGTAACAGCAATACTCATTGTTGCAGTATGAAAGGTCTATTCACAGCAAAATGAACTAGCCAACTACAACTATTTAATTCAAATAAATTGACATTCATATTTATGACATAAGATTTGGCAATGCTTCTACAGGTGGACTAATCTGTGACCAGCATGGGATGTAGATTGCTTTCAGTTATTGATGCTGAACTTTGGAGTGTGCTGGAAGGTCTTTTAGTAGCTTGGAATCTCAGGCTGAAATGAGTGATTTTTGAATCGGATAATATTGAAGCTATTCAAGTGATTCAAGAAAATGTAGTTGACCAGCATTGCTCAGCTCTGGCATGTGCCATTAAGAAGTTATTACAATTTTCTTAGATGATTAAAGTTACTCATTCTTTCAGAGAGGGCAACAAGATAGTCAATGGGTTAACTTTAATGGTGTTCTGAAGACTGTTGGGTAGGTAATTTTTTATGCAACACCAAATGAAATCCTTCTGTTACTACATGATGATTATTCTGGAATTATAGTTTAATTCTTCTTTTTGTACAAAAAAAAAACATGAAATTAGATAATCATTCATAAAAAAATATCATACATTAATTTTACCCATTAAGTTTTCACTAAATTTTGCTAGTGTAATCCAAAAAATTATTAAAAATAAAATAATACTATAATCATGCCGCATCAATCATCCTAAGGACCTTGTGGTGAAAGTGATGGTTGGAATGGTTGAAACTCAGATAAAGATGTTGCTAGCAAAGATGGAAAATTTTCATTAACATTTTGTTCATCGTCCTCACGTTGAAGCTACCAAATAAATCGATTTACATTCAAGAATATCTCTCATTTTACAAAGACTTGGAATATTTTTGTGATAGAAAAGTACAAAAATGACATTTTGGAATTCCATTTTTCAAAGTAGACGATGCGTCCATTGCATGACTTGGAATATTTTGGTGGTAGAATGGTACAAAAATGACTTTTTGGAATTTGAATTTTCCAAAGCACACGTTACATCCATTGCATCTAAAATAATGTATTGAGAATGAGAAAAAAACTATTTCATTCACCAATTTCCTTTGATTAGTGATATTCTTACATAATTTCTCATAATCAATATATTTTTTATTGATCTTTTATTTAGAATTAATACTTTCACCTTTATTTTATATAATCCCAAGCATTGCTTTATCTTGATTAGAAGTTTTGAGAAAAAAGTTTATAGCTATCTCAAAATTAAGAATATTCATATTTATCTGAATCTTGGATTCCCCAACACATGTAGATCTTTCATAGAAGCTGCATTTAGAAGAACACCAAATGATGGTGCCTATGCATGCTCTTCAGTAGCCACAGTGCCACCAGATATTTGTTACATTAACTAATTTAATAGTGGTTCAATTTCTTCCTTTTTAAATATTTTGAAATCAAGATTTTTCTACATAATATGTGAAATATTAAACATTATAATGAAGAACTTGACATATTAAAATATTGATACATGTAACACAAACCTGTATTTTTTCAATAGCATAAACAATCTTTTTAAATAAATACCATCCTAAACTTATAAACTTATTAACTCATTCCATAAGCTTCAATTTTTTTAATGCATCCCGATTATTTTTCAATTGAAGTTTCTCCTAATCTCTCATGCTTTTACTTTAAAAAGAACAACGTTTTCTAATCCTTCTGAATTTAGATGAGTTGTTGATCCATTAATGTTTTAACTTATGCAAAGTTACAAAATGCGAATGTGAGCTCACTAACTTTTAATGCTGACATAATATCATCTTGCACTCTAGTCTTCATCATTTATTATTTCAATTTCAAATCTCAAAATCAAAATAAAACAAAAAAGGAAAAGGAAGAAGATTGAGTGAACCTCTAATAATTCCATGTCACATGGTACTTTCTGCCCAAATCTCACCAACATTAGTACCAATACTCTAAACGCATGAAACACACAACACTTCAAAAGCTTTAAATGATTGATGCAACTAACAACACACAAAGACACAACTTGAGAAAAAGCCATACATCTAAACTCAAAATCATAGAAAATAATGAATACCTAGGAAATCAACCAAAGCTTATTCTAAAGATACAAGGATCTTTTGTTTTACCTTAAACATGTGCACAAATGTTGACATTCACGAACCAATGCAATAATTTGAAAAAAAAGATCCTAAGGTTTTCAAAACTATACTGCTCCATGTTAGTGGCCTATTGCAACAAGGAAGACAAGCATACTCTTAGCAAGGACTAGATTAAATCACATAAATAAAAATAAAAATAATAAAAGGATGTAATCACAATGGTAGCTAATTAAGAATAACTAAATAATTCTAATTAACTCTTAAAGCACACGTACACTTGCATGGTAGCTATTTTAACCCGATATATAAGGAGAGAGAAATGAATATTAAGATCAGCAGCTAGGTTCTTAAACTTGAAAAGTAATTCAATTATTTTAAGATAAAAAGGAAAATCAAGGTTATATTTGTGAAAGAAGAACCTAGTGGGCAAAAACTCCACCCAAAGTTCCAACTTCAAACACTTCTATGAAGGGATTGTTGTAGTGGCCTAAACATGCCATACTAGGCATCCAAAGAGTTGAATGAAAGAACGACCTACAAAAATTTTGAATTTAAATTTAATTTGATGGGTATTCCAAAAAAGAAAAAAGATTGCAATGCTCTATCTTCCAAGAACCTCTACAAGAAATTTGAGAGAGCGATGCTCTCCTAGTTCTATAATGGAATTCTTATCCCCAAATATCTTCCAACCTTGGCTACGTCCGAATCAATAATGTTTACACCCCTTTAGTCTTTTGGATTGATTATCCAAAGGGAGGTGAAGCTGTCTTGGAATCAAATTGTGGATAGCAAGACGTTGCTCAGAAAAGATTTCAAAGACAATATAAAAAAAAATCCGTAAAAGTATCATGAAGGTCTTTATATTGAGAATTGAATTATATTTTGCATCATTTATTGAAAAAATGTGTAAATTAATCTTTATATGTTAAATTAAAGAGCAAACTGAAACAGAATCTTCCATTTTTTTTTTCTTTTTGGCTATAGCTGGAAGGCAGCAAGTTAGGACTTAAAGTTTAAGATATCGTTTTTCAACTTTTTATATTTTAATTTTTTAAAAAATATTGTGTTTGTTATATCATTTAATATTTTTCATAATTTGTAATCTTGATTCAGTTTAGGAAAAAGAAGTTATATTCATGTTTGTGGACTATAGTGGTATGATTTTAAATAATTTGTTATAATTACTCAATTTACAGAAAAATATTTTTATTTTTATTTTTATTTTTAATTGTCTACCTACAAGAGTTATTTCACACATTAATTTAAGATTTACATGCCACCAGTTAGGGAAAATAAAAGTATTCAAATAATTATTTTATTTTACTTTTAATTAAAGAGTAGATCTAAATGTTCACTTGAGAAATAAAAAGTAAATAATTATTTAGGATTTATATGTAATTATCTTTAAATGATATATTTATATGGTCCATAATTTAAATTATTTATTCATCAACATTAGATCATACTAATCATTTCTTTATGTTGTTTTATTGTTAACTTTTTTACCGTGTTGTGTTTTAATTTTTTTAATGTTTTATTTTGATTGTATTTCAATTTTATCTTATATTTTATTATAATTAATTATTGAAACGCAATTTTAAACTTGTTTACATAAGATATAAATATTATTAAATATAATTAAAATTTTATATATAATTACTTTTTAGCCTTAGCGTAGTCGGATAATAACATTCATGCTACGTTTGATTGGAGTATAATTTTTTTCACATGTTTTAATTATTGGTTAGTTTAAAACTAATTACAATTGTAAATTTTTAGTCACTCATATGATTTGTTTATAGAAAAGAGAAGAATTTTTTTTTGGTTTTGAAGAGATTTTATTTTTACAAGAGTTTTTACTCGTCTTTATAATTACATATTTAAATTTATACTAATTATATTTTATTTTTATGTCTATCTATTTTAGAATGTATGTATTAAAAAATGATTAAGCATACATTATATTATTTTAATAAATAAATTTCAAACAATGATTTATTTAGCTTTGAGAAACAAATAGTTAACAACAATTAAAATAGTATAAATTAAAACTTTATGAAAAAAATATAATGTAGATGATTTTGACATCGGCCCACTTTTTTACTAAAATCATAGTTGATAATAATCTAATAAAAATATTACTATTGTATTTGTATCTATAAAATGTATAATTGAAAAAAGTGAAAAATATATTTGAAAGTGAAAAGGATATGTATGTATGTAAAAAAGTAATATATATATATATATATACGGTTATGAATATCTTATTAAGTAGATGTCCATCATGATTAAGATAAAGTTTTGATGTACTTTAAATTCTAATAGTTTTTAGAATTAGATCTCTACTTATTTTATACTTCTTATGCCTATAAATAGATATTTTGATAAAGTATTATAATCATCCTTTTTCATCAATAAAGTACATTCTCTATTGCTTTCTTATTTTCTTTGTTCTTTATTGTTTCCATCTCTCTTTATTTTATAACACGTTATTAGCACAATTCTCAAAATTTTTTTTCTAAACCCACCTCGTTCTTATTTTTCATTCGATACCCCCTCAAAATTTGAAACCCATACCTCAATTGCTTTCTATCCTTTTCTAATCCCCCGTTGAATTACTTTCATTAGTTTTCTAACCTAGCATTCAAATTGGTTACTTGGCTATCCAAAATTGATGAAAAAAGAGGAGTTCAAACTTGTGCAGCGATTTGCTTAAAGTTTTTGGGAGGAATCAAATTTAATTTCTCTATCGACTTAAGGTAATCCTAAATTTTATATCACAATTTGTTTTCTACTATTTCCTATTTTTATTCTTAAATACATTATTATAATTACATTTGACAAATAATTTGATTACTATTATTTTACTAATTATTTTAGGTTTTTTTTAGTGATTATAATGTCAAATCTTGTCAAACTTGAATTTGCCGCCTTAGACATCTTAGGCAAAAATTATTTACATGAGTGTTAGATGCTGAAATTCACATAGATACTAATGGTTTAGGGAATAATATAGTAGCAAATAAAGAAGAATCTAACCAAGACAAGGCAAAAGCAATGATTTTCATCCATCATCATCTACATCAAGGATTAAAAGTGGAATATCTCACTGTGAAAGACCCTCTTGAGTTATGGAAAATTTTGAAAGAACGATTTGACCATCAGAAAACGGTGATCTTCCCTAAAGCTTGTTATAATTGGATGCATTTACAGTTGAAAGATTTTAAAACTGTAAGTGAATACAATTTAGAACTTTTCAAAATTAATTCTCAACTAAAATTATGTGGAGAGAACATAATTGATAAGGACTTATTAGAGAAAACTTTTTCAACCTTTCATGCTACTAATATGCTCTTGCAACAACAATACAGTGAAAAAGGTTTTAAAAAATATTCTGAATTGATTTCATGCCTTTTAGTGGTTGAACAAAATAATGGGTTGTTGATGAAAAATCATGAAATTTTTCCCACTGGTACTGCACCACTCACTGAAGTGAATGTTGCAATACACAATAAATATGGAAATGAAAACTATAAAGGTCGCGATCGTGGCCGTGGTCGGGATCGTGATCGGGTCATGGTCGTGGTCGTGGACGTAGTGGGGGACACGGTTGAGGATGTATTAGTAATCGCTATATGGTGTTCATAATAGTGACATTTCTAATCACCAGAAAAAGAATAGCAATGAAGGATAAAAGATGTGGTCAAAATAATCCTTCAAAGGTTATTGAGAATTTATGTTACCGATGTGGTATGATGGGGTATTGGGCACGTACCTGTCGTACGCCTAAACATTTAGTGAAACTTTATCAAGCATCTATTAAAGGAAAGAAAAATAATATTGAGACAAACTTTATATCCAAAAATGATAAAGTGGAGGCAAAAGAGGAGGGTGATATAATTCATGGCCTTAATGATATAACTCACCTTGATGTGATGGATTTCTTTAAGAATCATTAGAAAAGTTAGTGTTATTTTAGCATTTTATGTTGTTTTTAAATTTATTTCGTTTTCTTGCATAAAGAATAAGTTGGTGCTATTTTGACATATTTATGTTATTTTAAATATGTTTATTTTCTTAATTCGAAAAAAATAAAAAAATGAATGTTTATTTTATTTATTTATTTTGCAAGTTATACATATTCAATAAATATTTGCAACATTTTTAATGTTATATTTTATTTATTTTTATGAAGAATATGAATGATCAACAAAATTTTGTTGGATCCAAAATCAATGAAGACATATGTCTTGCTAATAGTGCTACAACACATATATGATACTCAAAGAGGAAAAAAAATATTTTTCTCATTTAACAATAAATGATGCACATATTAATACAACCTCGGGTAGTTCAAAACTTATTGAAGGCTCCAGAAGAGCAATTATATTATTACTTAAAGGTACAAAATTTGTCATTGATGATACTTTATTTTCTACTAAGTCTCAAAGAAATTTATTGAGTTTTAAAGATATTCGTATTAATGGATATCATATTGAGACTATGAATGAGAAAAATATTAAATATCTATATATTAAAAATATTGAATGTGGAAAGATATATGTTTTGGAAAGACTACCTACTTTTTCATCAGGTTTATGTTATACACATATTAGTGCAATTGAGGCACATGTTACTACAAACCAGAAGTTTGTAGAACCACATACTTTTACTATTTGGCATGACCGGTTAGGCCATCCCGGATCTATTATGATGCGAAAAATAATTGAGAATTCAATTGGGCACCCATTAAAGAACCAAAATATTCTTGAATTCAAAGATTTTTCTTGTGATGCTTGTTCTCAAGGTAAACTGATTATTAGACCATCACCAACTAAAATTAGGATTGAATCTCTCGCATTTCTGGAACATATTCAAGGTGATATATGTGGGTCTATTCATCCACCATGTGGACCATTAAGATATTTTATGGTATTGATAGATGCATCTAGTAGATGGTCACATGTATGTTTATTATCGACTCACAACTTAACTTTTGCGAGACTACTTGCTCAAATAATTCGATTAAGAGCACAATTTCTAGGTTATGCAATAAAAACTATACGTCTTGATAATGCTGTTGAATTTACATTTCAAGTTTTCAATGATTATTGCATGTCAATTGGGATAAAAGTTGGACATCCTATAGCTCATGTTCACACAAAAAACGATTTAGTTGAATCATTTATCAAACGCCTCCAACTAATAGCTAGGCCATTTTTTATGAGAATAAAACTCCTTATTACAGCTTGAGGATATGCTATTTTGCATGCAGCAACACTTATGCGCATTAGGCCAACAAGTTATAATAAATACTCCCCATTGCAATTGGCTTTTGGCCAGGAGCAAAATATTTCCCATCTTAGAATTTTTGGATGTGCAGTATATGTTCCAATTGCTCCACCGAAATGAACAAAGATGGGTCCTCAAAGGAGGCTGGGTGTAACACCCCCTAACCCTAAACCGTTGCCGGAACAGGGTTACGGAGCATTACCGGTCAATTCTGATCAAATACGAATACTATACAGGCAATTACTAAATAAATTGCAAATCAATCACAAAGTCCCTTAGATGGACCCTCGAGGCCCAAAATACGAGTTGGAAGTGATTCGGGACTAGTTCGGGTGCTCGGGAAATTTTTCGTGAAATTTTAAAATTTTTCTTAGTTATAACCATTTAAGACTAACTATACATCATTTACAATCCACTACCAAAATAACCCAACACATATCCTAGGTACATGCCATTTACCGAAAGAGTTATACATTACCACTTTGATTGAGTTTGGGATTAACTTGGATGCTGCACCAAACTTCTGACTTTACCTCTACCCAACCTGTGCACGGAAACAAACCGTACGCTGAGTATGGTAATACTTAGTGGTATTACTATAATTAAAATTCATATCATTATACAATAAAATATGTATATTCAATTTATACTTATAATCTTTCAATAACTATTTCATATATTAAATCAATATATATATTTCAATAAACTATCTTAAAACTTGTATTCGATTAATTTTTTTTTGCACTATTTCACTACCTCAATTTTATTTGATTTTCAAATCTCATTCCCATAACTTATTCCATTTCTTATACAAAATCATTCAATTTAACATTTATTTCATATCAATAGCTATTTAACTAATTTTTTTCTCTTTTGGAATTCACATATCATTTACCAGTAACAATACTCTTTTCATAAACCTTTGGTTCAGGCATTTTAATTCATTATATCATTATCCATTTTATGGATAAATTATATGCATTCAAATTATGCCTACAATTATTCATAAATTTTCTCATACTTTAAAACGACTTGGTCAATAGTAACAATAAGCAATATTTCAAATCTTGTATCGAATTGAATTCATACCTTATTTCACTATCTCAATTTCATTGGAATTTTTCAATCTCATTTCAATAGCTCATTTCAATTCATATACAATTCATACAATTTATCACTTATTCAATATCAATTCTATTGCAATTTGTATCTCCTAATATCATATGTCAAAAATTTAATCTTAATCAAATTATGAACCTTGGGTTCATACCTTCAAATCTCATATCTCAATTTCCAATTCACATATCAAATTCAGACTTTCACTTTCTCATTTCTTTCCATAGCTCAATCAATCACATTTATTCAAATTTTCTCAATTTACTTATTAAATAAGTCATTCAATTTCTTTCAATTTTTGTCAATTCATTTATTTATCCCTATTAACAGGACTCGGACCTTGGCGGATACACAGATTCCAACCCAAACACACCAATACGGCACATTGTGCCTAAAACGGTACATAGTACCTGATCAGTATACGACACATAAGTGCCTGAAACGACACACGAGATGCCTGATACGACACACAAGGTGCTTGAAATACGACACATAAAGTGCCTGATCGGCAAAGCTGATAAATCCCGTACTCTTCCAAATCTTATGGCATGCCAACTATATCCGACTCAGCCCGACTAGTTAATAGGGTATTCAATACACTTTCTCAATTCAATTTTAATCACTTTCAAATCACTTTCCACTTTTCAATTCATATACATTTCAAATAATCACATTCAATTCAATTTGATTCCATTTGATTAAGTTTCAATCACTTTTCACATTTCAATTCCGTTCATTCCAATATCATCAATTCAAAGCCATTCCAACCATAATTTCTCATATATTCTATTTGATTCACTTTTCCAATCAATTTGTATTTCAAATGCTCACATATATTCATAATATAATACCATAATAATTCAAAATTCCATTCAAACAACTTCAATTCCTAGTCTATAATTACATTCAATTTCTTATCTTATTTTACTTGACATTTATATTAATCAAATGCAATAATTAATAATAATTAAATTCGAATTACAGTAATACAAAACTGGATTTCATAATTACTCCCCGATAACTTTCTCCTTTCCTTTTTGTGTCGATGCCTCGAGTTCTTTGCTAGCTTTTAAAACTTTAAGCTCTCAAATCCTAGTTTCTCCTTTTCCTTTTCTTTCCCCTTTTATTTCTTCTATTTTCATTCACTCTCTGTTTCTCTTTTATGTTTTGTTTCTTTTTATTCCTTTTATATTCTATTTCTTTTATTCTTTATTTTATTATAATAATGTTATAATAATAATATTAATTAATAAATATCTTTTTCTTATTATATAAGAAAATATATAAATAATTTACAATTGTATAAACATATATGTGACACACGTACCATTAATAAGTATACAATTGTCTTCATTCTAGTTTTATTTTAATAATAATAATAATAATCATAATTTAATAATTTATTATAAAATTATAATAATTATTATAATAAATATCTATTTAATAACAAATACATATATTACAATTGTACACATATTCATTTTACATTTGTATATTATCATCACCATCCACTTGTCATCATTTAATTCATTTATCCTATAAAAATCTTATATTATAATTATTTTATTAATAAATATCTTTTAACTTAAATGTTAAGTAAATAAATAATTATAATACAAGTGTGTGTATTTACACATTATTACACATGTACCATTTATCACCTTACATTTTTCATATTCCAATTTATTTCATAATATAATAATATTTAATATAATTTATAATTCAATAAAATTGTAACATCCCAAATTCGGCCTGGACGTTATGGCCGGATTTGGGGTGTTACATTTAGTGGTATTAGAGACAGGTTACAAAACTCAGCTGTGGATTTGGGTTTTTAAGATTCGATCCTCTAAGAACTGATTTTTAAATGACGTGAAATGTTTTTACTAAATGTGTGGTACATCGAGTCTCTGGCGCCGATCCCGTAAGTCCTCTGAACTGTTATTTGTTTATAAACTGAAAATAGTATAGATAGTATATACCGAGACTACTATAGATAGATTGTACTGGAAACACTCAAGTTAGTGTATACTGATACTGTAGTAAAACCTATAAGATACTAATAGACACTGCGATGTATGAAACAAACTATACACTTCTGATATTGTTTTCATAAAATATCTGTTAATAAACACTAGAACTGTAAACTGATGCATAAAACTGTTAATACAGATAAAACACGATTAGACAATGAACACAAGAGGTACTCGCAAATGGGGTACAAGAGGCCGTGGTAAAGGCCGTAGAGGTGCTCGAGCTGAGTCCTCATCTTCTGGCAACTTGCCTAATTTGGATACAAGTGAGACGCCGGCTTCACCTGAGACTAGATCTGGGTCTCATGATCGTGCGGCTGGGGACGACGCACTGTCTCAAGCCATGTTACGGATTTTGGAGAGGGTCGCTGGGCGTAATATTGGAGCTAGAGGCCAAAGGTCGGTTACAGAATGACTCCAGTCTAATGGAGCTGAGATTTTTAGGGATATTGCTAGAGTTGCCCCTAACGTAGCTGAGTATTGGATCGAGGCCACAGAAAGGATTATGGACGATTTAGACAGCACTCCCGAATAGAAACTAAAGGGTGTAGTGTCACTGTTGAGAGATGAGGCTTGCCAGTGGTGGCTTACTGTTAAGGAGGGCACTCAGCCCGATCGACTGACCTGGGAGTTCTTTAAGACCGCTTTCTAAGGGAAGTGTGTGGGTACCAGTTATGTGGACATCCCATAGGAAAGAGTTTCTTAATCTGACTCAGGGAGATAGATCAGTGGCCGAGTTTAAGGCTGAATTTCTGCAACTAAGTCACTATGTGTGAGGTATGGTAGCGACTAAATACAAGCGATGTGTTCGCTTCGAGGATGGTCTCAGGGATAATTTGAGGGTTCTGACAGCTCCACAAAAGGAGCGAGACTTTGCTGCACTAGTTGATAAGGTGAAGATTGCAGAAGAAGTTAAGTGCGCTGAGCATCAGAACTGCGACAGAGAGAGTTAGGAACAAGAAGGATTCGGAGCCCTCGAGTTCCATTTAGAGACCTAAGAAAAAGGCCAGAATTGATGGGCTGATCAGAGTTAGGGATCCTATTGTTGCTACTAGAAAACCGCCGTGTACAGACTGTGGTAAACGCCATCAGGTCGAGTGTTGGAAAAGAACTAAGGCCTATTTGAGGTGCGGTTCGTTAAAGTACCGTATTAGGGAGTGTCTACGAAGGCCCGATTAGATGCAAGCTTTTGGCATGGTACTGCACCACCACCAAGGGTAGTTCAGCAGCCATCAAGAAGCCATGGTCCGGACAGAGGTGGTAATAGGTTGGGTCGTGGTCAGAGAGTATCAGGCAGAGGTGCTGGTCATACTGAGGCGAGGCAGCCGGCTCTAGTATATGCTACACGTCGCCGAGAAGAGGGAGATGACCTGGATGTTATCACGGTACGTTCTTTATTTATAATGTACATTATATTGCACTAATAGACATAAGATCTACTCACTCCTATATAGCTTACACTTTGACTTAAAACTTGGCCATCTTGGTCGAGAGCACTACGAGTGAGGTAACTGTACTAAGTCTGCTGGGGCAATCAGTAAGGGTAAATAAGTTGTTTAGAGATGTTTCTTTAGAGGTTCAAGGGGTTATTTTTCTGGCTAATATGATGAAACTGCCTTTTGGAGAAGTTGATTTGATACTGGGAATGGACTGGTTGGTCAAGCATCGAGTGAGCTTAGATTGTGCCACAAAAAGGGTTGTACTGAGAACTGCGGATGACAGCAAGGTAGTTGTAATTGGGGAGCGTCAGACTACTTATTGAATATGATTTTTGCATTGAGGGCCGAAAGTTGGTTTGTAGGGGATGTGAGGCATATCTGACCTACATCAGTATTTTAAATTTTGAAGATACTTCGGTTAAGGATATCAGGACAGTTAAAGACTTTTTGGACGTTTTTCTGAAGAGCTACCTGGGTTACCTCCGAATCATGAAGTAGAGTTTGGGATTGAGCTCCTTCCTGGTATAGCACTGGTATCCATTGCCCTTTATAAAATGGCACTGAAGGAGCTTGTGGAGCTTAAGGCTCAAATTTAAAAGTTATTAGATTGAGGGTTCATCCGCCTTAGTATGTCTCCATGGGGAGCACCAGTTTTGTTCGTGAAAAAGAAAGATGGATCCATGTATATGTGTATCAACTACCGGTAACTGTACAAGTTGACTATCAAGAATAAGTACCCCCTATTAAGGACAGATGATCTGTTTGACTAGTTCCGAAAGGCTTCGATTTTCTTCAAGATTGATCTCCGATCAGTATATCATCAGTTGGGGGTTAAGGAGACTGATGTGCACAAAACAACATTTAGGACTCGGTACAGACATTACGAGTTCCTAGTGATGCTATTTAGACTGACGAATGCACAAGCAGCTTTTATGGATCTGATGAACCAAGTGTTCCAGGCCTATGGTATTTATTGATGATATACTGGTGTATTTGAAGATTGAGGATGAACACGATGAATACCTCAGAGTGGTTCTACAGATTCTACGAGAGAAACAACTATATGCCAAGTTTAGTAAATGTGAGTTTTGGTTACGTAAGGTGACATTTTTGGGACATGTGGTTTCTGTTGAAGGGATTAGAGTCGATCCCCAAAAGATTGAGGCTATCTTGAATTGGAAACAGCCTAAGATGGTATCTGAGATCCGCAGTTTTCTGGGACTAGCAGGGTATTATCGACGTTTTGTAGAAGAGTTTTCATTGATGGCGACACCTTTGACTAAGCTACTATGCAAGGGTGTGTCGTTTAATCGGACTAACATGCAGCAAGAAAGCTTTGAGAAGCTCAAAACTGTATTGACTGAAGCTCATGTTTTGATACAGCTGGAGTCTAGAAAAGAGTTTACTGTTTACAGTGATACATCACATGTCGGTTTAGGATGTGGGTTGATACAAGAGGGTAAGGTGGTAGTGTATGTGTCTCGTCGACTTAAGACTCATGAGGTGAATTATCCGACGCATGACTTGGAGTCGGCCACTGTGGTTTTCGCACTAAAAATCTAGAGGCATTACTTGTATAATGAGAAGTGTATCATTTACACCAATCACAAGAGCCTCAAATACCTCCTTACTCAAATGAGCTGAATCTTAAGCAGCATAGGTGGATTGAGCTACTTAAGAACTACGACTATACGATTGAATACCATCCTTGTAAGGCCAATGTGGTGGCCGATGCATTGAGCTGTAGAGCTATGACTGATCTGAGAGCAATGCTTACTTGCCTTAGTTTATTTGATGATTATAGTCTATTGGCCGAACTTCAAGTTAAATCGACGTGGATTGAGCAGATTAAAGGTAAGCAGTTAGAGGATGAATCTTTGGGTTTGCGCTTCTGACAGGTTGAGAGTGAGAATATTGAGGATTTTGGACTGAATAGCGAAGGGGTACTCTGCTTCCGTAGGAGAATCTGTGTTCCAAAGGATACTATATTGAGGTAGTCTATACTGTACGAGGCGCATAGTAACCCTTATGCTATGCATCCTGGCAGAAAAAGATGTATCACAACCTTCATGAGTTATACTGGTGGCCAGGCCTTAAACGAAAAGGTACCGATTTTGTGGCTAAGTGTTTGACATGCCAGCAGGTTAAGGCCTAGCATTAGTTACCTTCAGGTTTGTCGTAGCCAATCAAGATTCTGCTTTGGAAGTGGGAGCGTGTAACTATGGACTTCGTTAGTGGGTTACCCCTCACACCCACCAAGAAGGATTTTGTATGGGTTGTCGTGGATCAATTGACCAAGTCCGTCCACTTCATACCGTTCGTACTAACTACTCTCTGCAGAAGCTGGCTAAACTGTATGTGTCTGAGATAGTGAGACTTTATGGAGTACCGATTTCAATAATATCTGATAGGGATCCTTACTTCACGTCTCGGTTCTAGAAGAAGCTATATGAAGAACCTTCTTTATTGGTGGCACCAAAATACCCGACTATAAAAACTAAATACAAATACAAAACAAATACAAATGGAAAACCAGAAAAAAATATGGTGAATGTTGCATGTCAGGTAGCATTAGTGAAGTCCTCCTGACAGGTAGCACTGGTGTCAGCCCTGACTCCTCCTACAATTGCTGCTGCATGGAGATGGGAAGCACCCTTAAGGGTCTCATGAATTAGGGTTTGGGGGGACCTTATAACCATGGTCCCTTAAAGTAAAAAAAAAAAAGAAAACAAATTCAGAAGAGAATAGAAGGAGAAGGACAAAAAGAAAGAAAAAGAGAACATTAGCAGAATATAGAAGAAAAGAAGGAGAAGATAGAAGAGAAAGAAAGGAGAAGGAAATGAGAACTAAAGCAAAAAGATTTTATTAAGGATTTGGGTTTTGAAGAAAAGGGTTTTGTTAGAGGTTAGTATTTGAATAAAAAGAGGGATTAAAGGGTTTTGATTAGGGTCTGAAAAATTAGGGATTAGGGCGTTTTTATTTTGGATTAAAAAAGTATTAGAGGGATTTGTTTAGAGTTTAAAAAAGGGTTAAAAGATCAAAAGAGGATTTTGTTTAGGGGTTTAATAGAAAAGATAAAAGAGGTAATTTTTTAGTATTTATAAATTATTTGTTTAGTTTAGTGTTTATTGTGATTTATAGGTTATAAATGTTGGTTTTTTTTTTTTTTGAATTATTTGACAAATGTTTTTGATTTATTGAGATTTTGATTTTTAAATTATTTTTGTAAGATACTATTTTTGTAAGAAAGGAAGGTTGTTTGAAAGAAAGTGTACAGTTATGTTTTGTTTTGATAGTTTCTGTTATTTTAACATAATTTTTTTATGCAGATAAAAGATGAGACTATTGAGTTGGAATTTATGAGATATTTTTATTTTTTTAATTAATAAACCAATATAAATAAGTTTATTATATACTGCAATATTATAGCAAAAATGTGATTTGGACAAAACTATTTAGTATTTTTGTAATGATATTATTGTACTATATTTATTGTATTACATTTAGGTGTTTTGATAATGATTTAAAAAGGACCACCTTAGAAATTAATTATCAAAATGTGTTATTTGCAGCTCCGTGTTAGGGTGTCATATTTTTGTATTTTAATAATATTTTTCCTATGAGTGGGATAAAAAGACCCAAATAAAATTAATTACCAAAATGTGCTTTTTGCAACAAGCTAATTGAACTCATTTTTTCAAATTACAAATATCTAAATGAGTTCTTTGATTGACGATGATGATCACTTATAAAAAATGATTAATTAGATGGTAATAAAATTATTATTTTTTACTCACAGGCCCCTTTATAAAAAGTTCTATGTCATTTATGAAATTAAATTATGTTATATTAACTATTTCTATAATTTAATAGTGTCAAGGCCCATATCGGGCATTGAGGGGTCGTGTGAATGGTTTAGGATATCTACCAAATGAACGACTAATGTCATACTTGGAGTCAACCAAATTCGAATCAACAGCATTGATCTGGATGTTTGATTTGCGTTGCAACTTAATATCCACTTTGGACGAGCGGTGGCATTCGGAGACCCACACTTTTCATTTGTCATGTGGGGAGTGCACTATCATTCTAGAGGATGTTGTACTGTAACTTGGGCTCCCCATAACGAAAGTGTGGTAACGGGCATAAGTACGATCTCTGAGTTGGCCGCCCTTTGCTATAACTTATTGGGAGTCTCGCCCGGTGATGTTGAGTCAAAATTTAAGGGTTTGAGGTTTTCATGGCTGAGGCCAATTTTGAGCATTTACCGATTATTGCCATTGAGCAGGAGGTGATGTGCGTTGCTTGAGTGTACATTATGCACATTATAGGGGGTTTACTCATGCCGGATGCAAACAAAAACAATGTCCATTTAATGTACTTGCCTCTGTTAACTAATTTGCATAACTTTCGTTCATATAGTTGGGATTCCGTAGTACTAGCTATGTTGTATCGTAAGTGTAATGGCCCATTTTTGCCTGAGCCCGGACCAAGTAATAATAAACCAGAATTAAAAATAAAAGTCTATGTTTTTTTTACAATAAACAGGTCTAAAACCCGATAGCCTACTTTTGGCCCAAATTTTTCCTATTCTAAGCCCAGACCTAAATTACTAAAACCCAAATAGCCCAAAACATCAAAACCATTACCCAAACTAAGACTAGGCCCAAACCTACGGGGTCCAAAAGGCCCAAGGACCTAAACCAAATCAGAAACCCTAGGGTGCCGTAGCCTCCAAACCAGCCTTCACCACCAAACATCACGCCGCCATCAGTGCGCGAATCGCGCCCCTATCGACGCCGTTCACACCTGCAAAAAGGCAATTAACAGTAGCAACCAAAATCTTGTATTTTATTTTTTGATTTATTTTTCGGTTATAAAAACCAAATGTAATCGATGTAAGAATGGAGGGGACAAACATATTAGCAAAAATTGAAAGAAAACAGAAATAAAAGTTCAAAAAGGTTTTGATTCTTTGGCTTCTTTCATTTTTTCTTTCCTTTTTTCGTTCTCTGTTCATCTTATTTTTTTTAAAGCCTTTTTTAAAATAAAAGACATAAGTATAAAAAAGGGAAGTTTTACTTTTCGTTTCGCTGCAAAAAGGGATTTTTCGACCTTCCGGCTGCTGTATAAGGCGGCGCTGATGGCGGCGCATGCGGTGGTGGACAAGGCTGAAGTTAGGCCGGAAATCGCAATGCTAAAACGCTTGAGAGCTTTTTTTTTTTTGTTTTTTTAGAAAGAATGGAGAAAATGAGGCTTTTTGTAAAAATTTTGGATTGTATAGGCCGAAGGATATGACGTCGTTTTGGTTGGCACACTTAATCCCCAAAATGGCATCGTTTTAAGGCCCTTAACCCGCGTCAGTGACCCAACACGGGGAGGATTCGCATATTTTCTTATTTTGTTCTTATTGCGCAAATAGTCCTTCTGCATTTCTAGACCTTTCAAATCAATTTGTTTTTATTTTTAAATATTTCCCCAGAATGTTATTTCAATTTCATTTTGATCTGCATTTGAATGGCGCCGTTTTAAAAAGGGAAATATTTTCTATTTTGGTCCCCTTCCTTGTGCGCGTGTCGTAATTTAACCCTTTCCAGTGTTTTTATTTCCGATTTCCCCCTTTTTATTTTGTTCTTTATATAATTCAGCCCTTTTGTTATTTATTTTATTCAATTGGTCTTGTTAATTTCTTTTAATTTAGAATTAATCCTTTTTGTTTTAATTTCTTATTTGTTTATTTATTTGTGTACGTTTTCTTTTTCTTTTTTTATTTTTATTTATCTATTACTTTACTTATTCACTTATACTATTTATTTACTATTTTAATCCTTGTGTTCGTGTATGTACCAACCTTTCTTTTAATATTATTATATAGAATTCATTTTAAACTATATTATATATTTTTAAAATTTTTTTATATATATTATTTATATTATACTTGTTTCTTTTGTTATTTTAAGCTTTTTTATACGTTGTTTATTTTAAACTTACTTATTTTATTTTAAATCTTTCATATATTATCTACTTTGAACAGTTTTTTTTTTTTTGTATTATTATATATTTTAAGTTTATATATAGTATTTATTTTAAATTGTTTTATCATATTATGTATTTTAATTCGTTTTGTATTATTATTTTATTTATTATTATTTACATTAAATTGTTTTATTATATATCATTATATATTATTTCATTTATTATATATATTATAAATTATTTAGTTTAAACTATTTTATATTTTATCTTAAAATTTGCCATATTGTTCATTTTTTAAAATTGTTTTATTATTTATCTAAAGTTTTTTTCATATATTATTTATCTTATATATTTTTATTTTATTTTTATATTCAATCTCTTTTATATTTCCCTTTATTATGCCCTTTATTTATTTGTTCATTTTAAATTGATTTATGTTATTCATTTTATTCTTTGGTTATTAATGTTAGTATCCGAATAATGCATGTGATGTAATAATTGTCGTTTTGTGTTCTACAAACTGTGAATTTATGTTTTCATATTGGTCTTATACATCAACTTAGTTTTTATTTATACATCGTCATAATATTGCACTAATTTTCCCTAAATTCATAAAAGATGATTTTTTAAGGGTAATATTCTATATTTAGAAATTCAGGAAATCTTGTCCTAATTATTGGATTCTGATTTTTCTCGTTTAACCTAAATTGTGGAATACCCTTTTAAAATAAGATGCATAAGTCCTAAAGGATTATTCTCGAGAATCCGAGATGTTGTGTTCTAACTCACTGGATGTGACGTTTTGTTGTTCAGAGGTAAGAATTTCTAAAAACAAAGGCAGTATTCTGAATTTGGGAGATTCGAGAGATCGTGCCATAACTTACTGGGTTTCAATTTTTCTCTTTTAATCCAAATAATCGAATATCCTTTTAAAATTTAAATGCATGAGTTTTGAAAATCAAAAGACAAGCTTATTCTCGAGGGTTTAGAATGTCGTGTCCTAACGTACTGGATGTGACATTTTTATTACATTGGGACAAGAAGGTCTTTAGCATCTGCTTCGATTTATCCAAGTTTTTTTAAAATAAAAAGGATCGTACTTTAAAATCTTTTCAAAATTTTCGACATTAAGACATTAATTAATCAATTAGGTACAAATTTTGGGCATTACGAGGGTGTTAACCCTTCCTCATATGTAACCGACTCCCAAACCAATTTTCTCGAATTCCGTAGACCAAAATCGTTGTTTTAATAAATCAAAATTTTTTATTAAAATGATCGATCATAAGGTGACCCAACCACATCTCAAAAAAATTAGTGGCGACTTTATCTTCATTTTTAAAGTCGACTCCTGTTGTTCAAGATAAAAATGGTTTCGACAGCGAGCTTTTTCAGACAACAAATCCTTCTGCTATGGACATAGGCGGATGCCTCATATTGCTACAATCTTAGGCGTTTTACCAGATATCATTCTTGGCATCGGTTAGTTACCAAGCATATGTATTTCCACTCGTGAGTAGGTGATAAAATTTTACCTATTATAGCAATTATTTGACATTTTTTTCTAACGATATTATTCTAACAAGTATTTTTATTTTCGTAGATGGAGTACTAATATGGGTATTGAGAGGTCATACACGGTTCCGATATATTGTCTGATGATTGAGACACATGCCTGGGGCGGGGGTAAGCTATTCCAATATTGGTAGTTCATCTGGATGCCCTATTCCTTCCTGAAAATTATGGCTATTATTCCCTCGTTTGCCCACATCCACCCACATCTATGGTGTATTAACGCACCTATTATCAATTTCTAGATAGTGGAGTGGTATAACGGGGATCGAGTACTCTGGCAGTTCAGATGCATATAGTATATCCCAGCATCGCCAGTGCAATTGAGAAAGATCCACGAGATTAACAAGAGGGAAAAATAGGGAAATAATTAGGTGTAGTGCATTAACAATATATTGCGGTGTGGAATAACCGGATGGGGCGGAAACTTCACATGGATCTTTCTTTCGATTTGCAGCCTCGTTAGATTACATACAGCGGTACTCCGAGATGAGGAAACCATATTTATTTGGTGGGTAATCGATGGTAGTCCCCTTGCACATGCCACGACTTGGGCAACCCTCTCACCTCTTTCACATCTGCCTCCTGCACCCGAGCTAGAGCCAAAGTCCTTGCTCGAGCTGACGCCTGACCTCGAGCAGTCTTATACACTGATAAACCATAATTAAAACATATTTTTATCCCATGCTTGGCATATTTTAGGATGATTTTCCTTATAATTTAAAAAATTTGATGCTCCTAATCCTTTAATTTCATGTTTTATACTTAGGTGAGCATTGGAAAGTGAAAAGAGTAAGAAACAGGCCAAAAATGGACAAAATAGGCCAAAATCAAAATTCAACACGGCCTGAACACTTCCACACGGGTACACCACACGCCCATGTGAGATACACAGGCCGGTCACATGCCTGTGTGTCACGGCTATGTTGACTTAAAACCAAGTCAGTATTGCACACGGCTTGAGCACCATCACACGGGCTACTCACACACCTGTGTCTCTGTCGAGCCCTGTTTCAATTTCACTCGGAAAAGGCTAATTTTTAAGTATTTTGGGCATTCTAAGGTCTATTTAAACACCCTAGGAGAGGATTAAAGGGAGACACAGAGTAGAACGTAAGGAATTACTCAAAGAACACTGATTGATCCATCTTAGAAGCAGGATCTCCATCAAGGTTGAAGATCTCCCTTCAATTTCCTTCAGGGGTTTTTGGGTTTTCTTTATGTTTTGTTGTTTTCCCAATTTTGAGATGTTTTCTTTTACAATTATGAACTAAATCCCCTAAATACCTGAGGGGGATGAAACCTAATACGGATCTTATTATTATTTTTTAAATTATTTGATAAATACTTGATTTGTTCTTAATTATGTTATTAGCTCTTGTGTTAATATTTGAGGATATTAATTCAAGTCGAATGCGCTTATTCAGTAGAGTAAAAGTCTCCATCCAAGAGTAGATCTAACATAATTAAGCGGAGTTGATTGCAATCCTAGAAATAGAACGACAAAAATTTCTCAGATTAGAGTTAAATCTAATAGGAAAATTCATAGATCGAGTTAATCCAATGCTAGTGGTTTTAATTAGAAAGAAATTTCAATTAATCAACCTAGGGTTAGTTGTTTTTAGTCTTGAAAGAGATATTAACATAAATTAGGGATTTCTACGGATCAAGTCAAGTGAATAAATCGTCTAATTCAGAGTCGAATAATAAGTGAAGTCTAGGTGGATTCTTCCTTGGGTATTGTCTTAATAAATTGGTTTTTCAAAAGTATTTTTCCAAATTCATTCTTTGTTGCGTTCTTAGTTAATTAATTAGTTTAGTTTAATTAGTTTAAAACAAATTCCCTTTATTTTCAGGCTAGATAATAAAAAGAAAGTTAGTACTAGTACTTTTAGTCCCTGTGGGTTCGACATCCTAGTCTTGCCATAAGCTATAGTACTGTTCGATAGGTGTGCTTGCCTTTATCATGATAATAGTTTAGTTTTATAGGTACGATCATAAATATCACATCATACAGAGTCTAAGGATAATTCTTATCATTTGAACTTAGGGGTCGATGACTATTTCCCGGGCTCGTCAGGCTGTGGATATCATTCAGAGTTTCCCGAATCCAGTTCTAATCTACCTGATCTGAGATCATTGATGACGTTTGATATCTTCAGCCCATTACCACTGTAGTACTCCACTCCTCTCGGGAAAACATTTGGGGCATACAATTTTTCTACTATGTTTAGCACACCTCTAGGTTCGGGTAAGGATAACGTTGATCGCCACAAGCACCCGTAACGTGAACGTCAACTACTACAATGATTTACCCCTAGGACCAAACCATCGAACCATCAATTTAAGGGGTTTTTGTAATTTCAATGATCAAGTTTGTATTTATTTAATGATAGTAAAATTTAAGTATTTAAACTCATTTTTTTACTTAGCTTTCAAGTTTATATCTGACTTAACTCTTTTGGAATAACCTTTGGGCTTTTTGTTACTAAATTTAAATGAGATGGTGTCTAAGATATATATTATCAACTTATATACATGCAAAAATATAAATGCAAAAATAACAAACATTGAAATTTAAATGAGTTGTATTGGAAAAAACTTAGAACAAACTTTGTAATTTTAAATGAGATGTGTTGGAACAAACTTTCTAGTTTTAAATAAGATGTGTTGGAACAAACTATGTAATATATATATCCAAATTCCATCATGGAGTACATTAGCTCAATTCCTACCCAATCACAACGATTATCCAATATGATAAGTTCGTTGTGGGCATTTATTCTTATTATGCCTAGCTACTTTACACTTGCACAAAGCTACCCGTCGATTTTCTCCCTAATGCCCATTTCATTATGGATTCTGGTCACTTGTGGACAACTTTTCAGATTCCTACATAAAACTTTATAAGGGACAAGCTCGAAAGTCGTTGAAGACAACTCCCATGTAGACAGATCATATAAGCCAAGAACTTATTTTCCCAGACACGCAACGTGCGCTCAAGAGTGTACCCCTTAGTGATAAACTGTTCAACATTGATTGAGGTGTGAGCACAGGCTTCCACGACATGTTCACAAGGATAATGAAATATTTGGAACCTCCAGAATCGCACTATCTGTTTCAGAGATTAACTCCGTAAGACCTAGATAGGATATCGGGTCGACGACCGATGGTCTCTGTAGCTTGAAACATTTCAAACTATCGTGAATATATTTCCACATTCATTGACCTCGCCTTCCGACGGTTTGCATCCATTGTATTCCTGACATCTTCGAAAAACACATGTCCTGCCTCCATTTGGTTGACTTGTTTCAGTTGCATTCTTGGCATCAAGGTGACCTACCTATAGAATGTAGTTGAGAACATCGTTAAGGAGGGCACTCAGCCCGATCAACTAACTTAGGAGTTCTTTAAGATCACTTTCCAAGGGAAGTATATGGGTGCCAGTTATGTGGATGACCGTAGGAGAGAATTCTTTAATCTGACTCAGAGAGATAGATCAGTGGTCGAGTACGAGGTTAAATTTTTGTGACTAAGCCGCTATGCGTGAGGTATGGTGGCGACTGAGTACAAACGATCTGTTCGCTTCGAGGATGGCCTCAAGGATAATTTGAGGGTCCTGATAGCTCTACAGAGAGAGCGAGACTTTGCTACACTGGTTGATAAGGCAAAGATCACCAAAGAAGTTAAGTGTGTTAAGTGCCAGAACCGCGACAGAGAGAGAAGTAGGAACAAGAGGGATTCAGATCCCTCAAGTTCCACCCAGAGGCCTAAGAAAAAAGCCAGAGTTGATGCTCTAACCAGAGTTGGGGCTCTTATTGCTGCTACTGGACAGCCGCCGTGTACAAATTGTGGTAAACGTATCAGGGTGAGTGTTGGAAAAGAACTGAGGCTTGTTTGAGGTGCGATTCATTAGAGCATCGTATTAGAGTGTCCACGATGGTCCGATCAGATGCAAGCTTTTGGCATGGGTACTGTACCACCACCGATGGTAGTTTAGTAGCCACCAAGAGGCTGCGGTCAAGATAGAAGTGGTGATGGGTTGGGCTGTGGTCAGAGAGCACCGGGCAGAGGTGTTGGTTATACTGAGGCGAGACAGCCGGCTCTAGTATATGCTACATGTCGCCGAGAGGAGGAAGATGCTCCGGATGTCATCATGGGTACGTTCTTTATTTATAATGTACCTTATACTGCACTGATAGACGTAGGATCTACTTACTCCTATATAGCTTGCATTTTGACTGAAAACTTGGGCATCTTAGTTGAGAGCACTAGGAGTGAGGTGACTGTACTAAGTCATTAGGGCAATCAATAAGGGTAAATAAGTTGTTTAGAGACGTTCTTTTAGAGGTTCAAGGGGCTTTTTTTTGGCTGGTCTGATGAAACTGCCTTTTAAAGAATTTGATTTGATACTAGGAATGGATTGGTTGGTCAAGTATCGAGTAAGCTTAGATTGTGCGACAAAAAGAGTTGTACTAAGAACTGTGGAGGACAACGAGGTAATTGTAATTAGGGAGCGTCAAAACTACTTATCAAATGTGATTTCTGCATTGAGGGTCGAAAAGTTAGTTCATAGGGGATGTGAGGCGTATCTGGCCTACATCAGTGTTTCATATTCTAGGGATTCTTTGGTCAAGGATATCAGGACGATTAAAGACTTTCCAGACGTTTTTCTGAAGAGCTACCTGGGTTACCTCCGAATCGTGAAGTAGAGTTTGAAATTGAGCTCCTTCCTGGTACAGCTCCAGTGTCCATCGCCCCTTATAGAATGGCATTGAAGGAGCTTGTAGAGCTTAAGACTCAAATTCAAGAGTTATTAGATCGAGGGCTGATTCGCCCTAGTGTGTCTCCATGGGGAGCACCAGTTCTGTTCGTGAAAAAGAAAGATGAATCCATGCGTATGGATCCACCGACACATTCATGCTATACCGCTTAATGGCAAATACGCACTCTTCCTTAGTTTTAAATTTTTGGCCCACAAATAACTTCTCAGGTTCAGAATCTATGGCCAACTGGTGAGCAGGTAGTATATCAAGGTACTTCGAAAACTTGACTGCATGCGCTGCATCGAGGTCTATGAGTGACATGTGTGCCCAAGGATTATTGTGTATCACAATACATCAAATCGAGTTCTTGACTGAAGACGCGTTAACATTTTTATCGTCATTTGCTCATTCGTCATCGATATCATCCTAAACCTCGTCCATATTGGGATCAGTATTGACCTTATTATCAGAAAGATCACTACTATCATATCCATCATCACCATTCGCATCAGCCTCAAACACCACTGAATGTTTTTGTAAACGTAGGCCCAAGTTCTGGTTCTCCGATGCAGGTGCAACATTAAGATCGATGTCAATCTCGTGTACCATCTATTGAATATTAATGTACGATATCGAAACCACCACACATGGATTTTAAACTCTATGTTCTTCACCTAATGAAATGAGATCTTCAGCTGGCTCCACATCAGCTAACTCAACAAATAACTGAATCAGCGCATTTTAGTTACTCTGATTCCTACAATAAAAAGCGACCAATGTCTTCATGTCTTCATCGTCTACAAATTCCATCTCGGTAAATTTGATGGGATTTGTCAAAACTAAAAACTTTTGGAACAGTTTCGAGATCCTTCTCTCACAACATCTAACAATTTTTGCACTAATTTTTTCCTTCATATCATCAACAGAGACATTTCTATTAAATCTCATTACTATTTGTTGGCAACATTCAAATATAAATCCAACAGTTGTTGTCAAAATTACTCCATTTAAATAAACACATACGAAAAATTGATTATCTATCTTCAATACTAAATCTGTTAAAAAAGAAATAAAAATTCTCAATACAATTTTTATAACACCCTATATTTTGGGCCTAGAAGTTTTGAGGTTCAGTGGTTAAGGACATTGAGGAAGATGCACATATGTGATTAGTTGTGCGTTTTAGTGACAAGAATGAGCCTGTTGGTCTGGTGGTTAACTGGAGTGTTAGTTTGATCTAGGGGCCTGAGTTTGATTTTTTTAATTATTATTTTAAATTTATGATATGTTTTAATTTATGTTTTTATTTTTACCTTTTAGAGGTTTCACGTTCTTTTCTTCTTTCCCCTCCGCTGGCTTTTTTTTTTGGCTCTCTACTTTTCTGTAAAATCGGTTGTAGTCTGCGATAGTTGAAGAGAATCGTTTCTTGTCGCTAAGTCTGTGACTGGGAGTCTCCATCTGTAAAATAGGCGTGGGTTTCGAACCCTATCTACTCTGTTTTTATTCTTTTTCCCACAAGTAGTTGTTTCAACTTTTCGTAAGGTTCGTTAAACCGTTGATTTTGGGTTCTAGATACAAATAGTGAGGGGATTTCTCCCTCTTCTGCTATATCATGGATAAGACTAAGGATGGGGACTGTTTTGGTGGCTTTAACAGCGGTTTTGAGGCTATTTTAAGGCGGTTTCGTGACCTCCCTGACGGCTACACTGGCGTGTGCTGAGGCACACATCAGTGTGGATTTAGGAACTAAGGTTACGGGCCAAATTGGGTGCCACACGGCCGTGTGGCCGATTTTGGGAAAATGTCAATATTCATACAGCCGTGTCCTCTGGGCGCACGGGTATGTGAATTTGGGAATTAAGGATTCAGGGATTTAATGTCATACGGCCTGGCTACACGGCAGTGTGACTGATTTGGGGAATAGGGATTTCACACTGGCATGTGTTTCGAAACACACGGCCATGTCTGGTTGGTACATAGGCGCGTGAGACTCTTACACAGTCATGTTTGCCCTGCACTCTATTTTTGTGAAATTGGACAATGAGTTACACGGCCTGTTCATACGGTCATGTCCCTACTTCACACGGGCGTGTACCTCTATCACACGGCCGTGTCCTACCCTTCATACGGGTGTTTGGACCCCCACACGGCCTGGATTGCTCCACACGGCTAGGGGACATGGGGTGTGTGGCCCTATCTCGCCAAATATTATTTTTTTGTCGAATTTAATTACAATCGCAACTCTTTGTGTTCCAACCCTCGACTAAGTTTCACTAAAGGTAGTTATGACTCTGATCTGGGCTTAATATGTGTGTTATTGTATTATTTGTGGTTGGTTTTCTGATAAGCTTAATACTAAATTCGAGTAAATGAGTGTGCTCATCTCTGATTCTGATTGATTAAATGCGAGTGTCTGCCTCTGAATGATTGTCTGGAATTGGCATTCTAATTTTGTACATGAGACTGCATACATATATACATGTGCATAAAGTGTTTTGGGATGGGGTTTTGAAGAGAAGGAAGACTGATACTGAACTGAACTGGCAATTTTACTGCAACTGGAATGTACAGCGGATAACCGCACTGCACCATACAACCTGACTGATCTAGCAGCTTAGCTGTAATTTACTGGTATAGTGGTTTACCGCATTACACTATACCGCATTTACGTTAGCTATGCTACGTACCCTTATCTGATTTGGCAGTTCTACTGCGTGTCTGTATCGCGGTTTACCGCATGGCACTATATAGCTTATACGCCAGCTTTGCTGTGCAATTTATATATATGGATTGGCAATTTTCCTGCTTACTGATAGCTCTAATACCCAAAGGGTCGTGAGCAGTCTTAATACCTTAAGGGTCGTGGACTTTCTGAGAGGCTCTTAAGCCTTCTAACTGGCAGCTCAGCTGCATTATATTGATATGTGCCGCATTCAGTACTAATTGTAAGTGTAGGGATGGATGGGTGTTTTAAACCCCACAATAAGTGTAGGGATGGACGGAGCTCAGCTGTATTATACTGATATGTGCCGCATTCGATATTAATTGTAAGCGTAGGGATGGGTGGGTGTTTTAAATCCCACAGTAAGTGTAGGGATGGACGGAGAGGTATGTTGGCTGGAATCGTAGTGGGTTATTTTATAATTCAATTGCATACATGAGCATTTGTTTGTGTGATCTGCGTACATCACAACTGTTGCGTGCTTCTGTTTGACTGAATGACCCCACTGTACATCTGACTGTTTCTGCCAACTGAAAAACACATATGATTGTGTGAGTTTGTACTAACTGATTGTAACTGACCAACTGTATAGTTATAGCAACTGTATAGTTGATTGAGAACTATTGTTTCTGAGACTGAATGGTACTGCGATTGTGTAACTGAGAGTGTTTTTAACATACTTTAAATATTGTTATCTACCGGTACATACATTGTGAATGTACCAATTGGTTCTATAAAGCTCTGTAAGTATGTTCCGTGTCTGAACTGCTTTCTACCTTTCTGTATCTATTACCATAGTTAGTGGGTTTTGATGTCACACTAAGCTCGAGTAGCTCACCCCCTCTTCTGTTTTCCCTTTCAGGTACCTTTTGGAATTCTATTGTTGGTCCTAGTACACAGAGGCCTCGGACAGTCACGGTCGCAAAAGACTATTTCGGTTCTATTTTCTGATTTATATTCTGAGTACACTATTTTGGAATTGAAAAGTTTTATAATATTGTGGTACAGTTTTCTTTTTAAACTTTTACTTGTTTATTTGATTTTGACCATGTATTAAACTATATGTAATTTTTATTAATCGATATTTAAGTGATTAAATATTCGGATTGTGGTGATAACTGGTTCTTATAAAATTTTTCTCACAATCACTTCGGTGATCAATGTAGCATCCTAAATTCGGCCTAAACTTCTAGGCTGGGTTTGGGGTGTTACAATTTCAAACAAAATATTTTTTGTAATGTAAAAAAAAAAATTGCATATCTACTAACTTTTGTAATGTAAAAAAAAAAAATTTCATATCTACTAACCTTGTGAATTCTTCTTTATCTATTTACTCTTCTTCTACAGAATTTTTTTTTTGTTATTCTTGAATTTTCTAAAATTTTTTGCACAAACACTACTTAAATGCTAGAATGCTTGATCGATGTCGCCTATGAGATTGGCACCAATGGTGCCGCCTATGCCATGGGCATCCCCACCCAGACCCGTATTTAAAGCTAGACTAGATTCGTATTTAAATGGTAGAAAGAACCATTTTGGTGCCACCTATTAACAATGTTTCACCTATTAAAAATTAGTTTTTTTTTGACTATTTGTGACAGTGTCAGAAAAATAGGGGTGGTGCTGCCTATGCACCACCCTCCACCACCCTATTCCATACCATTTTGGTAATTAATCAGGGTGAGATATCATTTTCGAAAATTTAAAATTTTTTATATTATGTATGTAAAAAAACCGATAAATTACATCATTAGTTACTCAATTTTAGGTAAGTTTTTGTTTTCATCACTTTGCTAGGAGGAGTTACAATTTGGTTTCAAATGTTTTCAAAATTGGATTTTTTTGGCTGCCCCAACTGTTAAGTGGCTAATTATAGCATTTTTTTTAGTTGTTATAATAACAATTATGGTTCTCAGCTTTTATACTTTCATCAATTTAACAATAATTTTATATAGAATAATAAAAAATAAAACTCTTTAAAAATTTAGAATTCTAAATACATAGAAAATAAAAAAATTAAATAAAAATAGATATAAATTTCAAAATTAGATAACATAGAGAAAATGAGGGGAAAATGTTTTTCATTATAAGAAAAGAAAAAAGAAAAAGATTCAGAATATAACTTTACAATTTGAGTTTTAAAAAATAATTTAAATAAATTGAAATTTTGAATTAAGTTTATAAAAGAAAGTTTTATGGTATATTTTGTATTTTTCACTAAAAAATGGCTTCAAACTTAATTTTCCCAAGTCTTTGTATTATCAGTTCTGGAAGTTCTTCAAGAACACAAAACTCAATTTGAAGATATTACTAATTTGGTTATGTTCTATTTTTAATTTGTTATTGTATTCTATTTAATCATTTTTTTTCATATGTCTCAATATTGAATAATCATAAATGTTACTGCAATAGAATCTTGAGTTTTCTTGTATGAACGTTGGTTTTTAATCATATTTAAGCTTTATACCAAATGAATATTATGTTAAGAGATTGAAATTGATTTTTTTTTTTATCCATTTTCATGATTTTATGGCAATGTTGAAGATTTGTTATTGCAATAATTTGGCAATAACTTGAATTTTTACGTAGAATTTTCTATTTATTAAAATAATTGAGTTTTTAATAAATTTTTTTATAGAATTAAAGTTAACTTAACATAAAATATAAAAATTGAGTAAAATTGTTATTATACCAACTAAATAAGTAACAACATTAGCCACTTAACAATCGAGTGACTAAAATAAACAATTTTAAATACAAATTGTAACATTTTTTTAGTTAAGCGACCAAAATAAAAACTTAAATATAATTAAATAACTAATAGTATAGTTTACCTTAAAATCTTATCAACAACTATACTCACTCTCTTTTTAATTAATCTCACAGCCTTTTCTTTTATTTCACAAAAATATTCATTCTCAATATACTAGATAAATAATTATTGATATTAAATCAATATTAAATACAATAATTAATTAATTAATTAAAATATAAATTTGGTTTAAATGATATTTTTTAATACATGTGTAAAAGGTTAAAATTGAAATTTTATCTTTTAAAAAATAATATTCCTTTTTCCAGTTTATTGCATAGATGTAGAGGTAATCATGGGCCAGGCCAGGCCAGGTTTGGGCGGGTCCAAAAAAAATTCAGCCCGTTTTCTAGGCCCGAGCCAAAATATGGGCTTGAAAATTTATCCAGGCCCGACTCGGAATAAAAATGCTAGGCCCGAGCCCGGGCCGGCCCATATTAATTTTTTTGCTTATTTTATTAAAAAATTTAAAAATATAATAAATTAAATACATTTAAAAACATAAAAATAAATATTAAAACAAGAAACAAAATAAAAATGAGACAAACAATTCTTAAAACAATGCACAAATTAAAAATATAATAAAAAGTGGTTATATTAAAATTGAAACAAGTTAGAACTAAAAATATGGTTTAAAAAATACCCGGGCCGGGCCCGGGCCAAAAAAGGTTGGCCCGAGGCCCGGCCCTTTTCTAAACGGGCCTTATATTTTTGCCCAAACCCATATTTCAGGCTCATATTTTTACCCGAACCCTCCCATTTTTTGGGCAGGCCTTTGGGCGGGGCCGGGCCTCCCAACCCATGATCACCTCTACATAGATGTGAGATGTTGTTATAGGTCAATGATTTTCAATTGAGCCAATGCCTAACAATTTGGTTACCCATTTCAACATCTAGCAACAAATGCTACAGTCACTTCCCTTACTTTTTCAACTTTCAAAAAGAAATGCGTCAACTATCTCTTAAAGTGTTACTGGTTGATTATTCCGTTAATCACGTTAGTTTTTAACAATATAAGTGGATAGAATTTTTAATACAAATGATCAATTTGCTTTTTGATGTAACATACAATGACTAATTTGCTCTTTTTTTAGTAAAGAGAGTAAGATGCAATCTTACTCCTAATATAAGCACCATTATGATAGTTTTATACATCTTAATCTAATTTTAAAATAAAATGAAAACAAATAAATTTCAAACCAAGTTTTACTCGAAATATTTTAAACTCGTAATGATCCAAACTTCAAATGAACACAACCAAAAATATCCAAACCTAAAATTTAACTTTTGAAAAATAATAATTGATAAAAATAATACTTAAAAATAATTAATATTTTTTTTAGTGGAGTGTGCAACTTTTCAGTTTGACATGTGAAAATCGATCATACTCAATTCTTCGAGCTTGGAATGATAGAACTTGAAATGAATCGAACTTAAAATGATTCGAAATGAAAAACCTAAAGTCAAACTCAATTCTTCGAGCTTGAAATAATTTGAACACATAATTGATCCTAACTCAAAATGAGATGAAAATTTCAAAACTCGAATTGACCTGATTAGATTGGCCTAATAAAAAATAAACTCGACTAGCAAAACCAAATAGCTTTACACACTTTAATTTTTTTCTGATGAATAATATTTTAACATTATATCAATTTAATTTATCAACATAATTATTCTTATTATGCACATGATCAATCTAATATTTTTATAATGTTTGTTGAAAATATTTTCTTTATCAATATATATTTAACCAATAAAAGTTATTTTATATCAAACAAGTAGGTAACATATTTTTAATTTCCTTCAGAACTCAACAAACATGTTTTAATTTCCTTCAGAACTCAACAAGCATGATATTCCCAAGTAGAACATGTAATGTCAAAAAAATATAAAAGCTGAATTGCTAAAATATTATTTATAAAAAAAACCATTAAAATGTGTAAATTAATTTTATATTAAGGTAAAAATATCTCAAAAATAATATAATCATATCGTATCTTTAGGTCGGGTATGAAGATAGACTTCAAATTATATACTAGTTATAGTTAGATATATTATATTGTTAGCAACAAACTGCGGAGGCAATTGTGACAATCATAGTGGATACTTTAAGAAATACAACTTGCTACCTCAACTTGATTTGTTTAGTTGGAAACTTTTTAATTTTTGTCGTAATTATTTTACATTCTTGTAAATTAGTAGCAAAATGTTTTGTAATTAAGTCCATAAGTAAGATCTCATGAAATCATTTCAAGTGACTACAACGAGGGAAGAGATCATGCCTAAAGGATAAAGGTTTAAAGAATACACTTTCCAACCTTGAAGACTTATCCATTATCTTAGGATAAGACGGCATGTTTGAATTAGAAAAATGGCTGAATAATTTAATTGATGATAAAAACTACTGTTCGTTATATGATGCACAATCATTGAAGGTCTTAGAGAGATATTTTAGTGAAAATATTTGTCCATCTAAGAAACTATGAGGGAGGATTTTCCTATCATTTTTTTATGATTATTGTAACTTCCTCAATCTAGTCTAAACGTTAGACCCGAATTTGGAAGATTACATTAGTTACCAAAATGGCCTAGTAAGCTATCTGAGTTTTTAAAATGGTCATATTAAAACATTTATTTGTTTTAGAAGAAAACTTAGTCTTTAGAAAAGAAACTTACGACTTATCAAAACTGGTTTAGATTATCTAACCTATGTAATGGTGACTCCTTTATGAAAACTTGATTAACTACCATTTTATGTATTACTTAAAGTTTTAACTGTATCTTAGCAGTGAAAAAGTGATATCTATTTACATTTTAATAAAAATCGAGGTTCATGCATAACTAATTGATATTCATAATTTGATGTTCTAAAATCAAATTAAATGTCATGCAAGCTATAAATTAAAAATCAAATTCTATGTCCCATGCCATAGTTTAAAATAAAATAATATAGTCTCTGAATAATTAAAAGACCAAATAGTAAATCTAAAATATATTATTAACTAAAACCAAGTTGAGACCCTCCAGATGTCACATTCGAGTCCTAACCTGGTGGGTTATTTATAAGGATGAAAATTAAAGGGAGGTTGAGCTATGAAGCTTAATATGAGATCTATCACAAGAAAATTAGTTCAAAGTAATAAACCAAACATCTAATATCAGTGTTCAGTATAGTAACAATTATATAGCATAGCAGAAATTAGCAGTTCATTCGGGCATGCTTATGAGTGCCAATGTAATGCAATTTCAGTTCAACAGTAAAGAAATGTCCTACCCCACCGCTACACTCCACAGGTAGAGTTCCCCAGAACTCTTATATCTCGGACAGTCCAGTTTGTGGATGAACCACAAGTGTTGCAAGTTAATACGCTGCCAGTAGTTGTGAATACACAACGGGTTTGCAAATAAAAGCTGCCCATTTCTTATTTAATTTCTTCTCCAAATAATATTTTTTTTAGTGAGGTTTTCATCCTAGTAGGTTGAACCTAGTGTTATAGTATGCTCAAAGACCAATCATGAGATGATTGTAATTACATACTTGTTTTACCTTATTTATTAATATAAGGCATTGCCATTATTGTTTCAGTTTCTTTTTCTATGTATATAAATAAAATAAATTGTAATAAAGTCCTAAGAAAATATGATTATTCTTAAAAGGTCCTTAGTTGAGTATTATTGTGGGCTTAGAGAACAATAATATATTGGGACTAATGTGTAATTGATTGATGACAAAAAGCTGTCATTGACATAAGGATGTCAAAATCAATACATGAGTATGTGTTAGGGAACAACATATTAGACTGACCCGTTAGGAGTATGTTTCTTGGATTATTATGTAATAGTCACAATATTACTCATAGTGATAACTATGTATATGATCCTCAGACTTGAGATCATCATTGTCCTAACATCGTGAGTTGTAAATTTTGATATTGTCAAACGTCAACCGTAACAGGTTGTACTATAAAGATTGATGTTGGATATACCACAATCCATGTAGTGGGATATGGTTGATTAAGATAGGATTTATCCCTCCTACATAATGGGAGCAATATCTTAGTCCTTTTGATGGACTGAGGCTAGAAATGCATGGCCATGCTCGAATAAGTTGATATGAGATATCACGGAAAGGTTATGTCGAATTACGACTTCTTGTAACTTATGTAGCAATGATGCATTGCTAGATGCCACTCATTGATTGTATTATTAGAAATGTTCTAGTATTACTACTAATGTTACAAGAACCTACAGGGTCACACCTTATGGTTAAACGAACAAAATCGAAATACATTTGTATTGTATTTAGTTGTCACATGAATTAAATTAATTCAATTTAATTAATTATTTAATTAATTTAATTTGACAATTAAATATTAAACGAATTAAATGGACAAGCTTGTTGTACACAAATAGAGAACATAGTAAAAAATAATATATGAATTTGATTCATAAAATATTTTAACAGAATATAGTTTACCAAAATTATTATAATAAATTATTATTATGATTTCAGTCAAACATTGAAATATGGTAGTTATAATTTTTTTTAGAAAGAATATTGTAACACCCCTAACCCGTATTTGTCGCTAGAATAGGGTTACAGAGCATTACTAAAGATTTCAACTCAAAACAAACAAACATTTAAAACATTTAATTCACATCATCAATCATAGCAAAACCAATCAAAGACATATTGTTCCTTATACGAGCCTTTGAGGCCCTAAACATATATTAGAAACAAATAGGGACTAAACCAAAAAAATATAGAATTTTTTGAAAAAAGTTGAAAATTTTCAAACTGTAGGGGTCACTCGGCTGTGTGGCCAGGCCGTGTGGACAATCGAAGTAAGGACACATGGTCGTGTATGTGCTAATGTAACTCTCTGACTTGTGTCACACGGCCAACCCACACAAGCCGTGTACTATTCAAAGTGGCCTCACAGGCTTGTGCGTTAGGCCGTGTGCTAAGCCGTGTAATAGCTTGACTTGCAACCTTTTGTAAGCTACAGAGGACACAAAGCTGTGTTGCCCAGCCGTGTGTCATACAGGCTGAGACACACGCCCATGTCTCTGGTCATGTGGACGAAAAATAGGCTATTTCCAAGCCATTTTTCTCACCCAAACATGCATCCACCTACAACCAAATTTTCCACATATAATCAAGCACTCCAAAGTGCACCAAACCATGCCATAATAAGCTATTCAAATAAGGTACATATAAATACAACCAATATGCCCAAAGGGTACCTCAATCACAACCATTAAACATGTATAATCTTATGCACAATTTGGCCAAAAGTTCAACTAATTTATAACTAAGTTTATGCCAAATCATACCATTTTGTTTACCTATCAAATTCACATCAATGAGTACCAAATATGCCAATTAACATCTAGCACCAATAGCCATACATGTCATCTATAACAATTATGCCAATTCACCACATTTAAACCTGTCAAAAGACCATTTATAACATACATTTTTAACTACCCTTCCATCTTCAATCATTCAAGCATCATAAGCCATGATATCAACCATTATAAGGCCAAATATATATATGCCAAAAAGCGCACCATTTCACCATCCAAAAATTCCATAAACACAAGCCGAAAACAAATGGCTAAATCATCAAACAAAAACTCCTATACATGCCATTATAACCAAAACTTAGAAACACCAAAATCTACCGATTTAGTCGATGGATAGTGTGATATAACTCCAACAAGCTTCTAACCTGAACGAGCTTCTGATTCACTAAAAAACACGAAAAATAGCACAGAGTAAGCATAATTGCTTAGTAAGTTCGTATAATATAAAACTCAACTTACCATTTTATCACATATAAATTGAGCTTAACATGGCATAATCCAACCACAACTTGGCCAAAGCCTAAGCATTTACACTAGACATGTTAGTCATATAAGCATATAACATTATCAATTTAATCATGTATCATATGCATATATCATCCATCTTAACTTTCAATATACCATGTACCATCCATTCAATGCAAATCACATGTGTTCATGTCTTAGTTCATATCGAATTCTTACCGTTCTCATTCAAATCATGCTCATTAAACCATTCAGATTATCGTTGCATACCTGAGATAGCTCACACATAGTGTGCTAACTCATATAACTGTAATTCATCAATTCCTATACATGTATGCTTACACGAGCTGTGTATTAGAATACTTACATGAGCCGTGAAAATAGGCTTGCTCACATGAGCTGTGGGTCGGAACATAGCTACACGATGTTACTCACACTAGCTGTGGGTCGGAACATAGCTACACGATATTGCTCACACGAGCTGTGGAGTATTCGCAACATATGTCGAACCTCAACTATTAGTAAGACGTTCAAGACTAGCACTTGAATCATGTAAACCCTAATGACATGTCAATTGTATCCTACGAATTCCTATGGTTCAAACGGAACTCGATAGTCGACGTAACATCGTTGGATGTGCAATCGATATATATATAAATATGGTAGTCCACAATACATGTATAATTCAATTAAAAGCACATAAATACAATACAATTACACGGACTTACATCGACGATTAAACGTAGATACGGAGGCGATTATTCCAAAACTTTATCTCTGCCCTAATCTAAAGCCATATGAGGTTTGTCTTGATCTAAACGAATAAATTCAGCTCAATTCAATACTTATTTTATTAAATTTAACCCAAACTCATATTTTAGCAAAATTATATTTATGCCCTTATAATTTTGATTTTATTTCAGTTTAGTCCTTTGATCATAAAATGAAAATTCATGAAATTTTCCCAAAACCCACCATAGTCAAATTCCATATAGGTCCCTAGCAAGCCCTATATTTCATTTATTTCATAATTTCACCATGAATATTTTTCTATTTTTCTATTTAATCTCTAATTGACAAATTCATCAATAATCTCTTAACAAAAGTTGTGTATCTAACAATAACCATTCATTTTATTCCATCAAACATCATCAATCATTCATGGTAAAACCCTAAACATTTAACAGTTTTGCAAATTAGCCCCCGGGCTAGCTAGATTAAGCTACAACAATCCTGGAAACATAAAAATCATTAAATATGGAACGAAAAATGACTTACATGCACACAATATGGTTGGCCAAATGCTTCAAGCCCTAGCATTAGCTTCCTATCCTTCAATTTTGGTAGTGTTTCCCATTAAGGAAGATGACACCATTATTTTATTTTGTTTTTAATTTACTTATTAACTTTTTGACTAATTTAACCTTACTTATAACCTTTAAAATTTCATACATAATGTCCATATTTGTTCACTCAAAATAACAATGATATATTCACCAGATAAGGACTCATACATTAAGGTTCTATAGTTGTTTAGTACCTTTAGCTACTAGAACACTATTTTTGTACATTATGCGATTTAGTCCTTTTTATCAAATTAAGATGCAAACAGTAAAATTTCTTAACGAAATTTTATACGGTAATACAACATATTGTAGACCTTAAAATAATAATAAAATAAATATTTTCACATTGAATTTGTGATCCCGAAACCACTGTTTTGATTTCATTGAAAACGGGCTGTTACAAATATAACGTTACTTTCCATATGCTATAATTATTTTTGGAAACAATATAATGTGTTTAATGATTTCCATATGTTCTCCATAAGATTTGATTTTGTTTTCAATATATGCATACCAAAATCCTGAATTAGGGTAATTCTATTTTAAAAGAAAATTGACAAAAGGGTCTAGCAACAGTTTTGGGAGATTTTTTCTCTATAATATTTCCAAGAGAGTTTTGCCATTCGTTTTAATACCAGGTGGACTATGTAGAGGCTGGGACGTTTTCGTTGTGGCTTGGAATCAACATCAAATCAACAACATCCTTTCATTTTTTTTAGTTAAGAAGGTATATCTTCAACCCTATTTCAACCCATTTCGCTCCTCGTACATGGATCCATGGCTGTGGATCACCGGAATAATTTTTCCATTGCGCCACGGGGCATACTGACGGTCCCAACACATAGGACCTCTAAGGAGTATACTACCTACTTAACCATTTAGCCTAGGTCATTACTTGGTTAATTTTTTTCAATTAACCTCCTATATTTTGGGGTTTGACAATTAATGCAAACATTTGCTAAGTAATTAAGACTGAAAAGTGTTAGAATCAAACTAGAATGTAGAAAGGTAAGGTTGGAACTTGAGTGGAATAGGTTGTGCTTAAATCATTTCCTTTTGTATTATAAAGATTTTAGTGGATTGATTCAGTGAGTAAGTGTAACGCCCCCACACCCGAGACCGTCGCCGGAGTTGAGCTTGAGGTGTTACTGAACATAATTTACCATTTTAAGAACTTTGAATCCTTTATTTTTAAATTCTCAACATGCTGTCTAAGTTACAAAAAAAATCATATCTCGAGTTACAAAACTTGAAATCAAGATCCGTAAATTTTCCCTGAAACAAAACTCATATATCTATCTACTAATTTTTTTCTAGAATTTTTGGCTAGGCCAATTAGTACATTTTATTAGTTAAATTTACCCCTGTTTCAGAACTCGACTGCACTGACCTCTACTTACTACGAACTACTTTTCTCCCTGTAAAAAATTCATATGACTATGATGTTTGTTTCCCTTAAAACTAGACTCAATAAGGATTCTGAAAATATAAAGTAAACCTCCTAATTATTTTTGTGCAAATTATGGTGAATTTTTAAATTCAGAACAGAGGATCACAGAGTCAGTCTGAAGCAGTCTCACTCAAATGTAAATAACTCATAATATACAACTCTTTTGCTTACGCTATTTCTTTTATAGTAAAATAAACTCATTAAGCTTCAATTTCATACCTTATTCACTATTTAAATCTATTCCTACTATTTTTAGTGATTTTTCAAATTCACATCATTTCTGCTGCTTGAATCTGTTTTTAAGCTACTTTCTCATTTTCCTTGGTTTTCATGTGATAGTTACCACTCAAGCATACATACTACTAACCATGTATATCATCAGCCATTCCATTAGCTATTCACTAGCAAATATTTACACACCATTCTTTGAATATATCATACCAAAAGAAGCCAAGTCCCTATACATGCCATACATGAAACGAAACGTCTAACTATACCAAAGTGATTCCTTCGATAGTGTGATCGGATCTCCAACGTTTCCTTCGATCCTCGAGTGGCTTGGCAAGAACTATAAGAAGAAGGAAATAAAGAGAGTAAGCACTAGGCTTAGTAAGTTTACAAGCAAATAAATCACAACATTCAGCACAAGGAATAATTATGCATAATTTCATCTAGCATCATAAACTTTCTTTACATCTCATTTTCTACCTTCTTCTTTATTCACTTACCTTCTTTCTTACCTGACCTTTCATTATTCATAAATACAATCTACCTTTCCTTTGCTGATAATTCACGGTAATTTAATTTGTACAATGGCCCGTTGAACCGCTTGGAATACTAAGGATACTAGGGTCTTTCCTGTCTAACAATATCCTGCCAATGCCATGTCCTTGACATGGACTTACATGAATTATTCCTGTCTCCAATGCCATATATCTAATATGGGCTTACTTGGCTCATTCCTGTCTCTAAAGCCATATATCTAATATGGACTTACATGGCTCATTCCTGTCCTGTCGATCCCAAATGTCATGACATTTTGTATCTTAACACTCCTAAGGTTCAAACGGGGCTTTCTAATACTTTTTCTCTATCACATCGACTTTAATTCAACTTTGGATATTTTCATAAGTTAAATATATAAATGCTGGAAATTGACAATATCAATGTAAAATGAAGGAATATTGCGTTTATTTACCGTAAACTTACCTCGATACAAAATGTGACTAAACTTTACAATTTAGTCCTTTACTTTTTCCTTTCTTCGATCTACTCCCAAACTTCGTTCTTCTTGATCTATAATAGCAAATTTAGCTTATTTAAAACTCACATTTATCAAATAGCCCTTTACACAAATTTTGGCAAAATTACATTTTTGCCCCTAAACTTTTACATATTTACACTTTTGCCCCAAGGCTCGGAAATCAAAATTTATCACAAATTCTTGTATTTTAAGACATGCTGATCATTTATTTACCAACAACATCTTCAAATTCCTACTATAACATACACTTATGTATAATAGGTATTTTTATCTATTAAGCCCTTTTACTAGTTTTTACCTAAAACAGAGTAGCACAAGTTGTCTAACATAATCTAAAACCTCATATTCTATCATAAAACATCAAAATAAACACTTTTCACCTATGGGTATTTTTCCAAATATGAACCCTAACTTAAATTATTGCTAGCATAAGCTTTATCGAGCTACCGGGATTCCAAAAATATAAAAATCATCAAAAACGGGGCTTAGATGCACTTACTATGAAGCTTGAAAGTTGAAACCCTAGCTATGGTAGAGAGCAAAAATCGGCAGCAACTAATGAAGAAGATGATCAATTTTGTGTTATTTTTCCCATTTTATTTCATTTAATATCCAAATGACCAAAATGCCCTTCCTTACTAAACTTTCAAAAATTCCACCCATGTCCAATTTTTGTCCATGAACTTAGAAATTGGTCAAATTCTATTTAAAACCTCCTAATTAATATTCCAGAGCAATTTCATACTAAAAACTTCTAGAATGCAAATTTTGTAACTTATTCGATTTAGTCCCTAATTTCAAATTAAGCACTTTACGCATAGAATTTCTTCACGAAATTTTCACACAATCATGAAAGCATATCATAAACCTCAAAATAATTATAAAATAATTATTTCTATCTCAGATTTATGGTTACGAAACCACTATTCCGATTAGGCCCTATTTTGGGATGTTACAGTAAGGCTCTGCAGACGTAAGCTAAGTCCAAAATGCATAAATAGTTCTAGTGCGATGTATTTTTATAGTTGTCTTTTATTCTGCCAACAACTCTTCCCAAAACTTAGCCAAACAAACGTTCAATTGGTATTAGATGAATCACCTTACACATTTGGTAAAGATCTTATGTCTGGCAAAATAAAAGGCATGATAGGAGAATCAACAGCTAGAACACCACTCTTTGATGGGTCTAATTATTCATATTAGAAGTTAGAATGAGATCTTTTCTCAAATATATTGATTAAAAGGCATAGAAAGTTGTTCTAACTAGATGGGAGCCTTCTTAAACAATTGAGAAGACTTTTAAGCGCAAAGCAAATTGGACTGCAAAATAGGATAAGTTAGTAAACTACAACTCTAAGGCCCTATATAGAATTTTCAATAGAATGGATCCAAAAGAATTTTGAAGAATCTTTAAATGTGTTTTTATAAGATAAGCATGGGATATTCTTGAACTTGCTGGTGAAATAACATAAGAGTAAATATGTCAAAACTACAAATGCTCACCACTAGGTTTGAGAACTTATGTATGTCTGAATCTAAAACTATTTCTGATTTTTATTCTAGACCATGTGATATTGTTAATAAGGCTCATAGTTTGAGTAATGTGTATTTTAAGGAAAAATAATTTCGAGTGGTATTGATATCACTTCCCAAGAAGTTTGGAATCAAGGTTGCAGCCATTGAAGAGGCCAAAGATATTTCTTCCTTAGAAGTAGATGAGGTTATTGGTTCTTTACAAAAATTTGAAATAAATCTGAAAGAGTCCAAAAATGAGAAATGCAAGATAGAATTGAATTGTGCTTACTATTGCAAAGAATGTGGGCATTGTAGAAGCCACAACTAGTGAAGCTACATATGATGTTGAAGGTATGCAAGAAAAACTAGTCTTGTTGGCCAAAAATTTCAACAAAATGTTCAAAAAATTATTAAGGAAAGAAAGATCTAGTGAGCAAAAAGGAAAGAAAATAGTTATTTTTGCTTATTTAAACTAAAAAAAAAAGAAGAAGAAGAAAAAGGGCACTTAGTGTTATGAGCATGAAAGGTATTGACACATTCATGCAGAATGTGCAAACACACTGAAAAAGAAGAAATCTTATAATATGACATGGAGTGGAGATTCTTATAGTGAAGAGTATGAAGATGATCATATAAATAATTATGTTACATTTATATCTAAGCTAGAAGGTGTAACTATTGCATGGCAATGAAGAATACCATTCGTCATAGGTGTTAGATGTTGAAATCTGCCTAGATGCTAATGGTCTTGGGAATATTATTGTGCAAGGCAATGAAGAATCTAACTAAGACAAAGTCCAAACCATGATTTTCCTTTGTCATCATCTCCATGAAGAATTAAAAGAAGAATATTTGAGCATAAAAAAGATCCATTTGAATTGTGGAATAATCTATATATATATATATATATATATATGAAAATTAGAAAATAATAATCTTACCTAAAGCTCGTAATGATTAGATGCACCAAAGGTTGCGAGATTTTAAAGCAATGGTTGAATGTGACTTTGCAATATTTAAGATAAGTTCTCAATTAAAACCATGTGAGGAAAATATATAGTAGTAAAAGAAATTACGTTGAATGCATCATTATTATCTCATGTAAATCCTCAAACAAATCATTGTGACCTAGAAGTTTAAAAGTTAGTTCATTTGCAAAAAAAAAAAAAAAAAATTGCAAGACAACTACCATTTGCTTTTACCGATCGTAAATGAGTTACTAAATCTCATGTGTTAGTAGTTTGCAATGTTAGTAATCTCACATTGCTAACAAGTATATAGCATAAAGAATGTAAATAACCAATTTTCTACAACTTGGGTAATTGAGTTGAGTGTCTAGCTCACTAGATAAGTGAGCTTATTGAGCTTTATGTATATAAATGGTTAAAATATGGGCACTTGTGCCTAATTTTGATGGTGCAAATAATTTTTTATATATATTTTTATTTTCTAAAATAATTATAATTATTTGGATTTGCATTTGAACTAATTTATTTGAATAACATAACTTTCCAAAAATATATTTCATAATGAAGAAACATTTTTCTTTTCTAGAAAGTTGATACGTTATGGAAAAATGTACACTTTCTTTGATGATAAAATAAATTGTGCCTATATAATACTCAATGCTATTTTTTCTACTCTATTTTTTTGTTGTTTTATGACTTGGATCCTAGAGGCAAATTTAAAAGCATTAAGGAAAGTGTTTTCATGCAAGTCTTTATCTAAATCTTCTTTATTTCATTACTTGCAACACAAGCTTTTCTATCAATGTATCGATTGAAAGTGCTTCAATTTATATTGATATCCTTATAGGATAATCTACTAGTACAAATGAAATTAAGCCTTGCTTGGAATAGGGTAGACCATAAAATGTTCAAGTACTTAAAAAAATGGTAATAAAGAGATATAATTAAGCTATGTCACTACAAAAAAAGATGGAATAGGAAAAATATTATTGTCGACAACATATTTACTTATAATTGTTATAATTATGCTCAAAGTGTAGATTCAATAGCTCTTTAAAAATGTACACTTTCTTTGATGATAAAATAAATCTTCTTTATTTCATTACTTGCAACACAAGCTTTTCTATCAATGTATCGGTTGAAAGTGTTTCAATTTATATTGATATCCTTATAGGATAATCTACTAGTTCAAATGAAATTAAGCCTTGCCTGGAACAGGGTAGACCAATCAGTTCCATAAACAATCATCCTTATTAAAGGAAATGAGTAAATGCTTTAGATGGTCATATGGTGAAGGTGGGTGGTCAAGAAAAGGCCCAAGACATAACAGAAAACCCCATAAAATGTTCAAGTACTTAAAAAAATGGTGATAAAGAGATATAATTAAGCTATGTCACTACAAAAAAAGATGGAATAGGAAAATATTATTGCCGACAACATATTTACTTATAATTGCTATAATTATGTTCAAAGTGTAGATTCAATAACTCCTTAAACATTTTTATGAGTCTTCTCTATTTTTACATTCCTCACTAATGTAGGTTCAATATTTTTTTTAGAATTATAATAAATATATTAAAAGTCGTGTTATATCCCTCTGCCATTTGGACACGTGTTGGCATTAGTGGTAATGTTGACCTTCCTGTTGACTTCGTCTATAACAATATTTTGCCCAACCACTTGTTTTGATCAAAGGAGCATCCTCTTCCCACGCTCTTGACCACTCGCTCTCAACACCCTTTGGTAAGACCATTCATTTCTCCCAGGAAGGGCAAGGGATCCATTTTTAGGTGTTTACACTCCTCAAGTGTGAACAAGCCCTCAAAGTCATGAGGGGCCCACATGAGCGTAACAACCTCGTACTGACAAAACTAATAACGGAATAGGCCTTACAATGTATGTCATTCATGCATTGGATGAAGATAACTTTCTTCATAATAATTTGTCAGGTCATGCTAATGGACAAGAGGATCTCTCTTATAAATACCCAAATCAGCAATGAAGAAATGATCGATTTTCCAGCACCCTAAAGTTACTCTAAGAAATTATTTTCCCAAGTAGCCTATCCTCTTACCCTTGTTCCGACTCTTGACCTCTTTAAGTGAACCAACCTCCATAGCACCACCTTGATCTCCTCTTTATTCCTCCTTATCCTCCACCCTTATTGCACAAAATAATGTAAGAATAAATTGAATACTTTAATGAAGCAATTAAGCCTTGATTTGTTTATACTTAATTAAATGTAATAAAGCTTATAAATAGATCCTCTTGTAAGTGAAATACATAATAAGAAATCTCTTATTTCTTTGGCTTTAACATTCACGTGTTGGTACTCTCTTCTATTTAATTGTTGTATAACAAAAATGAATTTATGTAGGGTTAATAATTAGGCTTACAAGCATGAGTGGAAAAAGGTAGCAAATTGAAACTCCCTTTTTGAGTTCGACTCAACTACTGTACTTGGATGCCACCACATAGTATGTTTCCTAGGCATTAAATTATTTTGTTAGGTTAAACTATTTTATTTTTTAAATAACTTTTCTTTTGTATTTTCGTTTATACCATTCGATTATAATTTCTTATTTTAAAAAAGTGTTGATTTGTTCTGACAAATAATTTTGTTATTATCAATACCTCATTCTGCTTAGATTTCTTCATATATTTAAATATGAAGAAACAGATTCAAATAAGAAAATATTGGAACAAAAGAGGTTCGACAATTAAGTTAATTCAGATTTCAACTTTCAAAGTTTCCACTCGTTTTATACTTTTATTTTATTTTTATTACATAAAATTAAAAATATAATAATAAAATACCATGTAAAAACTTTAAAAAATCTGTTATCTAATTTTTTTAAAAATATAAATGGCTGCATTAAAAATAAAAAGAGCACAAGACCCAAGTCTTTTAAAGCCCAGACACCAAGAAAAATGCAAAATAATCCAACCACCCAGGTAGACTTTCCTTTTCCCTAACCATCTGAGAAAACAAAATCCTTTCAAATGCCATTTTTGTTTCCTTAAAGATCACCGAATCGTCTGCTCCTATTCTTTCTGATGCATTTGGAAGAAAACCTTTAGATTCGACCAAGATTCCCAAACTGCCATCGAAATTGAGAAATCCCGAAAACCCTTCTATTTTCTGATCTGCTCCCTTCTTTCTCCAATCTGCTAGCCCACAGTGAAAAGATACCATCTCTCTTCGTTCTAACCAACAAAACCTCGATTTGTTGAAAAAGTTGAGCCCGATTGTTGAAGATCCTCTTTCGCTACCTCTCCAATGAGATAAGTATCTTCATTTCTCTTTAACCCTTTTGTAGCCAATAGGTGTGCAACTTCGTTTGCTTGTCTCGGCACATGTTTAAATACACATATTTGGTACCTTTCTCAGATTGCTCTGATATTTGAAATATAGGCTCCTATTACTGACATTTCAACTCCCTTCGTTTGCAGCTTCTGAATCACCGATAAGGCAACTCCCTCAATCTCCACTCTCGAAAACCAACGTGCAATCCCATCTCAGCCGCCTGAAAACAAGCTAGTGCCTCAACCTTAAATGATGAAGGTATATTACCATGCATAGTACTTTTTGATAATAACACCCTGCCAGAAGCATCTCTAATAACACTACCTGAACACGACTTTATTATTTTGTTTGCAAAAACCTGCATCAAAATTTATCTTGACAAATTGTTCGTTTGGTGTCTTCCATCGCACTTGCACACTTGCTTTACTGCTGTTTTTTTCCTTTGCACCATCAATTTTCCCCAAATAATTCTTGATAAAATTTGTTGTCTCTGATACAGTTGATTTTTTGCCTTCATGCAGTACTTGATTTTTCCCATTCCATATAACCCACAAAGCACAATAGAAGAGTCGACAAAGGTATTTTGAATTGTTCTAAAAAAAACTGATGCACCCAGTCTTTGATATGCATAACTGATGATTTTGTTTGCCATGTAATCCCTAACTGCTGCCAGATCTCCTTTGACTTCAAGCACTCATTGAACACATGTTCCACAATTTCCAAACCATTTGCACGCCTGGGACAATCTAACGTTCGTATTAGTCTTCTGTAGTTCAGATTAGCAAAAGTAGGCACATGATTATTTGTAATTATCCATGATGTAATTTTTATCTTAGAGGGCAAATCTAAGGTCCATAGCTTTTTGTAAAGAGCTGAATAGGAATAGGTTGTTCCATCTGTAGAACCCTTAGTATTTTCATGTATCAACAATTTATAAGCACTCTACACTGTGTACTCCTCTAATGCTTGTCCACTCCAATCAAAGAGTCTTCATGTGGAAATTTTATCAAAGGGATGCTTAAGATACGCTTGACCTCCACCTCATTAAAAGTAGATCGTATAACTCCTTCCCTCCATGTTCTCGTTCCTGCATCAATCAAGTCGGCTACTGTTTGTTTATAATTATGGAAATAGAATGCTGAATTTTGTGATTCGGATTCCCAGGTACGCCAAGCATCATCCCTCATCGAAATTGATGCCCTTGTACCAATTCTTCAACACATTCCAACCTCAAGAGTATCCTTCGTGGCCCACACACTTTTCTAGATATATGCTGGTATATTCCCTAAACTTGACTTTAAAAAATTCGTATTTGAAAAATATTCTGCCTTTAAAGTTCTCGCTAACAAGGAATTCGAATAATTAATCAGTTGCAAACCATGTTTAGCAACTAGAGCCGAATTGAACTTTGCTAAACAACAAAATCTCATACCTTCATAATCTTTTAAATCACATAATAGTTTCTAATTACAGCAATGAATACCACGTTTATTTTATGCCACCAAAAATTACCAATAATGTTTTCAATTTCCACACGTGAAGTATTTGGTAACGGAAAGCATAACACGGAATAAGTAGGAATGGCTTGCAGAACAGATTTAAAGAAAATCTCCTTACTCCTTGAGAAAGATGCAAAATACTCCACCCACTAATTTTCTCTCATTCTATCCTCCATCCCTAAACCATAAAGTCTATCATTTCCCCCGACTCACAATATTCAACAGTATCATTTTTTTTTTTTGGCTCCGTAGATATCCTAACATTAAGCATTTGTGAAACCAACTCCTTAACATGATATGCAGCATTTATGCTCAAAAATGCCGTAGGTTTATCAAAATTAATGCACTACCCCGAGCTTTCTTCATATTTCTTTAGGATGCCCTTTATGACATTAGCTCTTGTGATGGTTACTTTCCCAAATAAGATACAATCATCTGCAAATATTAAGTAGGTAATTTGTAGCCCCTTCGACATATCCTTGCTCCCTTTACCAAACCTTCTCATTTTTCACGTTTCATTAGTGTCGATAGACCTTCACTGCAAAATAAAAATAAGTATGGGCTTAGTGGATCCCGCTATCTCAATTCCCTTTCAGGCTTAAAGTGTTCACTAGTTTCACCATTAATAATAATAGAATACGACTGGAAACACGAAAATATACACACTTTTTCATACCATTTTTAACTCAAATTCATGCAATTTCGATAAAATTCTTGTCGAAAAATATATAATTATTATAAAATAATTAAATTACACTCAAATTATGAACATGTTGAATTTTAATTAATTTTATATCAAATTTTGATTAATTTTTATTATTTTCGACAGACTTGCGCAAAGGGCAAAAAATGGCTCGGCAGGCACTGCTAGAAGTGCAAAACCGATAAGCAATTTTGAAGCATCAAGGCGAATTATTTTTTCAGCCTAAGACGGTCTAAATTATGTATATTAATTCATAATATAATTAATTTTAATTTTAATCCAATTTAATTTGGGTTAAATAAATTATTGTTAATTAATTATGAAAAGGGGTCCAATTGAGTTGAACTGAGAAAACCAATCCAACCGAATACTGGCCAGCCCAAAACCATTCCACATGCTAACCCAATCAGCTTGTTTGGCTGATTATTTGGCTTGCAAAATGGCCATTAAAGACCCCTTCAAATTGCATTCAAACCCTTCCACTATTTATGCCTTTCTAGATTTGCCCCTACCTTAAACTAGCATGTTTGAAATTTTCAAACATGCCACATGTGTGGCCGGCCATGGGGGAGTCTTTAACTGTTGATTTTGGCTATTTTTAGCAGTCTTCTCAACCTATAAATACCCTCATTAGCTGCTCATTTCAAACATATCTCAACCCTTCTTATCTCTTCACTTCTCTCTCATTTTTCTCTCTTCATTCCCTTCTATTGTTTTCGTTTTTTCCCTTATTCCCTTTTTAATTCCACCTCTTGAAAAAGAGTCAATCAAACACCATTTGAGCAGCATCCAAGTGTTCGTAGAAGCCTCGGTTAGACAAGAACAAGCGGAGAAGGAAGAGTGCAGCAAACTAGTCAAGCCACGGAGAAACATCGGATTTGATTTTTGTTCCCTATCCTTTTAATTTTATTGTTGTTATGATGAACATGTCTATGCCTATTTGTGATGTTGATATGTTTAATTTAATTAATATGACTTAAATTTAATTCTTGTTAGGTTGATTGCATTTGGTTTGCTTAATTTATTAAAATTGTGTTTGTATTGTTATAGGCCTCGGTAAGATGCTTGATTAAGTAAAACCATGACTAAGTTATTCTTGCATTACAATTGTAAGATAACTAATGAATTAATTATTTAAATGGATTGAAATTGTAATTAATTGACATGATACTTAATTAGTGCACGTTTAATCATCTAAATAGCTGAGGGTTAAATTAGCGACGGTATCTAACGATACATTAGCCTTGCATAACTTGCAAGATTATTGTGATTAAACTGTTTCAAGATAGAAATACATTGTTACCTCACGTAATCTTTTATGTGCTTATGAGATTGAATTAATTGTTTGAATTGGCATAGAGATATGTACAAGAGATTATTTTAATTTCATAAGTATGTATGTGCATTAACACATTTGCTTATTAAAATTTATTTAATCAATTGAATTGACATAGAGATATAGTCAAGAGATAAATGGATTTTGGTAGGTAAGTATGTTCATAAGTTAGCAAATTACCGAGTTGCCGTGAATTTATTCGTAACAACATAAACATGAGTTTAATAATTCTAAGCTAAGAAATGTAATTAATCTAACACAATTATGTCATCTTGATTAAAATTATCTTTTGAAATCGTGCATTGGAACTTTTATTTTATTTTAATTTATTTTACTTAGTTAAAATACTAGTTTTTAATCACCTCCTTAAATCAAAATATTTTTCTTCACCAAAGTGTTTTTAAAATTGCATTCATAAATAATTCTTTTCACAGTCCCTGTAGGTACGATAACTCGACATTTACTTGTCACTTTATTACTTGTTGCGATCGTGTACACTTGCATATTTTCGTCATTCCAATAACATTGAATTGACACATCCCATTACGAACTCCACCCAAGGTCTTGGGAAACCCATTTTCAGTATCATTTTCTCAATAAAAGGCCATTATACCTGATCATAAGTCTTGCTCATGTCCAGTTTCAAAGCCAAGTACCCTTCTTTCCATGTCCTTTATTTTTTAAAAGCATGCAACACTTCATAAGCTAGGAAAATATTATCTGTAATAAGTCCACCTAGCATAAAAGCACTTTCTGTTTCATCAATGCAAGACTCCAGAATTTTTTGCAATATGTTTGCTACCGTCTTCGTAATGATCTTATACAAAATCGTACAGAGACTAATTGGTCTAAAATCTCTCAAACTAGTAGGGTTGTCCACTTTTGGGATCAAAACAATATTCGTCCTATTTATTAGCTCCATTAACTTACCCCTATTCAGAATTTCCAGACAGAAATCATTAACATCCTTCCCCACTATGTGCCAATACCTTTGTAAAATAGCTCTGGAAAGCCATATTCGCCCGAGGCTTTTATCGAACCCATTGTCTTCAAAGCTTCGTATAACTCATCAGCTTTATATTCGATCATCAAGTCTTTGTTCATGCTATCTGTAACACACATATTGACTCCTGACAATAAATGGGTTATGTTGCCAATACCTTTAGTTGAAAAAAGATCCGTAAAGTAATATTGTGCCACACTTTACAATTTAAGAGGTTTAGTTACCATTCGACCTTCTTCACTTCGCAATCCTTTGATCTTGTTTATTCGACTCATTTATGAAGAAAAATTGTGGAAATAGAATATGTTTCGATTACTGATTTTCAACCAGTTTACCATCGCTCTCTATTCCCAATATCATTCCTATTTCTCCGCCTCTAAATTAAAGTGCATCTTCACATCAATCAATTCAGCCAACACTTCATCGGTTTTCTCTTGGTTATTAAGCTTCTCAAGTCGTTTACTAAGTTTCCTTGTTAATTCACCCCTTTTCAATTTCACCTTTTCCGCCTAGTTCTTGAGACTTGAATTGACCGTCTTTAATGTGTCAGGTAAATATCTAGTACTATTCTCCTATAGTTTATTAATTTCAGTCTCACAGGAATCTTCTATGCTCCACCATGCCTTAAATTTGAACTGTTTCTTCCTCCGCCTAAACTCCCATTGATCAGTTTGAATTAGAAGGGGACAATGATAAAAAAAAAAAAAGAATGAGATAAATGTTTCAACAAGAAATTGGGAAATAGTTGTGCCCATTATTCCGTCATAACACCTCGATCAATTTGTTTCCTAATATTTGTCTCCGATAGATTTCCTCATTCTAATGTAAACCAATGACTTGAAAAATCGACATCCTCTAAGAAGCATTCTTCCATCACTTTCCTAAACTTTTCCATTCAACATTCCTCCCTCGAAATACCCCCATTTTCTCATATGAAAATAGATTTTTATTAAAATCACGACAAACAAGCCAAGGTCAATTGTCAGATCTCCATAGATTTTTCAATAGATTCTACGATTTTTCTCTATCTCTACTATATGGGGTTCCACAGAATCTCGTCCATCTCCAAATTGGGCTCCCTTGATTCTCTTGGACCTCGACATCACTATAGTATTTTGAGAAACTCCAAAAGGTAACAAAACATCTAGTTATCCATCCTAAACTTAAATCTCCCTTCGTTCATCCACCGCCACATCAATTCCATAATAATAACCACACCTCATTCTGACCTTTTCCATCCTACCATCACAAAGTTTTGTCTCCATAAAGAAGACAAGTTGGAGATTATACATTTTCAGCGTATGCTAAAATCGATGAACAGTCCACAGATTCCCCAAACCGCGAACATTCCAGCTAATTATTTTTATGGCGATCGGCGGTCTTGCTTACAGGTAGCCTTTAACACCCGTAACCCGTCTCCCTCGCCGGATTAGGGTTACGAAGATTATTGTACAATCGAAAACATTTAACATCATAATATTTAAATAAATTAAACATATCATAATTCATTCAATCACATGCATTTTATCCCTAAATTGAGCTCTTGAGGCCCTAAAAATAGCTTTGAGGCAATTCGAGATTAATTTGAAACAAAACAGAAAGTTTAAGAAAAAGTTGCAAAAATTAGAAACAGGGGTCACACGGCCGTGTGACACCCCAGGCCATGTAACTTTCGAACAAGGGACACACGACCGTGTCCTAGCTAGTGTCCTTATCCGTGTAACTTGCTAAGATGCCCTATACACCTGTATAACTCACTGAGATGTCTTATACACACGTGTGCCAGGCCATGTGCTACGCCATGTAACTCACTAACTTGAACACTAAGAAACTCACAAATAACACACGACCGTGTGACAGTCCATGTCTCAGGCCATATAAACCCAAAATTACACCTAAAATCAAGTCATTTCATAACCAATTCATGCATTACTAACCAAACCATTTGTGTACACTTTTAAGGGACTTAAACACCATCTAAACATACATAAACATATTATTTCAACATCCTAAATTACCTAACCAATATGTCATTCAAAGGCACCACAAATGCATCAAAACATCAATTACCTAAACATGCCAATATTGCCATTATCCAAACATAATAACCAAGTTCAACTAACTACCATTTATAGCTATATGTAAGCCATCAAAACATACCAAATGAACCTTATAATTAAACACATTAAAATAACCAAAATGAGATAACTTGGTAAGGCATCAAAGTGTATTAAACCAACATAGTTTTCGAAACTTATACATACCAAAAACACCATAAACACATTCACCAAAATACCACTGCAAATCACCCTATACATGCCATTATAAACATTGGCCAAAATACTCAAAAACTACCGAATTGACTACTGGATAATGTGATAGGTTTCTAACAAGCTTCCAACCAATCGAGCTTCCAATAATCTATTAAACAAAGGAAATAAACTATGCAAGCAATGAGTGCATAGTAAGCGTGTATAAACTAAAACATAACTTACCATGTCATTTATACAATTTAAAGATTAAACATAATTCATCACCAATGCCATAAGCTTAGTAAAAGCCTAAAAAACATCACCAACTCATATGTTAGTATATTTATCCATAATATAAATGAAATTAAGCATAAGATATGTACATTTCCATATGTACTATCATCATTTAGTTCATAAATCATTTCATGAAGTCATGATTCAATCCATTTGCATACTTACCATTTTGTTCCATTTTCTTACCCGTTGAACTATCTAGAATTACATTAGAAACTCGGGAAAGCTCACATATAGTATGCCTTTACATATAACTGTAACCTTTCCTTTATATGAATACCCACACGAGCTATGAAATGAGCCTGCTCACACGAGCTGTGGGTTAGAATGTAAGCTACACGATGCTGCTCACATGAGCTATAGAGAATCCACAACAAATGTAGGACCTCATCCATCGGTAGGACATTCAAGACTAGCACTTGAAACATGAAATCCCTAATAATATGTCATTTGTATCCTAATAATTCTTAAGGTTCAACTGGGACTCAATATCTGCCAATTCATCATAGCATGAATACATATATATATATATATACATATATATATATATATATATATATGTATATATATATATATATATATAGGTTCATTTGCATGAAAACAACATAGTAAGCATTCAATTTAGATAACATTAAGGTGATTACAGTTTGTAAGAACTTACCTTGACAACTAGGGCGTAGTAGTACATTCAATCTAGTCCGAAGCTTTAGTTTTTCCTCGATTTAAGTCTGAATGTGGTATATCTTGAACTAATAAATAATTTCATTCAATTAAGTACTTCTAGAATTCAATTCAGTCCATAATTCATATTTATGCAATATTACAAATTTGCCCCTAACATTTTAACTTTTCACAGTTTAGTCCTTAAGCTCATAACTTGAATATAACTCATGTTAACCTAAATCCATGTTAAGCATTGTTACAAGGGATTTAACAATTTAATCCCTACATATAATTTCACCAAAAATCACTTAACAAAATGTGTTTATTTTTCAACAAAAATTCATAATCTATCAAGTAACATCAAAACTCATACAAAAAAATCCATGTCAAGTCCCTCAACCTTTAATAGTTTTGTAAATTAACCTCCAGGCTAGCTAGATTAAGCTAAAACGAACTCAAAAACATAAAAATCATTAAAAACGGGATTCAAAATAACTTACACGCAAGAAAATAAGCTTGATCGAACAATACCTCTTCTCTAATGACTATTTTTAGGGTTTGAGATCAAATGAAGAAGATATCATCTTTTTTTATGTTTTAATTACTTAGTTTTTTCCTTTTATTTACCAAATTTTTTTTCCTTTTATTTACCAAATTACCATATTAACCTTTTAAAACTATTAAAATTTCATTAAAAACTATCCATAAACATCCACTAACTCTTTAATTGGTATATTTACCATTAAAGTCCTTTATTTTAAGGTTTGTTTTATAGCCGTTTGACCCATTTAACTAATAGAACTAAACTTTTTAACCTTTTACAATTTAGTCCTTTTCACCTAATTAACTATGTAAACCTCAAAACTTCTTAACAAAACTTTTATACGACCTTAATATAATCCTGTCAACATTAAATAAATAACAAAATAATAATTTACTCTTCAGAATTGTGGTCCCAAAACCACTATTTTCGACATCACTAAAAACGAGCTATTACACAACTATCGGTATCTGTAAAGCTTGCACGTCTTACCCTCCATCATGATTAATCGGTCGATTTTGAGAATTCAAACCTTTAGAGTTTATATGTTTAGACCTAGGCCTTTTCTTTCCTTCCCTTATTTATAGTGGGTTTTTTTCATAATCATGTTCCATAGAGGTGAAGCCCAACCCACTGGATTCTTCGGCCTTATCAAAATCTTTTTGAGGAGATAAACCTTCAAAATTAAATCCTAAAATAGGATTAATCTTTTGCCAATTATCTCTAATATTGTTTATCCCGAGATTGATCCTTAAATTCCTCTTTTTTATTGTAGCATTGTAAAATCCACCCTCTCCATCCTCTTGAAGCCAAACACTACTTCCGATGAAAACCCATCTCGACAACGCCCACAAGGAAAGACCTCATCCTAGCAACATCTCATTTCCTCTATGATTAAGCCGAACAGGATAGAAACTATCGCCATGGCCTAATACACCAAAAATGAAGCAGAACAATGTTAATTTCTCATATTTAAAATTAACATACATGTACCTTGTCGAGGAAATAATTAGCTTCTTCTTCCTCTTCAGAGGATTTTGAACGTCTAATTGTACCCATAACTAAAGAAATTCTTCATCCCACCTATCCCCTGCTTCATATCATATTCAATAAATTAGCCAATAAAATTTTTGAATTGCCTAGCCACCAATTCTGAAAAAAACCTGGCAGTAAGTCATGCACTTGAACCTAGAAATTCACAAACACTAAAGGAATTTGCATGGGATACTTATCTTCCTTCAACCGATGAATGATCAACAAATGGTTGTTAAAAGTGCATGGGGTTCCATTTTCCCCTTGCTCAATATCCATCTCGTGGAAAAATTTGAATAAACAGCATTTGCCCCCCCAAATCTGAGATTTGTATCCCTCCCAAAGGATGCCAAAGATTTGCCATTGTATTCCTCAAAGCTGGAAAATGAACCACACTAGCAGTCAAACAACAACCCAAAAGACACAATTCATAAGCCGATTCTGAAATCCTTCATCACCATTAATATTCCATCCATCTTCTTCACCATCATCAATTCTCAAATTTCCAATATCCCTTTCCATATTTTTTGATCACAAGTCCACCAAAAATACTACGAAAAGACACCAGTGAAAAAAACCGTAAAAGAAACAGCACTCAAAAAAACCAAAAGAAACAACGAAGACTCAAAAATTTGAAAGAACCCTAAAAAAAGTGCCAGAATGACAGACGAATCTTGATAAGGTTTAGTAGATTTTTAGTTATTATGAAATTGATGAATAAAAATATAAGTTATATGTTATCTAGATTTAATTTTTTTAATAAAAGGCATATAAAAATTGAATATTTTAAATTAAAATAAATGTTTTTTTAAAAAATATGAGCAGGCCTAAAATGAGCCTAATTAATAACTTACAAATATAGGCTGACTTGAACAAAATTAGGCCCATATTTCGGGTCATACCATGTTTGAGAAAACTTAAAATATACTAATATAATATATAGGTTGAGTCCAAACCTAACTCATGATCACCTCTAATTTAAAGGTCTTTCTACTTAAGTAATAACCTGTATCTTGCAAAATATCTAATGATGACTCTTCTTATCGCATCTATTACATCCCACCACATGTCATGGCACCTTGCCATAATGTCACCTATCAAGTAGCCTTTCTTATCCAGTTGCATTGTGACAAAGATCCCATGACTTTATCGATTAATGGCTAATGGTTATTCAACTATTCAATTTTATCTTCTTCTTTTTTATCATCAACCGTTAAATGGCTAATGGAAAGAAATGTGGTAGCTTTTAAAATTGGCATATCAGTTTTAACACTAAATATTTGTACATTGTGTTAATTTAGCCTTGATTATTAAAAATTTAACCTTCAATGTTTATACATTGTGTAATTTGATCTTCTTCTTTTTTTTTTCACTTTTACTTTTCTTTGTGACCTTTCCGTCTAAAAAACTAAAAAATAATAATTTTATCAACTAAATTTGATCGAAAATATACCAAAAATAGAAATACAAAAAATCCAAGATAATTTTCATCTATTCTCATTCTTTTAAAATTAACTCTCAATATCATAGAGAAAAGCAAAACTAGGAAAGCTCAAGTTACATATTATGTAAATATGTTGAGAGTTAAAATTTTTAGAATAAAGACTAAATTGACACAAGAAATGTTGAAAGTTAAAATTACTATTATACCAATTGAAAAATTATCAACTAATTTTTTTCTTTAATAATTTAAAGGGTGGTAAAAAAATCAAATAATTAAATCATCATTTTTATTTTTGGGAAAAAAATTATCAATAATTGATTACTACCTTTATTTATTTAAAAATCAATGAACAACTAACAACATAATTTTCCTTTGGGAAACTAAAAAGAAGTACACAACTAATTAAGCAAATAATTATGTATAAAAAATTACACATGATTGTAACATCAACCCCTACAACAACTTCACAACTTCCTTATAAAATAGTAAAATGAATTGAATTATTGAACCCACCACGTTAGCAAGCCTACCAACCATGCACCCAACACCAACAGCAAGCTTAGTAGATTTCCCATCTCCATCATAACCACCCTCCTTTCCTTCTACTCCAACTCCAAATCCAAACCAATTCATCTATTTCTATCCTATTTATACTTTTTTTGTCATATTGATTTTAATGTTTTGCGTTTATAATAAATGTATCAAATCTTATAGTTGCACTAATAAGGGAGATTAAGAATTCAATATTCTTAATTAAACTCATATCTCTTGTTGTAATCAGTTTTTTTTTTTTTAATTTTTTAATTTTAATAATGGATTTATAAAGTTTTTTAAAGAATGCTTAATTTTTTAATATATATTTCAAAAGATAAGAAACCCTATGATACTTCTACTATTTTATTATAAAAAATTAGTGAATAATTAATTTCACTTAATCCGTAAATCAAAACTAAGCAATCACCTTATTAGTATTAATTAAAATTTTAGAGTTGAGATTAATAAATAAAATCAATTTACATTTTTATTTTTTATTTTCAAAATACTCTGGTTGGCAGTCTATCAATATTGTGTGGTACATCATTTTTATATTGATATCAAATTTTGGTTTGTTTATATCCCTTTTGGTAACTGTATCAATAGGGACAACATTAGGAGTACGTTTGGGTTTCGCCTCTCAAAATTTGTATAATTCTTTTAAATATTGCTTATATGTCAAAAAAATTATTGAGAAATATTTTAAAAAATACCTAATTAAATTCTTGTCGTTAATTAAAATAATTAATTAAGTCTTCCGGTTAACAGTTTTTATCATTTATCACGTTGACCATTAAAATAATTGACAGACCAATTAAATGGTGACACGTGGCGACTTATGGTTTAATCTACTATTTTTCCATAACTCGGAAACAAAATTCTCTCCATAGTTACCACAAAAACTCTCTCATTTATGACTACATCTTGTCCCTTCAAAAGAAAAGCCATTGCTGATTCGCATATCTAAATTAAGGTTACAAATATCTTTTAAATAGACTCAATGCTAAAGGCTAAAATGGCTAAAATAGCCTTGAAGTAATCAAAGTCCAATTATAAGAAAGGAAGTATAGTTGAGCTGTACAAAACGTGGCTGCATAACATCAGGAATCGCCGTGACGTCTCAATTCTCCTCGTCACGTCGTCCTGACGTCAAGCTTGTTTTGACCTTCCTTTGGTTGCTTGTCGATTATCGTCTAAGGTGTTAGCAATATGTCTGATCAATGCAAGGCACACCCCACATTTTAAAATATTGATAGTGTACAATACACATTATTTTTACAATATTTAAAAAAATATATTTAATTTCATACAATATACATGGTTTTACACAATATTTAGAATATATTTTTTATATTATTCGTGAAAGTGTACACATTTTTTTAAACAATTTTTACAGATAACTTCAACATTTTATAATTAATACAAATAAAAAACTAGTTTATACATAACTTCAGTTAAAGATTTATATAAATTTTGGTAAATGTTTAGATTTCTAAACAATCTAAAATTGGAATTAAATTTTAGGGTGAAAATAGATAAAGAAGGTTGTAGATGTAACATTAGGCAGTTTAAGTAAAGCTGTTGTAAAAAATAAAGAATAAGAACTCCTTGTCGACTCACCCCTTCAATCTCATTCATATATGCTAATAAGATGAAAACATCATCATCATCATCATACATACACCCATATATAATAACTCCAAACTCACATTACCTTTTCCTTGTGTTGTGTGTCTCCTTTCCCTTTCCCTTTCCCTTGCAAAGAAAAACAAAATTTGCATTTAGGTAAGGCCTGGAAAGGAAATTGAAGGCAACAAACAACAATGAGGTCCAACTCCAAACCTCATTCCCCTTTCAACACCAAGCTCATCCTCATCTGTGCTTCTGTTGTTCTCTTCGTCTTCCTTCTCATTACCACCACCTCTTCCTTTTCCAAACCCCCCATTTCACAATCCCATCTCTCCAACTCCACATACCCTGTCGACGACAGTGAACCAACCCCACTAGATTGCCCATCCCTTCCCTTGACCCCAACATGCACCAAAACTCCACCTTCTCTAGCCAATGCCCTCATCCACTATGCCACCACCAACATCACCCCACAACAAACCCTCAAGGAAATCTCGGTTTCCGCTAGAGTTTTAGAGAAGAAAGCCCCTTGCAACTTCTTGGTATTCGGGTTAGGACATGACAGTCTGATGTGGGCAGGTCTTAACCATGGTGGTCGTACCGTTTTCCTAGAAGAAGACAAGGCATGGATCGAACAGATCAAGCAAAAACTTCCCAGTTTGGAATCGTACCATGTTGAGTATGTAACCAAAGTCCACCAAGCAGATGATCTGCTAGAGACGGGAATGAAGGAGGAGTGCAAAGTGGTAGGTGATCCTAGATTCTCCAAATGTGACTTAGCTCTCAAAGGGTTCCCAAACGAGATATATGACATAGAATGGGATCTGATCATGGTTGATGCCCCAACTGGGTTCCATGATGAAGCCCCTGGAAGAATGAATGCCATCTACACTGCAGGGTTGATGGCTAGGAATAGAGAAGAAGGGGAGACTGATGTGTTTGTGCATGATGTTAACAGAGTTGTTGAAGATAAGTTCTCAATGGCTTTTCTTTGTGAAGGGTATTTGAGGGAGCAACAAGGATTACTAAGGCATTTCACCATTCCCAGTCACAAGGCTCGCTCTGGAAGACCCTTTTGTCCTTGATTCTTTCAATTTCGAGCCTCCCAGCAAGGATTTGGAAGTCGTGCTATTTTTTTTCCCTTTTCTATCCTCAGATTTATTCGACAAAATTTTCATTTTTAATGCCCTATCTTTGAGATCTGTGTTTATAAAGTTATAGCAATTTTATTTGTTTTTTTAGTATTCTATTTTTATTCTTCTTCTTTAGTAACAAAGAAAAACAGAGGGTAATAATTGTATTGGGGGAGCTTAATAATTCTATTTTGGAGGTTTAATATTACTATGAGACTTCACTCTACGGAATATTAGTATAATAATATTTTACATTATTCGCAATGATTTATTTAGTTAATATATTTGATGGATGAAATTTAACATTTTATATTTATTAGTAAAGAAGTTGAAATAATTTTAGATAGGGCTAGGATCTTAATCTGTTACTCTGATTTAAACTAAAGGGTGAAAATGACCAATATTATAAAAAGAAGGATAAATTTGTCCTAAACTAAACTTTTTCCCTAAAATCTATGGCTAAGTAATATTGAAATTACTCACTATATTTCAAAGTCTTAGCATTGTTGGGAGTGTAAGGTTACCCACAAGTAATATAATAAATGGCAGCTAGGAATGATTGTGTTGACGATGGTTCTGGGGGATCGCGATTTGCGGCACGTGATGAGATTCATGGTGTGATTAATGGGAAAGATGATGTAAGGGCATTTGGAGGGAATGAGGTTGTGATTTTCAGTGAGGGTAATGGGAGAAAGAATGTTGAACAGTTTGGGGAGATAAAGAACCAGGAGAGGAGAAGGCAATTAGAATGGTGGGGAATTTTGGGTTTACAATATCAAATGGGTTTTCTAAGAACCTTAAATTAGGCTAGCGGGCTAAAGGAAAGGGACCTATGATTGGGACTGGGCCGAAGAAAGGTTTTAAGGCCTTGAAGCCTACTAATGGAAAATTGAACTTTAAGACAATTGATGACCAAACAGCTTTTGATGATCTTTCAAAGATGGGAGCAAAAATGGGTGTGGACCATGAATTATCTGTCTAACCAGTCAGTCTTACTTCTAAATTGGACAATGACAAACATAAGGTTGTGCATGTTGTGGAGAGGAAAATTTCTGAGGTGGATAAAGGGAAGGAGAATACGGTGTTTAATTTTGGGGAATCAAATAGGGCCGCTCAAATTAACATTCCAAAAATTTGAGATATTGGGAATGGGCAACATGATAAGCCACCGGCTATTGTTGTGAATGGGTTTTCAAATGACACAGTGAGCTTAGAAGCAACAATGAAGGGTTTGGTTCATGGGCTTGAACAGGGTCCTAATACCGCTCCTATGGAAGATGACGTCCCATTTTTGGAAAAAATTATGGATGGTGAGAGTGACGGTAGAGATAAGGTTAGTTGCTAAATTGTTGGTCGTTTCTGGGGTTGTCTTATTAATTTTTTTTTTTTATGGACACAAAAATATTTTTTTGGAATTACCAAGTAGTCGGACATTCCCGTTTCCATAATTTTGTGAATGAGTATAAGAAGAAGTTTTTTTGAGTAAACTATAAAAATAGTCACTTTTATTTGCCTTATGTTACATTTTAGTCACTTATGTTTGAAATATTACGTTTTAGTCACTTATGTTATTATTTTGTTACGAAGTGATCACTCTTCCGTTAAGTTCTGTTATCTCCCTAATGGCAATCCTATGTGGCAGTCCAACTAGATTTTAAGTGCCAACTTGGATTTTCAAATGGGATGAGAATAGATTTTTAATTAAATAAATTTAATTAATTAAAAATTTAAACCATCTTAGTAGAAAAAACCGTTCATCTCCTCTATTTTTTTAGCTTTCTTTTGCATTTGACTAAAACAATCTATTATCATCAGAATTTTTTATTCACGTACAAAAACAAAAAAGGATTCAATGGAGGGTCCAAGTGTGTCTTCTTTATCGATAAATTTATGTTCTAAGACTTAAAATTAAATGGCTTGTTTGCTCAATCTGGTTTTTATTTGTTTGTTTGTTTGTTCTAAGACAAATTTTCACTCGAAAGAACCAAAACATGTACTTGCATTTATGTCACATTGAAGCATTTTATGTTTTGTGTTTTTGCCCATGTGGGTACTTTTAGAGATGATCGAAGGAGTATGTTTCATCATGCTTAAATGGTTTGTATCTAGTTCTTTGGGGTTTATCTTCCTGTTGGTTGCTAAAAAAAGAAGTTTAATTCTTTACATGTAGCTGACATTTAAGCTCTTCGACATTGGAACAGGTAATTTTATTTATTTTTTGGTTTTTCTAACCATTTTTCTTTCATTTAGGGTTTATTTTTTTTTGTTTCTCGCTAAAATAGAATTTTTGCGGAAAGGAACGAACATTTTCTCGAGAAACAAACAGATTTACATATTTTTTTGTTTAAATTCACTGTACTGTGTCAGATAAGATAGTATGGGAGCTTAATTTGATGATTTTCAGCTTTGGATATTCTTCCATCAGAAATATGTGTTACTGATTTTCAGTTCCTTTACAGCGAATACAACCTCTGGGTTTATAAGTTTCTTTTTTGTTTTTACTCAGATGAAAGCCATATACTTAAAAAGTTTGTCTTTTTCTTTCAAAAAGTGAAAACAGTTTCTTAATCTTTGAAGCCCAAACCATCATTCCCGATGAATTATTGTATCGAAGCCTGCTGTAAAACTGGGTTTTTCTATTCAGCCATAACTGCACCTAACAATAAGCTTCACCTTCATTTCTCAGCTGAAAACACACAAAATATTGTGCTTGTTCTTGTATCGAATCTTGCTGTAAAACTGGTTTCTTCCTGAATTTCATTTGTGCTTGTTCTTGTAAATTTGCATATCTTTCTTGTGTTCGTATAAATGCATGAATATAAGTACATAATTTGTTATGGATTTAAATTTAAATTTAATATGTGTGTGTCTGTTTACATTGTTGACATGGGTCATATTATATTATTTGCAATGCAATACTAGTTCAGGCTAAGATTAAGAAACAGAAAAATACATGGTTTACTTAATTACATGTTACTGCTAGTGAAAAGAGCCTTTCTTTTTTATTTTTTTGAAATGATCATCTTATTTTTAATATAATTTATATAGCTTGAATTTAATCATTTATAGATACTGTAGTTGCTTAAATTTTGTAATGAACTGTGCTCAATTTTTGTTGCTGTCCTAGCAAAACAAACCTTATTTTTTTTGTCAGTCCTTTATGCTTATGTTTTAGCGTTTCATTTTAACTCGGGTGTAGTTTGATGCAAATGTATAAAAAATAATTGATTTAAATATGTATATAATGTTAACTTCACTCTAATTGTCCAAGTAAATATTGAAGTTTCCCAATTTTGCCACAATGTGTTAACAATTTGCACTTGTAATTTATAGTTGTTGTCAAAATGTCTTTTAATGTGCATATTTATGCTGTTTAAATGTAATTTACAGCTGCTGTCACAATATGCCTTAATGCGCATATTTATATTGTCAAAATGTGAATAATGACTATTGTTTTCATGTTCTAGATTGTGTATTTTAATACTATCCAAATGTGAATATCGACTGCTGTCCGAATGTCCTAAAATGTTCATGAATTCATTAGTGGTGTTTTTTGAAATTGAACTGAAGTTGATATAATATTTTTTCAGGTTTGAATTGTTGTGCAATTTGTTGATACTAATATAATGTTTTATTTTCCTTTTTTGGTTTAGGGTTTGATGTTGAACAAAATACTTTAGGGGGAGATTTTGTAGGAGAAGCGTCTGGCTCAGATGATAGTTCATATAAAGCTTATGAGTTAGGTACTTCTTATTCTGATTCTTTTGAGTCTGATGGTGATAGGGTAGATGAACCAGAGGTTGAACTAGTAGGTGAAATGATACAGAAGGAGTTAGATCACTTACCGAGTTCAAGTTGTTGGGGTTTAGAAGATGATTTTGATAGTAACAGTGATGATGATTTGAATAATGATGTGGATTATGATAAATATGGGAATAAAAAGTATCCTCTATTCAATCCTCAAACTGATATAAGGAACCTTATATTGATAAAGGGTTTGGTTTTCCCTAGTAGAGACATTTTAAAAGATGCAATTAAATAGTATGGAAGGATAAAAAAGGTAGTAACCAAACTAACTAGGAATGACAAGCTTAGGGTGAAAGCAGACTGTGTATCTAGTTATCCATGGACGTTGTGGCATCCAAATTAAATCCCAAAGATCCAATGGATGGGAGTTGGCAAATTAAGACATTAGTCAACCACCATAAGTGTGGCAAGGTAATGAAAAATAAGAATATTACTTCAAAGTGGATGGCTAGACATTATTTACACAAATTTCAAGTTGATCCTAATTATTCCTTAACATCTTTACAAAATGATATTAGGGTAGGTTTTGGAATAATAGTGTCTCGGACTAAATGTATGAGAGCTAAGATTAGGGCTCTGGAACTAGTTCAAGGGAATCACAAAACCCAATATGCCAATATATACGATTATTTACTTGAGTTAAGGAGAAGCAACCCTGGTACAACAACCATTTGTAAATTAGACTGTAGGCAATTTTAGAGGCTTTATATATACCTTGAAGCATGCAAATCAGGTTGGTTAACTAGTTGTAGGAGAATTATAGGGTTAGATGGGTGTTGGCTTAAGGGATATTATGGTGGACATTTGTTTGCTGCTGTTGGGGTTGATGCCAATGATTGATATATCCAGTGGCTTTTGCTGCAGTTGAAAGTGAAAACAAACAATCATGGTTTTGGTTTCTCGAGTTGTTATAGAGGGATTTGAATATCGACAACTCCTATAATATATGCTTCATATCTGACAAACAAAAAGGTACTATAAAGTCATAGTATATGCTAAATTGTATATATAGAAATGATTGCTTATCATGTTGTTTTAATTATTTTACAGGGTTTAATAGAAGCGATTTCTTTGTTGTTCCGTAATGCTGAAGCAAGAAATTGTGCCAGACATCTTTACAACAATTTTAAAAACATAGAAGGATTTAGAGGCCAAGTTATGCGTCTCACTTACTGGAAAGCTGCTAAAGTAACTTTTCTAAGACAATTTGAAGAAGCAATGTCTGAAATGAGGTCACTATCAGAATCTGCTGAGGCTTGGCTATGTGACAAGGATCCAAGGACTTGGTCAAGAGCCCACTTCTCAACTAGATGCAAATCTGATCTACTATTGAACAATAACAATGAATGTTTCAACAAGGTTAAAATTTATTTTTTAAATCTGACTATTTATCACTTCATGCTGTATAATTATTGTTGGAGTTATTTAAGGACTTACTCTTCTCTCCTTGCAGATCATTTTAGAAGCTAGAGATAAACCCATCCTAACGATGTTAGAAATAATTAGAAGAAAAGTCATGACTAGGTTGGTTTCTATGAGAGAGGCCACTGAGAAGTATCCTGGATCTTTATGTCCAAGGATACAGAAGAAGTTGTCTGAAATTGTTAGTCAGTCTAATAAGTAAGTTTTGCTAACTCTTTTTTACTTAGCTTGAATTTTGTTACTTAGATGGAAAAGTTTTAACTTTAAAATGTTACTTTGTTTGTAGTATATGGCCAGTATATGCTGGAAACGAGAAGTATGAGGTAGACTGTGGATTAGGCAACAAGCATGTAGTTGACCTCCTCAACTCCTCCTGTTCATGCAGAAAATGGGACTTGTCAGGAATCCCATGTAAGCATGTTGTTTCTTGCATGCAATTACTTGTTGTTAGCCCTGAAACTTACGTCAATACATGTTATACTGTCACTACCAAGTTGAATATTTACAGCCACTTGATTAACCCTGTAAAAGGTAACAGCCTTAAAACTCTAAACCTTTATGAAATATTACTTATTTATAAAATGTGTTTGACATCTTTAAATTTTTGTGTATAGGTCCTATGCAATGGGAACATGTGAGGGACATGGAACCTATTATTCCTCCCATAATTAGAAGGCCCCTAGGAAGACCCAAACAAACAAGGAGGAAGGAAGTAGGTGAAGCAAGAAAGAGTGGACCAAAATTAAGTAAGATAGGACAACAAGCTAACTACACCAAATGTGGCAAACCAGGCCATAATACAATGATTTGCAAAGGGATTGTTGGGGGTAACCAAATGGCAAGCCAATCATCGAGCCTGCAAATTTCGAACCAAGCCACTTCAATGGATAACACATCAATCCAACCACCCTTAACCCAACAAAGCTCAAACTTGACAGTAAATTTTAGGGCCAAATTACCTTTCAAAAGGAAATTTGTTTTGTGAATAAAGAATATATCTTTTTGGGAGGGTTGTTGAATCATGTTCACAATAGTTAGATTATACATTTTGTCTTAAATGAGGGTTTGAAACAATTTTTTTTTTGAAATGTTAAACTATTGGACAATTACTTGAGACCCATTTTTTGCCTCATTACGCATTATGTTCAACTCTTTTAAGGATCTCATTTGCATATCTCATAAGTTTATTTTCATCCTTACACTAATATATATATATATATATATATATATATATAAACTAAAATATATATCTTGTAGAGCAAACTTATAGAGTAAAATTTTCATAAATTATGTGTGAGGTATTCATGGTAAAGGCAACCACATGTGAAATTAAAATTGATTACTTTCATTTTGCAGACCAAGTCAGCAACCAGTTGAAGTAAAAAAAAAATGTAACGTCCCCTTACCCGAGACCGTCGCTGGAGTCGAGTTTGAGGAGTTAGCAAACTTAATTTATCACTTAAATAATTTTAAACCATTTATTTCAGCATTCGTAATAAACTGTCCATCTGCGTCATGGCCGCTAAAAAAATCATATCTCGAGTTACGAAACTCGAAATTCAAATCCATAAATTTTTCCTAAAACTAGACTCATATATCTATTTACTAATTTTTTTTCCAGAATTTTTGGTTGGGCCAATTAGTACAGTTTATTAGTTAAAATTTCCCTTGTTTCAGTGTTCGACTGCTTTGACCTCTGTTCACTACGAATCACTTTTCTCTCTGTATAGAATTTGTTTCCCTTAAAAGTAGACTTAATAAGGAATCTGTACATATATAGCATGACTCCTAATTATTTTTTTACAATTTTTAGCGAATTTATAAAATCAGAACAGGGGATTCAGAAATCGCTCTGACCCTATTCCAGCAAAACTCAAATATTTTATAAAATACAACTCCTTTACCTGTTTTGTTTCTTCCATATAAAAATAGACACAATAAGCTTCAATTTCATATTTTAGTCACCATCTAATTCTGTCTCTAATATTTTTAGTGATTTTTCAAACTCACATTATTGCTGCTGTATGATACTGTTTTATAACAAATTTCACCATTTTGTGAACTTCTATAGATTAAGTGGCACATTAAACATACATATCACCAAATATGATCTTGATCGGCCATTCCAATGGCTAATCATTACCAAGCATTTCCTAATCACTCAATAACCATATCATAAGATCATATACACAAAATGATCATAATGCTATACATACCATACTCAAAATACACAAGCCATTATACCAAATTGGTCCCCGGATAATGTGAGCGATCCTTCGACCTTTCCCAATTTCTCAGCTGCCTTGTCAAAACTACAATGAATGAAAAGAAGGGAGTAAGCATAAATGCTTAGTAAATTCACATGCAAATAACAAGTAACATAATCATGCAATTCAACATTAACATCAATTGCATAAATATCACTAAGACATTCATGTTACAAGTATACTTGCTATCTTACCACAATCTTGTCTTACCCAGTTCTCAACCCGAGGTTTAAGCTCATACCTGTCCAATTTCCCCTTTCACTACACTTACCACCATGTCACTTTCGTTCTCCTTATTCGCTTAAAATTCACCCGTTGAACACATCGGAATATAATTCAGATACACGGATTGCATATACATAAGTGTCATATCCGTAGCTAGACAAACTCAATAGCCTATGGAATTTATGTAGTCAAGCTACCATGTAACCCGCCCATAAGCGAACTCGGACTCAACTCAACGAGCTCAGGCGTTAGCATCCATAAGTGAACTCGGACTTAACTCAACGAGCTCGGATTCCTAGTTACATCTCACGAACTCGGACTTAACTCAACGAGTTCAGAACTCAACCATCCTAGTGACATGTCACTTGTACCCTAATCTATTCCCAATGTTCAAACGGGATTCACCTTAATCACACATTTTTGTTGTCCTCCTCGAAATGTCGAGACCGATACTTGATAGCATTTCATGCTTATCAAATAATAATTTATAAAGCATAATATTTCATAATAATAAATATCATATCATATAAAGAACATTGAATTACTTAAAATAACAATTATGTTACCACATTTACATATGAACTTACCTCGGTACAAAATATAGAAATTTTACAATTTAGTTCACAATCTTTTCTTTTCCTCGATCAAGGTCGATTCCACGTCTTTCTTGATCTAAAATAACATATTTAGCTTATTTAATACTCACATTTATCAAAATAGTCCTTAAATCTAACTTTGGAAAAATTACGATTTTGCCCCTAAACTTTTGCATATTTACACTTTTGCCCCAAAGTTCGGAAATTAAACTTTTTCCCTAATTCTTATGTTTTAAGACATGCTGATCATTTATTTACCAACAGCAACATCAAATTCCCACTCTAACATGTACTTATGAACAATAGGTATTTTTACCGATTAAGCCGTTTTACTCGTTTTTACTTAAAACCGAGTAGCACAAGTTGTTTAGCATAATTTAAAACCTCATATTCTATCATAAAACATCAAAATAAACACTTTTCACCTATGGGTATTTTTCCAAATATGAACCCTAGATTAAATTATTGCTAGAATAAGCTTAATCAAGTTACCGAGACTCCGAAAACGTAAAGAACATTAAAAACGGGGCTTGAAATCACTTACTATAGAGCTTGGAAGCTTGAAACAAACCCTATCTATGGAGAACCCTTGAAATTTCGTCCTAATGAAGAAGATGGACATATTTTGCCATCTTTTTCCCTTTTTTACTCTTTTTAATTACCAAATGACTAAAATACCCTTCATTAAAAACTTTGGTTATTTCTACCTATGTATGTCCATTTTTGTCCAAAATTTTAGAAATTGGTCAAATTTCTATTTAAGACCTCCTAATTAATATTCCAAAGCAATTTCATACTAAAAGCTTCTAGAATGCAAATTTTGCAACTTATTCGATTTAGTCCCTAATTTCAAATTAAGCACTTTATGCATAGAATTTCTTCACGAAATTTTCACACAATCATGCAATCATATCATAAACCTCAAAATAATTATAAAATAATTATTTCTATCTCGAATTTGTGGTCATGAAACCACTATTCCTATTAGACCCTAATTTAGGATATTACAAAAAATGTATAAATATAGGATCAAAGTAATGCAGTGCCTGTTTTTCTTTCTCTCCTTTTTACAATGCCAATTGAGTGAAAGTAATTGTTAATGACAAGGCAAAAGATTCTAATTTTTCTAGCATGAAATTGCTCATATTATTTGGTAATTAATTTCAAATTTACATGTTTGTTTCATATTTTATTTACATACATGATTTCTTCCTCATCCTCTTCAACCCTGTTAGCTTCCTCTAACCAGCTCTTAGTAGGAGTGGATAGACAATGCATAAGCAAAAAAAGTATTTGTAAGTGGGACTGTAACAGCTTGATCATCAACATGATCGAGGGAGCATTTATGAGCAATCACAGTTCTTAATATTAATCTGCAAGCCTGAGAAGATTGCAGATTTCAAAAACTTAATATCAATCAACATGATTTTGTTGCATGTCTAAAAGAACATTGAAATAAATAACTTATGGAATAAGGGTAAATTTGAGCAGAATATGACCAATTCTCAAAGAAAATTAAGGTGCACATAGCATAGAAGGGGAGACGCAGAGATCATAATGCAGCTAATAAGGGTGAATCAGACTAAAGCATTAAAATGATTTTTGGAAAAAATTAGACGCAAGGGATGTACAGTTCAAATATAAAACTTAACTAAATCTACAACACAAATCTCATGTCTCAGTGGAAGCAGTGAAACTGAGCCAAGACACCACTAAAACAATCGAGTTTTGACACCCTTTAGACCATTTCATGTAGGAAAGAAATGCCTCGCTGTAATCACTTGCTTATCTGGACATTCTTTGTGCATCATTCTCCAAACAAAACTCCTAACATTTGCAAGCATGTTTACCCTCTAGTTTGATGCAAAAACAGTAACAAGCCGATTTCAAGGACTGCAATCTCCTAATCATATATTTCATGTTAAGCTCCATGTTGGGAATATCTTGGAAGTTAGATTACTAGGAAGAACAAAGATACAAACGTTGGACAAAGGAATTGAGTGGAACCAACCTGACATAATCAAACAAATTGCTAGAAATTTTAGACTTCTAAATTTGAAATGAATTTGAAGGCATGGACATGTTTAATTGAGCTCAATAACTCACTGTTAAATTTTCTCCTTTTTAAAATCAACCAGCAAATCATGACCACTTCTTTCCTTTAAAATGAAGACCTAAGACATTTTTCTAGAAAGTCCCGTATGCCTCACAATGAAGGAAGATGATCCTAGCACACAAGCGATAATATTAACCCCTCTACTGAAGAAAAACACAGGCATTTTGCACCTATCCTTCGCTCAATACAAAAATCGTAAGATAGAAAAGGGCAGACATAAGAGGCAAAGAAACTTTTACTTAGTATTAGATTCATACCTGCTGAACCAATGTGTCATAAAGGACAATACGCTTGTTCTTAAAGAAACAATACATATAGACCTGCATGATGTTGAAAACATTGAACCATAAGTGGGATGAAAAAGCACTTCTGCAATCAATCTCATTGTGAATAAGGGATAAATATTTATCAAATCGAAACACAATTAGTTTTCTGGCCAAAAGAAAAAGAAATAGACTTATTTTGCTTTTCCTCAATGCCATCCATCGCATCACACAATTCATGACAATAATGTCCCTAGAGTGTGTAAATAATATATTTAGCAGCCATGAGTTTATAAAATAAGATGATTGAAGTAATCACTATTAGACTATCAGTTCAAACTTTTACATAAATGGTTTTACAAAAGAAAGACATAGTGTTGTCTAAAATGATAGAATATTAAAAAACTACAAATGATAATACTTACATTGCTATGGCTTTATCTTGTGGATCCATCAACAACAAGTAGTTTCTTTAAAGGAAATTTGAGGGAGGAAGCGAGTTTCTCAATCTTAAATCTGAGCTCTCCTTAAGGAAGCTATTTCCCCAGTGCCATCCAAGGCAAAACAAAAGTAATTAGACTTAGGGGAAACGAGGAAACTTGAATGAAACTATGACGCAATGGTTAAGAAATACTCACATGGATGAACTTATTAAAAATTGGAGCTATCAGAATAGGGTAAATTGTCATCATTACAAGAGAAAGTTCAAACATAAATGCCCAAAGATAGATAGCTAGATAAGGACCTCCACTCTGCAATCACAAAAAAATCTCGTTGTTAAGCTAATAATTGTCTGATTATAATAGAAATGACTGGTAATATTTGACCAGAGAGACCAAATGCTAGAAATTTACACAATTTTACCTATACTATGACAATAATAGCAGAAACAATGGGTAGACCAAGTACAATAGCAAGACATATTCCTTTGATAAGGTCCTTAAAGAATAACCATATTGTCTGCTGCCAAACATATGAGAAAATAATTAGGAACAGCAAGATAAGTGTGATCTTAAAATTAAAAAAAAAGTTCCAAAAATAGCAGTAAACAAAGAAACAAGAAAGAGATTTAGCGATTAAGAATACGAACTTTATTGAAACCATGGCGGGCCTTGATTACAAAAGTTGAATAAAGAGAAAAGGGTTGGTCAGTGATCTGTAATATAAAACCACAAATAAATGGTCTGTGTTAACTTACAGAAAATGATAATTGTATTAAGGGATGCAGAAGACAAAGAAAAGATCATGAACTCACTTGTGACCATATCATAACACTAGCCAAAAATGAAAAGGTGTGCAATATTTTGTTCTCTTCATTTAGACCAAGTAAAGGCAAGAAAGTTCTTGATTTCTGTAATAAATAACTGTCGAAACCATTTTTTTAGGTTTTGGAAAAAAACGGGGATCGACTTTAAGAAAATAAAAATGGAGTTGCCATCAATCTTTTTTCGAGGTGTGACCGGGTCACCTTGAAATTGATCATTTTAATAAAAATATTTTGATTTATTAAAATAATGATTTTGGTCTACAAAAATTCAAGAAAACGGGTTCGGGAGTCGGTTACGTACGAGGAAGGATTAGCACCCTCGTAACCCCCAAAATTGGTGCCAATTGATTAATTTTCTGTCCCAGTGTCAAAATTTGAAAAGATTTGAAATTATGATCCCTTTTTAAAACCTGAATAATTTGAGTCGAAACTCGAGATTCTTTTGTTCCGAAAGGATACAAACATCACATCCAGCATGTTAGGACACGATGTTTTTAACCCTCGTAACCAAAATCATCTCTTGATTTACAAAATTCATTAAAAGGATATTTAGTTATTTAGACAAACAGAAAATCGAAACCCAGCATGTTAGGGCACTATTTCCCGAATTTCTAAACACAAAACATTGCCTTATTTAAAAAAACTTTTGGATGAAATGTGGCAATTAAATGAAATATAAAAAAGAATAAAAAATCGAGGAAATAGGGATTAAATCAAAATAAAAAAGGTTGAAAGACGAAGATGAACGAAGAATAAAATAAGAACCAACCGCAGAAAATAAGAACGCAAGAAAAAGAGAAATTTGAGTGAATGCTCTCAAGAATTCTTATTGTTTCCCAAAACTCCCATCCTTTACAATGAAGGGAGAGAACTCTATTTATAGTTGAGCCTCCCCAAATCTAACGGTATAGATCAATTACATCAACGATTAAAATTAAAGGGTATCTACAAATTAAATCTCTAAGATTACAAAATCATATCTTCTAAGACTGCATATCATATCTAAGATTGTATCATATCTAAGATTGCATATCATATCTAAGATTTCATATCCTTGAAGATTATATTTCCATATGAGTCAAGCTTGTAGATGGACCTTAAATCTTTTCAAGTAATGGGCCATTTCGATCGGACTAAATGATATATTTTGGACTGGACTTGGACTTTATTTTATTTTTTTGAGTTTATCATTTTTTGTATGGACCCGGGCTAAATTGGCCTATTACAGCTGCCCCTCTTTGCTCATTTCCATGTAACAAGAATAGAGCAAAGACTATATAAGGACCAATTTTGCCTGGTCTTGTCGAGTCTTGACTTCTTGGTTCTCGTCTCTTTCCAATAGCTTCCAACCCTTCTACAATTTCAAAGGTATTGGACTTCTAGGTCTGATGGCTTCAATCTGCTATCTTCAGCCTGCTCCACTGCAAACTCAGGAACGCCATGCTGATATCTTCGATCTGCTTTGTAAACTCAAGAAGACAAGATCTGCTGTATTTAGCCTACTCCACTCCTATTTAGTGGAGATAAGGCTAGTGGCTGAAATCTGCTCCATTGCCGATACATGGAGATAAGATTCACCAAAATTTGATCTGTTCCACTCCTAATTAGTGGTTTAAGATCTGTTGAAATTTGATCTACTCTGCTCCTGCTCAGTGAAGATAAGATCTGCTGAATTTAGCCTGCTCCCTACAAACTCAGGGACGCCATGCTGATATCTTTGATTTGCTCCCTGCCAATACAGAGATTGCTAAATCTGCTTTCTTCAACCTGCTCCCTGCAAACTCAAGGACGCCATGCTGATATCCTCGATTTGCTCCCTACCAATACAAGGATTGCCAAATCTGCTTTTTTCAACCTGCTCCCTGCAAACTCAGGGACGCCATGCTGATATCTTCGATCTGCTTCACTGCTAACTTAAGAATGCCATATCTGTTTTTTTCAACCTGCTCCCTGCAAACTCAGGGACGCCATGCTGATATCTTCGATCTGTTCCTTACCAATACAGGGATTGCCAGATCTGTTTTTTTCAACCTACTCCCTGTAAACTCAGGGACGCCATGCTGATATCTTCGATCTGCTTCACTGCTAACTCAGGAATGCCAAATCTGTTTTCTTCAACCTGTTCCCTGCAAACTCATAGATGCCATACTGATATCTTCGATTTGCTCCCTGCTAATACAGGGATTACTAGATCTGTTTTCTTCAACCTGCTCTCTGCAAAATCAGGGACGCCATGCTGATATCTTTGATCTACTTCACTGCTAACTCGGGAATGCCAAATCTATTTTCTTCAACCTGCTCCCTACAAACTCAGAGACGCCATGCTGATATCTTCGATCTGCTTCACTAATAATTCAAGAATGCCAGATCTGTTTTCTTCAACCTGCTCCCTGCAAACTCAAGGACGCCATGCTGATATCTTTGATCTGCTCTCTGCCAATACAGGGATTGCCAGATCTGTTTTCTTCAACCTGCTCCCTGTAAACTCAGGGACGCCATGCTGATATCTTCGATCTGCTCCCTGCCAATACAGAGATTGCCAAATCTGGTTTCTTTGATCTACATTGCCCCCTAGAGGACATAACCTGTAGAATGGGTATATGCTTATGCTTAATGATTAGGATGCCAAGATCGAAATGAGTCAAATGCTTCCTAATTAAACATACTATGATGTAAAAATGTTATGAGAATGATTCCTATTTCAGATGTCATCACTCATTCATTCATCTGGGTTTCATCTTCATTCTTCTCGACGTATCAATCATACTTTGCTCGTATGCTTTGAATATTTTTCATCAATTTGGTCCATTGTACCATTCCCCGACCACTGGATATGTTTATGAAATGATCCTCTCTTAGGATCGATATTGCTTAATTTGTCCAAACACCATTTGGACATAAGAGATAGTCTCAATTTTCTCGAGTACCTCCGACCCTTACACATGGGAATTTCTAAGCAATTGTCCTGTTTCAGTTTCTTGTATTATCTAAAAATTTCTAGCGTAATATGCAAAGCTTTTTTTGTAAAAATATTATTAGTTCATCAATCATTATTTCAATGCAACACGCTTTATGAATAATGGTAGCAAATAAATTAATTTTTGAGGATAATTAGAGTTTAAACAAATTATCAAAAAAATAATCTGGAAACATATCTTTGAGAAGAAAAAGGATTCAAAGATAGTTAATAGGACAAAAACCAGGTGCCCTAGATATCGCAGTTTGGGCTGCTATATACAAGCTCCATGAAGACCACTTTGAGCTTAACATGTGTTTAGAAGATCCAAAGTACTTTGTTGATGCCCCGGCATGTAACATACTTCGCTTTCTTGTCGAATCAAATATAGCAAGATCACTGCATGTCTTTCAAAATTTGAGTCGCCCTTTCGGGTTTTCAACTCAAAACCCCTTTGGTCTCAAGGCGCTCTTTGTGGGTTTTCACCTTGGCCTCTCCGTTTTTTTTAAGAAATTTCAAAGCGCCCTTTACGGGTTTTCACCTTGGCTTCTTCTTCTTTCAAGCAAAATACTTCTTGACGGAGTCTGAATTCACAAGATTAGGTAAGCTTTTCCAGTCCATTTTAGTCAAAATTAGTGCACCTCCAGAGAAAGCCTTTTTACTACATATGGTCATTTCCAATCCATTTTTCTCTGAAATCCTTCTGTATGGGAAAGATCTTTCTCAAAACAAGGTCCCCATTGTGAAATTCTCTTGGATGAACCTTTTTCGTCATAAATCAGCCTCAATTATTTCTAACTATGATGAATACCTTTAAACCTTTTTCTTTCTTCCTGACCCAATCAAAGCTTGGAGAAAAGGAATCTCAATTTTCATGGACAGAACCACCTCTATTCCATAACCCAATGGAAACGGTGTTGCCCCAGTGAGGTAGAGAGTAAATGGTAGCTTCTTATGCCAATCTTTACAAGTCTCGGTCATCTTCCATATTTTTGTTGCTTTTTTCCTTTTTTTGTTCTTTTTCTTTTGGCAACTCTTATTGTATTGTGATATGGTGCCTAATCTTTAAACAAACTGCAAACTTATGACATTGTGCAGTTGGATATGATCTTTTCTACTTTTTTTTAGAAATTCGATGACTATTGACTTTGTAATACCGGCATATGGAGCTATTTCTATCTCTTAATGGAGTAGTCGACGACCACAAAGATGAATTATTGTTCGCTTGAAAATTTTAACGAGCTCGGGCCCATAACATATATGCCCCATATATAGAAAGTTTGTATAGTAAAGAATGAGGCACATAAGTCTTGACTCTTTAAATTCGGTATTATAACTGATGCGACCCCCTTCCATGGTGGACCAACAGTGCCCAAACCTCATGTTTATCCTGGCCATTATGAATCCTCCTGCATCCGTCCTTCTGAAATTCCTATGGACCTCTTTTAATCTTAATAATGTATTATAATAGTCTCAACAAGGTCTTGTTTTGTCTTTCTAGCTATGCGCGTTCCAATTTCATAAACATTTCCTTCCTCTAAGGCTATATTCTCTACCTCCTCTTCATGGGGTAGAATCTGTTTCTCTTCTTGCTTTACCATTTCCAACAAATTCAGAAATGAGTCACAATTTCTGTCACCTTCAAAGTACTAAGTTTCCTTTAAACACATGTCGCGCTAAAAAAGGAGCTCTGAATCTATAGTATTGTTACCCACGTCATTGATATCTAGGAACCTATTATAGGCACAAAAGAATGTACAAGGAATAAATGAATTCAAGAATGACTATTTACATGTTATGAATGAAAAAATTTGGATGGAAATTAGAAAATCAAAAGAATAAAGAATGAGGGAATATTTGTTCGAATTGATCATGAAAGATATGTTTTATTGAAACAATGATGTCTGAACATGAGCCTATTTCACAAATGAAAACTTATTGTCTCTAAACCTTAAAACAACAAGTGCGTTCTGAATATTACTCTAGATAATCTCTAAAAATTACAGGAAGTTCCTCTACAGACTAGTTGTTCAAAACACTTCCATGTTTGTAAGGACAAATGCCCAACCAGTTTCTTTGCTCAATTCAATTCTCAAAATCTAATACTATCAATCCTCTTCTTGTTACTTCTTTCCAAACCATCTTCAACAGGGTTCTTATTTTTGCAATATCCCCGTTGATCCTTCTTGCAATCCTTTAATCACTTGCATTTACCCTCTTATCACCGTGGTCTGGTAATGGGCTCTTTGTACCAGGGGTATCATCAAATTTCACAATCCCCATCTCAATGAGTCTTTCAACTGTCTTCTTGAAAGCAGTGCAGTTTTCTATTGAGTGCCCCGGTACTCCGTATGGTAATCACATTGAGCATTTGAATCATACCATTTGGGGTATGGAGGCTATAATGGTTTTATATAATATGGGGACACCACGCGTGCATCAAATAAACCTTGATATAGCTCCTTATACGACATTGAAATTTGCATAAATTGGAACTTTTCAGAGTTTTGCCTTGTGCCCGATTCTTGCCTTGTCAAACATTATTTTCTTGTAGTAGTTACTCTTGGTTGGCTGACAGTAATGGTTTTTGAGTACCCTTTGTTATATGTACTCGTATTATTCACTTCGTTCTCCCTTCTCTTTAGAACTAGCCTCTTGATAGTTTCCCCCGCTTCAATCTTACCACCCCTTATAGCATTTTCGATCATTTTGCCCGCCATTACCATATCAGCAAAGCTCTCAGTGGTATTCCCTATCATACGGGTAATGAATGGGGCCTTCAAAGTATTGATGAAGAGCATTGTAGTCTCCTTTTCTAGGAGCGGTGGCTGAACCTGCATAGCGATCTCCCTCCATCGTTGCGCGTATTGCCTAAAACTTCCATTTGGCTTTTTCTCCATGTTTTGCAGTGTGATTCTATCAAGTGTCATATCCGTCACATGATTGTATTGCTGCATGAAAGCCTGCGCTAGGTCTCTTCAGGAACTGATTCTAGCACGGCTTAATTGATTATACCATTTGGACGCTGCCCCAATTAGACTGTCTTGGAAACAATGAATCAGCAGCTGATTATTGTTAACATAGTTGGTCATCCTTCTACAGAACATGGTGACATGGGCTTCTGGGCAACTGGTTCCATTGTACTTCTCAAATTCGGGCATCTTGAACTTATGAGGAAGTACCAGATCCGGGACCAAAATGCCATGGTGATTATCAGCATTTTCCAAGGCTTTAAACTTCTCTTCTAACCATCTGCAGCGATCTTCTAGCTACTTTGAGGATTCCATTCTCATTCCTTCCCCCTCAGCTATGTTAAGGTCAAGGGTAACAGGATTTGCGGGATTATCTCCTGGGTTGGATCCTGAGCCAACTTGAAAGTTCATGGGTATTCCAGCATCATCTTGCCCTTGTTGAGGCCTTATTGTGATAGACAACCTCCGAGGATGCGCCTCAGGTTGTGTTTGCACCTGAGGTGGGGTAAAACCCGGAGGATAATCCTCATTATCCTCTCTAGTGATAGCTATGGGACCCTTTCCTTTTTCCATTGCCCTAGTCAACAGTTGGGCCACCTGAGTCATCATAATCTTCTGGGCCTCCATCATTTGCTCTCTCATATCATGTTGCATTTTTGCCAACTGCTCTTGCAACTAGTCTTGCATGTCCTTTTAGAGCTGTTCAAATCTCTGATCCATATTCTTTGTCTTGGCGCGTGTACCGTAAGGGTGTGTAGTTTTCAGATTCTTTCTTCTGTAATAACTTCCACTAATTAGAGTCTTTTTATAGATTTAAATGCATGTGATGCGATGCAATGCAAGTGTACGAATGCAAAAGAAAAGGAAATGTCAATTATGAATTCAGTTCCATTAGAATAACTTTTCTAGAAAACAGATTTCTTTACATGAAAACGGATTACATATACGGCCTTTGCCTTTTCATAGTCCAAGTGGAAACACTAATCTTCTCTTCATGGTCAAACCTTGTAAATTCTTCAAAAGATGCCTTTACTAGCTCTTGTTGTTCAATCTGGGCCACGACTCATTGTTAACTTATCTCCACAACACTCGTTATTAGGACGTGATAGCTCTTGGATAATCTTCGTTGGCTTGAATCTTTGGCAATTAAATCATGTATTCCTTCATGGACTACCAGTTTTCTCTTGTCGTGTTTACTTGAACTATATTCAGACGACCGTACTATAATCCACTTTATCAAGAAATTCGTTTCCTTATGACAAACTATTCTATTTAGGAATCGAATTTCGAATCAACACCTTCTTTTCTTTGATGATGTGATGCTATGCAGACATAAACAAAACAAAACACGTTAGCACAAAAGAAATAATCAACAAAATATAACATCTAATTGGGGTAATCTCTAGGGTTTGGTATGATTCTACCTAAGGTAAGCTCTTAGGGCTCACTAAATGTGGTTTCGGTTCTAAAGCAAGGGTACCTGAACCAGCAGATTCCTCGATCCTCACCCATTATAGGCTCATACGGACCAAGTTCGGTTCAGGGGGACACATTTCCCTATGGCCATGCGGAGATGAAAATCTCACGAAGACATAGGTACGGATGTATCTCGAAAGCAATCCACTAGCCCATGCGGAGGTGAAAACCTCACGAAAGCGTAGCTTCTCACTCCCACTTAAGGGTGCGACCACAACGGTCATGCAAATGCAATGTGTGAAAACAAAATAACAAACATATGCAGCAAACACATGTAAAAAAATCGATATTTTTAAAATTTTCTGAACTTCCGACATTAAGACAGAAAATTATCAATTTCGGCTTGACTCTCTTATTATCCCCAGTAGAGTCCCCAAGCTGTCGAAACTATTTTTTTAGGTTTTGGAAAAAAATGGGGATCAACTTTAAGAAAATAAAAATGGAGTCGTCACCAATCTTTTTTCGAAGTGTGATCGGGTCACCTTGAAATTGATCATTTTAATAAAAATATTTTGATTTATTAAAATAATAATTTTGGTCTACGAAAATTCAAGAAAACGGATTCGAGAGTCGGTTACGTACAAGGAAGGATTAGCACCCTCGTAACACCCAAAATTGGTACCAATTGATTAATTTTCTGTCCTAGTGTCAAAAATTTGAAAAGATTTGAAATTATGATCCCTTTTTAAAACCTGAATAATTTGAGTTGAAACACGAGATTCCTTTGTTTCGAAAGAATACAAACATCACATCCAACATGTTAAGACACGATGTTTTTAACACTCATAACCAAAATCATCTCTTAATTTACATAATTTATTAAAATGATATTTAGTTATTTAGACAAACAGAAAATCGAAACCCAGCATGTTAGGGCACTATTTCCCGAATTTCTAAACATAAAACATTGCCTTATTTAAAAAACCTTTTGGATGAAATGTGGCAATTAAATGAAATATAAAAAAGAATAAAAAATCGAGGAAACAGGGATTAAATCAAAATAAAAAAGGTTGAAAGATGAAGATGAACGAAGAATAAAATGAGAACCAACCGCAGAAAATAAGAACGCAAGAAAAAGAGAAATTTGAGTGAATGCTCTCAAGAATTCTTATTGTTTCCCAAAACTCCCGTCCTTTACAATGAAGGGAGAGGCCTCTATTTATAGTTGAGCCTCCCCAAATCCAACGGTATAGATCAATTACATCAACGGTTAAAATTAAAGGGTATCTACAAATTAAATCTCTAAGATTACAAAATCATATCTTCTAAGATTGCATATCATATCTAAGATGGTATCATATCTAAGATTGCATATCATATCTAAGATTGCATATCCTTGAAGATATATTTCCATATGAGTCAAGCTTGTAGATGGACCTTAAATCTTTTTAAGTAATGGGCCATTCCGATCGGACCAAATGATATATTTTGGACTAGACTTGGACTTTATTTTATTTTTTTGAGTTTATCATTTTTTGTATGGACCCGGGCTAAATAGACCTATTACAATAACAATTAATTTACAAGATAGTGATAATCAACAAAAAGGAGGATCTATTTATTAAACAAGAAACAACTCACCTTCCAAAACCAAGGCAATATGCCAAAGAACAAAATTGCAGAATCTATCAGGATCGTCACAAACTCATGAACAAAATGGAAGTGGCTGCGAAATAAGAGAGATGCATCAAGGACTATGTCAAATCAGGTTAAAAGGAAGCTTGATTATTCCCTAATGTAACAATGTAATCTAGTAAATGATCAAAAGAAATAACAAACCAACCTCTTATAGAGACTATAGGCTCGAAACTTTTCAAATTTCTCTTGGCTGATTACTCCTTCCAATGTTTTTGGAAGAGTTGGCAAATTGAGAGTAGCATGTTGCCGTAAGTCCAGATAAGTTTCAAATAAGTACATTAATATGATAAAACCTATAAATAACAGAGGGTAAGTTGGGAGAGAAAAAGAACAGAGCACTTACAAACTCATAAATAACCGTCAAATTAGTACAAGAATAAAAAACAAACTTCTTTAACAACATAAGTAACCGAGTGATTAACAAGTCCCACAACCTGTGTCATGTACTTTGCACAACACATTCCTTAGCAAAAAAAAAAAAAAAAAAAAACTAAAAGCCAAAGAGGTTGAAATGCAAAAGACAAAACCTATAAATAGGATAAAATTATCTTACAAATCATTGGACCCTCAAAACCAATAGGGTATATTCAGTTCAATTAACAGTTTACAACAACAAGGACTATTTAAATATTTGGAATTATCCTTTTACTTATGTTCCCAGTCTTTTTTTAGCAACCAACAGGAAGACAAACCCCAAAGAACTAGACACAAACCATTTAAGCATGATGAAACATACTCTTTCGATCATCTCTAAAAGTACCCACATAGGTAAAAGCACAAAAAATAAAATGCCTCAATGTGGCATAAATGCAAGTACATGTTTTGGTTCTTTCGAGTGAAAATTTGTCTTAGAACAAACAAACAAACAAACAAAAATCAAATTGAGCAAACAAGCCACTTGATTTTAAGTCTTAGAACATAAATTTATCGGTAAAGAAGACATACTTGGACCCTCCATCGAATCCTCTTTTGTTTTTGTACGTGAATAAAAAATTCTGATGATAATAGATTGTTTTAGTCAAATGAAAAAGAAAGCTAAAAAAATAGAGAAGATGAACGATTTTTTCTACTAAGATGGTTTAAAATTTTTAATTAATGAAATTTATTTAATTAAAAATCTATTCTCATCCCATCTGGAAATTCAAGTTGGCACTTAAAATCTAGTTGGACTGCCACGTAGGATTACCGTTAGGGAGATAACAGAACTTAACGGAAGAGTGATCACTTCGTAACAAAATAATAACATAAGTGACTAAAACGTAACATTTCAAACATAAGTGATTAAAATGTAACATGAGGCAAACAAAAGTGACTATTTTTGTAGTTTACTCAATTTTTTTTTGGATTTGATTGTTTGTTTGAAACACGGATTAGTAGAGCTAGGGCCGATGGTATTATTGCAAAACTTAACTATCCTAATTCTTTTTAGGTTAAGGCTAATAGGTTTGCTAGTGGAATTTGGTTATGTTGGAATGAGAATATTCTGGCAGATATTTTGGAAATTCATTGTTATATGATTCATTTGAGGATTCATAGTAAGCAAGGTCCTGATAGTTTTATTTTTTCAGCTTTTTATGCTAGCCCTCATCTAACAATGAGAAGGAAGCTTTTGAAAGTTGTTAGATTCTTTGGCGAAATCAATAATTGGTCCTTGGATCTTGGCTGGGGATTTTAATTCGATTATTGATAGCTTTGGAATGGTGGGCGGTGTACTTATTTCAAGAACTGGATGCAGATGGTTCTGTGAGTTTTTGTTTAGAAATAGATTGCGAGATTTAGGAGCTAGTGGAGCGCAATTTACATGGAGTCGAGAGAACTTTTCTCAGAGACTGGATAGGACTATTGTAATTTAGATTGGAATTCTTTTGCACCTGATTGTTTTGTTAGGAACCTTCATGGATTGAAATCAGATCATCGGTCTATTTTCATCACGCTTAGACTGAAGGTGAGCAAAGGTGTCAAGCCATTTCGTTGTCTTGCTAGTTGGATGCTTCATGCAGATTTCAACAACTAGTGAGTGATAATTAGAACAATGAACGGGTAATTAATAAGAATTTGGAGCATTTCCAGTAAGTATTTCAGGAGTGGAATAAGTGTGTTTACGATAACAATTTTGTGCGTAAAAGAAGGTTGATTTTAGAGTTGTGAAGAGTGCAAAGAGTCTTAGAGTGGTGTAATTCATCATGACTCCACTCTTATGAACTTGAGCTTCAACGGGAAATTGAAGAAGTGTTAAAGCATGAGGAGTTACTGTGGTGTCAAAAATATAGATTAGTTTGGCTAAAGAATGGGGATAGGAATACGAGTTATTTTCATAGTCATACATTGGCTAGGCAGAAAAGAAACAAGATAAGAGGGGCTTATCATTTAGAGTGGTGATTGGTGCTTTGATGATGATGAGTTGAAGCATCATGTTGTAAATTTTTACAGAGATCTTTACACAATGGATTATTCAGTTAGTAGTGTGTTTCCAAGTCGTGGTAAATTTCCTTCACTACGGTCCGAGGAGAAAGGGGATCTACTATTAATGGTTTCTGACGATAAGGTTCGTAGGGCAGTCTTTGGTATGTCTCCACTAAAAACACCTGGGATGGATGGGTTTCAGGCGAAGTTTTTTCAATCTCAATGGGATATTATTAGGCCTTTGGTCTGTTCGCTAGTTAGGCAAACATTGGGAGGTTGTTAGATCCGAATCTGAACAAAACATTGTTGGTACTATTGCTTAAGGTCCAAAGTCCAGAAAGAATTTATCAATTTTGTCCAATAAGTTTTTGTATAGTTCTTTATAAAATTATTACTAAGACCACTGTTAATAGATTACAACCTTTAGCGGTTAAGCTAATTTGTCAGAACCAAGTAAAAATTATCCTAGGCAGGAACATAGTTGTGGCACAAGAAGTTATGCATTTGCTAAAGGGTTTTAAAGGTAACATATATGGGATGGTGCTAAAAATTGATTTGGAAAAGGCTTATAATAAAATCAGGTGGGATTTTCTAAAGGACACACTTTTTGAAGCCAGGTTTCCTCAGCTTTTAGTTTACGTGATTTTTAGTCTGTGTTTCCTCGTCGACATTTCAGGTTCTTTGGAATGGATCTCTTACAGAGTCTTTTCAGCCTACGCAAGGAATAAGGTAGAGAGGTCCACTATCTCTTTATCTTTTTGTGTTGTGTATAGAGAGATTGGGGAGTCTTGTTGGGGAGGAGGTGGAACAAGCATGGAAACCGTTGTTTCTTTCACGGAGAGGTCTGACCTTATCTAACCTGTTCTTTGCTGATGGTTTAATGCCATTCTGTGAAGCGAGTAGGGGTTAAGAAGATATTGTGAATGTTATTTTGGACACTTTTTTTGCCATTTTTCTAGTCAAAAAGTGAATAGAAGTAAATCACAAGTGTTTTTTTTCTTTTAATACTTTTGACACTATTGCGGTGACTATATGTATTGAGATGGGTTTTAACCTGATAGGGGACCTTGGTATCTATCTATGGCTACCGCTAATGCATAATATAGTGACGGTGAAAACATTCGATTTCTTGTGAACAAAGTACAGATGAAATTGTCTGGATAGGTTGCGATGAAATTGTCTTTAGCTGGTCGTATAACTTTAGCAAGGTCCGTTCTTTTAGCTATTCCAAATTATTTTATGTGTATGATGCATATCCCTATCTCCATATATAAAGAGATTGAGAACATTTCCCATAACTTCATTTGGGGAGCTAGTTCAGGGTCAACGAAACTTGCTTTGTTATCATGAAGGAGTGTTGTCGTCCACTGGATTCTGGAGGTTTGGGCCTAAGAAATCTAGAATATCAGAACAAAGTTTTCTTATTAAAGCTTAGTTTTCAGTTTCTCTCGAATACAGATTCTGTGGGTTAAAGTGTTTTGGAGTAAATACAACATACAATGTTTACTTCCAAGGTCTATTTCCAAAAGTAATTGTTCTTTCATACGAAGGTCTTTTATGAAGTGCTGGCCAGAAATTATTGCTAATGTATACTGGTTCGTTGGAGATGGTCATCTATCGAACTTTTGGAATGATATGTGTCTTCGGAAGGTGGATTCTTTACATGACTTCTATATAGGTCCTGGGTAGCCGGATGACACCTTGTGAGTTTGCAACATGGTATCGGAGAATGGAAGTTGGGATTGGAGTCGTCATAGTGTTGTTGTATAGGGTCACATTATTTTGCACATTTCAGCCATAATGCCTTCGATGTCTGAAGCGGGTCAAAATTGCCTAGCTTGCAAATGGATGAGGAGAGATGTGTTTTCTACTGCTAAAACTTATAGGAATTTGGTCTTTGTTGAAGACACTAAATAATCTGCTGTTTGGAATTTGATATGGAAAGCGAAGGCACCTCAAAAGGTGAGAGTGTTTCTAATGATTATGTGGAAGAATCAATTATTAATGAATTGTGAAAGTGTTCAAAGACATATGACTAACAATGGTGCTTGTCCTAGATGTAGCAGTTTTTTGAAAACGAAGGTCCATGCGATTCGGAATTATGCTTTTTCTAAAATAATATGGCTTGTTGTGATTTCGGGGCGAGTTTATGATGTTTTCTTCTCCTTGCCGTTCAATGAATGGCTCTTATAGAATTTACAGAATAAAAGAAGTTGTGGTAACATTGATATTGATCGGTAAACTTTGTTCTCAATCTTATGTTGGTTCCTTTGGAAAAATAGAAATTCTTTTGTTTTTTCTAACAATCATAGTTGTACTTAAGCACTTTTGGATATAGGTTATACATAGGTGAAGAGTTATGTAGAGACGAATCTGAAATTAGAACATCCTAGTTCCACGTGATCTTTATTGAATTGGTCTCGTCCGAGGAGGGATTGGATAAAACTTAATATGGATGGGGCAGTGTCACATAATGGTTCTCATGAGTCTATTGGAGGTGTATTTCAAGACTCTAATGCTGAATGGTTGTGTGGTTACATGATGCTTTTGGGTAAGGATACTGTTTTCAAAATTGAGGCTAGAGCGATGGTGGAAGTCCTTTTTATAGATAGCTTGGGGAAAGGAGTTTAAAAGGATTGAAGTGGAATGTGATAATGCTTTGTTAGTAAAGTTACTATTAGCAGGTGGTGGCGCTAATAGTAACTTGGTTGAGTTAAGGCTTTTACATCGGCTCTTGCATTGGAAGTGAGAATGAAGAATGAGTCGCATTCTAATGGAGTATAATGGGGTTGCAGATTATATGACTAAGTGTGTTATAATTGATAATTGAAAATTATAACTGTTTGAAGAACCCTTAACTTTAATAGATTAATGTAATCGTCTTATGCTGTTTTTTTATCGAAAAAAAAAACAGAGTTAAATTGATTAGGTGTATAAACTATTTCTTTCTTTAATTAAATCATTATTGGAAAGATGTATGCTGAATTGTAACTATCATTTTCAGTTGAGACATCATTGTCCCGTTGAGGGAGAAACAGATGATAATTTCATTCAGTGAAATGTCAAAATTGAATAAAAATCCAAGGAAAATAACATACTATATGAATATTTTAGAATTTATATAATTTTGTTATACTACGGTATGATTTACCTTAAATATTTCTAAGATACCTCAAGTAAAATTTATTCATTGAACGTTAATTACATTTTCAATTATTAAGTTGAAAATTTTTATGTTAGTCAATATTTTCTTTAAATTATTAACGGAATTTTAATTTGATAATTTTTTATTGATATGATAATAAATTTATCTTTAAAATATTTATAAACTCTATCAATTTAGTTTTAATTTTTAAAAATTCAACAAATTTAATTTTTAACTTTACCCATTCTATCACCGGTTCTAAAAATTCAAAAAGCTTTAAAGAAACTAAAAATAATATTTCCATAAAAAAAAAGATATCCTAGCAGTCTTGCAACTTAAAAGCTATCTAAAAACACTTTGTGAAGTATGGAAATATAGTGAAACATCCAAATAGTGATTATGTGGGGAATGAAACAAGTTCCATCTCTGTTCTGAACCATTATGAGCTGCTATCATCCAGACATTATTCTGAGTATTAAAAGGAAACCCACAAGCACAAGAATTTGCAGTTAACAAAATTAATTTCCGATGACTTCAAAAGAGTTTCTGTTAAACCTACAATTGCTGCAAAATTCAAACAAATCTACCATGTTTCATCTATGAAAAACAAATTGAAATTTTATTCTAATCTCATTCATTGTTTCTATGCTCATACGTCATGCATGGCTTACTATGTTGAACTAATAACAAATATTATGTAGAAAACAATTTATGTTTGTTGGTAATCTAAAATTAAAGTACATAATTCATGGAGTCACAGTGAGAAATTAGCTATGTTAGGATTATTTTGTCGTCTTAAGTCCAAAAGAGGGAGATAATTTGTCTTGGTGGAGTAGAGACATTAATGCGTTAATCTAAATTGACAATACATTGGACTAAAAAAAATACTAAGGGTTATTTAACTCCAAGTGAGTCCCTCTTTTCTAATTATTTAAGTTTTTTTTTTTTTTTTTTACTTTTTCACGTATCATCTTGTGTCAGAAGTTAACACTGTTAGGTTAGACTGTCATAACGTTAGACAAAACATAAATGTAGGTATCAAATTGGACAAATTAAAAATAGAGGTACTACATTCAGTGACGGAGCCAAAAAATATTTTTGGGAGGGCTGAAATTAAATTGTATAATTTTATGATAGTAAAAATGTAATTTCACCATTATAAGAGTCTATATCTTTATAATTTTTAAAAGATTAAATAAAAATTTTATTATTTTGGGGGGCCAAAGTGCAATTTTACTATTACTAATTTAAAACTTTATAAATTATAAATGACCTAAATAGAAAATTTTCCATTTTAGGAGGCGTGGCCCCTGCCAGCCCCCTAGTTTCGCCACTGACCACATTGAAAGATTTGTTAAAGTACAGAGGTAAAATTTTCCATTATCCAACAGATAATGACCAAAACAAAAATAATAAAAAACGTTAATGACGAAATTGAAAGTTTTTATAATTTAGTAACAAAAATAAAATCCTATTAATAATTGAGTGACTAATAATATAATTCATCCTATAATGTTTAGATACAAAAGTAAACCTATGAAGTTAAAAATTTTATATATATTTTTAGAAGTATTCAAGGTTAAGATTTTATTAGAATAAAAGTTAAGTATTTGGATGAAAAATTTTAAATTTTTTTAGATTTTTAAAAGGTTAGCTTTTAGATTTCATCCATTGGATTTGTAACTGTTTTGTTTAGATAAATAATTGATTTGTAAAAAATTAGGTTAATGGAATTCTAAAAATTAAAAAATAATTGTAAAAAAGAATAATTATATTAAAAAATATTTAATATGGATGCCATTTATTTTAAAAAAATATAAACAGTTTTAATAAATTAAAATTTTAAAAATATATATTATAATTAAATAAAAAAATATTTGAAGTTTAAGTTTTTATATTATAGTAAGATCATGTGTATTAAATCAAATAAAATTACTTTTGAAAAACCACACATTTAAATTAAATTTGATAAAAGAATTTGAGTTACTAAAATTCTCTTAAAATTTCTCATAAATTTTGAAATTCTCCAATATGTTTACCTAAACAAATAAATCATTTTTAAAGGTAAACATATAAATCATTTTTAAAATTTTAAAAACCTTGATATAAATGAAATTCTCCTACAAATTTCTCACTCAAACACAGCTTAAAAAATTGAAGGGTATATAAAGTACATAGTCTTGTTTAAATAAAAAGCTAAAATTCAGAAGCTTTATTATTATTATTATTAGTATTATTACTATTATTGTTATTGTTATTATTATTATTATTATTTTACCCAATCACACGTTCAAGAAACGGATGAAAAATAATTGAGCTTAGTATTGGAGAAAAGCAAGGCACAAATCACTATAACTCTGTACATAAGAATCCAAGAATTCATAGTAGGGGTCCCATCAGGCCCCAGGAGAACCACCCCTCCAATATCCCCATTTACTAATGCCACATTCCGAAAGAAATTTCTGATAATCATGTTCAAGTCTACCATAATCCTCAGAGGCCTCCTCATTCTGAATGTTTGCTTCATCTTCTGATGTACTCTGCACAACATTTCAAAATTAACTTAGCATCTCAAAATTTATAGACACCATTTGGCTATCAAACAAATCAAAATACAATAGCTACTGTTCTTTATGTGAACTGCTATTTGTCTATTGTTTCAGTTTCTTAGATCTAGAGTGAGCTCATTCAGTAGGACCGGTCATTGTTTAATAGTGTAGGAAACAATACAGCGGACCAGGAGTTTCCAGTTTTGCTGGCAACCAACAAGGCACATTTTAGTGTTACTTATCCCTAAAATCAAGGCAAGAATGTTTCCTGCTAATTCAGTTCAGAACTGTAAGTGATTCTTCGATATGTCTCACAGTTCAATTCCCATGTGAACCATGCATATCATGGAGGTGTCCTGTCCTCTTTGTCCAAAAATGTAAGAACAATCAATCAGAGTCCATATATCACCAATGGCTTCATCATTAAGTGTAGCATGATGAGTGAATCGTATCACTGCAAAGGTCCTTAGCTAAAGCAGCATCAGATACAAAAGCTTGGCATCCCATCACTGCCACCCAAATAACATACATACAAGGAGACCGTCAACCTGTAAGCCACTGCATAAGTGAGCAACCATGCTTGAAGTGCATCATGCATGACTCAAATATGCAATACCTGCCAAGCTGTTAGGCATTTTTCCATAGCAAAACCCATAATTTCAACTTCTATCTAATGAACATCGCAAAGTCCTGTGTAGCCTGCGCTGAGCATTCTCTGGATCTGGCGGCATCATTAAGTCCCACAGGCAGAGTCTCAGCGTATCACAGTCATGTCTCCGACCTGAAACAGATGTAGCATGCAATTTTGCCCTATGCCACCAACACAGTCACTGAAGCAAAGATTTGTAATGCTACTTATTATCCAACAAACAGTTTTCTACCCTTCCGCGTTGTCAGAAACACAAGAATCATACACTTGGAAATACCACTTCCAAATAAATTAACTTGCAATCATGCCACACCGAAGGCAAGGTGATTCTCAGCTCAAAGGGTCATTTAACTGGGGCTGTGAGACTAAGGTTGCCCAGTGTATAAACATCTAGCCAGCATAAAGTTAACCAAAGAAAATTATTTCTACTATTTATAGGTGGTGACGTTCAGGACTACTTAGAATTATGCCAATGTGATGGCATAAGGATGATAAGGACATAGTCTTTTGAACCCCTACAGGTTACTTACCCTCTCTGCTTGCAATGCAAAGTTACATAGCACAAGCAAAACTCACAAAACGTAATCGTTGCAAGTTCTTGTTTTGAGCACTCTAAGCCACTTTATATGGCTGCATCCTTTTTCACGGCTACTCATGTCAACATAAGATCATATGGTTATCTTAGCAAACACATCAAAGTAGTTTTAATCTCAGGAAAAAGGAAGCAATAGGAAATTGTACCGGTAATCAGTTATAGTAATAAAACCCATAGAAGCATCAAAAAAGAGAAATATGGCATTTTATCCAAAGAAAGAATTGCTGCTTCGGTATTGAACGCTACATTTCTTGCATTGAGTATATCAAATGATTGCTATCACCATAATACAGGTATAGAAAGATCATGGAAGATAAGTCTCAAGCAAAAAAAAAAGACAAGGAATTGGATTTTGCAGAACATTGCCCATATATGGTTGACAAATACTGCATGTTGAACCGAGTACTTACATTAGAATCAAGGCCTAATTCAGAGTCAAAAACATCTCCTTCCACTGAGTCACTGAGAGCTGACTTCCATCGCCTGCCTTTTGCCGCAGGATGATGTGCTTCAGACTTCTCAACAGCTTGGTACTTTATGCTTCTGGGTACTCTTGTATGTAAGGTACTGATTACGCATCCAATGCAAAACGCTATAAGAGGAACCAGAACTAGAAAATAACCAGTGGATTTAGCCTGCTAATAGAGTGGGAAAGCCTGTTGAGCTTGCTAAGCATACTCATGAAATAACATTGTGATGGTTTTTATTAATAGACTTATGGTTTTTATTAATAGACTTACATTTGATAAACAATGTGAAGTTATCATGGTGAAAAACTTTTGCCCTGAAGGAGCTTTAAGTGCACGGATGGATTGCCATAACCTACTTTTCTTGGCTCGGTCCTGATTAAATGAAAACATAAAGTAGCAAGGTAAATTTCACCAAGAATCGGATAGATATCCAAAGCTTAATTCAACACAATTTAGGCTGCAAGTTTTAGAATAAATCGAAACTATAATGTTGCCTTCCTAATGTGCATAGAGCATTAAAATTACTAAGTGTTGATGCAAGGATTATCTTATTTACAGTAATCTTACTTACAAGTTGAGTGTCTAGTAGGGATGAAGAAGGGACGTTAAGGAGTTGGCCTTGGAAAACAAGGTTAATATCGACAATGTTCTTATTAGCTGCTGCAATTGAATGAACGGACACTCCATACATCTTTGAAATGGAAGACAAAGTTTCACCCCTGCAGTGGAAACTAACTACAAACTTTGCACCTCAAATAAGCTTTGAATATTAAAAAAATGACCAAAACCAAGAATTTAAGAAAGGGATTAAAGGAGGTTCATTTAACTCTTTCACCACATGAGCGCAGGAATAGTCCTTGGCCTTGTTCTGCAATCTCCATTTCTGCCACCACCAAACCAAATGATTCCTTTTAGTGACATCCTAGTACTAAGTAGGGAAATGGTGGTGGGAAGAGAAAGAAAAAAAACCTTGACCAGGCCTTGGAAATGTTGGATTTCAGCAGTTGCCCGGGGTTTTAAAAGCAAGGTGTGAGGAGGGAAGGTTGTTTTTGTAAGTTTAGAAAGAAGAGATTTTGAGGAGGAGATATGCTTTTTATGGTTAAGCTTCACTTCCATCGCAGAAAAAACAGGAGAAGGAAAAAACCCAAGAACAAAGATGGTTCTTTCAAACAATTCCAACCCTTCATTTTATGATGGGATGAAGTGAGAAATGGCCGCCGAAGTAAACGACTCTTTTTGTATTTTCTTGCTAGATCCACGCTTTCTTCCTTGGGCCCTTACCTACTCACTGCTCTTTGCCTTCAAAATTCTAAAATAGTATTCATCTATCACATATTGTAAATAAAGAAGGATAAAACTTACCGGATAAAATATTAGGTAAATTACACCAATAACCATTCAACTTTGTTAATAAAATAGTTTATCTGATTTCTAAACAACTTAAAAAAGGCATCATTTTGACAACATCAAGCAGAGGCATTAGCACTAAAAGAGTTGGTTTCATGCTTAAGTCCTGTAAAAACCCTTACAATACTATCTTTCCAAATAAAGAGGCATGAAACACAGATACATATCATCAACCAAATCAAAGAAAAAGTCGTCACAATCACATAAGATCATTATAGCACTAAAACAAAATGAGGATCGTTCAGAACGTTGTGTAATGTAGAACTAACGAAATTCACAAACCTTAGACCTATCAATTCCAAGCAGAAAGAGAAGAAAAAAAAGTGAAATTGAAGGAAAATATCCATGAGAGAGCCATACATCAACAAAAACAAAGTAACGATTAAAATTAGAAAATGGCGTAGAAATAATAAAGAGGGGTTTTGTAATTTACATGGTAATCACAAGATCCAACAATAGGGATGAGGCAAAGAAGGCATCGTTTTTTTTTTTTTAACTTACAAAATTTAATTTTTTTTAAAAATAAAATATTTCATTTTTTAAATGTTCAGGGTTAAATTTATTGAATTCTTTAGAATTTGAACTAAAATGTTAAATTTTGTAAATATTGAGAGTTAAATTTGTTGAATGTTCTATATTTAGAATCAAATCGATAGAATGTGTAAATATTAAAGGCCTAAATTTGTTATTAGATAAATAAAAAAAACTCATGTCAAGACTTTCGTGAAATTTCAAATGGTTGTTAACTTTCGGTGACTAAAAAAATTGATTTCAAATAGTTTAGTGATTAAATCGAAAAAATAAAAAATTCAGTGGCCAAAATAGGATGCAAACAATAATTTAGTGATCATTTCTATTCTTCACCCTTTAAATTATTGTAATTAGAATTTTAAATCTAGTTAGTTAGATAAAATTAATTATAATTTGCATAACTCAATGACAAAATAAGAAATATAAACTCAAGCTTAAAATTCAAAGTGACATAAAAATATGAAAAAAAATTAAAAATTAATGAATATATATATATATATATATATATATATATATGTATGTATCATTTTCACTTATAGCAACACACATTTCTCTCCCTCCTATTGCAATTTTTCATTCTAGTGATCTAGCAAAATAATTTATTATACTTAACACATTAAGGGAGGGTTGTGTCACTTCCAAGCCTTGAAACTTGGATTTTAGATTGCTTACTCAAAACTTCAACCGTTTATTTTTATAGGTTATCAAAGAAAAAAGTTTGTTGGAATCAAATTGGATTAGTTAGACAAACTATTTGGACCTAGAATTGACCTATCATGACGTGCTAAATGAAAACCTAACTAGCTAGACACGAAAACTTAAAATGTAGGGTCACTGGTAACCAATTTGAGTTAGATTGATTAGCCACCTATCGCCTAAAGTTTTAAGACTAATCCTAAGATCAATCTAATAAAAATCTTAAAAACTAAGACTAAGTCTTATAATCAGATTTGGGTTCGAAAGTATGGTTACGTATAGGGAAGTTTAGAGCATCCTTACAATGCCTATCCAAAAATAATACTACATAGCTTGGTGTTTAGAATTTCTAACTTAAAATTTCTAATTTTGGCTCCAAACTAATTTGATCTAAAAAACTAAAGAAATATTAAACTTAAATTTTGTAACTAAACATCTAATATTAAGGAAAATCAATCTTCCAAGATTATCATCTAAATTTTTTTTAGAAAAATACCAAAATTTCTAATGCCAAAACTAAATCAGAATTAAAATACTAAAAAAACTAAAAAATTCTAAAAGAAGTTAAAACCTAAGGAAATTGACTCTAATAACTCTTAAAGCCTAAACTTTAGAATAATAATCAAATTAATTATATTAAAACCTAAAATTTTAAATTTTAAAACTAAAATAACTGTAATTCCAAATTAAAATATAATGTAACATATTACCGATCTATTGTCGAACTAAGGTTTCGAGGCATTACCGATCAATACACATCAATATACAATCATATTACGTACACATATCATCCACCAATACATAGTTGCCATACACAAACATAAAGTCCCTTTAAAAGGTCACAAAACCTTAAACAAGCATAAGGAATGAGTCAGGACTAAACCGATAACATTTGAAACTTTTACGTAAGTTACAAAAATCTTCCTTTAAAACAGGGCACACGCCCGTGTGGCTGAGCCGTGTGTCTCACAAGACCATGCCTCACATTTCACCTTAGCCCGTGTTCAATACTGATTAGGGTCACATGGCCACTAGACACGCCTGTGTGTCTAGTCTGTATACCATCCTGAGTAGGCCACAAGGTCACTAGACACGGCTGTGTGTCCAGTCCGTGTGCCATATTACCCAATTTTGCTAAAAAGAGGGGTTACACGATCGAGACACACGCCCGTGTGCTCAGGTCATGTGGCAGGAAATAGGCTTGGTTTAAGCCATTTTCATACCCCAAATTTCCATGTATCTACAAGCCTCAAATATGCAACATTTACAACCCAAGATCAGCCAATTTCATGCCCAAAACATTCATCATTAAAACCAAATCATTGTCAACCAAATCATGCTCATTTTATATTTCAAATCATGCCAAATCACAAGCCATTTTAACAACAAAATACATGTTCCATAATTCATTCAATATCCATTTAAATTCCTAACCAAAGTTTACCAAAATCATTACTTGATTTAAACCAAAATGACCATTATCAAATAGACCAAATATGCAACATACTGTTTACCAAACTTGCATCATTTATCACATACCAACACAAGCATATAAACATACTTAGTTAGCCAATTCACTTGGCATAGCATATATACAACTTAAAATATATTCAAAAATACCCCTAGCCTATACATGCCATACATAGTTATTTACAACCACAAAAGGTACCAAGTTAAGTTCAGATAGTGCGATGAAGATCCTTGATGATTCCCGAGCCTTCAGTAGTTTCGATAATCTATAAAACATGAAATAAACATACCAAGTAAGGTTTTAAGCTTAGTAAGTCATAAGCAAGTAATTTAACATATAATATCAATAGTAAATCAACCATTATCCATGCCTTACCACATGGTTTACTCAATTACATGGACTATCCTCCATTGATTCAAATGATTTCATCACCTATTTCCTGATAAACAAATATATACATCATACGTACCCGCTCATTTCATACAATCTTTTCTAAATTCATAACCGTAGCTCATTCATTGAATCATCCAGATTAAGAGTAGAATATACAAACATTTCATCCGATAAATACATATACCATAGCCCGTAGCTAAATCAAGGTAACTTATCCCAGAGCACCTATACCATGACCTGTAGCCAACTCAAGGTCGCTCCCTCATAATACCTATACCATGGCCCGTAGCCAAATCAAGGTATTATTCGCATCTGTAGTGTCGATATCATGGCCCAAAGCCAAAATTAAATCCTAGTGACATGTCACTATATTCCAAAACTAATCCTACAGTTCAACCGAGCTTTCTATATATCGTTTCCTATAATATCACATCCGTAGCATCCATTTCACTATCTCTACCTCCTCCGAGGTTTCATTTATTATAACTCATTCTATATTAATGCAATTAACAACATTTACAACTAAATTACTACTTATGAACTTACCTCGAGTATGATTTGTTGAAAAGAGTCAATTACTCGTCGACTTTCGATTTCCCGCGATCCAAGTCTGGATTTCGCTTTTCTTGATCTATACATATTAAAAATATCTCATTCAATCACACACCCAATTAATTTAATCCAAGAACACATAATTAGGGAATTTTACAAAATAGTCTTCACATTTTTCATTTTGACAATTTAGTCCCTATTTTAAAAAATCATCAATTACACATAATTTCTTTCTTTTCATTCATAACTGAATCTTCCCTTAGTCTAATCAAGCCCACATATTTCATAAATTTCATATTTTAGTCCCTCAAAATACCATTTTCTCAATTTAGCCCAAATTAGCTAAATTCATCAAAAATTCAAAGACAAAACATATTAATCTAACACATACTTTCATTTAATACCAAATATCATCACAAAGCTCACTATTTCATCAATGGTGCATCTCATAAACATCATCAATTTCTCAAATTACAACATGGGCTTGATAGAAGACTAAGCAATAATCTCAAAAACATAAAAATCATCAAAAACAGAGACAAAACATACCTTAATTTATGCTTCAAAGTGACCGAATGCTTAAAAGCTATGAACCCTTGTTTTCTTTCATGAATTTCGGCAAAAACAAAGTGTTAATGGCCATTTTCTATTTTGTTTTATTATAACAAAGATTAAAAATCCATTTACAAAATTAACCTTGCATTAAAACATTCATAATCCATTAACTAATGTCTATTTATGACATTTAATGCTTCCAATGATTTAATAACCATTTAAGGACTTCCCTTTTACAAAGACACATCAAATAGGTACTTTAACAAATAGAAGGACACTTTTGCATTTTCTGAGATTTAGTCCTTTTTGCAAATTAAGCACACAAACAACCAAATTTTCGTACGAGACGTTTACACACGCTAATTCACATATTATAAGCACGAAAAATAATATTAAAATATTTTTCAGACTCAGATATGTGGTCTCAAAACCACAATTCCAACTAGGGTCTAAACCGAGCTGTTACAAAAATTAAATAATAATATAATAAATATAATATAATATAATATAAATTACTTTCTATAAATTGATTGATTTAACACTGTAAATATCGAAAGAAGATATAATAACATATTTTTAGGTTTCATGATGATAAAATTAAAAAAAAAAGAACAAAAAATGAAGAAATTTTAAGGATAGTTGTAAGGGAGAGAGATAGATGTCTAATTTGAAATTTAGAGTGATAAAATTTTAGGCATATATGTTGGTTTGTAATTTTTATGTTGATTTATAATTATAAATATTTCATTTTTCTTTAATATATATGTTGATTTAAAACTAAAAAGTTGTTTGTTTCTTCAAATGTCTTCAGAGAAGACGTCAAATCTAACAAATACGCTTGATGTTATGCTTATACCTTCAGAAGAGTCATGTCCTCCCCCCACGATTTTCTCAAGCAGCAAGATCTAAAATGCTGAGAAGATAAGCTTAGCAATGTTCTCAAGTATGGGATCATTTTACCAAATTTAGGATCAAAGAAGGTGATCATAAAGCAAAATGCAATTATTGTGATAGGAAATTTTTTGCTTACTTTAAAAAAAGTGGAACAACTTCATTAAAAAGCCATATGGGTGCTTGTAAAAAGTTTCCTTGTGAAGAATGTGGTAATGGTGGTACTCAAACTAAGTTAGTTTTTCCATTTGAAGGGTCAAGATCTTTGTCTACTTGGAAGTTTAATCAAGATGCCATCAAGAAGGGAATAGCTAAGATGTTAATCATAGATGAATTGTCTTTTAGATTATAGGAAGCCACAGGCTAAGGCTTACATTTTATCTTGGATGTCCTAGATTTCATATGTTATCACGATGGATTATTGGACGATATTGTTATAAAATTTATTTTGATGTCAATAATAGCCTTAAGAAATACATGAAATCCCAAAATGTTAGAGTTTCTCTTACAAATGATTGTTGGACCTCAATTCAAAGACAAAATTATATGTTTCTTGCAATTCAATTTGCAGACAACAATTGAAAAGAAGAGAATTTTAAACTTTTGTCTTGTGTCTAGTCATAAGGGTAATGTCATTGGTAAGGTTGTTGAGACATGTTGTTGTGAATACATGATTGATAAGGTTTTCACTATTATTGTTGTTAATTCTAGTTCTAACGATGTTTCCATGTCATATTAAGAAAAAATTCACACATATAAGAACTAGTATACTAAGAGGCAAGTATATGCATGTGAGGTGCATAACTCATATAGCGAACCTTGTTATTCCTGATGGTTTGAAGGAGTTTAATGAATCTGTGGTTCATGTTATAGGTGTAGTTAGATATGTTAGACAATCTCCCTTTAGGCTAGTGAAATTTAAATGTTTATGTTGCTGAGACACAAATTTGAAGCAAGAGTATGGATGTCAGTACTCAGTAGAATTTAACTTTTTTATGTTGAATGCTGCCCAAAAATTTGAAAGGGCTTCTGAAGCATATGAGGAAGTAGATCCTTATTTTAGAGGAGAGCTTTCAATGGGAGATGGGGTGCCCAATTATCATGATTGAGAGATTTTTAGAAACTTTTGCTTTTTGTTAGAAAAATTTCTAACCCTCACAATAAAGATGTTTAGTTGTTACCTCACCTCTAGTCACATTCTTGACCATATTTCCACAGTTTATTCAACATTGAAAGAATGAAAAATTTGTCCGAATATTAATTTGAGTATGATGGCTAAAAGATTGGGTGAGAAATATGACAAGTATTGGGGAAATTTGAGAAGACAAACATGCTAGTGTACATTGCTTCAGTTCTTAATCCAAGCAAGAAACTTCTTTTTGTAGAGTATTGAAACTTGAAGATGTATTCTAAAGAAGAAACTTTAGTGATTATGAATAAATTCCAAAAAAAATTAGAAGAATTGTTTGATGAATATAAGAAGGAGAAGGAAGGTCTTCTCGAGGTTGTTGGTAAAAGTAGAGAAGTGAGTTAAGTTGCATAATTGAGCACTAAATCCTTGCCAAAAAAGCTGTAAGCCTTAAGTCCAAGTTTAAGGAAAAAAAAGGATTGAACAAGGTAAGGAAGACAACACATTAGAGTTGGCTAGATATTTAGGGGAACAAGTATAGGATGATAAAGATGATGGTTTTGATGTCCTCCTTTGGGGGAAACTCAACTAATATAGGTTCCCTATACTATCGACCATAGCTCAAGACATAATAGCGGTTCTAATATCAACATTGATCTTTTGAAGCGATTTTTAGTAATGGTGGATTATGATTGATGCATATAAGAGTTCTTTAACTCTAAGGATTGTGCAAGCACTTATATATGCTTAAGATTTATTACATGGTCACGATTCAACTCTTCTTAATCCAAGCACTCCTAGTATTGAACTTGAACAAGACGTAAGACAAATTGATAAATTCGATTTAGGTAACAGACTAATGAAAGTTTTCAAGAGAGCATTTAATAAAACTGTTCTATATTTTATTAACTAAAGAACTGAATTTAAATAGAGAAAAGAGTCATAACCTAATTGGAAAAATAATTCCCTTATTCTAATAAGCTACTAAAAGATAAGGGAAAATAATTCCCTTATTGTAATAAACCACTAAAAGATAAAATAAAATAATCCTAGAATATCTCAAATGATTTATTCTAAGATTTATCTACCTAAATACCTTTAAAATATATCCCTAAAATATATGGGTTTCACATATTTCAACACCCTCCCTTAAGTTAGTGCATAAATATCAATCATGCCCAACTTACTTACAAGAAAATCAAAATTTGTCTTAGAGAGCCCTTTGATGAGTATGTCAGTAATCTATTGTTTTGAAGGAACAAACGACATGCATACTTGACCTTCTTCAATCTTCTCCTTAATAAAGCGTCTATCAATATCAACATGTTTAGTTTTGTCATGTTGGACTAGGTTGTGAGCAATACTAATGACAGCTCTGCTATCACAGTACAACTTCATTGGTGAATTTATTGGTTTCCTCAACTATTCCATAAATTTTTTAATCATATCATTTCACAAATTCCTTGAGCCATTGATCTAAACTCAACCTCTGCACTACTTCTTGCTACAACACTTTGTTTTTTGCTTCGCCAAGTCACAAGGTTTTCGCAAACAAATGTACAGTATCCTGATGTAGATCTTTATCTATTATTAAGCTTACCTGGTCTGCATCTATATAAGCTTCAATTCCTCTTTATTCAGACTTCTTGAAGAATAAGCCTTTTCCAAGTGAACTCTTCAAGTATCTCAAAATCTGAAACGCTTTTTCTTTATGTTCGTCCATTGGGGAGTGCATATGTCTAGCCTTGTATGTGATAAGTAAATTAACTTACCAACTAATCTTTGGTATTGCCCTTTATCAACTAATCGACCTTCTTTATTTTTGAATTTTACATTTGGATCAATTGGTGTGTCAGTTGGGTGGCAACCACTCATCCCAGCCTCTTTTAAAAGATCGATCATATATTTTTTTCTGAGAGACCACAAGACCCTTCTTTGCTCGAGCAACCTCCATTCCAAGAAAGTATTTCAAAGGACCCAAGTCTTTGATCTCAAACTCCAATGCTAGATGCTCCTTGAGATGCCTTATTTCATCCATATCATCTCTTGTAAGAATGATATCATCGACATAAACTATAATAACTACTATTCTACCTCTTTGTAAGTATCGATAGAATATTGTGTGATCAGCTTGCCCTTGTGAGTAACCTTGTTTCTTAACAACTTGAGTGAACAGTTCAAACCAAGCTCGAGGAGACTGTTTTAGACCATACAAAGATTTCTTGAGCTTACATACTTGAGTTTCAAATTTTTCTTCAAAACTTGGAGGAGGATCCATGTAAACTTCTTCTTCAACTTTCCCATCTAGAAAAGCATTCTTCATATCTAGTTGTTGTAAAGACCAATCAAGATTAACAACAATTGATAAAAGAACTTTAGCAAAATTTAATTTGGCTACTTGAGCAAATGGTTTAATATAATCTATCCCATATGTTTGAGTGTACGCTTTAGCCACTAGCCGGGCTTTGTATCTATTTAAAGATCCATCCAGTTGAATTTAGTTATGAACACCTATTTATAGCCCATTGTTTTTTTCCCTACAGGTAATTCCACTATTTCCCATATACCTATTTTTTCAAGAGTGCACATCTCCTTTAAAATAGCCTCTTTCCACTCAGGAACCTATAAAGCATCTTTCATATTTTTGGGTATTTTCATAGTATCGAGACATGAAACAAAGGTTGAGAATGTCGTAGATAAGGCTTTATAGGACATAAAGTTAGACATGGGATATTTGAAAACATTTCTAACACATTTTCTTTTAGAAATTGGAATATCTAAACTAGAAAATTTATTGGTTGGAATATGAGCTTTACCTAGACTTTTGACAAGATCTTGCGGGTCAGATTCTTGGTAATAAATTTGGTAGATTCCACTTTCTTAATTTCAATTTCTTCTTGAGTAAACAATTAACTCTTTTGTTTTTTCTTCATTCTCATGATCAGACTCTACACCTTCATACTCCTTTTTATTAACAACATTAACATCATTAATTTCTGTGTTAATCATAAATTCGCCTTCCCCATTATTAGAATCCCTATGTTGTATATTCCTAGTCTTTTCTTGATCAATTATAGAGTCTTCCTTACTATAATTCCCTCTCTAAAGATTAGAATCAAAGTAAGATTGCGTTTCAACAAATGTGACATCCATGGTAACAATAATCTTCGTATCAATTGGACCATAACATTTGTAACCCTTTTTATTAGAAGCATAGCCAACAAAGGCACATTTTTTTTGCTTTAGGATCTAGTTTACCTTGGTTGTAAAGATGAACAAAAATACTACACCCAAAAACTCGGAGGGATAAATATGTGATCAATTTAGAGTTAGGAAAATTATCTTTAAAGAAACGAAAATGAGTTCTATAGTTTAAAGTTTTACTAGGCATTCTATTAATAAGATATGTAGTTGTTAACAAGGCTTCCTCCCAAAAATAATGTGGTACCTGACTAGTGAACAGCAAGGTTTTAGTTACTTCCAAAAGATGTCGGTTTTTTTCTTTCTGCAATCCTATTTTGTTGTGGTGTATTTGTATAAGAGCTTTGGTGGACTATTCCATGTTTGGTTAAGAAAACACCTAATTGGTCATTAAAAAATTCCCCAACATTGTCACTCCGAAATATTTTTATGCTCACACTAAATTGTGTTTTCACCATAGTATAAAAAGACTGAAACACATTTTTAACTTCAGACCTATCTTTTAATAAAAAAGCCTAACGAATACGAGTATGATCATCAATAAATATGACAAACCAATGTTTTCATGAAAAGTTGAGTCTTAAAGGTCCCTAAACACCACTATGAATTAACGGAAAAAGGTTTGGAAGCTTTACATTTTGAGGTGGAAAGAAAGACCGATGATGTTTAGCTAATTCAAACAATTCACAGTGATATGAAGAATGACTTTTCTTTTTAAATAGATCAGATAACAAATATCTTAAATAGTCAAGATTAGGATGTCCAAGCCTATAATGCCAAATCATAGCCTTATTAAAACTAGAAACAGAATTTAAACATAAAGTAGTTGTTGGTTGACTTAGATAGTCATTGTCAAGAAAGTAAATTCCACCAGATTCTTTAGCATTGCCAATCATCCTCCCCGAGACCATGTCTTGAAATTTACACATAGAGGAGTCAAATATAACATGACAATTCGAGGACTGGGATTAATTACTGACCGATATGAGATTACAAGTTAGATTTGGCACATGTAAAATATCATGTAAAACCAAGGAAGGCGAAATTTTAATAGTGCCTTTCCCAGCTATTGGTGAGAATGACCGATCCACTACTTTGATCTTTTTGTTTCCTGCACAAGTGTGTAAGTTATGAAAAGAAAATGACTACTAGTCATATGAACACTAGCTCTAAAATCAACAATTCATGTGTTTATTTTACATAGCTTGACAATGAAAAACCAGAAAAATCAGAACTTGATTGGGCAAAGGAGGAAGAAGGATTATTAGATGAGTTAGGAACATAAGAATTAATTCGAAACTGTGGTGATTGAAAAAAGCTTGTGCAAATGCTCTAATTGTTCCTTAGTGAATGGACACCTTTCTAGAGACCTTTGGCCCTCATAATTTTCATTAGTTGTTTGGAAAGCTTTGCTATCCCCTGATTGTGAACCATGACCATTGACACTCTTCTTTTTTCCATTCATCAATTTTTCATGGAGCTTCCAACACGTTTCTCGAGTGTGCCAATATTTTTTGCATACAAGAGTAGAATTATCATCATTAGCTTCAAATCCTGGGCTTAACATTACTTTTCTCTTTGTCTCCTCTCTTTTAACCTCAGAAAAAAATCTCACGGAGTCTTGGAAGCGATTTTTTCCTAAGATCGAATATCTCATTTCATCAAATTTTTTATTTAAACCAGCCAGAAATAAATAAGCTCGTTTATTCTCTTCTTTTTTCATAGCTTTTACACCATCTCTGAGACACTCCCATTCATTATTATAACACTGATCTAGTTCTTGCCAAAGAGGCATCATCTCGTTATAATAACAAGTAACTTCCTTTTCCCCTTGTCTAGCTTTCTAGAGTTTTATTTTTAACTCAAAGACCTGTGAAGCATTTTTTAAATCTGAATAGGCATCTTTCACAGCGTCCCAAACATCTTTAATAGTAGGGAGAAAAAGAAAAGGTTTACCTATGGATGCTTCCATGGAATTAATAAGCCACGCAATTATCATAGAATCTTCTGACTTCCACTTGCTTTTCTTTGGATCACCCACCTGTGGTTGCTTGACTTCTCCAGTTAAATCACCTAGCTTGTTGCGCCCATCAATTACTTACTTTACGGACTGTAACCATTCCAGATAATTCTTGCCATTCAGCTTGTGAGATGTTAGCTAAAAAGAGAGGTGAGATGCCTCTGTCCCTCGAGTCATTGTACTATTGGTAGTTGTTTCAACGGTAGAACTTTCTACCTCTGTTTGATTGCTAGATCTCTTATCTCCAGTTAAGGTTGTTTTAACCATGATGTTACTAGAGATTTAACCTAGCTCAGATGCCATGAAAGTTTTCAAGAGAGCATTTAATAAAACTGTTCTATATTTTATTAACTAAAGAACTGAATTTAAATAGAGAAGAGTCATAACCTAATTGGGAAAATAATTCCCTTATTCTAATAAACTACTAAAAGATAAAATAAAATAATAATAGAATATATCAAATGATTTATTCTAAGATTTATCTACCTAAATAAAATTTATCTACCTAAATAACTTTAAAATATATCCCCAAAATATATGGGTTTCAGATATTTCAACAACTAATACTTTAGTAAGATTGTAAATTTACTATTTATTTATTTAAAGCTTACTAATGCTATTGTTCTTTGTTTATATACTTGTAGATTTGTCTATATTTAATTAAATCCTATTATTGATTAGAGACATAGCACATTTATCACTTCAACTTCACATTGGTATGTATATTGAATTATTGATATCTTTAATTGATTCATCTCTTTATTGTTTATGTTTAGGTTATGTTTGATGGTGATGTGATATTTTAGTGTTCAAGATTTATCTAGCTTTGCTATTGTTTTGTTGTTCTTATTTACTGAATTTATTTGTTGTCATTTGATGTTAACTGTTAGTTGTGTGTGGACTTATGAGGTTGTGTTTAGATTTATATGTGGCTGATGTTGGCAGTAGTTTGTAGGCTTTTATGGATTTTTAATTGGCCAAATCTTTGATTGTTGATTATAAGTAATCTATGCACTTAGTATGGACTAAATGTTGTTATTTGAATTATATGTGGATTATATTTGTACTTGAAAGCTTATATGTTAGTTTCAAAGTTATTAACAGGTGAAAAAAACAAGCTAACAAAGATCATGTTTTAATGGCTAATTGTAACCTTGTATGTTAGTTTCAATCTTATTTGCAAGTGAAAAAAAATGAACTAACAAAGCTCATGTTTGAATGGCTAATTGCAGCTTTGTATGTTAGTCTTAGTTTTATTTGCTAGTGAAAAAAAAATGAGCTAACAAATTTCATTTTTGAATGGATGTTTTTCAAAGAAAAAAACATTTTGTATAAATTTGATACAAGTTGTTTGAAAATGGTTGAAAGAAAAAAAAATCAGGGAGCTAAAAAAATTCAATTTGTTTGGTTATTTCACTAAAATTATATTAGTTTAGTTTAGTAGAAATTAGATTGGTTAAGTACTCTCTCCTAGTTTGAGTAGTATCAGACACCAGTAGACACTATTTTTTGGTACTCCTCATAAATTACCTCAAAAAATATATTGAATGAAGCATACTAATTGTAACACCCTTTATCCGACCCGAATCGCCAGATCCAGATATTAGATTTTACAATATAGAACACTTAATATAAGTTTAAACTACTATCGTAAACTATATTTAAACATATTTATTATTTCTTTTGAATTGTTTCTTAATATAAAAGAGGATATTAAATAATTACATTTCAGTATTAAATAGCGTACAATGTTATAATATAAAACTTTATTAAAAGCAAACTCTTATAGTGTAGTGTACTATACGCCACATTCCTAAGATATCCTTTGTATGCATAATATCCCAACTTGCTACTACCCTGGTGCATTCCTGGCTTGGTCCTACTAGCGTACCTAATCTTACAAAAGAACCTAAAACAAGAACATACACTTGTAAGTTCATGCAAACTTAGTGAGTTGGCATAATGTTCCATTCACTTCGGTGGCCTGAAACAAGAACAAATGACCTCTTAATATAGGTGGATGATCATAGTTTTCCTTTTGCTTCGATGGTCTGGCCTCATAATGCCAGTGGTGATTTGGTACAAGATTTAGTAGGGCATATAAGGGAACTTCCCTTCTTCTTCTACGACATTTGTGGACTACATCCACGCCATTGGAATATTATAAATCATGGTACACCTTCTTTTTCTAGTTGGCCTAACTCTTATATTGATGGTGCAAGGTCTTCTTCAAGTTCTCATACTACGTTTGTTCCAACACACAACATGGATATCACAACCATTCTAGATGAGGCCCCTGTGAATGAAAGGGCTACAGCTGTACCACTAAGAAAAATAGTAGTGAAGAAAACTCAAAAGAGGCCTAGGGTGGAAGGAAGCACCTAAGAAACTGAGGATAGTGAATGCCCACAATTAACATGGTATAGACTTAGAAAAAGGGCTTACTACACCAGAAACTCATACTTCTTTAGTTCATGCCCTTCCTACAGTTCCTACTCTGCCAGTGGAGTTCGTCCACTCTGCAGACTCCCTAGTTCATACCAGTAATCCTCCCCTAGCTGAGGTTCCAATAGAGACATTACACCCATAACAACAAATGATCCTTTCTAGTTCTCTACCACATAATGCTTTCTCTGGCAAAGCAGAAGAAATTTTCCCTTGGCGTGATCTATTGTGATTCGGGCCATCCCTTATCTTACTAGGCTCCATCTTCTAGTAACAAAACAACTTGGTAACTCAATAGATGAAAAAAGCTCTTTGCTCCTATATCTCTTCAAATACTCAGGTAACTCCTCTTTCGATATTGGTGAAGTCTTCCCAAGCTTTATCAGTAGAATATTAGCTTATGAGTTGGGCTTTCCAAGAAGCCTGCAAGCAAAACAATGCCAAGGTAACGAGCTTAGAGGAAGTTGTTAAAATTGGCGAGTAGTCTTTGGCTTAGCAACACGAAAATCATCAAGGGGCTATAAGACAAGTTGAAAGCCTCAATTCTTGTATCATGGCTTGGAAGTGCAAATATAAAGATACACTAAATGAACACAGCTGGAGGAGGAGAATAATCTACTGAAGGATAGAGAGTCCTCTTAGGAGGAGAAGTTTAAGGCCTAAGAAAAGCACTACAAAGCAAAGCTGGAAGGTGTATGCCAATCCAACAAATAAGCTTTAAGGAAATACCAGGAGGATACAAGGAAGAATCTGAATAAGGCTATACCAAAACTAAGGTCTAACTTGGTTCTATACGCCCAAGTTGCTGCAAGCCCTTTTAATCTGAGTCAGGTCTATTTTAACTACCTTCAAAAGGTCTCTACTGATTCACTGAACTTTAATGTCTGCAACCTTAAGGGTGAGGACTTGGAGAATTTCCATAAATAATGGAAGCAGTCGGTTGACTTCTTCATTTCCACCGAGCCTAAAATAGAAGAAGAGGAAGAAGACTTAGAAGAATCAATAGATTTGGAGAAAGCCCTAGTAACAAATAAAGCCCCTATAAAGCCAAATGATCTGCCAGCTGAAGGAGGGAACTAAATATGTTGTTTAGTTTTGAATTGTACTTTCTTTTTTTGTTCCTCATGTAATATTCTTTCGATCTTTTATCATTGAAGCTATCATTTCTTTTCAAGTTATTTTTCTTATCATAGTAATAATTAATACAACAAATATACATTATATACAGAAGTCTTTAATGTACCTGAGGGACTAAGCTAGGTCTGATGTATTATGCATATAAGGTTGACTCTTACTTAACTTCTAAAGGATCGACTAAATCGAAATTTCTAATAACAACAAAATGTAACACCCTCTATTCGACCGGAATCGCCAAATCTGGATATCAAATGTTACAACATAAAACACTTAACAAAAATTTAAACTACTATCGTAGACTATATTTAAACATATTTATTATTTCTTTTGAGCTATTTTTTTATATAAAAGAGGACATTAAATAATTACATTCTAGTATTAAACAGTTTACAATGTTACAACATAAAACTTTATTAAAAACAGCCTCTTATGGTGCAGTGTACTATATGCTACACTCTTAAGATGTCATCTATATGCATAATATCCCAACTTGCTGCTACCATGGCACATTCTTAGCTTAGTCCCTCCTAGCGTACTCAATCTTACAACAAAATCTAAAACAAGAACAAACACTTGTAAGTTCATGCAAACTTAGTGAGTTTTAACCTAGATTACCTCGAAGCCTTTCTAGTTGAACTCCTTATCATGAAGGTTTTAGAATTCATCTCTGTCAATAGTAGATACTTTCCTAATATTAGACATATATATATATATATATATATATCCATATACATATACACTAGCATCCATGCTTAACGTATCTACTCACCTTTCACTTTTTGGCTGATTCTAGATCATACTAGTCAATACAGATCTTAGTTCCTCTTCAGAAAAACAATTGTTCTTCTCAGAAAAATATCCATACAAAACCTATATTTGACAAAATCTTCTTCAAATAGACATTGAATACTTTACCCTAGGATGAATACTCACAAATACCATTCTTGGTGAATAAATAAACTAACTGATCTTACTTTTGGCGGATTCTCATACTAATTCTGATAACTACTAGAATACCAATCAGAACATATCTTAAATCAACCCCAAATCATAAGTTATATTGATGAACGAAACGTTCTAAACCGTCTAAAAGAATTCCAGACAAAAATGTTACTTATCCTGGGAATGCCCAACTTGACCAACAACTTAGATTCTATATAGACTCTACATGTGACATGAAAACTATTTAGATTTGGCGGTTTCAAGATAATTGAGATTACTTCCTTAAATAGTGTAGATAAACCAAACCAAGTTATCTTCAAACTTATTAGAATACGTCGATTTATAACTACGAATACGCCAATTTCCTATACTGATAGACTATTGTAGCGGATTCTGTAATAGCCCGTTTTTAGTAAAATAAAAAAAGTGGTTCTGGGACCAAAAATATGAAGTCAGAAAATTTATTTTATTATTATTTTATGGTCTACAGCATGATAGTATTATTGTATAAAAATTTTGTTCAGAAATTTTACAGTTTACATGTTCAATTTGATAAAAAGGACTAAATCGTGTAAATAACCCATAAATGTGTTAGTGGAATGTCATGGCTTGGTAAACTTGTAAATTGAAATAATTTTAAGGTTAAATAAGTAATTAAGTCAATAAAGAAAAAATTTAGTAAAATAAAGCCAAGTATCATCTTTTATGTTCTTTCTTCAACCAAATAGCCAAGAAATAGAATCCATTTTTGCTCTTTAGTGTTCGAAAAGCTTGTTTCCATCAATTAGGTATGTGTTTTGTCATGTTTTTTATAATTTCTATGTTTCCGATATCATTGTAGCTTAATCTAGCTAGCCCGAGGACTAATTTGTGAAACTGTTATAGTATTTGAGTTTTTCCATTGATGAACATGTTAGGTTTCTGAAGTTTAATGGTAGAATTGTTGTTAGATAAACAACTTTTGTAAAGGAATTTGTGATGAAATTATCAATTAGGGATTAAATTGAAAAATGTGATAAATTGTGCGGTAAAATTATGAATTTGTGAAATATATGCCCTGCTATAAATATGTTTATAATTCGGCCAGGCTTAGGTAGGGATAAAATTGAATGAATTTCATTTTTCGAGCCTAAGGACTAAATTACAAAGAATTAAAAGTATAGGGGCAAAATGGTAATTTTTTCAAAAATATCATATTAGTTACCTTCGTATCTACATACACTCGTCCAGGTAAGTTCGTGTAATTAAATTGTGTAATTATATACTTTGATTGAATTAAATGTATGTTATTTTCATTATCATCATATATGAATATCGATCATATATCCGACGACATACGACGATTACCGAGCCCCGTTTGAACCTTAGAAATTTGTAGGATACAAATTACATGTCATTTGTAACACCCCTTACCCGTAGCCAATGCCAGAACGGGGTACGAGGTATTACCTAACTAAATTTCACTCAAATTAATCAATTTTGAATAATCGAAGTACGTCCCAAATTGAAACCTTTTCAAACAATATCCTACAGACCTTGATAAGGGTCTACGAGGCTTAACACGTGGTTTAGAAAGCTATTGGGACCATATCGAATACTTAGAAATTTTTCAAGAATTTCCACTAAAAACGAGGCATACGCTAGTGTGGAAGGGCAACACGCCCGTGTAGCCTCAAGACACGTTCGTGCTAATGGCCCGTGTACCTCACACGGCCTAAGCAATCTAGGGACACGCCCGTGCCCCTCACTCGTGCAGATTTAATTTCCAACATTTAACCTACAGAGGTTTCCATACGGTCTAGCACACGCCCGTGTGCCTAGCCCGTATCCCTCACACGGCCATGACATGCCCATGTTGCAGCCCGTGTATAACAACTTAGACATTCTGTTTCTGATGTTAGCAGACACACGGTCGTGACACACACCCGTGTGCTTAACCCGTGTCTAACACACGGCCATGACACGCCCGTGGTGCCGCCCGTGTGCAAAAACCTGGGTATTCTGTTTCTGACGTCATCAATCACACTGCCATGGCACACGCCCGTGTGCTGGTCGTGTCCTCCACACGGCTGAGACACACGGCCGTGTCTCATGCCCATGTGGAACACTGATAGGCATTTAATTTAATCCATGCAAGGTGCAGGGGACACACGGCCTAACCACACACCCTTGGGCTACACACGGCCGTGGGCTGGTCGTGTGTCACACACGGCCTAGACACACGCCTGTGTGCCTACCAGTGTGGACAAAACTAGGCTATTTGCCACTCTGAAACAAGACAAATATATAACCAAACATATCAAGACATTCATACTTGACCGATAGCCATAATTTGGCATTTCAACTTAGTCATATGAATCAATCTAAATACATCTCACATAATGTTCATGCAAAAATAGTTTAAACAACCATTTACAAATTCCATGAACTCATTCTCATTCAATGAAATGACTATAACAATTTTAGCCAATTCCAATGGCCATTTACAAAATGATCCTTATAAGATAAATGGCTAACACAATTGGCTATCTAGAGTGTCTTACACAAAATGACCATTTAATCTATACATGCCATTACTCAAAACACAAAACATAACTATACCGAGTGCTTCAGTCAATAGTGCGTACAATGTCTCTGATATCCTTGGATCCTCGAATTACTTAGGCGGCACTAAAAGGAAATGGAAAAGAGAGGGGTAAGCATAAAGCTTAGTAAGTTATAGGCAAATAAATAACAACAATATTATCATTTTAAAAAAAACATATACTCAACATATCATGATTCATATATGATACAAAGATAACCATAATAGAACTTACTCGTTTCTGACCTTTTCTAATCATACAACTTAATAGTGAGCTCACAATTCACATAATTCATTTAAGTACATGCACCACTCGTACAAATTATCATCACGTCTCTCAACTTAACATTTACTAAGATTTTCAGTGAACTATTTAGGATACGAAAGGATATTCCATAAGCTTCTATGTGGGGTCTCGAGCTAATGCCATGTCCCAGACATGGTCTTACACTAGCTCACATATCAAGTCGATGCCATGTCCCAGACAGGTCTTACACTGACTTGTATATTTTGAGGCTGATGCATGTCCCGGACATGTCTTACTCTGGCTCCTGTAGTGTGGCCGATGCATGTCCCAGACATGTCTTACACTAGTACACAAAATTTATACAATCATGGTAAAACTTTTAACTTTCAACCAAAATGTTAAATATACCCCTCAAAATGTAGCTCATGCTACAAGGGTTCTAAAAATGCAAAAAACATTCAAGAAAAACCTTAGAAATCACTTACTAATGTATGCCAAAAGTTGCTGCAATTTTTGAAGCTCTCAAACCTCCATTTTAACTGATAAAATTGGTAGGAAGAAGAAGAAAATGACGCCGAAGTGAAGGCTAGGCCATTAGGTACTATTTGTCAAAGTTTAGTCACCTAACTTTGACTTTTATCATTCTCTTGTCTTCATTTTCATTCCTTGGACAGCTAATCTAATTAAAATGGGCCTCATTGACCTTTAAAACCTCCTAATTTTGTTTTCTATCTAATTAACTCAAATTGCTAATAAAACACAACCTTTGCCCTTCTTGCGATTTAGTCATTTTTCGCAATTAAGCCTTCAATCGCGTAAATTAATTCGCCAAAATTTTCAGGCATACTTATAAAATTACTATAACACATAATTTAATCACTAAAATAATTTTCTTGATCCTTGGGAAGTGATTTCAAAATCACTATTCTGACTAAGCCCGGTTTCAGGCTGTTACATCATTAGGGTTACCGATTTTAGCTCTGATGAGCTTACCGATACTCAAATCGTATGAGCTTATTGTCATTCAGCTGTTATTCAGTTCAGAGGAGCCTACCGTTTACAGTTCGTATGAGCATACATGTACATGAATTGACGGATTATAGTTCAGTACACCTCGTGTGTACTACCTGCGTATCCAACAATATTCTAAATAGTTCAACGGGCACTGTTCTGTTATGAGATTACATGAGTTCAATACGAACTACTACAGGTATTACATAAGATATATGAAAATGATTTGTACACGATATATGGATACATGATGTGGAAGTTATATGAACATGGAAGTTGGATTATTGTTAAGCTCATTCATGTTTCTTGATATTTATATGAATTACATGACTAACATGGTAGATAAGGATATGTGTTTATGCTTTTTTCCAAATTGAGTTTGGATATGCTTTGTATTCTTACCTTAAATGTGACTAAATGGTAAGTTAAATTCTATGTTATATGAACTTACTAAGCTTAAATGCTTACTCTGTGTTATTTTCTGTGTTTTTAGTGATTCAAAAGCTCTTTCGAGTTGGAAGCGTGTTAGAGCTATATCACACTATCCATCGGCTCTTTTGGTACATTCGGTTGTCTAATTTCAGTTATAATGGCATGTATAGGTTAATTTGGCCAATGTTAGCTTATATGTGTTTTGTTGAGATTAGCCACTTGTTTGGTTTGTGTTATGGAATTTTGGACATGTGCATATTTCGCTGATTATGTTTGATGTGTGGTTTGGTTTATGATTGAATGAAGAGTGGTAAAATGGTAGCCTAATGTGCATTTCATATATGTGTTTTGGAATGTGAAAAATTGATCATGAATTGGCTGCTGGATTTGTAAGACATATAAGTTAAATATGTTAGTATGTGAAATACATTTTGGCATCAAATGATATGTTTTGGAAGGTAAGTAATTTGGTAAGAAATGATGTAAATTTGCTTAATAAACTTTTGATGCAAATATGCATATAAGTGAGTTATACATTTGGATATATTGAATACATGAATATTCATATTATAAGTTGTCATTTGAGGTGCCTAAGGGCATATTGGTTGTATGTGATGTAATTACATGTTTTAAGCTTGATTTTGGTTGGTTATGGATGCCTATTTATGACTTGGTTATATGCAAATTGTTGTGTTTAGGTTGGTACCAAATTAGGTGAGAAATGTGGCTTGGAAAATGGCCTATTTTCATCCACACGGGCATAGACATGGGCGTATGTCCCTTGTATCTTTTAAAGAATGCAAGTCAGTATGCTTACACGGCCTGGCACACGGGTATGTGGCTTGGTCGTGTGACCCAAATCAGTGAGTTACACGGGCACGAACACTGGCTAGGACACGGCCGTATGTCCCTATTTTGAATACTCACACAGCCTAAGACACTGGCTTGTCTCTTGGCCGTGTGAGTCACACGGCTTGGCCATACGGCCGTGTGACCCCTACAGTTTTGAAAATTTTATAAGTTTTTAAAAAATTCTTTGAATTTTTGATTTATTCTTGAATTGTTTCTAAGGTGTATTTTGGGCCTCGAAGGCTCGTATTAGGGACAATATGCATGATTATGATTGGTTTCTGATATATATGTATGCTATATGTTATGAAATGTTTGAATTTTCTGTCCATTTAAATTGTAAACTTCGATAATACTCCGTAACCTTATTCCGGCGACGGATTCCGGTTAGGGGTGTTACAGATTCTCTCATTAGAAATATAGACGCGTACTTTATTTTAGGAAATTCCCCTCAAAGTACATTTAATTTCATCACAAGACTAACCAAAACAAGTTATCTTCAAATTTATCAAATCCTACCACAAAGGCAGTTAACCAGATTCTGCCATGCAGGTACACTGAATACGCCACATAGACATTACAAAATTCGCCATAAAGGCAATACAAAATACGCCATTAAGGCTTAGTAGATCAAGCCACACAAGCATCACAAAGAGTTATGTGTTTATTGTTCCGACGGACTTTTTCAAAAGGTGTCATGGATTTTTCCCTCATGGTCTTATACATATCTTTATGTCGTGATCTGCCAGTCCTGTCTATATCTTATCAGAAGCTACACCATGGGTATTCTTGTTATTACCATGATATGCTTGTCAGGTTAGCAAGGTACTTGCCTTACAATAGGCATCATAATGAGATGATTTACTTTTTTAACACTGAATACACTTTCTCAGATTCGTTCACTCACCTAACTAATTCGTACTTTTCCATACTTGATTTTACATGCATACATATCATACTTCATCTTATTCATGCAACAACTCATATAATTCATTTATAAACATGCAAAGCTTTTTACGGTGCTTCACGTATACATACTTTCACTAGGTTTCCGTGGCAACATCTATATATGATTTTCCATTATAAATTATTACTCATGAGTCAATATAAAGACCTACCTGAAACTCACCTTTATTGCAGTTTAAAGTTCTAAACCCAAATGTCCTTCACGAACCAGCATCATCAACTGCTTAAAAGAACATGAAATCACCATTTAATACTCATGTACAAACATTTTGCTATCATCTCAAATGCATTCGACCCCCATGTAGGGTCTCTTATTCATATCTTACTGTTTATCTGCTTCATAACATCTTTACTCTTTCAAAATCCTAACATGTAGAGATACCATACTTACCAGGAGATTGAAACATCCACCAATGACCTCAAAAACTTTAGCTTCTAGTTTAACGAAGAAGAAGACAATGTTTAATCTTTAAGAAAGGTAAAACGTAGAACGGAATGAAGAAAAGCCATCTAAATGTTCCCCTTCTTACCATATATATACACTCAATACCTTATAGTGGATCTTGACAAGTTTCAAATGCATACAGAATTTGTCTCTTAATTGTCCTACAAACCCCGGGGAAAATATAAAAGAAAATTCGATGTTGATGCTATTTGATCGATCAAGCCATTCAGTTGACTCTCAACCAATCACGTTACAAAACCTGTCTTGCACATCTTTTGAGCAAACTTAGCGTACCATACCTATGGCGATAACTCATATATTTCGTGGCCATAAAGATACTTTACCACTTTACAGCATTAACATATACTTTGTAGGCGCATCATGCTCAATCAAAACTCTTAGGCGTACTCTTCGCTTTTCGTACTCTTTATTCAATTGAAGAAGACTACGAGAATAAATCCTGAGATATTTCTACAGCGGATACTTTACACTAAACTTTAGTTCGCCAGAAGCCTATAAATTGGCAGACTAACTATCATAGTATGCTACAAGTAACCTTCACATCTATACACCCTTCTTTTGAATCTGCCACTTTTGGGGTGTGACATTAACTACCCCTTCTTTACAAACTTTTGGTTAATTTTACCCTATTGTCCGAAAAAATTCACTAGAGGTCTGGTAAACGCATACATGAAATAGAGTTTATGATGATGTCTTCTGTATGTTCCATGGGAGAATGAGAAATTTGGTTTCATGTGTTAAAGAAAGATTCAGGCTGCGAAGAGAGCAATGGAAATTAATGTTAAAGGAATGAGCAAAATATATGTTACCACTTACTACCATGCAAATTCGCTACCTCTTTCAGAATTTCCAGTAGATCATCAATTATTTTTAACATATCCCCACTCTCGACGACCTACACCAACACACAGCTATCACCAAGTTTACCACGATCGAGCAGAGCCACCAACATTATTGCTTTAATGATCATGTGATTCTGTGTGAAGTTTGTTTTGACTCGCTATAACTTTTACCTTATCATCACCTTCCGTCTCTACTAGAATTCTTTGGATGCTCATTCCCTCCCTATTACTTTTACTCTACTCATAACTACACAAATTAATTATCCCACTATCTTTGACTGCTTTAATTAAGAATAGTATCTCACTCACTTATATTCAACCTAACTGTACATCTACATTACGCCTTCATAATTATGAAAGATCCAATCAAGAGAGGGACCATTGATGTTTTTTATATTGGGTTTGTGTTAATACACAAATGATTCTCCATATTTTAATTGTGATTTAGGTCATTATGTCATTATGTGCTTGAGCTCATCTCAAGTCAACTTCGGAATTAAATAAAAATAGGAGTCACAATGTGATCCATGGACAGCAATTATATTTTATTTCATACTACCAAATTCGTATTATTTTTCTCACATATATATATATATATATAAATTATAAATACTTCAATTAAATGGGTGGACGTAAGGATAGGGAGATGGGATCATGTTGTAGGCTAAGCTAGCAAGGTTGTGGTGGCCAACAAGTTGATCACGAGATACTTCCGCCACCGCTGCTGCTTCAATGTAAAGTATATTCTTTTATGTGACACATGAGTGATGAGTGACCATCACAACTAAAAGTTACGACGGCTCACTCCCTCAACCCCAATTTCATGGCTCATCTCTGCATGCCATGCACGTGAAACCCATTATACCCCAAAACAAACCCTCACTTCCCTTTAGGGCTATATATATGGTGCATTCATCTGCATGGGGATCAGTGCTTATTCCAGAGCTCGATCGTATCCAAAAATGAAGACCGTTGGTGAGCTATCTTTGTTGGTTTGCTTGATTATCGTCTGCTTTAATGGTAGAGGATGGTCGCAAAGACTGCCTCGTCCCCAGCCTCAGCAATCTCAAGTACCATGCTTCTTCATCTTCGGTGACTCCTTGGTGGATAATGGAAATAACAATGGTATGCTTACACTTGCTAGGGCTAATTACAGGCCTTATGGCATCGACTTTCCTCAGGGTACCACCGGTCGTTTCACTAATGGTCGAACTTTTGTTGACGCTCTTGGTAAATAACTCCATATATGTATCAGTAATATTTGGTTATTTTACATTGTTGGTTTCCTAATTAGAAACTGGAATCGCAGCTCAACTTATGGGGTTTACACGCTACATTCCTCCCTATTCAAGGGCTCGTGGCCCTGAACTGTTGCGTGGTGTTAATTATGCCTCGGGCGCTGCTGGCATTCGTGATGAAACTGGCGACAATCTGGTACCTATTACGTTCATAATCACGATAAATCCAAGTTGAAACATGTTTATAACGATGATTATATGGAACTTTTGAGTGTAGGGAGCCCACTCATCGATGAACGGACAAGTCGCTAACTTTGCAAATACGGTGATGCAAATGAGAAGGTTGTTCAGAGGAGACACCAATGCTTTGAGCAGCTATCTAAACACGTGCATTTACTATTGTGGGCTGGGAAGTAATGATTATCTTAATAACTACTTTATGCCAAATTTCTACACAACTAGTTCTGATTTCACTACTAAAGCTTATGCCGATGCACTTATTCAGGACTACACTCGCCAGCTAACCGTAAGTATCAATAATTGCTGTTATTGGGATTTGAATGGTTAGCTCAATAAATATACAAGTGACCAATACTTTAAACCTATGTTTGATATATAATTCAGCAACTACATAGCTTAGGAGCGCGAAAGGTGATAGTAACAGCAGTTGGACCAATCGGATGCATACCATATCAACTAGCTCGGTACCATGGTAATAGCAGCCGCTGCAATGAAAACATTAACAAGGCAATCCTTCTTTTCAACAGTGAGCTAAGGAAGCTGGTTGATCGTTTCAACGGTGGCCAACTGCAAGGAGCCAAGTTCGTTTACCTGGATTCTTACAAAAGCAGCAATGATCTTTATCAAAATGGGACTGCTTACGGTAATCTACCAGTATTATAAATAGTATAACTTTGATATGAAATAAATGTTGATATATTTGCATAAAAAATTGTGGATACATACAGGGTTTGAAGTAATAGACAAAGGATGCTGTGGAGTTGGAAGAAACAACGGGCAAATAACATGCCTTCCCCTTCAACAACCATGTGCTGATAGAAGGAAATACCTGTTTTGGGATGCCTTTCATCCCACTGAACTTGCCAATGTTATATTTGCACAGTCTGCCTACCAATCACAGTCCTATACTTACCCCGTAAACATACAACAATTGGCCACCCTATAAATTGCTGTGATCATAAATTGCCACTGTTTTTTTATTGATTATTTTGTCACAATGTGATACTTGTTACTTGTTGTGTTCGTATTATTTTCTATTTAATGAATTCGATTTAATTTTGGATTGTTAATTTATGGCAATAATTTGAGTTTATAATGTGATATCAATAAAATTTGAAGAGTAATAACTAAAAAAGAAAGAAGAGATAAATGACATACCAATAGTTGCAAAACATAAATATATTTAATTAGTCATGTAATACATTTACTAAATACATGAAAAAAGATGAGATATATAATATACGCATGTCTTATGGCAAAATATTTGTTGCCATTTCCTGCTTGACGGAGAGCAGAAAAATAATCCTTGGGATTGCTCTCGAAATAGTTTTGGCGCCTCAATTCCCAGGAGCCACCATCATTCCTGAACCACCACCTCCGCCTTGGGTTACAGCCGCTATCTTGGCTACCGCCAGAACCCATTTTGGAAAAGTTAAAAGCAGGAGACTTGACTAAGAATGCGAACATAGAAAAAGGATGGTATTAAACTAAGAGAATATGTTATTCGTATTCTTTTTCAATAATTTAATATTATTTCAACACTTTTATTTTAAATTTCAGAAATTTTTTATCTTAAATTTTAATATTTTTATCTTTAAAAAAATCAAATTTAATATAATATGTTAAAGTTTAAGATGAAAATATTAAAATAATATTAAATTATTAAAAATAAATAAAATGACATGATATCTAATTTTATACCATGTTAAAGGGGATTGGGAAATGCTGTATTATTTATACTAGTGATGCAATGGATAGTGGGCAATGGAATGGTGAAACTCAAGTAGGCAATTTGCATGGATTAATGGAACGTCATTCGCTCATCATTTGATTCCTTTCGCCTACTTTGAAGCTATTACACCATGCTTTACTGGTGGCCTCTCTCAATAACAAGGACAGATCCACGACTTCTTTTTTAACGTAAAAAAAATCGAGCAAGGTTGAGGAATATTTTTTTCTAAATTTTAGTACCTTGTTCAAGTGTTTGAAAAAAATTCAATATTTGATTTTTCTCTATTCACAGCAGAAGGTTGAAGAATCAATTGATCATTATTGTTTTTTGACACTTGTTTTTTTTAAAAAAATTGATCTTTTTTTTACCCATAATATTATCGAAAAACTTGAAATCTATAATAATATATTAAACAACAATATATTAGGAAAAAAAAAGTCAAATAAATAAAGAATATAATTTATGCAAAAATATTTACAGATAGGCCTTTTACGTAAAGAGTTGAGAGGAAGATAATTTGTATTTTTTTACTCTGTGCTCTCAGTCTCGACGTTAAACTCCATTCTTTTTCTCTCGGCAGCGTCGATACCTTATCAGAGGAAGATAATTCTTTAACAAACATACAAATCAAAATACAATAAAGTTACTAACATAATATGTATAGGCATGAGTCAAATTAATTAATTCTGAAATTTGACTTTAAAATTCATATTGAGCCTCTAAGTTTAGCTTTTAAATACTCATCATACATTAATATTTGATTATTATTATTAAAGTTATATAATTAAAAACTGAAAAATACTTTGTTAATATAAAGTATAATCTTATCATTTAAAGAGACGAATTATATGAAGCCAAAGAGACTAAATGTTATACAATATAAATACCAATTTTAAAATATAGAATAATTTATATATAAAATTTAAAAATTCATCCCTATTCAATATAATGTTATGACATTGGAATCTGAATGATTTGAAATGGTTTTCGAGCGATACATTATATTTATTATTAATAAATCTATATTAAATAAGACATGTGTTATATGCCAAAATTTTTGTCCATAATTTATCCAGAATTTATAAATTAGGAATTTATAGTTTTTCTTCCATTTTTTTTCCTCCCATCATATAACGTATACATGTTTTGTATGATATAATTAAAATGATAATATTTGGTATACTTGTAATTTTTTTTATTTTACAAGTTATTTTAAAAAATTATCATGTATTTTTTAATATTTTATTATATTTTTATAGGACACTTATCAATTAAACCTATCTGTTTGTTTTTGTCGGAAAATAAACTACCCATGTAACTTCTAATTATTAAGGAAAAAAACTATCCCCCTTTTCTTTTTGAAAGTAAACGTCATTATAGGGAAATTAATAAGACAAGGAAAACCAACAGATGAGAGACGACTACACCCCAAGTCTACAAGTTTGTCCCATATACCCGAACTTAAGTCACTCGAACGTTAGTATATATTCACAAAAGAATAATGATCCAAATCTAAGATAGAATTGAGGAAAATGGGAAAAGAATCCCACATTTGACAACCAACATAGGATTAGGTCACCTAAGCAAGTTCATCAGCTGCCTTATTAGCTGTCAACTCTTTTTTTTTTCTAAATATTATTATTTCTTAAAATGTAAAATTTATATATGAATTATTATTTATTAAATATAAATTTATATAATATCTTTTCATATGTGTGTCAAACTCTAGTAACTAATTATGTATTTTCACAATTTTTTTTGAAGATAGACTTATTCAAGGGTCGGACTATTGGTCCTAACTTGAAAGTGTGATTGAAATATAAGAGAGTTTGAATAAAAGTATAAGAGTTAAAAAATAGGTTTGAAAAAAAAATAAACTCATTTAAAATATGAGTCGAGCTTGAGCTCTAATATTTAAGGATCAAGTAAACTTATTTTCTACTTTATAATATATATTTTTATTTTATTTTTACGTAATTTATATAAAATTAAAGTCATCATTTAATACTATAAATGTAAGCATTAAAAGATAATCGAGGTATTATTCATTAGTGTACTTGGGATGCTGTGAGTCTAAAGTGAATGGAGAAATGAGTTTTGGCGACTTTGGCCAATTTTAACATAGCTCCATTGGCTCGACAGTGTTGGCGTATTTTTACTACTCCAAGTTGCTTGGTTAGCAGAACTGTAAAAGCGAAATATTTTCCACAAACGAAATTTTTAAGTGCCAGACTTGGCTCTTACCCATCTTACATTTGGCGAAGTATATGGAATTCATGTGGTTTGTTGGAGAAAGGCATTGGCTGGAGAGTGGGGTAGGGGGCTTCGATCTCCATTTAGAATGACTGCTAGCTTCCTAGTTCGAGCAGCTGTAAAATTCAATCTTCAGCAATCAATCCATGATTCACATCGGTGCCGGTTTAATTAATGCAGATTCAAACAGTGGGAGGGAGGACTTAGTTAATACCTTATTTTCGCATGATGGAGCTAGCCGAATTTTAGCAATTCCCCTATCATGCACAAACCGAGCTGATTGTCTGCCGTGGAAAGGGGATAACACCGTTTTTTATTCTATGAGGAGTGGCTGGCTATAGGCTCCTTCGTGTTGGGGATTTACATAATCATAGCCACGATTCAAACAACCAAGTTTCTTCTAATAAAAAGCTATTTCAGTGTATTTGGCAAAGCTCAATGCCACCAAAGATCAAAATTAGACGTTGGAGATTTACACAGAATTTCATTCCTACTCAACATAACTTATACATTAAGCACGTCTTTGCTACTATGCTGTGCCTGAGATGTTCTTCTGCTGCAGAAACAACAATTCATGTTATTCGTGATTGTGTGTTGACTAAAGATGTAAGGAGGAGCCAGAGTATTACGTGGCCTGAACAGTGCAACGAGATGGATTTTAAAAATTGGTTAGCTTACCCTCGTGGCTCTCGTAATGCAGCTGACTGCAATTTAATTCTTATCATAATTTGGGCATTATGGCACAACAGAAACATATTCTACCATGCAGGTTTTAGCCAAACAAATAGTGATGTGGTTACTTTTATCTTGGCTTTTTTCAAGGAGATGGTGGGTTTGAATGTAGGAGAGATTCCTATGGTTACTGTTAAGTTATGGAACAGAATAAAAGAGAGCTGGAAAAGAAAACAAAATCAGAAAAAAATTAAAACTGATGTTAAAGGTTAATGTAGAAATTATTTGTTACTATTTACTGATTGAATAAGTTAGTCATTGAGTCAGTCAAAGTTTGTTTTAAATAGACCTAGTCTTTGATTTAGTGCCAGTAGTGTTCCTTTTATTTAGGAGATTTATCTCTAAGTTGTTAGCTATTTTAGTATTTATAGTAATCTTCATAGAATAAAGAAAAGCACTTCACCGTTTCAAATTTTCTGAATTCTTATTGTTTCCATTTAAGTCTTTTGTTCTGTTTTTACTTTTATATTCAGCAGTTTTTTTTTAACATCTGGTATCAGCGCTACTCGAGGGCCTGTGTTCAAGCTTATGATGGCAAGCAATCAGAATGGAGTGAACCTTTCACAGCCGTTGGTTCCAATTTTTCAAGGCAGCAACTATGGAGTTTGGAGCACTATGATGAAGACTTTGTTTTTGTCCCAAGACCTATGGGACTTGGTGGAAAATGGAAATGGTGAAGAGGAGGTAGTAGTTGGGACTCTCAAAGATATCAGAAAGAGAGATGCTAAAGCTTTGTTTTTCATCCAACAAGCCGTGGATGAATCAATTTTTCCTCGCATTGAAGCGGTGACGCGTTCCAAAGAAGCATGGGACATGCTGCGAACAACATATCAAGGTACTGCAAAGGTGATGACTATCAAACTTCAAACTCTGCGTAGGAAGTTTGATAATTTTATTATGGAAGATGATGATGTTCTGGATGATTATGTGTCAAGAGTAATTGATGTTGTGAATCAAATTCGAAAATATGGTGAGGATTTAAGTGAGCAAAGGGTAGTTGAGAAAATTCTTAGGAGTTTACCTAGGAAATATGATCATGTAGTTGCAGCTATAGAAGAGTCAAAAGATTTGAGTGTGTTAACTGTTGATGAGTTGCAAAGCTCTCTTTTTTCTCATGATGATAGGATGAAAAGGTATGATAATGCGTCTGTTGAGAATGCCTTTTATAGTAGGTCGCAATACTCTCGTAGTGGAAAGGGCACCAGTGAAACAAACTTCAATGACTGGCGTGGAGGAAATTCATCTCGTGGGAGAAGAAAAGGTAGGCCTGGTGGCCGATTCAATGGACAGAACCAATGTTATAGAGATGGCGATAAAGGAGAAAATAGTAGTCCAAAACAATGCTACTATTGCAAAAGGTACGGGCCTATTGAGAGGTTTTGCAGGCTTAAAGAGAAGCAGGCTAACCTGGCTCATTAAGATAGTGAAGAAGATGAGACTGAGAGCCTGTTCGTTGCATGCTTCAGTGCTAAGGAGTGTTCTCCTGAAGTTTGGTACATAGATAGTGGCTGTAGCAATCATATGACAAGTGAATTAAGTCTCTTCAGCAACTTAGATAAGTCAGTAACTAGCCGAATTACGCTTGGTGATGGAACTATTCGTGTAGCAAAGGGAAAAGGTACTGTGCAGTTGAATTCCCTTGGTCTTAATTGCATTCGTAATGTTTTGTATGTTCCAGATTTAAATTCTAATTTACGAAGTGTTGGGCTATTTATGGTGGACGGGTATTCACTTGTCTTTGAGGAATTCAATTGTTGCATTTTTAAGGATAAATCGAAAAAGCACTTATTAGCTAGTGTTCCAATGGCAAAAAATAAGATTTTTCCTTATAACCTCGCAACGGATGATAAGCTTGGATTGAAGGCAGAATCGTTTGATGAAAATTGGTTGTGGCATCACAGATATGGGCACTTAAATTTTGGTAGTTTGAAACTCATGTCTGAAAAGAATCTAGTTGATGGTCTACCTTTAATAAAAAATGTTGATGCTGTGTGTGAGAGCTGTATATTTGGGAAACAACATCGAGATTCTTTCCCAAAGGGCAAGGCGAGGAGGGCTTCCCAACTTGCTGAACTTATTCATGCTGAACTTTGCGGACCGATGAGGACACTTTCTCTCAATAACAACAGGTACTTTTTAGTCTTTGTTGATGACTACAGTAGAATGACGTGGGTGTACTTTGTCCAAGAAAAATCAGAGGCTCTTGCAGTTTTCAAGAAGTTTAAAGCAAGTATTGAGAAACAAAGTGGCCAGCCTATAAAGACCTTGCGGACAGATCGTGGTGGAGAATTTCTCTCTACTGAATTCAACAAATTCTGTGAAGAATCTGGCATTCAACGCCAGTTAACAGCAAGCTACACCCCTCAACAAAACGGAGTCACTGAGAGGAAGAATCGGAGTCTTGTTGAGATGGGAAAATGCTTATTGAAAGCTAAAGATCTTCTAAAGAGTTTCTGGGCAGAAGCAATTCACACAGCAGTGTACATCCTCAATCGATCTCCAACAGCAGCTTTAGAACAAAAAACACCATTTGAAGCATGGCATGGGTGGAAACCTGAGGTAACTCATATGAGAGTTTTTGGTTGCATTGCCTTTGTGCATATTCCATCTCAAAAGAGAGGAAAGTTAGATGATAATAGCACTAAATGTATCTTTGTTGGGTATAGCTCTGAAACTAAAGGATATCGATTTTATAATCCTTTATCTAAGAAGCTATTAATTAGTCGTGATGTTGTTTTTGATGAGAAAAACTCTTGGAATTGGAAGGAATTATAAGCAGGTTCAGAAGCATTACTAGAAGATGGTGGATGTCTCGACACTCATCCTAGTCAAGAAAATGGAGATGGAAGTTCTTGCTCATTGGCACCAAGTTGTCCTTCAGTAGTTCTAAATACCACTTCATCAAGCTCTTCCTCATCAGAATCACCACTTAGAAAATGGAGATCGTTGGCAGAAATTTATGAAAGCATTGAACAATGCCAATTCGCCCAAATTGAAGATCCAATCGTCTTTGAAGAAGCAATCAAATCCAAGGAATGGCGAGATGCAATGGATGATGAAATGAAAGCCTTGGAAAGGAGCAAGACGTGGGAATTAGTAGACCTTCCAAATGGAAAAGAAGCTGTTGGGTTAAAATGGATTTTCAAAATTAAATTCCAGGCTGACGGTTCCATTCAAAAGCATAAAGCGAGACTGGTTGCACGAGGGTACATGCAGTGTGAAGGGTTAGATTTCCAAGAAACTTTTTCTCCAGTAGCAAGGTTTGACACCATACGTGTTATTCTATCAATTGCAGCTCAATTCAATTGGGAGGTTTATCAGTTTGATGTCAAGTCGGATTTTTTAAATGGAATCCTAGAAGAAGAAGTATATGTGTAGCAACCAAAAGGTTACGAGATTGGAAATCAAGAAGAGATAGTGTATAGGTTGAAAAGGGCTCTAGATGGCTTAAAGCAAGCGCCGCGAGCCTGGTATGGAAGAATTGATGGACATTTCAACAATAATGGTTTTCAAAGAAGTCCTAGTGAGCCAAATCTATATGTGAAAAATAGAGACGAATTTGAAATGACTGATTTGGGGTTGATGAGTTTCTTTCTGGGGCTAGAAATCAAACAATGTGTAGAGGGTATTTTTATGTCTCAAGAAAAATGTAACGTCCCCACGCCCGAGACCGTCGCCGGAGTCGAGTTTGAGGTGTTACTAAACTTAATTTATCATTAAACCAACTTTACATCATTTATTTTAAATTTTCGGAATATGCAGAATCTCTGCGTCATGGTCGCTTAAAAAATCATATCTTGAGTTACGAAACTCAAAATCAAGATCCATAAATTTTCCCTGAATCTAGACTCATATATCTATTCACTAAATTTTTTCTAGAATTTTTGGTTGGTCCGATTTGTACAGTTTATTAGTTAAAGTTACCCCTGTTTCAGGACTTGACTGTACTGACCTCTGTTTACTAAGAACCACTTTTCTCTCTGTAAAAAATTCATATGATTATGCCGTTTCTTTATCTTGAAACTAGACTAACTCAGGATTCTGTACATATAAAGTACACCTCTTAACTATTTTTTTACAATTTATAGTGAATTTTCAAAGTTAGAACAGGGGATCCAGAAATCGTTCTGGCCCTGTCTCACTAAAACTCAGATATCTTATAAAATATAATCCCGTCACCTATTTCGCTTCTTCCATTTAAAAGTAGACATAATAAGCTTCAATTTCATAACTAATTCATGACCAAATTCGATTTCTATGATTTTTAGTAAATTTTCAAACTCACATCAGTGTTGCTGCAATGTTCTGTTTTATGGCTAATTTCATTTTCATTAAAGCTTTCATGTACTAGATAACCTATTATCCTTCTATGACATCAAACATAATCTATATTAGCCATTTCAATGACTCATCATTATCAAGCATTTCTTCAACCAAAACACCACCATATCACAAGATTGTTTACACAAAGTAGGTATATTGCTATACATGCCATACTAAGTTTTACAAGCCATTTACCAAAAAGTCTTTCGGATAGTGTGATCGAGCCTTCGACCTATCCCGATTCTCGAGCCGGCTTGTCCAAAACTACAATGAATGAAAAGGAGGGAGTAAGCATAAATGCTTAGTAAGTTCACATGCAAATAACAAGTAACATAACAAAGTCATTATGCCAAACAACATTAGCATAGCATCACCAAAACATATGTCACAATTCTAATCATCATACTTCATCTTACCACATTTTTGTTGTTGTGTCGAGTTTCAACCCGAGGGTTAAGTACATACCTGTCCAATATGGCCATTTCTCAACATTACCGAATTGTCACTTACATCTTGAGTGTTTTCCCATTTCACTTGAATTTTACCCGTTGAACACATTGGAATACAACTCGGATACACGGATCATTTGCACATAAGTGCTATATATGTAATCAAACAATTATGTAACCCGCCTATAAGCGAACTCGGACTCAACTTAACGAGCTCAGGCATTCGCATCCATAAGTGAACTCGGACTCAACTCAACGAGCTCGGATGCCTAGTTACATTTCACGAACTCGGACTCAACTCAACGAGTTCGGATATTCACATCCATAAGTGAACTCGGACTCAACTCAACGAGCTCGGATGCCCAACCATCCTAGTGACATGTCACTTGTATCCTAATCTATTCCCAAGGTTCAAACGGGATTTACCTCAATCACACATCCTTGCTGTCTTCCACAGAATACCGAAACCAATACTCGGTAGCCATTTATATTTAACAAGTAGCACACATAATTTGCATATTATTTGATAATAACCACAAAGCATATATTTCATGATAAAAATCAGCATATCATATAAATAACATCAATTAACTTAAAAATAACGATTATGTTACATTATTTACACATGAACTTACCTTAGTACCAAAATACAAAGATTTTGCAATTTAGTCCGCAATCTTTTCTTTTCCTCAATTGAGGTCGATTCCACGTCTTTCTTGATCTAAAATAACACATTTAGCTTGTTTAATACTCACATTTTCAAATTAGTCCTTAATTCAAATTTTGGCAAAATTATAATTTTGCCCCTAAACTTTTGTATATTTACACTTTTGCCCCAAAGCTCGGAAATTAAATTTCATTTCAAATTCTTATGTTTTAGGACATGCTGATCATTTATTTGCTATTAGAAAGCTCAAATTCCCACTATAACACATACTTATGCACAATATGTACTTTTACCGATTAAGCCGTTTTGTTCGTTTTTACTTAAAACCGAGTAGCACAAGTTGTCTAACATAATTTAAAACCTCATATTCTATCATAAAACATCAAAATACACAAATTTCACCTATGGGTATTTTTCCAAATATGAACTTTAGCTCAAAATATTGCTATCATAAGCTACACCGAGCTACCGGGATTTCAAAAACGTAAAAATCATTAAAAACGGGGCTTGGAATCACTTACTATGAAGCTTGAAAGTTGAAGAAACCCTAGCTATGGAGAGAGGGAGAATTCAGCAGCAACCAAGGAAGATGATAACTAATTTTGTGTTATTTTTCCCTTTTTATTTCATTAAATATCCAAATGACCAAAATGCCCCTCCTTACTAAACTTTCAAAAATTCCTTCCATGTCTTAATTTTGTCCATGAACTTAAAATTGGTCTAATTACCATTTAAGACCTCCTAATTAATATTTCAAAGCAATTTCATACTAAAAACTTCTAGAATGCAAGTTTTGCAACTTATTCGATTTAATCCCTAACTTCAAATTAAGCACTTTACGCTTGGAATTTCTTCACGAAATTTTCACACCATCATAAAATCATATCATAAACATCAAAATAATTATAAAATAATTATTTCTACCTCGGATTTGTGGTCACGAAACCACTATTCTGATTAGGCCCTAATTCGGGATATTACAAAAAAATATATGAATGATCTTCTTGAAAAGTTCAACTTGAAGGATTGCAATCTCGTGAGTACTCTAATATGCACCAATAAAAAATTTTGTCTAGATGATGGGGGAGAGAAAATTGATTGCCAATTGTTTCGAAGTTTGATTGGGAGTCTGTTGTATCTAACAAATAGTAGACCTAATATTTTGCAAGCAACAAGTCTCTTGTCTAGATATATGCAGAGTCCAAGCAGGCATCACTTTGGAGCTGCCAAGCGAATTTTGAGCTATTTGAAGGGGACAAGCTCATTTGGAATATGGTATAAGTTCTTTAACAATCTAAGGCTGTATGGTTTTTCAGATAGTGATTTGGGTGGCTGAAGATCGCAAGAGTACAACTGGTTACGTTTTTACTATGGGTAGCGGAGCTATTTCATGGAGCTCAAAGAAGCAACCATCAATTGCTTTATCATCTTCGGAGGCTGAATATATGGCTGTTACTGCTGCTGCGTGTCAAGCTATCTGGATACGAAGAATTCTTGACGATTTAAAGCAAACACAAGTGGAGGCAACTACCATCTTTTGTGATAACCAGTCAACAATTGCGATGACAAAAAATCCTATTTATTACAATAGAACAAGACACATTGAAACACGTCATCATTTCATAAGAGAGCTGGTTGCAAATGGAGATATCAAGATAGAATACTGTTGCACTGAAGAACAAGTTGCTGACTTGTTCACAAAGCCACTTCCACCAAAGAAATTCGTGCATTTAAGAGAATTGTTGGGTGTTGGAGAGTTTTTACAATAAGGGGGAGTGTTAAAGGTTAATGTAGAAATTATTTGTTACTATTTACTGATTGAATAAGTTAGTTATTGAGTCAGTCAAAGTTTATTTTAAATAGACCTAGTCTTTGATTTAGTGCCAATAGTGTTCCTTTTATTTAGGGGATTTACCTCTAAGTTGTTAGCTATTTTAGTATTTATAGTAATCTTCATGGAATAAAGAAAAGCACTTCAATGTTTCAAATTTTCTGAATTCTTATTGCTTCCATTTAAGTCTTTTGTTCTTCTTTTATATTTAGCAGTTTTTTTAACAACTGAATAGTCCATCTTTCATTAAGATTTCGGTGCATAATATACAAAAGACTACTGTTGTTTCAGTGGTTAATCATATCCTAAAAGTCCAACAAGTATCACATAAAAAAGATTGTATCACCTAACCAAATACAAACTAACACATTATGTGTATCATGCTTGACTACTCATAACTGCTCTGTCAAGCTAAAACATAAAAAAGATTGGCATACACTCTTAGAATATCTAAGAAAAAGCTTAATCATCTAATACTCCTCGTTGAGATTTTTCTTGGAGACTCTAAGCTTTGCTCTTAGAAACTCAAATCTAGGCTTTGAGACAACCTTAGTTAGAACATCTGCAACTTGATCTTCAGACTGATTTCACCAAGTCTTTCAACTTCACTGGTTGCATGGAATTTCTCATTAATATGCTTAGTTCTTCCATGCTGGACTGGACTTTTGGTGATAGCTATAGCAGATTTATTATCCACCCAATTTGCAGTAGCTTCATTAGTATTTTCTTCCAAGTCAGCCAAGATCTTTCTAAGCCAAATGGCTTGATTAGTTGCTGCTGCAGTAGAGACATACTTAGCTTAGCTGAGGATTGAGCCACCACATCTTAGTTCTTTGAATTTCATGCAAAGGCACCACTTCCAAAAGAAAAAACATAACCGAAGTGTTTTCGCAATCATCCACACTTCTAGCCCAATCACTTTTAGCATAACCTTTAAGCTTGCAACTATCATTCCTCGAATACCATATGCCATAGTTAAATGTACCTTTAATGTATCTCATAACCCTTTTAGCTGCACCATAATGAGTCTGACTAGGGACTTGCATGAATCTAGATAATAAGCTTGCAACATACATTATATATGGCCTAGTAGCAGACAAATATAATGATTTGCCTATCAAACTTCTATAAAAGGAAGCATAAACCTTTTTGGAATTATCTAATTTAGACAACTTGTCATTCAAAACTAGTGGAGTAGCTACTGGTTTGCAATTTTCCATTTTGAACTTCTTCAAAACTTCCAGAGTATACTTTCTTTGAGAAATAAAAATACCAGCATCAGATTGGTGAATTTCCATCCTAAGAAAATACTTCATATCACCCAAATCAGACATTTCAAACATATTTTTCATTCTTTGCTTGAACTGCTCTATAGACACATCATTATCTCCTGTAGCAAGTAGATCATCAACATACAATGAAACAATGAGTTGCTTCTCATCACCAAGCTTATTAACATACAACGTAGCTTCACTTTCGCTCCTTATAAACCCTTATTGCAACAAATAGGAGTCAATTTTGCTATACCAGGCTCTAGGAGCCTGTTTCAGCCCATAAAGAGCTTTGTGAAACTTATGCACCTTGCCTTCATTTTTTGAACCTTGGAAACCTTCTGGTTGTTCAACAAATATCTCCTCCTCAAGCAAACAATTTAGGAATGCTTACAATACATCAAGGTGATAAACTTTCCAACATTTCGTTGCTGCTAGTGCTAGTAAAAATCTTATAGTTTCATGCCTTGCCACAATAGAAAAAGTGTCTGAAAAATCAATTCCTTGTTGTTGAGAATATTCTTTCACCACCAATCTAACCTTATGTTTGTTCACAAAACCCTCTGGATTTAATTTGGTTCCATAGACCCACTTAACACCAATCACGTTGCAATTTTTTGGTCGATCAACAAGCTGCCAAGTTGAGTTTTTTTTAATCATTTTGATCTCATTAATCATTGTTGCAATCCATTCATCTTGCTTAGCAACTTCTTCATAGCTTGTAGGTTCTAATGTGTTGAAACCATTTTTTTAAAAAAGGTCGACTTTAATTTTGAAAACGAAAATGGGAGTCGCCACCGATTTTTTTTGTGAGCTATGATTGGATCACCTCGTAATTTAGACGTTTTAATAAAAAGTTTTAATTTACTAAAACAACGACTTTGGTCCACAAATTTTAGAAAAACAGGTTCGGAAGTTGGTTAGGTACGAGGAAGGATTAGCACCCTCGTAACGCTCAAAATTGCTACCTAATTGATTAATTAATGTCTTAATGTTGAAAGTTGAAAACTCGAAAAGAATTTAAAATACGATCGTTCTTTTTTATTAATGTTAATTTTAAAAGACGCTTGAACAAATTGAAACGAGCATTAGAGGCCCTCTCTCTCAAGATAAAAAAATGTCATATCTCTTAAGTTAGAACATGACATTGGAACCCTTGAGAATAAGCTTGCCTTTAATTTTTATTCAAAAACTTGCATATTGAAATTTAAAAGGATATTTGGCTATTTAGATTTAACGAGAAAATCGAAACCCCGTAAGTTAGGGTATGATTTCTCGAAGTTCTAAATACGGAATATTACTTTTATTTTTAAAATTTTTCGTTTCATGAATTTGGGTAAAAGATTAATGAAATATTTAAAATAGTATACGAACGACATGTCGGATTAATAAATGATAATAATGAGTATACTGATGAAACAATTTATGAGAGTCACATAATGTATGCTATTTTAACACCAATATGACAACTAGAAAAAATAAAATAAATCATAACAATGATAATAGCAACAATGCATGCACATAAAGGACAGTGTCAATAAAAGACAAAGGAAGAAACAAATAAATAAATATAAGGGAAGATAATTTATAAAATATTGAAAACGAAGAATCAAGTTAAAGTATAAATGAAATTACAGATATAATTTGTAGTAAGATATGTAAATAAATAAATAATAATAATGATAGTAAAATATAAAAGTACATAAAAATATAAATAAATGAACTTTAGTTATTAAACAAGGTTGAAGAAATAATAAATAAACGAATAAATAAACTAATGAATAAAACGGTTTTCAAAAAAAAGGAATTGAAGTTAAATAAATCAAGCATCAAATTGAAATTAAAATGACATTAGAGGGTATAAATTATAAATAATAAAAAGTTACTAAGGATTAAAATGATAAAACCAAAATCGTAGGATAAAAATAAATAAATGAATGAATGAATGTGAAAATAAATAAATAAAATAAAACAGAACAGTATGCATATAAAAGGATAGAAGTTTGAAATTTAGCAAATAAAGGATTAAATTGGAATTAAAATGAAATTTAGAGCCTAAATTATAATAAAATAAATGAATAAACAAAAAAGGGACTAAATTGAAACTCGAATGGAATATAAGGGGCACAAATCGAAATAAAAAATGAGGCGAAGGACCACATTGAAAGGCACAAATAACATGGAGGGACCAAGTGGGAAAATATCCCTGCCCTCCAAAACGCATGGTTCCAGTAGGGACTAAAATAAAACAGGCGCAAAAATTACGGGGTAAAATAAAAAAGAATAAAAAGAATAAAAAGGACTAAAATAAAACAACCCAAACCTGTGGAAGGACTAAAAGGGTAAATATCCCTTTTTGCAAAAATGCCCGGATCCTTCAGGCGAGTCGGGTCGCGCGCGGGTTGAAGGGCTAAAACGCCGCCATTTTGACACTTAAACACTGTAAGTGAAACGACGTCGTTTCATTACATTTGTTTAAATAAAAAAATAATTTTAAATTATTTTCTCTCTTCTCTTTAACAAAAAAAAAAACTCTCTTAAGCTTCTCTCAGCCCTCAAAGCCTCCAGCCCAACTCTGGCCATCGGATGCCGTGCTGGCCACCGATGGCATTGCCATCACGGTGGCTGGAAAATTTAAAAAGACCCTCTTTCTTTTTTTTTTCGAGTCCTAGAGCCCACAAACGTCGTTTTTCATCGAAAACAACAAACCTCGACTACCCACAGCGGCGGGATTCGAAAGGTCAAGTAAGTTTTCAACCTTCCCTTTCTTATTCTATGTTTATTTTCTTCTTTGGTTTTTAGAAATGCCAGTAAAAAAAGAAAAAAAATAAAAAGAGCAAAAAAATAAAAAAAAAAAGACACCTTTTCTAAATCTGTTTTAAAATTCTTTCTTGTTGTATTGATTTTTTCGTGTGTAGAAGAAGAAGAAGAAAAAATTAAAACTTTGGAGTGGCTTTTATAGCCGATTATACAACTGTTAGTTTTTGTTTGTTTCTATTCTTGCTACCTCTATATTGTTGCGTGCTTGTTTTACAGGTACGAAGGCCATAGCTGTGGAGAGTACGGAAGTGTTGACCTGGGAGGAGCGGCAGCAGCCAACAGCTAGGGTTAGGGTTCTTTGAAAATGTTTAGACATTTTGGGCCACTAGGCCTACATTTTTTGGGTTGTATTTTAGTTTTGGGCTATAGGTTTTTTTTTTTGTAATTTGGATTGGACTGTGGTGTTGGTTTGGGCCCTGGACAAATTGGGCTAGCTGCCCTTATTTGCTCGTTGTGTAACGAGAATAGAGCAAAAACTTTTAAGAAAGACCAATTTTGCCTGGTCTCACTGAGTCTCGATTTTCTAGTGCTCCTTTTTTCAAGTAACCTAATTCCAATCCACTGCATTTTTAGGGGTATACGAATTAGTGCTTCGATCCACTCCAATGTAATTTCAAGGAGAAAAGACTTGTAGCTTTGATCTACTCTGCTGCAACTTCAAGGAAATAAGAATTGGTAATTTCAACCTACTCCGCTGCAACTTCGGGGAGATAAGGCTGGTGGCTTTACTCTGCTCTAATGCAACTTCAAGAAGATAAGATCCACCATAATTTGTAACTTCAATCTGTTCCACTGCAACTTCAGGGAAATAAGATTTGCTGTCTTCAGTCTGCTCCGTTACAACTTCAGGGAGATAAGGCTGGTGGCTTTGATCTGCTCCACTGCAACTTCAGGAAGATAAGATCTGCCATAATTTGTAGCTTTAATCCGCTCCACTGTAATGTCAGGGAGATAAGATTTGCTATCTTTAGTCTGCTTTGCTGCAACTTCAATGAGATAAGGCTGATGGCTTCAATCTGCTTCACTGCAACTTTAGGAAGATAAGATCCACCATAATTTGTAGCTTTAATCTGTTTCATTACAGCGTCAGGAAAATAAGATTCGTTGTCTTCAGTCTGCTCCGCTACAACTTCAGGGAGATAAGGCAGGTGGCTTCAATCTGCTCCACTACAACTTTAGGAAGATAAAATCCACCATAATTTGTAGCTTCAATCTGTTCCACTGCAACTTCAGGGAAATAAGATTTGCTGTTTCTTCCATCCATCCCACTGTAACTCAAGGGTATAGGATTTGTATCATCTTCAATCCACCCCACTACAACTTAGGGTATAGGATTTTTATCTTTTTCAATCCATCCCACTGCAATTCAGGGGTATAGGATCTGTATCTTCTTCAATCCATTCCACTGCAATTTAAGGGTATAGGATTTGTGGCTTCTTCAATAAATTGATCTGTTACACCAATCTCTAGGTAACATGACCAGATGTGTACACAGAATGTCAATTTTTTTCGAGAATGATCCCCTTTTAATGCTTGGGTTGACATTGCTCATTGTTCATCGAGGCTTTATCGCTGACGTATTTCGCTTCCTTCTTTCTTACTGATATTTTTGACAGGAAACCCGAAGAAATAATCACAAATTGGGCTCTTCTTGCTCAAACATTTCCAACCCTTAGGTTTAGTGAGTTCTAAATAATGGTCCTATTTTAGGTTCTTGTACTATTTAGAAGCTTCTAAAATAATATGCAGAACTCTTTTTGTGAAAGTATTATTAGTCCATTAACGTTATTTCAATGCAAAATGCTTGAAAAAGATTATAATGATGGACAAGAAGGAAATTGATTGGGAGCATAGCTCGAAACGAATAAATTAATCAAAGATAGCAAATGCAATAAGAAAGAAATTGATTAGGAGCATAGCTCAAAACGAATGAATTAATCAAAGATAGCAAATACAATAAGAAGGAAATTGATTGAGTGCATAGCTCGAAATGAATAAATTAATCAAAGATAGCAAATGCAATAAAAAGGAAATTGGTTGGGAGTATAGCTCAACACGAATACAATAAGAAGGAAATTGATTGGGAGCGTAGCGAAATGAATAAATTAATCAAAGATAGTAAATTCTATATGGGTAAGATAAAAACTAGGTACCCTAGATATAGCAGCCTGAGCTTCTTTGTACAGACTTCTTGAGGATCATTTTGAGCTTAACATGTGTGTAGAAGATCTAGAGTACTTTGTTGATGCCTCAAGATGTAGCATAGCTCCTTCTTGTTAATTCAGGCATAGCAAGACTATCGCATGCCCTACCTTCGATCAAAATTTGAGCCGTCCTTTTCGAGTTTTCGACTCAAAACCCCTTTGGTCTCAAGGCGCCCTTTGCGGGTTTTCACCTTGGCCTTTCCTTTTTATTTTCTTTTCCTTTTCCTTTGCTTTCCTTTTTTGTTTTTGTTTTTTTGCTTTTCTTTTCTTTTTTTTTTCTCTTTTTTTTAGTGAAGTATTTCTTAACTAAATCCGAATTTACCGGATTGGGTAGGTCCTTGCCATCCATCTCAGTCAATATCAATGCTTCTCCAGAATAAGTCTTCTTTACTACATAAGGTCCTTCCCAGTTTGGCATCCACTTTTATCTAAAGTCCTTTTGTATAGGAAGGATCTTCTTTAATATCAAGTCTCCCTCATGGAATTCTCTAGGGCAAACCTCTTTGTTGTAAGCTCGCATTATTTGTTTCTGGCACATTGTCCATGATGGATAGCTTTCAACCTCTTCTCTTCGATCAAATTTAGTTGATCATATTGGGATTGGATCCATTCTGCTTCATCCAACTTCAGCTTTGACAAGACTCAAAGAGAGGGAATCTCAACTTCAATGGGTAAAACTGTCTCCATTCTATAGAGCAAAGAGAAAGAAGTTGCCCCAGTAGAAGTCCTGACCGATGTTTGATAAGCAAAGACGGCAAATGGTAACTTCTTATGCCAATCTTTACAAGTCTCGGTCATTTTTCCCACGATCTTGTTTTTTGTTGCCTCTATTGCACCGTTCATTTTGGGGTGATATGGCGTCTGATCTTGAACAGATTGCAAACTTTTGATACCATGCTGTTGTTTAGTTTTAGTGCATTGTTAGATATGATCCTTTCTGGCATTCTCTATCGACACATGATCTGTTTTCTTTTCTTTTTTTTTTATGACTGTCGACTTTGTAACAATGGCATATGAAGCGATTTTCACCCACTTAGTGAAGTAATCGATGACCACTAAGATGAATCGATGTGATAGAAGCTTTTGACGAGATCGGCCCAATAACATCCATGCCCTATATAGAGAAAGTCTGTGGAGAAGTCATAACATGAAGAGATGAGGCACATGAATCTTATCTCCATAAATTTGGCACTTACGAAATTTCTTGGTATAACTGATACAATCCCCTTCCATGGTGGACCAGTAGTACCCGAACCTCATGGTTTGCCTGGCCATTGTAAAACCATTAGCTTGTGTTCTTCAGACACCCTACAACATCCTCACGTCTTAGTAGCCTAGACATATCTTGATGCGATCATACGAAAACATCTTTGAACTCTTGGAATAACTCAATGACATCTCGCTTTGTCTCTGTGGTGATACAGGCTCCGATCTTCACCTCTTTCTCTTCTTTTAGGCTCACAATGTCCATTGACCCTTTGTAAGGTAGGATATATTTTTCATCTTGTTCTACCATCCTTAACAAATCAAGAGATAGGTTACAATCTCTATCATCTTCAAAGTCTTGAGATCCCTCCAGACACATATCTTGCTCAAAAGAATATTCTGCGTTAGTAGCAACGTTGCTCATGTCATTGATATTTAGAGACCTGTTGTAGGTGCGAAGGAATATTCTAAAGAATAAATGAATCTAAGAACAGTTATTTATGTGGTATGAATATGAATGAAATGAAGGAATAAAAGAATATTTGCTCAAAGTGAGACACAAAAATGCATTTTTTATTGAAATAAAGATGTTGGACATAAGCCTATTTCACAAAAAAGGATTCTCATTGCTTCTAGGCTTAAAGCAACAAGCATATTTTGAATATTACTCTAAATTAGCTTTAAAAAATACAGGGATCTCTTCCCCAGTCCCCTTGTTCAAAACACTCTCTAGTATGTAAGGGCAGATGCTTGGAAAATTCTACTCCCCGGTTCTCTATTCGGATACATCGTTAATGTTCAGATTCCCTAATATTCCTTCTGGGCTTTCAGTATATTCAAAGAATTCTAGTTCCTTATTATCCATCAGGCCTTGCACCAAGGCTCTAAATTCATTGCACTTTTGAATCTTGTGACCCTCTTCATCATGGAACTCACAGTAGTTCCTTGCTTCTTCGAGTTTCTCCCCTAAATCCTGTGTGATTAGACCTTTTTTTTACCATTTTGACCTTTCTCAGTGGGGTTTTCACTTCTACTATATTCATCTTGATTCTAGTCCCTGCATTCTCGATTATTGCGTTTAGCCCTTTGTCAGAATGATTGGGTAACGAATTTTTTGCACCAGATGGATAATCGAATTTCACAATACCCATTTGGATGAGTCTTTTGATTATCTTTTTGAAAGCGATGCAGTTCTCAATCGAATGTCCTTTGATTCCCGCGTGGTATTAGCATTGGGTGTTTGCGTCGTACCATTTGAGGAACGGAGGCTGCATAGGTTTTAGGTAGAAAAGGAATACTACATGTGCATCAAACAAACCTTGGTACAACTCTCTATACGTGATTAGGATGGGCATGAACTGGAGTTTTTCTAAGTTCAGTCTTGGATTGGATTCTTGCCTTGGGGGGACCTAATGGCTAGTAGTTTCCGTCCTTGGCTGGCGTATGGTAATCGGCTTTGAATAGCCCTTGTAATACATACTTGCGTTATTCACGTCATTTTCCCTCTTCCTCAGGGCCTTTAAAGTATTGATTTGGGAGCTTCACATTTGCCTTTTCTATTTATAACAATCTTCAAATTGTTTTGAGAGCTCCACTCTCGCATTTTTTGTTTCTGCTATATTATTCAGATCAAGGACAACAGGATTGGTTTGATCATCCCCCGGGTTAGAAGTGGAACCTATCGGGAAGTTCACTGGTGCCAAGGTACCGGTTTGATATTGGGGTCTGATATTAACGGACACCATTTGTGGATACACATTTGGTTGTGCTTGGGTGTTTTTTTGGAGTGAAGCCTAAAGGATAAGTAGGGTTCTCGTTATCGTCTTCGGAATTGACCATAGGGCTCTTTCCTTTTTCGAACCCTTCAGCTAGCAATTGGGTTAACTGACTCATCATGTTTCTTTGGAATTCTAGTATCTGATCTCTCATATCTTGTTGAATTTTGGCCAATTGCTCTTGCATCTGTATTTGCATTTGCTCTAATCTCTTCAACCTTTGGTCCATTGCTTCAGTTTTTCCTCATGTACCATAACAATATTCCAAGGTAACTGCCATGATTTTAGGGTCTTTTGTGAGTTTTATTATATATGATGGAATGCAATGCTAATACATGAAATGAATACAAAAAAGAGAGAGGGGTTGGTTCTAATTCAATTCTATTAGAACAACTTTATTAGAAGACATATATCTTTACATGAAACGGATACATATACGGCCTTGCCCTCATACTCCAGGCGAAGACATCGACCCTTTTCTTCATATTCGGATGTTAAGATCAAATCTTACAAATTTTCCAAAAGGTGTCTCTATTATTTCCTTTTTGCTTGATCTGGGCAGTGACCTATTGCTCACTTATCCCCGCGATGCTCGTTAGCTTCTTTAAGAAAGTCGAGATGTTGACGGCTCTCGAATAATCCTTGTCGGCTTGAATCCTCGAGCAACGAAGCAAAGTCATGTATTCCTCCACGGACTATCACCCTTCTCTCATTGTGTTTACTCGGACCATATTCGGACGGCCGTATTCTATTCCACTTTATCAAGAAATCCATTTTCCATGACAAGCTCTCTATTTAGCAGTTGAACGTGAATAAACACCTCTTTTCTATGATGAAAATGCAATGCAATCATCACCAAAACAAAAGAAAACATGTTAGTACAAATACATAAATAACAAATAGAGCATCTATTTGGATGACCTCTAGGGGTTTGGTGTGGTTCTACATAGGGTAGGCTCTTAGGGCTCATTATATACGGTTCGGTTCTAAAGTAAGGGTACCTAAACCGACAGATTCCTCGATCTTCACCCATTAAAGGCTCATACGGATCGAGTTTAGTTCAGGGAAATACATTTCCTTATTGCTATACGTAGATGAAAATCTCACGAAGACAATGCAATGCAATATGCAAAAATATACCAAGAGACTCAAATCAAAGAGCAAACACGAACAAAATGATGAAGACCATAACAAAGACGGATGAAATGCAATGAAACGATCGTAAATATCAAAATTTCAATTTTTGACAAAAAGACAAAAAATAACCAATTTACGGCTTGACTCTCTTATTTTTATCCCCAGTGGAGTCGCTAAGTTGTCGAAATCATTTTTTTGAAAAAAGGTCGACTTTGATTTTGAAAACAAAAATGCGAGTCGCCACCGATATTTTTTTTGTGAGGTGTGATCGGATCACCTCGTAATTTAGTCGTTTTAATAAAAAGTTTTAATTTAATAAAACAACAACTTTGGTCCACGAATTTAGAAAAATGGGTTCGGAAGTCAGTTACATATGAGGAAGGATTAGCACCCTCGTAACCCTCGTAACGCCCAAAATTGGTACCTAATTAATTAATTAATGTCTTAATGTCGAAAGTTGAAAACTCGAAAAGAATTTAAAATACGATCCCTCTTTTTTATTAATGTTAATTTTAAAAGATGCTTGAACAAATTGAAACGAGCATTAGAGGCCCTCTCGCCTCGAAATAACAAAATATCACATCCTGTAAGTTAGAACACAACATTGGAACCCTCAAGAATAAGCTTGCCTTTAATTTTTATTCAAAAACTTATATATTGATATTTTAAAGGATATTTAGCTATTTAGATTTAACGAGAAAATTGAAACCTCGTAAGTTAGGGTACGATTTCTCAAAGTTCCAAATACCGAATATTGCTTTTATTTTTAAAAACGTTCTTTTCACGAATTTGGGTAAAAGATTAATGAAATATTTAAAATAGTATACGAATGACATGTCGTATTAATGAATGACAATAATGAATATACTAATAAAACAATTTATGAGAATCACATAATGTATGGTATTTTAACACCAATATGACAACTAAGGAAAATAAAATAAATCATAACAATGATAATAGCAACAATGCATGCACATAAATGATAGTGCCAATAAAAGACAAAGGAAGAAACATATAAATAAATATAAGGGAAGATAATTTATAAAATATTGGAAACGAAGAATCAAGTTAAAGTATAAATGAAATTAAATATATAATTTGTAGTAAGATATGTAAATAAATAATAATGATACTAAAATATAAAAGTACATAAAAATATAAATAAATGAACTTCTGTTATTAAATAAGGTTGAAGAAATAATGAATAAACGAATAAATAAACTAATGAATAAAACAGTTTTCGAAAAAACGGATTGAAGTTAAATAAATCAAGCATCAAATTGAAATTAAAATGACATTAGAGAGTATAAATTATAAATAATAAAAAACTACTAAGGATTAAAATGACAAAACCAAAATCGTAGGATAAGAATAAATAAATGAATGAATGAATGTGAAAATAAATAAATAAAATAAAACAGAACAGTATGCATATAAAAGGATAGAAGTTTGAAATTTAGCAAATAAAGGATTATATTGGAATTAAAATGAAATTTAGAGCCTAAATTATAATAAAATAAATGAATAAACACAAAAGGGAAACTCGAATGGAATATAAGGGGCACAAATCGGAATAAAAAATGAGGCGAAGGACCACATTGAAAGGCGCGGATAACATGGAGGGACCAAGTGGGAAAATATCATCGCCCTCCAAAATGCATAGTTCCAGTAGGGGCTAAAATGAAACAGCCGCAAAAATTACGGGGTAAAATTAAAAAGGAAAAAAAGAATAAAAAGGACTAAATTAAAACAACCCAAAACTGTAGAAGGACCAAAAAGGTAAATATCCCTTTCTACAAAAATGCGCGGATCCTCTAGGAGGGTCGGGTCGCGCGCGGGTTGAAGGCCAAAATGGCGCCGTTTTGACACTTAAACACCCTAAGTGAAATGATGCCGTTTCACTACATTTATTTAAATAAAAAAATTTTAAATCATTCTCTCTTTTCTCTTAAAAAAAAAAAAAAACTCTCTCAAGCCTCTCTCAGCCCTCAAAGCCTTCGGCCCAACTCTGGCCGCCATTGGCAGCGCCATCGTCCACGGTGGCAGAAAAATTAAAAAAAGACCCTATTTTTTGTTTTTCGAGTTCCAGAGCCCACATATGTCGTTTTTCATCGGAAACGACGATCCTCAGCTACCCACGGCGGCGGGATTCGAAAGTTCAAGTAAGTTTTCGACCCTCCCTTTCTTATTCTATGTTTATTTTTTTTCTTTTGTTTTTAGAAACGCCAGTAAAAAAAGAAAAAAAATAAAAAGAGCAGAAAAATAAAAAAAGACACCTTTTTTGAATCTGTTCTAAAATTCTTTCTTATTGTATTGATTTTTTCGTGTGTAGAAGAAGAAGAGAAAATTACAACTTTGGAGTGGTTTTTATAGCCGATTTTACAACTGTTAGTTTTTGTTTGTTTCTATTCTTGCTGCTATATTGTTGCGTGTTTGTTTTGCAGGTACAAAGGCCGTAGCTGTAAAGGGTATGGAGGTGCTGACGTGGGAGGAGCGGCGACGGCCAGCAGCTAGGGTTAGGGTTCTTTGAAAATGTTTAGACATTTTGGGCCACTGGGCCTACATTTTTTGGGTTGTATTTTAGTTTTGGGCTATAGGTTTTTTTTGTAATTTGGATTGGACTGTGGACTTTCGTTTTTTATTTGGTTTTGTATTTTGGGTTTCTAGTGTTGGTTTGGGCCCCGACAAATTGGGCTTTTTACATAATGTAGCCACATTATACCTAGTATAAACCTCATCTAATGATTTAGTGCCCCTAAATTCAATATCACTTTCAGATTCTAAAATTTGTTCTTAAGACTCAACAATTGGTGTTTGTTCTGTGATTTCAGTTTTCTCCCAATTCCACTTTGCATGTGTTATACGCCTTGGCGTCGGATCTAGTGACAGGTCTAGACGAGTAAGAATTATTGCTTCGACCTATGTGATGATATTTCCTGAGACTCGAAAAGTTTGAAAAATAGCTTGTAGGAAGGATCGTCTTGAATATGTTCAAAGGGTCGTGGAAACCGCAAACTGAAACACTTGAATGTTTTATGGAACCATAGTTATAGAGAAACTCGACCCTCATAAAATTGACAACACTCGAATCTTGGTTTGGTAGAAGTCTCCACACCCCGGGATGGGTTATGGGATGATAAGACAAAAGGGTGAATGCCACAAACTCGTAAGAGTTTGATAAGTTTGGAAGTTTAGCTAAGAACCGAGAGAGAAACAATTCTCACAAACTAAGTTTTATATTAAAAATGATCTTCCACCTTAAATCGTCATTATTACAAACTATTTGTAAAACCTAAAATGCCTATTCAAATTCGATATCTAGATGTGTTCACACTAACAATTAAATTGTTCATAGTTAACATTAAATTTGGTTCATGTTTCTTGGTGGATTCATGCATAACTGAATAGACACTTTCTGTAACACCTTTAACCCGTATCCGTCGCTGAAATAGGGTTACGGAGCATTTCCATACTTATTACACATATACACATACATTTCACATACATTTATCACATTCAAGTAAACATCATTCCCAATCATTCATATCGTCCTTATTACAAGCCTTCGATGCCCAATACATGCAATAGAAGTGGTTTAGGACTAAACCGATAACTTAAGATAACTTTGGGAAACTTAGAAAATTCTTCTCAAAACAGGGAATACACGTTCGTGTGTCCAGACCATGTGTCTCACATGGCCACAAGACACACTCGTGTCACAGGCTGTGTGGGCATTCAAAATGGAAGCACATGGCCGTGTCTCAGTCCGTGTCCTATCCTGTGTAACTCTCTGATTTGGGTCACACGGCCAACCACACACCCGTGTGACCAAGCTATGTAACTCACTAACGTGTATCTATTAAATACTACAGGGGACACACGGCCGTGTAACCTGACCATGTGTCATACACGGTTGAGACACATGCCCGTGTCTCTGCCCGTGTGGACAAAAATAGGCTAGTTTACTAACCACATTTCTCACCCAATTTGCATATACCTACACCAAGTCAAATGGCACCAATTCATGACATAAATAAGCATTCAACCAACATTAACCAAGCATGATTCATACCATTCCAATCCAACATATACTAGCACATAATTTCCATATTATACCATTCAATTTCATGCCAACATCACATTCTCAATTCACCTAATTAGCTAACTTCATATGTAACGCCCTAGATTTGGGCCTAGAAGAAATAGGCCTTCAGCTTGGGGTTCGTTTGGAGATCGGCACATGAATTTTTGCTGTGCAAGAAGTGGCATAAGAGAAGGCTTGCTTCGGGGTCCTGAGAAGTGTAGGAGAAGTCCTGGGTTCAAACTGGGCTTTAGCATAATTTTTGGTTTCAAGTGAATAAAACCCTTGGAGCTTGGAAGTAGGCCTTATAATTAATTAAGGATAAAATTAGACACAAACAGATATGTGGCCTAGTGGCAAAGTGGCACCACAAGAGAGGCAGGGAAGCGGCATCATAAGGGAAGCAAGGAGGTCTAGGGTTCGAGTGTTGACAAGGTATACTGATTGGTATTTATTTTGCATCTTTGGACAGCCAGTGGTTAAGTTGGAATTGAACTCTGGAGGGGGGAGTTTGAATTGGTCAAGTGAGGAAATCAAGGAGTGGATCATAGAGGAGATTAAGGAGTGGATTATGGAGTGACAAGGGGAAAAAATCAAGGGAGGATGAGGTGAGGTAGGGGGTGTGACATTTTTGAATTGTATAGCACTCAGGAAATTCAGTTTCTAAGTGTTTGTGGGGATATCATTTTGGCATTTTTCTTTTTCGTATTAGTGTGCTTAAAAAAAATCCCCAAACTTCTGAAATTACCTTCTTTTCTGCTCTTTTGTGCTTAGTTGAATTGCCTCTTCTCTTATTTGGAAATTGCACTTCTTTTCTCCAAGATCAAAACGTCACTTATTTCTCTTCTTCAAACTTCCTGTTCATCTTCTCCTTCTTTCTTGAAACCGAATATTCATTTACCCTTACACTGGTGCAATTGATCTATTCCTTCTTTTCTTTTTCTCCTCCTGTTTCCATTTCCAGAACTTTTGTCGAATTCATCTAAAGCCTTAACCAAATAGGCTTTTTCTTCCTCTAATTTCTAGAGACTTGAAGCCAAATCCTTAGTTTTCTTTTCTTCTTCTCTTGATTACTTTTAAGCCAAACCTCTCTATTGGGTAATTTAGATCGCGGGGTCAAGGTTAGATCTCAGTAGGTGCTTATCTTTCCCTTTTATCGTTTTTGGGTAAAAGTTGAATGTGTTGATCATTCGAGTACTAATTGTGAATCTCTTCTTTTTGTGTTGGGTTCGAGGTGCTTTCAGAGAAGTGAAGAAACACTTACGTGTGGGAAGCAATCACAACCCAAAGTTCCTTTGCGCAATAGGTAAGTGGTTACCTTCATTCCTTTGAGATTAGGCCGAATGTGCTATTGTTCCAAAATCATAGTTTATGTGGTTTTAAATCACATTGGTAAATGGTTAATCTTGTGAGATATATTACATTACAGATTTGTGTTAAGGGCTTGAACCGATTAGGGTCAGTAATCTTAGAGGGATCAAGACCGTTCGTGCAGATAAGGTAAAGAGAGAGTATGTAGGACTATGTGATTAAGTGATTAACCCTTTTTGGATAAGCGAACTAACGAGTTATTCTGATTGGATTATAGGTTCGGTACAAGTGGGTTAATAGCATGTTCCATAATCAGGTGTGTACACACACCGTACACACACTATAGATCTGCAAAAGCCAAAATGTCGAAAAGTCAAAAAGTCAAAAGGTTGGTGACGGCAACCACACGAGTATGCGAACACTCATGTAGAGATATCGATACGATGACAGAGGCCCCATGAGCAATCTCATGGACTTGGGCCACTTTTTGGCCAACTGGGCTGAAATGGGCCAAATGGGCCTGATGGGCTCGTGGGCCTGACAAAAGCAAAATTGATGGATAGGTAATAATTGACGAGCCAGGCATGTTGACTACATGGTTAATGGCGGATTTGGGCTTAATGGGCCATATGAGAGTGTGGGCCTCACTTGGGCTACACATTGAGCTTATGGGCCCTAGTGTAGTTGTAATTGCTAAAAGTAACATAAGTCGCGCTGAAGGATTGTGGGCTTAGTAATGGGCCGATTTATGTGTACGTAGGGCCATAGTGATAAATGATCGTCATGCCCCTGAAGGGCAAAACAACTAAAATGCCCTATATGTTATATGACTGATTTTGTATGCCATGTTATGATATGTTTGCATTCACGTGATATTATGCTGCATGGGGATGGGAACATTATTGGAGGAAGTGATTGATTTGTTATGGTCGCACAGGTCGCTCAAGACGACTGTAGACCTGGTCGTACAAGTCGTCTGAGACGACTGTGGACCTATTTGAGTAAGGTCGCACGAGTCGCTTGAGACGCCTGTGGACTTACGACGGCTTTAAGCCATTATGTGATTGACAGTTCTGCTGTAAAATTGGTTAGTGCCGCAATCGGTGCTACATTGGAAGTGCAGGGATAGGTGGGTTGATTAAATCCCCACAAGAGTGTAGGTCGGAAGGGAAATGGAGTACATGGTTGGATGGGGTAATTAAGCATTGCATATATGATATTGTGTGTGATATGGGCTCAAGCCCAACTGAAGCCATTATGGGCTTAGGCCCAACTGAGGCGATTTGGGCTAAGAGCCAAATGCCACTGTTAATGAAATGGGCTTAGGCCCAAATTGATTGATGGTTGTTTTATAATCGTTGAAGGTTGTACACACTGAGTTTGCGAAAACTTACCCCCCTCTTTTAAAATTTTCAGGTAATCCTCAGTAAGGCGGTTCGACGTATGGGAGGAGTCGGAGGTGGCCGCATTGCGAGCAACTTTATACATTAATATTTTATTTTACATTATTTTTATTTACTTTCTTATGGATTTTTATTGTAATAAGGCCATTCTTCGGTTTTGATTTGGTTTTTGGATTTTATTATGTTAGTTGCTTAACTTCCAAATTTAAGACTTGTTTTTCTAAAAAGAAATAACATTTTTTTAAAATCAAGCTAAATAGATAAACGTTTTTCAAAGATAGAGCTTTTGCTTAAACTGAGTAATGAAGATAAGACTGAGGTTTCCAAATAACAACTTAAAGTTCTAATCAATCCTTAATTTATAAGTTTTCACTGGTAATCGTTTTAAACTAAAGTACTTCTCGTACGGGGATGATTTTGAAATATAGAGATGCATCATGTAAACACTGTTTTAAACCGCAAACAATTAAATGTTTTCAAGGCTTTTCAACGACATCGGATTTTCGACTCACCCTTCAATGTGACAACGCCAAATTCGGTCATAACGTCTGGGTCGAGTTTAAGGTGTTACATCATATATGTACTTGCCTGTAACACCCCAAACCCGGCCCAGACGCTATGGCCGAATCTAGCGTGTCACATTAAAGTGTTTTTGCGAAAACCTTATTTTTATTGAAAACCCTTCTTAAGAAAAAGTTAAGTAAAATCCTTATTTGTATTTCTTTTCAAAACGAGGTGTATTTAAAAGCTACTTCTTGTTATAAATTACTAATTACTTGGAAAATATTTACTGCGGAAGCTTAATTTAAAAAAAAAACAACAATAAATTTTAGATAATCTTGAAAAGTGATGAAGCAACTAAATCCATGTTTTGTTTCTAAATATAAAACATAATAAAAATAATGAAATAAAACCCAGAGATAAGGCCTTATTACAATTCGAACTAAAATAATTTCAAAACAGTAGGAATTCTAAAGAAAATCCAAATAATAATATATTGCTAGCTGGCCACCTCTATGTCCCACCATCCGTCGAACCGCCTACTGAGGGTCACCTAAAAATATTAAAAGAGGGAGTGAGTTTCGAAACTCAGTGTGTACTTCCCTCAATAAACAATAGCATGCATTAATCAAATCATTTTGGGCCTGAGCCAAAAACAAGTATGGTGGCCCTTTAGCCCATATCGATTTCCACATAGCACATTTAATTGGGCCGAAGCCCATTTCAACATTAGATCACAGTTCGTGTATGCAATGCTTATATCCCATCATCCTGTACACCCCCTTCCAACCCACAGTCCTGTGGGGAGATACTCGACCCACCCGTCCTTATTAGAACCTGGTGTGGAACCAATGCAGTCTACTTAACGGTGCAGTATTGCTGCTTATATACGGTGTAGTACCAGTTACAGCACTACTTAACGGTGCAGCAAAGCTGCTCGGTGGCTTAAAGCCTTACGGTGGATCCACAGTCGTCAAGCATCCATGCGACCCTCAATAATACTTCCTTCATTCAAAATCCCAACCCATATGCAATATTGTAATGCATGAATGCAGCAAATAACATGTAACATGCATTAATCATACTCATACACATAGGGGTATTTTGGTCATTTTACTACCCGAGGGTATTTTGGTAATTCTACCTTACAAGGGTATTTTAGTAATTCTACCCTACAAGGGTGTTTTAGTAGTTCTACCCTACAAGGCTGTTTTAGTAGTTCTACCCTACAAGGGTGTTTTAGTAGTTCTACCCTATGGGGTATTTTGGTAATTCTTAACAGTATGGGTTTTAATTTTGAACTTTGGCCAATCAACAAGTCCTCGTTGGTCAAAGTGAACAGACACTATGCACTAGGTAGGATTCCAAAGAAGAGGAGGTGAGTCATTAAGATTGCTTAAGTACTAAGCTCCCCCTAGATCCAATCCTAGACATGCATATGCCCATTGGCACACCTTAACCGCACGACTTGCCCATGAACTTGCTTTTTAGTTATTGAAGTTTTATGAGTATTTGAGAAATTATTAGGAACTAGGCCTACAAGTCCACTATAAAACCCTAGCGAGCCCACTTCTTACCTATATCATTTAGCCCATTAGACCCAATCACCTACATATATGGCCCTTTAGGCCCAATCACACAAATATGGCCCATTAGGCCCAATCTTATACAAATTCATGCAACTATATGCTCATTTCATCACTTAGTAACAAATTACCAGTTTTGTCTATTAAGGCCCCTATGGCCCATGGGGCCCATTTGGCCCATCCCGGCCCGATTGGCCAATACACGGCCCAAGTCCATGAGATTGCTCATGGGGTTTCTGGTAACCTATCGATTTCCTCCTCACGAGTGTTCGTGCACTCGCAAGACTACTGTAGCCAACTTTCAGCTTTTTGACATTTCGAGATTTTGCCAACTTGATGTGTGTGTATAGTGTATGTACACACCTGGTAATAAAGCATGCCGCAATTCCTTTAGTCACGACCCTTGAGCGACACTTCTTAAATAGTCCCTTCCTTTAATCACCAATCACGAGCACTCCTAGATCTGCACTTACAAAACCCGAAACACCTAAGGAGCAATTCGGAAGGGATCTGACCTGAGTTTTGATACTAATTCCCTACCAAAACCAATAGGAAGAGTGAGGGAGAGGAGTAATTGGTATTAACAATAGTAACCGAAAAAGAAATAAGGTACTTACACCAACAGAGTAATCGACCTTGGGACTTTTCGGCTTTTTGGCTTTTAAACTAATATGGTGAATAAGGCTTATTCGGCACAAATTAAAGAAGAAGAGTAGAAGAAGGATTCGGCTAAACCAAGGGTAAATCTAGGAGAATTTGAGAAGAAAAAGAAGAAAATTCAGCAAGTGAGGGAAAAGAATTTAGACTAACAAAAATTGGGGAGGTGAAAGAATGAAAATCAGTATTACAAAGAAAAAGAAAAAGATGAGGGATTCGGCATTAACTAGGACCTCAAATTTGGCACACTTATATATAGCCTATAGCCGAAACTTAGCTACCCCTAAAGTCCCAATCGGCTCCACCTCTTCCCCATCTCATCTCCTTGTTTTTCTCCCTGATAACTCCCCAATCCTTTTCCTAAATTTTCTCTTCTAATCACTCTCCTTAGAGTCCATCATCACACCACTTCCAACCTTCTAGAAGGCTAGGATTCGAACCTAGGATCTCCTTGCTAGCCTATAACGCCACCTTTCTATACCCTAAGTGGCGTCTCTTAGCCACTCCACCACAAGGCTCTTTGATGCCATTTTTCCTTATTTTTATTTAAAAGCCCAATTACTCACCGCCCTGGTTCTTTTAACAATTAATTAAAAATTCCTTCACCTTAAAGCTTGGACTCAAAACTTAATCAAGGGACTACTAACACATACATAACACTTGGCTACAATATTAAGCTCACATTTCTCATCAAAACCAAAAAAGAAAGGTTCAAGATTTTTGGGGCGTTACATTTCCTACTTTTAAACATATGTAAACCAATTCTTCAAATCTCAACCATATGGTACTCCCATACCAATCCACAATAAGCATATAAAATGAAAAATATCAACCACATAACAAAAGGCCATTTGTACAAATATATACATCATTAAATTAGCCATATTAAGCCAACTCACATGGCTATATACATACAACACCAAAACATTTAACATTTACATGCCAACTCACTTAACCAAATTCGTTACCAATACATAACCAAAATGACATACTTATATACACGCCATATAACCATATACATAAGCTCAAAAGTACCAAAGTAGAAGATCGAGAGTGTGATGAAGTCTCCGATGGTTCTTAAATCTGAGCTAACTTTGAAACCATTATAAAACATGGAAAAATATAAACATAGTAAGCTATATAGCTTAGTAAGCTCGTATGGAAATAAACTTAACTTATCAAATATATAAAATTCAATCAAATATGCATAACATAGTATGATTCATATCAACCAACAAACCTTTCCTTTATTCAATTTAATAATAGACATGAAACTCACAAGTCTCTTCTATTCAATACTTGTATAGTTCTGTACATATTTGTGCCAACTCGTAATAATGTCATTCTCATCCACATCTCGGTTAAACCCATTGAACCGTTTGGAATACTAAAGGATACTCGGGAACACATTGCACCTAAGTGCCACATACATAGCCGAAGCTATCTCAATCTCATATCACATATATGCTCACTCTCGAGCTATCACAGGGTCTGCTCACACAAGCTGTCAGTCAAGATGTAGCTACACGGTGCTGCTCACACAAGCTATCAGGTACCGCAACACATGCCAAAAACCCAGCCACCGATAGGACGTATGAGACCACCACCCTAATCACATAATCACAGTAATCCCTAATGTCATGACATTCGTATCCTAATTTATTCCTAGGGTTCAAACAGGACTTCACATTTTCGAATATTTGTCAGTCATATCCGTAGGATCGTATCCAATTGCATTCACAGTTTAATTCAATAGTAAAGCATTTAAAATACAATATAACAATGCTTATTAACATACGAACTTACCTTGGTTCACAAAAACGAGGAAATAGGTTGATTAGTTGAATACTTTGTTTTTCCCCCGATTTAGATCCGAATTTCGCTTTTCTTGATCTATATGTAATCAAAATTAACTTAATTAAAACATATTCTATTCAAATCACTCCAAATTACACATTTAGGAAAATTTTCACTTTTGCCCGTAATATTTCAACATTTATGCAAATTAGTCTTTAATTTATAAAATCACAAATTCATGAAATTCCTTATAAATCTATGCTTGCCGAATTACTATTAGGTCCCTAGTAGCCCATATTTATCAATTATTCACACTTTTAGCTACACATTTTACACATTTCACAAATTAATCCCTATTTGGACATTTTACTAAAAATCTCTTAATAAAACTTGTTAATCTATCATCACACATTCATAATCTATCTTTAATCATCAAAGAACACATGTATTCATTAATGGCAACACTCACATACTTTAACAGTTTTGAAATCAAAGGTACGAGCTAGCTAGATTAAGCTGCAATGAACTCAAAAACATAAAAATCACTAAAAACTCAGCAAAATTCACTCACCGATTAAGCTAGCAAGATTGGCCGAACAAACCTGCATCCATGCTATTTATTTCCTTTATTTTTCGGTGGAAGAATTGAAGAAGAAAGATGATAGCTTTGTTGTTTTATTATTTTACTTATTTATTTTACTAAATTACCTTATTAACCTTTAATTAAACATAAATAAATTACTTGAAATATGTCCATTAATGTCCACTCACATTTCAAATGGTCTAATTACCACTAAAGGACTTCCACCTTTAAAATCATAACCATTAAGTGCATTTAACTAATAGAACACTACTTTTGCACTTTACATGATTTAGTCCTTTTTATCGAATTGAACATTTAAACAATAAAATTTCTTCACGAAAATTTCACACAACCATGCTATCATGCTTTAATCACTTAAATAATAATAAAATAATTTTTTTGACCTTGGATTTGTGGTCTGAAAACCACTATTTCGATTTGACTAAAAACAGGCTATTACACTTTCTCCCTCCTGGTGCGTGCATGCATGCTTGACCATGAAGTAATCTTCAAGTCCATGAATGAGCAACCTTTGATTCATCTTCAAGTCCCCTTAGCTGAATTGATAATTCATGGCTCATGCACATCTTAATTTGATGCATTAAATGAACTTTGAGCAATTGAATGGGCAACATGCATCTTAAAGGTACATCTCCCAATTCAATTCATGTATGTGCTAATACATTGGCCGAATTAATTGTGATTTTTCCCTCTTGAATGTCATTCATGAATTTTCCCATGCATGAATAAAATGAATATCCAAATTCTTTCCACCTTTTCCATCGTCCATGCATTTTCATCAAGTGTTAGGAATACTTCCTCCTTAAGCAAAACTAGTGACATGAACTTAGGCACCATATGAATGGTCACAATGAACCAACATTTGATAGCTTGAGTCTTGAACATTCTAGATGGTTCTTGGTGCATGAATTCGGTAATGAATGGTCATTCTTAGGACACCAATCAGCCACCTACATAAGTATAAATAGACATCAATCATTGGCTCAATTCACTCCTCAATTTGAAAAAACACTAGACCAAGACTCATACGCATACAAATAGATATATTATACTAACGAATACACAAACACACACATACGACATACTTACGGACAAAGTCTCAAACATGCATATATAACGTATATAAATAATAACAATCATGAAACAACTTATTAACATAACACATCGCATACTAATTAACTTAGCAACTTAGAAAATAAAGACATTCAGATACATACATAATAAAATCTATGACACAAAAATAAATTAACAGATATATAACACGTTTAATCAACACAACATGAAAATATCAAACAAAGCACTCATTTGAAGAATTTCATTTTAGTTTTGGCCCCTCACGCTTGGGTAAATCCCGAGTCTTTCTTGCTAAGTCACATGATGTGATCAAAATCACATCACTATGGTTACTCAAAGAGGCAGATTCATCCCCTCCAAAAATGACGTTTCTTTTTTATAGAATAATTTCTTACGTTTCTTTTTTATAGAATAATTTCTTACTTTTTTTATTTCATATTGGCAGACTTTAATAGATTGTTAATAATAAAGGAAAGAGTCTTAATAGAATTCCTAACTTAGAGTTCATGAAGGAAATAAAAACCTCATATAATAAAGAAAATAAGTAAAACTAAAACTCTTACTAAAACTTGATATAATAAAGAAAATAAATAAAACTAAAACTCTAATTACAATAAAAGCATCCACATCAGTACTCCCCCTCCCAGAGTTGAGCTTTTCCTCAAGTTCAAATTCAATATAAGCTTTAGAACTTATCCAAAATCATCTACCTTATCATCAGCTTACTTGCCTTCAACATCTGGCACTTTTATCCAAAATAACCTTTTACATTTGTGTCCCATGGAATAAGGCTCGTCACAATTATAACATAGTACCTTAGCCCTTCTTCCTGCCATTTTTGCTTGTGTCAATCTCTTAATAAATGGTGCAGAAGAACCCATTTTTTCGTTGTTCCCTATTGGTTCTATTTTTTGTCCCCCTCCCTTTCCAATGCTCTTAGGTGTTGGAATGATTGAGTTGCTGCCAGTGTTTTGGGAAGCTGGCCAGTTCAGGATGGCTTGAGATGACAGTTTGGAAGAGACATTTTGTTTATGTTCCAATGTTTGAGCCATATTCATTGCAACTCCAAGGTTTCCCAATTTTTTCATCTCAATATCAATTCTAAGTTCCTCTACTAACTCGACAGTAAAGAGGTTTACTTGTTGTCAAGGTTTAAGATCAACAGTACTGGCCAATAGTGATTGAAATTGGCGTTGATATTCCTTTTCAGTCCCAGTTTGTCTCAGGTTCAAAACTTCCCCCAAGGGGTTATTACTCATAGGTGGCCTAAACCTCACATGACAACACTCTTTGAAGTGTCCCCAATCAAGATCTGCCTCCTCTTCTTCCATTTGATCAAACCACCATTGCGCCTCTCCTAAGAGATGGAATGCAATTAAGCCTACTTTGTCTTCTTCGTTGGTTATTGATTGACAAAAAATTTCTCGCATCTTTTTAGGTACCCTAAAGGATCTCCAACACCATCATAAGTGGAAAATTCCATCTTAGAGTATCGTGGCACCATGCACCCACCTTGTTGCGAGTCTAAATTCCTTTTTCTGCCTCCAGCACTGCTCTGTTCACTATTTTTCTCTAAAATCCTTTTCTCTATCTTTTGGATAGAAAGAGATAACACTGCCATTTACTCCTCTAATGCTTGTTTCCTTGTAGTCATTTGTTCTATGAAAGCCTCCAGCTTGGCTGCCAAAGTCTCTTCGTCACCCATGACAGAAGGCTCCGATACCAAGTTGTTATGCGCCTTGGCGTAGGATCTAGTCACATGTCTAGATGAGTAAGAATTCTTGCTTCGACCTATGGTTACTCAAAGAGGTAGATTCATCCTTGACTACACCCCCTCCACAAAAAATGTTTCTTTTTTTATATAGAATAATTACTTGCTCCGTTATTTCATATTGGTAGCCTTTTATAGACTGTTAATAATAAAGGAAATAGTCTTAATAGAATCCTAACTTAGAGTTTGTGAAGGAAATAAAAACCTAATATAATAGAGAAAATAAATAAAACAAAAACTCTAATTGCAAAAAAAGCATCCACATCAGCACGCTCGTCAAACTTGACATTTCTGCTAACAAACACTTTTTTTGTAGTCACATTGTACAACTTGTAGCTTTTGGAGTTGCTACTATAACCCAAAAATATTGCAACTTTAGCCCTTTTGCAATTTTAGCCCTTTTATCAAGTTTTCCCCTCTCTTTACTTCTGGTACAAGAGAAAAACAAACACATCCAAAAACTCTGAGATGTTCAATTGAAGGCTTCGCACCATGCCATGCTCCATGAGGAGTTTTTCCAACCAAGGCTCTTGTAGGTGACAAATTTAGCAAGTATACTGAGGTGTTCACATCCTTAACCCAAAATACTTTGGGAAGATCCTTTCCAAATAGCAAACATCTAGCCATCTCCATGATTGTTCTATTTTTCCTTTCTCTCACTTCATTTTGTTGAGGAGTGTAAGGGACAATCACTTGTTGCTGAATTCCAACTTGTTAATAGAAACTGGCAAATTCCCTTAAGTTGTATTCGATCCCATTATTAAATCTCAATTTCTTCATTAGATAGTCTAATTCAAGTTCAATCATGCTTTTAAATCTTTGGAATACCTCAAATACTTCTAATTTTTGTTTGAGAAAATATGCCCAGCACATTCTACTATAGTTATCCATAAATAAGAGAAAGTACCTGCTTCCATTAAGAGATGGAGTACTCATAGGTCCACACATATTGTTGTGCACTAGTTGTAGCTTTTTGTAGCTCTCGAGTAGCTTTTATGTAGGAAGCAAAGCGTTGCTTGCTTTCCAAATTGACATGCAACACATACTTAAACTTTGTCATAGATAACAAATGGATTTTTAACAAGTTTATTTACATGCATATATCTCAAGGCTGAGTTATTATAATGCCCAAAGTCTTTTATGCCATACGATAGAATTATCCATTACACTAGCATAAGCATTCAAATCTGATTACTTTTATTTTATTGGAAAACTTTTGTTCTTTATTTTTTCTATCATCAATTCAGAACTAGTAGGATAAAAAATAAAACATGACGTATCTTGAAAGTGCAAAACATAATTCTTTTGTAACATTTGTCCCACACTCAATAAGTTTTGGCTTACATCAGGTACAAATAAAACATTAGAAATAAACTTTGTACCTGAAGAAGTTTTTATTTCAATCATTCATTTTCCTTTGACATCCACAAGCTCTCCATTTCCAATCTTCACCTTGAAGACTAAAACGACAAAAATGTGCAAGTGTACACTATATTATCAAGTAATAAAGTGACAAGTAAATGCTGAGTTATCGTACTCACATGGACTCTACAAGAAAATTTTTATGAAATGTAAAATAAAATAGATTGGTAGTGAAAACAATATTTGATTTGAAGAAGTTATCTAAAAACTAAGACTAATTTAACTAAGTAATCAAAAGTAAAATAATCCAATGCACGATTTCTAAAAGATGGGTTTAAATCAAGATGATATAAATGTGTTAGATCAATTACATTATTTAACTTAAAATTACTAAACTCATGCTCATGCTGTTACAGATAACTTCACGACAACTTGGTAGTTTGCTAACTAATGCACATACAAACTTACTAAACCAATTAAGCTCTCGAACATATTTCAATATCAATTCAAACAATTAATCAATTTCATAAGAAAATATAAGATTAAGTGAAGTAACAACATAGTTATATATTGAAACAATTTAATCACAATAATCTTGCAAGTTATACAAGGCTAATGTACCGCTTAAACATGCATTAATTAAATACTGTATCAATTAATTACAATTTCAATAGAATAATAATTAATTCATTTGTTACCTTACACTTATAATGTAAGTATAACACATGCATGATTTTATTTAATTGAACAACTTACCAAGGCCTATAACAACACAAACATGATTTCAATAATCTAAGCGAACAAAATGAAATCAATCTAACACAAATTAAATTTAAGTCATTTTAATTAAATCAAGAACAATAGCACAATAAATATTCATGTTCATAATCTCAACATAAACGAGAAAAATTAAAGAGAAGGAAATTAGGAAATTGACAAGCCTCTCTTTCAAGAGTAATGTTACTACTCCAAGGGTAATGGAAGCTCTCTTTCAATAGGGGAAATTGACAAGTGAAGAGGACAAAGGAAATGGGAAAAAATTGAAAGAAATGGAAAAGAGAAATGAAGAGATGTGTGTGAAATGAAGAAGGGAAGAGGGGTATTTATAGGTGGGAATGACTGCTAAAAATAGCAGAAAAATATCAACTATACTCTTGATTCACTTGATGCAAAAATTTCTTCAACAATTCTAGCCTTTCGAGGTGTATGTTGAGTCGATTTTCACTCTTTTTGCAAAACTATAAAAAATAAATCAAATTAATTATAAAAATAATTAAAATTAAATATGTTAAGAATTTTAGTGAAAATTAATTATTTTATAATTAAATTACGAATTTCAAAAAAAATTACTACGAAACTTCATGAATTAGAGCTCAAAAGGTGTTGAAAAAGTCTATATATTTTTGTGTTTCCACACCCCCAAACTTAATTCATTGCTCATCCCAAGTAATGCACAAATTAAAAAACAAATTGCTTGGATTCACCTTTGAAAAATATCTTTAGAACACATTTCTCTCATAACTATGAGTTTAGTGTAATTTTGTTCAAGAACAATAATTTTGAAATTATGCAACTCAAGTATAAATATTGTTCGAATTATTCTCAATTATTATCATGATAGTAAGAATAGACTAAATGCTTTCTTATTAAGGATACGCTAATTCTTACCAATTAATTTTTGTTCCCTTATTAAATACTGAATTGCAATCACTAAGTTTAAGTTATGTCTTCATATGTTGCACTGAGCAATTTTTTTCTAGTAGTGTAGGTAGCATAGGAATCTGAATCAAAAGGTCTTTTAAATGGCTTGTAGCATGGGTAGGCTAGGGGTAGGTAAAGATAGATAATTTTAAGCTAACAACCCTAGACTCAGCTTGCACCGGACCTTTGGAATAAATACCTTCAACTTCACCAACTCATTTTGCATTTGAGAACACATGCTCTTTTTACATCTATTTCTTTTAAGTACATATGCTCTTTCGCTCTCTCTCTCTCTCTCTCTCTCTCTCTTTTAGCATATTACTATATGTATTGAAAATTTGAGCATTTGATACTTCTTTTCAACTCCCCCAAACTTATTTTCAGAGAATATTCTTGATAGATTGAGTCTAGTGTTTAGGACAATTTAGAGATAATTATGAGAGAAGTAATGGCTTAATATTGCAATGGTTCAAATAAAATCAAGCTATCTAGTCTTAAAGTTGGGTTTCAAGGGATAAATATTCGTTAGGGTTGGCTTGGAAGGCTCAAATTGTCCAAACAAAAGTTTTCCTAAGTCATTTTTAAAATTCCATACTTCCTAGGATTTTGCTTTAAGAAATTACTAAGTCAATTCTTGAGACTTAAACTTTCATGCTTGCCTAGCTTTTCTAAAGAATTAAAAATTTTTTGGTATGATTTACAAACTTTATTAAGAGTAACATTTATGTCATAGTTCTGCTAACATAACAATTATTGAGATAATAGAACTTCATTTATACTAAAGTTTAGCATAATTAACAAAAATTCAAATTTTTGAAAAAATATAACTTAATCATAATTATAAGAAAAATGTATTCTGAAAAAGAAAAACAATTTCAATTTTTGGTCCCCCTTACTTAAGATGAACAATGTCCCCATTATTACAAACAATAGAGAGAATGAAAATATAGAAGTGAATAAATACTGTACACCAAGTAGGACCTAAGGAAAAGGAGGTGAGTCAACTTTGACTACTTAAATACCAAGCTTTTCCAAAGCAAATTCAATCCTAGACATGTACATATCTATTGCCACACTTCTTACTTTGCAATTTGTTCAATTTTGTTGTTGATTTCCACCTCTTATTTTATTATGTGAGAAATAAATTCCTAAAAGAACCTAATCTTAAAACTTTAAATATTCTAGGAAATAAAATAACATAAAGATCCCCCTTTTTTATTTATTTGCCGACCCTTTTGAATCCGACCCATCTTTTGCTTTATCATCCTTGTTTTTACTCGACTTGCCTTATTCTTTCCACAACATTGGAGTCCATGGTTCAAACATAAAGTCCAAAAATTTAGGCACAAAGACAAACAGGTCATGAAATATTTTCTTAAAAGCATCTCTAATTGAGTCATCTCGTAGTTTTTAACATCTCTAATAAACTTATTATTGCAACTACATATGTTGCAGCATATACATTATAGCAGACTATTCACTTTGTGGAATGGTGCTCGACAAAGGGACTCTTAGCGTCAGAGTTAGAAAATATGGTAAAAGTGGTTTCAGTTTTGGGTAGGTGGATGAGTAGTTGACGGTAAGGTTTAGAGATAGAAGAAGTGGCAGTGGAGCAAGATAAGGGCTACAGGTTTGTGCACAAAAGGGTTGAATATTTCCCTTCCTAGCAGTTTCTTAAGCCCAATCGCAGCTCCTTTTTGGATCCTAAGTTCCTGTTCTGAAAGTAAACTAAAAAAACTCAAATAAATTAGTGTTTAGGTTAAAAATTGACCTTTTATTTAAAAAAAATAAAAAACTTAAATTCTTCGGCTACTTAGAATTTTTTTTTGAATAATTACATTAAATTAAACTATTGTGATAGACATGAGGGGTCACAGATGATCCCACTTATGTCCCAATCTCCTAGGCAGAATTTTAATTAATGTAATGACCCAAAGAAAATTTTATTTAAGTTTACCCTTTTATTCAAATGAGAAAAAGAAACTAAAAATATAAAATAACGATAGAGAAAGTGAAGAGAACTCCTTCCATTTTATTCAAGATCAGCGTTGACCATGGTGGTGTCAAACGGTCATTTTTGATACCAACCATACCCATCTAGGAAGTAATCATATTTTTTCCCATCAAATCTGTCCAACATCTTATTAGGGAAACGAAACCCGAAATGATCTTTCCTAGTGGCTTTGTTTAACTTCCTATAATTCCTAAAAATCCTCTAACCTATGACTCAAATATATGAAATAATCTATCCAGTACCCTTCTTGTGCCTTTCTAAAACCTCAAGTGCCTCTTCCTTTTGATCTTTGCTGAAATTAACTGAAATAATGACAGGTAACGTCGAAGATAGACCAAAATAGTCATATTTCAAATGAGGAGACAAAATCTTCAGTTCCAATTCAGCTGGCTCTTCAATTAATGACTTTGATTGCGTATACTTCTGAGATGATAACTCTAATGGTTTGAGCGGAACTTCTTGAGTGAATTCTTTCGAATTAGCTTCTAACAAAGCCAAACATTCCTTGTCTTCATCATTGCTTCGCCAATCCACTAGTAAAATATGTTCTAACGGATCGTCTAAAGAATTGAACTTCAATTCTATATAAGCCAGCAATTCCATCTTGGAAATAGCAGAGCAGTCTTCAACTACATTTGGGAATTTAGCAGCATCAAAGTCATTAGAAGACACCTTGTCATCACAAATTTCTTTCAATTGAGTATCTTTTGCTACTTCTGGAATCGTTAAGGATATGGCAGTGGTGGAATCTTAGCTTTAACCAAACAACTCTTTTGTGTAAATTTTTCTACATCTGACAAAGGTGTTAGATAATGAAAACTAACTGGTTTAGAGTTTACCTCATCAAGGATCACTAAATCTAACTTCTGTGAAATAGGAGTTTCAATAGTTGGTTAAACTTCTTCATTGTCTTGAGCTACAACAGGTTCATATTAAACCTCAACCATCTTGGGCTCCAATGTCTTTCTATTTGGCAAAGTGACTGCTTTACGATGTTCTTTGCCTAAAATTCTTGGATTTTCTGTGTCGCTTGGCCAAATACCTTGGGGTCTGCTTCTAAGCTCATTGGCTAGCTATCCCACTTGGTTTCTTAAATTATTCAATGTTGCGCAATGTATGCCTTTAGCAAATTCTCAATATTACTTGAAGATTCAATTGGTGGGGGTTGTTTCACACACTAGTTGAGAGTATTCTGGTGGATAATTTGGTTGAGATGGCATAGAATAGTCGCTATGGTCCACCTATTGATTACTCCATGGAGAAATCGGATGATTCTGTCATGAAGAGTTGTAAGAATTTTATTGTGGACCATTCCAAGTCTGATTTCCCATGTAATATTTTGACTTTTGATTCGATGTACAATTTTCAAAGAAATGGCTAGCTCCACAGTATTCACAAGAAATATTCTTGAACTTGTTCGGCTACTGACCTGTCATATTACCATTGAAACCATTAACAATTATGTTCTTAAGCATAGAAGACATAGAGGATACCTGGACTAATGTGTCCGTTTCATCTACTTAATTACTGAATGGTCTGTATAGACAGTTACTTTGGTACCTACAAGATAAGATCGAAACTTGTCAAAGGCAAACACAATAACAAGTAACTCTTTCTCTGTTATTGTGTAATTTAGTTGAGCTCCTGTTATAGTCTGACCGCATAGTAGATAGGATGAAAAACTTTGTTTCTTCACTGGCCCATGATAGCTCCTATCGTGAAGTCACTTGCGTCACAAATCAATTTAAATGGCAAATCCCAGTCTGGTGTGACGATTATGGGTGCCAAAACTAATCGACTTTTTAGATCATTGAAAGCTCTTAAGCATTTCTCATCAAATTTGAATGTTGTGTCCTTCTCCAATAATTTGCATAAGGGTTTAGCAATTTTGGAGAAGTCCTTGATAAATCTTCGATAGAAACCGGTGTGACCCAAAAAGCACCTAACACCCTTTACAGATGTTGGAGGTGGGAGTTTCTCAATAACATCTACCTTTGCTTTATATACCTCGATTCCATGTCTCGTTATCCAATGCCCTAGAACAATACCTTCTCGTACCATAAAATGGCATTTTTCCCAATTGAGTACAAAGTTTGTTTCCTCGCATCGCCTAAGTATCTTGGCTAGATTGGCTAAGCAATCATCATATGTATCTCCAAATATTGAAAAATCATCCATAAAGACTTCCAAGTATTTCTCAACCATGTTAGTAAAAATAAACATCATACATATTTGAAATGTAGCAGGCGCATTACATAAACCAAATGGCATACGTCTAAATGTGAATGTCTTGTGTTGATCTTCCGATGCTACTGTAATCTAATTATACCCCGAGTATCCATCAAGAAAACAATAATAGTCTCACCCCGTAATTCTATCTAGCATCTGATCCAAAAATGGCAAAGGAAAGTGATCTTTCTTAGTCGTCTTGTTCAGCTTCCGGTAATCGATGCAAATTCTCCATCCCATAACCGTTCTAGTCAATATCAACTATTATTCTCATTCTCAACGACCGTAATACCTTCTTTCTTTGGCACGCACTGGGTCAGACTTACCCATGAACTATCTGAGATGGGGTAAATTATACTTACATCTAACCACCTAATGATTTCCTTTTTCACTACGTCCTTCATGAAACGGTTCAGTCTTCGTTGTCCATCAATCATCCATTTTTTACCATCTTCTAATATGATCATGTGCATACATACAGATGGATTAATACCACGAATATAATCTATGCTCCATACGATAGCGTTCTTGAATTGTTTTAGTACTAAGATGAGTTTCCTTTTTGCTCATTGGTTAATTATGCTAAAACAATCACAGGTAAAGTAAAAGTGTTGCCTAAATAAACATATTTTAAATGTGAATGAAGTACATTGAGTTCTAATTTAGGTGGCTCCTCGATTGACTCTTTTGGTTGGGCATAATCCCTATTCTTTAATTCCAAAGATTCAAAACGAGATTACAGATTAAATCCCCCTGATTAGCTTCTAGCAAAACTAAGTATTCATCCTCCTCTTCATCATTCGGAGGGTCTGATGTCAAAATTTGTTCCAATGGATCCTGAACATAGTTGAATTCCTTCTTCATGATTAGATCCTCTAAATTAGACACTGTAGAACAATCATCCATTGTGTCAGGAAATCGCATAGACTTAAAAACATTAAATGTTACCTGATCATCCTGAACATGCATAGCGAACTCGCCCTTCTACACATCAATAAGGGTCTTTCTGGTTGCTAGGAAAGGCCTTCCTGTGATGATTGACACTTATTTGTCTGCTTCAAAGTCTAGAATCACAAAGTCAGTAGGAAAGATAAATTTGTCTACACGTACCAATACGTCCTCGATTTTTCCTTCTAGATGTGCTGAGGATCGATCTGCCAATTGAAGTGTAACTGTAGTCAGTCTAACTTCACCTATCCCCAACTTTCTAAATATCGACATGGGCATCAAGTTTATACTCGCACCCAAGTCACATAGTGCCTTACCACAATATGTTGCTCCAATGTTGAAAGGTATTGTAAAACATCCAGGGTCCTTCAACTTTGGGGGTAGTTTATCTTGAAGATATGCACTGCATTCCTTTGTCAGGGCTACCGTCTCAAATTCTCTAAGTCTTTGTTTTTTAGACAGGATATCCTTCATGAATTTGACGTATTTCGGTATTTGTTCAAGTGCTTCAACCAACAGGATGTTGATATGAAGTTGCTTGAGTATGTCTAGGAACTTCTTGAATTTCTTCTAAAGTCTTTGAGGGTAGGGTGGTGGAGGTTTCTTTACTGGAACTAGTTGATTTGTCTTCTGTGGCAATTCTACATCTAACGGAGTTGTTAGTTGATTAGAGTTAACTAGTTTTGTAGTTACCTTTTCAGATTTTGTAGATTTTGGTTCCTGTGAAACTGGAATTTCAACACTTGGTTGAACTTTCTCCGAGTCTTAAGCATCAACTTGCTCCTTTTTAACATCGATTGTGTTAGGTTCTAGTGTCTTTCCGCTCCTTAATGTCAATGCTTTACAATGTTCCTTCCCTAGATTCTTCGGATTCTCTGTATTACTAGGTAAAGCACATTGTTGTCGGTTTTTGAGTTTAGTTACAAGCTGGCTCATTTGGTTTTCCAGGTTTTTCAATGTAGCTACTTGGCTTTGGATTAAGGCATCATTCTTGGCTATGTATGCCTGCAAAAAATTTTCTAAGCCATGGGATGGCTCAGCTTGGGTTGGTTTTTAAACTTGTTGCGGAAAACTAGGTGGCTGGGTTGGTCTAGGTTGGGCATAACTATTATAGGTTCCAGCCCTTTAGTTACTCCAGGAGAGATTCGGGTGGTTTCTCCACGATGGGTTATAGAAATTGGATTGCAATCCTTGCCTTCTTCGATTTTGGTTCTGGTTACCTATGTAATATATGGATTTTGGGTTCGATGGTCATTCTTCAAACAAATGTCCTTCCCCACAATTGACACAAGCTCTATTTTCAAATTGGTTCGATGGCTATTCTACAAAATTATTGGACCCGTTAGTGGTAAGATTCTTTAGCATTGATGTTATTGAGGATACCTAAGATACGAGTGAAGTGAGAGCATCTACTTCATGTATTCCAGCAACTCGTCTACTTGATGCTGCTCGATCGGTTGGCCATTGATAATTGTTGCTAAAAATCCTCTCAATGATTTCATAAGCCTTATTATAAGACTTAGAGAGGAGAGCACCATTATCAAAAGCGTCTACTACCATCCTTGTGTGTACATTAAGACTATTATAAAACGTCCCATGATGAGGGCACTTTTGTAATAATTCTTTGTACCTTTGCCATGCCTCATATAAGGACTCATCATCCATTTTTTGGAAAGCAGTGATCTCATTCCTCAACTTAGCATTCTTGCTAGGCGGGAAGTACTTCATGAGGAATATTTCTGCTAACTCTTGCCATGTGGAAATTGAGTTTGGTGGCAATGAGTTCAATCAGGCTCGAGCTCTATCCCTTAGCGAATATGGGAATAACTTCAATCATAATGCATCTTCGAGTACTTCGACTAACTTAAAAGAATCGCTCACCTTCATGAACAATCTTAAGTGTAGGTACGGATCTTCGGTAGGTATTCCACTGAATTGGCCCATTGTCTGAAGCATCTGGAACATAATTGGCTTCAGCTCGAATTGTTGTGCCTCGATTTCGGGTCTCCTAATACCTAGATTAAAATCATGAAAAACTAGCATGACTGTAACACCCTCAAACCCGGCCAAGACATTATGGTGAAATCTGGCAATGGCACATGATAGTGTGTCTTGAAAACTAAGTTGATGTGCTAAAATCATTCCCACATTATTGTCTTTCTTTAACTCTTATTAATCCCAAAAGAAAACATCTCTTGTTGCGAAAGCTATCCTAAAAACAGTTTAAGTGATTGTGAAGTTTGAAAATATTTTAGCTTTTTGAAAACTGAATCCTACGAATAGCAGTTATAAGTCCATAAAATAAATAAGTAAAGCCCAAATTAAAGTAAAAGTCCCCAAAAAGTCCACAAATTACATCAAAACAACCCAATAATAATAAAATAGTAAATTAAAAAAAATGTAGTCCAAAATAACTATGGTTACCAGTGAGTCCTCCACTGCACCGATCCATCTAGGTTTAGGGATTACCTATACAGATAAGATAGAAGGGGTGAGTTTACGTAAATTCAGTGTGTAATCCCCATAGAAAACAAACATATAGTTAAACACAATAACAGTCAGTACAGCCTGGGGCAAAGGCCTATTACAGTAATAGATATGCATTAGGCCTTAGCTCATCACAGTAACAGTCATGTATGTAGTGAACAGAATGCAAAATCCTACCCACCAGCCTCTGATACGCCATCTCCGTCCATCTCTACACTTACTGTGGGGTTTTAAACACCTACCCATCCCTACACTTACAAGCTGTATCGAATGCGGCACATATCAGTATAATGCAGCTGAGCTACCAGTCAATAGGCTTAAGAGCCTCTCAGTATGTTTTGCAGCTGAGCTACCAGTCAATAGACTTAAAGCCTTTCAGTACACTTCCTCCAATATCATTATCCCAACCCCATGCAATGTAACATACAATACATGATATGATATGTTCTTGATTAACAATACACATATTCAGATTAGTATATATGCATACTAATATCATGCTTAGTACATTAATCACACAATCAGTTTCAGTTATTCAAGGGTCTAAGTAGTGCTTACCAACCCTACAGTAGGTTTACAGTCGACTTGGGTGACCTGTGCAACCTTAGGATACAATTCAGTAAAAACAGCCTCACACGCCCGTGTGGCCTGCCCGTGTGGGCCACATAGGCCTTTGTCGTATGGATCACACGGCCTAGCCCAAGATCTCACACGCCCGTGTAGACTACCCGTGTGGACCCACACACCCGTGTGGCCTACACAGCCTAATTCAGTCCAGCCTGTGTGTCATACATGGCCTACCTGCCCATCACATGGCCATGTGGCGTCAAAAATGAGGTTTTTAGCTTTCACCGAAACCTCGTTTTCTGCATAATTAGGTATACACCTTTTTTCAATTGATGCTAAAACGATTACTGAGCACTCTATGACCCTTGATTGAGCAGCAAAGTTTTCGTTCAACAAGAATACCAACAATGACCTCTAGCCCTTCCAAATTCCCCCGTGGCACAAAGAAAGGACCGAAGTATAAAATATTAATATTAACAACACTAGGGAAACCGACGACAAGAAGAGAATATGGGAAAAGAAATAAAAATTGAAACAGTGGTGGAATGAAGAAGAAATGGCGGCAAGAACGGGAGAAATGGAGAAAAGAAAATCTGAAATTACCAAAAAGAAAGGATAATGAACTGAAATTTGATAACCCCAAATCTTTACCCCTTAATTCTCTCCACCAAATTCCCTACCACAACCACTACTCAGATTTTTAGTCCATCTCAAACTCTCTTGGACGAATGAACAAAAATAATGCTCATGTAAAGACTCAAACACAAGACCTCCATCACACCAACACTCTACTTATCCACTAGGCTAGCAGGCCCATTCTGATATAATCTTACAAACAATTACTTAAAAGCCTATTAACCAGAGATAGAGCTTTATTCATAGAAATACCAAAATTTAACCCAAGCAAGGCTTGAACTTGGGACCTCCCAAATACACCTAGAACACTTAACCACTGAAGCAGACAGATATTTTTGTGTCACACATTCCCAAAAAAAAAATTAAAATTTTGGAGCATTATAATTCTACCCCCTGAAAGAAAATTTCATCCTTGAAATTTACTTGATCAGAATAGATGAGGATACTGCTGAGGCATCGCATCCTCAGGCTCCCATATGGCCTCCTTAGTGCTATGATTACACCATAGAACCTTCACAAAAAGGATAGACTTCCTCCTCAGAATCTTTATGTAGCGATCCAGAATTTGAACCGGCTCCTCCTCAAAGATTAAGTCTGGCCTAACCTAAATTTCTTCTACAGGGATAATATGAGTAGGATCAGAGCGGTAGCACCTCAACATAGAGATGTGGAACACGTCATGGATATCATCCATCTCTGGAGGTAGCTCTAACTGATAAGCAACTGGTCCCACTTACTTCAAAATACAATAAGGTCCAATAAACCTAGGGCTCAGTTTGCCTTTCCGACCAAACCTCAGAATCTTCTTCCATGGCAAAACCTTAAGGAACAAAAAGTCTCCTACAGAATACTTAATTTCCTTTCTCTTCAAATCTACATAAGATTTCTGCCTATTGGAAGCTTCTTTCAGACGATCCTGAATCTGTCTAACCTTATCCTTTGTCTCAAACACTAACTCAGGACCCAAAACTCGTCGCTCGCCTAACTCAATCCAACATAAAAGAGTGTGACACTTATGACCATATAGAGCCTCGTAAAGTGCCATCTGAATGCTAGACTGGTAGCTATTATTTTAGGCAAACTCCGCTAGCAGTAGATAATCCTCCCAACTGCCTCGGAAATTAATACACAGCTCCTCAACATATCCTCTAATATCTGAATCACCCTCTCAGATTAACCATCAGTCTGAGGATGGAATGCAGTACTGAAGTCTAACCTTGAACCCAAAGCCTCATGTAACTTTCCCCAAAACCGCAACGTGAAGCGTGGATCCCTGTCAGAGATGATTGAAATCGGTACTCCATACTATCTCACTATCTCTGGAATAGAAAGCTTTGCCAGCTTCTGTAGAGAATAATTAGTACGAACTGGTATAAAGTGGCCAGACTTTGTCAATCAATCCACGATGACCTATACTGAATCCTTCTTAGTGGGTATTAGGGGCAACCCACTAACGAAGTCCATAGTCACTTGTTCCTATTTCCAAAGAGGAATCGTAACCGGTTGCAGCAAACCAGAAGGTAACTGATGCTCAGCCTTAACCTACTGGCAAGTCAGACATTTAGCCACAAAATCATTTACCTCCCTTTTCATTCCTGGCCACCAATATAACTCTCATAGGTCTCGGTACATCTTGTTTTCGCCAGGATGCATAGCATAAGGGCTGCTGTGCCCCTCTCTCAGTATATATTACCTCAAATCAGTGTCATTCGGCACACATATTTATCCACAGAAACACAACACACCCTCAGAGTTCAACCCAAAATCTGCAGTGGCACCACTCTCAATCTGTCAGAATTGAGGACCCAAAGACTCGTCCTCCAACTGCTTACCCTTAATCTGCTCAATCCATGTCGGTTTAATCTGAAGCTCGACAAACAGACTACCATCATCAAATAAGCTGAGGCGAGCAAACATCGCCCTTAAATTGGTCATAGCTTTGCGACTTATTGCATCGACCACCATATTGGCCTTGCCAGGATTGTACTCAATAGTGCAGTTATAGTCCTTAAACAGCTCGATCCATCTACGCTACCTAAGATTTAGCTCATTCTGAGTGGGAAGATACTTGAGGCTTTTGTGATCTATGTAGATGATACACTTCTCACCATATAGATAATGCCTCAAGATTTTTAGTGCGAATACCACAATGGCCAACTCTAAGTCATGTGTCGGATAATTCACTTCAGGAGTCTTAAGCTGTCAAGACGCATATGTTACCACCTTACCATCCTGCATTAACACACATCCCAAACTGACATGTGACGCATCACTATAAACTGTGAACTCCTTTCCAAGTTCTGGCTGTATCAAAATAGGAGCCTCAGTCAGTACAGTCTTGAGCTTCTCAAAGCTCTCTTGCTATGCATCAGTCCTGTCAAATGGTATACCCTTACGTAGTAGCTTAGTTAAGGATGCTGTGATCAGTGAGAATTCTTCCACAAACCGCTAATAATAACCCGCTAAACCTAGAAAATTACGGATATCAAACACGTTCTTTGGCTACTTCCACTCCAACACAACCTCAATCTTCCAAGGATCAACTTGAATCCCCTTAGCAGAAACCATATGACCCAGAAATGCTACCTCGCGTCTAGAGTTGCTTTTCCCTTAGGGTCTGAAGAACAATTCTAAGGTGCCTATCATGCTCATTCTCAGTCATTGAGTAAAGCAGATGTCGTCAATGAACACCACTACAAACTGATCCAGATAGGGCTGAAACACTCGGTTCATCAGATCCATAAAAGTTGCCGGTGCATTAGTTAGTACAAATGGCATCACTAGGAACTCGTAATGAACATAACGAGTCCTAAACATCATCTTATATATGTCAGCCTCCTTAACCCTCAACTTATGATACCCAGATCGGAGGTCAATCTTAGAGAATACCGAGGCTCCTTGAAACTAGTCGAACAAGTCATCAATCCTCGGTAAGGGGTATTTACTCTTAATGGTCAACTTGTTCAGTTGCCGGTAATCGATAAACATCCGCATGGATCCATGCTTCTTGTTTACAAATAGTACTGATGCTTCCCACGGAGACACACTAAGGCAAATGAACCCGTGATCTAGTAACTCCTGAATTTGAGCCTTAAACTCCACAAGCTCCTTTGGTGCCATCCAATAGGGGGAGATGGACACTGGAGCTATACCAGGGAGAAGCTCAATTCCAAATTCCACTTCACGATTCGGAGGTAAACCCGGTAACTCCTCAAGAAAGACGTCCGAAAAATCTTTTACTGTTCTGGTGTTCTTACCAGAATCAGAAAAGCTTACATAGGCCAAGAATGCCTCACATCCCATACGCACTAACTTCTCAACCACTAGTGCAAAGATCAAATTAGATAAATAATTTCGGCACTTTCCAATTATGACTACCTCATTATCCTCCTTGATCCTCAATACGACCCTCTTAGTAGCACAGTCCAAGCAAACACAGTGTTTGACCAACCAGTGCATCCCCAGAATTAGGTCAAATTCCCCTAATGGAAGCTCCATTAGATCAGCCAGAATGATTTTCCCTTGAACCTCTAAAGGGACGTCTCTAAACAACTTGCTAACCCTTATAGACTGCCCCAACCTACTCAGTATGGTAACCTCACTCGTAGTGCTCTCAACCAAAATCCCCAAGTTTTCAAACACAATACAGGCTATATAGGAGTAAGTGGATCCTCGCTTCAGCCTGACCAGCACCTCGGCCCATACCATTTCTATCCCTAGCTTGTCCATGGCCTCTCGGTAGCTTTTGAACTGCCCTCTGTGGCTGTGTAGTACCAGTATCTGGAGCTTGCATCTGAATTGGTCTCCGTGGACACTCTCTAAGCGATGCTCCATTGACCCATATCTCAAGAACGCTTCAATCCTCTTCCAAAACTCGCCCTGATGGTGTCTACTATAGTGTCCACATGGCTGCAGTCCAATAACAGTAACTAAGGGCCCCAGCTTTAACCGGCCCATTAGCTCTGCCCTTTTTCTTAGGCCTTTATACAGAACTCGAGAGCTTTGAATCCCCTTTGTTCTTACCCTTCTCTGTCCCGATTTTGGTGCCCAACGCGCTTAACATCCTTGGTGATCTTCACCTTCTCCACCAATGTAGAAAAAATTGCGCTCCCCCTACGGAGCTATCAGAACCCTCAGACTATCCCTAAGACCATCCTCAAAATGGACACATCACTTGTACTCAGATGCCACCATACCTCGCGTATAATGGCTCAGTCTCAAAAACTCAGCCTTATACTTGGCCACTAATCGATCTCCCTGTGTCAGATTCAGAAACTCCCTCCTACGGGCGTTTACATAATTGGCTCCCACATATTTCCCCTAGAAGGCAGTCTTAGAGAACTCTCAGGTCAGACGTTTGGGTTGGATGCCCTCCTTAACAGTAAGCCACCACTGATATACCTCATCGCAAAGCAGAAAAACAACACCCTTCAATTTTTGCTCAGGGGTAAGATCCAAATCATCCATAATTCTTTTTGTGGCCTCCATCCAGTACTCGGCCACGTTAGGGGTGACTCCATGACACCCCTAAATAGCTCAGCCCCATTGGACTGGAGTCATTCTGTAACCAACACTCAGCCTTTAGATCCAGTGTTGGGCCCAATAACCCTCTCAAGTATCTTTAACATAGCCTAGGACAATACGTCGTCCTTAGTCATGTGATCACAAGACCCAGTCTCAGTAGTCGGTGATACTAGTGTCTCACTTATATCCAGATTTAGTACACTACCCTGTGAAGAAGACTCAGATCGAGCTCCTCTATGGCCTCTACCTCAGCCTCTAGTACCCTATCTGCAAATACCCCGTGTGCTCATATCTAATCGAGTTTATCTGTATTAAGAATTTTATGAATTAGTTACAGTTTAATAGTTATTAACAGATGTTTTATGGAATAGTATCAGTAATTTAGAGTTTGTTCCCGCATGTCACAGTCTCAAGCAGTTTACTACGGTTTTAGCTTTTTACAGTTTCAGCATACCCTAACTAGGGTATTTTCACATTATACTATCTATAGTAGTTTTATAATATACTATCTATAACATTTTCAGTTTTAAAACATATTACAGTTTAGAATACTTACAGGATCAGCGCCGAAGACTCAATATACCACATGTTCAGTAAAAACTCTTTAATTATTAAAAAGCAGTTCTTTAAAAAAAAAACAAGTTTTAAACCCATATCCACAGCCAAGTTTTGCAACTTGGCTCTAATACCACTAAATGTAACACTTCTAAACACTTGGCTCTAATACCACTAAATGTAACACTTCTAAACCCGGCAAAGACATTATGGCCGAATCTGGCAATGTCACATGATAGTGTGTCTTGAAAACTAAGTTGATACGCTAAAATCATTCACACGTTATTATCTTTCTTTAACTCTTATTAATCCCAAAAGAAAACATTTTACTCATTTATTTTAAAACAACTCTCGTTGCTGAAGCTATACTAAAAACAATTTAAGTGATTGTGAAGTTTGAAAATATTTTAGCTTTTTAAAAAATGAATCCTACGACTAGCAGTTATAAGTCCATAAAATAAATAAATAAATAAAGCCCAAATTAAAGAAAAAGTCCCCAAAAAGTCCACAATTACATCAAAACAACCCAATAATAATAATCAAGTAGTATTTTTTTTAAAAAAAAGTGAAGTCCAAAATAACTGTGGTTACAGCGAGTCCTCAACCGCACCGATCCTCTAGGTTTGGGGATTACCTATACAGATAAGACAAAAGAGGTGAGTTTACATCTGGGGCCTAAGCGTATTATAGTATCAGTAATAGTTTGGGCCCCAGCCCATTTCAGTACAGTAACAGATATTCATTACGCCTTAGCCCATCACAGTAACAGTCATGTATGTAGTGAACAAAATACAAAATCTGACCCACCAGCCTCTAATACGCCATCTCTGTTGATCGTGATGAGATGAAGTAATAAAAATCGACCGTACCTGGAAACTAACTAATATCACGATAAAAGGCAAGTGCACCTATCGAATAGTAGTATAGTTTGTGGCAAGACCGGAATATCAAATCTAAGGAACTAAAAGTACTAGTAATGACTTCCTTCCTATTATCTAGCCTAAGAAATAAAAGGGGTTTGGTTGTAAACTATTCTAAACTAAACTAAAGAAACGATGACGAGTAAATTGGGAGATTGCTTTTGGGAAAAAACTAATTGATGAGGGCAATACCTAAAGAAGAATCCACCTAGACTTCACTTGTTATCTAACTCTGAACCAGATGATTTCTTCATTTGATTTGATCTGTAGAGATCCCTAAATTATGTTAATACCTCCGTCGAGGATAAGAACAACTAATCCTAGGCTGATTAGCCAAAATCTCTTTCTAATTAAAACCCCTAGTCTTGCATTAACTCAATCTATGGCTCGCAATATTAGATTTGACTCTAATCCGGTAGATTTTCATCGTCCTATGTTTAGGATTGTGAACAACTCCTCTTAATTGTGTTGGATCTATTCCTATGCAGGGACTTTTGCTTCTCTACATAAGCACATTCGACTTAAATCAATATCCCGAAAATATCAATTTAAGAATTAAAAACACAATTAAGAACAAATCAAATATTTATCACACAGTTCAGATAATAATAACAAGAGCTATCTGAGGTTTCATCCCCTTTAGATATTTGGGGTTTAGTTCATAATTATAAAAAGAAACATCTCAGAATAAATAAAATAACAAAACATAAGAAAATCCAAAACTCCTGAAAGGATAGAAGGGAGATCCTCTGTCTTGATGTAGATCTTGGCTTCTGAGATGGATCAATCAGTTTTCCTTCAAGTAATTCCCTGCCTTTAACTCCTCGTCTTGGTGGGAATAATGTCCCCTCTACTGTACACCCTTGTAGTTGCCTCTTAGGGTCTTTATATAGAGTTTAGAATGTCTTTCTTAGCCCCTAAGTAGCCTTTTCGGAGTGAAATTGAACATTCTTATGACAGGGACACGCCCGTGTGCCATACCCATGTGAGTCAACTTTAGGCCGTGCTCGAGCCTGTTAATGTGGCATGGCCATGTGACACGCCTGTGTGGTGAACCTCCAGGCCATGTTGTTTATTGATTTGGGCCTAATTTTCCTATTTTTGGCCCGTTCCTTGCTCTTTTCTCTTCCTTATGCTCACCTAAGTATAAAACATGAAATTAAAGGTTGAGGAGCATCAAATTCCACAAATTCAATGATAATTCATCCAGAAATTAGGCTAAGCATAAGGTAAAAATATGTATAATTTACAGTTTATCAAATACCCCCACACTTAAGCCTTTGCTTGTCCTCAAGCAAAATCTCAACTCACAATTAAAAATCATTCTTCTCAACTTATAATCCTTATCAATAAAGTTTCAAATTAACCCACAAGTAATCATACATTGAAAATTCAACCGAAAGAAAATTAAAGTTTCAAACACTCTAAGTTGAGAATCTTATCACAGAAACATAGGTTTTCTCCCCTCTCCTAAGTAATTACATTGAACTCAAAATCAACAAGAGTTAACATGTAACCCCCCAAACCCGGCCCAGACGTTACGGCCAAGTCTGGTGTGTCACATTGAAGTGTTTTTCGAAAACCATGTTTTCATTGAAAACCCTTCTTAGTGTTTAAAAACCTCTTGTATAAAACCTCAACTTTGTATTTGTTTATTCTTTTTAAAATGTAGTTCATTGAAATAATCATTCCCTTTTTAAACCTTGTTAAAAACTTTGTAAAACTTTATGGAAAATTGTGAAAGACTGTAAACCTTTGTAGTTTGCTAAAACATGTTATTTTGAAAATAGTTTAAGTATCAAAAAATTAGATCTTCTTTGTTATGGCTTAAAGTGAATGGTAGCTATGCACCAGGTAGGATTCCGGAAAAGAGGAGGTGAGTTGAATAGACTGCTTAAGTACCAAGCTCTTCTTGGATCCACTCCTAGACATGCACACGACCATTGCCACACTTTAAGTATTTAAAATATTTATTTATGAAAACATTTATGTTGTAGAAGCTTTGCTTGGCTATCGTGATATTTTGAAAACAAGTAATTTTATAAAATGCGCCTTAGAGCTAACCAATTTCAAAACGATTTAAACAATATCCTACTTAAGCTAAAAACAATGTAAATAAGTAAAGAATTAAAAACCCCAAAATAAAAATAATTAAAGAGGCCTTTTTACAACCCAAAACCACAAATAAATAATTAAAACTAAATTGAAATAAATAACTTAATTAAAAACCAACAGTCCAGTCCATGTGGCCTCTCCGAATCCCTCTCAGCTCCAAGTCCACCAATCTAAGTTCACCTGCGAGGTTGGAAGGAAAAAGGGTGAGTTTGGAAAACTCAGTGTGTACAGAAAGCCCATCCAAAGCCCAAATCAGCTCAAGCTCACTGGCCTAAGCCCTATTCAGATACAGTAAACTGGGCCTTAGCCTTTTTCAGATAGCAGTACGACCCATAGGCCCATAACAGTAATAGTACAGATAAAATGCATGAATACAAAGCCCAAAATATATGGGGAGACTACTCAACCCATCCAACCGCTACACACCACCCGTACCAGCCAACACACCATGTGGGGAAACTACTCGACCCACCCAACTGCTACACACCACAGTCGCAGCATTGCTGCTCAGATATAGTGGCCACTATCAGTAATACGAGGCAAGGCCTCTTTCAGTAAACAGTACGGGCAAAGCCCTTTTCAGTAATCAGTACGAGGCAAAGCCTCTTTCAGTAAATAGTACGAGGCAAAGCTTCTTTCAGTAATCGTGGCAATGCCACTTGCACTTCCTCCATCAATAAATCCCAAATCCCATGCAACAGATATGATGATATGGCATATAGTAAACAGAAACAGCAAATCATGCAATTCAGTCAAATTTAGCCCTAGGGGTATAATGGTCATTTTACACCTAGGGGTAAATTAGTAATTTCTCACCTATAAGGGTATTTCAGTAATTTTGCCCATTTCTAGGGTTTCAAGCACATTTAATCAGTATTAGTCTAACTTTTATCTCAGTAGCTTAATTAGTCCTTTTTTTAACAGATTACAGCTAATGGGCCCTAAAAACCCCTAATGGGCCCTACAGTGACACTTAGCTAATTAAGCACATTTAAACCCAGTTTAATATTCAGCTATTAATTTTAGTAGTTCCAATTCTACAGTCTACCAGAATGCCTTTGATGCCTATTTTTACCCAAATGGGCCCAAAAACCCATTGGGCCCACATTCGACCCATCGAGGCCCAACTTACCGATGTGCACGGAATTACACATTCATCTATCTTACCACTTACGGTTATAGATTCCATAATTTCTAACCGTCTTGTGAGCATTCGCACACTCACAAGCCCACGAAATAACAAGCTTTCGGTCAAACTTTCGGTCACTTTGGCCTTTGTCGAATTAGACTAAAGAAAGGGGTTCGATACACACCTAATTTGCGATTATACCGATGAGATCTCCTACGCGATTTCTCCTATAATCAACCACTTACATATTAGATTACAAATCCATGAAAACCAATGTAGAATTTACCTACCACATTCGGCTAATACGAGCATTAATAACGACTTACCTTGTCGATCTTCAACTACTAGATCTAAATCTAAACTGCCTCGAAACCGTTGATCTTGTTAGCCTTCAATCCGCACTAGCACATAATAAACTGAATGAAAGATACTAATTTAAAACTTAACCAAAACGATAGCCTCCCTAAAGGGTTTAGGGATTTCAACTTTTCTTAAATTCCAAAATAAAGAATGAAGAGGGTTTCGCTAACTTACTTACCAAGAGATCTACTTGCCAAAACGTTCCCACGTACCTCTTTTTTTTCCAAATCTGTTGTGAATTCAACTTAAACGCGTGTAGAAAATAGATCCAAATATTAATTCCTGAATCACTAAAATATGAAGTTTTTCGGGTTTTGTAAGAAGAAAAAGATAATGTCGACAGAGGCCAAGGGTGAAGTGAATTTCGTCTATGGGAAAATCAACATTAACGGTTGAACAGAAAATCAAGGGGAAAGAAAATCAAAGGAATGAAAATCTAATAATAGGGGTAGAAGATTTTATGTAAAGAGAAGTGAAAGTGGTTGGCAAGGGAGAGGCTTAGGGTTTCGGTTTTGCAATGGTGAAAACAAAAAGAATAAAAAGAATGGAATTGCTTTTAAAATAGCAACCCCTCAATCAAGTCGGCTATTACAAAAACTAAAAATAATACCCTAAGTTAATAAAGAAGAAAAGAATTCATAAAAACTAGAATTTTAAGTGCCATTCGACACTTTAATCCCCAAAGCCGAATGATGTATTTGGCATAAATAAAAAGAACTCTTCCTAGAATTAAATTCCTTTCTTGCTCCTTAATTTTAGCAACAAATGGATTTGGATTTCATCAAAATCCCTTCACCGAACAGCAGCCCCCCTTATCCACCGCTTGCACCGCAAGTCTCCCGCACAACACGCTGCTACAAGTCCTCCAGCTCGGCACGTCTCCTTCCGCGTGCGCACAACAAAAAGGAGTACCCTCTTGCGCATGCCCCAGCTCAAACCTGGGACCTTCGGGGTACCCAGCATGCTGCTGACCACTGGGACATGCTCATGCTTTCAATATGATACGGTCCCAGTTATTCTTAAGCTATACCTGCTGAAGTCTCGCTCATTTAAAAATAAAATGTAAAACTTACCTGCTCCTGGACTTGAACCTGTGCCCCTTGGGAATGCCTAACGCACTGCTGCCGCTGCACCACAAGCGTTTTTGTGGCAACTCTCGATCGCAACTATACTTGAGCCTTGTCTTCATGCTACCTGCTTATTTAAAAAAAAAACACACCTCTTGCGCACACCGTGCCTTGAACCCAGGCGCTCCTCCAAGCTTCCAGTGCCTCCTGCCACCAGGCCAAATGCTCTCTTGTGACTCAATTTAACCCCAATCTATTTATAAGGCATTAAGCCTAGATTTCCTAAAGATCAAAAATTTTATTTTTGCCCATTTCATACCCGCACTATAAATCAATAGTAATGTAATTTAAACACTAAATTAACAACAATAATTTCATATAAATAAACATAATAATAATAATAATAATAACAACAATAATTTTATAAATATGTTTTTTATAAAAATTTCAAATATCAATAATACAGTAATATTTTTTCCTAATAATAAAAATTTTATCTCATAATAATAATTATAATTTTCATAAAATTTAAAACATCAGTTATAATAAATACAGTAAAAATTTTCTAATAATAATTTAATTCAATTTTTTTTAAACAATAATATTAAAACTTCTCAATTATTCAGGTTTTCTTTTATCCGAACCCAGACTCAAACCCAATACTTCTAGGCCCAAATTTAGGATGTTACATGACATCCTCACTAAAGATTCACTCTATCCACTCGAAGTGTTTAGGGTTCAAAAATGAAGCATTCATTAGTCAACCTGAAAAGTTATTACCATAAGCTTGCAGGAAAATCAAATCTCCACCACTATGTATTGATATGACACATCGATCAAAAGGTCTTTAAATGGTTGTAATGGGGCTTTGGTTAGGGGTGTGGTCACAAGCTGAAAAAGATGGCTAGAATCGAGATTGAATTGAAAAATCATCTAACTAGAAAAATCTCTATTACTGAAACATATTCCTAGAAATAAAGCCTTTTTGATGACATTGTTCTAGATTCGGAAGCTTATAATAGAAATATGCAAAAATAATGAATTACAACTGAAATATGAATTACAACTAAATTAACTGTATACACACTTTTTTTTAGAACAAATCAAATAACAATAAATTGAATATTTATAAACTTGAAAAGGAGAACATAGCTAGAAATTTATTTAACTCAAATCTCGACAAATATAGGGACCAAAATATTTGTAGGGAATTCAACAAAAAAATGGGTTATAGGTTAATAATAAAGGTAAGTCAATAAATGGGTTGTTAGGCTCAATGATGTTCACTAGGGGTTAATTTATGAGGGTAAACTTTTGTTGAGTAAGTGGGTTAAACCTAGGTGTCTTTATCATTTTGGTATGTCAAATCAATGATGTGATATTGACACATAAAATCGAAGCAAGTTCTAGAATAACAAATCAGTATTGACTCACTTAAAGCAACAATAAAAGTGAGCACGAAAGGATGTATGCTCAAAAGGCTCAAAAGTCTCACCGGAATTATGGCTTTTGATGTCAATCCTGTGAATTTCAAATATTAAGATAATACTTAAAATCGGGGAAAACAACCTAGAAAAATTGTAAATTCTTACAAATTTCGACTTATCATGCTTGATTCCCTAATGTCTTAAAGTTTGAATAATCAAAGCATAAGTACCTATGTCTTAATTCTCAACATATCAATAAAAATCATAAATCAATCAGAATTCATCTTAATAGGGGATTGAGAATAATGTAGAGAGTGAAAGTGAGAATTCGAAATTTGAGAACAATGCAACAAGTTAGTGGTAAAAATTTTCAGGGGTTTCAAAGATAATACAAAGCATGAAAGTGAGTTCCCCCCCCACACTTAAGGTGTACATTGTCCTTAATGTACCTGGAAACTAACTAATATCACGATAAAAGGCAAGTGTGTAATGCCCTAGTTTTCGGGATTTTTGAGATTTTGGCTTGAATTTAATTTTTTCTTATCTGGATGTGCTAAATTATGTTTTGAAATTTTAGACCTAAGGGAGAAGGGGCTTTGACTAAGTAGGCTTTTAAAAAAATGTTGGTAATTTAAGACACAAGATGACCTGTGGTAAGGTGGCAATGTAACGCCACTTAAAACACAAGGGGGGTGTGTGGATGCTGTGCAAGAGCTAAGGTTCAAATCTCATGGTAAGCAATGTGATGTTTTATTTTTAATGCATGTGCAAGGCATATAGTGGACTCCAAGTGAAACTCTACTAGGAGGAGTTTGAAGTGCTCATGGGATTGAATCAAGGAGGGATAAGGCGAGAAAAGTTAGGAAATTTGAATGGGAAGTAAGTGATGGCCGAATAAAGGTCTCGTGGGAAGTAAATCGGCTAGGGTCCCTAGAGGTAACATTTTCGGCATTTTGATAGGAGTGTGCCGATTTCTCCTTTTGTTTTTTTCAGTTTTCCCTTGTAGTAAACCTTGAGTGCTAGCTAATTAAGGGTTAAGGGTGTCGACCATACCTTTCTTGTCACCAAGTTCTTCTTCTATCTTTTCTAAAAAGTCGAAATCCCGAAAGTGTCAGCTCTCTTTTGCTGATTTACCTAAAGCCGAATCCCTCATCACCTTTTTCCCAAAAGTCGAACCAAGTATTCTCCTCTCCTTTCTTTTTCTTTTTCTCTGTAGATTCGTTCAACCTCTTTGATCCATTCTTGGGATTTAGTTAAGAAGAGGGTAGATCTAAGATTGGAGGGGTGGAATTAGCATCTGGCATTGGTCTAGCAAAGACTGTGGTAAGTGTTCAAATCTTTTCTCTCGTATTCTAGTTATTTATGAAAAGTCGAAAACCCCTAACCTCCCTGGGTAAAACCGGTTTTGACTTCCTTTGGGAGAAGTATCTATTGAGTTTTCTTTTGGATCTCGTGTTTGTTAAGGGTGGTAAAAGGAGCGATCTAGCAATGAGCAGTGGAGACTAGGGCCATTGAGGCAATCTAGATCTAGATCTAGTGGTTAGAGTCAACAAAGGTAAGATACTAATGATGCTCTATTATGGCCGAATAGGTACAACAAGTTGATAGTGATTATTTAATTGGATCTTTAGTTAACAGTGCGATTTAAACGATTGTAGGTTAATTCAGTGCGGATCTCGACATAGTACACAAACAGGTGTGTAGTCGACACCCACTAGTAGACTAGATCGGCAAAAACTGAAAAGCTAAAATGCTGAAATTCTGGCATTTCAAGAGCTTGCGAGTGTGTAAGCGCTCGTGGGTTGGTTTGAATCGATAAAATCGGTAATCGCAAATGGTAGGAATGATGTGTATGTGTTTTCGTGTATGTTGGTGGATTAGGCCTCGAAGGCTCGAATTTGGGCCCAATGGGCTTATGGGCCCATATGGGTGAAAATGAGCGGTAAGCATATTCTGGAAGTCTGACTGTTAAATCTGCTAAAACGGATGAAAAATTTAGACTTAGTGGGCTATAGTAGCTAGTGGACTCCGTTGGGCCTGTTAGGGGTTTTAAGGCTTGATGACTTTGTATTAATAAAATGGACCAAATAAGTTGCTGGGATGACATTAGGGCTGTTAAAAAATTGTAATGAGCATGAAACCCTAAAAATTGGAAAATTTATTGAAATACCCCCTTAAGGGTGGAAAATTAATGTTTTACCCCTAGGTGCAAAGAGATCATTTTACCCCTTAGGGTTAAGTTGACTGATTTGCATGCTAAATTATATATGTTCACTATATGCCATGTCATAATTATATACTGTTGCATGGGATTGGGTTTAATGGAGGAAGTGCTAAGTGGCAATGCCACGTATACTGTTAGAGGCCTTTCCTCGTTTCACTATTTTAGTGGCTTGGCCATGTTATCTAATTAAGCAGCTAAGCTGCAATTGTGGTGTGTAGGGCTGGGTGGGTTGAGTTATTCCCCACATGGTGTGTAGGGCTGGATTGGGCTTGGGTTTGCATCCATGCATAAAATACTATTTTGTTACTGTAATGGGTCTAAGGCCCATACTGTTTTCTGAATAGGGCTAAGGCCTAATAATTACTGTTTTTGAATAGGCTAAGGCCCTGTTATCACTGTACCTGAATAGGGCTTCGGCCCAGTTTGAGCTTGAATTGATCTGGACTCTGGTAGGGTGAGCTTACACACAAAGTTTTCACAAACTCACCCTCTTTCCTTTTCATCCATGCAGGTGAACCCCAACCTTAGAGGGCTTGGAGCTGGAGGGATTTGGAGTGGCCACGTGGACTGCTTTCTGGTTTTATTATTATTTCTTAAATTACTTATTTTAGTATTCAGTAGTTTTGGGTTTTTAATATGTAACAAGGCCGTTCGATAATTATTTTATTTTTAGTTCGGTTTTACTTATTTATTTAAACTATTACTTGTTAAAAATTGATAGACTAAGGCTGTACGGATTTTTATTTCAAATTAACAAACACTTTCTAACATTCCCTATGTGGCAAATGGATAATTTAACAACAACGACTCACTAACGAGATTTCTTGAAAAGGTGAACTTCAAACTGATAGTGGATAGGTTTTTGTAAATTAAATAACCTTCTTTTCTCAAAACATAAAATGGTTTTGCTAAATCAACCTAAATTTATGAAACGAAGAACAAGGTGTAATTAACTGTCCATGTGACACACCAGATCTGGCCAAAACGTCTGGACCGGGTTTGGGGTGTTATATTTAGTGGTATCAGAGCCCGGTTGTAATAACTCGGCTGTGGATTGAGTTCGAAAAATTTTCTTACAATTTTAAATTAAGGCCCAAAAAGTTATTTTGAAAAATGGTTTTGAGAAATTTCTTAAGAAAACCCTTTTCAAATTAATTTTTTTCAAGATATACGTATTTTACTAAAAGTTTAAGGTTTTATTTTGGAAACAAAGTTTATTCAAAGGATTTAGCATTACAAAAATTTGGTTTTCCGAAATCTGGTTTTCAAAGAGTGGCACACCGAATCCCCGGCACCAAATCTGTAAGCATATTTTACTATACTGTACCTTATTGAAATATTGTTATACTACTGTAGATAGTACTAAGACCCTACTAAGATTTTGTAGTTAGGGCAACACTGAAACTATAGAGATTGAGACAATAGGGAACTAAAAACCCTAGAAGATTGAGACTGTAGTTAGGCTACGATTCTGCAAAAACAAAACTCTGAAATACTATCTATACATAAGACATCTATAATAAATACCAAAATACTGAACTAATTCATAAAATTCGTAATCAAATAATATGGTATGAGTACTAAGGTAGCTCGTAGGAGAGGCCGTGGACGTGGCCGAGGTAGTGTACAAGCTGGGTCTTCATCTTCGAGACATATGCCAGCTGAAGAGGCATGAGTGCCACTGGCAACTGAGACTGGATTGTACGATCAAGCTGCAGGGGATGATGCTTTGTCCCAGGCGATGTTACGGGTTCTGGAAAAGGTCGTTGGAGTGAGTACAGGGACTATGAATCGGGGATCTATTTCTGAGCGACTTCGTGCTAACGGAGCAGAGATTTTCAGGGGCGTATCTGGTGTAGCCCCAAATATGGTTGAATACTGGTTGGAGGCCATGGAACGAATCATGGACGATTTGGATTGCTCAGTAGAGCAGAAACTAAAGGGAGTAGTATCTCTGCTGTGAGATGAGGCCTACTAGTGGTGGATCACTGTGAGGGATAGTACCCCAGCTGAGCAGGTAACTTGGGAGCTGTTTAAGACGGCCTTTAAAGGGAAGTACGTCAGGGCGAACTATGTGGACGCCCGAAGGAAGGAATTTCTGAACCTGACCCAGGGTAATAAGTCTGTTGCAGAGTACGAGGCTGAGTTCTTAAGGTTAAATCGGTAAGTTAGTGGGATAGTCGCTATGGAATATGAACGTAGCGTATGGTTCGAGGATGGTCTCAAAGATAAACTAAGGGTGCTGATAGCTCTGCAAAGGGAGTGTGACTTTGTAGCTCTAGTAGAAAAGGCTAAGATAGCCGAGGAGGTGAAATGTATGGAGCGACAGAACTGTGAGAAGGATCGAAATCGTTTTAAGAGGGATTTTGGACCCTCGGGTGTTGCGGAAAAAAATGTCAAAATGGCTAGAGTGGATAAACCGGTTCGGGTAGTTCCGGTGAACATGGTTAGACAGCAGGCTTGCGGGGATTGTGGTAGAGTGCATTTAAAAGAGTGTTGGAAATGTACTGGGGCATGTTTTCGGTGTGGATCCAAGGAGCATAGAGTCAAGGGCTGTCCTCAGAGGTCGGCTCAGACGCAAGCTACTGAACAAAGGGTTGCTCAACCAGTACGAGGTGGACCACAACTGCCGAGGGGCCGTGGTCAAGGTAGGGGCAGCAATGGAAATGGTCGTGGACGTAGAGCACAGGGCAGGGGTGCTGGAAATGCTAAGGCTCATCGGGTGACGCACTTGACATCATAACTGGTACGTTTTTTATTTCTAGCATGCCATACACTGCCTTGATAGATATTAGTTCTACCCATTCCTATGTTGCATGTGATGTATCTAGGGCGTTGGGCATGCGCTCTGAGGAAACTGTGAGTGGGGTAACTGTGATAAGTCCACTGGGTCACTCGGTTAGGGTAGACAAATTCTTTAGAGATATGCCTTTAGAGACTCAATGTAGGATTTTCTCTGCGAATTTAATGGAGCTACCGTTTGGAGAATTCAATATCATCTTGGGAATGGACTGGCAAGTTAAGCATAGGGCAACTCTGGATTGCACTACTAAATGGATGGTGTTAAAGACTATGGAGGATGAGGAGGTGATGGTTATAGGGAAGCAGAGAGATTACTTGTCCAATATTGTCTCGGCCTTGAGAACTGAGAAATTGATTCGTAAGGGTTACAAGGCGTATTTGGCATATGTGAGTCAATCAGATGCTGAGGGTGTGACTGTAGGAGAGGTTAGAACCGTTAAGGAGTTTCAAGATGTCTTTCCGGAGGAGCTTCCTGGGTTACCTCCGAATTGTAAAGTCGAATTTGGAATTGACTTGTTGCCTGGAACGGCTCTAGTGTCCATCACACCTTACAGGATGGCACCAAAGGAGTTAGTGGAGTTCAAAGCGCAAATCTAAGAGCTGTTGGAAAGAGGTTTTATTAGGCCAAGTGTGTCTCTGTGAGGAGCACCGGTACTATTTGTGAAGAAGAAGGATGGGACGATGCGTATGTGCATTGATTACCGTCAGTTGAACAAACTGACTATTAAGAACAAGTACCCTCTGCCAAGGATCGACGACTTGTTTGACCAGTTAAGAGGAGCTTCGGTATTTTCCAAGATCGATTTTCGATTTGAATATCATCAGTTAAGGGTCAAAGAGGTGGATATTCATAAGACAACATTCAGAACTTGGTATGGTCATTACGAGTTTCTGGTAATGTCGTTTGGATTGACGAATGCACTTGCGGCTTTCATGGATCTGATGAATCGAGTATTCCAACCTTACTTGGATCAATTCGTGGTTGTCTTTATAGACAATATTCTGGTGTATTCGGTAACTGAGGAGAAGCATGATGAGCTTGTCCGTACGGTTTTGCAAGTGTTGAAAGAGAAGCAACTGTATGTGAAATTCAGCAAGCGTGAATTTTAGTTGCGAGAGGTGACGTTTTTAGGTCACGTTGTTTCTACTGAGGGGATTAGGGTGGATCCTCAAAAAATTGAGACGATTTTAGAATGGAAGCCGCTGAGATCTGTATCAGAAATTCAGAGTTTTCTAGGTTTGGCAGGGTATTACAGAAGGTTTGTGGAAGGATTTTCATTGATTGCGGCACCGTTAATGAAACTTTTGAGGAAAGGAGCACCATTTGTATGGACTGAGAAACAGCAAGAGGCTTTCGAGAAGCTGAAGAAAGTTTTGATTGAGGTGCCAGTTTTGATTCAGCCAGAGTCTGGGAAGGATTTCACTGTGTACAGTGATGCATTGTATGTTGGTTTGGGCTGTGGGCTGATGCAAGAGGGTAAGGTGGTCGCTTATGCATCGTGACAGCTTAAGCCTCATGAAGCGAACTACCCTACGCATGATCTGGAGTTGGCAGAGGTTATTTTTGCGTTAAAGATCTGGAGGCACTACTTGTATGGAGAAAAGTGTATTATATACATGGACCATAAGAGTCTCAAGTATTTGTTGACTCAGAAAGAGTTGAACCTTAGGCAACGAAGATGGATAGAGTTGCTTAAGGATTATGACTGTTCTATTGAGTATCAACCAGGAAAAGCAAATTTGGTGGCTGATGCACTGAGTTGAAGAGCTGTAACTGAGTTGAGAGCAATGTTTGCTCGTCTGAGTCTATATGACGATGGTAGCTTGTTAGCGGAATTACAAGTGAGACCAACCTGGATAGAGCAGATTAAGGAAAAGAATTTAGAGGATGAGTCACTAGTTTCTCGATTCCAACAAGTTGGGAATGATGAGACTTCTAATTTTGGATTGAACAGTGAAAGAGTTCTGTGCTTTCGAGGAAGAGTTTTGTATTTCGAAGGACTCTGACTTGAGGCAGTCAATTCTGAGGGAGGCTCATGGTAGACCTTGTGCCATGGATCCTGGAGGGAATAAGTTGTATCAAGATTTACGAGAGTTGTACTGGTGGTCTGGACTTAAGCGTGAAGTAACAAAATTCGTGGGTAAGTGTCTGACATGCCAATAAGTGAAAGCTGGGCATCAACTGCCTTCTGGACTTCTGCAACCGGTGAAGATTCTACTTTGGAAGTGGGAGAAGGTAACTATAGACTTCGTGAGTGGGCTACCCTTGACGACTATAAAGAAAGACTTGGTTTGGCTAATTGTAGATAGGTTAACCAAATTTGCTCATTTCATACCTGTCTGAACCGACTACTCACTTCAAAAGTTAGCCAAGTTGTATGTGGCAGAGATAGTGCAGCTTCATAGAGTGCCAGTTTCGATTATTTCTGATCGGGATCCAAGGTTTACATCTCGATTCTGGCAGAAGTTGCATGAAGCGTTGGGTACACAGTTAGATTTAGCACTGCTTTTCACCCCCAGACGGATGGACAGTCGAAAAGGGTGATTCAAGTTCTGGAGGACATGTTGAGGGGATGTGTTATAGACTTCCGAGGTAGCTGGGAGGATTACTTGCCATTAGCAGAATTTGCTTACAACAACAGTTATCAGGTGAGTATTCAAATGGCTCCGTATGAGGCGTTGTATGGGTGTAGGTGTTGTACGCCTACTTGTTGGAAGGAGTTGGGAGAACGTTAGGTTCTTGGGCCAGAGTTGGTGGCAGATACAGAAGACAAGGTTAAGCTAATCAGAGATCGGTTAAAGGAAGCATCTGATAGACAGAAATCTTATGCCGACTTAAAGCTTAAGGAAATTGAGTACTCAGTGGGGGATATGGTTTTCTTGAAGGTCTCGCTTTGGAAGAAGATATTAAGGTTTGGTAGGAAGGGCAAGTTGAGTCCGCGGTTTATCGGGCCTTATCGAGTTCTTAATCGGGTAGGCCCGGTAGCTTGCCAACTGGAGCTACCTCCGGAGCTAGATAGGATTCATGATGTCTTTCATGTTTCCATGTTAAGATGGTATCGCTCTGATCCTTCTCATGTCGTACCGGTAGAAGAGATTGAGGTGAAAGCTGACTTGACTTTTGAAGAAGAACCTGTGCAGATTTTGGACCGTGATATCAAAGTGTTAAAGAAAAAGTCAGTTCTTTTAGTGAAAGTACTTTGGCGCAATCATGGCAGAGAAGAAGCTACGTGGGAGCCAGAAACCCTCACCTGTTTGGACCAGGTAAATTTTGAGGCTGAAATTTCTTTAAGGGGGTAGAGTTGTAACGCCCTAGTATTCTAGATTTTTGAGATTTGGCCTTGAATTTAATTTTTGCTTGTCTAGATGTGCTAAATTATGTTTTGAGTGTGTTAGTGGGCCTTTAGAAGGCTTAGGCTTAAGTTAAAACCCGGTAGAATTTTAAAATTTTAGACCTAAGGGAGAAGGGGCTTTGACTAAGTAGGCTTTCAAAAAAATGTTGGTAATTTAAGACACAAGATGACCTGTGGTAAGGTAGCAATGTAACACCACTTAGAACACAAGGGGGGTGTGTGGAAGCTGTGCAAGAGCTAAGGTTCAAATCTCATGGTAAACAATGTGATGTTTTATTTTTAATGCATGTGCAAGGCATGTGGTGGGCTCCAAGTGAAACTCTGTTGGGAGGAGTTTGAAGTGCTCATGGGATTGAGTCAAGAAGGGATAAGGGGAGAAAAGTTAGGAAATTTGAGTGGGAAGTAAGTGATGGCCGAATAAGGGTCTCATGGGAAGTAAATCGGCTAGGGTCCCTAGAGGTAACATTTTCTGCATTTTGATAGGAGAGTGCAGATTTCTCCTTTTGTTTTCTTTGGGTTTTGCCTTGTAGTAAACCTTGAGTGCTAGCTAGTTAAGGGTTAGGGGTGCCGACCATACCTTTCTTGTCACCAAGTTCTTCTTCTATCTTTTCTAAAAAGTTGAAATCTAGAAAGTGTCAGCTCTCTTTTGCCGATTTACCTAAAGCTGAATCCCGCATCACCTTTCTCCCAAAAGCGAACCAATTCCTCCCTTGACCAATTACTTATTTTAGTATTTAGTAGTTTTGGGTTTTTAATCTATAATACGGCCGCTTGATAATTATTTTATTTTTAGTTCGGTTTTACTTATTTATTTAAACTATTACTTGTTAAAATTTGATAGACTAAGGCTACGCGGATTTTTATTTCAAATTAACAAACATTTTCTGACATTCCCTATGTGGCAAATGGATAATTTAACAACAACGACTCACTAACAAGATTTCTTGAAAAGGTGAACTTCAAACTGATAGTGGATAGGTTTTTGTAAATTGAATAACCTTTTTTTCTCAAAACATAAAATGGTTTTGCTAAATCAACCTAGATTTACAAAACGAAGAACAAGGTGTAATTAACTGTCCATGTGACACACCAGATCTGGCCATAACGTTTGGGCTAAGTTTGGGGTGTTACAAAGTGCACCAATCGAATAATAGTATAGTTAGTGGCAAGACCGGAATATCGAATCCAAGGAACTAAAAGTACTAGTAATGACTTCCTTCTTATTATCTAGCCTAAGAAATAAAAGGGGTTTGGTTGTAAACTATTCTAAACTAATACTAAAGAAACGACAAAGAGTAAATTGGGAGATTGCTTTAGGGAAAAACTAATTGTTGAGGGCAATACCTAAAGAACCTAGACTTCACTTGTTATCTAACTCTAAACCAGATGATTTCTTCATTTGATTTGATCCATAGAGATCCCTAAGTTATGTTAACAGCTCCGTCGAGGATAAGAACAACTAATCTTAGGTTGATTAACCGAAATCTCTTTCTAATTAAAACCCCTAGCCTTGCATTAACTAGATCTATGGCTCCTTATATTAGATTTGACTCAATCTGGTAGATTTTTGTCGTCCTATGTCTAGGATTGCGATCAACTCTACTTAATTGTGTTGGATCTACTCCTACGGAGGGACTTTTGCTCCTACACATAAGCACATTCGACTTAAATCAATATCTCGAAAATATCAATTTAAGAATTAAAAACACAACTAAGAACAAATCAAATATTTATCACAGAGTTCAGATAACAATAACAAGATCTGTCTTAGGTTTCATCCCCCTAGATATTTGGTGTTTAGTTCATAATTATAAAAAGAAACATCTCAGAATAAAGAAAATAGCAAAACATAAGAAAACGCAAAACTCCTGAAAGGGTATAAGGGAGATCCTCTGTCTTGATGTAGATCCTGCCTTCTGAGATGGATCAATCAGCTTTTCCTTTGAGTAATTCCCTACCTTTAACTCCCTGTCTTGGCAAGAAAAATGTCACCTCTACTGTACACCCTTGTAGTTGCCTCCTAGGGTCTTTATATAGAGTTTAGAATGTCTTTCTTAGCCTCTAAGTAGCCTTTTTCGAGTGAAATTGAACTTCATCACGACAGGGACATGCCAGTGTGCCACGGCCGTGTGAGTCGACTTCCAGGCCGTGTTCGAGCCTGTTAAAGTGGCACAGCCGTATGCCACACCCGTGTGATGAACTTCCAAGCCGTGTTGATTATTTATTTGGGCCTCATTTGCTTGTTTTGGCACGTTCCTTGCTCTCTTCTGTTCCTTATGCTCACCTAAGTATAAAACATGAAATTAAAGGTTTAAGAGCATCAAATTTCACAAATTCAATAAGAATTTATCCATAAATGTGCTAAATGTGTGATAGAAAATATGTATAATTTATAGTTTATCAAATACCCCCACACTTAAGACTTTGCTTGTCTTCAACCAAAATCTCAACTTACAATTAAAAATCATTCTTCTCAACTTATAATCCTTATCAATAATGTTTGAAACTAATCCACAAGTAATCATACAATAAAAATTCAATCGAAAGAAAATTAAAGTTTCAAACACTCTAAGTTGAGAATCTTATCACAGAAACATAGGTTTTCTCCCTTCTCCTCAGTAGTTACCTTGAACTCAAAATCAACAAGAGTTGACATCCTCACTAAAGATTCACTCTATCCACTCGAAGTGTTTAGGGTTCAAAAATCAAGCACTCATTAGTCAACCTGAAAAGTTATTACCATAAGCTTGCAGGAAAATAAAATCTCCACCACTATAGATTGATATGACACATCGATCAAAAGGTCTTTAAATGGTTGTAATAGGGCATCGGTTAGGGGTGTTGTCACAAGCTGAAAAAGAGGGTTAGAATCGAGATTGAATTGAAAAATCATCTAACTAAAAAAATCTCTATCATTGAAACATATCCCTAGAACAAAGCTCTTCTTTCAGATAACATTGTTTTAGATTCGGAAGCTTATAATAGAAATATGCAAAAATACTGAATTACAATCGAAATATGAATTACAACTGAATTAACTGTATATGCACTTTTTTTAAGAATAAATCAAATAACAATAAATTGAATATTTATAAACTTTACAAACTGAAAAAAAAAAAGAACAAAGCTAGACAATTATTCAACTCAAATCTCGACAAAAATAGGGATCAAAATAATAGAAGGGAATTCAAATTGGGTTATAGGTTAATATTAAAGGTAAGTCAATGAATGAGTTGTTAGGCTCAATGGGGTTCACTAGGGGTTAATTTATGAAGGTAAACTTTTGTGGAGTAAGTGGGTTAAACCTAGGTGCCTTTATCATTTCGGTATGTCAAATCAATGATGTGATCTTGACATATATAATCGAAGCAAGTTCTAGAATAAAAAATTAGTATTGACTCACTCAAAGCAATAATAAAAGTGAGCGCAAAAGGATGTATGCTCAAAAGGCTCAAAAATCTCACCAGAATTATGGCTTTTGATGTCAATCCTGCGAATTTCAAATTTCAAGATAATATTTAAAATTGGGGAAAACAACCTAGAAAAAATTGTAAATTCTCAAAAATTTCAACTTATCATGCTTGATTCCCTAATGTCTTAAAGTTTGAATAATCAAAGCATAAGTACCTATGTCTTAATTCTTAACATATCAATAAAAATCATAAATCAATCAGAATTCATCTTAATAAGGGATTGAGAAAAATGCAAAGAGTGAAAGTGAGAATTCGAAATTTGAGAACAATGCACCAAGTTAGTGGTAAAAATTTTCAGGGGCTTCAAAGATAATAAAAACAATGAAAGTGAGTTTCCCCCCACACTTAAGATGTACATTGCCCTCAATGTACAAAGATACATTAGTAGCAATAGAAGCATAAAATCATAAGATAGGGAGAGAAGTGAAACTCTCTGAATATTGGATGAATTCCTTGAGCTGGGTGTGAAGATTTGTAGAGAAGGGTGTGAAGATTTGTAGAGAAGGGTGTTTATCCATAATTTTCATGCCAAAAGGATATGATGATCGGAGTCGTGGTGGCTATGGTCATGGTGGCTATGGTTGTGGTCGAGTAAGAAATGGCAGTCGTGGCAGGGTTTTCCCGTTAGAGATGGATTTGAGCTATAAAGCTCCTTTGAAACTGCAATAGCATTGTTAGAGTAGGACATGGCAGTCGTGGTGGTGCAAGTTGGAGTTGCTGACAAATCTGAGCTAATGTAGCATCAATGTGATCGAATCGCTGAAAATATTGTTGTTGGAATTGGGCAAACTACTCAAAAGTGACGTAGCCTGAAGCTGCCGCATGAACTGGGCGGTGAGTAGGTGGTGGCTCAGTTGGTGCCTCTTCTTGTGGTGGGACATCATTAGGAATGTCCGCGGAGTCTCCCTGCTCGGCATCTTGAAATAAGCCGTATTATGAAGAATCGGTCCCTTGTCGGCGCTGAATTATCCTCATGTGAAGCATGCTCTGGATGCCTTGTGGGGACATCTGGCCAACTAGAGTATAGGAGGATGTTTGGGCCGCGGTGTTGAGTAGGCTGAAGTAGTAGGCCAATCGCGTGATGTATGGGCCCATTAAGATTACGCCCCTCCGGTGTCACTCTGTCTGGTGCTGGATGGCATGGGCGATGAAATAGGCGAGGTCGATCACGTGTGCGTGCACCATGTCCACAAAAAATAGGCGTCATGGGTGTTGATGATGCCGGTGCTCTCACGTCTTCTTGTCAATGTATGCACGAGTAAGGCATGAATGTACCTTAGTGAAGGGGCGAGAGCTGTGGCCTTGGAGTGACTGGGGTCGTATGTGGTAGAACTGGGACTAAGGCCTGCCAACATTTCACTGGAGAAAAGTGAATGTAGCGGTGGAGCTCAGACAGGTCCTCTTCTTCTAAAAATTGTTCGGTATATAGGCCTAATGCTATACCGAACTCTGGTACACTGAGTTGTCGGACAAGGCCTCCTAGATGAAATTGAATCGTCCCTGGATCATCGTGTCGGGTTATTACTGTTTGGAGGTGGAATGTTGAGTAGAACTCTAGGGTGAGCTTGAGGTAGGTAAGCTCAACGATTTGGAAGAACTGGTCTCATGGGTCCGTCGTCAACAAGGGCTGAACCTCATCTGCTAGTTGGACCAACTCTTGTGCGGCCCAATCAATGCACCTCCCCACTCCAAGTGGTCTCTCTCTTAGAATTTGGAATAGTTCATCCTGGGAACTCTGCGAGAACTAGAGGAACGGATGGCGAATCTCAGCGGTGGGTCTAGAAGAAGAACCACCTGGTCCCTTCCACTTTTTGGAGATAGGGACGGTAGCTTTTTCTCCCTCTAGATGACAACATGATTCCTGAAATTAAAACAACAATACAAATGGGCATGTATTAGTCATAACTAAGTGATAACTAACGATAATCAAGGCTAAATTATTCGATCAAGTGCAAATACCTATTTCAATGCACAAGTTAATATGAGGAAAGCAATTTGTTATTTGATTTATCTAAGCATGGAATTGAACAGAATGTGGGTGTTAAATAGCAAAATGCACTAAGAGCTAATTGCCTAAGATAACTAAAGATGGCAGCAAGAGAAAGATTCAAAATGGCATAATGAGTATTTTAGATTAATCATGCATAATGTGTGAAAATAATATCAAGAATAATATAAACAATCTAAAAGAATGAAATCATGAATAGATAAAAAGTTAAAAGCATTGAAAATTATGAAAAAAGTAAGTAAGGGAACTGAAAACGTGAGGTTAGGAGTGGAACACGGTCGTGGTGATGCTTGCACGAGAGTGGTGGCGTGGCTGAGGTCGGCGACGACACTAGAGAGGGCTGGTATGGGTTTTGGGTGGAGGGATTTTTTTGGTTTTAGTGGAGAAGAAGATGAATAGTAGGGGTTTTATATAGGATTTGGGGCACATGGGCATGTCACACGCCTGTGTGACTCGGGGTTAGCCCGTGTGGTTCGAAATTTTAGGATTTTGGCGCGCCTAATTCGTGACACACGCCTATGTTCCTAGGGCATGTTGGGGCACACGGCCATGCTTCGCTTCTCCCACGCCCATGTAGGGGGTCACACTGCTGTGTCTGAAATGGCAGGTTCGACCACGGCTTTGGGACACGAGCATGTCGCACGCCCGTGTTGAATTAGCAGGATTGGCCACGGCTTTGGGACATGGGCGTGTCGCACACGCATGTTGATTTGTCAGGATTAGCCACGGCCACCTCACACAGCCGTTGCTAGTTGTCGTAGCCCGTGTGTTGGGGAAATCTTGCCCTGCTCATACACGACCATATCGTACGGCCATGTCTTTACTCATGGTGTCCACATGGCCTTAGGCAAGCCCGTGGGCATGGTCATGTGGTTTGAAAAATCTGCATTCGAAGGGTTAGTAGATGGATTAGAGAGCTTAAATAAAAGAACTTTACTATGTTAGTGCTCGAGTTGCCTCCCAAGAAGCGCTTGTTTATAGTCTAAGCTCAACTTTTCTCAAGCTTGTTCGGTTACGGTGGTTTGAAGAGTTGAAACTCTTCTATCCTGCTTTCAATTTCATTATCAACATAAGGTTTGAGTCGAGTATGATTTACCTTGAAAGTGCCGATTGTCTTGTGTGTTATCTCGACTGTACCATAGGGAAAGATTTTCATTTCCGTGAACGGAAGTGTGTCACTTGTATGAAGTTTTGCATTTGAAATTCAGGGATCTTCCTCCTCTAAGAATACCTTATCCCCTACCTTAAATTGATTCGTTTTTACCTTAGGGTCGTCTTGGTGATGCTCTAGGTTGGTTTGACATATTTTGGGCTTTTCTTGTTGATAGTTCAACCACTCATCTAGTTCCTCAATCTGGAGCATTAGTTTTTTATGTACGTTTCCCTTGGATGGACTCATCTGCGGTTGGGTCGCTCTTATGTGAAGTGTATCCTGCAAAGAAGGTTGGATGGTGAGATCATTCTTATTACAATGACTCGAAACAATATTTTTATCATCAACAATCTTAATCGAGTTTTGGGCTTATAAAGTAACTTTGTCATCACCTACACGAAGTGTAAGCTCGCCTATTCCTACATCAATTATGGTTCTAGCAATTGCTAAAGAGGGACACCCTAAAATTAAGGGTACATTGCTATCCTCATCAATGTCTAACACAACAAAATTGACTGGGAATATAAATTTATCAATTTTTACAAGCACATCTTCAATTATGCCCTTTGGAAATCTAATGGTTTTATCAGCCAATTGGATGCTCATCTTAGTTTTTTTTAGGTTTCCCAATACCTAGTTGTTTAAACAATTTGTAAGGCAATACATTAATACTAGCCCCTAAATCAACTAAAGCATTTTTGATGTCTAAACTACCAAGTAAACAAGGAATTGTAAAACTCCCTAGATCTTTTAGTTTGTTGGGTAGCTTATTCTGTGAAATAGCTGAGCACACTGCATTCAGTTCCACATGAGATGTCTCATCTACCTTTCGTTTATCAGTTAATAGCTCTCTTAAAAACTTAACGGTGTTTGGCATCTGCGAAAAAGCTTCAATAAACGGTAAGTTAATATGTAATTTCTTTAAGAGTTTAAGGAATTTACCAAATTGTTCATATGTGTGGTCTTTCCTTAGCGCATTTGGGTATGGGATACGAGGCTTATACTCTTTGACAATTACTTTTTTGGAACTTACCTCATCCTTACCTTTACTTACCACAGTCTCCTTACATGGCTTTAGGTTGGTTTATGTTAACCCTTCCTTATCTATTGTATCTACGGCATTAAGTTGCTCCTTAGGGTTAGTCTCGATGTTGCTTGGTAACCCACCTTGTGGTCTTTCAGAAATTAGCTTAACGAGCTGGCCTATTTGAGTTTCAAGTCCTTGAATAGATGCTTGCTGGTTCTTCAGTGCCATTTCAGTGTTCTGGAAATGGGTTTCTGACACGGCGATAAATTTTGTGAGCATTTCCTTAAGGTTTAACTTTTTCTCTTATTAGAATGGTGGCTGTTAAAATCCCGAAGGGGGTGTTGCCTTTGATTTCCTTGGCCTCCCCATGAGAAATTTGGGTGGTTTCTCCAACTTGCATCGTAAGTATTACTATAAGGGTTATTTTGAGATCTAGAATTATTACCCATATAGTTGGCTTGCTCGGTTTCCATGCCATGTCCATAAGAGGAGTAGTCAGGATTGTACATGTTTCCTTGGTTTGAGTTGTATTGCATCACTGGGTGTACCTGCGTAGAACCAACAAAGTTATCAATCTTTTTATTAAGAAGTTTTACTTGATTAGAAAGCATAGTGACTACATCAATATTGAAAACTCTGACAGCTTTTTGTGGCTTTATTCTCATGACTTGCCACTGATAGTTGTTCAGTGACATCTCTTCTATAAACTCGTAAGTTACTTCTGGTGTTTTATTGTTGATTTTTCCACTGGCGCCTGCATCGATCATTTCTCTCATCGAAGGATTCAAACCGTTGTGGAAGGTTAGAACTTGTAACCATAGTGGTAACCCATGGTGAGGGCAACCTCTTAATAAGTCCTTGTATCTCCCCCAAGCATCGTAAAGTGTTTCTAAATCCATCTACACAAAAGAAGAGATATCATTCCTTAATTTAGCCATTTTAGCCGGCGGAAAATATTTGAGCAAAAATTTTTCTGTCATTTGTTCCCATGTAGTGATAGACCCTTGTGGTAAAGAATTTAACCACTGTTTAGCTTTATTTCTCAAGGAGAATGGGAATAATCGAAGACGAATGGCATCATCAAAAATGCCATTTATTTTAAATGTGTCTCAGAATTCCAAGAAATTGGCTAAATGAGCATTAGGATCCTCATCCTGCAAACCATCAAACTGAACAAACTGTTGTATCATTTCAATAGTGTTAGGTTTCAGTTTAAAATTATTTGCAGCAATAGTAGGCCTAACAATTCTAGATTCAGTGCCAGCCAAATTAGGTTTAGCATAATCATACATAGTACGCAGAGCAGAATTTTGCTCAACAGGATTTGCAGCTACTACAGGGGGTAGCTGATTATCGTGATTTGCCTCCATCTCTTCAGCAGGTTCAGGTTCTTCTTCTTGACTTTGTTCTGGATATTGCAAGCTTCTTCTTATCTCTCTGCGAGTTCTACGAACTGTAGCTTCTAAATTGTCGTCAAACAATAATGGTCCTCTTAGGTTTCGTCAAGTCATACACTAGAGATACCTGGAAGGGAAAGGTAAAAAGAAATTTAAAAACCTAAAAATAAAATAAAATAAAAACCGAAATAATTTTGCAATAAAAGTAAAAATAGTTAAAGTAATAGGAATCGAGTGTTCCTAATATTTCAGTTCCTCATCAATGGCGCCAAAAACTTGATCGTGATGAGATGAAGTAATAAAAATCGATCGTACCTGGAAACTAACTAATATCACGATAAAAAGCAAGTGCACCTATCGAATAGTAGTATAGTTAGTGGCAAGACCAGAATATCGAATCCAAGGAACTAAAAGTACTAGTAATGACTTTCTTCCTATTATCTAGCCTAAGAAATAAAAGGGGTTTTGTTGTAAACTATTCTAAACTAAACTAAAGAAAAGACAAAGAGTAAATTGGGAGATTGCTTTTGGGAAAAAACTAATTGATGAGGGCAATAACTAAGGAAGAATCCACCTAGCCTTCACTTGTTATCTAACTCTGAACCAGATGATTTCTTCATTTGATTTGATCCGTAGAGATCCCTAAATTATGTTAATATCTCCGTCGAGGATAAGAACAACTAATCCTAGTTTGATTAATTGAAATCTCTTTCTAATTAAAACTTCTAGTCTTGCATCAACTAGATCTATGGCTCCCCATATTAGATTTGACTCTAATCCAGTAGATTTTCGTCGTCCTATGTCTAGGATTGCTATCAACTCCGCTTAATTGTGTTGGATCTACTCCTATGCAGGGACTTTGGCTCCTCTACATAAGCACATTCGACTTAAATCAGTATCCTGGAAATATCAATTTAAGATTAAAAACGCAATTAAGAACAAATCAAATATTTATCACACAGTTCAAATAACAATAACAAGATCTGTCTTAGGTTTCATCCCCCTTAGATATTTGGGGTTTAATTCATAATTATAAAAAGAAACATCTCAGAATAAATAAAATAACAAAACATAAGAAAACCCAAAACTCCTAAAAGGATAGAAGGAAGATCCTCTGTCTTGATGTAGATCTTGGCTTCTGAGATGGATCAATCAGCTTTCCTTTGAGTAATTCCCTACCTTTAACTCCCCGTCTTGGCGGGAAGAATGTGCCCTCTACTGTACACCCTTGTAGTTGCCTCCTAGTGTCTTTTTATAGAGTTTAGAATGTTTTTCTTAGCCCCTAAGTAGCCTTTTTCGAATGAAATTGAACTTTCTCACGACAGGGCCACGCCCCTGTGCCACGCCCGTGTGAGTCGACTTTGGGCCGTGTTCGAGCCTGTTAATGTGGCACGGCCGTGTGGCACGCCCGTGTGGTGAACCTCTAGGCCGTGTTGTTTATTGATTGGGCCTAATTTGCGTTTTTGGCCCGTTCCTTTCTCTTTTCTCTTCCTTATGCTCACCTAAGTATAAAACATGAAATTAAAGGTTTAGGAGCATCAAATTCCACAAGTTCAATGATAATTCAACCAGAAATTAGGCTAAGCATGAGGTAAAAATATGTATAATTTACGGTTTATCATTTGTCCATCCCTACACTTACTGTGGGGTTTTAAACACCCACCCACCCCTACACTTACAAGCTATACCGAATGCATCATATATCAGTATAATGCAACTAAGCTGCCAGTCAATAGGCTTAAGAGCCTCTTAGTATGTTTTGCAGCTGAGTTGCCAGTCAATAGGCTTAAAGCCTTTCAGTACACTTCCTCCAATATCATTATCCTAACCCCATACAATGCAACATAAATACATGATATGCTATGTTCATGATTAACAGTACACACATCCAGATCAGTATATATGCATAATCATATCATGCTCAGTACATTAATCACACAATCAATTTTAGTTATTCAGGGGTTTAAGTAGTGCTTACCGACCCTACAGTAGGTTCACAGTCTACTTGGGCGACGCATGCAACCTTAGAATACAATTAAGAAAAAATAGCCCTATATGCCTGTGTGGCCCACACGGCCCAAATTGGCCTTGACCGTGTGGACCAAATGACCTGGCCCATGATCCCACACTCTCGTGTGGAGTACTCGTGTGGACCCACATGCCCGTGTGGCCTACACAGCCCAATTTAGTCCAGCCTATATGTCGCACACGGCCTACCTAGCCATCACAAGACCTTGTCCTTCACACACGGCCTGGCCTGTCATTCACACGCCCGTGTCAGGGCACACATCCTACCACATGGGTGACCACATGCCTGAAGTATAAAATGATCACTGAGCACTCCAAGACCCTTCGTTGAGCAACGAAGTTTCTGTTCAACAAGAATACCAACAATGACCTCCAGCCCTTCCAAATTCTCTCGTGGCACAGAGAAAGAACCAAAGTATAAAATATTGAGATTAACAACACTAAGGAAACTAACAGCAAGAAGAGAATAGGGGAAAAGAAATAAAAATTGAAACGGTGGTGAAATGGAGAAGAAACGGCAGCAAGAAGGGGAGAAAGGTGGAAAAGAAAAACCTAAATTGCCAAAAAGAAAGGATAATAAACTGAAATTTGATAACCCCCAAATCTTTACCCCTTAATTCTCTCCATTAAACTCCCCACCACAACCACTATTCAGATTTTTAGTCCACCTCAAACTCTCTTGGACGAACGAACAAAAATAACGCTCATGTAAAGACTCGAACACAGGACCTCTATCACATTAATACTCCATTTATCCACCAGGCCAGTAGGCCCATTCTGATATAATTTTACAAACAATTACTTAAAAGCCTACTAACCAGATATAGGGCTTTATTCATAGAAATACCAAAATTTAACCCAAGCAAGGTTTGAACTTGGGACCTCCCAAACACACCCAGAACACTTAACCACTGAAGCAGAGAGATATTTTTGTGTCACACATTCCCAAAAATAAAAATTAAAATTTTGGGGTGTTACAACGGCATACTGTCTTAGAACTCTATCCCTATCATTAGTAATAAAGATAGGATTTTGAGTGGGGTTTGCTCCGTTTCCTTGATTCAGATTTTCAAAATTAATCTTTATCCCTATCTTTGCTGTCAAAAAGTTCTTTCTATCTCTGGGTCTACATGGAGTAAGTTAATAATTCGGTCAATACTCATAAACACTTGAAATAATCAGAGAAAAATTAATTAAGATAAAATTGAACAGAAAAATAAACCAAAATGCAAAACTAACTAATTAAAAAATAATGACTTCTTAATACAATCCCAGGCAACGATGCCAAAAACTTGGAACGATGGAAATGTGCAAGTGTACACAATCGCAACAAGTAATAAAGTGACAAGTAAATGTCGAGTTATCGTACCCACAGGGACTGTGAAAAGGATTATTTATGAATGCTATTTAAATCACTTTGGTGGAGAAAAATATTTTGTTTTAAAGAGGTGATTAAAAACTAAGATTTTTAAACTAAGTAAAATAAATAAAAATAAAATAAGGGTTCTAATGCATGATTTCAAAATATGATTTTAATCAAGATGACATAATTGTGTTGGATTAATTACATTTCTTAACTTATAATTATTAAGCTCATGTTTATGTTGTTACGAATAATTTCATGGCAACTCGGTAATTTGCTAACTTATGAATATACTTACCTACCAAAATCCATTAATCTCTTAACTATATCCCTATGTCAATTCAACCGATTAAACAAATCTTAATAGGCAAATATGTTAATGCACATACATAATTATTAAATTGAAATAATCTCTTGTACATATCCCTATGTCAATTCAAACTATTAATTAAATCTAGTAAGCACATAAAGACTACGTGAGGTAACAAAGTATCCCTATCTTGAAATAGTTTAATCACAATAATCTTTCAAGTTATACAAGGCAAATGTATCGTCAGATACCGTTGCTAATTTAACCCTCAGCTACCTTAGATGATTAAACATGCACTAATTAAGTACTATGTCCATTAATTACAATTTCAATCCATTTAAATAATTAATTCGTTAGCTACCTCGCAATTGTAATGCAAGAATAACTTAGCCATGATTTTACTTAATCAAGCATCTTACTGAGGCCTATAACAACATAAACACAATTTTAACAATTTAAACAGACGAAATGCAATCAACCTAACACGAATTAAATTCAAGCTAAATTAATGAAATTAACCATTTCAACAACATAAATATTCATAGGAATGTTCATCATAACTACAACAAAAATTAAAAAGATAGGAAACAAGAATCAAATACAGTGTTTCTCCGTGGCTTGACTAGTTTACTCTGTTCTTCCCTTTCTGTTGTCCTCGTCAAACCAAGGTTGCTACGAATACTTAATTGCCACTCCAAATGGCTGATGAACTCCCATTTTCCAAGGGGAGAAAGCAGCAAGAGAGCAAAGGAATTTGGATGAGAAATGAAGAGAGAAAGTGGAGAGAAGAGAGAAGAGATGTGAATGCTTGAGGTGTGTTTCAAATGATCAGCCTAAGGAGGGTTTTATAGCTGAAGAGGGCTACTAAAAATAGCTAAAATTAGCAGCCAAAGAGCCCTCCCTTAGCCGGCTACACATGTGGCAAGTTTGATATTTTCAAACTTGTAAATTAGGCTTGGTTCAAATCTAGAAAACCACCATTTGTAAAGGGGTTTGTTTACAATTTGAACAAGTCTTCAAGGCCCATTTTGCAATCTAATTAATCAGCCAAGAAGCTGATTTGGGTCAATGGAAACACGAAAATTTACACACTTTTACATGCCCTTTTTAACTTAAATTCATGCAAATTCAGTTATATTCTTATCGAAAAATAATTAATTATTATAAATTAATTAAATTACACTTAAATTATGAACATTCTGAATTTTTATTAATTTTATAATTATTTTTGATTAATTTTGACTATTTTTCGACAAATTTGCACAAAGGGCGAAAAATGGCTCAATAGACAGCACAAAATTGAGAAGCAATTTGAAGTATTGAGGCAATTTAATTTCCAGCCTAAGACGGTCCAAATATGTGTATTAATTCATAATATAATTAATTTTAATTTATACCTAATTTAATTTAGGCTAAATAAATTATTATTAATTAATTATGGAAAAAATGGTCTAGTTGAATGAAACCGGTTGAACTGAACCGGCCAAGAATTGGGCAGCCCAAAACTGTCCTAATGATGAACCAAATCAGCTTATTAGTTGAATAATTAAGCTTGCAAAGTGGTCCTCGAAGACTTGTCAAAGTTGAATTCAAACCCCTCCACAATTGGCGGCTTTATGGATTTGCCGCCCTAAGCCATATTTAGCAAAGTTGAAACCATCAACTTTGCCACATAAGTGGTTGGCCAAGGGGTGGCTCTTTCACTGCTATTTTTAGAAAATTTTAGCTACCACATTCAGCTATAAAAACCCCCCTTGGCTGATCATTTCACTACTATTTTTAGAAAATTTTAGCTACCACATTTGGCTATAAAAACCCCCCTTGGCTGATCATTTAAGACATCAATTCATTCATTCACATCTTTTCTCTCTTCTCTCCATTTGCTCTCTCCTTTCCATTCCAAAAATTCCTTTGCTCTCTTCCTTATTTCTCCTCTTGGAAAAAGGGGTGTTCTTCAGTCATTTTGGAGCAACAATTGAGTGTTCATAGCAGCCTTGGTCCACAAGGACAACGGAGAACAAAGAATGGAGCAACCATTCAAGCCACGGAGAACCACCAGATTTGATTCTTGTTCCCTATCTTTTTAATTTTCGTTGTTGCTATGATGAACATGTTTATGAATATTTATGTTGTTGAAATGGTTAATTTAATCAATTTAGCTTGAATTTAATTCGTGTTAGGTTGATTGCATTCCGTCTACTTAAATTGTTAAACTTGTGTTTATGTTGTTATAAGCCTCGGTAAGATGCTTGATTAAGTAAAATCATGACTAAGTTATTCTTGCATTACAATTGTTATTTAACTAATGAATTAATTATTTAAATGGATTGAAATTGTAATTAATGGACACAATACTTAATCAGTGCATGTTAATTCTTCTAAGGTAGTTGAAGGTTAAATTAGCATTGTATCTAGCGGTACATTTGCCTTGCATAACTTGCAAAGATTATGGTGATTAAACTATTTTAAGGTAGGGATACTTTGTTACCTCACGTAGTCTTTTATTTGTCTATTAAGATTTGTTTAATCGACTTGACATAAGGATATGTCAAGGAGATGAACCGGTTTTGGTAAGTATGTTCATAAGTTAGCAAATTACCGAGTTGTTGTAAATTTATTCGTAATAACATAGACATGAGTTTAACAATTCTAAGTTAAAGAATTGTAATTAATCTAACACAATTATCTCATCTTGATTAAAATCGTATTTTGAAATCGTGCATTAAAAATTTTATTTTCTATTTATTTATTTCACTTAGTTTTAAATCATAGTTATTAATCACCCTCTCCAAACAAAATATTTTTCTTCACCAAAGTGTTTTAAATTGCATTCATAAATAAATCTTTTACAGTCCCTATGGGTACGATAACTCGACATTTACTTGTCATTTTATTACTTGTTGCGATTGTGTACACTTGCACATTACCGTCGCTCCAAGTTTTTGGCATCGTTGCCTGGGACTATTTTAAAAAGTCATTATTTGTGAATTTTTTTTGCATTTTGGTTTATTTTTTGTTTAATTTTTAACTTAATTAATTTTTCTGTGACTATTTCAGGTGTTTATGAGTATTGACCGAATTATCGATTCTTTTCATGTAGACCCTGAGATTGAATGAACTTTTCGAGAGTGAAGAAGACAAACAAATCAGAGAAGGATTGAAGAGATGAATTTTGAAAATATGAATCAGGGAAACAGAGCAAACCCTGCTCAAAATTCTATCCTTATTGCTGATGATAGGGATAGAGCCTTAAGACAATATGTCATGCCAGTATTTAATGATCTTAATCCGGGTATTAGGAGACCTGGAATAGAGGCACAACAATTTGAGCTGAAGTCAGTTATGTTCCAAATGCTTCAGATAGTAGGCCAATTCGGTGGAATGCCTATGATTGAAGCTATTTCCATATTCGCTAAGGGATAGTGCTCGAGCTTGGTTGAACTCATTGCCACCAAATTCAATTTCCACATGGCAAGAGTTAGTAGAAAGATTCCTCATGAAGTATTTCCCGCCTAGCAAGAAATGCTAAGTTGAGGAATGAGATCACTGCCTTTCAACAAATGGATGATGAGTCCTTGTAAGAGGCATGGGAAAGGTCTAAAGAGTTATTATGGAAGTGCCCTCATCATGGAATCCTATATTGCATCCAACTTGAAACATTTTATAATGGTCTCAATGCTCACACGAGGATGGTAGTGGACACTTGTAGTAATGGTGCTCTCCTTTAGAAGTCTTATAATGAGGCTTATGAAATCATCGAGAGGATTGCCAGTAACAATTATCAATGGCCAACCAATTGAGCAGCGTTAGGAAGATGAGTTGCTGGAATACATGAAGTAGACGCTCTCACTTCACTCGTATCTCAGGTATCATTAATATCTTCAATGCTTAAAAATATTATCACTAATGGGCCTAATAGTTTTGCAGCATAGCCACTTAACCAATTTGAGAATATAGCCTGTGTCTATTGTAGGGAAGGACATTTGTTTGAAGAATGTCCATCGAACCTAGAATCTATATATTACATGGGTAACCAAAACCAAAATCAAGGGAGGCAAGGACTGTAATCCAATTTCTATAACCTATCGTGGCGAAATCACCCGAATTTTTCTTGGAGTAACCAAGGGGCTAGAACAAATAACACTTACGCCCAACCCAGACTGACCTAGCCACCTAGTTTCCCCTAACAAGTTTAGAAACCAGCTCAAGTTAAACCATCCAATGGTTTAGAAAATTTGTTGAAGGCATACATGGTGAAGAATGATGTTTTAATTTAAAGCCAAGCAGCTACATTGAAGAACATGAAAAGCCAAATAAGCCACTTGCAGCTGAGCTTAGAAACAAGCCACTAGGTGCTTTACCTAGTGATATGGGGAATCTGAGGAATCCAAGGAAGGAGCATTGTAAAGCATTAACATTGATGAGCGAAAAGACAGTAGAGCCCAACACCATCGAAGCTGAAAAGGAGCTAGCTGATGCTCAAGACTTAGAGGAAGTTCAACCGAGTGTTAAAATTCCAGTTTCACCAGAACCAAAATCTGTAAAACCTGACAAGGTAACGTTAGAACCAACTAATTCTAATAAACGTTGAGCATTGACTCAAAAATTACTTGCTATTGTGTTTGCTTTCGACAAGTTTTGATCTTATCTTGTAGGTACCAAAGTGACTGTCTATACGGGCCATTCGATAACGCTAAACCTAGACTGATCCGGTAGGTACTTCTACTTCAAGAGTTCGATCTAGAAATTCAAGATTGAAATGGAGTAGAAAATCAAGTAGCAAATCACATTTCCAGATTGGAGCCACAAGAAGGGAATTCTCCACTAGTATCAATTCAGGAGACATTTCCAGATGAACACATACTGGAGGTAAATCATGTCCATAATACCCCTTGGTTTCCTGATATTGCTAACTTTTTAGCTTGTGGTTTGATGTTGATTGATAAGACATATCAACAAAAGAAAAATTTCTTTCACGATGTGAAATACTATTTCTGGGAAGAGCCATATCTGTTTAAAAAGTGCGCAGACAACTGATTAGGAGATGTGTGGAAGAAGATGAAGTACAAATGATTTTATACCATTGTCACTCACCTCCGAGTGGGGGACACTTCGAAGGTACTCGTATTACAGCCAAAGTATTGCAAGCCATATTCTTTTGGCCAACACTATTCAAGGACGCATATGCTTACGTAAAGAGTTGTGACCGATGTCAAAGGGTTGGAAATGTCACTAATAGAAATGAGATGCCTCGAAGTACATATTGGTAGAATTGTTCAAGAAACATCATTGAGGTAGAATTGTTCGATGTATGGGGTATTGACTTTCTTGGTCATTTCCCTGCGTTCTTTGGTCACAAGTACATATTGGTAGCAAAAGACTATGTGTCCAAGTGGATCGAGGCTGAAGCTTATCCGACAAATGATGCTAAGGTTGTGATGAAGTTCTTGCAAAAACAGGTGTTCACAAGGTTTGGAACCCCAAGAGCTACTATCAGTGATGAAAGGTCCCATTTTGTGAACAAGTGGTTGAAATGGTTATTAGATAAACAAGGAGTGAAACATACGATTGCTACAACTTACCATTCGCAGACAAATGGGCAAGATGAACTGGCAAATAAGGAGATCAAAGGCATACTTGAGAAGGTAGTTTGCTCGAGCCAACGAGATTGGTCGAAAAGACTAGATGATGCTTTATGGGCTTGCAGGATAGCATACAAGACACCATTAGGGATGTCTCCTTATAGGTTGGTCATCGAGAAAGCCTGCCAACTGCCTTTGTAGTTAGAGCACAAAGCTTACTGTGCTCTTCGACAACCCAACTTGGATATTAAGCTTGCTAAAAAGAAACAGATGCTCCAGCTCAATGAGCTAGAGGAATTCCGAATGTTCTCGTACGAAAATGCCAAATTACTCAAGAAGAGACTTGAAATGGCATGACAAGCATATTCGAGTTCGAGAATTTGAAGCAGGTAAACAAGTATTGTTATTTAATTCCAGATTAAAGTTCTTTCCAGGTAAACTAAAATCACGTTGGTCTGGTCCATTTAGATTCATCGCGTCTACCCATACGAAGTTGTTGAACTTAATGGTAAGGGAAGTAATTTTCGAGTCAATGCTCAACATTTGAGACATTACTACGGAGATAAACCTGAATGGGATCAAGTCTTGTTTAGTTTATCAGATATTTAAATTTTCTTGTTTTTATTCTTAATAAATGATTTGGGGTATATTTTCGGGTTTAATATGTTTAAATAAATTCTGTTAAGGAGATTGGAACTTAAGCGGGACCGCTTGTGACTCCTCCAATCTTTCCTAGGAATTGATTTTGACATAATTTTTCGAGAAATTATTCCCTAATTGGAAAAATAATTTTTTGGTTTTTCAAATAAAAGGGTTAATTTTGATCCAAGTTTTAAATTGCAACTCAATTTCAAATTTTCGTTAAGTCTAGGGACTTAATTGAATTATTTTTAAAATTTGGTTGTTTTTTCTTAAATAATAAAAATTAGGTTCTTTTTTTGTAGATATTTTCAAAAGGCATCTAGAATAAATATTTTTACATAAAATATATATATTTATATAAAATTAATAATATGATAAACTTTAATATATAATTATATCTATTATAATTTATATATTAATTTTTATCAACTAAGCATAGAATTAGGATTAGTTTAATTTTAATCATATTTTATTTTTGTTTTAATAAATTAATAGCATTAATAGCATTAATAATTTAATATGAGTATATTTGATTATTAATTGTTCTTAACATTGAGTAGAATTAGAATTACAATATTTTAATTATTAAATTACTTTAAGAATTCTACTTTAATTCCTACTACTCACACTATAAAATCCACCCTTACTTCTCCCCATTCATTCAAAACCCTAAAGCACCAAACTCTTAAGTGTCGACAGTCCCTAGCCACAGTAGTCGGTCAGCACACACCCTAGCAGACCGCACGCACACCTGCTCGTCGCACGCAGCATTGCGCACCTGCTTCTCCAGCCCAGCTGCCCAGGCTTTCGTCCCACACCTACGCACGTCAGCACCTAGCAGCAGATCCTTAGCGCCTCACCTGCACGGATCCAGCTCCAACGCACGCCAGGCCTGGTTGTTGAAGGGTTCGCGCATTGCTGCTTGCTCCCAGCCCAGCTTGCGCGCTGCTCCCACATGCACCAAACTCGCACGCCCTAGCTTCCATCCAACACCCGAGCAGCACTCACCCTTTCACCTATCCTTAGCCAAATCCTCTAACCTACCTTAAATCGACCTCTTTTTCTTTTTGGTTATTCTTTTAGGAGTTCTTAAAAAAGGTGGTAAAACCGAATTTTCTCTTAAATTTTAATTTTATTCAATTATTTAATTTTTCAATTTATTGAATTATTAATAATTTTTATTAATTAAATTTTTGAGGAAATAATTTTTCCCATCTTATGTTCAGGTCAATCATGCCTCGCAAGAGAACTCGTACCCCCACCCAAATCGACGAAACACAAAGCAAGTTCCATTGTGAAGAAGCCAAAGTGAGATACAAAAGTATCTTCAAAAATCAACAAGTGCATCCAAAAAAAGACTTTACATTAAAGGAAAGTAACTACAGAGAATTTATGGCACGTATTCGTCAAGTTGCTGAAGCCCTCAATTGGGAATTGTTTTGTGAAAAGAGACCTAGTGTGGATGAGGAACTAGTTCGTGAATTCTATGTGAATTTAACCTCAAGTGAGTTGATCGAAGTTCCAGTTCACAGAATCGAGGTACTAATAAATTCAAATGCTATTAATGAGTTGTTTGAATTACCTAATTTTGAAAATGATGAATATTCTTCTTTGATGAGCAATATCAAGCCTAAAAAATTCCAATAAATTCTCAAGGAACTTATAGTTCCAGGTGCTAAGTGAACTGTGTCAAAGCGAGGAATCCACACTTGTTGAAGGGAATATTTGACACCACTTGTGAAGGTATAGTTCTATTTCATCCATTTCAGCCTTATGCCAAGTTCGCATGGGACTACAATCTCATTAGAGCGAATGGTATTATTATACTCAATTTTAATTGGAAAGACCATTGATGTGGGAAAAATCATCCTGAGAGAAATCTAGAATTGTGCCATTAGACATTCTGGCCTAACTTACTTTCCCTTTACGATGATAATTCTGTTCTTGAAAGCTAAAATTCTTGCAAACGTAAAGAAGACAGGGTACAGCCAAGGCACAATCACAGATTGGGACCTCTACCGAGTAGCTGGAGATTCTGTTCTACAGCAACGAGTTGAAGAAAGTAAGTATCCTGAAGAAGAGGAAGAAGATCCTACAGAGTTCGAGCCAAAGCAATCAGCTGAAGTCCCTGATAAAGTGGAACTGATGGAACCAAAAGCTGAACCTGATAACAAAACTTCAATGTTTAGAGCTCAACCGCCTAGCCCAGATCTTCGAAATGAGTTGTCAAAGTTGATGGACATAATGCAACATATGCAATGGCAGCAACAAGCTTACTGGAATACTCAAAAATAAGGGATGACTCGATGAGAAGTGCCCTTAAGAAACTTACAATGACCTATTTATTTTTGTGCTTAAGTTTCCAGATTTCATATTCGAACCATGGAGTCCATTATCGAAGAAGAAGCGCAGCGATTCATGCAGAGACAATAATAATGGAGCAAAAGATAAGTCGAATTTGAAAGGATCTGCAAATAAATAAAAAGGGGAGGATCTTGACTTTATTTTATTTTTTGTTCTTAGGATTAAGTTAATTAGAAATTTTTATTTTCGCATAGTAAAACAGGAGATGGGAATCAAGAATAAATATGAGCAAGTCAGCAAGTATAAAGTGTGGCAATAGATATATATATGTCTAGGATTGGATCTAGAGAGAGCTTGGTACTTAAGCAGTCAATTTGACTCACCTCCTCTTTTCTAGATTCCTACCTGGTGTATAGTATCTATTACTTTTAACAATGAGGACATTATTCATTTTAAGTAGGGGGACCAAAAAATTGAAAGTATTTCCACTCAGAATAAATTTCTTTTTTAATTATGATTAGGATATATTTTCTTCAATAATTTGAAGTTTTGTTAATTATGCAGTATAAATAAAGTTCTATTATTTCAATAAATTATTATGTTAGCTTAATAATGATATAAATGTTTTTTTTAATAAAGCATGAAATTCATACCATAAAATTTTTACTTCTTTAGGAAAGTTAGGCAAGCATGAAAGTTTAAGTTTTTGGAATTGACTTAGTAGTTTCTTGAGGCGAAATCCTAGGCAGCGTGGAATGTTGGAAATGATTTAGGCAAATTTTGTTTGGACCGTTTGAGTCTTTCAAGCCAACCATGACAAATTTTATCCTTGGAAACTCAACTTTGAGACTATATGGCCTAATTTTATTTGGACCCTTGCAATATTTAGCCATCAATTTTCTCTTAATTATCTTTAAATTGTCCCAAACACTAGACTCAATACTATTTAGAATATTCTTTGAAAATAAGTTTGGGGGAGATTAAGAAGAAGAATCAAATGCTCAAAATTGTAGTACATGAAGCAAGTGCTCCAATTTAAAAAAAAAAAAGCACATGCACTTGAAAGAAAATAGATGTACAAAAGAGCATGTGAAAGTTAAGTAAGTTGGTGTATCGAAGGTAAATGTAATAAGCCCAATTTGCCCGGGCCCAATTAACAAGCCAAACCCAAATAAAACCAAATAAATTAAACAGTCTAAGTTTTTTTTACAACAAGTCCAAACACATTAACCTAACCCATTACAGCAGCCCAAATACAAATCCAAACCTAAACCCTAACCCACCTAAAATAAATCTATTGTGGCCCAATGGCAAAATCGGCCCAAGTGGCCCAAAAATGTAACATTTTCAGAAACCCTAGGGCAGAACCTATGTGCCGCAATACCCTCCAGCCTCCTCACGCGCACCACCATTGCCGTGCGTTGTCCTCCACGTATGCCACCGCCGAACATCAGACCATCATTAGCGCGCGAATCGCGCCCCTATCGCCTCTGTACATGCCTGCAAAAATGCAATTAACAGTGAAAATCGGGATCTTGTATTTATTTTAGGATTGATTTCAGTTATAAAAAGAGTTGAAAATAGTGTAAATAGTGGACGATTACAAATACGAATAAAAAAATAAAAATAGAACAGAGGTGATTTTCCACTTTCACATTTCATTTAATCTTAGTCTTGTTTTTTTAATTATTTTCGTTTCTTATTCCATACATACAAAAACACAAAATTAAGAATAAAAGCAGCGATGGACAAACTCTGATACAGGGATTAAAAAACAGAATCAAGATCAAAAGATTTTTTTTCTCCATTGATTTTCCTTTCTTTTCATACTTTTTTTTTAATTTATCACAAATTAAAAAAAAACAAAAACGAATAAAAGGATGGGGAATCAGGTACTTACCGTGGTCTTCTCGTCGTCGTAAGGGCCCATTTTGTGCAACATCAACCACCGTCCACAGCGAGGCACAGTGGGTTGCTGTGTTGGGGCCGAATACCTAAAGGAAAGGGTGAAAAAAGAGGAATTTTTGTTTTAGGGTTTCTTTGTAGATGAAAAAGGGTAAAAATGGGGGTGTAAAGTGGATTTTATAACCCAAAGGAAATGGCGCCGTTCAACATAGTGGTGCCCCGTGCGTTGACCCGTTCTATGGGTTGGACTCGCGCATTTTTACCCTAAATGGGTAAATTGCACGATTAGTCCTCTTTCTTTGCGCCGCCGTTTAAATATATCCTATTTTTTTTATTATTTTAAATTTTCCCTTGAAATTCATAAGACATTTCTACTTGGTTCCCTTTTAAATGCTGTGTTTTGGGAATTGGGGTATTTACATTTTTAATCCCTACTTGTTTACGAGCATTACATTTTAGTTTGCGATGTTGTTTTAATAATCTTATTTATTTATAAACTTTCCTTTTTACTTTGATTTTATTTCAATTGAGTTTCTGTTTTAATTTTATTCTCTCTAATTTATTTATTATTCATTTTTAAAATTTGTTTTAATAAATTATTTTAGATTATTTTTTCTACATGGTTTTAATTCATTATTATGATATTTTCATTTATATATATACATTTTTATTATAACTCTTGTTTTATTTTATTTTTAAAATCCTCTTTTAGATATCTTTTTGTTTTGAAAATTTATATGATATTTATACCTTCACCCATTATCACGTTATAGATATTAGACAATTTTTATTTTATGTACATTATTGATTTAATATTATTCTAATTGATTATCTTTGAAGTCTTTTCTATGTATGTCTATATACATTTTCTTTTAAATCTATTTACATTTATATATTTTCGTTTAGATTTAGTTATATAATTTATTTCTTAAAAACCTATTTTTAATATATATATTTATTTTATTATGTATATAATAACTATTTTAGATTTTGCCATATCATTTTTTTATTTTTTTTAAATTTTTTTAATATCCTTTTTTTGTTTTGCGTATATCATTTATCTTATTGTTATTTTACTTTTATATTTGATCTCATATGCAAAATTTCATTTTCATTTCCTAGTTCTTAATTTTCGTATAAATCTTTTGAATTATTATTGTTTGCTTTATATCTTTTATTTGTTATTCATGTTCTTCTTATGTTTGCCTTAGCATAGTCATTTTATTACTTATATCATTCACTATATTACATTATTCTTTCTCTTAACTGTCTATATTAGTATTAGATGTTATTATATCATGTAACTTTAATATTGCTTTGGTATTTATGTTTTGTAATGTACTAATGTTACATTTTACTCAAATCATTGTTTAAAAAATATATATCTTATTTAATTGCCGCTTTTATCTCAAAAGTTTATTTCTTAAAATAAGGCAATATTTAGTGTTCGGAAATTCGGAGAATAATGCCCTAACGTGCTAGGTTTTGATTTTCCATTTGACCAATTAGCTAAATATCCTTTTATTGAATTTGTAAATCATGGGATGAATTTGGTTATGAGGGTTTAAAACGTCATGTTCTAATGTGCTGGATGTGATATTTTTATTCTTTTGGAACAAGAGGATCTCAAGTTCCAACTCAAATTGTTCAAGTTTTTAAAGAGATCATGTTTTAAAATCTTTTCGAATCTTTGACATTAGGACAATAACTAATCAATTCGATACCAATTTTGGGCGTTACGGGGGTGCTAATCCTTCCTCATATGTAACCGACTCCCGAACCCATTTTTTTGAATTTCGTAGGCCAAAATCAGTGTTTTGAAATAAAACATTTTATAAAGTGATCCGATCACACCTAAAAACATTGGTGGCGACTCCATTTTCATTTTGTTAAAAGTCGACCCCGTTTTCTCAAATCTAAAAAAAATGGTTTCAATAGTAAAAATTCCAAAGGTCTGATTGAAGCTAAGTCTAGGGTTTTTAGCCTAAATTTATCTATCTTTTACCAACCCCTAAGCCTAGCCACATTACAACCTTGTTAAAGACCTATTGATTCGTGTTCTAATGCTACCTACATTAGTGGAGAGAAATTGCTACAATCAACATATGAAGACATAAGTTAAACTTAATGATTGCAGCTTAGTCTTGAATAAAGGGATAAAAATCAAATTGGTAAAGGTTAACATGTCTTTGTTAAGGAAGCATTTTGTAACACCCCAAACCCGGCGTAGACATTATGGTCGAATCTGGTGGTGTCATATTGGAGTGTTTTTCGAAAACTTGTTCTTGCTGACAAAATCCCGTTTGAAGGTCAAAGCCTATTTGTTAATTCTTAAATCATCTTAGTCATTTATTAACCATTTTAAAACGTTATTACTTTTAAAACATTGTTTGTTGCGGAAGCAATTCAACAGTGTTACGAAAACGTTATGTTTTGAAAACAATTATCGTTTTGGAAAACCGCGCTCTACTTCTAACAGATATAAATCATAATAAATAAAAAAACCCAATTGAAAGCTAGAAAATTGGAGAGGCCTTATTACACAAATAAAAACCCAAAACAAAATTTAACAGTAAGTAAAAGCCTAATAAAAGAAAACAAGAGCAGTAGTGTGGCCACCTCCGAGTCTCTCGCAGCACCAATCCGCCTAACGCTGGGAATCACCTGTACAGTTAGATAGTGGGGTGAGTTTATGAAAACTCAATGTGTAATCTCCAAATATGCAGTCGGTTAGATACACAAAATGCAGTAACAGTTTGGGCCTGAGCCCAATAGAATAAATAGTACCAGGTGGGCCTTAGCCCAATACAGTAGCAAAATCAGTAAGAATAGTACGCAATATCATTTATCAGAATGCATGATGCATGTTACCCCAACCAACCCTGCACTCCATCTCCTGTCCAACACTGCACTTACTGTGGGGAATAAATCACCCACCCATCCCTACACTTACAATGTTAGCACCAGTTGCGGTACTAACCAAAATCGCAGCAAAGCTGCCAATAAACAAAATGGCCAAGAGCCCTAAACGGGATGGTTATAAACCATAAACAGGATGACACAGAGCCATAATTAGGATGGCACAGAGCCATAGTCAAGATGGAATAGAGCCATAATCAGGATGGCATAGAGCCATAGTCAGGATGGCACAGAGCCATAGTCAGGATGGCACAGAGCCATAATCAGGATGGCACAGAGCCATAATCAAGATGGCTAGAAGCCATGCACTTCCTCCGTAAAAAATCACCCATCCCCATGTAGAATGTCATGTCATACCATTATACGTGAATGCAGAATGTCGTGCTCAATCATGGCCATATATATATATATATTGTATAGCAAATCTGTCATACATAGCATAAGGAGCACAACAGGCATTTCCCTCTACAGAGGTATTACGGTCATTTTACCTTATGGGGGTATTTCAGTCATTTTCAACAAAATGGGTCTAGACTCACTTCTTGACCCGTCAGAAGGTCTACAGTCGTCTCGAGCGACTTGCGTAACCTCAACATGCATAACAGTGTATATGGGCCCAAGGCCCATTACGCGGCCCAAGTGGGCCCACACGCCCGTGTAGCCCACTAAGCCCAGAAACGACCTTAGCCACGTGTGCAACATAGCTGGGTCCAATATTCCTACATATCCGTGAGACTTACCCGTTTGGGGCCCACGGGCCCATTGGACCCACACGGCCTATTTTGGCCCCACGTGGCCCAAAACGGCCTAAGCCCATGAGATCGCTCTTGGGGGCCTGTACTATCTTTCGCCTTCGATCTATAGGCTCAATTTACTACACATGCGATTGCACGCCCGTGCGGCATCAATCTCTAACTTTCTGGCTTTTCGGCTTTTGCCGATCTACAGTTAAATCAGTGTGTGTGTACACACCTGTTTACAAGACGTGCGATTAACCCACGAGTACCAAACCTACATACAATCAAGGTATTTCATTAATCAACCGACGATTGGGTTAACAACTTTCTTAATACTAAGCCTAGAACCACCACCCTTACGCTGATTGAGTGAGTGTGACTTAAGTCCTCTAAGACCACTGACTAGAGTTGCACGCACGTCCTTGCCGATTAGTTGCAATACAACGTAATCTATTAACTACAATTGCCTAAACCCAGGGATTGAGTACACATACCATTATAGAGAACACGCAACCCCAGAGTTAAGGAAGACATTCGACATTCATAGAAGGAGAACTATATTCAGCTTATCAAAATAGCAGCAGAGGGGAGATTGAAAAGAAAAGATCAATAGAAAATACGAGAGAGAGTTGCGAGTATTCACTGCTTCACTAGAGAATAGTAGCCCGATTGAAACAAAAAATAGAGAATACAAGGGGTAAGGAAGACAGATTCGGCCAAGGTACAGAAGAGGGAGATGGTGATAGAGCAATTGAAAACAACGAATAAAAAAGGGAAGAAAGATGAACTTGTCACAATGGCTAAGAGATCGAGAGAGGAAGAGAGTGCATAAATAGCCAAAATGAGAAGGAAAAGAGTCAGTTCCTAAAAGCCAGTGAGAAAGAGAGGGAGGAAAGCAACCAAGCAAACCAAAAAACAAAAAGCAAAAATACCCGAATGGATGAAAAAGAGGAGAGAAACAATTTCGAAAACAAGGGGAAAAAATGACCAAAACGTGATTAAGAGCACAACCAAAACCAATTTTCCAAAAAAAAAAACAACTCCTAGCCAAATGCCAAAGTGTCCACACTTATCTATTCGGCACCAAGCCCCTCTCCCAACACAACTTCCCACCTTTTTCTCTCACAATCGCTTTTAAAATCCCTCTCCCCCTTAATCTTGCCACAAGCCATTCAAATCCCATGATTATCTCCACCCATGACTTATTCAAACTCCACCTTGCAGAGTTTTAGTCAACCTCTGCTTCTCACATGGCAAGAGTAGCAAAATAAGTACTCTTTTACATTGCCATAACTTGAACCTTAGACCTCAAATACATTCCACACACCATTCACCACTAGACCGCTAGGCTTTATTTGTCAAATTTTAATCACAATAACTTAAGAACCTTCCATCTAGATCCCAAGGATTTTATTCACTAAAAATAAATATTTTGCTAAAGCCTAGGTTTGAACCTAAGACTTCTCCAACACTCCCAAACACTCCTAAATCACTTCACCATTAAAGCAAACAATCAATTTTGTCATTTTCTTGCACAATTAAATACTTATGTGCCGTCTCCAAACTGTTCCCTTACTCAAGGCCCAATACTTCTAGGCCCAAATTCAGGGCGTTACACATTTAGTCTCAAATTTTCTATTATAATAGTTGTTGAGATTAATTTTAACGATATGTATACTTGAGTAGCATAACTATCAAATTTCTTATTTTTGAGCATAAGTATACTAAATTCATAATTTTGGGAAGAATCTTATTCTGAAGGAGTTTTTCAAAGGTGTTTCCGAGAAATTCATTTCAATTTTGTGCATTTCTTGGGATGAGCGATGAATTAAGTTTGGAGTTGTGGAAACACGAAAATTTACAGACTTTTACATGTCCTTTTTAATTTAAATTCATGCAAATTCAGTTAAATTCTTGTCAAAAAATAAATAATTATTATAAAATAATTAAATTACACTTAAATTATGGACATGCTGAATTTTTATTAAATTTATAATTATTTTTTATTAATTTTGACTATTTTTTGACAGATTTGCACAAACGGTGAAAAATGACTCCGCAGACACTACTAGAAGCACAAAACTGAGAAGCAATTTCAAGTATCGAGCCAAATTAATTTCAAACCTAAGACGGTCCAAATATTTGTATTAATTCATAATATATTTAATTTTAATTAATACCTAATTCAATTTTGGCTAAATAAATTGTTATTAATTAATTATGAAAAAAAGGGTCTAGTTGAACCAATCCGATTGAACCGAACTAGCCAAGAATTGGGCCGCCCAAAACCATCCAAATGCTGACCCAAATCAGCTTATTAGCTGAATAATTAAGATTGCAAAGAGGTCCTCGAAGACTTGTCAAAGTTGAATTCAAACCCCTCCACAATTGGTGGCTTTATGGATTTGCCCCGAGCCATATTTAGCAAAGTTAAAACCATCAACTTTGCTGCTCTTTGGCTGATATTTTTAGCAAATTTTAGCTGCCACATTCAGCTATAAAAATGCCCCTTGGCTGATCATTCAAGACATCAATTCATTTATTCACATCTTTTCTCTCTTCTCTCTATTTGCTCTCTCCTTTCCATTCCAAAAATTCATTTGCTCTCCTGCCAATTTCCCCACTTGGAAAAGGGGTGTTCTTCAGCCATTTTGGAGCACCAATTGAGTGTTCATAGCAACCTTGGTCAACAAGGACAACGGAGAACGAAGAATGGAGCAACCATTCAAGCCACGGAGAACCACCAGATTTGACTCTTGTTCCCTATCTTTTTAATTTTCGTTGTTGTTATGATGAACATGTTTATGAATATTTATGTTGTTGAAATGATTAATTTAATCAATTTAGCTTGAATTTAATTCGTGTTAGGTTGATTGCATTCCGTCTACTTAAATTGTTAAAATTGTGTTTATGTTGTTATAGGCCTCGGTAAGATGCTTGATTAAGTAAAATCATGACTAAGTTATTCTTGCATTAAAATTGTTAGATAACTAATGAATTAATTATCTAAACGGATTGAAATTGTAATTAATGGACACAGTACTTAATCAGTGCGTGTTTATTCTTTTAAGGTAGTTAAAGGTTAAATTAGCATTGCATCTGGTGATACATTTGCCTTGCATAACTTGCAAATATTATGGTGATTGAACTATTTCAAGTTAGGGATACTTTGTTACCTCACGTAGTCTTTTATTTGTCTATTAAGATCTGTTTAATCGACTTGACATAGGGATATGTCAAGGAGATGAACAGGTTTTGGTAAGTAAGTATGTTCTTAAGTTAGCAAATTACCGAGTTGCCGTGAATTTATTCATAACAACATAGACATGAGTTTAACAATTCTAAGTTAAAAAATTATAATTAATCTAACACAATTATCTCATCTTGATTAAAATCGTATTTTGAAATCGTGTATTAGAACTTTTATTTTCTATTTATTTATTTCACTTAGTTTTAAATCGTAGTTATTAATCACCCTCTCCAAACAAAATATTTTTGTTCACCAAAGTGTTTTAAATTCCATTCATAAATAATTCTTTTACAGTCCCTGTGGGTATAATAACTCGACATTTACTTGTCACTTTATTACTTGTTGCGATTGTATACAGTTGCACATTTCCGTCATTCCAGTTAGCACATGGGACGGTTTTGGGTTGCCCAATACCTGGGTGGTTTGGTTCACTTGGTTCATGTAACGCCCTAATTTTTGGGATTTTAGGATTTTTGTGGTTTTGGGTGAACTTTAAGTTTTGTTTGTCTGGTTGTGATAATTCATGCTTTAGGTAGATTAGTGGGCCATTAGAAGGCCCAAGCCTAAGTTAAAACTCGATAGAATTTTAAAATTTTAGACTTAAAGAGAAGGGGTCTTGAGTATGTGGGCTTTTAAGAAAATGTTGGTAAAATAAGACACAAATGAGCTAGTGGTAAGATGGCAAGGTAACACCACTTAGGGACAATGGAGTGGCATGTGGAAGCTATGCAAGAGCCTAGGTTTAAGTCTCATGGTTAGCAAGGTAGTATTTTATTTTTATACATGTGCAAGGCATGTGATGGAACTCAAGTGAAACTCTGCTGGGAAGAGTTTGAGATGCTCATGGGATTTGATCAAAGAGAAAAAGGGGGAGAAATTTTAGGAATTTTGAATGAAGCAGAGTTGGCCGACAGTGGGAGTTTTGGGAAGGCACATTCGGCCATGAGGGTTAGGGTTGTAGTTTCGGCATTAGGGGGAGTGCCGACTTCTTGAGATTAGTTTTTGGGATTTTGACAATTACTTTGATTGCCAAATAGGTTTAGTAGTAGGCTCTTTTGTGCATTCTTTTCTCCTCTTTTATGTTCCAAAAGCCGAAACCTTACACCTTAGGCTTTTCCTTGTCGATTTATTCCCTCTAGCCGAATCTACTCTCCTCATTCTTCCCTTCTTATCTTTTCTTCTTCTTTTTTTTCTTCATTGATCTCCTTAAACCCCATTTAGCATAACTTCAAGACTAAAACCTAAACCTCTTCTAGCCAAACTCTTCTTGACCGATTTCCATAAAAGTCGAAATACTAAGACCTTGGACTTTCTTTTGTCGTTTTCTTTCTTGACCGAAACCCCAGTCTTTCTTTAATCAAATTAGCTGAATCCCACAACCCCCTAACCCTTATTGACATCTTCTCTTTTCCTTTACAAACCTTCTAACTTCCTTCTCCTTCATTACACAAAAGCCGAAACCTCCATATTCATAGTGATTCGGGAACTGAACCTTTAGATCTCTTAGATCTGTTCTCTACTTATATCTTGGGGTTAGATCTACGTCAGATCTGGGATAGCAAAGGATTAGAAGCATTCTTTGGCAAGTAGATCTTCTGTAAGTACTCAAATCCCCTTTCTATTCTATAACTTGTGGTTCAAGAAAAGTCAAAAACCCCTAACATCAGGGGGTGGCTGTCGACTAAGGCTAAAAGGGTTTATTGGTTTTACTTATCGATATATTATGTGTTAGTATGGACTGGAGGCTATCGATCAAGAAGTATTAGAGGCTAGGACCATTGGAGCAACTAGATCTAGATCTAGTACTGTTGTCAGCAAAGGTGAATCGTGTGGGAGATCTCATCAACGTATATCGCAAATCAGGTATGTAAACGACACCCACTGGTAGACTAGATCGGCAAAAGTCGAAAAGTCGAAATGTCGAAATTCTGGCATTTCGTGGGCTTGCAAGCGTGCGAGCGCTCGTGAGTCGGTTAAAACGGTAAAATTGGTAATCGCAAACGGTAAGGTTGATGGGTGCGCGATTTCATGCACATTGGTGAATTTGGGCTTCGAAGGGCTGGATTTGGGCCAATGGGCTTACGGGCCCATTTGGGTGAAAACAAGTGGTAAGTGCTTTCTAATAGACTAAGTAGCAAATCTGCTAAATCGGACATAAAATTTGGGCTTAGTGGGCTGAAATAGTTAATGGACACCGTAAGGCCCATTAGGGGTTTTAGGGCCTGATAACTCTAATTGGACTAAATGGGCTAAATAAGTTGCTTAAATGGCATTTGGACTGTTAACAACTGAAATGTGTGTAAAACCCTAAAAACTGGTAAATTTACTGAAATGCCCCTTAAGGGTGGAAAATTACTATTATACCCCTAGGTGCAAAATGACCATTATACCCCTAGGGTTGATTTTGATTGAAATGCATGCTAAATTAAATCTGTTCATTGTATGCCATGACATGTTATACTGTTGCATTGTGATTGGGTTTATGATGGATGAAGTGCTAAGTGGCAATGCCACGTTTTACTGATAGGGACTTTGCCTCGTTTTATGTTAGTGGCTTGGCTACGTTATCTGATTAAGCAGCTACGCTGCGACTGTGGTGTGTAGGGCTGGGTGGGTCGAGTTATTCCTCACATGGTGTGTAGGGCTGGTACGGATGGTGTGTAGGGCTGGATTTGGGTTGGGCTTTGCATACATGCATAATTTTTGTTCTGTTACTATAATGGGCCTAAGGGTCGTACTAAATTCTAAATAGGGCTAAGGCCCAGTTAATACTCTTTACTGAATAGGGCTGAGGCCCAGTTAATACTGAATCTAGATAAGGCTTAGGCCCATTGGGCTCTGGTTGGGTTTACTGTACACACTAAGTTTTCCAAACTCACCCCCTTCCCTTTCATGTATGCAGGTGAGCCCTAAACTAGTGGACTTGGAGCTGGAAGGATTCGGAGTGGCCATGTGGACTGCATTTGGTTAATTTTTCTTAAGTTATTTTATTTTCAGTATTTTATTTAAATTATTCCCTATTCGGTTTTGTTTGTAATAAGGCCGCTCTTAAGTATTTTATTTTGGTTTTCAACTCTTTTATTATAACTTGTTTTAAGTGGTTAGACTTAGGCCGCACATGTTTTTTTTTAAATTAAACAACGTTTTCAAAATATAACACACGTATCAAATGGATGACGTAAAGTCAAACAAGACTTTGAGATAAAATAAACTATAAACCGGTAGTGGATAGGATCTTCGCCAATTTAAAAATCTAGCTTTCTTTCCAAACTTTCAACAACGGTTTTGCAAACTCACCCTAATCGTAATAACTAAAGAACGTGTTTCAATCCATCATTGATGTGACACACCAGATCTGGCCATAATGTCTAGGCCGGGTTTGGGGTGTTACAGTTCAACCCAATTTGGCCACTTTTCGTAATTAATTAATAATAATTTATTTAACCCAAAATAAATTGGATAGAAATTAAAATTAATTATATTATGAATTAATACTCATAATTTTGGACCGACTTAGGCTGAAAAATTAATTTTCATTGATTCTTCAAATTACTTCTCGGTTTTATGCCTCTTGTAGTGTCTGCCGAGTCATTTTTTTCCCTTTGTGCGAATCTGTCAAAAATAATCAAATAAAATTAATTAAAATTAAGCATGTTCACAATATAAGTACAATTTAATTATTTTATAATAATTAATTATTTTCCGACAAGAATTTTACCGAATTTGCATGAATTTAAGTTAAAAGGGGCATGCAAAAGTGTTTATTTTCGTGTTTCTAGGTGGATACTTTCCTTCCTTGTTTTCCCACTTGTGGCCATCTTGTAACAACCCAAAATAGGGCCTAGGAATTTTAGAGGTATACTAGGAATTTTAGCTTAGACTGTTTGGAATTTTTGCAACATGGTATATCGATAATGTTTTTTATTATGGTTTTTAGAAAATCAAATAAATTTTTGAAAAAGTGTTTGGGAAACCTTTAATTTTAGAAAAAGGACTGATCTGTAATAGAGAAAAAATTGTGAGCATTTATGTTGTAGTTTAACCAATTTTTAAAATTGAACCTAAAAATCACTACCACCTACAGTTTTCACGTTATTGATTATCTTTTACTTGTTAGTGTCGCCCCTTGCTCTCCTAACCTCTTATCTTCAATTTCTTTGTTAAGTCTTCACTTTTTTTATTTCTATCATTATCTAAATATTAAACCTTCATAAATCTTCAAGAAAACATTACAAAACTCCATAGATTTCATCATCTTCTTCACATGTGAGTTTTCTGGGTTTTCTATAAATCTTTGTTTTTCTTCCATCAAAGGTAATCACTCATCTACCCATTAGTTTTTAATGTTAATTAGTATTTAAAACTGAATTATTAGCCATTAAATCACATGTTTTGATGAAAAGCCGAAAATAGAGTCATTAATGGTGAATTTTGGGGTTTTAAGTAAACGTGGTTTCAAAGTGTTTTCCAATTAATTTTGACATGATTAAGAGGTTTCCAAACTTTCTTTGAAGTTTCGTTAAGTATTTCTTGAGTTTTAATGAATTTTTGGAAAATAGCCATAACACATGTTGAAAAAGTCGATACTATGAATTGAGTAGTTTTGTTTGGTTTAAAGGTGGGGAATTATTCATAGGTGAATTGTAAGATGAATGAAATTTGTTTTAGGTGAAATGATTGAGTATAGACCAAGATATTCGAATTTAAAGTTTGCTATGTTAAAGGTTTCAGTTACATGAGAACTTAGATTAGGTTTATGTTTTTGATTACTTGTGGTGAGTCCATGGCTAATTTTTGAATATATTGTTGTGTGAATTCATTGTGTTAAAGCTTCAGATTCCTTAGGACCAACTACGAGTTAGGAAAGGCTAGTTGAGCTTTTGGCTTCTCGGTGAAAGCGTATTTGTGAGTGTTTGGAATCGTTGCTTGTAGACACGAGTCATGTGTATTTAGGAATTTAGTAGTAGCCTAAACCCCTACTCTAAATTACAAGTGTAAGTTTTCTCATGCCTATGTTATCTTGTGAACTATGTGCTTATGTGTGTGCTTGTGAATATGTGAATTGAGATGAGATGCTACAACATGTGATATGTGGTTATGATAACTATTGTGAAAGTGCAAATGTGTACATGTTATATACATGTTAAATGTTAGTGACAGAATTTCGCTAAAAATTCAAATACGCAGCGATAGTGCACAGATAACCGATAAGTGATGTGTTTGATTTCAAATATTTTCACCTTGTGATCTTGAAATCGCTTGATATAGTTTGCATGCCATAGGATTGTGAGTACTCACCTATATGTACAGTGATTTTGGACATTGAGGCTCTGGGACATGTTGGAGAGATAAGGGAATGTGAGCTAAGCTCCATTCAACAGGACATGTGAGGGGAGCTATATGTTTCACTTATGGGATATGTTCATCTCTATGAGTTATTTGGTGTGGTTAGAGATTCGTGTATCCGATGTATGTTGATAATGTAAACTTTATGTTTCATACCCCAAGAGTCAATTTATCGTTATACGTGATTGTGTGAAATATGATACATGATTAATGGATTGTGTTATATGATATATGCTTGAATGAGTATGTAAATGCTATTAAAATGAACTACTAGATAATGCATGAATAGGTATTATATGACACTACACATAAGAACATTGTATTTGTATATATATATATATGGTTGTGTTGTGGATTCATGATGAAATGTTTGCGTAGTGATTATTCTAATCATTCACTAAGCTTGGTTAAACACACCCACTCTTTTCAACATATGCAGATTAGTAATGTTTCGGTCTGGGCGGTGTGGTTTTCCTGAGGGAGTGATCCAAAGAAGACTTGTTAGTATTTCGTAGGTGTTCATTATTTATTTATTTACGTTTGGGGAAATAAGGCAGTGTGGTAAACATGTTTATAGCCATGTTAATTCTGAATATTTTACTGGCTTTTGCTTTTGTTTATGAGGTTTATGAGTTATAAATATGCTTAGGTTTATGAACTTTGATGATGACATGACGTTTCTTGCTCGGACACATTTTTGATGTTTTGAACTGTTAAATTTAGCCATTTGGGTGATTATTTGTTGAAGTATTTGATGCATGACATTTAGAAACTAAATTGGAATGGACTAAATACTTTTTTATGTTGTATTTTTGAAGTCCCTAGGAGAGGAATTGATAATCGCATTTTAAAAACAATACCTCTGTGTTTTGAAATGTGCAAGAAAGTCAGAATAGAGATTTGGTATCAATACCTTTGCTTGAGTATTGATACTCGGGGTAAATATATTGATACTATGTGACAGGTACCGATAACTTTTGACAATATGATTTTTGTACGAGAAACAAAATGTAAGTTTAGCATCTATTTTCCAGGTGGTATCGATTCCCTAGGGTAAGTATTGATACCTACATGATTGTCTTGAAAATTTTTCTAAATAGTCCAAAAGCTTGAATTTTTAACACGGATAGTTACATTGATGTATGTCCAGCATGTTTTAATGATGGTTACATGTATGCCTTAAAACTTGTGCAAATGCTATGAATGACATGTATAGACTTTAAAATAGTGAACACATTAACGTACAAGTAGTGAGACTGTGGTGTGGTATCTTTATATTCGAGCTCGGCAACCAGTTCGGGTATAGGGTGTTACACATATCCTTTTTTTTTCTCTTTGTTTTTTCTTTCACCAAATTGTTTTTTTCCAAAATTGTTGCTGCCATGTTTGTTTTTGAGCTTAGCTTGAAAAGCTCCTTCAGTTGACTCCTCAAGCCCAATAGCCTTTCTATGCTCCAAAGCTTGAAGAGCATTTACAACCTCTGTCAAGGTAAGTTTTGAGATGTGTTTTGAGTCTTCTAAAGAGTAATTTTTTTACTCAAACCTATATGGAACACTGACCAAAACCTTTTCAGCTATCTTCTTGTCCGGAAACTCCTCCTTGTGCAACTTGATTTGGTTTACAACCTTCATAAGCCTATCAGAATACTCTTTAACAGTATTTGACTCTTTCATCTTTAGAACCTTGAACTCTCTCCACAAATTTTCTGTCACTTCCTTGGAACTCTTCCTTGAGCTTGTCCCATGTTTCCTCTATAGTTTCATAGGTCATTATCCTTGTAAAAATCATATCTATTACAAAAAAGTGAATACAAGAGAGAGCCTTGTATTTCTGAGCTACCTCCTCACCGTGTTGCTTGATTTGAGCAATAGTTGGATTCTCTCCCAAGGGAGGCACATCTCTACCTGTTTCTAAAGAATCACACAGGTTAAGAGCCCTCAGGTATGCCTTCATTTTCATTGCCCAAGTAGGGTAATTTTCTCTTGTGAATACAGGAGGATTTGGGGTTGCAAAGCTACTTGAAGCCATATTAGGTTCTAAGAACTTTTTGGTGTAGAAGAAGAAGGTTTTTTTCCTAGTTTTTCAACTCACACGCAGTCTCTCAAGATCAATTTTTTAAGCTCTAGATACCATGTTATATTATGGAACAAAATAAAAGATAGAGCTGGAAAAGAAAACGAAACTAGAAAAATTTTAAAACTGAATAGTCTATCTTTCATTAAGATTTTGGTGCATAATATACAAAAGACTATTGCTATTGCAATGGTTAATCATATCCTAAAACTTCAGCAAGTATTACATCAAAAACATTGTATCACCTAACAAAATACAAACTGATATATAATGTGTATCATGCTTGACTGCTTATAACTACTTTGCCAAGCAAAACCATAAAAAAGATTGACATACACTCTTAGAATATCTAAGAAAAATCTCAATCATCTAAAAGTTACAACTGCGCAAGCAAGGTCAAGGCCTCCAACAAATCCTTATGTTGAAATTAATTTTGATGTAGCCTATAGAGGGGACTTAAATCTATCACATCAAGGTGGAATGGTTTTGAACTCTGGGACAAGATCAAATAAAGAGATACCTAATGTTTTTGTGGCGAAGGCAATTGCAGTAGTCTAAGCATTGACCTTTACAGTGGATTTCGTGTTCATTCATGTCGAGTTGGAAAGGGATTCACTCATTTTTATCAAAAAGCTTGCTTTACTGCTAAGGATAGATTAGAAATTAGTGTACACATTTATGATGGAAAAGTTTTCTAAAGGGACTATTTCAAACATGCGAAAATTTCTCATACTCACCTTCGTTAGAACTTAGTAGCTCGTCACCTTGCTCGAAGGGGTTTGGGATAAGAAGGAGATTGCTTTTCAGTAGAGGAGGTCCTGAACTCGGTGGTAGGCATTGTTGAGGTTGATCAGCGGAGGATTTTTTTGCTAGACTAAAATTTGCTCACAGCTGATTGCTTTTCTAGGAAAGGAGTCTCTTCATTTGCATCTATTTGTTCTCTATTTAGCTTTAGCTCTATTGTGCTTTCGGGTTTCACATATTGTTAGGTGTAGAAAGCATTTCAATGATTTCCTCCCATTAAAATTTATTAGTAAAAAAGTTTACAATGTAACAATGTCGAGTAATATATGCATAGAGCTAAAGTAGAGCAATATATTTTTGTTTTATTTTTTTTATCATTGAATTTAGAGATAATATAAATTTTGGCCTTTGAATTTGGCAATTAGATTTATTTTGGTATTTATAATTTTTTATCCACTTCGGCACTTGAACTTGACAATTAGGTCCATTTTGGTCACTAAACTTGAAATTTATAAATGTTTGATGACCGTGACACTTTAAGATTATGCCAGGCTCAATATTCTAGAACACGTCAAACTATTCGTTCTCGATTCAACTCGTTCGACCTCCAAACCAACGATAATTAAATAAATAATTAAAATTCATAAAACTGTAAAAAAATTAAAATAAAAAAATTATTACACTAGTTCAACTGTTGATTTTTGTCTCGGTTTTCAATTTATTTCCAATTTCAAACAGTTTCCAAGTAAATCCGTTCAAACTTGGCAACTAGTTACATCATCAAATCTTGACAGAATCCAAGTTCAAGGATCAAAATGGATAGTCAAATTCAAGAATTAAAGTGGACCAAAAAAGTACAGGTACCAAAGTGGATTTAGTTGCCAAATTCAAGGGCCAAAAATTATATTATCCCTTGAATTTAAAGTTTTTTTATATGCAATTTTTAATATTAATAAAATATTTTTATAGAAATAATTTAAAATTATATTTCGTAGTCAGATTATTTTAATTCTTTTCATTGAAATATTGAACTCTATTTTTTTTAACAATCTCATTATAGGTTTTGACCATATCTGCTCTTTTTGACATAATACCTAAAACTGCCCATAAATAAGAGGATAATGCACTTCAGCACACTTGAACCACCCACATCCTCTCTCATTGGCAACAATGTCCATACCAATCGAGCTAAGACTCAATCAGCTGAGATATTGCACTCTTACATTTTGTATGAGAAAATTTAAATTAAAAAAATAAAAAAATAAAATGCATCATTTAAAATATAAATATTTATAGTTATTTTGTTTAAAAAGTTTTTTTTTTAAATTATTGAATGAAAAATAGTTACAAATTCGTCAAATAAATTTATAAATCACATGATGCCATGTACAAAGAAATAGAGTTACATTTATATAGGAAAAGTTCAAGGAGAAAAATATGGAAAAGCAAATGTCAATTTATATTGGAAGTAATAAAACGGTTTAGGTAAAGAAGAAATAAGTTACCAATGCATATTTAGGTTCTTTTGGAAGAGAAAGATAATAAATATATTTTTATTATAAAACAAATAGAAATATAGAATGAACAAGAGAGAAAAATACATAAAAAAACGAAGAAGAAAAAGGATTATTCGATTTTCACTTGGGATATCTAAAAAATCTATACATGCCTTGTATTTATAAGGCCTCAACCACCATAGGTTACAGAACTCTAATAAATATAATTAAGGTACCCTATAATTTTTTAAGGGTTACAAAAGTTACAAAAAATTGAATTCTTGGGGTCATGGGAGCTATATGGACATTCATTTTACAACACTCCCCCTTGGATGTCCTTCAATGAAAAATGTGCTTTGATAAAACTTTATTAGGAAAAACCTTGATGGATAAAAACCTAATGAAGGAAAAAGAGTACAGAATCTCCTATTACAAGTTGCCTCATTAAAAACGTTTGTTAGAAAATCCCAATGGGGCAAAACCATGGTTAAAGGAAAAGAGTGCAACGTGTTTTTAACTCCCCCTAATGACAAATATGGCCCCCAAACCCGACTAGGATGGCCCGCCTCGAATCCAAAATGTCACATTAGTCTCTTACGTGACCTGCTTACTGACCACCAATTACATCATAAAACCACCATTCACACCACACAATATTTATGCGTAATAATCAATTATCCAATAAAAATAAACATAAAAACCCTAGAATCTTGCTCTCTAACAAAAAAAAATCAATTTTTAATTGAGCTAGGACTTAATTAGAAAACGAAAGAAATAGGGAGAGACCAAAAGGGAAAATTGCCAAAATTTTGAAATTAGTCTTTTACATGGAGTTTACCACCGTCTTCTTCCCTCCCTTAAACCTCAAATCATTCAAAATTTTTCCAAAACCTAAAATTAGAGATTTTTTTTTTTGAAAAATAATTCATTTCTTTAGATTTATTATGTAACATCCCGAAATAGGGCCTAAACGGAATAGTGGTTGCGAAACCATGAATTCGAGATAGAAAAATTTATTCCGATAAATTTTTATGATTTACCGAGTGATTAGATGCATGTGTTAGAATATTGATAGAAAATCTCATGAATTGCATGTTTAATTTGCCTATTAGGGCCTAATTGCATAAGTTGATAAATATGAGTTCTAGTTAGGAAAGGATTAAATTGAAAGGCATGTTTAATTAGGTTTTCACGGACAAAAATGGACATACATGGGTAGAAATAACCAAAGTTTTGATGAAGGGCATTTTAGTCATTTAGTAATTAAAAGATTAAAAAGGGAAAAAGATCGCAAAATGTTGTCCATATTTTCCACAAGGGCCGAAACTCCAAGGGACACCATATCTAGGGTTTCTTCAACTACTCAAGCTCATAGTAAGTGATTCTAAGCCTCGTTTTTAATGTTCTTTACAATTTTAGAGTCTCGGTAACTTGATTTAACTTATTCTAGCAATAATTTAACCTCGGGTTCATATTTGGAAAAATACCCATAGGTGGAATATGTTTATTTTGATGTTTTATGATAGAATATGAGGTTTTAAATTATGTTAAACAACTTGTGCTACTTGGTTTTAAGTAAAAATGAGTAAAACGACATAATCGGTAAAAATACCTAATATTCATAAGTACATGTTAGAGTGAGAATTTGATGTTTCCATTAAGGGAAAATGATCAGCATGTCCAAAAACATAAAAATTAGGGAAAAATTTTAATTTCCGAGCTTTGGGGCAAAAGTGAAAATATACAAAAGTTTTGGGGTAAAATTGTAATTTTACCAAAGTTAGAGTTAAGGACTGTTTTGATAAATGTGAGTATTAAATAAGCTAAATTTACTAATTATAGATCAAGAAGAATGAAATTTGGGGATAGACCGAGGAAAGAAAAAGGTAGAAGATTAAGTTGTCAAGTTGATCATATTTTGCTCTGAGGTAAGTTTACGGTAAATAAATGTAATATTTCGATATTTTATATTAATGTTGTTAATTTCCAGCATATATACATTTATTTTATGAGAATATTCCAAGTTGAATCAAAGATGAGGTAACAGAGAAAAAGTATCAGAAAGCTCGTTTGACCCTTTAGAATGTATGGGATATAGAATGTCATGACATTTCGGGTTAAGGCAGTTGAGAAACATCCCATGTAAGTCCATATCAGACATATGTCATTGGTAGGTTAAGACAGTTCAGGAACATCCGATATAATTCCATATCAAATATATGGCTTTGGCAGGACAGGGAACATCCCATGTAAGACCATGCCTAGAGCATGGCATTCGCAGGCTACTACCAGGCAGGAAAACCTAAGTATCTTGAGTATTCCAAACAGTTCATTGGACTAATATACAGGTTATGTTACAAGAAAGTTCAGGTAAAGGAATGATAAATAGAAAAGTTAAAGAGTAAGTGAAGAAGTAAAGTAAAGATTTTGTTAGTTGATGGTATAATATAAGTATATTTATACTTGATGAATGTTGTCATTTATTTACTTGTAAACTTACTAAGTATTGTAGCTTACTCATTTTCCTTTCTCTCTTTTATAGTGTAGCCAAATCAATTCGGGGATAGTAAGGACGTCAGAGTTTGTCTCACACTATCAAAGGCTATCTCGGTATTTTGTAATTTGAAATGTTTTGAGTTATGGCATGTATAGGGACTTGACTATTTTGGGTGTATGTCCTTATGATACGATTAAAGAATAGCATGTGAATACTTGATAATGATTAGCTATTGAAATGGCTAGTTAAGAACATGTTTTGATGTTATGTATGCCTAAATGATAGTTTATGCAAAGAATTTATGAAAGAGTAAAAGTTGGCCATGAAATAGTTTTGTAACAGCAGCAGTGATGTGAATTTGAAAATTCACTAAAAATTGTAGAAATGGAATTAAATGGTGAATGAGATATATAATTAAATCTCATTGAGTCTATTTTCATAGGAGAGGAACACAGAAAGCAAAGGAAGTCTATATTTTGAGATAATTAAATTCTTGTGAGACTGGTTCAGAGGGATTTCGTGATCTCCTGTTTTGATTTTAGAAATTCACTAAAACTTGTACAAAAATAATTATGAGTCATAATTCATATGTATAGATTCCTTAATAAGTATGTTCTCATTAGAAACAAGTGGAAACACTAAATGAAAATTGTACTATGAGATAATTGATATTTAGTGAAGAGAGGTTAGGTCTGCTGGGCTACGAAACAGGGGAAATTTTAACTAATAAACTGTACTAATTGGCCAAACCAAAAATTTTGGAAAAATTATGATAAGAGGATATATGAGTCTAGTTTTAGCTAAAATGTACGGATTTAAATTTCAAGTTTCGTAACTCGAGTTATAGTTAATTAAGTGACTGTTACGCAAGTGAATAGTTTTATTATGAACAGTGAAATAAATTGTTTTGATTTGTGTAAGTAATTGGAAAATTTTTAAATGTTCCCGGTTTGGTCCCGAACCATTCCAATTGTATGTTTAGGGCCTCGAGGGCCCATTTTAGGGATATATTAGATGAATGTGAATGAATTAATTTTAAAAGCAAATTTTTATGCCCTGAACTAGTAAGGTAAGTCTGGTAATGCCTCGTACTTGACTCTGGCAACAGTCTCGGGTAAGGGGTGTTATATATTAGCCTCCCAAACACCAAAACAACCCTCAATTTCAAAAAAAAAATCTTGTTTTCTTCCTAAATTCATCATTGTTCTTCTTGAGTTCAAATCCTGAATTAGAGCTATAGATCATCGTTTTCAATGAATTAAGGTAATATTCTAACTTTTAGGGCTAAACAAAGTGTGTTGTTAATTCAATTTGAGTTTTAAACGATTGTATATAGATTTATTTAAATTTGATGTTTTTAAAGTAAGCTTGGATTCAAAAGTGGAAAATCTCGTAATATTGAGTAAACCTGTGTTTTCAAAGTGATTTTTTTATTCATTCTAACCTAATTAAAATGTATTTCACTTCAATTTGATAATTCATAATCGAATTGTTAAGAATCAAACATTTTTCCCTTGTACATGTTCTTGAAAGCTTGAATTTTTCAGAAATTTTAGAACCATGGATTTAGGTGAAATTAATGGTTTATATGAAACTATATGATATTTAAGATGTTTGAAATAAAAATTGAGGATTAGAAACAAGGTTAGAATGTCGAAACTTCAGTTTCGACAAAACGAGCTAGTTTTTGATAATGGGAAAGGAGAGGTTTGAATTGTGTTTTCCTTCCTATTTGGTTGTGTTCAAGGCTATTTTTGATGAGTTTGAATCTTTTTTTTATGTGTGTAAAGTTTTAGATCAATCGAGAGCCACTACGCACCTTTTTGTTTGTAATTTGGGCATTGAGGCCCCAGACAGATTGGAGAGATAAGGGAATGTTGAGCTAAGCTCCATTCATCGGGACATGGTGGTGTGTTGGAGAGTGTTTAGCTTTATGCTACACTTATGCAACATGTTAGACTCTTTGAGTCATTAGTATGATGGAGATCCATTTATCCAATGTGTGGTGATAGAGTTCACTTTTATGTTTCATAATCTCAATTTGTCAAAATACCATTAATTGATTTATATATGAAATATGTTGTGTGTAAATGCATGTGAATATATAAGCTAGACTTGAGAGATAACAAAGCATGAATACATTATTTTGTCTTGATGAAAATATGGTTGTGAATGTGTCCTAGTATGCTATTGCTTAACTTTTGATGTTGTGTATGCTTTTTGGTAATTCCGAACATTCACTAAGTTTGTTTAAGTTCACACACTCCATGTTAAAACCTTGCAGATAAGTAACTCTTTCGGTCTGAGTAGGTGGTTTTATAATTTTTGGACACTTAGAATAAAGGCAATGTGGGTTAGATTTTTAGTTTTGATTATTAACATTATTTTATTGATTCTATCTTGTTATTGGATTGACGGAATGTGGATGTTGTTTTGGACTTCGTTTATGATTAAATTGATGTTTGAGATTAAGGTTGATAATGCATGTTAGATATTCTTATTTAAATATATGGATGTAATATGATAAATGTTTAAAGGATGTTAATAAGTTTAGTTAAATTAGACTATAATTGTGTGTTGAGTAAGAATATTGTTTTAAGCATGCAGAATAATTTATTTTATGAAATTTTTGGCATTCTGGGTGAATGTATCGATACTCGGACATGATTATTTGGTATCAATACCCACTCAGGAGTATCGATACTTGTTGTAAAAATACTGATACTCCTGCCAAGGTACCAATAAAACGTTTTAACTAAAAATTGGCAAAGCACTAATATCGTATTGATTTTTACATTAGTATCCATACCTAATTTACTAAATATCGATAGATGTTATTTTCTATCAACACCTATTTTGTTTTCTTTGGAATTTTAGTAAATGGACCTTAAGTACGGATTAATTTGTTTCTATTGTCGTATTATGTTTAATTAGACATGAACATCTTTGTAAATGTTTAAATGTTGTAGTTGTTGTTCTTGTTTGAAGCTATGTGTGCATGTGTATAAGTTCAGATTGTAGCATCTTGTTACTCAAGTCCAGTGACTGGGCTAGGTGAGGGATGTTACGCATTCAATATAAAATCAAATCACGCAATTATAAACACAATTATACTTCACATTAGCTTGTAACAAGTACACAAGGAACAAACTTTAATATCCGAGAATGAAATAGGACTAAAATAAATTTACACAATTTCAAGGAAGGTATCGATATTTAATATAAAGTATCAATAACTAATAGAAAAATATCAATATTTATTTTAGCATCGATACCACCTTGATAGTGTTGTTGTTTAATCAAATGGTATCGATAATTATAAAAGTATTGATACCAATTTGGCTTTCTGTTTGTTTTAAAAAATTCTTCCTATGGTCAAGTATCGATACCTAATGCCAAAATATCGATACTTAAATATCGATACTTATGTGTAGGAATGACAAAAATCTTTAAAATTCCTATTTCAAGTTCAAAACACCTAATACTCAAATGGTTCATTTAGGTACATTTATAGACCTAAAAAAATATAAAAAAAAAAACATATCAATTCATATATAAAAATCATTACATTCGACTAAATATTATCATAGCATTTTCAATCTTAATTGTGCCAAATTTTATCACATACACTTCATTCATTCATTCTCACATCCATTACCTATTCAACATCAACTAAACTTTAGGTGCATGTAAATCTACCTACCATATTATCTCATACTAAATCAAACTTGATCACATATTTAATAATCATATGATACCAATATTAGTTAGCACATACACATATGCATCATCTATCCCAATGTAATGCCCCAAAATTTTAATTTTTTGTTCTGTTAAAATATGACATAAATATATGTCTGCTTCAGTGGTTAAGTGTTCTAGGTGTGTGTGTGTGAGGTCCCAAGTTCAAGCCTTGTCTTGGGAAAATTTTGAAATTTTTCTAAGTAAAGCCTCACTCTTATTCGGTAGGCTTTTATTTAATTGTCTGTAAGGATATATCAAAATAGGCCCGTTAGTCTAGTGGTTAAGTGGAGTGTTAGTTTGCTGAAAGTTAGGTGCTTGATTCCCTACATGGGCAAGGATGGTAATTTTTGGCTCGTTTCATGGAATAGTCTCGATTAAGTTAAAATTCTAATGTGATTGGGATAATGGAGTTAGTGGGAGAAGTTGAGATTCTGTAGTTATTAGAAAATGTTTTGATTATCTTTTTCCCAACAACAATTTTAAGTTTTCTCCTTTTTCCCAAAAACTTTCTGATGTCGTTTTTCTTTGCTCTTCTCATTTGCTGCTCTTCTTTGATTTTTTTTCTTTCTCCTGCTGAAATTTGTTCTTTGAAATCCCCAATTCTTTCTCCCTTCATGTAGTTTTTGGGCTCTGCTAGTTCGGTTTTGTTGGTAAGCTTTTGATAAATGTGGTTGCTTTTGGTTTTTGGATAGTAATTTATGGAATTCGTTTGTTTTTGGAGAAGGTTAAAGAGCTGGAGTGTTTGGTCGGCGTTGAGGTGGTGCAGAAACGTTGTTACTCAATCGAATGTAAGGTTTGGTCGCTTTTTGGGTGAAAACCTCGATTTGGGTTCGATTTGAGTTCTCGTTAAAAATGATTAATTTAATGCTTATTGTTCAATTATAGGTTTTGGAGTGCTTGGTGATCATTTTAGCATCAATCAAAACCAGGTGTGTACCCTAAATTGTAAAAAAATAAGGTTTCGACAAAAGCCAAAAACCCCACTGTCAATGCCACACGAGTGTGTGGTCGCCCATGTGGTAGGCCATGTGCTATGACACGAGCATGTGATCGACGAGGCCAGGCCGTGCGCGCAAGACACGACCGAGTAATGGCCAGGTAGGCTGTGTGCGACAAACGAGCTAGACTAATTTGGGCTGTGTGGGCCACACGGGCGTGTAAAATTTTGAGCTAACGGCCAAGGCCAAATTGGGCCGTGTGGGCCACACGAGCGTGTAGGCCCACACGGGCAAGCCACATAGACGTGTGGGCCCATTTAACTGAAATGCTTTCTAACATTGCACGGGTCACCCAAGTCAACTGTGAACCTACTGTAAGGTCGATAAGCACTACTTAGACCCTTAAATGTGTGAACTGAATGTATGATATATGTGCTGAGCATGAGGATTATATGCATGTATACTGAACTGTATGTATAACTGATAACCATGTGATAGCATGTCATTTATTGTATGTTTGCATTGCATGGGGTTGGGATGATGATTATTGGAGGAAGTGTACTGAAAGCCTTTTAAGCCTATTGACTGATAGCTTAGCTACAATATATACTGAAAGGATTTTAAGCCTATTTAACTAGCAGATCAGCTGCATTGTACTGATATGTGCCGCATTCGGTACAGCTCGAAGTGTAGGGCTGGGTGGGTGTTTTAAACCCAACAGAAAGTGTAGAGATGGACAAAGATGGCGTAATAGAGGCTGGTGGGTAGGATTCTATTTTCTGATCACTGCATGCATAACTGTTACTGTGATGGGTTAAGGCCCTAATCCATATCTTATACTGTAACTGAAGTGGGCTAAAGCCTGAACTGCTACTAAAACTGTAATGGGCTTAGGCCCCAGACTGCATTTGACTGTTTACTACTATGATTGACTGTATGTTTATTTTCTGTGGGGATTACACACTGAGTTTACGTAAACTCACCCCTTCTATTTAATGTGAACAGGTAATCCTCAAACATAGACGGATCGGTGCGACGGAGGACTCGACAGTGACCACCATCATTTGTTTTGTTTCTGCCTTCGATTTGGTTATTATCTTTCTATTATTTATAGGGTATTTTGATGAAAATTGGGACTTTTGGACTGTTTGCTTTTATTTTGGTTTTTAAATTTTTTTACAGATTTTTAGACTACAAAACTCAATTTTACCAAAGACAATGTTTTCCTGAACGCGAATGGTTTTTCTTAAGCATCACGGTTTACTTAAAATAGTATTTAAAAGCTTTCGCAACGAACTAAGTTTTAAAGCAAACAATTAAATGAGTAAGCAGTTTCGAAATAAATAAAAGCTAAAGAAAAGTAATTAAATGGAAATAGTTTTACTGTGACAACTTAGTTTTTAAACACCCTATCATGTGACATCATCAGATTCAGCCATAAAATCTAGGTCGAGTTTAGGGTGTTACACCCAAAATATCAAACGTTAACGATAACATGATTTCTTAATCAAACCATTTAATATCTACATTTACTTACTCAAACATCACAAGTTACAAATGATAGACTTAGGTACATGCCATGTACTTTGAAAAAAAGGAAAATTCACCATAGTTGTTGAGTATGGAATTTTCTGATGGATGTTGATGTCTGAGAACGTTCACAATCAAAACTACCACATTTCTATAATTTGAATATTAAAGCATATTATATTATAAATTATACAAAAATAAATTTAGGATCATAAAGTGTGTATATCAATTTAGTATCAATTCATGCCATCATTTAACTTTTATTATTATCATAACTTTTAATACATATATCTTCGAAAATAAATTGCCATATTTCTTATTCAATTCTGAACTTTCAATTTCAATGAATATCATCACATTTTTTACACTGATTCATTTGAAATCTCGTTATTCCATTTAACATTTTAAACTCGCTATTAACCTGACCCAGACAAATACAAAGATCCAACCAATCATATCAGTTTGGCACCCAATGCCTCATCGGATAAATCCAAAGTAATAGGTTACACCCAATACTCATCGTTATAACCTAAGTAATTTGGTGCCCAGTGCCTCATTGACACGTAGTTGAAGTAACCCTGAACTCTTTTTGTCCTATAGCATGCCAACTGTACTCGACTTTGCCCGAACAATCAATAGGGTATCAATTTCTAATTTCCATTTAGTATTCGAAATCTCAATTCATGTCACAATCTCATTATCAAAACATTGATTCATACCAGTGGAAATATTATTCATTACAATATAGCTTGAACTTCACATTTATAACAATATACAATAAACAATAAACAATATTTTCACATTTATTCAATTTAGTCCTTATAATATCAACTAATCCAAATTGAATCAATTGAACTTATTTTTTTAATCAGTACCAAGTCACCTTATGATGTTACCTATGAAAACAATTCATAATGCAACAATTCAAAATAGTTTAGATTATAAAGACACAAACCGAAATTTCTGAGCTATCTATTGATGACTTTATCTTTTCCTTTCTTTTTAGAAAATCCAAGTCGATGTTAGCTACGAATTGACACAACACAACAATTAATCAATACACAATCAAATTCACACTCAATTGCAAATTTATACAACTTTTGCAAGTTATTCAATTTGGTCCATAAATTCGAGATTAGCATATTTTCCAAAATGAAACTTCATTTTTAAATCTGATTTCAATTATACCCTTCCAATCTACTCTAATATAAAAATATTACATAATTTTCACACCAATTTTCTAAATATTCACATCTTAGTCCTTATTGTACAAAACTACCAATTACTTTAACAATTTATTCATTTTTCCAATACTAAGCTTTGAAACACACCATTAAATATCAAAACCTCAAGCATTCTTCAATGGTAACTTTTATAAACTTTAACATTTAAAAAAAAATTACACATGTTAGCTAAACTGAGCTACAACGATCTTAAAAACATAAAAATTACGAAATATGAACCTTAAATTCCTCCACATGCAATGGTCAAATGTGTGAAGGAAATTTGAAGATCCTCCCCCATTTCTTCAATGGTGTAATTGGTTAAGGAATAAGATAATGGCCAACATTTCTCTTTCCTTCCACTTTTACTAACTTGAATCTTATTATAATATATAAAATCTAACTAAATTTCCACCAAACATCATGCAATTGCTATCCATTAAATCCTAAGAGGGTCTAATTTCTATTGTAATCTTCCAAATGTTAATATTTAAAATTTATAACTATTTTAAATAAATAAAATTAACTTTTACAATTTTGGCTATTTAAACCCTATACCTTAATTTATCACTAATCCGTTAAAATTACTAATCCAAATTTCAATTCATTCCTAACATAGCTTCGTAAGTATTTAATAAAAAAATTTATGGGCTCGATTTATGAAAATGGAGTCTCAAAACCACAATTTTTGACACCACTGACTTTTGAGTCATTACAAGCGTCCTGATAATGATTTTATGTCACAACATCATACCAACATCGTTCAGATGTTGTCTGCAATTTCTGTATAAACAACCCAAAACATGTTATTTCGTGTTTTCATGCCAATTTTGTAATACCCCTAACCCCTCTTCGTCGTTAAATTAAGGTCATAGGCATTTCCAACAAATCAAAACATTTAATTGCATCATAAGCAATGGTGCAAGCTAACTATTATCATTTAGTATACATAGGTAGATCACGACAATCTATTACTTCCATACCAGGGTCTTATACAATCGAATAATGAATCATGCTATGCAATGCTAAACTCCGTCTTCCACTGTCTATACTCTTAACACTATTTATCCTCTCTTGAAAGCTAGAAGTTGGATACATAACAAGACTATTCCAATTATTAGAATTAGAGTATTAGACCATACTTCGACTACTACCTTTGATGATATTAGTAGAGTGACCTACTTCACCTAGCTTAGGTTTGCAATTTCATTCCAAAATAGAGTAAAAATTACTATTATAATCCTTAATACAAGTCTATGGGATCCTAAAAGTAGTCTAAACACAAACAGCGGCTAATTTGAAACAATTCTGAAAGTTTAGGGTAAATTTCAAAACTACCTAAAAGTAGGGGTCACACGACCAAACGGCTAGGTCGTGTGAAACTCCCCAGACCGTGTGACTTTCAAAGTTGGGACACACGACCGTTTCCCAGCCCGTGTCTCTGCCCGTGTAACTCACTGACATGGTCGTATTGCAAGCCATTGGCCAGACCGTATGGCTCTTGACATGGGCATGTGACTATCCTACACGTCCGTGTGCCTGGGTCATATACCTCTTGATTATCTCACACGACCGTGTCGCAAGCTGTGTGTTAGCTATACTGTTTTACAACACGTTTAAGGCATACGCCTGTATGTGTTGCCCGTGTGTGACACACAGTCGTGTGACAAACCGTTTGCACCTAAATGTACCTTAAAACTCAAATTTACCAAATCATGCTTACGTGGGCACTAAGAAACTTAATTACCAACCATTTAATCTATTCAAAACACAATTAAACATGTTCAAAATATGCCAAAACAATCATCTAATATGCTTAACCAATGTACACTCATTGATACCACATTTTATATCTTCAAACATTTAAACAAAGTATCAACCATTCAAAAACTCTCATTCATACTAACTTTCCATATTTTAACTAACATTTAACTATATAAGCTACCAAGCTCAAAGCTACTACACATACCAAATCATTAAGCTAAACTATAATACCAAACATAGCCTCAACCACAACCATATATACAAATAACCATCATTTCACTAGAGAACCAAAATATCATCACATTATAAACAACATCAACCTAAAGACCTCTTAGGTACATGCAATTACAAATTTAAACATCACCACGCTGGAGTTCGAGATCGTTGTTGGATGTTGAGCCAACAATAGTTTGAAAAGAACCTAACCTGTGTATAGAAAACAAAACTATATGTTGAGTATAACTTAGATGTATTTCTATAACCCGAACAATTTAAACTTGATATGAGTAGTTAAAATGTAAGAGATGCAACAAGTAATGTTATAAACAGAAGTATCAATTTAATAATACAAATTTACTTATTCTTTATTTATATCCACTTGATTTCACATGTTCAAGTACATATCAATGGCATTTCATATATATAACATTTGATAATTCAACTCATGCAATGGCATGATTCATCTCTATGTTCAATTCATGAATTCATTTCAATATTCACAACCAATTTCATTATTTCATATTCCATTTCACATCTCGTTTCTATTTTTCATCCATTGACATTTCAATATCGAGCACATCGATTTCATCGTTTATTTTTCCCTATTAATATGACTCAGTCTCAGACAGATACATGAATCCAACCAACACACCAGTTTGGAACCCAGTGCCTTATCGAATAAATCTAAAGTAATAACTGCACCCAGCGCTACATACGTTGACACCTAGTGTCTCATCGGTTAAATTGAAGCAAATTGGCACCTAGTGCCTTATCGACTCGAGGTCGAAGAAATCCCTAAACTCTTTCTACCCTATGGCATGCTATCTATATCTGACTTAGCCCGAAATAGTTAATATGGTTTCATTTCACTTTTCAAAATAACCAATATCTCATTTTCATATATATACATCATCACATATAGACATATATTCAATTTGGTAGCAATCATATCTTCACAATACACATCTCAATTCAATATTCACAATTAGTTCACTCTAACCATCAATTGAATCAATTCAGCCCAAAGTACAAGGATTCTCACCTCTAGTACTTACCATAAGCAAACAATTCAATATACAACAATTTGTAAATTATTTCAAATTATAGAAACACAAATTGTATAGTTCGAGCAACTCGACGTAGACATTGTCTTTCCCCTTTTTACTCGAGGATTCCGAAATGACGTTTGCAACAGAATAAAATAATTACAATAAATTAATATAATACCACTCAATTACAAAAACTTTAATTTTTCTACTATATTTTGTTTATTTTTCAATTTAGTCCCTAAATCAAGACTAATTTTAATCTTCATACTTAACCTTAAATTTTTATACAAATTTCACTCTAAGCTAAATTTAGCTACCTATTTTCAATTCTACCCTCAATTTCAAATTTTTCACAATTTAATTCCTATTGGTAAAAATCAACAATTAATTCTATCATTTAGTCCTTTTGCCACTTCTAACTTAAAATTTATCAATTTAACCATTAGTACTTAAACTATTCAACAATGACAACATCTAAAATATTAAACAAAACTAAAATTTATGACATGGGTTAGGTAGCCGTAAGTACCGGGATTCCGAAAACATAAAAATTACAAGGAAAGGACCAAACTGCACTAACCAATTTGGATTTAAACACCTAGATCCCTTAGCCGTGCATCCCTTTCTTTCCTTTCTTTTCTTTCTTTCTTTCTTTTCTTTTAATTTTGCATGCAAATCTCTCTCCCCTTTACTTTCAATTCCTTTTTCTTTCATTTATTTCATTATAATTATTTATAATAATTATTAATATTATTATAAGTTAACTTTAATATATGATATATATAATATACACATGCAATTCCATTAAGCCTTAACCGGCCACCACTCACCATTTAATAAATAGTTTATTTACTTCATTAGTCCCTCATATTTACTTCAATCTATAAATCAACGTTTAGCCCTTACACGATTTAGTCCCTATACCTTAATAACCATAATTTCACGATAATTGCTTAACCAATATTTAATTTTCTACTAAACTAACTTCGTAAATATTTAATAAAAGAGTTCATTTTACGAGAACTGAGTCTCAAACTTTACTTTCCGTCACCCCTGACCATCGGGTCGTTACAAATTTCCCTATTCTAACGTATCATATAACATACATAGATCATACAAAACATGTTCAATTACCTTAAAACGTATAATATCAAAGTTTGACACCCTAAGTAATTAACTAGGCTAACATGCATCTCCAAGTTCACAAATCAAAATACTCAACATACCAACTACGCATCTCATGCATGTCTAAGTGAATTTTAGGTTCATACTATACCAAATGGTCAATTTAAACTTATTGAAACATCTAGCATACCAATCAAACATCTACATCAATATTTCATCAAGAGTCATGCATATTATTCATCATGCAACACAATATTTAAAGCATGCATATCCAAGCATTAATGCAAGCAATCAAACATCCATAAACCATATATAGATGTCCTTAAAACAACCTTCAAAACTCCTTTTACAAACCAACACCTAATAAAGTCTAAAACCCTCAATTTTAGCCCCACATTACCTTCCTAATTAAAGTTGAAAACACATCACACATACTCAGGATGTTACCTTTCTTTGGATCACTTGGAAGATTCATTTCTCCTCTTTTTTTTAGCTATTTTTATGCAACATATTCATTAAAGAGTGTGAGCTTTTTCAAGCTTAGTGAGTTCTCATGAAAGCCATAATTAAACACATGTTCAATAGTTAAAAGAAAGCATTCTATAACATTTACACATGGCATTGCATTAAACATCACTCTTAACATTTCATATTAATAAATTGCCATATTGTGACTATGAAACATGTATATAAACACAATGCATTGGATAAACGAATCTCAATGCACCAATTGACTTAAAGATTCAAACGCCATCTCCTATAAATGTAGCGCGAAGCTAACACTCTCCAAACACACCACGCTATCTCCATGAATGGAATTAAGCTCAACATTCTCTTATCTCTCCATGCTATCTTTAGGGCCTCAGAACCTTAAACAAAACCAGAAAGTGGTGAGTACTCAGAATCTTATGGCATGCCAATGATTTTCAATGGTTCCAAGATATCACTTAGCCAATATATCCATTTACACATATATACTTACTACTTTATACAGACTTTCACATATCATATAACACATGTTCATATCACTTTCTCAAACACTTATAATGCACTTTTAAGTGTTTACATAATGCTCAAAGAGCCATGTTCATATAGATCTCATATTGTGTGCATCAAATCAATATGCCTCATATCATACTCAATCAAATCATATAGCATTTGCATAAACATCTCAATGTGCATCACATGTCATATCACATCTCATAAGCATAAATTTTATAATGAAAATAGATTGAATAAGGAAACTGTAACACCCCGAGTTTTGGGCCCAAAAGTTTTGAGATTTGGAGCATAAGGACAGTGAGGAGGCTACACATATGAGTTAAGTTGAGCATTTTAGTGACAAGAATGGGCCTGCTGGTTTGATGGTTAGGTGAGTGTTAGTGAATTTCAAGGTTCTGGGTTTGAGTCTTGATGCACACAATATAGTTAGACTTTTTATATTTTGATAAATACTGAGTAAATATTTTATAGTTAATTATGTTATTTTGGGTATTAATTGTTTTATTATTTTATTATTATTTTTACTTTTATTTTGGGAAGTGTTCTTCCTTTTCTTTTTCTTTTGGTTTTCTCTTACTTTTTTGATCGAGGGTTATTGTGATTGCTTTGGAAGTGATTTGCCTGCGGACTTTGGATTGCCGCTCCTATGTTGTCTTCTTCGTCATCGAAACAGGTGTGGGATTCGAACCTTGTCTATAGTTTCCTCTTCTGTTTATTTTGGTTTTGCAAACCTCTACTTTCGACTTTTCTTAATTGTATGCTAACTGTTGGTTTTGGGTTTATAGTTGATGGAAGTGATGGGAAATCATCACTTTCTGATATATGTTAATAAGGAAAAGGTTAGGGACAATTTTGGCTGCTGAAACGGCAGTTTTGGAGCTATTTTAGGTGAGATCCAATGTAGATCCAACTTTCTATTCACTCGTCGAATCTGGGCGGTCCGGGGGGACCACCATGGCTCTTCTCTTCTCGATAATCCATACATCCCTTATCAGTGTATAGACAGCTATCTCTCGAGCACAGGTTTAGGTTTGGCCTCAATGGGAAAATAAAATGGAGCACCTAACAACGTATCTTCACAGACCAAGAACTACGAGATCGCCCCTTTGTGTGTCGACTCACACGGTCGTATGAAATTGTGCATTAGGGTTTCCAGCTAAATTTGGGAGCCATACGACCGTGTGGCTGATTTAGGGGTTTTGTCAGAATTCACACGGCCGTGTCCCTTGGGCACACGGGTGTGTGGGTTTGGGAATTAGGCATTCAGTGATTTAGAGTCACATAGCCTAGTCACACGGTCATGTGGCTGATTTAGGGATTTAAGGACCCCACACTAGCGTGTGTTTCGAAACACATGGTCGTGTCTGATGGCACACGGGCGTGTGAGACCCTCACACGATCGTGTCTGCCCTGCACCTTATTTTAGTGAATTTGAGTAGTGAGTTACACGGCCTGCTCACACGGTCGTGTCCCTACTTCACATGGGCGTGCGCCTTTGTCACACGGCCGTGTGCTACCCTTTACACAGGCATTTAGACCCCCACACGGCTTGGATTGTCCCACACGGCCGGGACACATGGTGTGTGGCCCTATCTCATTGATTTTGGATCTTAGGTCAATTTAAGTGTAATCGTGGCTTCGTGTATCCCAAACATGAGCTAAGCTTCGATAGGGTATCTTCCCTTCGATATCTGTGGCCATGTACTCTATGTAATAGATGTTTTTGATTGATGACTGATTCGAAAATTGATTGACTGAATGTGAGTGTCACTATTATGTGAGATTACTTTACTATCGAACCTGAATCTGGGTAAGTGATTATACACCTCTCTGATTCTGACTGACTGGATGTGAATGACTGTCTGAAATTAGTAATTTGTTTATGTTAGTTTGTCTGCACTCATACATACATATGCATAAAGCATTTTTGGGTGGGGTTTTGGAAGAGAAGGAAGACTGATACTGAACTGAACTGGTAATTTTACTGCAACTGGACTGTACAACGGATTACTGCACTGCACTGTACAGCATGTACGTTAGCTATGCTACATACCATTGACTGATCTAGCAGCTCTGCTGCAATATATCGGTATAGCAGTTTATCGCATTACACTGAACCGCATGTGCGTCAGTTATGCTATGTGCCCTTATCTGATCTGGCAGTTCATACTGCACGATTATACCCCGGTTTACCGCATGGCACTGTACAGCTTATACGCCAGCTTTGCTGTGCGATTTATATATATGGATTGGCAGTATACCTGGTTACTGATAGCCCTAATTCCCAGAGGGTCATGGGCAGTCCCAATACACTGAGGGTCGTGGACTCACTGAAAGGATCTTAAGCCTATTACCTGGCAGCTCAGCTGCGTTTTACTAATATGTGCCACATTCGGTACAGCTTGTAAGTGTAGGGATGGGTGGGTGTTTTAAACCCCACGGTAAGTGTAGGGATGGACGGAGAGGTGTGTTGGCTGGATGGATGGGCTATGTATTTCAACTGTACTCATATGCATCTTATTGACTGTCCTGTGGTTGTGATTGTTTGGTTGTACTGTTTAACTGAAAGGCACTTGTGCCTATGTGAAATTGTTAAACTCTGATTGTATCGATCTGACTGAATAGAACTTGTGACTGATTGTGAGTTGATACATGTGGACCGTTACTATTTGTCAAGACTTCTATCCCGAGCTTACCGTCTGATTCTGTAAGTACGATCTGTTTATCCGTTTGACAGTTCTTCGTGTTAGACTGTCTGATTGTAATTGTCTGACTGAACCGTTACTGTAACTATGTGACTGAATGAGAGCCATCTTTGTTGTGACTGGATGGTATGTGTGATTGGATGTCTGAGTGTATTTTTAACATGCTCTAAACATTTTTATTTGTCGGTACTTCCGTTGTGAATGTACTAACTGTATCCGTATAGCGTTGTAAGTATGTTCTGTCTTCGAATTGCTTATTGCTTTCTGCTTTCTGTTTCTATTCCTGATTCTGTAGATAGTCAGTTTAATTTCATGCTGAGCTCGTATAGCTCACCCCCTCTTCTGTTTCCCCTTTCAGGTACTTTCCTGGATTCTGTTCTAGACCTAGTATGCAGAGGCCTCGGACAGTCATGGTTGCGAAAGTTTATTTCAGTTTTATTTTCTGACTTATATTATGACTACACTATTTTGGAAAATGTGAAGAATTCTAATATTGTGGTACAGTTTTCGTTTTAAATTTTACTTGTTTATTGGTTTCTGACTATTTATTAAACTTATCTGTAATTTTTATTAAATGATTTTTAAGCAAATGAATATTCGATTAGATATGATAACTTGGTTTCTAAAACTTTTCCACGATCATTTCGGTGATCAATGTAGCATTCTGAATTTGGTCTAGACTTCTAGGCTGGGTTTAGGGTGTTACAGAAACTTACACTCGAAATTTAGGATAGATATTTAGGCTAACCTAAGCTCCCAAATAACTTATTGAATTGTTCTTAAAAGGAACAATTCTGATCACTCATCAGATTGCTTTCCTTCGATTGACAAAGCAAGGTAAGCTTTTCCTTCCCTTTTGCTTTTTATTGTAGAAACTCCCGATTGATCCGACACTTTGCATGCATATTAAACACATTACAACATCATCATTTACATCCTTATACACTATCAAACAGTAACAAAATCGTAGATCTAAGCTCACCTTTCACAATACCGAAAACTATCTATTTTTTTAAATAAGAGATTTCATCACTCAATTTTCATTTCTAATATTTAAACATGTTCCTAAATATTCTAAGTATCATATTATAACAAATTTAAACCATCAATTTCATCTAATTTCTCAGATCTAACTTCTCCAAAAATTTGAACTTACATGAACACTCAAAAGATGGAAAATTCTCAATTCATGAAAATTTGAAATTGATCTATAAAATTGAGCTCATAAACCTTCTAATTAGTTCAAATAAGTAAAAAATCAATCTAAATCAACAAGTTAACTTAGTATTTCGAGATTTGCCATTTTCAAGCCAAATTTCGACGTTAAAGCTATAAATCTATCAAAATCTCGTAATACTTGATCAAATCTCAAATTAGAAAAACAAGAAGTTTAGGTTTAACAATAAGAATCATAATATTCCCTCAATTTGAGAAGAATGATGAAGTATAGATATAATTAGGTGAAAAATGTTAGAAGAACAATGAAGAAATTGATGAAGGAAGCATGAATTTTCTTTAAAATTGATGGAAAAATTAGTGTTCGGAAGGCTAGAAAATCGGTAAGGATGAGTCAATTTTGAAAGAGAAACTCAAATTTAATTTTTAGGAATTTTTTTAATGGAAGACGAAAAGAGAGGAAAGGAATGTGGGTGGTTTAAATAGCTAACCAATTTTTAAAAATTAGGCAATTACCCTTTTGGCCACTTCTAGTTTCCTTCCTTTTTCAAATCCGTCCTTGTTTCTAATTAAACCATATTTCCTTAATTATTTCCAATTATGGTTTCATTTTCAAAATATGTTTTAAGAAAATTAATTCCCAAACACGTAATTTTAACTTTTCTTACCTAAATTTTAGTCCTGATAATTATTTTAGTATTTTATTTAATTCTTTTTTATTTTATTTTACTAAACACTTCTAATCCTAATTTCAGTTTTTTGAATTGGATATCTGGTGTACTAACCTAGTTCTACTAACCCAATTTTGGGGATGTGACGACAACATCACATTTTCTCTTTAAGTCGATGCATTCTAATCTTGTGTAGTAGTATTTTGAAGTTGGCAATGCCATCTGCTAAATTATCACTAGAACAAACTTGCTTAAATTTTATATCACCTTTCTTCTTAAGATCATGGGTGAAGAATATTTTTTGTGAAATATGTTTCGTTCTATCACCTTTAATGTAACCACCCTTCAATCACGTTACATGTGCTGTATTATCTTTGTATAAGATAGTTGGTATATTTTCCTATAAGGGAAATTACATATCTTCTAAATATGTTGGATCAATAACCTCAACCAAACACACTCTCAGCTTACCTCATGCATTGCAATTATTTATGCATGACTTGAAGAGGCGACAACTAATGTCTACTTTGTTGAATGCTATGATATGGCAATACCTCCACACGTAAATAAACATTTCATTTGAGATTGACCCTTATGTAGATCCAATAAATATCTAGTACCAGTATAGCCAACTAATAAGGATTTTGAATCATTTAACTAAAATAACCTCATATCAACAGTCCATTTGAGATATTTAAATACAATTTTGAATCCACTCCAATGTCTATGTGTTGGAGAAGAACTACATTTTGCTACAAGTTTACAAAGAAAACTATATCAGGTCTTGTGTTGTTTACAAGATACATCAATGCCCCTGTGATATTTAGATATGGTGCTTTAAGACCAAGAAACTCTTCACCATCCTCACAATGACGAAATTATCTTTATTCACATCTAACGACCATACAACCATTGGAGTACGCAATAGATGAGCTTTATCCATATAAAATTCGTTACGATCTTTTTTGTATAAGTTGACTAATGGACATGAATTTCTTATTTTAAATGTTCAATCTGCAGGCCAAGACAAAACTTTTTTTTTCCTAAGATTTTCATCTCAATTTCTTGCTTTAAACAATTTATTACATTTTGAAGCTCTTCAGGAGTTCCAATAACATTTTAGATCATCAACATAAATAACAATTATCACAAAATCTGTAATGCCCTGAATTTTGGGCCTTGAGTTTTGGATCGGTTAAAAGGTGGCTTAAGTAATTCAAATGTGTGATTTTGGAGTGTTTGGAGGGTACTATGAAGTCCCGGGTTCAAGTTAAGCCATAGGAAAATTTTTGATTTTTAGCCTTAGTGGAACCCTGATCTCAAGTGGTATGGCTCTTAAATAAATCAAGGTAAAATAAGGCACAAAAATGAGTGTGGTGTAGTGGCAAAGTGGCGCTACTTAGGTGACAAGGAAGTGACACCATAAAGGAAGGAAGGGGGTCAAGGTTCAAGTTTTGGCTCTTGCAATTTATTTTGGTTTTTCTTTTAAATAAATCTAGAAGCGAGTAGGCGGGCTTTAATGTTAAATTTGTTGGACTTATGACACAAAAGAGCTTGTGTTCTAGTGGTGGTGGCGTGACATGGCTATTGAGAGGACTATGGTTCGAATCCCTTTGCACGTAAAGGTTGATTATTTTGCTAATGCTTTAGTTTTGGGGGATTGATGGAGAATCCCACATCGGGAAGCTAACGTGAGAATAGGTGAGGAGCTGGCTTTAAATAGAGCAAACCATGAGGAGAGTAGGCATACCTTTCTTGGCTTATCCTTTTCACATTGTGGCGTGTTCGTTTGGGTTAGGTGTTGGATCATTCATTAATCTGTATGCCGTTGGGTCACGGTGGTGGTGACCATAGTTGATCGACACACCCCCTGGGGAGTCAAGGGTGCTATTATTGTTGGCTTCTGGGCATAGCAGCATTCAGAGCGTGGATTAACTTCAGATACCTATCAGGTGTGTACTTCACCCTACTTTAGCTGTAGAACGGCAAATGTTGGAATGCCGAAATGGGCTAGTGGGCCCAATGGGCTTGTGGGCTCAATCGGGCAAATTGTACGATTGTGTAGTAAATATTGGACTAGATTAGGTGAATCTCATATCTGTGGTTAGTTTTGGGCTAAAGAGCCACACGAGCGTGTGGGCCCACCTGGGCCGAGAACGGGCATTAGGCCCATTCGTAGCGTTATCTCTATTTAGAATACTTGAGTCGCTCGAGGCGACTGTAGACTTTCTGAGGGATTGATAAAATTACCGAAATACCCTTATAAGGTAAAATTACTATAATACCCTCGATTTGCAAAATTATAGAAATACCCTCGATTTGCAAAATTATAGAAATACCCTCGATTTGCAAAATTACCGAGTTACCATCAATTTGTAAAATTACAGAAATACCCCCGATTTGCAAAATTATAGAAATACCCCCGATTTGTAAAAGTATTATTTTACCCCTAATTTACAAAATTACCATTTTACCCCTAATTCGTAAATTTATCATTTTACTCCTGATTTATAAAGTTACCGTTTTGCCCCTGATTTGTAAAGTTACCATTTTACCCTTGATTTGTAAAGTTACCGTTTTACCCCTGATTTGTAAAGTTATCAGTTTACCCCAAGTTTGTAAAGTTACTGTTTTACCCCTGATTTGTAAAGTTACCGTTTTACTCCTGATTTGTAAAGTTGTCGTTTTACCCCTGATTTGTAAAGTTATCGTTTTACCCCTAATTTGTTAAAATTACCGTTTTACCCTCAGTTTACAAAATTACAGAAAGCCCCAATTTACAAATTACAGAAATACCCCGAATTTCAAAATTACTAAAATACCCCTAATTTACAAAATTACCAAAATACCCCTGGTTTGTGAAATTACCGAAATACCCCTGGTTTGTGAAATTATCGAAATACCCCTGGGTTACAAAATTACCAAAATAGCCCTGTAGAGCAGAATTACCAAAATACCCCTTTAGGATAGAATTATCGAAATACCCTTATAGGGTAGAATTACCGAAATACCCCTGTAGGGTAGAATTACCGAAATACCCCTATAGGGTAGAATTACTGAAATACCCCTGTAGGGTAGAATTACCAAGATACCCCTGTGGGGTAAAATTACCATTTTGCCCCTAGGGTGTTAAATGAGTGTTTTGCCCTTGTGGGCAAGTGACTGACTTGGACTGTGTGTTTGACAGATTTGACTGTGTTTGTATGACAGTGATTTGACTGACGTGACCGTAGTTGTGTGATTGATATGTTTTAATATGTGTTTAAATGACTGATATTGAACATGGCCATTCTATATACATGTGTGATGATTGATCATAGCATACACGACATATTGGGTTGGGACATTGATATGGAGGAAGTTCTGTTCTGATAGGATCGCACGGGTCACATGAGAAGACTGTGGATCCAGTAATAATCTGATAAGGTCGCACGGGTCGCACGAGACGACTGTGGACCGACTGAGGGCTTAATGCCAGTTATTCTGAGTATGGCTCTATGCCAACCAACATATGGCTCTGTGCTATTGGGATCATGGCTTTGTGCCGATTATATTTGCCTAAGGCTATGTGCCTATCTTTTTTACTGATGATTATATGTCGGTCACATTTACCCATGGCTGTGTGCCTGTTATATTACCCTAATTGATGGCTATGTGCCAATCCTATTACAGTTATTGATGGCTTTGTGCCAATTATGATACTACTACTAAAGGCTTAAAGCCGCATTTAAATTAGCAGCATGGCTGCGTCATTGGTGTGTAGGGCTGGGTGGGTCGAGTTATTCCCTACATGGTGTGTTAGGTTGGTACAGGTGGTGTGATGGTTGGACTGGGTTGGGATTGCATTCACATATTGTTCTGATTCTGCTATGGGCTTGGCCCACACTGTTCTGTATAGGGCTAAGGCCCAGACTGATCTGTTCTGTATAGAGCTTCGGCCTAGTCTGTTTTTCATATATGTATTACACTGTTACTGATTTTGTTTTGGGCTTAGGCCCACCTGATTCTGATTCTGATTCTGATTCTAATCTAATAATGTTTCTGATTCTGTAATGGGCTAAGGTCCATCAGGCACTGTTTGTTATAGTAGGCTAAGGCCCAATTGATACTGGAATTGTAGCAGGGCTAGGGCTCAGACTTTTAATTCTTTTGTATGACTGACTGTTCGTTTTATATGGTAGGGGATTACACACTGATTTTTCATAAAACTCACCCCGTTTAATAATTATGTAAGTAATCCCTAACTTTAGGAGGATCAATGCTGCGAGGGACTCGGAGAAGGCCATACATTGCTTATGCTCTTTCTTGACTTACTTTTAAGTACTTTATTCTGGTTTGGGTTGTAATAAGGCCTTTTAAACTTTCTGGTTTTTACATTTGGGATTTTATTTATTATTTTATAATTGTTAGAAGTCGGACACGATTTTTTTGAAACAACAACTATTTTTCAAAATATCACGTTTCTGCAACTGTTTTAAATTAGGCTGCCGTAACAATTAAGGTTTTAAAGGTAATAACATTTTACAAGAGAACGTCTTTTAATAAAGTACGTTTTAAAAATATGCATACGAAATTCGAGATTTTACACAAGTTTTAAATGGCAACAAGTTTTAATAAGAAGGGTTTTCAATGGAAACAAGGTTTTCGAAAAACACCTCAATGTGACACGCCAGATTCGGGCCTAACTTCTAGGCTGGGTTTGGGGTGTTACAAAATCTGATCCAAATCTTCTTATACAAACACATGAAAAAATTGGCTCATTTTTATAATATTCTTTCAATAAATATTAACTAAGACAATTGTACCACATACGTCCAGATTGTTTTAATCCATATAAAATTTTCTTTAATCTGATCGAGTAATTTTCCCGAGAAATTCTATATCCTTATGGGATTTCAAATTCTTTAGGGATTTTCATATAAATTTCATTGTTAAGTATACCATACAAATAGTATGTAACAACATCCATTAGACGCATGTCAAGTTTTTCACGTACTGCCAGACTAATAAGATATTTAAATGTGATTGCATCCACCATAGGAGAATATGTCTCTTTGTAATTAATGTTGGACATTTGTGAAAACCCTTGTGCTACAAGGCATGCTTTATATCTTACGACTTCATTTTTCTCATTTCATTTTCGCATAAATACTCATTTATATCCTATCAACTTTACATATTTAGGTGTTTAGACTATAGATCCAAAAACCTCACGTTTAGAGAGTGAATTCAATTATGCTTGCATTGTGTCTTTTCATTTTGGTTAACCTTTTCTATTTCTATATTCCTCAATAGATTTAGGCTCAGGATCATAATTTTCTTTTGCTATTTCAATAGCAACATTATAAGCAAAATTGTTGTCGACAAATATTTTTTTCTGGTTCCATCTTTTTTTTCTGAAATAACATAACTTATCGAAATTTCTTTGTTATCACCATTTTCAGGTACCGAAACTTCTTCTAGTTTTTTTATTAGTTATATTTTTGTCTCTTCTTAGAAACTTGCCTCCACAATATGACCATCTTAAATATTTGCTCATTTCCTTTTACAAGGATTTTTATCTTTGAAATTGATTGGTCTTTCATGCTTCAGGCGTAGATTTCTTTCTTTTGCACTAACATTTTCCCTATTTGGGCATCGATTCGTATTGGAGCATTTCCAGCTGGTATGTGAAATTTTTTATCTCTTTAGGTTAGTAAATGAATTTGGCAATTTATTTATAAAATGAATTATCTAGTGAACTTCTAATTCACAGTGCTTTGTATAAGGATTTTAGATACTGATAATTCATTCCAAGTATTTTATTCATCCAACCTTTTATTCCCTCCCCCTAATTTTGGGAAAATTATCTCATAATAATTGACAACTTATGTCATAGCTAAATCTCCAATTAATATCTTCAAAATATTTATTATAGAAAGAGATTTATATCAATGTACATTTCCAACCTCGTATGAGGACTCACTCATCTTTGTGCGTTGTGGTGGAGCAATTGGAACATATACCGCACATTCAAAAATTCTAAAATGAGAAATATTTGGCTTCTGACCAGAAATCAATTGTAATGGGGAGTATTTATTATAACTTGTTGGCTTGATGAGCATAAGTGTTGTTGCATGCAAAATATCATATCCCCAAGTTGTAACAGGAAGTTTTGTTCTCATAAATAAAGGCCTAGCTATTAGTTGGAGGTGTTTGATAAATGATTTTGCTAAACCATTTTGTTTGTGAACATAAGCCACAGGATGTTCAAATTTTTATCCCAATTAATCATTGAAAACTTGGGACGTAAACTCACCAGCATTAGCAAAATGAATTGTCTTAATTGCATAATCTAAAATTAATTATTTAAACAAGCAATCTCGCAAATGACAGGTTGCAAGTTGATATCACATATGTGATTATTTTATAGATGCATCTACCAAAATCACATAATAGCAAAACCATCCACATGGTGGATGAATGAGCCCATATTCATTTCAGAAATATAAGACATTAAATCTCAACTTTAGCTAGTGAGTTTCTAATAATCAAGTTTCATTGAGAACAAACAACACATGGGAATTTTTTTTTTAATTAAAGAATCTTTTGCTTTTTTAATAAATGTCCATATGAATTCTCAATTAATTTTCACATTATATATGATCCAGGATGGTTTAATCAATTATGTCAACACTAGTGAACGTTTTGTCACTATCTCATGTGTCAATCATATAAATGTAATGTATTCATCTGAGGAATATTTATAATAAAAATACATGAGTATCTTATGTCATTTTTGTATATGATGTTAATGTAAAACACATAAATATTTCCTTCAATATATATATCTTCTCTATCTAAAAATAATAATATTATGTTCTACAATATTTTGCATCACAATAAGGTGCAACATTAGCTCTTCAAGAGATTTTACAATATAATGTAATACCTTAATGGATGCGTAACTTATTTTAAATAATATGTAATTTTGCAATTCTTTTCAATATGGATGATGCAAACTTTGGATCCTTAAAATCTTTATTTATTCATATAAAAGAAAATGTATATTTGTATAAAGAATAAATATAAATAAAATATATGTTAAACATAACAAAAATAAATTCATGTCACTACTCAATCACTTTAACAAACATGCGGTTAGATTATTTTTTATATACCGTAACAATAAAATACAAAATATTGTAAGGTCATAATAAGATATTAAAGTTGCAACTATAGAAGTTTAAAATTAAAATTTTCTAACCTCTACCTCTTATAACATAATTCCAATTCAAATTTTATTATCATGCATTATGATGTCTCTCTTTTCTATAAGACTTTACAAAATTTAATGTTTTAGATATGTTACACGCACGTATACGATGCATTCATATTTATCATAATGTTTATTAGCATAATCTTTTTTTTTTGGCATACGATGCATTCATATTTATCATAATGTTTATTAGCATAATCTTTTTTTTTGGCCTCATACTTTTTCATAACTAGTAGAATTATAGTATCAATATAAATTGTGAGAATTGATAATTTCACTGTCATTCCTTCTATTTTGTATCCACTATGACATTTACTTCTGAAAATGTCTAAACCAATGAGAGGTCTATAATGTCGTTAACTCAATAAAAGAAATATAATTTCTATAAATTGTGTGCAATATTCGTTTTAGAGAATATGTCAAAATTTTCAAATATCCAAATTGATTTTAATGATTAGAAGTGATCAAATGTGTCTATTCATTATTCCCTTTCATTTTTTTATCTAACATTGGCAAAATACTCAACCAATAGCACGTGTCACATGATTTTTGAGTATCACATAAATATTTTTATTTTCTTTGAAGGGCTATTTGGAAAACTTTAGTGATTCTCTAATTTAAATTTATCATTCCACTTTATAGGAGAGAAAAGAATTATTATAATCAATAAAGTTATAGTGATTATTATACACATACTAGCCCATCAAAGACCATGCTCATAACCATAGTTATAACTTTGTGCTTTTTATAATTGATTATGTAATGCTACATTCACTTCAGGGAATGAAGTATATCTAATGATAATTTTTTTCATTATAATATTTTTATTTTAAAACTAATCCATAATTTTAAAGAATCTTTTACATGCTTTCTTAGTGAGATCGTAGCAAAAAATTCATGACTAATATCATTATACAATTCTCAAGCATGTATAGATTTGAACTCCAAACTAATCATTACATATAATACACATTTACAATCGATAAGAAGATATAAGAACAATCATATGTTTTAATCAAAATTAAAACTAAACTAATCAATTCCATAGAAAAAACATATACCTCCATGTAGAAAGCCCAACAATTAAATTCGAGAAGGGATTGATAAATTCATAGAGATGCAAATAGAGAATTATATAAATTTAACTTCTTAATAGAAATCGAATCAAATTTCAAAAAGAAAATTATTAGACTTACTTAGATAATTGTGGATGAGAAATAGAGGCTATGAGCATTCTTTGCAGTGAAGAGAAAACGATCGTTCCCAAACAAATCTTGAGCAACCACACATGATTTTTGAACCAAACAATTAAATTTCAATGCTTTAAGCCCGACAAAATTTTGACACAAACTAAGAACCGATTACTTGTTAATAAAATCATGTTGATAAGGTATTATAAAACAAAGAGAAATATAGAATAAACAAGAGAGAAGAATACAAAAATAAAAGGATTTCACTAGGAACATCTAAAAACACATATACATGCTCTCTATTTATAGAGCCTCAACCACCATAAGTTACAAAACTCAAATAAATATAATTAAGGTACCTTATAAAATTTTAAGGGTTACAAGAGTTTCAAGAAAATGAATTCCTTGGGTTATGAGAGCTATATGGAGACCCAATTTACAACAATTTCTATTTTCTTTAGTTTTCAAAGATATCTACTGGAGTGAGTTTAATAATTAATTTTTCATGTTCTGTAAGGCTATTAAGGAGATAGACGCTAACCGCGAGTTTTAAAACTGCTAATTAAGGTAAAAGATACTCTTGTAGTAAATATATCCTTATACGAAAGAAAAAGTTCAAAATTTATTTTAAAACACTAAAAGGATAAACTTGGGAAACATAATGAATACATTTTTATATGAGAGAATTTTAAATTTTACTTCAAAAACACTAAAAAGGGTAAATTTGAGATTTCAAGTGTTTAAAACCCAATTCTGAACTTTTGGATAAAAAAGCTAGACAAAAATAATTTTTAATATATTCCTCGATTCAATCTGTTGTTATAACAAAATTGACATCAGTTTGTAAATGAATAAAATAATTGTAGAGTTGATGACTGAAGTAGTCGGATATTTTTATTGAGCTCCTCTTATGCAAAATCTACACCATTTGTATTAAACCATTCAACAAATGTGCTTCCTAAAATATTACTATATAATTCTAGTTGTCGATAAACCAATTTATAAAATTAAATTTGAGTGACATTGTTAGATAATTATGAAATTAAATATCTCAATTTTTAGAAAGGAGATAATTATAATTATACTCAAATCTAATTAAAGTATAAATCTCCAAGATATTTTATTTTTAAAATATAATTTTATATTATTTTATTAATCTAACTAAAAAAATTTAAATATTTTTCAATGAAAGAATTTCACCTACTACATAATTAACTAAATCAAATAATATTTATTACCAACTAATTATAGTAATGTCAACTAATTATTTAAAATTCATTATTTATACTTAATCAATCACCAATCCATAATGAAAATAAATAACCGAGCAAATATAAAATATAAAAGTAATTAAATTCTGCATAAGGTTTTTATTTTTTATTTAATAATAATTGTATTGTTAAATACATTTTTAGATTAACATATTACAATAAATAATTTGGTTTTAGGTTTTTTTCTACTTGTTTAGAGAATTTTTCCAAAGTAATATTAACAATTTTTATAATAATAAAATTTTAAAATTTAAAATTATATAATTATATAAATACAATTTATATTACAAAACATAACATAAAATCATAAGAATTACAGGCGGTGAGCCAAGCCAAACATGCATAGGGAATTAAAATCTATAATCACAGTAAATGCAATTATTACACAAGTAATTAAATTTTAATCCAATACTTTACGGCTTGAACGGGACAAAACATGAGTATTAGATATCATTCGGAAAAGCTTAGATACATAGACACAGCTTTGAATACAAATAACACAGTATTAAATATTAGAAAAGCAGTGTCCAGCTAAAGATCATATGAATCTAAATGGTAAGTTACAGAACTGAAGCCATGAATAAAATATCAGACATAAAGAGTGTTGATTACAACAGCTTACCAGAGATTTGATAATTGAAGTTCAAGACTTCCATAATTTCATGGTGCAATCTTCAGCATAGGTAGCTACCAGATTCCTGTGAGGATGATGTGTGATGCCTATTACATCCTTTTCATGGACCTGTCAGTGTCATTCACCCCATTAACAACACACACAACCTTAACCAACATACAATTTAATCTTATGTTTCAACATGAACCAAAACTCTACAAACATATCCTATTTTATATGACCATTATGTGAAATCCACATGAATTCTAACTGTATTAATAGGAATTAGGGATCAGTGTCATATACAGATATGTCTCCGAGATGACTAAATTTTTAAAAAGTTCTTTCATGTATTTGGAGAACCACCCCCTCAGACTCATGTTAAAACTAGGTTTCGGATAAGAACATTTTAAGAAAAAAGTGAAGGTCAGAATAACAAAGGATTTTACACAAGGTTGTTTGAGACTACAAGATTAATATGATAGCTCAATTTTTTAACCAGTAGAATAGTAAGATGCATAAAATTTTACCCGGACTCAGGTTGAGAATTAGATAGAAGAAACCTTGTTTAGAATTATCAAAAAGGAAGAGAAGACTTAAAGAAGTGTAGAATAGGCGAACATAGCCTCAAACGGAGAGCTTACTGTCATTAGATGCTCTAGTTTTCCTGTTTGGTAGCTGAAGCAATACATATTCCTGCAGATATTAATACAAATAAAATCAAAAGAAAGTTAAAAATATGATAAAGAAATTGAGAAAAGTACATAGCTTTTAGGGCCATCGTTAACCAAGTAATTTACATAACTTCTTTAGCAGCAAGGGAGAAATCTTGTTAATCAAGGGGCAGCTAATTATAAATTTCTTATATAAGACACCAATGGTGGAACATTATAACCGCACACAAACTTCACAACCGAGATATTGCTCTCATCAATAAAAAGGGTGCATATTTCATTCGAGAAATAGACAAATTATGTAAATGGATTATTTAAGCGCAACCATAAGTCAAGACTATGTTGCTCCATCTTATCATTTTTCTTGAAGTACCCATGTCCAATCCATGAATCTAACATATATTGGACATGAGCATGGAAATTTGACCAAACCTACATATACTAGGAAAGACTTAAAAAATTGGACATACCCATGTTGAACACATTCCTGTCTATCATTGTACCAAAAGTTAGCTGCCACCAGAATTACAATACTGATAAAACGCATCAAGTTCCTAAGCTAAAACTTTGCAACCCTGTTCTCATCATGCAAAATAAGAGGTGCTTGAAGAGATTCCCTTCTCTAGGAGGCTTTACAGGTTGATTAGACCCTTTACAGGTTGATTAGACCCTTAATCTTCACAATCTAAATTTATTGCATAAAAGAATATTTTAAAGTATTACCTGTCCTCGCCCACACAGTATATCCATTCACCTTTTGGTGAGACACAGGCAGCAACAAAATCTCCACCCTCCTTTTTACCAGATGAGAAACTTTTCACAACCTGCACCACAATCATTATGGAAGTAAAGCATGATAATAAGAGTTCATTTCCATTCCACTGGCATAGAACAAAAAAGATGATGCGTTAAAATAATTTTTCCGTTGCTAATCAAGGAAATCACCAATCATTTACCCTCTTTCCATTCACTATCACAGTAAAAGATTTGATTAGTTTAGGCTTAGAAATCTATATTAGAAGGTTCAGAACTACAAATTCAGTTTTGCCTTTACTCAAAATTTCCAAACCATAGCTTGACGCATTATGACTTAGAACAGCTGATGCTTACTATGTTGTAGAGAAACCTAGAATTCGGTAAAATATTGTGTTGGAAAGGTTGAATTGGCAAAACTAGTATCAGCAGCGGTGGTAAAGGAAATCATTATATAATAATTAAAAAAAAAAAAAACTCAATGATTTTAAGTTATTTCCAATGGGGGCACAATTAAAACTCCCAAGAATTTAATTTGCTTTGATGAGAAGAAAGATGGAGCAATCATCAATACAATAAATGGAGAAAAGAAAAGGCTTAAGTGAATCATATCAATGTAAAATCACATTAACAGGAGTAAATTTCCCTCAGAACTTACCTGTCCTTGAAGTGTCATGATGTATATTGACGACGCCTTATTGCACACAATAATATGATCTGTATTTTTTGGGAAAAGATGAACTGAATTCACTGAAACATCACCACCCTACCATCAAAAGGTATAAAACAAGGATTTAAAGGTATAAAATAAAGGTTTAAAGGTATAAAGCAACATAAATTATGTAAAATATAAGCCACTTTTATTGAGAAATAGAATACCCTTAACGTAGGTGGTGGTTTAAATGTTTGTAGGCAGTCTGTTGTTTTTACATCCCACACCTACAAAAGGCAGCATGGCCAGTTAGACACCAAAGACGCGATTACAAGATTGATATTTCAAAATACATGCATAGAGAATTTACCTTGACAGTGCAGTCACTGGAGGCAGTAATAACACGACTTCCGTCAGCTGTAAAAATGGCATCATTCACATACGATGTATGCCCACGAAATTCTTTGAGCAACTTTCCAGATTTCAATCCATGGATTCTGCACTCCAGGAAAAAAAAAAATAATGGGCGGAAAGAAGCAACCGGACAATATCATATTTGGCATATAATGTCAACATGTCACAACTATGGATATTAAAAAAAAAATAATTCAGCAACCAAAACAGTCTGGGCATGAGAATTTGAGAATAAAAAGAAAAAGAAAATACAAACAAATGAAAAGAAACTAATCCCAAGGGACAACAAAGCTAAATAGTTCTACACTTAACTGCTTGCTTCATATGCAAACATTTAAATTTGACACAAAAGAGTACACAAAGGAGAATTAGAACCTTGCAGTACTATCAAAAGATGTACTTAGTAACTGGCTTCCATCACGAGAGAAGACAAGACTTGTCACACCTTGAGAGTGTGCACGTTCAAGACGGCGCAAGCATTGACCTGTCCTTATGCGCCAAACCTGAAAAAAAGTTGCAAATCAGATCTTACCTGCATGACTTCTATAAAATTCCAATTTTAAATCAATTGCACTCAATTTTAGAAAGAATGCTGCAACATTGACAAAATGCTGCAACATTGACAAAACTGGAGTGCAAACAAGAATTCCAACTAGCTTCAATCAAAGGTATAGCGTCAAGCATCAATCAGGTTCATGAGAGAAGCTCAGAAGATTAAGTCCTACCATGAATATAGACCATCAAAATAGTTCCACAAACCAAGATTTGACCAGTAAAATAAAAGGGAAATGTTAACAATGCCTAGTGGCACTGGTTAAGATGATATTTAAGAAAAGAAATTACTAATTAAAGCATTGTTCCCTCTTGAATTTCGTGAAATTTCAAGCAAAAAGTCTTTCTTAAAACAGTAATTTAACCATCTTTAATTAGCGCCTATAGGCATCTGTTAACTGGAACCAAAATGAAAACCACCAGCAACAAGTTTCCAAATTTTCTTTTTATATTAAAATGGAAGGTGGTTGGTTCAGTCGATTAAACTGAAAACGAGAAAAATGTACAGGTTGGGTTGGTTTATGTAATGGATAGGTAATTGGGTTGGGCTTAGGATTTGGGTTTATATATTATATATTTATTACATCTATAAATATATCTAAAACATTTTAAAATATTATTGTATTTATTTTAAGTTGGTTAAGTAGGCTGGTTTGATTATGCATTTCATAATTGATAACCAACCAACTTAATCTACCATAACCAGCCTTAAAACCAACTTTGCCAACCTAGCTGACTTGACCAAATATCATCAGTTATGTTGGTTTCAACTTACTTTTGCTGAGCCCTAGTTTTGAGCAAATGAAGAACACTTTAAAACAATGGAAATACAAAAAGCAAAGGAAGTAACAAGTAAAGATCAGAAAATATTAAAACCATTGAAAGATAAGATTCCTTGGACCCAACGTTGAATGCAAAATGTCAAGCGACCATTAAAATACCAAGTAGAAACTGATATTTATCATCTGATAAACTACTAATTCTTTCAGGCTTCTTACAACCTTTTTCATTAGACAACATGAAAAATAATTGACAGATGTAAAACAAGGATCGCACAGGATTAGGAATAAACTGTTCATTGTCTAGAGCACAGAAACTAGATCATAAGTTCACAGATATGCAACTACAATTACCTTTATCTTTCCATCTTGTGACCCAGATGCAATCATCTCTGAGTCTCTGCTAAAATCAACACAAAGTACAGGATCATCATGCATCATGAAAGTTTCCTGTGATGATATGTCAGTAATGGCACAAATGTTAAAAAAAAAATTGAATAAACATAGAAGTAACAGAAGGATAAGAAAAACAGTATAATAATCCATCCTCTTGAACATTGGTCATAACAGCAGTTATGGTTGCTCTTTGTATATTCGCATTCAACTCTGAATTAAAGCATGATTCTCAGAGTCATAGTTAGCATCAACAAACACAAGGTTACAGAACCAATCAATTTACAGAACATGACTTTGTTTAAGACAACCTCATCATGACTTTGCACTGGCTAACAGAAACATGGGGCAATTAGACCAGGACTACATGTGCTAACTGTCTCTCCCAAGACCCATCTAGATTAGGGCTTTTCATAAGAACTATCTGCATCTATAATTTAAACACCCGGAAACCCATCTTCATAATCTGTTCAGATAAACCTAACTAGTATCTAAACATTTTTCCAATATGCTTTAACTGTGATAATGATTATGAGCCTGGTTTAGCTCAATTAGCAGCTTACTCAAGCTATCCAACCCAAATGACGTGGAACAAAAAAATTCCAGCTAAAAGATGCCTACAGACAAGCGTCCTATAACTTAACTAAATTGTTTATCTTGTCAGTTTATCTTATGTTTGTTTTTTAATTGCCTATAGTTAGTACTGACATTTAATTACATTATTTATTATCATGTGATTATAATGTCACCTTTTAATTTTTTTTTAATGTCTAGGTTAGATGATATTCTTTTTTAACCACGGGCTAGGATTAAATGCCCTAATGTACTTTTCCAGCCAAAGTAGTCATAAGAATGATGGTTCCTAATGGATGTGTAATAGTCAACCCAACAACAAAGGTACCACTATCAGATATAATCCCTTTGTTTCGAAATTATGCTTGACAAACAAATAAGAAATAATTTGCTCTCTAAACTTGATGAAGTGGTTATCACCATATAAACTAAGGAGTATTGGTAAAAGGAGACAACCTCCAAGACTATATATGAGCTCTATAAAGTGAAGTTAGGTTAAAAATGCACCAAGCACATTCATAAAAATTTTAATAGAGGCACTAAAGACATCCGGAATCAATCTTTGGCACTTCATTTTGGTGGCACTTGATCTTAAATCCAAAGACAAACACTTAAGGAAAATCAAGTTTTAGTGGCAATCATTAGAGATAAACTTATTACAAAATTAAAGAATCTTTTTTCTTGTGCAAGAAGGTCTTCTTTTGAGGATTTACCGTCTCAAGAAAAGGACTAAATGCAAAGCAGGGGAAGGGTTAAGCATTAAAGGGTGAAGATCACTAAAATAATCAAAGAAATCAAAGTTTTTATGGTTAGACTTGTCCTAGCAGAGGTGCATAGGAAACATTACTCCTAGAAGTCCCGTCGGTAAAAACTTGAGAAACAACAACTTTGAGTGGTCAAATTCAGCATAGAGACCGTTTTGAACAGATTAAAGTGATGATAAAAGACTCATTAGTTTTTACAGAGTCGAAGTTGTTAATTGTGCAGTGCAATACATCACATATTTGAACAAAACTACTCTTAGTCAAGATGGGATGCTGGAGAAATTTTTAAATGAGAAGTTATCAAACAGACATTATAGCTATTCAACCAATGGTTTGAAGTTCCATTTAATGTTAAGGACCATGCTGCATTAACTGCATAGTTTAGCTTACAAAGGGCTTGCCATTTATTGAAGTCAAATTTTGATTATGTACTTGATAAAAAGAAACTGCTCTTTAACCCTACTATAAAAAGTCTCCTGAACTCATTTGGTAGCCATAAATATTTAAAGGAAATCAAAGTCTCAATCATAAATATTTAAGGGATTAATGACTGATTGTAACTCCTACAGCAGCCACAGCATATTTTTATATCATTGCTAGTGATTATACAATCATGAATTCTATTCTTGTTAGAACTTCAATTCTGAATCAATTTTAGCCCATGTTCTATGTATGTATATATATATGATTTTCTACTTCCGTGATACATCACAATAATATCAGGTTACCTACTAATATCAATAGTTCCAATTTCATCACTAGTTTCTACAGAAAGAGAAGTCTAAAGGTCCAATGTATTTATAATCCAAATAATTTCACAATGCTGCCACAACACACAGAGTGTATTTCAAAATGAATTATCTTCTTTCATCTTTATTTTAGCAGGATAAAGATGAAAGAAAAATCGAATTTGGCAATAAACAGGGATGTGAGAACTGTATACATGCTCCAAACAAAAAATCTCGTGTCCAAACAAATTGCATTGAAGTGAAGACAAAGAGATTGTTTGATTTCCAAGCAAGAAATGATACGCATGAGTAACAACAAACACATGAGGCTCCAGATCTGATGCAAATTAGATAACAATGTGAAACGATAGATACATCCAGTGACATATACATTATATACAGAAGAAATAGCATTACATTTATAATCAATGAATTCAAGTGAATTGTACCATGTCCGGATTAAGCTCATCTGAGCACAAAAATAATCCCCATCAAAAAGCTAATCTCATTTCTTCATTTTACTCTCACACGACATAAAATTTAAGCCAAGACGAAACAAAATAAGCACGCTCAAAATAAGCATAAATAAGACGCTTTAATGCTAATGGTAGCAGTCAACATTAATCTTTGTATACTTCTTTAGTTTACACTATAAATGAAGAAAACCTCTATGCATAATTTAAATTATTATTCAGCATCTATCAAGATGCTGCAATACATGATAAAACAATAGAAGCAATCATGCAATTAATCCTTCCATAAAGTAATAATGAGAAACACTCGGATGAATACATTTTCTATTGACCAAGAAAAGAAAATGGTATAAACAAACCTCAAAACAATCGAAGTATAAACATCAAAAACACAACTAGAAGCAACTCAAAAAAAGTAATCTTTCCACTATGTACCAATGACAAACACAAACCTAGAAATAAATTTTCTAATGACCAGAAAAAAAATACAAACAAAAATCAAACAATTAAAGTATTAACTATCGAGAAATTGGAATTGGTTGTTAGTCCTTCCATTTGGTAACACTAATCAAAGAAAACAATAATGATATAAAACAATTTAAAAGAAACAAAGTGCTCACATCTGCCTGGTACTGAAGATCCTTCTTGAGCTTCCCACTTATGTAATCCCAGACCTTTTAACAATAAAAAAGTAAACACAATAAAGGTTCATCCATATAATTCACACCAATAGAAAAGTTTGCCCTTTTTGAAGATATCAAACCTCAATAAATCCATCAACAGAAGAAGAAACAAGAAACTGCCCATCTGGTGAGAACCGAGCACATTCTGCATGACATTTCTTTCCAAACTGCAGTAGGAAAACAATCAAGGCCATGAAAAAAAGGGATGATGAGTTAACTATATTAAATAAAGGCAGAAAACAATTAAGGAAAGAATAGTTATAAAATAAAGGCTAACTTTCACATTCCAAGAAGCCTATAGCAAAAAACAATTCACCTTCTTGAATTGAAATGAAGCTCATGTTTAATGGTAATTAAAAGCCATTTTGCAGGTTTCACAGTAGAAAATATCAGCGACATATAAATAAACTCAAGTCAAGGCATAACCAAATTATCAACATATACTCTTATCTCACTCATGCTCCCAGCAAAGCAGTTCTTTTTTTTCTGAAATAACAGAGTAGGATAAAAAAAATTTATGAAAGAAAAAATATATATATGGAAAAAAACTATACACAATTAAAATATTATAAATATTTTAAGCCATTCTTTGACAAGAAGAATATCAAAATCTATTTTAGGAAAAGTGAGAAGGAAATAAAGAAAGATTATTAATTTTTATATTAATTTTTTTGGCACGTCACAAATTTATATTAATTTAGTCTAACTAGGTAGCTTTTACTTCAGACAGTTACCACATCATCTTATTAAGAGACAACGTCATTTTCTTAATAGTAAAGTGCTCAAATGTACACTAAGATTGAAGCTCAAGAAAAGTAGGGTGGTAAAAATGGAGGCTCCAATATAGTATGATGATAAATATAGCCAGCAGTTTTGAGCCCCAAAAATACTCAAAGATGTTTTGCTACAGTTGAACCCCTTTAAACTTAGAACTCACAAGTTAAATCATCTATTCCTATACCAAAACATAGATGAAAAGCAAAATCTTCTCAGGGAGAACAATGATTAAAGTTATAGGTGACATGGCTATGATGATTAATATGACATATCAAAATTTTAAAAAAAAAAAAAAGATATGACATTGCAAAAAACCACAAGAGAATACGAACATCTTTTCTGAATGAAGATTGCCTGATGATCGGCATCACTATAAATTCAGCTGATTGTAAGGCTTGGAAACAAAGAAAATACACAAATCAAAGAAAATAAAATAATAAAAACCAAACACTAGAGCAAATTGGGATTCCCACCAAGTGTAAGAGAACATGAAGTTAGATCTACAGAAAACTAATAACCAAAATAAAAAACTGACTTCAAGGAGAGAAACCAAGAAAAGCAAGTAGCAGAACACATGATTATTGAACTTACTTTGATTGTATGTGATAGGGTCGTTGGATGCATGTCATCAATGTCTTGTTTCATAGCAGCTGTTCCTCTAAATAAGTCAAACTGTGTTCCTGGAGGAAGCAAACCTGAAAAGGACATAATGAATGATTATCCAACAGTCAAAGTGAAACATAAACCCAAATCCAATACATTAGAAAGAATAACTAGGGTCCTAAACCTGTTAGTAAAAGAACAAAAATGATCAGCCCCTTTCTTCATTTTACAATTTTCTCCACTTCAAATTTATCTTTTATTTCTTCTTCTCTTTTCTCCCACAACTCCACTGGTTTTACATTCCATTATTTTCTGGATCTTCATGCTTTTAGGCATCTTCTCTTATTTGTTTTTTATTTCTCCAATCCTATTCCCTTCCACTACCACAAATCGTCCTTTTCCATTTCAAGCCAGCAAAAATTTTGGACAAATAAGGTATTCAGTGGCCATGGTTACTTTCTGAATCTTCTGATGTTTGAATAATTTGTACTCTTTGCTTTTAGGTGCAAGAATTGCATTGACACTCAAATTAAAAAGGCACACACCTCAAAGGTGTAGCATCCTTTTATCACCACTCGCATCAAACCTTTAGCACTTCTTGTTGAGTCATACATAAAAGTGCACTTCGTACACGCTTTTAAAAATCTGGTCAAAAGCACTATATTTGTGTTTCTACTAGCATTGCAACTCTTAACTTCATTAAGTTTGGAATGTCAACAAATTTGGCGTTTGGGCCTTTGGGGTATATTTGATTAAAGAAAAAGGGCTATTTTGTGCTTGATTGAGTTGCCATTACTGACCCATTTTTCCTTCATGAAATTATGATTTCAAAACTCAGACCCTATGGATGTCCTAATAAAGAACTCAATAGATGCTTAAGTGAAATTATAAGTATCAAATCAACAAGAAACTAATAAATGAAGCATCTTCACATTTAAACAAAAATGTACCTTGATGTTGTTGCCACTTCAGAGCCTGACCAATCAAGGCCATTAAACGTGAAGGTGGCACGACACTCACTTCTGCGGCAATGGCTGAAATTAAAAAGGATAAATCATTAATCCAACTTGTAAAGTTTGTTCAGGTATGAAATTTGCATATTAAAAATGAATTAAATTTACAATGTAAATCTGCAAATCTATTAACATCTACACAAGTCCAATGATATGTCCTGTTCATTGACAATGATCCACTTGCTATACTCAATCTTAACTGTATAAAGGACTTGGTTTAGCATTGCCTAGACCGAACACGAATGTAGATCCTCAAATGTAATGAAAAGAACTAGAGGAATTTGACAAAAGAAACCTGATAGAGTTTAAATACTACAGTAGATTTTCTTCTTCTTTTTCATTTGTACATTATTGAGGAAAATATTACAAAAATGGCATCGGACTAAAATTATGCCTATAGGAGTACTTGTGTCTTGTATTTTGAAAGATGAGAACTTCCAAGATTTAAAGTTGCAATGAAAGGGGTATGCTTGCCTCAATAAAACACTAATCATACCTAAAGATATATTCAACTACTAGGTTAATACACAGCAATTAAACAATGGATTTATAATAGCAACGCCATCACTGTTGCAATTTGCATGATTTAAACTCCTCTTCCTTGGGAAGCAAAAGCTGTTACAAATTGCCATCTATAGCCTAAATTACTATTAAGTTTTGGAAAAATACACATATCATTTTAATCAATTTCAGCATTTATCAGAGAAATAATCAATTACTAAAGATGTAAAGAGAAAAAACAACCTTGAGCAATCTGTGCACGACGTTTCTCTTTTGTTGAATCCTGGTAAGCCTGTTACATAACACAGAAGACATAAACCTTTCTGGAAACAGGAATGAAAATTGGCTCCACTATAAAACAAGGGAAAAAGAGAGAGACAAAGAACAATTTTACTATTTTAAATAAAGATGGAAAGGAAATAGGGAAAGCAATACAAGCATGGCAATCCAACTTCCATTTCATGCTACAAGAACAATCAGCATTGTGGCAATGATAAGTTGAGACGTAAATGTTGAATGAAATTAAAACTGAATCAAGCTCATCACACACTTAAAGAAGCATAAATTCTGAGGAAAAAGGAAGTGAAAGTTGAATAATTTTTTATTAGTCTGCTTGGACAGTTAGACATACTACCACTATAGCTTTAAATGCACAAGATTTTTAGCCCTATACATCCTGGAAAACATTGGGTTCCAAATAATTATCTTTCTAAAAACTGGCGATCATGGTAATCTTATGCTTTTGAAAACTTATTTTGACAGAAAACAACACTGCATGTTCCAGAAATGAAAACATATCATCACAAAAATAGCAATGAAACAACACATAAGGACACAAAAACTAGTTTTTTTACCTCATTTGGATCAAAATAAGTTCTGACAAGGAGATGTTCAAGCCTCAAGTATCTTTCAGGTTGCTCTTGCTTCATAACACCCATTGCCTGGGTTTGCCTCAAAATAGCACGTGCAGTGTCCAATTCTCTTAGTTCAATCATTTCTAATACAATCTGCAGAAGGCAATGCAAAAATGGGAAATATAATATGGAACATAAATATGAAGAAATTGAAAAAGGATGACCACAATGAGTGGTGGCCTAATGATTTTTAATGTACACCTCAATCATGACAAAGATTCATCTTAAGCTCATGTTCAAGCCACATGAAGACAAAAGATGGCATGGAAGAGGTTGCAATTGGTTTTGTAATTTGTTAAAATTGCAGACAAGACACCAAGAACCTATTATTATTTTGACATCACATGACAACTATGTGATAGATCAAGTAGCAAAACTCATGAAAAAATAAGTTAAAATGATGGAATGGTGGTCGAATAAAGGAAAATAAGACCATTTTATCTTTGGAGCTAGAGATCGGATGACCTTTATTGTTTAAGATATCAAGGGTCATAATACATGTATGATATAAATTATGCATGTATATATTTGTATATATATAATACTAATGCATAGATAGTTATGTATATGTATAACCTATATTTGACCTTGAATTCAGTAAACTAAAAGAGCCAACTCTTCGATCAAACCTGTGTACTATTGCAAGAAACTCCACTATAAGGTAAGGAAATTCATTTGCAAAAATAGAGAAGAACCATAAAACACTAAATACATAGATAGGGTAACCACCTAACCAGTTAAGGACTAATGAGACAAGACATTACAAAATTTAAGGAAAATCCATAACTGATTAAACTATGAAAATCATCTAAACCATAGAAGAAAGTAAATTGCCAAAGACCATTCACTTTCGAGATAGAGACTTGACAAGAGGATAGACGAAAACTACTTGAAACATCAAATTCAAACAAAAGAAAAAGGGAGTGGTCATCATATCAGTTAAGATAATGTCACACTCACAAGGAATCCCCACAAAGCGCAACCGCAGCTCAAAATTCCTTTTTCCACTGAACTAAGGTACAAACTTCAATCTTAGGTAAAAGAAAAAGAATACACATATAACCATGATGAACATAAGCCTTCTTTGGAATTTTGTACACCCTGAGATGAGTTCTTAGCCTTTGTAAGCAATACCCTCCCTAATCAAAATGCATTGCAGGCTTGCAGCATCACAAACTCCTTCTAATCATAATAATTATCAGTAACCATTCAAATACCTCAACCACACAACACTATAACTTCAACAACATAATTATAGCTGCATTAGACCATTGCTTTTTCCACTTTAGCAGTGTTGTCAAGGGTGCAAGGTGTACTCTAGGCACTTGAACCCTTATTTTGCTCCATGCACAAGGCGTAAGAAAAGCACTAACCCAAATTAAGTGTGCAGCATGTATATGTTTCTTTTTCCGTGCCTATATATATTTATATATAGCATAAGATGTGTAATAAACTCTGAAGTGTGATCAATATCTACAAAACATGCAATTTTTATTGGTCAATAGACATGATTTTCTTATGTCCATGTCTGTTTTTGAATGCTCAAATACTTAGAAGTATAGATTTCAATACCATCCCTTTCTTCCCAGTAGAGGTATATCTAATAAAAAAAGTGAAAAAGAAAGGAAATTAAAGAGAACTTCAATGAGATGGGCTTTTTCTGTTGTATGCCTATTTCGTTACAAGAAAGCGCACCTAGGCTCACCAAGCGTGCGTCCGATTAAATTGGCCTTGCCCAAGCGTTACTAATTTGAGTACTACTTATATTTTACATCCCAAGAAGCTACTATATGAAGCAATAAAATTGATAGATGGCAGGTAGACTGTTACTTTACAACTTGCATTTGAGTTCTTAAATGTTTTTGTAACTTATAGAGGAAAAAGGCAACTAAGTAGTAAATGAGATCCCATACATACAGCCAAAAGACTCTTGAAGGTTGTGAGCATAAGAGAGCTTACGGGTGTAATATCTTCATTCAGTGAGTTGATTTAGATAGGGTTGGGTGCATTATGGGTAGACAAGAACTAAAAAAGAAAAAGAAAAACTTATAAAGAAAAACAACCAATCCAATTCTAACGTAATTGTTTGTAGAGAAAACAAAATCATGCAATTATATTTTAAAAAAGTAAAACACCGACATTTTTTTCTCATTATTTGTAGGAAGTAAAAAGCATCTAACGAAAGAAACATCAAAAATCACCCTAAATTTCATTCATATAAAGAATTAGAAAGCAATGTGTATGAAAAACTAGTTTCCAGAGTAATGGAAGATACGAGTCCAAACCTGCTCATATAAGTCCTCCAGTTTATTCCTTGGGAGCTTAAGTTGAGCCACTTGAGGCAAAATGGCATCCCATCTTCCACTGTTAATATCAGCAACAAACGTCTCGATGCTATCTACAGTATTCAGAGAAACCTGACACTCGTTTTGTAGCGTTTGAAACGTTTGATGCAAGGAATTTTCTTTGCAAAACTGGAGCACAATCTTAATAACGCTGACCCAAAAGAAGAAGAAACAAAATTGTAATAACCAAAACGAAACAGAAATTAGAAATTGATGTCAGTATCTTAAGCATTACCCAGAACCAGAAAACAAGAAAACAGCAAAAGCATAGAAGGGAAACGTACTCTCGAGCTTCGATTTCTAGAGTCATGGTGGGAGCCCGAGGGAAAGGATTGAAACAATTTGATGAAATTTGAACTCCTTGCTGTATTCACATATTTGTAATAATTTGGACCCGTGGCTTGCAGAGTTAGGGTTGAACTGTCTGAGGCTTTCGGGTTTAATATATTTAGGTCCAAGTTTATATTTTTGAACTATCTAAACCCAAATAAAAAGCCCAACTCTTAGCTTATTGCCCTAATAGAGAATTAGAAAGATACCCTTTTCTCTGCTATTTCTACCTTCTTCTTCACCATTGTCGCAGCTATTTTAAGCTCTATCCCGTTTTTCTAATCTCTTTTATCTTCTTTCACCATTGCAGTAGCAATTTTTAAGCTCGGAATAGAGTTGATTATTTGAAGAAGTACCATGAAGAAGAAGACCAGTAAAGACAAGGCTAATGCTGTTTGTGTTGCCGAAGCTGCTCAAATGAGTAAATATCAATGGAACTTTTTTTTTTCAACTGATTTGTCTTCAAATGATATTTGCATATATGCAATTAACTCTGTTGCAATGGGTTTGCTTTGTGTGCCGTTGGTTTCAGCGGAGAATTTAGTTGCAACAAAACAAGGGAAGAAAAAGGATAAATTAAGCAAGAAGAAAAGAAAAAGCAAAGAGAAAATCAATGCTAGCGTTGGAATTGTTGATAAGCCTGTTGACGGGAATGAAGTTCATCTTCAAGGTGAGACTTTATTTTTAAAAAATATATATTTAAATGGTGAGAGGAAGATCAAAGACTCCATGGCTGATACTTCTTAAAGCAAGATTAAAAGTTGCCACTTGTAAATACTTGTAAATAATTGATGGTTTTTTTTATTATTATTATTATAATTTCGTCAACTCTAACATTGCAGACTACATGGCCGATACATTCTGAAAGAAAGACCAAAAGTTGTGAATAAGTGATGGGTTTGTTTGGTTTATTTAAAATTTCGTGAACTATAATATTGCATTTGCTGATTCCATGGTTGATACATACTGAATGGAAGACTAAATGTTGTAAATAAGTGGTTGGTTTTGTTTGGTTTATTTAAAATTTCATCAACTCTGACATTGCAATTGCAGACTCCATGGTTTGATACATTCTGAAAGCAAGACTAAAAAGTTGTAAATGAGTGATGGGTTTTGTTTGGTTTATTTAGAATTTCATCAACTCTATTATTTGAATCGCGCTTTGATGTTATATAATCATTTTCGGGTTTTTTTCTTGTAGAAAAATTTAGAAAAGACAGAAAAAAGAAATCAAAGGGGCTATTGTTGGAAACGAGTAAAGGAGCTAATCAGGATGAAGTTTATGAAATACCTTCGGGGGATGACGACTGCTCAAAAGGCTTCAAAAGTATGAAACTTGTGACTTTCCTTTAAATATTTTAAGCTTTTGGTATTATAGTAGAGAGAAACTTCTGCAGCAATATTGTTTTCCGTCACATTGAGGCATATATATATTTTTAATTTTGCTCTAAAACTTATTAGTTTAAGCCTTTATTTCCTTTTTTGTTTAGGATTTGCGTCACAGTACCTGGTATAGAAATTGTCGAACTTGTAGCTAAAATCAATTTCTTCTTTTTTTTTTTTTTTTAATATGAGTTAGCATGCCTTTTCTTATCTGGGTTTTAGTTTTATTGTTTATTTTAAGGTTGTTGGTTGATAGACAAGTTTTTCATTCTATAGACAGTTCATGGACAAGTTTTCTTAAACTGCAGAATGGCTTACAGACTACCACCGAAGTAGGCCTGGCTTGAAGGTACTGCAACAAAGGATTGACGAGTTTATAATTGAGCACGAGGCAAAACTTGAACAGGTATTTTTCTTCTTGGCACCCGTATTGAATCATAAGACCACTGGTTTTGTTAAGGAGTTCACCTTAGTTTTAGACAACAAAAATGCACTTCGAACTCTTTATAAGGCATATTTGATCAGGTATGATCTTGGTGTGCCAAGATGCCTCTTTATAAGGCAGTAGATGGAAGGTACTTAAATAAAAGGCTGTATAATTGAGATTATCTTAATTTTATTTTTTTTCCCATTAACTGTACCTGTAATAGTAATAATAGAATTATAGGGAGACCGCATCAAACTCTACCTCTTGATGTTTGAATATTCAACAATAAACATGCGACTTTTAGAGAATCACGCATATAGGCTAACAAAAGAAAGGAAATTTTGCTTGTTTTATTGGATTATCGTAAGTATACATCTTTAGCTTATTCTGTATGCACTTGTACGTGCATAGGTACCCGAGCATATTTTTGCATCCTTGCCTCATGAATAAGGGCTTTAATGCCTGTATTGCTCATCACACCTTTGACAAATAAATGCTCTTCTCTCCCCTGCCCTCTTTTTCCTAAACAGAGTTGCAGTTGCTTGTTATTTATTATTTTGGTCCTTGTGGTGATATAGGAAAGAAAAGAAAAAGAAGCTCGTCTTATGGAAGGGGGATGGATACTTGTTGAACATCATAAAGGAAGGAAAAAGACCACAGACGCTGAAAGTGGAACTACAGTAGGCTCTGTTTCCCAGGCTGCTGTGGAGGAGAAATTAGCTAAGAAGAAGAGCAAAGAGGTCTTTGATTTCTACCGCTTTCAAAAAAGAGAAGCCCAGAGGAGTGGTATGAATATATTTGATGTTATCTATCTTATTTATTTTACCAAGATGTCACTTTATTCTGACCTTTTTTTTTTTTTGGGGGGGGGGGGGGGGGGGTTCTTAAGCTGTGATTAATTATGTTGTAGGATGATGATGTTAGGGTTAGCTGCTTCTTGTTGCACTTATTTTTACAGTTTTCTTTTCAGCTTAATGAATTCACAATATTGTGTGGAGTATCGTTGGTGAAATATTATTTGTGCCAGGGAACCAGCACGTATTCTGACTTAGTTCTGGGGATATGATCCTCCAAGTACATAGAGTAATTTAGAAATAAATTATCATATCTGTGTTGAACACGTACTCGTATCTAACACTCACATCTGAATTAGAATAACATAGCTGGCAAGAGAACATTGATGCGTACTTGCAAGCAGCGAAGCACTAGTAGGGCTATAATCAAGCGACAGTGAGAAAGGAGAATCACTAACCAAGTCGTTAACTTTGCTTTAGCAATCTCCCATCCATTAAACAAGTTAATGCAGCTCAGAATAGATTTGAGATTGTCAGTTATTTTTTCCCATTACTCTTTGATAAACTAATAATCATTGTTCACATGTGTAGGACCTATTTATTAATTTGAAAGTAATACTCTCTTGATAGTGATTAAATTTATATTTATATTGGATAGAAATGGGGAGGATCTGAAACCCGAAATGACCTTTTCTTTATTGCTATGCTTTCAGCAATCTCTATGATGCAAGAATGTTCTCGTTATATATGCATTTTTGGTAGCATGTAGAAGTGATTTTTTTTTTTTTTTAAATATAAGGGTGACATGAATGATTTACATAAATTTTCCCTTGCAGAACTTATGACACTCCAGAGCAAATTTGAGCAGGATAAGAAGCGGATTCAACAGTTGAGAGCTGCTCGGAAGTTTCGACCTTATTAATTGTAACCAAACCCTTTAAAAGAACCAAGAGGTGAACCTAATCTCTGTTAATGGTTTCATTATTGCTGTATTTGAGAAGATGAAATCCTGACTACATCTAATTCGTTAACAATTTTGTGCAATTTGTGGTTTTAGAGTACACTGGAAAACGGGCTAGGATTGTAATGGGAATATGAAGTTTATTAATGAATTCCAGGATGTGTTAAACAAATTTATTTTATATCTCACTTTTTATGCATATGTTTGACCATAATAACAAGTGTATGTTTCAAAATTGCAATTTTACATCTTGCATTGAAAGTTGACAGTGGTTCAAAATGACCCTAAAAATATATCCACAATTAGCAAAATAGATTTCAAAAAGAACCAACAGCAGCAACTTAAACAACTTATTTAAAAAAAAATTACTTGTGAAATAGAAAGAAAAGTAATATTATATATAATTTTAAAATAATTTTCAACTTAATAATTTTCAAAAAAAAATTTATGATTTTAAAAACAATGTCAATATTAATCCAACCTAAACCAACAAATGGATATTCATATTGAAATGAAATTGAGCGTTAGTTTGATTAGGTTTATTTTTGACTTAATTTTTTAATAATTCATTATTTCTTTATTTATTTATTTTTTTTTTGAATTTTTGATGTGGTATTTTCATGTCAGCAATCATTGTTGATGGGGTATTGTCATGTTAGTACCCTGATGACTAATTCTAGTTAAATAACAGTAAACAATCACGTCAATATAACAGTCAACTATTAAATATAACAGTGTGAAAGGCTCAAAAGGGATTGTTCTATTAAATATTGGTAATTTTGCTTTTTTGACTCTCAAACTATAAAATTGCCATCTTAATCTCTTTTTTTCTGCTACATCAAACGATTATCATGTCAATTTGGTCAAAAGTGGATGGAAAGTTAACAGTGTTGTTAATTTGTTGACGTGGATGTAACATGACAGTTTACATATATTAATTATTAACATGATATTATTTTATTTTATATGTCACGTTAATAACTAATTAAAAAGTTAAAAATTTAAAAATAAAAATTTTAAAAAACTCATAAAATTATAAAAAATGTAATTATAATAATTTTATAAAAATATTTTTTTAATAAAATAGTTGAAAGAGTTCAATATATAATTCTAACTATTTTTTATAGAAAATATACGAGGTAAGTGGCTTTGTTGATGGTATTTGTATTATGTTCTCTTTCTCTTATGATCTAACCATCTTGGACAACTTCGTCTAGCTCTTTCCTTACATTTTTCATCAAGTCTATCCTTTAATGCTTTCTTTCATTCCTCAATCTTTGATATCTTAATACTTGTCAAGTTACTCTAGATATAATCTCATTTATGTCCTAAAATAGAGTGGTCTCTGCCTTGAGATAAGAATACATCGAAATTAAATTAGTTTCACCTTGTTCCAAGTCTCGAGACAATAACACCTTGCCTCGAGACATCTAAACATCGAAGCTAAAATAAAAGAACAGGGGAGGTTGGGCTCGAGACACTAGTGTCTCGAGACATATTGACATCAAAGTTAAAATTTTCAAAAATAAAATAAGACCTGTCTTGAGACACTACGTTGAAATTTGACAATTGGGTTGGATTCAAATCCTAACTCTAAGTTTGACCCTGCATAACCCCATATTTCGACTGAAAATTAAGAGTTAATCGGGTTTATTAGTAAATTTTTTTATTAGTTAGTTAGCTTAATTTCATTTAAAAATCGAGAAATAATATTTCAGAAAATAAAAATATTTTAAAAAATTAATTTTATAGTTTTAAATAATTTTTGAGTAAAATAAATATTTTGGGTCAAATTAGAATTAAAAAATAAATTAAAAAGGGGATTTAGTTGAGAGAATTGATTCTATGCCAAATTACCCATATTTTCAGAACTTTGGAGGAAAAAGATTATTTAGTAAAACAAGAGAATTGTGGGAGTGGCCTGATGGCAATTTCCCTAAATTTTGGAAATCGGGTGGGGGTTCCTCAATTCAAAAATGTTGCAGCCTCCTCACTTCACACACAATTCTCACCCGATTTCTAAGTATTTTTTCTCGTTTTTCTTTTTCATTTTCGAAGCCAACATATCAAATGAGTTGATTTTCTGAAAAATTATGAAACGGTTTATTTGATGAAATTGATACTTAGGTTTTGTGATGATAGATTAGGAATAATGTTTAGAAATAATTTTTGGTGCAGAGAAGGTCATTTGAGGGCTGAAATTTGTGTTTTAGCTAGATCGTGAGTTTTTAGTAAGGTAGATTGAAGAGGCGTTTTAGATCTGTTTAGTTCATTATTTTTCAATTTTCTTGTTGTTAATGATAGCTTGTAACATGTATTTTACCTCTGTTTAAGATCCACATCGAGGAAGGGCTATTGCTAATCAGAATTGAGGTCCAAGCATAGCTACTTGATACACTTTGGCTTGAGAAGCAAAATGTGAATGTGAGTGGTTTTTAAAGGCAATTGGTAAACAATATGCCTATTTACATTCTAAATTGATGTTTTGAGTTGTGTTTCTAGTGATTCAATTGTATCTCAAATGGTTTAAATTTCAAAATTGATTTTAATTTTATGGAAGCATATTTGTAAATGATTTATGAAAAATGTGAATAGAGTGTTGATATGGTTGATTTGAATTGTATTGATTAATAATTGGAGCATGGATTACTATATATTAGAGCACTTGATGTTGATTTTATAGTTGGTTTTAGATCCATGGACAAATACACTTATTGAGCTTATCTATAGTGATGGTTAAAATTGCTAAGTGACATGCTTTAAATTAAATTTTTATATATTGAATTAAGTGTTTAAATATCAATGTTTATGTCCGGTGTGTTTGGTTATATTGACAACATTGCATGATGGATCCATTGGATCTAGATGGCATGCCATAGGATTAGTGAGTACTCACTACTACATGTGTTATTTGTGAGCATATGGCTCTAGGAATATTGACTTTGCTGGAGTGAATAAGGAAGTTTTGAGTTTTTTTTCTCCACTCAATCATTGGCAATTTCGAGGCGGCATAAGGGAGTGTGTGGCTACGCCCCACTCAACTAAATCCGGATAAACATTGTTATAGGCCCAATTTGCCCGGGCTATACAAATTAAAAAAAACAAATAAATAATAATTAATGCCCAGTTTTTATACAACCCAAAATTGCAGGCCCAAATTTAAATACGTGGCCCGCTATTAATTACACCCAAACCCAACAAAACCTAGTACCCTTTTACACCCGTGACCCAAACACCACTGCAGAATTACAGCCCAACAGACCTAGATTACACCCTAAACTAGTGACCCAAATACACGGGGCCCATTGGGGCCCAAATACCTAACCCCAGGGCAGAAACCCCAGGGTTTCTACATCCTTTCGCACCGCAGCTAGCACACACCCCCTCGTCACGCTGCAATCAGCCCAGATCGCGCTCTCACCGCTGAGGATCTTCGTTTTTACCTGCAAAAAGGAAGGAAAACAAGGCAGAGTCATGGCAAATATGACAAGGAATAAAATCTTGTAATATTTATTTTGATTTTCAGTGGCTATAAAAGCCCGAAACGAAACAGTGTAAGACGACGATTATACACGCATATATACAATAAAAATACAGCATCTTAAATCGCAAGAAGAGAGGTGATTCTTGATTTTTTATTTTTTATTTTTTAGTTTTGATATACAATTCGTTTTTTATATACCAATTTTTTTAAAATAACAAAAAAAAGGGTTACCTTTTGATTCGCGAGGGAAAAAGGGAGTTTTTTTTACTCCGGCCGCCGTATTCGACGGAGGCAACGGCGGCCCGTGGGCGCGTGGAACGTTCGATGACTGGAGCCGAGATGGTCATTGACCGGAGCTCTGAGGGCTTTCAGAGGATTTTAGGAATTTTTTTTTTTTAGAAATTAGTTTTAAAATGAATTTTGGGGTTAAAATTAGTTTATATAGCATTTCAAAAACGATGCCATTTTTGCTTAATTCATAAGCACCAAAACGATGCCGTTTAGGCGAAGGATCCGCGCGTTGACCCGTTTACCCGGGAAGGATCCGCACGTTTTATTCAAAAGGGATATTTCCTCTCCAAGTCCTTCCGTATTTTTATTTTTGTATAATTTAGTCCAATTACATTTTTCTTTTATTTTTTAATTTAGCCTTAAACTTTTGTTTTAGTCACAATTTAGTCCCGAAGCCATTTTAAAAGCTGACAAAGGAATGACGTCGTTTTGGGATTAAGGCGTATTTGCCCAGTGAGTCCCCCACCTTTGGAGCGCATTTCAATTAGGTCCTTAATTCGGCCTTAACTTTTTTGTTTTTTTTAAATCACCCCCAAAATTATATTAAAATTAAAATTTTATCCTTTTTATTTTGCTTCAGTTTTGATTTAGTTTTTGTTACTTATTTATTTTTTGACTATGTATATATATTATTTATCTTAAGTTTTTTTTTTGTATAAAATTATTTTATTACACATTGTTTTTTATATTTTTTTTATTTTCAATTATGTATTGTTTTAAAATTTGTATATTGTATTATATTTTAAATTGATTTATTATTAATATAAAATTTTATATTGTCCATTTTTTTAAATAGGTATATTATATTTTTATAAAATTATATTTAAATTATTATACATTATACACTTGTCCTTTTTTTTTAACCCTAAGTTTTTATTTATTCATTTAAAATACATTAATTATATATATATATATATATATATTTTTAAATCTTATCTTTTTTACATTTTTATCATAATATTAATTTGATCTTTAAAATACCCCATTCATTTTCTATTGTTTTTGTCTTTATTTTTTTATTATTATAATTTTGCATTCACTTCTAAGTTTTTATATTTTATAATCTATTATGGTTTATTTTATATTTTTATTTGCTAATGTTTTGTATTAGTGTTTTTTTTTTTTTTTTAGCATAATCATTTTATTACATGTATAATCTATTATTTTTTTTTATTATTTGTCTATATTTGTATGAAATGTTAATATATCATGTAATTTGTATTTTGCTTTAATATTTATGCTTTATAATGTATTAATGTTGCATTTTTTATCCAAACATTGTTTTGAAATATATCCCACTTAATTATCCTTTTTTTATCCAAAATCTGTTTTTTTAAATTAAGGCAATATTTGGCATTTAGGAATTTTGAGAGAATCGTGCCCTAACTTACTGGGCTTCGATTTTTCTCATTAGGTCCAAATGATCAAATACCCTTTTTAAGTTAAAACATGTGATTTTCAAAACAAAAAAACTATCTTTGAGAATTTAAGATGTTGCGTCCTAACTTACTAGATGTGATGTTTTGATATTTCGAGATAGGGACTTTTAAAAACGAAAGATATTTGACATTTGGGAATTTGAAGGGTCGTGCTCTAACTTACTGAGATTCGACTATTTTCTTTTATCCAAATTATTAAATGTCTTTTAAAATGGAAAATAAGTTTTTAAAAGAATCATACTTTAAAACCTTTTCAAATCTTCGACACTAGAACATTTTATAATCAGTTTGGTACCAATTTTTAGGCGTTGCGACAGTGCTAATCCTTCCTCGTACGTAACCGACTCCCGAACCCATTTTTTGAAATTTCGTAGGCCAAAATCAATATTTTAAAAAGGTGATCCAATCACACCTAAAAAGATTGGTGGCGACTCCATTTTCATTTTTTCTAAAGTAGACCCCCTTTTTTTCAAAATTAAAAAATAGATTCGATAGCTTGGCGACTCCACTGGGGACCAATAAGAGAGTCAAGCCGTAAAATTGATTATATTTTGTCCTTTTGTCGAAGTTTGGAAATTTGATTTGAAAAATTACAAATCCTTTTACATGTGTTTGCATTGTTGCATATGTGTGTTATTTTCTCGCAACACATTGCATTTGCATAACGGTTGTGGTCACACCCTTAAGTGGGAGTGAAAATTACGCCTTCGTGAGGTTTTCACCTCTATGAAGGATAGTGGATCGCTTCCGGGATACATCCGCACCTATGTCTTCATGAGATTTTCATCTCCGTGCAGCCATAAGGAAATGTATTCCCCTGAACTGAACTCGGTCTGTATGAGCCTATAATGGGTGAGGATTGAGGAATCTGCTGGTTCAGGTACCTCTACTTTAGAGCTAAACCACATATAGAAAACGTAGGGGCTCACCCTAAGTAGAATTATACCAAACCTTAGTAATCACCCTGATAGGTGTTTGCTTATTCTATTTGCTTTATGTTCTATTTTGTGATACTAACTTGTTGTACTTTATTTTGGTGCATGCCATCTCATATTCTAAAAGGTATCGATTCACGGTCAGTTACTAAATTAGAAAGCTGGTTATGGAGGACGAATTTCTTGATAAAGTGAGAAACAATATGGCTGTCCGTAAATGGTCAGAGGAAACACAATTAGTAAAAGGAGATAGCCTAGCTGAAGGACACACATCAGAATTATGGGACTACACTCGCATCAGTGTAACGTAGAATAATCTCTAAGAGATGAAGGAAATATGGGATCGATGGAGTAATGAGACCAAGCAGTTGTTCTACTACAACTTTGGGGATCTGTCGTACTTACTGGATATGAGGGTAGATGAACATTTGTTTCAAGCAATCACTCAATATTGGAACCCTGCATATAGTTGATTTACTTTTGGAAAGGTTGATATGGTGCCCACGGTAGAAGGGTATTCAGCCTTGTTACGTTGTCCCAGGATTCAGGTGGATAAGGTTTACTCAAGGGCTAATTGTATTCCAACTTTTGTGAGGAAATTGATGAACATCACGGGGATGAGCGAGCAGTGGGTCACAGCTAGAATCAAGCAAAAAGATGAGTGCAAGTGCATCCCATGGAAGGTTCTGAAGGATTTGATTCTAAAAAAGTTGATGTTTTTACTCTAAGTATATATGGGTTGGTGATTTTCCCTAGGGTACTGGGTATGTGGATGAAGTCGTGTCAGATCTTTTTAATCGACTTGATAAACAGGTTACACATGTTCCTACAATTTTGGCCGAGACATTTCGATCGTTGAATGCATGTAGGAGAGCTGACGAGGGTAGGTTCATAGGATGTGCACAGTTGCTGTTGATTTGGTTCTACAGTCATTTTCAGAAGGTGGATAAAGTCTCCTATTAGGTATTCCTCAAAAATTACTCTCCTTTAAAATAGATTGTGACAGCACCACGGAGAGAAGACGTCTCAGAAAAAAATTGGATAGTGCTTCTCAGAGACCTCTAAGAAGATGATGTTGAGTGGCGAGCTCCTTGGTTGGTACCCGATGAAATTTTGTACCGATGTGGGAGTTTCAATTGGGTCCCACTACTTGGAATTTGGGGAGCTGTTGGATATGTACCTTTGCTCGTCTTGAGGCAGTATAGGTCAAGGCAATTTATACCGGCAACACATGGATTGGCTCAATGTGAGTTTTTATACAAGGGAGATCGTTATAAAAAGCTGGTTAAGTAGAATTCTTGTGCTTGGAATCAGATTTGCCGCATGAAGATAGTGGATGTGTGCTCAGCGACGACCCCAGAATACACGGAATGGTGGAGTAGAAGAGTGAATGACAATATCCCAGTGCCAAGTTTAGAAGGTGCTCGACGGATTGAAGAGTACTTACGAGTGGTCCCATCAGAATTAGAGATTATGAAGCAAGATTTTGAAAAGAAGAGTTCAGAGTTCGGAAAGCAGATAGAAAAGTTGGAGGAAGAAAAGATTCATCTCAAGTTAGACGCAGATATTCAGAAATTGGAGGCTGAAAAGTGAAGAAAGGAAAAGAAGAAGGTTGAAGAAGATCGAGATGACTTAAAGATACAATATAAGAAGATACAACTGTCGATGAAAAGAGCTGGATTGGGGAAGACTTCGGAGTAGTGGCAACAAGAGATTTGGGAGAAAAGAGCCAAAGCCGACCAATGGGAGAAAAGGTTCTAAGAAATTCAAGCACGGAACGAGGCCTTAGAAAGGAGTTTGGCAAAAAGTCAAAAGGAGAAAAATGGATTAAAGGCTAGAGTGGCTGAATTGGGATGGTCTCTTCATCAACATTGAAGCCGTAATTCTGCAATCGAGCTAAAGGCAAGTCTGAACTAGATTGAGGAAACGAAGGATAAGATCGGAAGGTTAGAATCGGTATTACAAAACTGTGAGCTCCGCATCAAACATATTGAAGCGAGAGAAGGGTATTGGAAGGAAGAGCTTCATCATTTCCAAGAACAAGTCAGAAACAGGGATTATCTCATGGGAGAAGCCATAGCTCGGATTCGAGAAGTAGCCAACCATTTGCAAACCCTAGCGGTACAAGCTGATACATTAAGCACGAGATATGAGCTGCAGTCTGATCGTGGTCAAGAGTTAGCCTTATTATTTAGTAAAGTTAAGACTTTGGGCATTAGGGCGAAAGCATATTTGTAGCTCGTTTTATGTAAAAAAAAAATTTTTCTAATAAAGTTTTCTAAATGAAATTGAATCAAAATCGATGCCTTTTTGCATTCATGCATTTGCATTACATTACATCATATGCATTTAAATCCATAGAAAGACCCTAATTAGTGGAAGTTATTAGAGAAGAGAGAGAGGAAGGAAAAATCTAGAAACTACACACCATTACGATACACGTACTAAGACTAAGAACATGGATTAAAGATTTGAACAGCTCCAAAAGGATATGCAAGACCAGTTGCAAGAGCAGTTGGCAAAAATGCAACAGGATATGAGAGAGCAAATGATGGAAGCTCAAAGGAATATGATGTCCCAAATATCCGAACTACTGACTGGGGCAATGGACAAAGGAAAGGGTTCCATGACTAACACTAGAGAGGATAATAAGGATTATCCTCTAGACTTTGCCCTACCACATCTGCAAGCACAACCTAAGGCGTATCCTTGAAGGCTGTCTGTTACAATTAGGCCTCAACAAGGGTAAGCTGATACTGGAGTGCCCATGAGTTTCCAAGTTAGATCTAGATCTAACCCAGGAGAAAACCTAGCTAATCCTATTCTCCCTGATCTAGACATAGCCGAGAGGGAAGGAATAAGAATGGAATCCTCAAGGCAGTTAGAGGACCAAAATTCAAAGCTTTAGAAGGTGCTGATAAGCATCATAGAATTGATGCTAAAGATTTGAGCTTGGTCCCAGATTTGGTACTTCCTCATAAGTTTAAGATGCCAGAATTTGAGAAGTACAATGAGACCAGTTGCCCTGAAGCCCATATCACCATATTCTGTAGAAGGATGACCGGCTATGTTAACAATGATCAACTGTTGATCTATTGTTTCCAAGATAGTTTAGTTGGGGCAGCGTCTAGATGGTATAACCAACTAAGCCGTGCTAGAATCAGTTCCTAGAGAGACCTAGCGCAGGCTTTCATGAAGCAATAAAATTATGTAACGAACATGACACCGGATAGAATCACCCTGCAAAACACGGAAGAGAAGCCAAATAAGAGCTTCAGGCAATACGCGCAAAGATGGAGGGAAGTTGCCATGCAAGTTCAGCCACCGCTCCTGGAAAAAGAAACTACAATACTCTTTATCAATACTTTGAAAGCTCCATTCATTACCCATATGATAGGGAGTACCACTAAGAGCTTTGCAGACATAGTAATGGCAGGTGAAATGATTGAAAATGCCATAAGAGGGGGCAGGATTGACGGTGAGACCACCAAAAGGTCAGCCCCAAGGAGGAAGGAGAATAAGGTGAATAATACCAATACCTACAGCAAAGGGTACTCAAAATCAATAATTTTCAGTCAACCAAACGTAGCTGGGCAATAGGTTTCGCAAAGGCATGAATCTGGTACAAAACAAAACTCTAAAAAGGTCCAGTTTATGCCCATTTCAGTGACGTATAGGGAACTTTATCAGAGTTTATTTGATGCACACGTGGTAGCTCCCTTTTACTTGAAAGTAATGCAACCTCCATATCCCAAATGGTATGATGCAAACGCTCGATGTGAGTACCATGCAGGGATAACGGGACATTCTATAGAAAATTGTACTGCCTTTAAGAAATTGGTCGAAAGATTTATTAAATTGGGTATTGTAAAGTTCGATGATAAGCCTAATGTGGAGAACCTGCTACCCAATCATACCAATAGTGGGGTAAATGCGGTAGGTGAAGACATGAGAAGAGTTAAAACCAACCTGGCGGAAGTAAGAACTCTTTTAAGATGGGTATGGAAGGAGATGGTAAAAAGAGGGATAATTATTTCAGAATCAAAAAAAGGTTGTGAAAAGATGATGAACTACTGTGAGTTCCATGGTACAGAAGGGCATGAGATTTAGGACTGTGTTAAGTTCAAGGTCTTAGTGCAAGACCTTATGGATAACAAAGAAATAGAGTTTTTTGAAGGTTTAGATGAAAGAAATGTATGCGCATCAGAAGGAGAGCTGACAAATCAAAAAGTCAACCATCCGAGGATTATCATTTCTCGACCAAGGAATAATGAGGTCGAAACACAAATAGTGCCAAAAGTCATCATTCAGAAACCTGTCTCCTTTCGTTATAAGGATAACAAAAAGGTTCCTTAGAGTTACGATTGCAATGTGACGATACTAAGAGGTGAAAACATAGCTAGTACTTCCAAGGAGGTCTAGAGTGAGGGATCTTACATGCGTAGTGGAAGGCGGTATGATTCGGTAAGCACCAGAACTGAGCCTGTGAAGGCGAAAACCTTGGTAGTTGAACAAGAGAAAGGGGCAAAAGCACTTATTAACGAACCGGTGAAGGAAGAATAGGCTAAAGAGTTTTTCAAATTCTTAAAGCATAGTGAATACAATGTGGTAGAGTAGTTGCGCAAACAACCAGCTCGTATATCGGTGTTAGTTTTACTTTTGAGCTCAGAAGTACATCGCGAAGCATTGATAAAAGTGCTCAACGAAACCTACGTTACTAACGACATATCCGTCAACAAGTTGGACCGTCTGGTTAGTAACATAAACGCTGACAACTTCATCTATTTCAATGATGATGAAATTCCACCTGATGGCATGGGATCCACGAAGGCTCTGCATATCATTACTCGCTGCAAAGGATATACTCTCCCCAGTGTGCTAGTTGATAATGGGTCTGCTTTGAATGTTCTACCATTGTCTATATTGAATAGGTTGCCAATAGATAGTTCTCACATGAAAACATGCCATAACATAGTGAAAGCATTTGATGGCACAGAGAGAAAAGTGATGGGAAAAATTGACATACCTTTGTTGATTGGGCCAAACATGTATGAGGTGGATTTTCTGGTGATGGACATCAAGCCCTCCTATAATTGCTTGTTGGGGAGGCCTTGGATACATTCGGCGGGAGAGGTGCCCTCGTCTTTGCACAAAAAATTGAAATTAGTAACAGAAGGATGGCTGGTTACTATAGATGCGGAGGAGGACCTCATGGCAACTGTTACCAATGACGCGCCCTATGTAGAGGCAAATGATGAGGTAGTTGAATGCTCCTTTCGATCCTTAGAATTCATCAACGCGTTCGTTTCAGAGGGGAATAAGGTGCCGGTGCCCAAGATATCCAGAACTACAAGAATGGGTCTACAGATGACGATGGGGAAAGAAGCCTTGCCAGGAAAAAGATTGGGAAGATATCTCCAAGGAGGAATTCAAGTTTCAGAACTAAAGGAGAAAAGAGACCGTTTTGGCTTGTGTTTCAGGCCAGATCATAAACAAAGAAAGAAGGAAATAGAGAAGCGGTAAGAGAGAAGAAGGGCACGACTAAGGGGGAAAAAGTCAAGTGGAAGTTGATGACATTCCCTCACATATCCTAAACGTTTGTATCTGGAGGGATAATACATCCTAAGAGAGGGTTGTTGAGAAATGAAAACCTCATATCAATGCTATATACGAGGAAAGAATTGAACAGAGAAATTTGAAGGGCATTCGTCCTTACAAACTGGGGAGCTGTTTAAACAACTAGACTGCAGAAGAACTTCCTGTAGTCTTTAGAAATTATGCAGAGTAATTTCCAAAACACTCTTGTTGCTCTAAAGCCTAGGAGTAATAAGATTTCATTTGTGAAATAGGCTCATGTTCAGATATTTTTGTTTCAATAAAATACACTTTTGTTATCAATTCGAGCAAATATTTTTTCATTCTTTTATACTGATAAATATTCTTTTGACCTTTTAATTTCTTCCTAAATTTTTCATTTCATTCATAACATGTAAATAGTCAATCTTAAATTCATTCATTCTTTGTACATTCTTTTGTGCCCATCACAGGTCCCTAGATATCAATGACATGAGTGATGATACTACAAATCCTGAATTCTCTTTTGAGCAAGACATGTGTTTAGAGGAACCTCAGGATTTTGAAGGTGGCAGGGATTGTGACATGTCTCCAGATCGGTTAAGAATGGTAAAGCAAGAAGAGAATCAAATTTTTCCCCATGAGAAAGAGACAGTAAAGAATTTAACCTTGGAGGAAGGGAAAGAAGTGAAAATTGGGACGCACATTGCCAAGGAAACAATGCGAGATCTTGTTGAGCTATGGCGAGAATTCAAAAATGTATTTGCATGGTCGTACCAAGTTATGCCTGGGCTAAATACTGACATTATAGTACACCACCTTCCTATAAGAGAAGACTGCAAGCCAGTCCAATAAAAGTTGCGAAGGATGAGGCCTGATATTGTGTTGAAAATAAAAGATGAAGTCAAGAAACAGTTTGATGCTGGATTCCTAGAAGAAGTTAAGTACTCAGAATGGGTAGCTAACATTGTACCTGTCCCTAAGAAGGACGAAAAGGTACGAATGTGTGTTGATTATAGAGATTTGAACAAAGCTAGCCCAAAGGACAATTTTCCCTTACCGCACATTGATACTTTGGTGGACAATACGGCGAGTTACTCGTTGTTTTCCTTTATGGATGGCTTCTCAAGGTACAATTAAATAAAGATGCATCCTGAAGACATGGATAAAACCACTTTTATAACATTGTGGGGTTCCTTTTGTTATAAGGTAATGCCATTTGGGCTAAAGAATGCAGGGGCAACATACCAAAGGGCTATGGTAACCTTATTCCATGATATGATGCACAAAGAAATTGAGGTGTACGTTGACGACATGATTGCCAAATCTCGAACAGAAAAGGAGTACATTGAAGTCTTGAAGAAATTATTCCTGAGATTGAGGAAATTTCAGTTAAAGCTCAATCCGGCAAAGTGTACTTTTAGAGCTTGGTCGGGAAAACTATTGGGCTTTGTAGTCAACGAAAAGGGAATAGAGGTTAACTCAGACAAGGTTAGAGCCATACAGGAGTTGCCTACACCACGCATTCAGAAAGAAGTTCGAGGGTTTCTTGGAAGGTTAAATTACATTGCTCGGTTTATTTCACAATTAATTGAGAAATGTGATCCCATATTTCGCTTTCTTAAGAAGCACAACCAAGGTACTTGGGATGCGGAATACCAGAATGCTTTTGATAAAGTCAAGCAATATTTGTCAAATGCTCTAGTACTATCTCCGCCCAGTCCAGATAGACCGTTAATACTGTACTTGTCAGTATTTAGTAATTTTATGGGATGTGTGCTGGGTCAACATGATGAGTCAGGAAGAAAGGAGAAGGCGATATATTACCTCAGTAAGAAATTCATTGAGTGTGAGATGAGATATTCGCCAATTGAGAAGTTGTGTTGTGCCTTGATTTGGACGATTAGAAGATTGAGGCAATATATGTTATATCATACAACCTGGCTGATTTCGAAACTTGACCCATTGAGGTACATGATGGAGTCGACTGCTCTAAATAGAAGAATGGCAAGGTGGCAAATAATGCTTTCTGAGTTTGATATAGTCTATGTAAGTCAAAAGGCTATAAAAAGAAGTGCAATAGCAGAATTTCTGGCTAGCAGAGCTCTAGAAGATTATGGACCATTAAGTTTTGACTTTCCCAATGAGGAGCTAACGTACGTGGCAACTACTGAAGAGTATCCGTGGAAGTTAAACTTTGATGGAGCATCAAATGCTGTGGGAAATGGAATTGGGGCAGTCTTGGTATCCTCAAATGGAGATCATTATCCATTTACATGCAAACTGGATTTTGACTGTACAAACAATATGGCCGAGTATGAAGCATACATCATGCGAATTCGGGTAGACATAGAGCGCAAAAATAGAACATTAGAAGTATATAGAGACTCCACATTAGTGATTTACCAGCTTAAGAGAATGGGAGACAAGAGATCCCAAATTGATTAATTATCGAAGGATAGTTTTGGGGCTAATTGAAGAGTTTGATGACATCACTTTCAATTATCTCCCACGAGATGAAAACCAGATGGCAGATGCTTTGGCAACTCTGGCTTCCATGATTAAAGTAAACAAGGAAGAGGATGTGAGACCCATTCAGATGAGTATTTTTGAGGCTCCAGCTCGTTGTTGTAACATCGAAGAAGAGGAAAAAGATTACTACCCTTGGTATCAGGATATACTACAATACGTGAGAAATCGTGAATACCCTGAGCGGGCAACTGAGAATGACAAAAGAACATTGAGGAGGTTAGCCTGCGACTATGTTTTGGATGGGGATATCCTGTACAAAAGAAGAAAAGATCAAGTGCTCCTGAGATGTGTTGACGCTGTGGAACCTAGGAAAATTTTGGAAGAAGTGCATGAAGGTGTTTGTGAGACACATGCTAACGGTTTCATGATGGTTAGACAAATCATGAGATTTGGATACTATTGGTCTACCATGGAAGGAGATTGTATCAACTATGCTAAAAGATGTCACAAATGCCAGATTTATGGGGATAAAATTCATGTACCACCTTCACCTTTGCATGTTATGACTTCTCCATGGCCTTTTTCCATGTGGGGCATAGATGTCATTGGGCCGATCTCACCGAAAGCTTCGAATGGGCATCGTTTCATCTTTGTGGTTATTGACTACTTCACGAAATGGGTGGAGGCTGCTTCGTACGCAAGCATTACTAAGTCAACAGTTAGTTGATTCTTGAAAAAGGAGATCATCTGTTGGTATAGAATGCCTGAGAGGATCATATTGGACAATGCACTAAACTTGAATAATAGCACGATAGTGGAAGTTTGCAATCAGTTCAAGATTAAACATCATAACTCATCTTCGTATTGCCCAAAAATGAATGAGGCAGTGGAAGTGGCCAATAAGAACATCAAAAAGATAGTGTGGAAAATGACTGAGACTTACAAAGATTGGTATGAGAAGTTGTCATTTGCGCTTTTTGCCTATCGAACGTCTGTCGGAACCTCTACTGGGGCAACTCCCTTCTCATTGGTTTATGGGATGGAGGTAGTTCTACCCATTGAGGTGGAAATACCTTCTCTTCGAATTTTGTCAGAAATAAAGCTGGATGAAGCAAAATGGATTCAATCGCGATATGATCAATTGAACTTGATTGAAGAAAAGAGGCTAAGGGCTATTCGTCATGGTCAAATATATCAAAAGCGAATGGTGCGAGCTTATGACAAAAAAGTACGTCCAAGAGAATTTCACGAAAGGGACCTTGTACTGAAAAAGATCCTTCCCATACATAAGGATTTTACAGGAAAATAGATGACGAATTGGGAAGGGCTATATGTGGTAAAGAAAGCTTTCTTTGGTGGTGCACTAATTTTGACTGAAATGGATGGGAAAAGCTTACCCAATCCTATAAGTTCGGACTCAGTCAAGAAATATTTTGCCTGAAAGGGAGGAGAAGCAAAGGTGAAAACCCGCAAAGGGCGCCTTGAGATTTCTACAAAAAAAAAAAGGGAGAGGCCAAGGTGAAAACCCGCAAAGGGCACCTTGAGACCAAATGGGTTTTAAGTTGAAAACCCGAAAGGGCGGCTGAAATTTTGAAAGGCATGCAGTGATCTTGCTATACCTGAATCGACAAGAAGCGAAGTATGTTACATGCCGGGGCATCAACAAAGTATTTTGGATATTTTAAACACATGTTAAGCTCGAAAGCAGTCTTTATAGAGCTTGTATATAGAAGCTCAAGCTGTGATATCTAGGGCACCTGGTTTTTGTCCTATTTACTATCTTTGGATTCTTTTTCTTCTCAAAGATATATTCCCAGATTAATCTCCTTTGTATTTTTGATAATTTGTTCAAACTCTAATTATCCTCAAAGATCAAATTAATTTGCTGCCATTATTCATAAAACGTGTTGCATTGAAATAATGACTGATGAACTAATAATATTTTCACAAAAGAAGTTTTGCATATTACTCTGGAAATTTCTAGATAATACAAGAAACTGAAACAGGACAATTGCTTAAGAATTCCCATATGTAAGGGTCGGAGGTACTCGAGAACATTGAGATTACTTTTTCTATCCAAATAGTGATTGGACAAAATTAATATTGATCTTAGGAAAGGGTCATCTCATAAACATCTCTAGTGGGTCGTAACATTAGGGGAATGGTATGATGGACCAAGTTGATGGAAAAAGTTCAAGGCATACTTCGAGAAGAACGAAGATGAAACTCTTGATGAACAATGAACGATGGCACCTTAAAAAGGAATCATCCTCATGACATTTTGCATTCATAACATTCATAACACATTTGGCTAGGAGCATTTGATTCATTCTGATCATAGCATCCTAATCATAAACATAAGCATATAAAACTAATTCTACAGGACATGTCCCCAGACGGCGGTGTAGCAACATCGGTAATTTCAGATCTTGTCTCTTGAAGATAGTAGCGAGGCAGATTGATGTTGGCAAATCTTATCTTTCTGAAGTAGGAGGGAGTAGATTTTAGCCATTAGCCTTATCTTCCTAAGGTAGCAAGGGAGCAGGCTGAAAATTGTAGTCTTATCTTCCCGATGCAGCAAGGGAGTAGACTGAAAAATGAAGATTTTGTGAGACAGATTGATGTTGGTAGATCTTATCTTTCCGAAGTAGCAGGGGAGCAGATTTTAGCCATTAACCTTATCTTCCTAAGGTAGTAAGGGAGTAGGCTAAAGATTGTAGTCTTATCTTCCCGATGTAGTAGGGGAGTAGACTAAAAAATAAAGATTTTGTCTCATTGAGATAGCAGCGAGGCAGATTGATGTTGGCAGATCTTATCTTTCCGAAGTAGTAGGGGAACAGATTTTAGCCATTAGCCTTATCTTCTTAAGGTAGAAAGGGAGTAGGCTGAAAATTGTAGTCTTATCTTCCCGATGTAGCAAGGGAGTAGACTAAAAAATGAAGATTTTGTCTTCTCGAGATAGTAGTGAGACAGATTGATGTTGGTGGATCTTATCTTTTCGAAGTAGCAGGGGAGTAGATTTTAGCCATTAGCCTTATCTTCCTGAGATAGCAAGGGATCCGGCTGAAGATTGTAGTCTTATCTTCCTGATGTAGCAAGTGAGTAGACTGAAAAATGAAGATTTTGTCTCCTCAAGATAGCAGCGAGGCAGATTGATGTTGGCAGATCTTATCTTTCTAAAGTAGCAGGATAGCAGATTTTAGCCATTAGTCTTATCTTCCTAAGGTAGCAAGGGAGCAGGCTGAAGATTGTGGTCTTATCTTCCTGATGTAGCAAGGGAGTAGACTGAAGATTGAAGATCTGATAATCCCTGAGTTGGCAGGGAGCAGGTCGAAGATAGCAGATGTTGCTTTCCTGAAGTTGCAGTGAAGCAAATTGAAGCTGTCATATTTATGGACCAATGCCTCTGAAGTTGCAAATGGATTGAAGACAATTTAAAGAAGATGAGGATCAAGATCTCAAGACTTGGCCAGACCGGGCAGAATTGGTCCTTATATAGTCTTTGTACTATTCCCGTTACACGACAATGAGCAAAGAGGGCAGCTGTTATAGGCCCAATTTGCCTGGGCTATACAAATTAAAAAACAAACAAATAAATAATAATTAATGTCCAGTTTTTATACAACCCAAAATTGCAGGCCCAAATTTACATACGTGGCCCGCTATTAATTACACCCAAACCCAACAAAACCTAGTACCCTTTTACACCCGTGACCCAAACACCACTGCAGAATTACAGCCCAACAGGCCCAGATTACACCCTAAACTAGTGACCCAAATACACGGGGCCTATTGGGGCCCAAATACCTAACCCCAGGGCAGAAACCTTAGGGTTTCTGCATCCTTTTGCGCCGCAGCTAGCACTCACCCCATCGTTACGCGGCAATCAGTGCAGATCGCGCTCTCACCGCCGAGGATCTACGTTTTTACCTGCAAAAAGGAAGGAAAACATGGCAGAGACATGGAAAATATGACAAGGAATAAAATCTTGTAATATTTATTTTGATTTTCAGTGGCTATAAAAGCCCGAAACGAAATAGTGTAAGATGACGATTATACACGCATATATACAATAAAAATACAGCATCTTAAATCGCAAGAATAGAGGTGATTCTTGATTTTTTTTATTTTTTATTTTTCAGTTTCGATATACGATTCGTTTTTTATATACCAAAATTTTTTTAAATAACAAAAAAAGGGGTTACCTTTTGATTCGCGAGGGAAAAAATGAGTTTTTTTACTCCAGCCGCCGTATTTGACGGAGGCAATGGCGGCGCGTGGGCGCGTGGAACGTCCGACAACCGGAGCCGAGACGGTCATTGGCTGGAGCTCTGAGGGCTTTCAGAGGATTTTAGGAATTTATTTTTAGAAATGGGTTTTAAAATGAATTTTGGGGTTAAAATTAGTTTATATAGCATTTCAAAAACGGCGCCGTTTTTGCTTAATTCATAAGCACCAAAACGACGCCATTTAGGCGAAGGATCCGCGTGTTGACCCGTTTACCCGTGAAGGATCCGCGCGTTTTATTCAAAAGGGATATTTCCTCTCCAAGTCCTTCCGCATTTTTATTTTTGTATAATTTAGTCCAATTACATTTTTCTTTTATTTTTTAATTTAGCCTTAAACTTTTGTTTTAGTCACAATTTAGTCCCGAAGCCATTTCAAAGGCTGACAATGGAACGACGCCGTTTTGGGATTAGGGCATATTTGCCCAGTGAGTCCCCCACCTTTGGAGCGCATTTCAATTAGGTCCTTAATTCGGCCTTAGTTTTTTTGTTTTTTTTAAAATCACCCCTAGAATTTTATTAAAATTTAAATTTTATCCTTTTTATTTTGCTTCAGTTTTGATTTAGTTTTTGTTACTTATTTATTTTTTGACTATGTATATATATTATTTATCTTAAGTTTTTTTTGTATAAAATTATTTTATTACATATTGTTTTTTATATATTTTTTTTATTATCAATTATGTATTGTTTTAAAATTTGTATATTGTATTATATTTTAAATTGATTTATTATTAATAAAAAATTTTATATTGTCCATTTTTTAAATAGGTATATTATATTTTTATAAAATTATATTTAAATTATTATACATTATATATTTGTCCTTTTTTTTAAACCCTAAGTTTTTATTTATTCATTTAAAATACATTAATTATTTTATATTTATATATATATATATATATATATTAAAAAAATCTTATCTTTTTTACATTTTTATCATAATATTAATTTGATGTTTAAAATACCCCATTCATTTTCTATTGTTTTTGTCTTTATTTTTTTATTATTATAATTTTGTATTCACTTCTAAGTTTTTATATTTTATAATCTATTATGGTTTATTTTATATTTTTATTTGCTAATGTTATGTATTAGTTTTTTTTTTTTTTTTTGCTTTAGCATAATCATCTTATTACATGTATAATCTATTATTTTTTTATTATTTGTCTATATTTGTATGAAATGTTAATATATCATGTAATTTATATATTGCTTTAATATTTATGCTTTGTAATGTATTAATGTTGCATTTTTTATCCAAACATTGTTTTAAAATATATCCCACTTAATTACCGATTTTTTACCCAAAATCTGTTTTTTAAATTAAGACAATATTTGACATTTAGGAATTTTGAGAGAATCGTGCCCTAACTTACTGGGCTTCGATTTTTCTCATTAGGTCCAAATGATCAAATACCCTTTTTAAGTTAAAACATGTGATTTTCAAAACAAAAAAACTATCTTTGAGAATTTAAGATGTTGCGTCTTAACTTACTGGATGTGATGTTTTGATATTTCGAGATAGGGACTTTTAAAAACGAAAGATATTTGACATTTGGGAATTTGAAGGGTCGTGCTCTAACTTACTGAGATTCGACTATTTTCTTTTATCCAAATTATTAAATGTCTTTTAAAAGGGAAAATAAATTTTTAAAAGAATCATAGTTTAAAACCTTTTCAAATCTTCGACACTAGGACATTTTATAATCAGTTTGGTACTAATTTTTGGGTGTTGCGAGAGTGCTAATCCTTCCTCATACGTAACCGACTCCCGAACCCGTTTTCTTGAAATTTCGTAGGCCAAAATCAATATTTTAAAAAGGTGATCCAATCACACCTAAAAATATTGGTGTTGACTCCATTTTCATTTTTTCTAAAGTCGACCCTGTTTTTTTTCAAAATTAAAAAATGGCTTCGACAAACATTATACATTCGAATTCGGCGATCGGGTCGGGTATGGAGTGTTATAGTATATGCATAGGTTTATGTTGTAATTTACTTGTGTACTGATATTTAGTCTAATGCCTCAAGACATGAGGTGTTGTCTCGAGACAGAAGGGACTTGTCTCAAGACATGATACTCTTGTCTCGAGACATCAAACTTTGAAACAAAAATTGGATGCAAGGGAGGCATGTCTAGAGACATTGCTAGACATGGTCTCATTGGCTCAACACATTTCCCTACATATTGATAATTTGACGCATGGTTCGTAACATAGCCCCATTTTTTACCAACCCTAACCCCAAACTTGTGCATGTGGGCCCCATTAACATCTCTTACTTGGTTTTTACAATATGTCACTGTTGCTTGATTTTAGCTTAATTAATTTGATGTAATGTTTCACTGTTGTCTGAGTTACTTCGGCAACGAAATGCAGTGTCATGCACCTAGATTCATCAACTGGGTCGGATGTAGGGTGTTATAGATGGGAGAAAAGTTCCGGATGAGGACAATGTTATGTTGACGACATCATTCGATGCTGATGAGTTTAAGGTGACAATTTGTTTGATGCATTCGTGCAAGTTGTCAAGTCTTTATAGGCTCAATTTGGCTTTTGGAATATTAGTGGAGAGGATGTGATAGCAAGTTGTCAAAGCTGGTTGAGTAGGGGTGCTTTCCCAAGTACTCTCACATACTCTTATAATGCTAAGTCCAAAGTTAAGCCTTGCTACGTCTTTTAAAGATCTGCGCCCATTTCTTTATACAATGTAATTTATAAGATAATGTCAAAAGCCTTGGCGAATAGGCACATGTTGTTTCTAAGAATCAGTCTGCATTTGGTTCAGGTAGGTTTATTATGAATACTGTGGTAGTGACTTTTGAATTAATTTATAATATGAAAGGATTTTCGAGTGAAATTTCTATGAAAATTAATATTAGCTGATGCTTTTTAAAGGCGATTATGCTTGCTTTGGGTTTTAATCCTACTTGGACGAATTTTATTATGCTTTGCGTTACAAATATTAACTACTTGGTTTTGATTAATGGGAAGAAAGGGAACTGATTAAACTTTAGCAGTCTTTGACAAAGCGATACATTGTCACCATATGTATTTCTTTTATGCGCGGAAGGACTTGTATTGTTAATGGAGGTAAGGTTTATGGTGATGGTCCAACAATATCTATTTTTTGTATGCAGATGATTCAAAAGAGGTAGAATTTAGAAGCACAAACAGTATTCTCACGACTAATGAGTTGGTTAATTTTAATTGGTTCAGCATTTTCTTTAGCCCAACTGCTGGTCCAAAAGGCTGATGAATGCACTTGGGGTTCTATAATGCGCTTAATCACTATTCATATTTGGGGTTGCCTTCTTCATTTACTCTTCATATTTGGGATTGCCTACATAATTTAATATTTTCTTTTGTTTTGTTTTGTTTTGGGAGATAAATTGTGGCAATGAGTTTTTTCCACGTTAATAATTAGTGTTTATATATTTATACCCTGTTCGTTTTAATTTCAATATCATATGCGCTTTAGTTATTTTCTCGTGTATTTTTTATATATTTTTCGTCTATTGTAGATTTTTTTTATAATAATTCGATTTTAACTCTATTTGCTAAAATATAAAAAATATTTAAATAAACTATCATGACCAATTTAGGAAAAAAGATTAAATTATGTATTTCCATTATACTTATTCATAAGTTTGGATTAGAAATTTTATGTCTTAAGTCAACCTGCTTGAATTCAGTTTAAATAATAGTAAAAATTTAAATTTAAATTTAATTATAAATATATATATTAATATAAATATTTAATATTTTTGTTAATTTTTAAACAATAAAATAAATCAACGGGCATAGTTGGCCTTGAAACGAGCTTGAACTTGTTTATAGAATCAGACAACAGTTAGATTTTACTTATGAACAACTCTAATCCACACTCCACATGTTAACATAAATTAATTTAATATTCGTATTTAAGTAGTTTAAGTAAATATATTTTATTAAATTATAATTTATATTTAAATGATTTAGTCAGAAGTGTTAATACACTTGTGTATTAGGAAATTGTTTTTTTTTTTTTTGTAAAAATTAAAATTTATTAATTAATTATATCATGAAGTGGTGAAGATTTTGGATAAGAATGTAGGGCCATCGTTAATAAATTTTAAACTAGATGTCTAGTTGAATTACGATTGAGTGACAACAACATATTTTTATCTCTCTCATGATTGTCTTTTAGTTGTTTTTCTTTTCTATCAATATATATTTTGTTGTTAGCCTGATTTAAATAATTAAAACATGATAGAACCTATTTAATTTGATTTAGTAATCCTCAGTTATTTCCAATCACATTCGTTGATGCGACTGTAAATGGCTGTTGATGCTAAGAAAATGAAGAGATGAAGATGTCATTGCTTCTACCATAAAACCAAATACCATATCTGCGATAAATTATATTAAAATAATCTTAAAATATATAACATCAATAATAAAAAGTCATATTAAATTTTAAAAATGTATTTATCATACATTCATTAATATTTAATAAATTTTCTAATTTAATTTAACTTTAATTAAATTACTTAATAAATTAAAATTTTAATAAATAAATAAACATATTTTCTCATTTTATAATTTTTAAATCATTTTAGGTTTTTTTTTTAATGTAATCCTCTTTTATTTCTTTACTTTCAAATCATGTTTTATTTATATACAATCAATTGTTTTTACTTCTTTTAATTTTCAGGCAAGTAATTTTTCTTTAATTTTCTTTTTTCATTTTAATTTTTTAAATTTTTAATGGAATTTCAGAATTTAATAAAACCACCAATGGTGGTTATAAATTTTCAAAATTTAATATTTTACTAGTGTTTTTCTAGATTTTTAATGGTTGATTTTAGTGTTTTTTTTTTCAATTTGTGCTTATGATTTTTTTATCAATTTTTTTTAATTTTTAATTACTGATTTCAGCATTTTCAAAATTTTTTTTTATCTTTTGTTGTATTTTTTTCGGCATATAGTTTCAACATTTTTCATCCAATTTTTTTTTTTACAATCAAGCCCTTACTTTCACTCTTGCTCCAAAGCAATGATCATAGCTTGCCAGGCCCCAAACTCTTAGGCCCTATTTCGGGATGTTATAACTCTCCTCATCTTAAGGAATTTCATCCTTGAAATTACTTATGTCAGAACAAATAAGGATATTGATGTATTATCACTTATTCTCTCTCCTAAGTGGCTTCATTTATTTTGTGGTTTCACCACAATACTTTGACTAAATGAATTCTCTTGTTTCTTAAGACTTTTTCCTTGCGAGCTATAATTTCAACTAGTTCCTCATCATAAGTAAGACCAGGTCGCACCTCAATTTCATCTACTGTAATTACATGGGATGGGTCTACACGGTATTTCCTTAGCATGGACACATGGAAAACATCATGGATTCACTCAAGTTCTGATGGCAACTTGAGTTGATAGGCTACTGGACCAATCCTCTCAACCACTTCATACAAACTGATGAATCTTGGACTTAATTTCCCTTTTTGGCCAAACAACAAAACTTTTTTCCATGGCGAGACCTTTAAGAACATTTGCTCCCCTACTTGGTACTCAATAGCTCGTTGTCTTAAATCAATGTAGGATTTTTGTCTGGCTAAAGCAGTCTTCAATCGTTCGCATATCATCTTTACCTTTTCCTATGTTTCGTAAACTAACTTTGGTTTAAATACCCGTTTTTCTTCTAACTTGCCCAACACAAGGGTGTTCTACATTTTCTTCCATACAATACTTTGAAGGGTGCATTTGGATGCTTGCTTGATAACTATTATTGTATGTGAACTCTGCTAAAGGTAGATAATGTTTCCAACTTCCTACGAACTCTAACACACAACTCACAGCATGTCCTCGAGTACTTGTATCACCCTCTCTGATTAACCATCTGCTTGCGGATGATAAGTAATACTAAAGTTAAATTTTGAACCCAATTCTTCTTACAGGATTTTCCAGAATCTTGAAGTGAATCGAGGATCTCAATCAGAGGTAATGGAGACTGGGACGCCAAATGTACAATTTTGCCAGTTTTTGCAAAGTATAATTTGTGTGAACTACCAGGAAGTGTGAACACTTTGTAAGTCAATCCACAATCACCCATATCGCATCTTTCTTAGTCGAAGTTAGAGGCAAACTTGAAACAAAGTCCATGGTGATCCTTTCCCCTTCCACTTTGGAATTTTGAGTGGTTGTAAAAATCCTGAGTGAAATTGATGCTCTACTTTCACCTTCTAATAGACTAGGCACTTCACCACAAAGTCAGTGACATCTCGCTTCAACCCAGGCCACCAATATAGCTCGCAGAGGTCATGGTACATCTTATTGTTGTTGGAAAATAAGGTCTGGAAAACGCAACAAAAAATAAATTTAAGGAAAAACCAGAGTTTTAAATTTTTTCGAAAACAAGAACTTAGTTGTGAACACTTATCAAAATTGTACCTTTTCAATTAATCTATAATGAATGCTTCGACCAAGTAGTCTTTTCCACTATCCTCAAGCTTATGTTTGCTGAGTGTAGGCTCACTTCAAATCATAAAATTTTTCACAAAAGTTACTAGTGGGGTAATTTTGTAATTTCTCTAAACTTTCGGGTCAAGTTGTAAATAAGAAAAATATCTCTAGAAATTTTTTGAAATAATTTCTTTAGAGAATTTTCTCTTTATAACTTTCTCTTGAATTCAAATGTCTAAATAATGACCCAAGACTTTTTTTATACAAGGAGAGTTTAGAGAGTTCAACTATGATTAAACTTACTCACCTTAATATTAAATTAATATAATATTTATCAAAATAAATATTAGATTAAATTTAATATTAAATCTTATTAAATTAATAGAATATTTATCTACGAGATAAATATTAAATTAATTTAATATTAAGATAATCACTTAAATATTAAATTAATAAAATACTATTAAGATAAGTATTAAATTAAATTTAATATTAAATCTATTAAAATAATATTATTTTTTGAATATTTAATCTAAAATCAAATTTTTTGGTAGAGTCCCAGTAGAAGTGTAATTCTCCCACTACTCAACCACCCAAAAACCACCACCGCCAACCACTTTTCGGCCACCAGAATGTTAGCCGAGCTGGTTCAATTTCTACAAGTTCAGTCTAAGCCAGTGATAGCCCAACAGATCTGGTCCAACCACTAGTTGGACCATCAGCCCAGTTCGGCCAGTTTTTGGGTCTTGGTCCCGGTTTTAGGCTCTCGTGCCCAATTTATGATCTCAAGTCCAATGTTCAAGTTCAATTACCCATTGGACCAGTTGTTTGACTTAAAAATTAATTTCTAAAAATATCATATTAATTTTAATTAATTTGATTAATTTAATTTTACTTGATCAAAATTAATTTTTCCAAAAATTATTTAGATTTTCCAAATTAACTTTTCAAGAAATTTTTTAATCAAATTCTCTAGTTGAACAATTCTTACAACCGCCCAATTTAATTCCATATCAAATAAATCGACTCAATTAAATTGTTTACAAAGTTGTAGAGTCTTCTTCTAGTTCAAATGTAGTTGGATCGAGCTTTTGTTGAGCTAAAAGAGGGACCAATCGGACATACACAATTAGGCTCTAGTAATTACAATTATGTCCAGAAGCATCGTTCCAATAATTCACAATTATGTAATCATAAAGTTAGTCCACAAGAAATATCATGATTGAAAAGTCCTTATTATATACTTTTTACAAAACCAATTCATCCAACTTCTTTGTCTAATGACTTCATCATGCGTGTGTTACCCTCATATGATATTCTTTATTCCTTTGAGTTAAATTCATTCACTCAAAACAATCCTATTTTATCTCATTGTCACCATTGTGTCTTTTTAATGACTTCTATGATCATTGTCAACAAATTACTTTGATAAATTGCTCATTTGTGAACAAGCAACCTGTGGCCATGTTTCATATTTATCAATCTACACAATACTAATGAGGGAATATCGTTAACTCTTTAATTGACCTATGAATTCCACTGTTGCTAGTAAAGCCATGTTATACACAAGTTATGTACCCAACATACCAGCTATTAGCTCGATTATCTTTAGAACATAAGCCTCCACTTATATCAAAGCAAATAAGTTACATATGCATGGTCAATAACTAATGCAGGATTTAGGTAAATCAGACCATGAATGTCACAAGTGAATTAATTCACAAACAGATTCAAAATTAATTCATCTTGGGTCTAGTCCAATGTATCATTCTAACAATGAATACATCTATGTCTCTACTCGTGAAGTCAATTGCTTCGATAGCCGATACTAGCCATATCCTCAATTGGAATTGTAGACGACATAATAATCCTTATTAGTATTTGAATCAAATGCTCACTTTGATTCTTTTACGAGATTATGAACTTGTTAAGATTATCTACTGAAGTAAATTTTCTTTCTCACAATGTAAAAGTTCTTACAATGCCATTTATCATCATTTTGAACTTAGACAATCAATGAGCTAATATTTTCTTGTCACATTTTCGCTATGCATGGAAAATATGAAAGGTAGAAATACAAAACATAACATGAAATGTGAAATTTATTTATTCATTGTTCAAATATATAGAAAATAATTACATGTTTACTACAATATAAGCATATTTCCTAACAATCTCCCACTTTCCCTAGTGAAGTAAATGTGTCATGTTTTGCATTCCCATATCCTCGATGTGTTTGTTAAAAGTCCTAGTTACAAGAGTCTTAGTAAACAGATCCGTAAGGTTATCTTTAGAAACTACTTTCACCACATCTATAATTCCTTCGACTGCTGCCTCTCATATCAAGTGATACTTCCAATCAATATGTTTCATCTTCTTGTGACTTATCATTTCCTTGGTATTAGCTATTGCGACATTGTTATCACAATACAATGTTATAGCTTTTTCCATACCAAGAATGACTTCAAGTTCAGTTGAAAACTTTTAAAGCCATATTGCTTCTTTCATTGTCTCAGAAGTTGCCACATACTCGGCCTCCATAGTAGAGCAAGCAGTACAAGTTTATTTTACATTTCTCCATACTATGGCTTCACGGCCTAGGACGAATACATTTCCTTATGTCAATTTCTTCGAATCTTTACGAGTCAGTTTATACAATAGTATTAAGGTTCTCCCTAGAATAAACAAGCATATAATCTTTGGTTCTTTTAAGATACCTTAATATATGATTTACAGCTTGCTAATGCTTGAGACTAGAATTCACCTAATATCGACTAACCCTTCCAACTGCGAAACAGATATCTAGACATGCACAAAGCATCACATGCATAAGGCTTCTAACTACCGAGGTATAGGGAACCTTATTCATATGCTCTCTTTCTTTTGCTGTCTTAGGACGATTATCCAAAGAAAGATGAAAACCTAATGCGGTAAACTAAGTGTCTGGTTTCGCATTGGTTATTGCAAAATGTTCCAGTATCTTATCAATTTATGAAGCTTGTGATAGAGCTATCATTTTATTCTTTCGATCCCTAAATATTCGAATTCCAAGAATATAACTAGCTTCACCCAAGTCCTTCATGCTAAACTATTGAGCTAATTGCAATTTAACCTGTAACACCCCTTACCCGTGTCCGACATCGGGACAGGGTATGAGGCATTACCTTACTAAAACAAGTGCAAACATTCAACTTACCGTCAATGTAAGACGTTTCAATTTAAAACTTTTTCAAACATTGACTTACGGTCCTTATTACGGACCTACGAGGCCCAAAACATGGTTTGGAAACAATCCGAGACCATTTCGAGTACTTGAAAAAAATTCAACAAAAGCTGCAAAAAACAGGGCACACGCCTGTGTGGAAGGGCAACACACCCTTGTGGCCTCTAGACATGGCCGTGCTGATGGCCCGTATGGTTCACATGGTCTAAGCACCTAGGGACACGTCCGTACCCTTTGTCTGTGTGGATTTATTTTCTAACATTGAATCTATAGGGGTTTTCACACAGTCTGACATACGCCCATGTTTATGGCTCGTATCCCTCGCTTTCACCCGTGTAACTCTCTAACTTGCCCCTTATGAACAAACTAGGTTCACACGGCCAAGGTATACGCCCGTGTGCTGAGCCCGTGTGCAACACTGACTTGGCCAATTTAAGGTGCAGGGGACACATGGTCGAGCCACACGTCCGTGGGGCGGATCGTGTGTCATACACGGCCTAGACACACGCCCGTACGGACAAAATAAGGCTATCTACCAAGCCCTTTTTTCCACTCTAAAACAAAGTCAAACACATACAAAACATAATAAGTCTCAAATCTCAACCAATGGCCATAATTTGTCACACCAACATATTCACGTAAAACCAATCTAATCAAGTATGAATGTTATAAAAGCCTCATTTGCATTTATCAACCATTATCAAATATTAGCCAATATCTTTGGCTTTATACAAAATGAAGTATTTCAAATTCAAGCCAACACATTTGACTCCAAAATAATATGACACTTAACAAAAGAATATAATCCTATACATGCCATATTCAAAAGATTTAAGCCAACTATACCAAGTGCTTCAATGGATAGTGTGAACGATGACTCCGACATTCTTTGATCCTCGAGCTATTTAGGCGGCACAATAGGAAAATGGAAAGGAGAGGGGGTAAGCATAAAGCTTAGTAAGTTATAAGTAAATAAATAACAACAATTTACTATGTTATAGCATGTTTTCAAGACATCACAATTTATGCATGATACAAGGAATGCCACAAACTTAACTTACTCGTTTCTATCCTTTACTAATCATACACATACTAGTAAGCTCACATTTCATACATTATACTTAAATACCTACACACTCACAAAAATCATCACAATATCTATCAACTCAACATTAACTTGAAATTTTCCCGTTGAACTATTTAGAATATGAAAGGATATTCAATGAGTTTCTAACATAGGGTATCGAGCCGATGCCATGTCCCAGACATGGTCTTACACTAGCTCACATATCAAGTCGACACCATGTCCCAGACATGGCCTTACATTGACTCTTAATGTATCGAGGCCGATGCCATGTCCCAGACATGGTCTTACGCTGGCTCTCCTCTATCCGTGCCAATCTTATGTCCCAGATATGTCTTACACTAACACATCTCCAAGCCGATGCCATGTCCAAAACATGGTCTTACACTAGCTAGCACATATATCTGTGTCGATGCCATGTCCCAAACATGGTCTTACAGTAACATGTGACAAGGCCGATGCCATGTCCCAAGCATGGTCTTACACTAGCTCTTATATCAACCCTAGTATCACAACATGAATATCCAATCTATTCTTAAAGTTCAACCGAGCTCTATTACATATGTTCTTATCATTTTATGACTAAAAATCATCATTCAACAATTCATGCTCAAATAATGTTCTCACATGCATCTCATTGACATAATTAATCAATTTAAACCAATCAATGATTTCAAGAATAATTATAGTAAATTCGTATTATTTACTTACAGCTTACCTCGGTATACAAAATGTAGACAACTAGTTCGAATTAATCTACAAGCTTGGTTTTCCCCGGTCAAGGTTCAGGTCTTGTACTTCTTGATCTATAACAATAAAAATTCACTATTTAACCTAACCAATTAAAAAATCATAATTTGGCAAAATGACCATTTTGCCCCTAGACTTTGGCAAAATGACCATTTTACCCCTAGGCTCAAAAATTAATTTTTATCGAATTTCCTTATTAACCAAGCCTAACCGACTTATTTTCACTCTTATGGCAGCCCAAAATTCCCATTATTTCACACAAATATCATCAACTTATCAACTTTACAAATTAATCCATTTGAGGAGTTTTCCATGAACACCTCTTCTCAAAAGTTGTTTATTTAACAACTATGACTCATTTTCTTCCATAAAAATCCAGCAAACAACACTAATACATCCATGGTGACTCTCTAAACTTCTAACCATTTTGCACAGTAGTCCCCTCAATAGACAGCCCATGCTACAAGGGTTTCAAAAATGCAAAAATTATCAAGAAAAGCCTTAAGAATCACTTACTTGCAAGGATGAAAAATAGCTGAAATTTTTTAGCTTCAAAAACCCTTAATGTGCTGGTATTTTCGGTAGAAGAATGAAAAAAGATTAAAGTGATGACAACTTTTTACTATTTGTTTTATTTTAGTCAAAATTAAGTCACCAGCTCACCTAAACTTCCACTATATCAATTCCTTGTCTCCCCATGGTTGGCTACCTCATTTTGAAAGGGCCAATTTCCATTTAAAACCCCCGAATTCTAATTTTCTAGCAATTTAACACAATTTACTAGTAATTCGCAACTTTTACCTTTTATGCGATTTAGTCCTTTTTCACAATTAAGCCTTCAATCGCGTAAATTAATTCACCAAAATTTTACACACCCTTACAAAAATTCTTTAACACATAAAACAATATTAGAAATAATTTCTTCAACCTCGGGTTAGTGATTCTGAAATCACTGTTCTGACTATGCCCAAATTCAGGTTGTTATATAACCGATGACAATTCTCCTACATCATTTCCAATAAGTAAATATCATCGACATACAAAATGAGGAAGGCTAACTTTTTTTTTCCTTTATACACTTATAAAAATTAGGTCCATTAGCAAATTAATCAAATCCAAAAGTCTTGATTGTTTATTCAAATCTTTGATTCCATAAGTGAGACACGTGCTTATGTTTATAAATGGATCTTAGCAATTTGCAAACTTTCTCAGATGAAATAATCAAGTGTTGTCAACAGAGGTAGTGTGAGCTTTGGGTGCCGTATGTTGCTTATTCTTGCTTCTGCTCAAATATTCCACCGAAGCATTAGATCGGGTGGTAAACTCTCTAGACCACTTGATGAGGATTGATGTGATTTCCCTATCTGTCTTTTCTTTGAGTCCCAAGACTCCATATCAGCTTTTCTTTTCTCCTTGGCCAACTCTTCGGCCTTACATGCTATATCAACAAGCACTACAAAATCTTTCAACTCAAGATGCCAACTAGCAACCGAATGTCTTCATTCAGACTGTCTTCAAACCTTCTACACATTGTGGCCTGTAAATGGGAAAATATATAGGATTTTTCGTATATAATTCATCACCTTTTTGCTTAATTTTATTGCTAAAACCTAGTAATTGTTTATTAAATTAATGAAATATGTGGAAAAATGAAATTAGGACATGGAAATTATTGAAATATAATTTTATATTTTATTATATAGTTTTTATGCATAAAATGGCTTATTTTAATTAATTTGAGCATATTCTATTTTTAAGTTATGAAATGGGCCATGCATGATTTAATTTAATAATAAAATATAAAGTTATATTTAATAAATTATTTCTATATGTTTCATTAATAAAATTGGGCTTAATTAATTAAGTAAAATTAATTAATTAAAGTGGTTAATTTGCATTGTTTGGTCCTCTAATTTTTCTGTTATTTTCAAACAGGTGGGAAAGCTTTAATTCAATTACAAAGCCGCCCCAATTGGACTAAATTAGCCCCTAATTTTAGCTCCATATGGAGGTTAATAAATCAACATTTGGGTTAATTGCATGAAGTCCCTAAAGATTTAAAGAAATCAGAGATTTACCTAAAGATTCACCGGAGACTGAATCTTACTCCTGCGTGATGTGGCACATAAATCAAGCTAAAAATCAACCACCTTACCTACATATATGGCCGGCCACACTTGGAAGGATTTGAAGTGGATGAACACTTCCATTTTTAGTAAACTTACACCTCAACCTCACCTATAAATAAGACCCTTCACCCCACTTCTCATATCACCCCTCATTTGTAATATCCTGAATTAGGGCCTAATCGGAATAGTGGTTTCGTGACCACAAATCCGAGGTAGAAATAATTATTTTATAATTATTTTCAGGTTTATGATATGATTGCATGATTGTGTGAAAATTTCGTGAAGAAATTCTATGCGTAAATTGCTTAATTTAAAATTAGGGACTAAATCGAATAAGTTGCAAAACATGCATTCTAGAAGTTTCTAGTATGAAATTGCTTTGAAATATTAATTAGGAGGTCTTAAATAGTAATTTGGCCAATTTTAAGTTCATGGACAAAATTTGGACATGGATGGAATTTTTGAAAGTTTAGTAAGGAGGGGCATTTTGGTTATTTGGATATTAATAAGAAATAAAAAGGGAAAAATAACACAAAATTGATCATCTTCTTCATTACCACGAAATTTCAAGGGTTCTCCATAGCTAGGGTTTGTTTCAAGCTTCCAAACTCCATAGTAAGTGATTCCAAGCCCCGTTTTTAATGATTTTTACGTTTTTGAGATCCCGGTAGCTTGGTATAGCTTATGATAGCAATATTTTGAGTTAAGGTTCATATTTGGAAAAATACCCATAGGTGAAATTTGTGTATTTTGATGTTTTATGATAGAATATGAGGTTTTAAATTATGTTAGACAACTTGTGGTACTCGATTTTAAGTAAAAACGAACAAAACAGCTTAATTGGTAAAAGTACATATTGTTCATAAGTATGTGTTATAGTGGGAATTTGAGCTTGCTAATAGCAAATAAATGATCATCATGTCCTAAAACATAAGAATTTGAAATAAAATTTAATTTCCGAGCTTTAGGGCAAAAGTGTAAATATGTAAAAGTTTAGGGGTAAAATTGTAATTTTTCCAAAATTTGAATTTAGGACTATTTTGATAAATGTGAGTATTAAATAAGTTAAATGTGTTATTTTAGATCAAGAAAGACGTGGAATCAACCTTGATCGAGGAAAAGAAAAGATTATGGACTAAATTGCAAAATTGCTATATTTTGTACCGAGGTAAGTTCATGTGTAAATAATGTAACATAATTGCTATTTTAAGTGATTTAATGCTATTTATATGATATGATACTTGTTATTATGAATATTATGCTTTGTGAAATATTATGTATTGGTATGAAAAGTATGTGATTACATTGATAAGTATGAGATGCAAGCAACGCATTGGTTCTGATATTCCGAGGAGAACAACTGGGAAATGTGTGATTGAGGAAAATCCCGTTTGAACCTTGGGAATAGATTAGGATACAAGTGACATGTCACTAGGATGGTTGGGCATCCGAACTCGTTGAGTTGAGTCCGAGTTCACTTATGGATGTGAATGTCCGAACTCGTTGAGTTGAGTCCGAGTTCGTAAGATGTAACTAGGCATCCGAGCTCGTTGAGTTGCATCCGAGCTCGTTGAGTTGAGTCCGAGTTCACTTATGGATGCGAATGTCCGAACTCATTGAGTTGAGTCCGAGTTCGTGAGATGTAACCAGGCATCCGAGCTCGTTGTGTTGAGTCCGAGTTCACTTATGGATGCGAATGCCCGAGCTCGTTGAGTTGAGTCCGAGTTCGCTTATGGGCAGGTTACATGGTCGCTTGATTACATATGTGGCACTTATGTGCAAATTATCCATGTATCCAAGTTATATTCCGATGTGTTCAACGGGTAAAATTTTAGCGAAATGGAAGAATGCTTGAGATGCAAATGATATTTTGGTAAGTGTCGCGAAAGGCACACTTTGGACAGGTATGTACTTAACCCTCGGGTTGAAACTGGATACACGATGGCTAGAAATGTGGAATATGTCTTGGTGATAACATGCTATTGTTGTTTGGTATAATTACTTTGTTGTGTTACTCGTTATTTGTATATGGACTTACTAAGCATTTATGCTTACTCCCTCTTTTCCATTCATTGTAGTGTTGGACAAGTCGGCTCAGGAATCGAGATAGGTCGAAGGCTCGATCACACTATCTGAAGGACTTTTTGGTAAAATGGCTTGTATAACTTAAGTATGGCATGTATAGCAATGTTCTTATTTTGTGTAAATAGTCTTATGATATGGTTGTGGTTTGGTTAAGAAAATGCTTGGTAATGATTAGTCATTGGAATGGCTAGCCTAGATAATGTTGGATGCTATGTGAGACTAATATGTTATGTAGTTCATGAAAATTCATAAAAAGATGAAATTTGCCATAAAACAGAACATTTCTGTAACAATAATGTGAGTTTGAAAAATCACTAAAAATAGTAGAAACCGAATTAGGTGATGAATTAAATATGGAATTAAAGCTTATTGTGTCTTCTTTCATATGGAAGAAGCGAAATAGGTAAAAGAGTTATATGTAATGAGATATTTGGGTTTTAGTGAGACAGGGCCAGAGCGATTTTTGGATCCCCTGTTCCAAATTTGGGAATTCACCATAAATTGTACAAAAATAATTAGGAGGTATGCTTTATATGTTCAAAATCCTTATTGAGTCTAGTTTTAAGATAAACAAACGGCATAGTCATATGAATTTTTTAGAGAGAGAAAAGTGGTTCGTAGTAAGCAGAGGTCAGTGCAGTCGAGTCCTGAAACAGGGGTAACTTTAACTAATAAACTGTACTAATTGGCCCGACCAGAAATTCTAGAAAAAAATTAGTATATAGATATATGAGTTTAGTTTCAGAGTAAATTTATGGATCTTGATTCTGAGTTTTGTAACTCGAGATATGATTTTTTTGTAACCATAACGCAGGTAAATAGTATGCTGTGAATGTAGAATTAAATGTTTCAAAGTTCTTAAAATGGAAAATTATGTTCAGTAACACCTCAAGCTCGACTCCGGCGACGGTCTCGGGCGTGGGGGCGTTACATCATTCATCTATTCTCTTCTATTCTCTCTTCTCCCCCCGTCGTCCACCATCATTCCTTAAGAGGTTTTAGCTATTTAGCCTATCAAGAAACCTTGGTTGGCCACCTCGGAGAGCCATCAGCAAAGGAACAAGCAAGAGTCGAAGGAGTTCTCACCATTGAGAGTCTTGGGTGACAGCCATCTGAATAGGGTTTAATCTTTCTTTTCTTAAAGTTGATTTAAATGTTTGCTATGAGTTCTTTGTTCTTGTTTTCAACAATGATAGCTTAATTTTATTTAAGCTAGGATGATTATTTTAGTTAAATAATATTTATTTGATTCATGCTTAAAATGTTTGTGCCTCAATCGATCATGTTTTCAATTAAAATCAAGTCTGTATTTTATTCATACGTGATTGAAATGCACCTGAATTAGCTGAGCGATCCTAACAAGACAACGGCTAATGGACGCATAATTGAAAGGTGCATGCTCAATTTAGATCATTAAACCGATTAAATTGTAGGTTGCATAACATCCCTAGTACGGCCCTGTTATCTGCATAGTTTTTAGATTTGTGTGATTAAATTGTTTCTTACCTTAATCCGTCCCTATTACTTCACATGAATACTAAGAAATCCTAAAATGGTTTTCAAACTCATGAAAGGTCGAGTTGCCATGGAATGTTTTTTCCGAATGTTATTAAGCATGTTGAAAATAAATTAAGTTTAATTAAAGTAATTGTCCTAGTTTATTTATGTTAGAATTGTTGCATATTGTGTTAAATTTGCTAAAATCTATTTCATTCATATAGTTGCATACTTAGGATAATTTGCATCAGGGATCATTGCATCTAGTTATTATAATTCTTTTAAATCATCACTACCAATCAAATTGAGTTTTTATTCACCGAATTATTAACATAATTTTATAATTAATTGACTTTGCGCTAATACAATCCCTGTGGAGACGATAACTCTTTATACTTACTTATTACTTGAGCGACTGTGTACACTTGCACAAACCAACCGTTACAAGTTTTTGGCGCCATTGCCGGGGATTATTAATTGTCGCCAGAGTTATTTTTTTTGTGAAATTATTTATTTTCAATTTGGTTTATTTTTAACATTACTAACTTATTCTTTTTAATTTTGTGAATTTCTTTCAGGAGTTTATGAGCATAGATAAGATTATTGATTTACTCCCTGTAGACCCTAAAATCAAGCAGACCTTTAGACAAAGAAGACGTGAACGAACAGCCCAAAGACAAAACGAGATGGACCTTGGAAATCAAAATTAAGACCAAGGTAATGAAGTCGATCATCTATGAATTCCCATCCTCATCGCCGATGATAGGGACCGATGCATCAGACAATATGCTGTGCCACTCTTCAATGAGTTGAATCCAGGAATGAGAAGGCCAGATATTGAGGCAACCCAGTTCGAATTGAAACCAGTGATGTTTCAAATCCTACAAACGGTTGGAGGTGAGTGATTCATTTAAGATAGCCAGTGTGATTGAAGATGCACTGAGGCTAAAGTTGTTCCCATACTCGTTACGAGATCGAGCACGGGCATGGCTCAATTCTTTGCCACCAAGTTCCATATCTACATGGCAAGAATTAGCAGAGAGATTTTTAGTTAAGTATTTCTCGCCTAGCAAGAATGCTAAGCTGAGGAACGAGATCACAATTTTCCAACAAGTAGATGACGAGTCTTTGTATGAGGCTTGGGAGCGATACAAAGAGTTACTTCGTAAGTGCCCTCATTATGGGATTCCGATTGTATTCAGATGGAAACATTCTATAATGGTCTCAATGCGTATACGAGATTGATGGTAGATGCTTTTGCGAATGATGTAATTTTGTCTAAGTCTTATAACGAGGCTTATGAGATCATCGAGAGGATTGCAAGCAACAACTATCAGTGGCCAACAAATCGTACAGCTTCAGGAAGACGTGTAGCCAGAGTTCATGAAGTTGATGCTCTCACTTCATTATCAGCTCAGGTATCGTCTATCTCTTGATGTTGAAACAATTTACCACTAACAACTCTAATAATTTTGCAGTTCAGCCACCAAGTCCGTTTGAACTAGTTTCCTGTGTATATTGTGGGAAGGGTCATTCTTTTGAGAAATGTCCATCAAATCCCGAGTCAATATATTATGTGGAGAGCCAGTAGCAAAATAGGAGTGGACAAGGACCCCAGTCCAACTTCTACAATCCTTCATGGCGTAACCATCCTAACTTTTCTTGGAGCAACCAAGAAAGTGGCCCGAACAACTTTATGCAGCAGAAACCCAACCAAACCTAAGGGTATAATCAGCAAGCTCCAAGGCCAGCCCAAGCTGAGCCATCAAACAATTTGGAGAACTTTTTAAAGGCATACATGGTGAAGAATGATGTTTTGATCCAGAGCCAAGTAGCAACACTGAAGAATTTGGAGAACCAAATGGGTCAGTTAGCTATAGAACTTTGAAATAGACCGCAAGGAACTTTGCCGAGTGATACTAAGAATCCAAGAAACTTAGGTAAAGAGCATATCAAGGTAGTGGCATTATGAAGTGGTGAAGTTCTAGAGTCCTAAGTGATTGATGTTGAAGATGATCCTACGAGGAAAGAGGAATGACAACCAGCCGCTAAAATTCCTACACCAAAAGAGTCAGAATTTGCCAAGTCTGACAAGGTAAATCCTAACTTACTAAATTCAGATACTTTAACATCTTCTTTGGATGCAGATTTATCTACTCAGAAGAGTTGCCTGATCCAACCTAAAGTTTCATCACCTCTATATCCACAAAGATTGCAGCAACATAAGCAGAAACAAGAGGTACAGTTCAAGAAGTTTCTCGATGTTCTGAAGCAGCTACACATCAACATCCCGTTGGTGGAGGCTTTAGAGCAAATGCTGAACTATGTGAAGTTTATGAAGGATATACTATCCAAAAAGAAATGACTGAGTGAGTATGAGACTGTTGCTTTAATAAAGGAGTGCAGTGCATTCCTGTAGAACAAGTTGCCACCGAAGTTGAAGGACCTAGGAAGCTTTATGATACCCTGCATCATCGGTGAATCTTATAGTGGTAAAACTTTGTGTGACTTAGGAGCAAGTATCAACTTGATGCCTAAGTCCATTTTCAAGATGTTAGGAATAGGTGATGTACGACCTACAACTGTGACGCTTCAGCTAGTAGATCGATCTATAGCCTACCCCGAAGGAAAGATCGAGGATGTTTTGGTAAAAGTTGATAAATTTATTTTTCCCACTGATTTCATTATCTTAGATTTTGAAGCAGATAAGGAAGTGCCGATCATCCTTGGAAGACCATTCCTAGCCACGGGAATAACGTTAATTGATGTACAGAAAGGCAAACTCACTATACGAGTTCAAGACGATCAGGTAACTTTTAACATTCTGAAAGCGATGAAATTTCCCGATCTAGCAGAAGAGTGTTCAGTTATGGAAGAAATAGAGACCTTGGTGTCTATGAAAAGAAATTGTGAAGAAGATCTATTGGAGAAAACCTTAGAGTTTAACCCTTTGGAGGATGAAGAAAGTAAAGAAAACATGGCTGTGATGGAAGCCAATTTGGGGAAGTTTATTCAAACCAAACGGTTTGAATCATTGGAGTCAGAAGTTAGAGAATTTATTCAACCTAAGTTGTCAATCGATGAACCACCTAAACTCGAGCTAAAGGTACTTCCTTCCCATTTGAAATACGCTTATTTAGGTGACTGTTCTACTTTGCTTGTGATTATCTCAACAGACCTAAAGGAAGATCAAGAGGAGCGACTAATTGTTGTTCTAAGGAAATTCAAAAAAGCAATTAGTTGGACCATAGTTGACATTCGAGGTATAAGCCCTTCTTTCTACATGCATAAAATCATTTTAGAGGAGGGTGAAAGAGCTTGAATTGATGGGCAAAGGAGACTTAATCCGATTATGAAGGAAGTGATGAGAAATGAGGTAATCAAATGGTTAGATGCAGAAATCATCTATCTTATTTTAGATAGTTCGTGGGTAAGTCCGGTGCAGTGCGTGCCGAAAAAAGGGGGGATCATAATTTTTGAAAATGAGTGTAACGAGTTGATTCTAACGAGAACTGTTACTGGGTGGAGGATCTATATTGATTACAGAAAACTAAATAAAGCTACTTGGAAGGACCATTTTCCCTTACCTTTTATGGATAAGATGTTAGATCAACTGGCAGGTAATGAGTTTTACTATTTCTTGGATGGATATTTGGGATACAACCAAATAGTTGTAGCTCCAGGGGACCAACATAAGACAACATTTACATGTCCGTACGGTACGTTTACTTTTAGGCGAATGCTTTTTGGTTTGGGTAATGCACCTGCAACATTTCAATGATGCATGATGGCAATATTCACTGATGTGGTTGAAAATTTTGTTGAAGTTTTCATGGATGACTATTCTATTTTTGGTAACACTTATGATATTTGCTTGAGTAATTTAGCTAAGGTACTAAAGAGATGCGAAGAGACAAATCTTGTCCTTAATTGGGAGAAGTGCCATTTTATGGTTAAGGAAGGGATTGTCTTCAGACATAAAATCTCAAAGAAAGGAATTGAAGTTGATAGAGTGAAGATGGATGTAATTGAAAGATTACCGGCTCCAATCAATGTGAAAGGAGTCAGAAGTTTCTTAGGCCATACCGAGTTTTACTGAAGGTTTATCAAGGATTTTTTAAAAATTTCTAAACCACTATGTTTATTGTTAGAGAAAGATACAGTATTTGATTTCAACCAAGCGTGTTTAGAAGCTTTTGAAGATCTGAAGAAATGATTAGCCTCAGCCCCAATAATTGTTACACCCGATTGGAGCTCACCTTTTGAGATGATGTGTGATACGAGTGACTATGCTGTTGGAGCTATGATGGGTCAAAGAAAAAACAAAATTTTCCACCCTATCTACTATGCAAGCAGAACTTTGACGGGAGCCTAACTCAACTGTACGGTAACCGAAAATGAACTCTTCACTGTAGTCTTTGCTTTTGACAAGTTTCACTCATATCTTATAGGTACCAAAGTTATGGTATTTACTGACCATGCGGCCATTAAGTACTTACTCACCAAGAAAGATGCAAAACTAAGGCTAATACATTGGATACTTTTGCTTCAAGAATTTGACCTTGAGATCCAAGATAGAAACTGAGTCGAGAATCAAGTAGCTGATCATCTGTTAAGGTTAGAGCAAGATGAGGCAACTTAATTACGTGTGCCAATCAACGAGAACTTCCCAGATGAACATCTATTTGAGGTAAGTCAAATTCATGAAACTCCTTGGTTTGCTGATTTTGCCAATTATCTTGCATGTGGAATAATTCCTCGAGAAATAACATACCAACAAAGGAAGAAATTCCTTCATGATAGTCGGTATTATTTTTGGGAGGATCTGATTTCGTTCAAACTATGTGTAGATAACATAATCTGAAAGTGCGTAGCTGAAAATGAGATTACTGAGACCTTATATCATTGCCATTCATCTCCAAGTGGGGGACACTTTGGTGGCTCACGTACCGCAGGCAAGATTTTGCAAGCAGGTTTCTTTTGGCCTACATTATTTAAAGACGCTTACACTTATATGAAGAACTGTGATAATTACCAAAGAACCGGAAATATATCAAGGAGGAATGAGATGCCATTAACAAATATTTTGGAAATTGAATTATTCGACATATGGGGCATTGACTTCCTAGGCCCGTTTCCCTCTTCGTATGGAGAGAAGTACATTTTGGTTGCTGTGGATTATGTATCCAAATGGGTTGAAGCTGAAGCATACCCTACAAATGATGCTAAAATAGTCATGCGATTCCTGCATAAGCATGTGTTTACACGATTTAGGACACCAAGAGCTATTATTAGTGATGAAGGTTCTCATTTCGTGAACAAGTGGCTTAAGTGGTTGATTGACAAGTATGATGTTAAGCATAAGATTGCTACTGCTTATCACCCCCAATCCAATAGGCAAGTTGAAAGAGTGAACTGTGAAATCAAAGGCATCCTTGAAAAGGTAGTACGCCCTAGTAGAAAAGATTGGTCTCGAAGGCTCGATGATGCATTGTGGGCCTACCGTACAACATTTAAGACACTGCTAGGGATGACTCCCTATCGGTTAGTCTTTGGGAAGGCATGTCATTTGCCGTTAGAGTTGGAAAATAGAGCTTATTAGGCTTTGAAGAAGTTAAATTTTGATCTTGAGCAAGCCGGTGAGAGAAGAATGTTACAATTGGATGAGTTGGAAGAGTTGAGGTTGTTTTCCTATGAGAATGCCAAAATGTGTAAAGAAAGATAAAAAAGATGGCATGATAGTCACATACAGCCTTGTGAGTTTAAGGAAGGTTAGAAGGTGTTGTTGTTTAATTCAAGACTGAAGTTATTTCCTGGGAAGCTAAAATCCCGATGGAGAGGACCCTACACCATCTATCGAGTTTATCCTTATAGAGCTGTTGAATTATATGACTTAATTTAATGTAATTTGTTAAGAAGAAATTTTAATTACAAATTCTTAAGCACTAGTTTTATTTTAATTTTAAATTCTTTTTTTTTCATGTTAATAAAGGAGGCCAAAAATTGGCCTAAGTACAATCAATTTTTCTTTTAAGTGAGTCTGTACATACAGTCCAAATTTAAGGCCCAAGTTAGCAAAAAGAAGGGAAAAATCTATGCCCTTGCCACCACTTCCATTCCTTACTGTCCAAGTAACCCTAATGTGGCTAAAATTTTGCTACATGGTGCCCTAAATTTTCCTATATAAATCCCTCTTCATTCTACTTCTTTTCACATCCGTCAAGCAAGTTGCTTAGCTTAAAAATCCCAAACTTCTCTTCTTGTGTCGCTGGCCTCAAATCCCTAAAGAAATCCCTAGTTTTCTTTTTCTTTTCCCCTAGCCAAAATACCCTAGTGCCGCAAAAAAAGGTTTGTCGAAGCATTGGCATTGCCGTCTCAAGTTGCTCCCGTCGTTGCCGCAAACCCATGTCACTGCCGCAGATCGTCGTCGCTACCACAATTCCTTCACTGTCACAAGGTTTGCCATAGCAAATCCCATCACCTTGCCGATCCTTTTCTCCCTATTTTACCAAAACTTTGCTGAATTTTCGGGAAAAAAGACCATGTCTCGCAAAAGAACTAGATCATCAAAGACTACTCCAGAAAATCCAATCGTGATCGACGAAGAGGTGAAAGAGAGGTTTGATTCAATTTTCAAGCATCAACTCATGATGCCGGAAAAAGGTTTCAACTTAAAGAGCAATAATGTGAAGGTTGTTCCTGTACCGATAGAAAAGTAATCAATGCCCTCAAGTGGGAACGATTCTGTGATGCTCGATCACTTCCTGATGATGAACTAGTTCTAAAATTTTATGCAAGTTTGACTACACAAGATGCTAATGAGTTATCGTTCGAAGAAAAAATGTACCTCTTACTTCTAAATCCATCAATGATTTGTTCAATTTACCTGATGTTGAAGAAGATGAGTACTACCCTACGATGAACAACATCAATTGGGATTTACTTCAACAAGTACTTAATGTTGTGACAAATCCGAGATCCTAATGGATTATAAGAAAGTATGGGAGCCAGTCTTGCCGAAAGGAATACCTAAAACCAGTAGCAAAGGTATGGTTTTACTTTGTTCGCTATAGTTTTATGCCTATCTCACATAGTTCCACTATCTCGATGGAACGGATGCTGTTGTTATATGCTATCTTGACAGAAAAGTCCCTTAATGTTGGAAAAATTATTCTCAAAGAGATTTATGATTGTGCTAAAAAGAAGAAAGGAAGTGCTTATTTCCCATCATTAATCACTTCACTTTGCTTACGGGCCCGTGTGAAAACACAAGCAAATCTGAAGGGGCAATATGTTCAAGGATGCATTACAATTAATGACCTTGAGAGACTAGTAGGAAGGGTGCAGGAGCTGAACCAAGGTGAGCAGGCAGAGCCATCTGAGCCAGAAATCGAAGAGTCGACAAATGCAGCTGAAACTGAATCTAACTCAGTTGCAGAATCTGAAGAAGAAAAATCTGAAACAGAACTAGTAGGTCCTAATCCAGCTGAAGGAACTACAAACCCTGAACTTAGGTTGAGCCAGAAGAAGAACTAATTAAGCTTAGTGTTGAACACGAATTTGTAACTTTAATACCAACTCATGCAAGTACTTCAAAGAAATCGGAGTTGTAAATTATGATGGATATGTACAAGTTCATGCACAAACAACAGCAAACTTACTGGAAATATGCAAAAATTAGATACGATTCAATTCAAAACACCTTTAAGAATATCTCTTATACTTTTGTGCCTGAGTTCCTAGATGATATCTTCGAGACATGGACGGAAGAAAGTGACGATGCAAGTGGGGATGGAGCTTAGAAAGACAAAGGGAATGAGTCAGAAAATAAAAAGGAGGGATTCTTGTCTTTTATTTTATTCTAGGAACTTATTTCTTTAGTATTTAGGATTTAATTTTTGCAAAATAAAACCTAGCAGGCATGAATAAATACTTCTTTAGAAAGAAAAAGACTAAGTAATGTGGTAACAGGAATGAACATGTCTAGGATTGGGTTATGAGGAAAGACTTGGTATTTAAGCAGTCTTAATGACTCACCTCTCTTTCTTTTTCAACCCTACCTGGTGTTTAGTTTTCATTCATTACTTTTTTCTTACAATGAGGACATTGCTTCTTTTTAAAGGGGGTAAGGCAAATAGGCTACACGAGTTCTTTCTGTTGTTTTAATCAGTTTTTTTTCATAAGTATGCTTTAATAAATGAATGTTTCAATAATTTTTTTTATAAGATAAGCATGAATGATGATTTTATCTAAGTGATTGTATGTTACCGTGAAGAATGGAATAATTGTATGAACTTTGCCGTAGGTAATGTTTGCCATGAAAACTTAGTTTCTTCTGAGATTAGACATACATGAGGGTTTATATCTTTAGAGTTGACTTAGTGACTTTCTTGAGGTGAAATCCTAGGAGATATAAAAATCTAAAATGATATAGGCACTATTTTTTTGGAACGTTTGAGCCTTTCAAAACCAACCTTGCGACATTTGACCCTTGAAACCAAAATTTTAAGCTTACTGGTCTGTTTATTGCAATGAACCTACATTACAAGCCATGTTCCCATCTTTTGAAAGTGATCCCAATTTTGTACGCCCATCTTAACTTAAGTGGTCTTGGTAGTCAAGAAGATGCATGTGCTCATGTTTTAAAAAAAAAAAACACAAAAGAGTGAAGAAAAGTTCGCTTAGTCTCGAAAAAGAAAAATATATGAGCATAGGTTCAAAATAAGTTTGGGGGTGTTCCAAAGGTTCACTTGAAGAAGAAGGTTGAATTTCAAGTCCAAGACAAAGTTAAAGGTTAATATTTTGAAACCGAAATTTCCCATATCTTAAAATCTCTACCTTCAACCGAGCCCCATTACAACTTTATGAAAGACCTATTGATTTGATGATTATGTCACCTACATTAGTGGAGAGGAAGTACTAAGTTCAACATATGAAGAGCATAAATAAGCCTTATGATTGTTTTGCTTGATGGATGAGAAATTATGTTAAATGAAGAATATTATTTTCGGCGATGGCATGCATGCATATCATGATTCATGTTTGCATATCTTGAAACTTAGTATGAAACTCTCAAATGTATGCATATGAGGTAATTATTAATGAAGAGGATCTATGAGCATGAATTTATTGAAGCATGATTATGGGACAAAGATTGATGCTACTCACATTCTTAGCTAAAATTTGTCTTAGCAAAACCTAGTGTTGTGCATAAACATTACTTGGGACGAGTAATTGTTTATTAAATTAATAAAATATGTGGAAAAATGAAATTAGTACATGGAAATTATTAAAATATAATATTATGTTTTATTATATTGTTTTTATGCATAAAATGGCTTATTTTATATTAATTTGAGCATATTCTATTTTTAAGTTATAAAATGGGCCATGCATGATTTAATTTAATAATAAAATATAAAGTTTTATTTAATAAATTATTTCTATATGTTTCATTAATAAAATTGGGCTTAATTAATTAAGTAAAATTAATTAATTAAAGTGGTTAATTTGCATTGTTTGGTCCTTTGATTTTTCTGTTATTTTCAAACAGGTGGGAGAGCTTTAATTCAATTACAAAGCCGCCCAATTGGACTAAATTAGCCCCTAATTTTGGCTGCATATGGAGGTTAATAAATCAACATTTATGTTAATTGTATGAAGTCCCTGAAGATTTAAAGAAATTAGAGATTTACCTAAAGATTCACCGGAGACTGAGTCTTGCTCCTACGTGATATGGCACATGAATCAAGCTAAAAATCAGCCACCTTACCTACATATATGGCCGGCCACACTTGGAAGGATTTGAAGTGGATGAACACTTCCATTTTTAGTAAGCTCACACCCCAACCTCACCTATAAATAAGACCCTTTACCCCACTTCTCAAATCATCCCTCATTCATCTATTCTCTTCTTTTCTCTCAATTCTCTCTTCTCCCCACGCCATCCACCATCATTCCTTAAGAGGTTTTAGCTATTTAGCCTATCAAGAAACCTTGGTTGGCCACCTCAGAGAGCCATCAGCAAAGGAGCAAGCAAGAGTCTAAGGAGTTCTCACCATTTAGAGTCTTGGGTGACAACCGTCTGAATAGGGTTTAATCTTTTTTTTTCTTAAAGTTGATTTAAATGTTTGTTATGAGTTCTTTGTTCTTGTTTTCAACAATGATAGCTTAATTTTATTTAAGCTAGGATGATTATTTTAGTTAAATAATATTTATTTGATTCATGCTTAAAATATTTGTGCCTCAATTGATCACGTTTTCAATTAAAATCAAGTCTGTATTTCGTTCATACGTGATTAAAATGCACCTGAATTAGCTGAGCGATCCTAACCAGACGACAGTGACGCATAATTGAAATGTGCATGCTCAATTTAGATCATTAAACTGATTAAATTGTAGGTTGCATAACATCCCTAGTACGGCTCTGTTATCTGCATAGTTTTTAGATTTGTGTGATTAAATTGTTTCATACCTTAATCCGTCCCTGTTACTTCACATGAATACTAAGAAATCCTAAAATGGTTTTCAAACTCATGAAAGGTCGAGTTGCCATGGAATGTTTTTTCTGAATGTTATTAAGCATGTTGAAAATAAATTAAGTTTAAATAAAGTAATTGTCCTAGTTTATTTATGTTAGAATTGTTGCATATCGTGTTAAATTTGCTAAAATCTATTTCATTCATATAGTTGCATACTTAGGATAATTTGCATCAGGGATCATTGTATCTAGTTATTATAATTCACTACCAATCAAATTGAGTTTTTATTCACCGAATTGTTAATATAATTTTATAATTAATTGACTTTGTGCTAATACAATCCTTGTAGAGACGATAACTCTTTATATTTACTTATTACTTGAGCGACTGTGTACACTTGCACAAACCAACCGTTACATGGCCTTTGTAGATACGCACTCTCGAGTGTACTTGCTGAGCCTTAGGAACTCACGCTCATATTCTGTCATTGTCATTCGACCTTGCTTAAGTTCTAGAAACTCCTTCCTCTTCTGGTCGACAAATCTCTGACTAATATACTTTTTGCGGAACTCTTCCAGGAAGAATTCCCAAGTCGCCCTCTCTCTCAGTACCATCGATAAAAGAGTATTCCACCATTGGTAGGTCGAATCTCGTAGAAGTTATACTACACATTTCATGCACTCTTTAGGCATGCATGACAGCTCATCAAACACTCTAATGGTGTTTTCTAACCAGAACTCTGCTCTCTTCGGGTCATCATCTTTGCTTGCCCTAAATTCCTCGACCCTATGCTTTTTAATTCTGTCTATCGAGGGCTTTTATCTTCTACTCATTTTTGCTCCTAGAGGAGCTGTAGGGGCGGGCTGAGGAATCGAAGGAGATGGAGGAGGCAGAGTATTCGAATTGGCACGAATAAACTCTGTGTGCCAAGCATTCATCATCTGAAGGTAGGCCTCTCTAGCCCCTCCGCTGTAACTCATTGTCACGGGCCCGGTCTCAACTGGAGCAGTCCCTTCAGTGGGAGCCAGCGCGTTACTTTCCATATCATCTGCCATAGCTCCTTCATTATCCATTTACTATATGAAAGATACAATTAATAATCGTTAAGAGTCATCACACTATCCTATTACAATTATGGCATGTATAGCTAGACTCTTACACAAGCTAGGTTAGTCTTAGAATCGACTAAACAATAGCTCTGATACCACTAAATGTAGCACCCCTTACCTGTATCTGACATCGGGACAGGATATGAGGCATTACCTTACTAAAACACGTGCAAAAATTCAACTTACAATCAATGTAAGACGTCCCAATTTAAAACTTTTTCAAACATTGACTTACGGTTCTTATTGTGGACTTACAAGGCCCAAAACATAGTTTGGAAATAATCTGGGACCATTTCGAGTACTTGAAAAAATTTCAACAAAAGCTACTAAAAACAAAGCACATACCCGTGTGGAAGGACAAAACACCTGTGTGACCTCTAGACATGGCCGTGCTGATGCCTCGTGTGGTTTACATGGCCTAAGCACCTAGGGACACGCCCGTACCCTTTATCCGTGTGGATTTATTTTCTAACATCGAACCTACAGGGGTTTTCACAAGGTCTAACACATGCCCGTGTTTATGGCTCGTGTCCATTGCTTTCACCCGTGTAACTCTCTAACTTGCCCCTTATGAACAAGCTAGGTTCACACGGCCAAGGCACACGCCCATGTGCAACACTGACTTGGCCAATTTAAGGTGCAGGAGACACATGGTCAAGCCACACGTCCGTAGGGTGGACCGTGTGGACAAAATAAGGCTATCTACCAAGCCCTTTTTGCCACTCTGAAACAAAGTCAAACACATACAAAACTTAACAAGTCTCAAATCTCAACCCAATGGCCATAATTTGGCACACCAACATATTCATGTTATAAAAGCCTCATTTGCATTTATCAACCATTATCAAATATTAGCCAATATCTTTGGCTTCATACAAAATGAAGTATTTCAAATTCAAGCCAACACATTTGGCTCCAAAATAATATGACACTTAACAAAAGAATATAATCCTATACATGCCATATTCAAAAGATTTAAGCCAACTATACCAAGTGCTTCAATGGATAGTGTGAGCGATGACTCTGATGTTCTTTGATCCTCGAGCTATTTAGGCGGCACTATAAGAAAATGGAAAGGTGAGGGGGTAAGAATAAAGCTTAGTAAGTTATAAGTAAGTAAATAACAACAATTTACTATGTTATAACATGTTTTCAAGACATCACAATTTGTGCATGATTCAAGGAATGGCCACAAACTGAACTTACTCGTTTTCATCGTTTACTAATCATACACAGACTAGTGAGCTCACATTTCATGCATTACACTTAGGTACCTGCACCACTCGCAAAAATCATCACAATATCTCTCAACTCAACATTAACTTAAAATTTTCCCGTTGAACTATTTAGAATACGAAAGGATATTTAATGAGTCTCCAACATAGGGTATTGAGCCGATGCCATGTCCCAGACATGGTCTTACATTAGCTCACAAATCAAGTCGACGCCATGTCCCAAACATGGTCTTACATTGACTCTCAATGTATCGAGGCTGATGCCATGTCCCAGACATGGTCTTACACTGGCTCTCCTCTATCCATGCCGATGCCATATCCCAGGCATGGTCTTACACTAGCTTGCCTGACGAGGCCGATGCCATGTCCTAGACATGGTCTTACACTAGCTTTCCCTCGATTAATGTTCGAGTCTCGTACTTCTTGATCTATAACAATGAAAATTCACTATTTTTACCTAAACAATTAAAAATTCATAATTTGGCAAAATGACCATTTTGCCCCTAGACTTTGGCAAAATGACTATTTTACCCATATGCTTGGAAATTGTTTTTTATCAAATTTCCTTATTAACCAAACCTAACCGAATTCTTTTTACTCTTATGGTAGCCCAAAATTCCCATTATTTCACACAAATAGCATCAACTTATCAACTTTACAAATTAGTCTATTTGAGGTGTTTTCCATGAACACCTTTTCATAAAAGTTGTTTATTTAACAACTATGACTCTTTTTCTTCCATAAAAATATAGCAAACAACACTTATACATTCATGGTGACTCTCTAAACTTCTAACCATTTTTCACAATAGTACCCTCAATAGATAGCCCATGCTACAAGGGTTCCAAAAATGCAAAAATTATCAAGAAAAGCCTTAAGAATCACTTACTTGCAAGGATGAAAGATAGCTGAAGTTTTTGAGCTTCAAAAACCTTTAATGTGCTGGTATTTTCGGTGGAAGAATGAAAGAAGATGAAGGCGATGATAACTTTTTGCTCTTTGTTTTATTTTAGTCAAAATTAAGTCACCAACTTACCTAAACTTTGACTATATCAATTCCTTGTCTCCCCATAGCCGGCTACCTCATTTTGAAAGGGCCAATTTCCATTTAAAACCCCAAAATTCTAATTTTCTAGCTATTTAACACAATTTACTAGTAATTTGTAACTTTTACCTTTTATGTGATTTAGTCCTTTTTCGCAATTAAGCCTTCAATCGCGTAAATTAATTCACCAAAATTTTATACACCCTTACAAAAATACTTTAACACATAAAACAATATTAGAAATAATTTCTTTAACCCTGAGTTAGTGATTCTAAAATCACTGTTCCGACTAAGCCCAAATTTGGGCTGTTACATAACCAATGACAATTCACCTACATCATTTCCAATAAGTAAATATCATCGACATACAAAATGAGGAAGGCTAACTTTTTTTTTCCCTTATACACTTATAAAAATAAGGTTCATTAGCAATTTACTCAAATCCAAAAGTAATCAAATCTTTTATCCATGAGCGAGACACCTGCTTAAGTCTATAAATGGATCTTAGCAATTTGCAAACTTTCTCATCCTTTCCTTTAACGACATAGCTAGTAGGTTGAACCATATAAATGGTCTTATCAAGATAGCCATTCAAAAATGCTACATTGACATCCATTTGCCAGGTCTCGTAATCGAGAGTAGTGGCAATGGATAAGAGTATACAGATAGACTTGAGCATGACTACCAAAGAGAAGGTGTCATCATAATCGATGCCTTCTTTTTCTGTGTAGTCTTTCCTTACGAGTCGTGTTTTATGTGTTTACACTTTCCCTTCTTCATTTATCTTCTTCTTACAAATCCACTTACTCCCTATGGGTTTAATCCCAACTAATAAGTCTACAAGTTCTCACACCGTATTGGATTTCATAGAATCCATCCCGGCATCCATGACATGTTTCTAGAGCTTAGAATCAATGTCTTGCATAGAATCTATGTAAGTGAGTGGATCATCATCCTTATGATTGGCTTCTGCATTATAAATACTACCATCATAGATGAAAAAGTCTAATTACCTAGAAACTCTCCCACTACAGTGGATTCTCCTATGTTGTTGATTGTTTACAGGTCTTTTTACAACTTTTTCGAGAATTAAACTTGGTGATTGTTCTACAACTCTCGAAAGTTCCTAAAGTATCACTTTACTTTGGGGCTTAAAGTTATCCATGTATCTTTCCTTGAGGAAAGTAGTATGAGTAGAAACTTTGATCGTATTATCTTTCAAATTATAGAATAATCCACCATTTGTTCTTTTTGGATAACCTACAAACATGCATAATTCTGTCTGCACATCGAACTTATTTGCACCCTTATCTAGAACATGTGTTGGACAACCCTATATTCTAAAGTGATTTAGAGTGGGTTTCGTTCCACGCTAGTGTTCATAAGGTGTCTTACAAGTAGACTTGGTTGGCACATCATTCAGAATATAACAAGCCGTTTGTATCACATATCCCTAGAAGGAAGTAGGGAGTTTTGAATAGTTTAACATTGAACAAACCATGTCAAGCAAGGTTCTATTCATTCTCTCAGCTTGCCATTCTATTGTGGAGTGCCCGGCACAGTCAACTGGTATAAAATTCAATTCTTTATGAGGTATCCTAAGAACTTGTTAGACAATTATTCCCCACCTCAGTCAGACCAAAGATTTTTTATGGATAAACCTAATTACTTTTCCATTTTCGCACAAAAAACTCTCAAAATTTATCAAATGTTTCGCTTTTGTGGTGCATTAGGTACACATATCCATATCGAGAATAGTTGTTGATGAAAGTCAAGTAATAATCGTAACTTCCTAAGGCACTGATGCTCATGGGACCATATACATCAATGTGCACAAGTTCTAAAGGTTGGTGTGCCCTTGTACCTTTCGTATTCAAAGACCTCCTAGTCATTTTACCTTCCAAGCAAGATTCACGTTGTGGAAGACTAACTTCTTTCAGCATACTTAAGGGACCATCTTTCATAAGTCTAGTGATTCTTTCTTGGTTAATATGACTAAGTCTTAAGTGCCATAGGTGCCCCTTATTAGAGTGAGAAATTTTAATCTTATTATTCACTATTTCATTTGAAGCATTGAGTAGTTATTTGGTTCGATAAAGTAGAGATTCTTTTCCATCCATCCATTACAGATTAAAGAACGAATTTTGTGAATATCAATCCCTTTATTGAATGTCACGATATAATCATCATAAAATAAATATGCTACAAATATTAAATTCCTCTTAGAATAAGGTACATAAAATACGTTCTTTAAAAAAATCTTCCTAAAATTATCAAAGTGTAAAATAACTTCTCCCACTACTTTGGTTGAAATATAGCTCATTCCTCCGGTCTACAACAAGAGGTTTTTGTCACGTAGACTTCTCTTTTCGCTGAACCCCTATAAAGAAACACACACATGGTTAGTGGCTCTAAAATAAAAAAAACCCAGTTGTCAATTGATTCTTACACTAAGCAAGCTTTAACCACAAAAAGTTCCATACATTTGCCCTTTTCGGCTAGGTAATCCAAATACTCTTTGAAGTTTGATTTGAAATGTCATTTACTATTGCAGAAGAAACATTTGATTTATTTAGGATTTTTTGACTTCTTGGCTTTCTAAGGTGGAACCAAAAACTTAGTTGGTTTCTTATTTCCTTTAGCTTTCTGTTTCCCCTTAGAGGATGAAGGGCCCACAACTAAGTTTGCCTTAGGTTTCTCCTGAACTGATTTACCACCATTCAACATCAACTCATAGGATTGTAATTTCTTCATGAGTTGAGTCAAGGTAAGTGCCTTGTTTCCCAAGTTGTAAGTGGCCCTAAAACCAAAAAAATCCTTGGTTAAGGATTTGAAAACTATTTAAATACAAGTAATCATGTCCAGTTAAGCCCTATTGTCCTTCACTTCCTTAAATAATCCCATAAGATTAAGCATATGTTCTTTAACTGGAGTGCCAAATTTTTGCTGAGAGTTCATCAAATATGTAATAGCAGATTGTCGAGCCAATACGACTTGGCCTTCTAGCAAATCCTTCAAAATTTTCATGATCTCTTTGGCAGTATGGAAATTCTTATGTTGCTTTGGCAACATACTACTAATGCTTGCTAACATATACCATTGAGCAATCGGGTCAAAATCTCTTCAGTGATTTCTCATTTCAGGCTGAGCTTTAGGAGGGCACGTTTCATCAAGAACGAATTTGTGTTTCTCATAGTTAAGAACTATTATCAAGTTCTATTTTCATTCTCGAAAGTTATTCGTATTCAATTTATTCTCAGTAAGGATGCTAATAAGAGTAGTAAGAGACATATTTAAACTGAAAAAAAAATAAAGAATCACTAATTACTATCTTTGTATTAAGAAAATATTTTTATTTTATTAACATATCTAGAATAAAGTATGATGCACGCGTCTTAATTAAAACCTTGAAAAATATTTTTCTGTTGCTACGATGATTCTCACACGCATCAACCATGTCGTCTTGGGGTCTATGGTTAATTAGGAAGAACATGGATTGCATCCAACCGGTTCATGAATCTTAATTCTCAAGATTGTACACGAACCAACAACTGTTTAACATTTGGCCATCATCTTTAGCTTAACTATCATTTCTTGGGTAACTATTTAATAAAAGAAGATCTTGAGTGTGTAACCATTGACTCAACTCCCATCATGGACATGCTTTCATTTGTTAGTCATCTTGGGACAATCTCGCTGAAAGTCATGCATAACTAGTTGTCCTTAAAAGGAAATCCCATCCAGTGAACCCACATGATAAAATTTACCTTAGGGTGTGGCCAGGGTAGGAATCAACTGGAAACTTTATCATGCTATCACTTAGGGAGCATCAATGGAGGTCATAGGTCTTGTTCAAGGATCATCTCCCACTCAATATTTTAAAATAAAATGCAATGTTTTTTTTAATCCCATATTTCAAGAATGATCATACAATAGTCCTAGTTGGCTTTCTTACCTAATCTATATGACATGCTTCTAATATATACATGACATGCTATGGCAATTTTATAATATTTACATTAATTTATTCACCAGAATCAATCAATTATAAAATAAAAAATTTTGATTCTCCATAGTTTTTCTTTTGAGGGAAAAACAAAGAAATGAATGTGAATCGTGCACAGGTAGGGTCATGGGAAAGGGAGGTGAGTCAAATTTAATCGCTTAAAAACCAAGTCTTTCCTAGCCTGAGCCAACCCTAGACATGTACATTCTCATTACCACACTTCTCATAGTAATTGAAGAACCTAAAGAAGTGAATAGAACAATACAACACATGTATTTTCTCATTACAACACTTTTTATTTTTTAATCGATCAATTGTGGATCATCTCATATATATTACAATTATAAAATTACATAATATAAATATTATAAAAAATTATAAAATAGATATATAAGGAGATAGGTAATTAAAATAAAATTGCCAGCCAAGGTTTCCATGGTTCTATTTCTAGAAAATAAATGGAAAAATAAAATTACATAGTTTTTCGCGACAAGGCATTCCTTGGGTCTTCAACTACCATCGCTACATCAACTCCTCATCATGGACTTCTTTTGGAAAAATTACATTTAAGTCCTATGTCCGTTTTTGGCTCATAAGAATTCTATGAATTAAAAAAAAGTCCTACGTAGAGATGATAGTTCACGGTCTATTTTCTAAGAACCACAACCTTGGCAAAAAAATTATATAACAAATATATAATATCGCATGCATTCCTATATATAACTTAAAACATGCATAAGATCTAAAGAATATCACTTTCTATGTAATCAAATTACTCAAAAGGAAGAGAAATTTATTTTGATTATCTGTTTATACTTATAGATAGAGCACAACTTGGCTCTAATAGAAATTTTTGGAAAATCAGGTTTGAAAAACGCAGTAGAAAATAAATTAAAGGAAAAATCAGAATTTTAAAAATTTTTCCAAAAGAAGAACTTGGCTGTGATATCTAAAGTAATAAACACTTAATCAAAATTGTACCTTTTTGATTTGTCTAGGATGAGCGCTTCAACTGAGTAGTCTTCTCCTCTATCATCGAGCTCACGTTTGTCGAGTGTGGGCTTGATTCGAATAAAAAAATTTCACAAAAATTACAATGGGGTAATTTTGCAATTTATCTAAACTTTTGGGGTGGGCAGTACATAAAAAAATATCTCTGGAAATTTTCTAAAATAATTTCTTTAAAGAATTTTCTCTTTACAACTTTCTCTTGAATTCAAGTGTGTCTAAATAATGACTCAATCCTCTCTTTATAAATAATGACTCAATCCTCTCTTTATTTAGGAGAGTTTAGAGAGTTCAAGTATGATTAAACTTAATAACTTCAATATTAAATTAATATAATATTTATCTACAACATAAACATTAAATTAAATTTAATATTAAATATGTTAAAATAATATTAATTTTTGAATATTTAATCTAAGATTAAATTCTTTGGTAGAGTCCCAATAGGTATGTAATTCTTCCATTGCTCAACCACTAAAAAAATGCCACTGTTCATTTTCCTACCACTGGAATGTTGGTTGACCTAGTTCGGTTTCTGCAGGTTTGGTTCGGGTCAATGACGGCCCAATAGGTTTGGTCTAGCCACCGGTTGGACCATCGGCCAGGTTTGACCAATTTTTGGGTCTTGGTCTTAATTTTGGGATCCCACACCCAATTTACGATCTTAGGTCCAATTTTCAAGTTCAATTGCTCATCGAGCCAATTGTCTAACTTGGATATTAATTTCCAAAAATATTTGATGATAATTAATTTGATTAATTTAATTTTACTTTATCAAAATTAATTTTCCCAAAAATCACTTAGATTTTCCAAACTAATTTTTCAAGAAAATTCTTTAATTAAATGATCTAGTTGAAGACTTCTTACGATTGCCCAATTTAATTCGACATCAAATAAATTGACTCAATTAAATTATTTCCAAAATCATAGAATTTTCTTCTGATTCAAATGCAGTCCGATTGAGCTTTTCTTGAGCTAGCAAAGGGACCAATCAAACATATACAATTAGGCTCTAGTAATTACAATTATGTCTAGAAGCATCATTTTGGTAATTCACATTTATTTAATCATGGAGTCAGTCCACAAGAATTATCATGATTGAGAACTCCTTATTGTATACACTTTGCGAAAGTAATTCATCCAACAACTTTGTCCCATGACTTCGTCATGTATGTGTTACCCTCATATGATATGTTTGATTCCTTTGAGTTAAATTCATTCACTCAATATAATCCTATTTTATCTTATTGTCACCATTGTATCTTCTTAATAAAATCCTTTGAGTTTAATCATTTTACCAATGAATACATTTATGTCTCTACCGGTGGAGTCAACTACTCCGATGGCCAAGACTAGTCATTTCCTCCATTGGAATTGTAGATGATATAATAACTATTCTTAATATTTGAATCAAATGCTCACTTTGATTCTTTTACGGGATTACGAACTCGTTAAGATTATCTACTAAAGTAAGTTGTCTTTCTCGTAATGTAAACTTTCTTATAATGCCACTTATCATCAGTTTGAACTTAGACAATCAATGAGCTAATATTTGCTATTCACAATTTCTCTATGCATGCAAAATATGAAAGACAGAAATATAAAAGGCATAACATGAAATGTGAAATTTATCTATTCATCGTTTCAATACATAGAAAACAATTACATGTTTACTATAATATGAGCACATTTCCCAACAATTGCTTCTTAGGTGCATTGCGTAAGGGCTATTATGGGCTTCATTAAGGATCATCTGTCTAAGCTCTTCATCACAGGGTACACAAAGTCTCCCATAGAAACAAAGTTTCCCTTCTTCATTCAGTGTAAAGTCTCCTAAAACCCCCTACTATACTTGGTGAACTGACCTCGCCAATTCTTTACCCATGACTTGTTTCTCCTTTATTTATTGTGAGAGGGTTGGTTTTACTTGCAATTCGGTGAGCAATCCTCCATCACTCATCATATTCAAATGTGTTAAAAGAGTTGATAGTTCACTCATCGCTTTCCTCCTTAAGGAATTCGCAACCACGTTCGCCTTTCTAGAGTGATATTCTATCACATAATCATAGTCCTTCAGATGTTCTATTGTAAATGTAGTTTTTTTGTGTGAAAAGATACTTGAGGCTCTTATGGTCTGTATAAATGGTACATTACTTTCCGTATAAGTGTTGTTGCCAAATTTTGAGTGCAAACACTATCGTTGCTAACTACAAATCATAGGTTGAGTAGTTTTTCTCACGAGGCTTCAGCTGTCTCGAGACATAAGCCACAACCTTGCCTTCTTGCATTAGCATGTAGCCACGCCTCATGTCTGAGGCATCACTGTAAACTACAAATTCCTCCCCAAATTATGGTTGAATTAGTACGGTGCTTTAGTGAGTATCGCCTTAACTTTTTTTGAAGTTTTTATGCCTTTCATCTGTCCATGTGAACTCTACATCCTTTTGCAACAACTTTGTTAAAGGTGTTGCTATGCTGGAGAACCATTCAATGAACTTGCGATAATATCCTACTAGCCCTAAAAAGCTTCGTACTTTAGTAACACTCATCGGCGGTTTCCACTCTAAAATTGCCTCAATCTTTTTCAGGTCTGTGGGGACTCTCTCTGCTGAAACTACATGACCCAAGAATGCTACCTCTCTTAGCCAAAATTCACACTTACTGAGTTTCGTGAACATTTGTTTCCTTCGTAGGATCTGTAACACGGTTCGCAGGTGAGCATTATGCTCTTCCTCAATTTGCGAGTAGATCAAGATGTCATCTATGAAGACTACCACAAACTAATCCAAATACTCATGGAACACTCGATTCATCAAGTCATTGAACGCAACAGGTGCAATAGTTAAACATAAGGACATGACCAGAAATTCATCATGCGCATACCTTACCTAAATGCGGTTTTCAAAACATCTAACTCATTCATCTTAAGCTGATAATACTTTGATCACAAGTTCATTTTTGAAAACACTGTGGCATCTCATAGTTGGTTGAATAGATCATCAATTCGTGGTAGTGTGTACTTGTTTTTTATAGTCAATTTATTTAACTGTCTGTAGTCGTACACATCCTCAAGCTACCATCATTTAATTTACAAACAGAACTCATGATCCCCCAGGTGATACACTTGGTCGAATGAAACATCTGTCTTGCAACTCCTGTAGTTGTATTGTAACAGCGTGATTTTCAATGGTGTCAAAAATTGTGGTTTTGGTACCAAAATTCTGATGGGTCAATATTATTTAATATTTACAAGGTCATTAGGGTTGTATTAAATTTTGGTTATGAAATTTTATTGTTTAGATAACTAATTAATTAAAAAGGATTAAATTATAAAAGCTATAAAAGTTAGAATTTTTTAATTAAAAGTATTAAATCACTAAAAAAAGATGAAGTGGTGGCCATATTTGTTAAAGATACCTATTATTATAGTAGTGGATGGTTAAGGCAAAATTTTTTGGCTAAGGGTAATGTTTAATTAAAGGGTAAATTAGTGACTAGATAATTAAATATTAAATAACTTAAAGAAAACAAACAAATTGTCATCTTTCTTTTGTCTTTGCCGAAAATTGAAGTTGGAGAAAGCCATGGTTATAACTTAAACTTATGGCAATATACTTTTATGCATGTGAGTAGTTCTAATTTTTATTTTAAGTGATTTTTATGTTTTTGGGATTGTATTAATTCTATCTAGGAAACTTGAGTGTTAATTTATTATATTGTTAAATATTTTAAAAGATTCCATTGATGGATATTGTTGGTTTTTGAAGTTTTATGATGGATTACTTTGCTTGAATGTTAAATAGGAAGATTTTACTAAGAGATTTTCCATGATTTTGAGTTTAGGGATTTATTTGAATAAATTAAATTAAATATGATTTGTATGTGAAATTTTTAGTATGTGAGGGCTGATTTGAGATTGTTATAATTTCGGTTTAATAGTTATAAAGTTGAAGTAAGGGAAAATAAGCTTGTTTGGTCTTAAGAACCAAATGGTATAAAGTGTAATTTTTGGAGGCATACGTGAAAAATTGCAATTAAAGAATTATATGTATTGAATTGTATAAAATATGAAAAATAAGGCTAATAATTGAAACAAATTATATTATAGATCAAGATCAAGTTGATAATCATGAAAAAGGGAAGGTTGTTGATTATTCCCTGAACTTTTTCTATTTCTACAGTTTGGCCCTGGTAAGTTTGTACGGTTTAATTTTAATATAATTTAAGTATTTAATTACATATGGATTGAAGTTATTAATTGACTTGGAAGTATTGAAATGTGGTAAGTGGAACGATTTGGAAAGAACTGTATTAAATATTGTTAAATGAAATATATGGGCACCGATGAACGTAGGATAGGATACGATTGGCATGCTAATAGGTTATATCGTGCGCTATACGGAATTGGTTGATGTTGAGATGATGATTCTTGTAATGGCCCAAAATCGGGCCTAGCCAGAATAGTGATTTCGAAATCACTGCCTGAGGTTTAAGAAAATTATCCTAGTGTTAAATTATGTGTTATAGTATTTTTATAAGTTTACATGAAAATTTTGGTGAGTAAATTTATGCGATTGAAGGCTTAATCGCGAAAAGGGACTAAATCGCATAAGGGGCAAAAGTTGAGAATTTCTAGCAATTTGAGTTATTTAGCTAGAGGATATAAATTTGAGGGTTTAAAAGGGCAAATAAGCCCACTAGATCTTGCATGGCCGACCAAGGTGGAGAAAAGAAAAGAAAAGTCAAAGGTTAGGTATTTTAGGTAACCTAAATTGATAAAATAAGTGCCTATTAGCCTAGCCTTCATTTCTTCTTCTTCACTTCTTCTTCTTACCAATTTTATCAGCTCAAAAAGGGGGTTTAGAGCTTCAAAATTCTCAGCTACTTAATCGCTCATTTTTAAGTGATTTTCTTGCCCTTTCTTGCATATTTTTACATTTTTGAGATCTTCATGGCATAAGCTTTCTATTGAGAGGCATATTTTGCATTTTGGTTGAAAGTGTTGAAATTTGCCATGAATGCCTAAATGATGTTTGCTGGAATTTTTGGGAAGAAAATGAGTTATTGATGTTAAATAAACAACTAGGTGAAGGGAATTGTATGAAAACACCTAGGAAGGACTTATTTATAGAAATTGTTAAATAAAGAGGCAAGTGTTGGAAATAATGAGAAATTGGGGTTGTAATGGGAATAAAATGAGTTGTCTAGACTTGAGAGTTGAGGAAATTTGATAAAAATCGATTTCCGGGCCTAGGGGTAAATGGTCAATTTGTCATAACTTAGGGGCAAAATGGATATTTTACCAATTTGTGAATTTTAGTTTGTTTGTATTAAATTAGTGGCTAAATTGGCAAATTCGTTATTGTTATACATCAAGATTTGCCAAATTTGATCCTAGACTGAAGGAAAGTCAAGCAAGTCAAGTAAACCGAATTGTCACCTTCATTTTGTTTACCGAGGTAAGTTGATGGTAAATAATACAATGTTTCTAATTTTTATGCTTGGAATCACTAAATTGTTGTGAATTCGTGAGTTGAGATATGAGAAATGAATGCATTAGACAATCGAGCTTGAATGGTAGAAATGATGAATTGTATTTATAAGGTGTTGAGGCCACAAGTAATAGAGCCAGAATGAATATTTAGAATGGAATTGGATATTCACATCGAGAATTGGGTGATCGTGTGTGCCAATGTAAGACATGTCTGGAACATACATCGGCCACACTGTAAGAGCCAGTGTAAGACATGTCTAGGACATGCATCGGCCTTGAGATTTTATGAGCTAGTGTAAGACACATCTGGGATGTGCATCAGCTTTGAGACGAGAGCTAGTGTAAGACATGTCTGGGACATGCATCAACCTCGAGATATGCAAGCTAGTGTAAGACCTGTCTGAGACATGGCGTCAGCTTTTTGCGTATTAGTGTAAGACCTGTCTGGGACACGGCATCAGCCTCGATACATAGAGAGTCAGTGTAAGACCATGTTTGGGACATGGCATCGGTTCATTACCCTATATAAAGGCTCAGTGAATATCCATTCGTATTCCAAATAGTTCAACGGGAAAATTTCAGTTATTATTAAGTTGATAGATGATATGATGGTTTTACGAGTGATGCAGGTGCCCAAATGATTTGTATGTATTATGAGCTCAAGAACATGTTGTATAATTAGTAAAGTATTGAATCGAGTAAGTTATGTGGTAACTCTTTTTGGCATATGCATGATTGTGGCACAAATGCAAGTTTACCCTAAATTGATATTTTGTTAATTATTTACTTGTAACTTACTAAGCTTCATGCTTACCCTTCTCCTTTCCATTTTCATTTAGAGCCACCTAATTAATCCAATGATCCAAGAGCGTTGGAGGTAGCATACACACTATCCATCAAAATACTCGGTATGGTCGTATTTTGTGTTTTGAGTAATGGCATGTATAGGATAGATGGTCATTTTGTTGTAAGGTACATTAATGAGCCAATTGTGTTGGCCATTTATGACATTAAACTCATTTTGTAAATGGCCTTTGGAATTGGCTAAAATGGTTCTAGTTATTATTAATGAAATAAGCATGAGTTCATGCAAAAGTTGATGATATTTATCAATGTTTTGGATGCCAATTTATGGCTATTGGCTGAGCATAGTAGACTTGGTATATTTGAACTTGTGTTGGTTTTGTTTCAGAGTGGCAAAAAGGCTTGGTAAATAGCCTATTTTTGCCCACACAGATAGGCACACGGGCGTGTGCCTAGGCCGTGTGCGGCACACAGCCAGCCCACGGGTGTGTGCATGGCCGTGTGGTTACTGACGTCAGAAACAGAATACCCAAGTTCTTTCACATGGGTTAAGACACGGGCGTGTCCTAGCCGTGTGATAAACACGGCCAGAGACCACAGAAGTGTGCCACGGCCATGTGTCTACTGACGTCAGAAATAGAATGTCAAATTTGTTACACACGGGCTATGACACAGGCGTGTCATGGTCTTGTGTGGGGACACAGGCTCGGTACACGGGCGTGTGCCCAGCCGTGTGAAAACCCTTGTAGGTTGAATGTTGGAAATAAATTCTACATGGACGAGGGTCACGGGCTTGTCCCTAATGTGCTTAGGCCGTGTGGGGTACACGGGCCATCAGTACGGCTATGTTTAGAGACCACACGGGCGTGTTGCCCTTCCATACGGATGTGTACCCTGCTTAAGCTAGTTTTTGAAGAAACTTTCTTAAGTGCACGAAATGGTTCCGGATCATCTCTGATCCATAATTTTAGGTCTTGTAATCCCATAAGAAGGTTCGTGGATTAATGTTTGAAAAAGTTAAAAATTGGGACGTATTCTCAGAGGTTCGAGATTGATTAATTTCATGTGTTTTAGAAAGGTAACGCTTCATACCCTATTCCAGCATTGGATACGGGTAAGGGTGTTACAATTCTGGTCTTATTCATGTTTACTAACTATATAGAAGTTCAGCATTTGTTGGAACTATTGTGTTGTGTTATAGTAGTTTAGGTGTGTTTCGGGGGAGGATGTAAAGCCTACAGGCATTGTAACACCCTATGCTTGGCCTGGTCGCTAAGCTCGAATATAAAGATGCCACACCATTGTCTCACTACTTGTACGTTATAGTGTTCACTATTTTAAAGATGACACATGTCATTCATAACATTTGCATAGGTTTTAAGATATACTTGCGTTAAACATCATTAAAACATGTTTGTTATACACCAATGTAACTAATTGTGTTAAAAATTCAAGTTTTTGGACCACTTAGCAAAATTTCCAAGACAATCACGTAGGTATTGATACTGACCCTAGGGTATTGATAATTTCTTTTAATGGTATCGATACCACCTGGAAAATCGATACCAAACTTGCTTTCTATTTCTTGCACAAAAATCATACCATCGAAAACTATCAGTACCTGTCATAGAGTATCGATATATTTACCCCGAATATCGATACTCAAGCACGTCTATTGATACCAAATCTCTATTCTGACTTCCCTACACATTTTAAAACACAAAAGTATCATTTTTAAAAACCCGATTATCGATACCCTTACTACAAACCTCAAAAAATACAACATATGAAAGATTTAGTACATTAAATTCAGTTTCTAAACATCATGCATCAAGTACTTCGATAAATAATCATCCAAATGGATAAATTTAACAGTTCAAAATGTCAGAAATGCGTTCAAGCAAGAAACATCATGCCATAATCAATGTTCATAAACCTAAGCATATTTATTATTCATAAACCTTATAACCAAAAACAATAACCAGCAAAACATTTAGAACTAACATGGCTATAAATAGGTCTACCATATTGCGTTATTCCCCAAATGTGAATAAACGAATAATGAACACCTACGAAATACTAAAAAGTCTTCCTTAGATCACCCCCTCAAAAAAACCATACCACCTACACCGAAACCTCACTAATCTGCATATATTGAAAAGAGTGGGTGAGCTTAAACTACCTTAGCGAATGATTAGAATAATCACTAAGCAAACATGTCATCATGCACCCACAACACAACCATATATCTACAAATACAATGTTCTTATCTCTAGTGTCATATAATGCCTATTCATGCATTATGTATTAGTTCATTTACATAGTATTCACATAGTCATTCAAACATATATCATATAACACAATCCATTAAATCATGTATCACATTTCACACAATCACGTTTAATGAAAAATTGGCCCTTGAGGTATGAAATATAAAGTGGACACTATCACCACACATCGGATACACGGATCTCTAATCGCACCAAATGACTCATAGAGTCGAATATATCCCATAAGTGAAGCATATAACTAACACTCTCCTTATCTCCCTTCACATGACCCATTGGATAGAGCTTAGCTCATATTCCATTATCCCTCTAACATGTCTCAAAGCCTCAACACCCAAAATCACTTTACATATAGGCGAGTACTTACAATCCTATGGCATGCCAACTATATCCAATAGTTTCAAGATCACAAGGCTAAAATACACGAAAATAAACACATATCACTTACCGATTATCCGTGCATTATCACTGCATATTTGTATTTTTAGCAAAACTCTGTCACTGTCATTTAATATATACATAACATGTACACATTTGCACTTTCACAAAATTTATCAAATCACATACCACATGTTATAACATCTCATCCCAATTCACATATTCACATTCGCATAAGCACATAATTTGTAACACCCCAAACTCGGCATAGACGTTATGGCCGAATCTGGTGGTGTCACATTGAAGTGTTTTACAAAACATGTTCTAATTGAAAACCTGTTCAGTATTAGACCTCTTTGTGATATTAACAAAAAAATTTTCGATAATACTAGATTGTTAATATACTTTAAAAACTCTATTTACTCTTAAATCCACTTTTATTTATCTTTCACTAAATCGAAATAGTACGTTCATTTTCAAAACATAGTTTATTATTTAAACCATTTACGTTTAAAATCGTTATACATTGTTAAAATCTCATTTAGTAGCGGAAGCTTTTAAAATAGTTTAATTAAGCGTGGTGTTTCAAAAAGCATTTATCTTTTGAAAACCTATTTTTTTCCTACATCTAGCAGTTTATATCAAAGCAAGTAAAAATCCCAAAATTAACAGTTAAAACCTTAAAGAAGCCTTATTACATAAAACTTACCCAAATCGAAATTAATAGTAAATAAGAATCAAATATAAAGTAGATGAAGTCATGTGGCCACCTCCGACTCCCTCACGGCACCAATCCATCTATGGTTGGGGATTACCTGTACAGATAAACAGAAGGGTGAGTTTATGAAAACTCAGTGTGTAATGCCTTATCAAAAAGTCAATCATACAATATGCCGTAACAGTTTGGGCCTAAGTCTATTACAGTAACAGTGGCAGTACAATAATGCAATCGAAAAACCAACCCGATCCAGCTAGACATACCACTCCGTCCAGCCAATCACACCATGTGGGGATAAAAATTAACCCACCCAGCCAGTCACACCAAGATTAGCACCAGTTGTGTCACTAAGCAGTATTGTAGGAAAGCTGCTAGTAATATGAATGGCTTAAAGCCATCAGTAGGTTCATAGTTGTCTTGGGTGACCCGTGCGACCTTATCAGTACAATACACTTTCTCCGTATACAATAACCCATCCCCATACAATATGTCGTGTTATAATATTATTTTATCAACCTGGGGTCTAGGTACATTTATCGACCCATCAAAAGGTCCATAGTTGTCTTGGGCGACTTTTGTAACCTTAACAGTTAAAACAGTGTAAATGGGCCCTAGGCCCATTATGAGGCCCATGTGGGCCCACACGCCTGTGTGGCTCGCTAAGCCCAAAAATGACCTTGGTTGTGTGAACGACACAATCGAGTCCAATATCCCACACACATCTGTGTGATCTATCCGTGTAGGGCCCACAAGCCCGTTGGGCCTACACGACCCATTTTAGGCCCAATATAGCCCAAAACAGCCTAAGCCCATGAGATCACCCATAGCGGCCTCTACAGTCCGACGCTCTTGTTTCTTGCGCTCTAATTACCACACATGCTATTGCACGCCCGTGTGGCATCAAACGTTGTATTTTCTGGCTTTTCGACTTTTGTCGATTTACAGTTAAGACAGTGTGAATACACACCTGATGCGATTGGAAGTTAATCCTCGTTCCGAGCACTGTTATTCCTAAGGAAGACAATACATTATTGATTAGATACTTAACCTATGTTATGATCGAGATCTAACGAAATTTCAAATCGATCACAATGCCCTTACCAAAACAGTAGTAATTGCCCCCTTAGTTCTTCGAAGATGTACCGATCACCCTCGACCACCTACATAAAAATCACCTCCTTTTATTATATTCATATTAGAAGTATGATATCATCTCAATAAAGTAACTTTCGATTCCTTATCGATTGATCCCAACCACTTACCAACACAGCATAATCGATTATAGATTAATGAAGTAGCGTACCAAGAATCGAGATTTGGGATTAATCTAAAAGAGTTGACAAAGGAAGGGTAATTGGTACGGAAAAATAAAATGAGAGACGATGTCCAGAGTAGGGAAAATCGAAAAGAAAATGAATAAGGTAGTACCGATGCTCACATAACAGTATTCGACCAATGAAGAGCACTTGAGGGAGGGAAAAAGAAAACCGTGCGTTCCCAAATGATCAATGAACCCTTGCTAAAGCTGAGAGCAAAATAGAAAGGCGCTACGGGTGCGCAGCCAACTTAATAACGTAAAAAGGAAAAGAACAGAGAAAAAGAAAAGAGGGAAGAGTATTCAGCAGAGCTTAGAAAGAGGGGAAGGAGGAAATGTCGAGCAATAGTAAAACCAATTGGAAGGAGAAAGAGAGAAACAAGAATGAAGAGAGATGTTCAATCGGAAAAAACACTCCTACCAAAATACCCGAATGGTCAAAAGCACTATTCAACTGACCCCCAAAACAAAGAATGAAATGAAAACAACGCAAAAGTAATGCCAAAAGTTGATAGTGAGAAGAGAGCAATCAGACAATTTACAAAAATCGAAAATAGAGTACTCAATACACTCCAAAGCCGAAATCTTGAGTGCCACAGTCTACATTCGGCACTCAACTCCCTCTCCTGTCATTTCCCTTGATTTTCTCCTGCAATTTCTCCAACCAATCCCTATCCATATCCCTTCAAAACCTCCTATCTTTCCTCCCCAGAACAATTCATGTTGTCTACTCCTCAATTTCAGTCAACCTAGGACATTCCCATGTACTTACCACAAAAATAAAACATTTCTCTTTGCATTGCCAAACCTCGAACCTCAGACCCCAAGGAAACATCCACACGCCACCTTCTACTAGATTAATAGGCTTTTTGTGACATCTCTTACACTACATGCTAGAGTCAAGGTTCAATCAAGTAGGAAAAATAAAAACTTTTACATAAGCAAAGGCTTGAACCCATGGCTTCTCAGAGACTCCCAAACACTTCTAAATCACTTAACCATTAAAGCAAACATTCATTTGTGCCAAAACAAACGTAAATTGAAGACTTAGATTTTTGAGGCGTTACAACTCTAACCCCTAAAAGAAATTTCAGCCTCGAAATTTACCTGATCAAATAGATGAGGGTATTGTTGTCGCATAACCTCCTCGAGTTCCTCCGTGGCCTCTTTTGAACTGTGATTGCACCAAAGTACCTTAACCAGTGGAACAGATTTTCTTCTCAGCACTTTAACCTCGTGGTCCAATATCTGTACTAGTTCCTCCTCGAAGGTTAGATCTTGTGTAACCTAGATCTCTTCAATCGAGACAACGTGCGTGGGATCAGAGTGGTAATGCCTCAACATTAAGACATGAAACACGTCTTGAATCTGGTCCAACTCTAGAGGCAACTCCAGCTGATACTCAATCGGTCCCAAATGCTTCAGTATGTGGTAAGGCCTAATGAACCTAGGGCTTAGCTTGCTTTTACGACCGAACCTTAGTATCTTCTTCTACGAGGAGACCTTAAGAAACACGAAGTCCCTCATAGAATACTCAATCTGTTTGTGCTTCAAATTCACATATGACTTTTGTCTATCTGCTGCTGCCTTCAAACGATCTTGAATTAATCTAGCTTTGTCCTCGGTATCAAAAACCAACCCAGGACCCAGAACTCACCGCTCGCCTAACTTAGTGGAACACGTAGGAGTACGACACCTACGACCATATAATGCCTCGTAGGTGCCATCTATATGTTAGACTGATAACTATTATTGTATGAAAATTCTACTAACAGCAAATAGTCTTCCCAACTGCCTCAGATTCTATCACACAACTTCTTAACAAGTCCTCCAGTATTTGAATCACCCTCTCTAACTGACCATCTGTCTGAGGATGGAACGCAGTACTGAAGTCCAACCTTGTACCCAGTGCCTCGTGCAACTTCTTCCAGAATTGAGACGTGAAATGATGATCTTTATAAGATATTATGGAAATTGGTACCCCATGCAGTCTTACTATCTCAGCCACATATAACTTAGCCAGTTTCTACAACAAGTAATCAGTACGGACCGGTATAAAATGGGCAGATTTGGTCAATCAGTCTATGATGACCTATACCGAATCTTTCTTAGTAGGCATTAGGGGCAGCCCACTAACAAAGTCCATAGTTACCCTCTCTCATTTCCAAAGTGGAATCTTAACCAGCTGTAATAACCCTGAAGGCAGTTGATGCTCAGCCTTAACTTGCTCGCATATCAAGCATTTACTAACAAAATTTGTAACCTCGCGCTTAAGTCCTAGCCACCAGTATAGCTCACGAAGGTCTCGGTACATCTTGTTCCTGCTAAGCTGCATAGCATAAGGACTACTATACACCTCTCGCGAAATAGACTCCCTTAAATCAGTATCCCTCGGTACACAGACTCTCCCACGGAAACACAGTACCCCTTCGCTATTCAGTCCAAAATCTGAAGTTTCCTCACCTTCAATTTGTCAAAATCGAGGACCCAATAACTTATCCTCCAACTATTTACCCTTAATCTGTTCAATCCACATCGATTTAACTTGTAGTTCGGCCAACAGACTCCTATCATTGAACAAGCTCAAACGAGCAAACATCGCCTTTAGATCAGACACAACCCTACGGCTCAGTGCGTCAGCCACCATATTTGCCTTTTTAGGATGGTATTCAATTGAGCAGTCATAGTCCTTAAGCAGCTCGATCCATCTATGCTGCCTAAGATTCAACTCTTCCTGAGTAAGTAGGTACTTAAGGCTCTTGTGATCCATGTAAATAATACACTTCTCACTGTACAGGTAATGTCTCTAAATTTTTAGTGCGAATACCATCACGGCCAAATCTAAGTCATGTGTTGGGTAATTCGCCTCATGAGTCTTAAGCTGGTGAGATGCATAAGCTACCACCTTACCCTCTTGCATCAACACGCATCCCAAATCGACATGTGATGCATCACTGTAGATAGTGAATTCTTTCCCAGACTCTGGCTGTATTAAAACAGGGGCCTCAGTCAAAACCTTTTTACGTTTCTCAAAACTCTGTTGCTGCTTATCAGCCCAGTTAAATGGTACCCTTTACGCAGTAACTTTGTCAAAGGTGCAACAATTAATGAAAACCCCTCAACAAAACTTCTATAATACCCTGCCAGACCCAGAAAACTTCAATTTTCTAATACAGTCTTAGGTGATTTCCAATCCAGAATAGTTTCGATTTTCCAAAGATCAACATTAATTCCTTTAGCAAATACTACGTGGCCCACAAATGTCACATCTTGCAGCCAGAATTTGCACTTGCTGAACTTTGCGTAGAGCTATTCTCCCTCAGAATCTGTAGAACAACTCGGAGATGTGCACCATGTTCATCTTCAGTTCTCGAATAGACCAGGATACCATCTATAAACATCACTACGAACCGATCTAGATAGGGCTGGAACACTCCGTTTATCAAATCCATAAAGGCTACCGGTGCATTTGTTAGCCCAAACGGCATCACTAGGAACTCGTGGTGACCATAACGAGTACGAAATGTTGTCTTGTAGATATCAACCTCTTTAACTCTTAGTTGATGGTACCCAGGACAGAGATCAATTTTAGAGAAATCGAAGCTCCTCGTAGCTGATCAAATAGATCATCTATCCTCGACAAAGGGTACTTATTCTTAATGGTCAGTTTGTTTAATTGCTGGTAATCAATGCACATGCGTATAGATCCATCCTTCTTTTTCACAAATAACACTGGTGCTCCCCGTAGAGACACACTAGGTTGAATGCATCCTCAATCCAGTAACTCTTGAATTTGAGCTTTCAGCTCCACAAGCTCCTTCGGTGCCATTCTATAAGGGGTAATGGACACTGGAGCTGTACCCGGTAAAAGCTCTATCCCAAATTCAACTTCACAGTTTGGAGGTAATCCCGATAGCTCATCGAGAAAAACATCAAGGAAATCCTTAACTGTTCGGATATCCTTAACAAAAGAACCCTCAGAATCTGAAACACCGATGTAGGCTAGATACGTCTCACAACCTTTACGAACCAATTTCTCGACCCTTAATGCAAAGATCACATTTGACAAGTAATACCGACGCTCCCTAACCACAACTACCTCCTCATCTTCCACAGTTTTTAGTATCATACGTTTAACAGTACAATCCAAACTTGCCCAGTGTTTTATCAGCAAATCATTCCTAAGATTTGATCAAATTCACCAAAAGGCAGTTCCATCAAATTCGCAACAAATGTAACTCCTTGAACCTTTAAAGGCACATCTCTGAATAGTTTATCTACCCCCACTGACTGCCCCAACGGACTTATTGTGGTCATTTCACTAACAGTATTCTCGAACAAAATACCCAAAGTTCTAGACACAGTGCATGCAATGTAAAAACGCATAGACCCAACATCAATCAGTGCAGTATAAGGTACCTCATGGATAAAGAACAGAGCAGTTATCACATCTAGGGTATCTCTATCCTCTCGGTGACGTACACCTCTACCTGGTGCTCTACAACCATGACCCATACCATTTCCACCCCTGGCCTGACCTCGGCCTCTTGGTGGCTGCTGAACACCTCTCGGTGGCTGGACAATACCCTGACCTGTAGCTTGCATCTGCATAGGCCTTTATGGATAATTTCTGACATGGTACTCTAATCATCTGCACATAAAACATGCCCCAATCTTTTCCAGCACTCAACTTGATGGCGTCTCCCACAATCCGCACAAGGCTGTGACCCAATAACAGCAACATGGGCCCCAACTCAGACTGGCCCATAAACTCTGGCCTTTTTCTTGGGCTTACCAAATGAACTTGAGTGCTCTAAATCCCTCTTATTTCTGCCTCTTTCCTTTTCCCAGTTCTGGCGCTCAGCACGCTTCACATCCTCGGCGATCTTCACCTTTTCCACTAACGCAGCAAAATCTCACTCCCTCTGTGGAGCTATTAGTATTCGTAGACCATCCCGAAGGTTGTCATCAAAACAAACACAACACTCATAATTTGTTGCCACCATCCCTCGAGCATAGCGTCTAAGTCATAGAAATTTCGCCTCGTATTCAGCTATAGATCTATCCCCCTGAGTCAAGTTCAGGAATTCTCTTCTCTAGGCATCCACATAACTAACACCCACATATTTTCCTTGGAATGTAGTCTTGAAGAAAGTCAACCAGTCAGGCTGAGTACCGTCTTTCACTGTAAGCCACCACTGATAGTCTTTATCTCGCAGCAATGATGCTGCACCTTTTAGTTTCTTCTCGAGGGTGCAGTCCAAGTCATCCATTATCCGTTCCGTGGCTCCAACCAATATTCAGTAACATTAGGGGCTACTCTAGCAATACTCAGCTCTATTAGATCGAAGTCATTTCGTAATCGACCCACAGCCCTCAATACCAGTATTAGGCCCAGTGACCCTTTCTAGAATTTGAAGCATAACTTGGGATAGTGCGTCATCCCCAGCTGCCCAATCATACAACCCTGTCTCAGTTATCGGTAAAGCCGGTGCCTTCCTAGCCTCAACGTTAGGCATGTGGCCCGATGACAAAGACCTAGCCCTAGCACTTCCACGACTTCTACCACGGTCTCTTGTACCCCTTCTACGAGTACCTCTAGTGCTCATTATCGCTTTGCGTTATATCTAAATTAGAAATTTTATACAGATTAGTTTACAATTTCAGTAATTATTAGCGGATGTTTTATGAAAAAGCAGTAGTTTAGAGTTTATTTTCCTAGATCGCAATCCTAGTACAGTTTTTAGTTTCCTATGGTTTTTTAGTTTACTCTAACTAGAGTGTTTCAATACATTCTACTACCTACAATAGTCTCAATATTTTCTATCTTCTGCATTTCAGGCAAAAACAAGCATTAGTGTTAAGAAGACTTACAGAATTGGCGCCGGAGACTTGGTGTGCCACAGTTTCAGTAAAAATATTTCCAAACACTTCAAATCATTTTAAAGCAACTTATAAAAATTAAAGATTTAAAAACCCATTCCACAGCCGAGTTTATAACATGGCTCTGATACCACTAAATGTAACACCCCAAACCCGGCCCAGATATTATGGTCGAATCTGGCAGTGTCATATTGAAGTTTTTTTTAAATATCTTCTAATTGAAAACCTGTTCAGTATTAGACCTCTTTATGATATTAACAAAAAATTTGTCGATCATACTAGATTGTTAATATACTTTACAAACTCTCTTTACTCTTAAATCCACTTTTATTTATCTTTCATTAAATCGAAACAGTACGTTCATTTTCAAAACGTAGTGTATTATTCAAACCATTTATATTTAAAATTGTTATACATTGTCAAATCTCATTTAGTAGCGGAAGCTTTTAAAATATTTTAAATAAGCGAGGTGTTTTGAAAAGCATTTATCTTTTGAAAACCCGTCTTTTTCCTACAACTAGCAGTTTATATCAAAGCAAGTAAAAATCCCAAAATTAATAGTTAAAATCTTAAAGAGGCCTTATTACATAAAAATTACCCAAATCGAAATTAATAGTAAATAAGAATCAAATATAAAGTAAATGCAGTCGTGTGGTCACCTCCGAGTCCCTCACGACACCAATCTATCTATGGCTGGGGAATACCTATACAGATAAACAGAAGGGTGACTTTATGAAAACTTAGTGTGTAATCCCTTATCAAACAGTCAATCATATAGTATGTAGTAATAGTTCGGGCCTAAGCCCATTACAGTAATAGTAGCAGTACAACAATGCAATCGGAAAACCCACCCAATCCAGCTAGACACACCACTCCATCCCGCCAATCACAACATGTGGGGATAAAATCAATCCATCCGGTCGGTCACACCAAGATTAGCACCAGTTACGGCACTAAGCAGTATTACAGCAAAGTTGCCAGTAATATGAATGGCTTAAAGCCATCAGTAGGTCCACAGTCGCCTTGGGCGACCCGTACGACCTTATCAGTACAGTACACTTCCTCCATATACAACGACCTGTCCCTATGCAATCTGTCGTGTCATAATATTATACGTGTATGCAAAATGTCATGCTCAATTACGTTCATACATATCATAGGGCAAATCAGTCATTTTTACCTTACAGGGATAAAAAGGTCATTTTTATCAACCTAGGGTCTAGGTATACTTACCGACCCATCAAAAGGTCCACAGTCATCTCGGGCGACCAGTGTAACCTTAACAGTCATAACAGTGTAAATGGGCCCTAGGACCATTATGCGATCCATATGGGCCCACACGTCCGTGTGGCCCGCTAAGCCCAAAAATGACCTTGGCCGTGTGAACGACACAATCGTGTCCAATATCCTACACACATCCGTGTGATTTATCTGTATGGGGCCCACAAGCCTGTTGGGCCCACACGGCTCATTTTCGGCCTAACTTGGCGCAAAATGGCCTAAGCCCATGAGATTGCTCATGGTGGCCTCTACAGTCTAACGCTTTGTTTCTTATGCTTGAATTACCACAAGTGCTATCGCACGCCCGTGTGGCATGAACTGCCGTATTTTTCGACTTTTCGATTTTTGTCGATTTAAAGTTAAGACAGTGTGAATACACACTTGATGCGATTAGAAGTTAATCCTCATTACGAACACTCTTATTCTTGAGGAAGACAATACGTTATTGATTAGATACTTAGCATATGTTATAATCGAGATCTAACAGAATTTCAAATCGATCACAATGCCCTTACCAAAACAGTAGTCATCGCCCCCTTAGTTCTTTGGAGATGTACCGATCACCCTCAACCACCTACACAAAAATCACCTCCTTTTATTTTATTCATATTAGAAGTATGATATGATCTCAACAAAGAAACTTTTGATTTTGTATCGCTTACTCCCAACCACTTACCAACACAATAGAACTGATTATAGATTAATGAAGTAGCATACTAAGAATCGAGATTCGGGATTAATCTGAAAGAGTTGACAAAGGAAGGATAATCGGTGCGGAAAAGGAAAACAAGATACGATGTCCAGAGTAGGGAAAACCAAAAAGAAAAGGAATGGGGTAATACCGATGCTCACTCAACAGTATTTGGCTAATGAAAAGCACTTAAGGGAGAGGAAGAGAAAAATTGTGTGCTCCCAAATAATCAACGAACCCTTGCTAAAGCCGAAAGCAAAATAGAAAGGCACTATGAGTGCGCAGCCAACGTAATAACGTAAAAAGAAAAAGAACAAAGAAAAAGAAAAGAGAGAAGAGTATTCGATAGAGCTTATAAAAAGGGGAAGGAGGAAAAATCGAGCAAGAGTAAAACCAATTTGAAGGAGAAAGAGAGAAACAAGAATGAAGGGAGATGTTCAATCGGCAAAAACACTCCTACCAAAATACCCGAATGGTCAAAAGCACTATTCGACTGACCCTCAAACCAAAGAATGAAATGAAAAAAACCCGAAACTAATGCCAAAAGTTGATAGTGAGAAGAGAACAACCAGGCAATTCATAAAAATTGAAAATAGAGTACTCAAAACACTCCAAGGCCGAAATCTTGAGTGCCACAGTCCATATTCGACACTCAACTCCCTCTCCTATCACTTCCCTTTATTTTCTCTTACAATCTCTCCAACCAATCCCTATCCATATCCCTTCAAAATCTCCTATCTTTCCTCCCCACAACAGTTCATGTCGTCCACTCCTTCTCAACCACTCAACCAACCAATTCAAACTCCTCAATTTCAGTTAACCTAGGACATTCCCATGTACTTACCACAAAAATAAAACATTTCTCTTTGCATTGCTAAACCTCAAACCTCAGACCCCAAGGAAACATCCACATGCCACCTTCTACTAGATCAATAGGCTTTTTGTGACATCTCTTACCCACAATAATTTAAAAGACTACATGTTAGAGTCAGGGTTCAATCAAGTAAGAAAAACAAAAAATTTTCGATAAGCTAAGGCTTGAACCTAGGGCCTCTCAAAGACTCCCAAACACTCCTAAATCACTTAACCATTTAAGCAAACATACATTTGTGCCACAACAAACATAAATTAAAGACTTAGATTTTTGGGGCGTTACATAATTCATTAGATAAACATAGGTATGAGAAAGCTTACACTCGAAATTTAGGGTACGGGTTTAGGCTACTCCTAAATTCCCAAATGCACATGACTCGTGTCTATGAGAAACGATTCTAAACACTCACCAAAATACTTTCTCGAAGAAGCTGAAAGCTTAACTAGCCTTTCCTAACTCGTAGATGGTCCTAGATAATTCGAAGCTTTAACACAATAAATTCACACAACTATACAGTAAAAAATCAGCTAAGGACTCACCACAAGTAATCAAAAACATAAGCCTAAACTAAGTTATCATGTAACCGAGACCTTTAACATTACAAGTTTTAAATTCGAATATCTCGGTCTATACTCAGTCTCTTCACCAAAAATCGATTCTTTTCATCGTATAATTCACCTACGAATAATTCCCATCCTTTAAACTACAATAAAATACTCAATTCATGGTATCGACTTTTTTCGACATATTTTATGGCTACTTTTTGAAAATTCATTAAAACTCAAGAATTCTTTATTGAAACTTTAAAACAAGTTTAGAAACCTCTTAATCATGTCAAAACTAATTGAAAAACACTTCGGAATCACATTTTTACTCAAATTCCTGAAATTCACCATTAACGACTCTATTTTCAGCTTTTAACCAAAACATGCGATTTAATGGCTAATAATTCAATTTTAAAGACTAATTAACACTAAAAACTAATGGGTAGACAAATGGTTACCTTTAATGGAAGAAAATTGGGGATTTTTTGAAAACCCAAAAAACACACACACGAAGAAAATGATTCAATCTATGGAGTTTTTAGGATGTTTCATTGAAGATTTATGAAGGTTTAATGATTGTGGAATGATAGAAATCAAAAGAGTGAAGATTTAACAAAGAAAATTGAGGATGAGAGGTTAGGAGAGAAAGGGGTGGCACTAATAAGCAAAAGAAAAGAAATAACGTAAAAACTATAGGTGGGGGTGATTTTTAGGTTCAATTTTAAAAATTAGTAAAACTGCAACATAAATGCTCACAATTTTGTCTCTGTTATGAATCAATCTTTTTCTAAAATTAACAGCTTGTTTGGTTCAATGTAATAGTTAAACCATTACAATTTTATTCAATGGTCCCACCACAAACAATAGTTTGGTTAAGTGGAAGACCCTGTTACAGGTGTATTCCATTACAGCCTTATGCAAAGAATAGAGAGTATTTCTATTCCCTCTCCTCCCTACCAAATGGTTTATTTGTTGTTTAGAAAATCATTCATCTCCCAAATTTTACCCTCCCTAATTTCTCACATTCGTTCCTTCTTTTCTTCCTTAAATTCCAACCAGTAGCACTCCTCTCACTCATCTCCTTCTGGTAAACATTTTCCTCTCTTCCTTTATTCCTTTCATTTTCCTTTCTACAAATTTTTCTTAGCCTAAAATTTTTCTTCTATTTTTGTTATCCATTTGAGTAGATTTTTCTTCCTTTGCCTTCATCGAAGTCTTCTTCAAGTAAATCTTTTCACTTGTCCATTATTTCTTTCGTTTTCCTCTCTGCCAATTTAAGTAGAGTCTGTTGTAGGTTTTTTTTCTTGATTTGATAGTTTACTTGAATGGCTAGTCATGGCTGAGAACAACACTAGAGAGATTAAAAAGCTTCATTTTTAATTAAAAAAATCCCCTCTTTTCCTTTGAAAGAAACCATCCATTTTTCAGAGAGGAGTACTCATTTTGTTGTTGCTTCTAAGTTTTGACCTGCTAGTTCTAACTTGAGTTTTTTTGGGTTATTTTTTTAAATTCTCATGTTTTCTTTGCATTTTCTGATTTTTTCCTAGGTTTTTTACAACTTCAATAGTTGGTAAATGTTATTTTTCTCTGTTTTCTTTGCAATTTTCATTTTTTTCTGGGTTTTTTACAACTTTGATAGTCAGTAAGTGTTAATTACTTGTATTTGGCTATGTCTAAAGGAGACTTTCATTTTTTCGAGTTTAGTAGCTGATTTCTTTATAAATAGGTTGTGGAATCATTGATCAAATAATTTCCCTTGAGAAATCAAAGTTGGCCAAATGAGAATGATTGGAAAATTTTTGGGTTTTTGACAAATAAAAATAGATTTTTTTAATGATTAAATTATATGGTACTTGTTGAAAAGTATTGTTTTATGTTATTAATGCTGATGCTCAATTCTTCTTGTGTAGAAATTGGACTTTTTTTTATCTCTTTCCATAATCTAACTATTTGATTTTCTTTCTATTCAATAAAATATTGCAATTTGAGATTTGTGATATTGACCAGAATTTCTATGCATCATATATGCTAAAAATTTGTAGTTTGAAGTACTATGTAGTGTAGGATTAAATTGGGTTTGGCAACTATTGATGAATGAATTTGAATAGAAAGTTCAAAATTTACCTATAGTTAACGTGCTGAAAGGGATTAGAATGACCACAATATCATGCATTTTTGTTTCTAATTCAAACTCTAAAATGATTGTTAGGCTATGTGCTACTCTATTACCTTGCCTGTGGATGAATGCAGACTCAAATAAGGGCATCAATGCTTATGTCCCACTTATAAATATGCCAACATAGGACAGGTCCATAATGTTGCTCCGAAGCCTGGAAATGATGCCAGGCGAATCACTTTCGATAATAACAATTAGATGGTTTGAAGTTTAGACTGCTGTATTGGTGTTTGTTGCAACAAGGTTAGTTCTCATGGAATCCTATTGTATTATTTTGATAGTATCTATCCTTAATCTTCGGTTAATCCCCACAATGTTGAGTTTGGTTTGTTATTATCTTCACATGAGTGATTTTAACATGAGATACATACCTAAAAAATACGTTTCTTGATTTCAAGGTTGGATATTATGACCTTTCTTTCAAGAAAGGTTAGTGATATTGTTTTTATGCCTTAGTTTTCTACGGTCTCTTTTATTTTTTTGTTTCATCATAAAAACTAAAAGTATAAAACTCTTCTTCAAGTCTCTTTTGTTTTTGTTGATTGTTTATTTGTATGGCTGATTATTTTTTGTTTGTGTTCAGTGGATATTTGTATTGATTATGCAACTTGTGTGTGTAGGGGAACCTACCTGTCGTATTGCAGGTCTCTTCTTGAGGATCCTTTGCTAGAATGCTTTGAGCTCGTTGATGATTTCAATTTTCAAGGTTTGTGGATTATCTTTCTCTATGTTTTATAATTTGACATTGGTCATGACTTGAATGCATTAAATTGGCTTTGGATAGGTTATTTTGTATGGTACGAGTTATTGACTTACTTTATTAAAGAACTCTATAAGCGGAGGGTGTCATAATTTAATAGAAATGTGCTTCTTTGTTTCATGTTGTTTTCTATATATCTTACGACATTTGATGTTGTTCAACTTGTTTTGGAGGAGTTTGGTCGAAGCATCGGTGAAATTTTTTAGAATTTTAATGTAAATCCTCTTGGTTCTGCATCAATCACACAGGTATTACTTTTTCATTTCTTTACCTAGCTTGAAGTTTTATATGAGCATGCTGGGAAGGGTATAGGTTTATATATTTAAACATATAAAATCTTTGAAGGCTAAACATTTTCATTAAATAAGCTTCATTCTTGCCAACATACAGCAAGATATGACACATTTGTTGTTTTAATGCTACCATAAAGTTTAACAATTTTATGGGGTTCTCGGGTTTCAGAAATAGGATAATGCTTACAAGAACTGAGTGGATATCCTTAACATATGTTCGTATTTGGATTAGGTTCATCAAGCAGGATTGACAAGTGATAAGATTGATGTTGTTGTTAAGGTAAGTCCCCTTGAAAATGATTTTAAAACCTCATATGTCTATGTGATTTTGACTATTCAAGTTTACGGTAGGTACAACATTCAGCAATCTAGGATCTTATGATGACCGACATCTATAACTAGCAAGCATTTGCACTATACATTCAGAAGAATGATATCAAATTTGATCTATTTTCTGAAAATGGAAAAACAGGTATCTGTATTCACACTGATGTTCCTTGCAAAACACATCTATCCTTCTTTTATGTGTTTTTCAGATTATGTAAATTAAGAGTATCGTTCCACTTGGATTTGGATTTCTTTTTGTCTTTTGCATGTCCTTAATTATTTATCCTTTGTGTTGTCAAGATCGGATATGAGTTTGACTTTCTAAGAGAAGCCAATGCTATGGAGAGAATTTTCTATTTTTTATACGAGAATAACATAAAGAACTATGAGTTTTGAATAACATAAAAATGAGGAATGGCTTTTGAGACAAATGGATTATGGATCTCAGCTCCTGTATTTATGTCGAGTTTTCTTCATGCTTTTGAATAACATAAAGAACTATGAGTTTTTGAATAACATAAAGAACTATGAGTTTTTGAATAACAAAGGACTATGAGTTTTGATTTTTTTATTTCACATATGAAAAGAAATAATGTTACTAAAATTTAGTAATTTTTATGTAAAATTTGAAGGTTTTTATGTCACCAAAAGAATGCTATAAACAATTAATTTATTAAAGAGTATACCTTATAATTAATTGTTATTATCATGTTATTGTAATTGATAAAATAAAATATAAAAAGTATATTTTCTATTAAACTTGACTATTAAAATAAAATGTTATTAGAGGATTACCATGTCATGTGTTAAACTCATTTTTATATTGGCGATTGTGACCTAAGAGAACAGGTGAGAGGCTAGATTAAAGCAAATATACTAGGCATTAAAATATTCTTAATAATAATTTTGTATTAAAATTATTATTAAATATTATTAATAATTATATTAAGAATGTTATTAAATTATATATTATTTTATTAAATTGTATTTGATAATAATTATGTTAAAATATGATTAAATTATTTATTTTCATTTTTATTAAAATATATTTAACAATAATCTTATTAAAATTTAATAACAATAATCATCTACCTACAAAAATTCGGTTAATGGTACTTTGGTCATTTAAACCTTTTTCCATATACTATTACAACATCTATTTCATTCAACCAAACACAATAATTCTATTACAGCTCTATTCCATTCCATTCAACCAAATAATTGAATTACTGATTGCAACTTTATTCCATTACAACTCTATTCCATTATAGCTCTATTCAATTACAGCCCTATTCCATTACAGTGAACCAAACGTATTGTAACACCCCAAACCCAGCCCAGACGTTACGGCCAAGTCTGATGTGTCACACCACCTACACCTAACCACGTTACCTAGTTACTAATATTAGGGTGATTTTGGCAAAACTGATATTGGAGTTTTTAAGAGAAAATCCCGATTAATTACGTGAATGTCCTATCCACTTTGTTACAAGAATTTACTCTGTTACTCATTTGACTTGTGTGACTAGTTTTAAAAACGTTTGATTAATTTTTAAGGAAAAACTTGCGCAGCTATATTCAAAATAGTTTAAGTATTGTAAAAGTAAATAATTAAAACCCAAAACAAAAATAAATAGAGCGGCCTTATTACAAACCTAAACATAAAAACGAATGAATAAGCAATAAATTAATTAAAATAGCTAATCTAATTAAACTAGTATCTCAGGTTCCGTGGCCACTTTGAATCCATCCCAGCTCCAAGTCCACTGTCTAGGGCTCACCTGCAAGGAGGGAAAGAAAAGGGTGAGTTGATAAACTCAGTGTGTAAAGAATCCCATCTAGAGCCCAAATTAGCTCAAGCCCAATGGGCCTAAGCCCTATCCCGTCTCAACTGCTATTGGGCCGAAGCCTTTCAGATATCGGTTACTAAGCCTTAGCCCTTCTCAGATATAATTTCACTGGGCTGAATCCTTTTACGGTAAACGGTATGGCCCATAGGCCCTTTTTAATAACAATCAAATATGCATGCAAAAACCCATATCAATATGTGGGGAAGCTACTCAACCTACCCAACCGCTACTCTCCACCCGTACCAACCAATCTCTCCATATGAGGAAAACTACTCAACCCACCCAACTGCTACTCTCCACGGTGACAGCATAGCTGCATAATCATATAGTGTGGTCAAGCCACCAGAATGGTAATATGAGGCATTGCCTCTTTCGGTAAACTAGGGCAAAGCCCCTTTCTCAATATTCGTGGCATTGCCACTTAGCACTTCCTCCAACCATATAACCCAACCCCCATGCATCAAATAAACATGTCATGGCATATAATAAATAGAATCAGTAAAGCATGCAATTTAGTCCAATTTATCCCTAGAGGTATAACAGTCATTTTGCACCTAAGGGTAAAATAGTAATTTCACACCTTAGAGGTATTTTAGTAATTATTCCACTTTTCAGGGTTTTATACCTATTTCATTTATTAACAGTTTCATTTACCATTTCAATAACTTATCTAACCCACTTTAACAGTCATAAGCCATTGGGCCCTAAAACCCCTAATGGGCCCTACAGTGTCTATTGGCTACTTAAGCCCATTTAGCCCAAGTTCCAGAATCAGTTTGCCAGTTTTAGCAGTTTTAACCCTACAGTCTATCAGAATACTACAAACGCCTATTTTTACCCATGTAGGCTCGAAAGCCCATTGGGCCCATATCCAGCCCATCGAAGCCCAACTTATCGAAGTGCACGAAATTTCACACGCACTCGTCTTACCAATCCCAATTACTGAATCTTAACATTTCCAATCAACCCACGAGCATTCGTACGCTCATTAGCCCATGAAATGCCAGAATTTCAGTATTTCGACTTTTCGGCTTTTGCCGAATTGAACCACAAGAGGGCTTTTGATACACACCTGTTTTGCGATTCGGCCAGTGAGATCTCCTATGTGCTTTCTCCTACAAATGATCACTTAACAGATTAGATTACGAATCAATGAAAAACTAATACAAGCTCTTACCACATTCGGCCAATGTCCCTAAGGCCCTTGAAACCTTACCTGTGCTGAAACTAGTGACTAGATCTAGATCTAGTCGTTCCACTTGTCCAAACCTTCGATCAATCACCTCTAGAACACACTATCACAAAAATAAATCATTTGTTATTAACCTTTAGAGCCCTAAGCCCCAATCGACAGCCCCCTTAAACTCTAGGGACTTCGACTTTTCCAAATCAGGAAATAACGTATAGATCTGGGATGTCGAGTACTTATCGCAGTTCCCCTTATGTTTCTACTCAAATCTGATGTAGATCTAGCCCCTAACCGCTAGTAGAAATTGAATCTTAGAGATTTAAAGATTCGGCTATATGCTCCGAAGGGTATGGCGTTTTCGACTTTTTGACCGGTGAAGAAGAAGATGTTTTGATGGTGTAATTTTGGAGTGGTGTTGCTGACAAAGGTCGGGGTTTAGAAGGTGTGAGAATCGATCAAGAGGGATGAAAGGAATTGAAAGATTTTGGCTTGGAGAAATCGGCACAAGAAACAATGTTTCGGGATTTCGGCTTTTATGGCAATCGACTATGGTGGCTTTGAAAAGAACGAGATTGAAAGAGAGGATGAGTTGAGTGGTAGGGATGTTTCGGCCAGAGAAGAAAACAAAAAGGAAAAGAAAAGAATGGGAGAGAAGAAGAGAAAAGAGAAATCGGCACAAAGGAGGCTTGTCTTGCGTTTTAGGTCACTTTTGTGAAACTGAAAAGAGAATAGAACTTTAGGTGGCTAACCCTAATTCACCAAGGCAAGAAAAGAACTACTTAAAAAATCGGCCCAACCTCCCCAATGCCCTAACCAATTTCCACTTATGTTCTATCACATGCCCGTCACATGCATAAAAATTAAAAGTATCTATACGCTTACCTTGTGACTTGAACTCAGGCCCTTACCCCTAGACCATACGCCACTTTTGTAGGAACGTAGTGGCGCCACCTTGCCACTTTACCAAGGGCCTCTTTATGCTATAATTTACGAAGTTTTTCTTAAAAGCCCACTCAACCAAGTTCCCCATTCACTTAAAATCCAACCTTGATATTTTACCGGGTTTTAACTTAGGCTTGGGTCTTCTAAAGGCCCACTAATATATTTAAACATAATTTCAATAATTAAAACGCCAAAATTTCAACATTCCACCAAAAATCACAAAAACCCAAAAAATCTCGAAAATCAGGACGTTACACGTACCCTAAAGGTTTCTAAAACACCTTTTTTCAAAAATTGATTTGATTTTCTAAAAACCATAAACAAAAATATTATCCATATACCATGATACAAAAATTTTGAATACTCTTAAGGCTAAAATTTCTAAAATATCCCTAAAACTCTTGGCCCTATTTTGGGTGTTATAAGCTTGGTACTCGGTGCCCAAGTGTGTTTTCAGATGGTTTGTTCAATTGAGAGATTTGGTATGTTTGGTTGGTTAACCATGTATCTGAATCCATTACAATGTTCATCGATTATATTAGTGATTTAACGTAACTGATTGAATTGTATCATTCATATATAAGTTTATGACTCACTTATGCTTTGAGTATGAATGACATGACTATGAATTATGACTTTTTTGTATTTTGTATTGATTAAGTTTTTTTGGTAAGTTAATTGTTTAATCCACGGAACTTATGAAGCTTAAGTAAGCTTACTTGTGTTTTGTTTTATTTGCTTTCTTGTAGATTTGTTATTGAGGCTTTGCGTGATCGGATCAACTTCAAGAATCACACTATTCGAAAATCTACCAGTAGTTATTGAATGCTCGTATTAGGTTATATGGCATGTATATATGATATGGTTATGTGAATGTTTCAACATGTTTTGCTTGAAGTTGTAAAAGTTTGTATATGAATAATTGATATGTGTTTTACAAGTTTAGTTCTTTTGGGGAGTGTGTGTTATATATATCATATTGTTCTAGTTAAATGTATGGTATGAAGTGGAAAAAGTAATGTGAATGACTTTTGATGTGTGAATGAATGGAATATATGATTGATGTTAAGTTTAAATGTAATTTTATTTGATGATGAAAATGTGGTGTCAATAAGGGCACATTGGTTAGTTGTTTAGCTGTTTAAATGGATAAAATTATTGTCTTTTGTGGTTAGGTAACTTTATGATATGAATTGAATTTGCTAAGATGAGATTTTTACCATTTTTTAGATAAGTATCGATACTTTGCCATTTGGTATCGGTACTTGACCAAATGAACAATATCCAAACAAAACAGAGTGCCAAAATGGTATCGATTTTCAATTGAGTATCGATACATTTTTAGAAAATATCAATACCATCAACTAATTATCAATACCATTGTTTTACAAAGAAAATATAATTGAATTTTGATATCTATTTTTTGAAAGGTATCAATTGGGTATCGATATCAACTGTGGAATTTTCATTTTAGCTTTAAAACTTAATATTTTGAGACTTAATCCTATTATATGTTTGAATTCACAAGATCCTCTTAGAGTTCTGAAATTTGATTATATATATTATTTTATATGTGATTAATGTTTAAATATTAGAGTTTTGTCTAGCTTTGTCCTAACATCATTTACTCGAGCCCGGCAACCAGGTCAAGTAGGGGGTGTTACATGTATCTTTAGTTCTTTAAACTCTTTTGGTGCCATGCAATAGGGTGTAATAGACACTAGCGAACTACCAAGGTATAAGTCAATGCCAAATTCCACCTCGCGATCTAGGAACAACCTCTGTAGCTTGTTTGGAAATACATCAGAAAAATTTTTTACAGTGTGAATATTGTGAACCCTTATTTCTGTCATACAAACCCATCACATATGCTAGGTAGGCTTCGCAGCCTTTACCCATCATCTTCCCAACTTTTATTGTTGAGACAACACTAGATAGAAATCCAACTCATTTTCCAAGAATGACAATTTCCACCCCTTCACTACTTCACAACATCACTCTTTTCAGTTCAAAATCTATTGTTGCCATATCGACAAAGAAGAGATGTTCTTGGACCATTAAGAGATACCTACGATACACTCTATTGACCAAAATACTCTCACCAAATGACTAGTGACAGTTATACCCTTATCAACGTTTCCTATTGGAATACCCAACTCACAGGCTAGTTCGCTGAAAATGTAAGAGTGTGTAGAATTAATCAAAGAAAATAATAAAATAGTTTGCATAGTGAAGGTACCTATGGTGACATCAGTCATTCCTTTATCTAGTGGTTCCTTAACAACAAATACTCGTGTGAGCCTTCTAGTCTCGATTTGTATGGCAATAGTGTGAGCTAGGGTTCCCTGGCCAACCTATCTTGTATCACTACCTCTACCTATAACTTGACCGCGAGCACCTACTCATACTAGTGTGGAGGTTAAATTGTAAGCTTGCCACCTTTCTACCTGTTCTGAGTAACCCCTTAGCATATGTTCTTTGGATTCATACTTAAAACATCCCCGAGTTAGTTTTCGGCATTCCCTAGGATGCATGCATTCATAATGTTCACAGAGTGGCCAAATTGATGATCTAGGTGAGCCTCCATTTCCAACCTCGGTGTTACCCTACTGTCATGACTGATCTGATTGAAAGTTGTGTCTGAAGTTTTTGCCAAAGTTATGCAATTCGCGATCTTTCTTGGACGTTCTTCCAGACTAATTAGAAATTTGTTTCCTAGACCCCATTACAATTTGTGGAGTCTCTGCCCTTATCTCCTTTATAGCCTTCGCCTTTTCAACCAACTCACCGAAGCTCACCGTGTCATGGGCTACAAGATAAATTTGGATGTCTTGATGCAACCCAAATCGAAACCTTTTGTAACAATCCCTTTCAAGGAGGACCATTTCAGCTTCGTACTGGCTTAGTCGCACAAATTTTGTTTCATACTAAGCTACAAACATTTCGCCTTGCACCAAGTTAATAAATTCATGCTTGTGAGCTTCCATGTATTGCTCGCCCCTGAACTTATTCTAAAATGTTAGTATGTCATTGCCTTAAAATCATTTTCTTGGAAACTGTAATACCCCAACCTATTTTCATCGTATAGATTAAGGTTATAGAGCAATATCATACAAATCATTACAATAATGCCATTTAAATAGTGTAACTCATTACAAACCTATCAAACATATACATTTGGGCTTTTAAATCGGGCCTTCGAGGCTTGAAAAATAGTTCGGGATCTATTTGGGACTATTTTGAAATAATTAAAAAACTTTGAGAAAAAGTTAAAATTTTTGAAAACAAGGGTTACATGGCCGTATGGCCAGGTCGTGTGACATAGCCCAGACTATGTGTAATAGCCTCTTTTTAGTCAAATCAGAATAGTGGTTTTAGAACCACAAATTCGAGGTCAAAATAATTATTTTATTATTAGTTTTTTGTCTATAGCATGCTAGTATGATTGTGTGAAAATTTCGTTAAGAAATTTTAATGTTTGAGTGCTTATAGAAACTAACATTTACAACTTTTACGATTTAGTTCTTTTTACTAAATTGACTAACTAAACAATAAAATTTTAATACAACCTTAATAACCTCGTAAATATTAAATAAATAATATTTATGAACCGATACGTCAGATTTGTGGTCCCAAAACTACTATTTCTAACACCACTAAAAAAGGGCTATTACAGAAACCAAACTTGTAACACTCCAAACCCGAGCCTAAGGATGATCCAAGAATGGCGTGTCACTACCTTAAAATAATTTTCTTAGAAACCATATCTTCCATATACCAATTTACTATAATTTAAGCTAGTATGAAATATAAACAACTTTTCAACCAAAGATAAATAAGATGATACACCTTGAAAACCATAAATACACTACTAAAACTTCATTGAAATCATAGTTTGATAAGCACAAGTTTGAATACAAAATTTTTTCGTCAACTATGGACATTTGACACCACCTTCATGTCGTGCATAATAAAAAATACAAGAAGTCTCACAGCATCAATTGTCCTCTATCGTAGTCTTCAAAGATTCTTTTACTTCATCAACAAGCCTGAGAAAGAAAGGTAACGAAGTAAGTTCAAAGAACTTAATGGGTTCTAGAAGAAAACATTACAATAGTTACATATAATTCAAGCAAAACTTTCCAACTTAGCAAAATAACGCAGTTAGCCAATTGGCAAATACCAAACACAAATAGGCTATATGGCAAACAGTATTCCTTTGGCGTGTACACTACACCCATGCAACCATATAGACTACCTTCTTCGTGTTAGTCATAAACCCTAGTCCATGTACAAAGCCATATCATTCTTTTATTCATTTTTATTTGTGATTATTTGCTAATATGGTTTGCAATAACAATTGCCCTAGCAGAGGCTACACGACCGTTTTATTGTATCATGATTTGCCAGTTCAATGCTCATTTCATTGAAGGTAACGCCGTGAATTCATTTCCATATATCAGATCATGCTAATCATTTCAAAAGGAATGAGTAGTGGCTTAAACACGAAAAAAGGTTCTTACATCTTAACACGAACAGACCAAATTAGACTAATAACAACAACCATTCATCACTCTTGTACAAACTTTTCATCTTTACAGAATATGTATACTTACCTTTAGTCAAACATAAATAAGGGCATCATACACACATGGAGTAAGAAAGAACTCACCAGAAAAAGCAACAAGTTCAAACAGCAGGACTCTTGCCCTTTTCACGGTGCCTTTAGGATTGTCTTGAGCTATAATATAAATTGTTACACTTACTAGATTATATACCAGAAAAGTAAACAAACTTGTAAGTAATATCATCACAAAACCTAGATTCAGTAAGTTTCCTTCCTTACACTCAAAACTAACGCTTAAGCATGCAGCCCTAAAGTCACGTAAATAACCATGAAAATAACCTAAGGTTCATTGACATATATCATGTGCTAGAACAATGAAAGAGTTGGTTGATTACAACAAACCCAAATCTTCAAGAAAGTCTCGGGTCTTAGGCTTTTCAAGAGAAAAGTACAAAGAAGGTTTGATAAGAAAATATGGGTGCAAAGGAAAACAAAAAACTTGCTTAAGAAACAAGTACCAACTTTATTCAGACATACATGGAAACTAGGTTTAGTGGATAAATCTGATTATCCCACTAATCTATTCGATTCCTATGACTAAGAACTTTCTCTGTCATCATAAATACGAGTATTATCGGTTACGGTAACTTAGTTCTATTCTAACCAATTCTTATTTGTCTAACCAAATTGTTCAACCAAAATAATAAAAGAATAATATAATAAATGGTTCTATCAAATTAAGGACTTAACATATTTGTCTAAAATCTGGGGTGGCATATACTCTTTAAAAGAGTTCATCAAACCATCAAGCTCGCCCATCATAGGCTTCTCCCAAAGGCACACTCATAGACTTACAAACTTACACCTTACCCACTTAGACCTTGTTCTAAACACCATAATTTAATAAAAAGAGTTCAAACGATAGGACTACATTGGGTGGGATGTTACAGATTAGCTCCCCTAACACCTCTAAACTCCTTACCCCTCTAGAGCTCGTAGGTGCTGCAGTGGCAACCTTCGATTGGTAGGAGCAACATTGGTACCTGCGATTCTTTGGAAAGCCAAAACCATGGCATGCACCAGCGGTTTAACACTCTCATCTAGTACATTTTCCCTGCGTGGTCGCACAGGTGGTGCTGAAGTCTTGTTACCTTCTAGAGGGCCCACAACTCCATTAACATGGTTCACGTTCATGTTACCCTTTAGGGAGGCATTTTACTAACTCTAAACATGCATGAGACATAATTTTAAGTAAAAACTCATATACAATTATGCGTTCTAAGCTCAAAAATCATAATTGCGAGCATAGTTTGCCAAAACATATATACGAGCACAGCTCGCTAAGTTTATTTGTGAGCACAACCACTAAGTGTATCATACATGACATTTCAAAAAATTTACAAACTTGGCAAACCTAGCAAATTAACCAACTTGGTGAACCTAACAAATTAACCAACCTAGTGAACTTAATAAATTAACCAACCTAGCAAACCTAACAAATTAACCAACCTGGTGAACCTAGTAGATTAACCAACCTGGCGAACCTAACAGATTAACCAACTGGGTGAACCTAACAAATTAATTAACTTGACTCTGATACCATTAAATGTAACACCCCATAAGCAGTCCAATCGCCAGCCCTAACTATGGAACGCCTCATTAGCCACCTAAATGACTCTCCCATCGAACAACAACTAAACCTCCAACACACTGCCCAAAATAAGTTCAGATTTAAGAAAACATAAGCTCACAAACTCCCATCACTTGCTTCATGGTACGCAGTAGTAGTATGTGTAAACCCTAGGACATGCAAACGAAAACACCCACGGAACATAGTAATTCTATTATCAAGCATCGGGTTTCGCACCTTGCATAGCTCACACATTCTAAATCTTTACAGAGTAAGTTTCGTGAATGACCCCTACACATTTAGATTCTGCAAACACATTTCGTAAGGTCTTTTATTTTTTGTGTTTCCTTAACTATTAAAGGTTTGTAGGTAGTAGTTCGCCATTCGCTAGGGTTCACACTTGCACAGTTTGACAACCCTATCACTGTGCAACAACTTCGGTTAACTTTGTATAAGTTAGTCAGTTTTGATAATCTCATGCTTTTCCTTATGGCGAACACTCTTTTAGAAATTAAATACTTAAGCATGAACCTTTAAATTAAGGAAACATCAAACCAGGCTTGAACTAAATTCATATACTTCAAATTCAAGTATGTATATATAGTCATATTGGTTCACAAGAGGTATTAAAAACATAAAGAAAAAAAACTAAGTCCTAGATCAATCGGCGAAGTCAATAGATAGAAAGATATCTCTGAGCCCAAGTGGAATCCCATATTGCCTTTAAGTCCAAAGTTCATTTGTACCACTTATTCAGTGTTTATGCTTCGCATATATCACTTACTTCATCGCTTTTCACCATGCGATCTAACTATCTCTAGTATTTAGAAAAGAGTGTGTAAGCTCTTGCGAACTGAGTGAATGTATAGGAAAACCACATACACGGACAAAAACATAATTTAAACAAGAGTTTTAACAAAGTTACTGTTCTGCAAATTGGGTTCTCCATATTTACGCGAAGCCTGATTCGCGGTTACTTGCTGTTAGTTAGCTTAAAGCAGTAAAACATCATATTTTGGAAAACACAATCTTATTCAAATGTTCTTTTTAGTTGGATAAATGAATATCCTTATAACCCCTAAGTTTGACTCAAAGAGTCCAACATATCCCATAAGCATAGCATTAAGCTAATACTCTCTAATAGACTCATAACAGCTCGTTTTCAGTGGTGTCTGAAATAGTGGTTTTGAAACCACAAATCCAAATTTTGAGCCGAGATATTTTATTTATGTGGGTTAAATATAAATATAATGAATTTTGATTTGGTTAAAATTTGCTAACTGAGCAAAAGTTAAAGTATAAGTGGTTGTTTAGAAAGTCAAGTGGTTTCGGAAAATGAGGTATTGAGACCTTGTTTCTGTAAATCAAGCTTGTAAATATTTTTATTAAATATTTATAGAGGTTTTTTTTTTTTTTTTTGTATGTGAAGGTTTGGTTTAGAAATTTTATTATTTAGATAATTAATTAAGGAAAAATGACTAAATTATAAAAGTTATAAAACTTAATCATTATTGAATTATAATAAATGGTTTAATTAAAATGAGAGGAAGGATTTACATGGTAAATACACCATTTTCTTAATAGTGGGACGGTTAATAGGTATTTTATTACATTTTATACATTAAATTAAAAGTTAAAAATATTATAATACAAGTAAAACATAAAAAAAAATTGGTTATCAGCTTCTTGGTTGTTGCTCACCGAAACAAAAACAAAAAAAACTTAAACTTTCATTTTTAAGAGCTTGAAGTTTCGGTGGCATTAGGTGTATGCATGTAAGCAATTTCTTGACATGTTTTTAATATTTTTATATTTTTAAAATCGTTACAATTAGGTCTAACTAATTCGTATCTCTGTTTTTAAATTGTTAAATATTTTGGATTTTTCTGTTAATGAATCTTAGTTGTTCATGATGTTAAATGATAAATTTGTAGTTTTGATTGTTGTTTAGGACGATTTTGTAAAGTGATTTTAGTTAGTTTTTAGCTAAAGGACTAATTTCATAAAATATTAAAGTTGATATGGAATTCTTGTGAATTTTGAATAATTTTGGTCTATAATAAAATAGAAATAAATTCTGCTAGCATGGGTGTGTGAGAAATTTTGTTAAATTTGGAATTTCAGGTTTAAGGACTAAATTGAGATAAATGTAAAAGTTAGGGAAAATATGTAAATAATAAAAACTTAAGGGTCATATGCATAAAATGAGTTGGAATATCTATTTGACTATGATATATTGAATTTAATCATTATATAGATCAATAATTGGATCGTATGAAGGTTAATCGAGAAAAAGAGAAAGTCGTGAATTAATTCTCATGAGTCGAGCAAAAGCATAATTTAGGTAAGCTCATAGTATAATGATATGAATATGTGTATTTATTTATAATTATATTATTGATCACTAGTTAATTTCACAAATGTGAAATTTCATTAGTTGTACATATATTATTATATGTGTCGAAACCATTTTTTTGAAAAACGGTAGTCGACTTGGATTTTGAAAATGAAAACGAAAAACGGGAGTCGCCACCCATCCTTTTTATGAGGTGTGATCGGATTACCTCAAAGTTCAATCATTTTAATAAAGTTTAAATTTACTAAAACGATGATTTTTGGTCTACGAAATCCAAAAAACAGGTTCGGGAGTCGGTTACGCACGAGGAAGGATAATGTAATGGCCTAAATTCAAGGTTATCGGAACAGTGGTTTCGTAACCACAAATCCGATTTAAAGAAAAATTTGTTTTAATATTTTTGCATAAATATTGATATGATAGGAAAATTTGTATGAAAATATCGAAAAAAAAATTTTACCGATTTAGTGGTTAGTTAAGAAAAAGAAATTATTGAAGAAATTAGGTAAAGACAAGTTATCGAGATCTCGATCTCGTAAAACCGAGTCAAAAATATTTTTATAAATATTTGTGAAATGTTAGTAATATTGTATTAAAATTTCGTTAGAAAATTTTAACGTTTGGGCAGTCAATTAAATGAAAAGGACTAAATTAGAAAAGGAGTAAAAGTTGTTAGGATGATTAAATAGCTTAAGAGTTTAATTAGAAAGGATTTAAAAAGCAAATAGACCCAAAATTTATTTGGGCCGGACGGCAAGGGCATAAAATTAGCAGAAAAATGGATGAATTAAGGGTAAAATTGGAATATTGCATTATTAACTAAATAAAACTAGGACTAATATGGAAATATCTAGATTTCTTGAGATTTCTCTTCATTCTCATCAGCAAAAACGCCATAGGAGGGGTTCTTTAAGCTGGTTGTTCATAATTTTTGCACCAAGTGAGTTAATCCTTGCCTTTTTCTTGTAATTTTTGTGTTTTTAAGACTTTTACAACTAGGTCCTACTATTAAATTCATTAGTTTTTGATTTTATGGATGAAATTGAAAGTCACCATGGTTGAGTGCTGTAATTATATGAATATTTAGCATGGAATTTAAGCTTTAATCTTATTATATGATGATTTTATGGAATAAAATGTAAAGAAAGTGGATATTTAGGACCTATTTGTAAAAGAGTGTGAAATTGAAGTTTGGTTCTGAAATTCTTATTCCAAAAGGTTATAAGGTAGTTTAAAATGATAGAATAAAGTATTAATTGAGAAAAATCAGCTCAATTGAGAGGTTAATTGAGTAGGGACGAAACTATCACTTATTAAAAGCTTGGGGGAAAAATGGTAATAAACATCTTGCACTAAAACAGTTTTGGACAGCAGCAGTAGTCCAACTTTGAAAAATCACCATAAATTGTAGAAATTGAATTAGAGGGTGAACAAAATATGGAATTAAATATTATTGAGTCTATTTCACATAGAAGAAACGGAGTAAGCAATAGAATTGTAAATCTTGAGATATAATGCGTTTTGTGAGACAAGGTCAGAATGATTTCGGGTTCCCCTGTTTTGACTTTGGAAAATCACCAAAAATTGTATAAAAATAATTAGGGACTTAAATTTATATGATTAAAATTCTTAATGAGTCTATTTTCAATAGAAACAAGCGGGAACATCATCCGAGTTCCGTATGAGGAGATAATTAATTTTTAGTGAAGAAAGGTCGGAACTGTCATATAGCAGAACAGGGGTAACTTTAAAGAATAAACTGTACTAAATGGCTAATCCAAAAATTCTGAAAATTTTATGGTTAGAATATATGTGAGTTTAGTTTCAGAGAAAATTTACGGATCTTAATTTGGAGTCCCGTAGCTCAAGATAAAAATAATTTAGTGACTATGACGCAAGTAGACAGCCTTGGATGAACTATAAATAGTAGTGGAATTGTAGAAAATGGTACATATGAACATGAAATGTTAATTTGATGAATAAATTTATTTATTTAGATCCTGAAGACTCAAACACGAAGCTAGATCGAGGAAAGGAAAAAGTTTGGGATTAGTAGATTTTTATATACAAACAAGTATCGAGGTAAGTTCGTGTAACTTGAATTATATTCTTAAATACTTGAAATGCATGTTATGGATGTGAATATGAATTGAATGTTCATTATATGAAAATTGATGAAACATTGGTATATTTGATAAAAATGGGAAGAAATCCCGGTTGAATGAAAGGAAAATTCGATGGATCTCTGAAAAGGAATTGACGGTAAAAAGGATCTAGCCCGGACGGGTGATCCTATCCTGATATAGCCCTCCCGAAGAATATGTGGAAAATGGATTTAGCCCGGATGGGTAATCCAAATTAGGGTCTGAATTTAGCCTGGACTGGTAATCCAGATCCAAGCTCATTAGAGTAATTGTCGTTGCAGGGGATTTAGCCTGGACTGGTAATCTCGACAATACTCTATGAGTTTATATTACAGGGGATTTAGCCTGGACTGGTAATCCCACTGTAAAGATGAGGTTCGCGGGAGTGTGCTCTCTGAAATGGAAATGTGTGCACATGAATATGAATTGACGGACCCAGATTTGTACACTAAAGTGTACCCCTGAAAATCCATCGAAATTCTGAGAAATTCAACGGGATAAATATGGGAAAATAATAATGGAATGGAAATCACGGTATTGATGAGCTCATCAATCACAGTATATATATTATTGATACATTAAAATTTTTGTACTAACTCGAATGTTGAGTTTGTGCATGTTAAGGTAACAATGCATTGAATGGATGTATGTATGTTTATTGTATTGCATTGAAAATATTAGGTAAGTATAATTCTTGTTACATGAGCTTACTAAGCACAATGTGCTTACCCTGTTTTATTTTTCCCCGTTTTGTAGTATTAAGAGCTCGGAGGTCGGATTCGGTCGGAGATACATCATACTATCAACCTCAATATTTTGGTATATCTAGAAACTTTATTTTGGAAATCAATGGCATGTATAAGTTAATAAAGTAAATGTTGATGCGAAATGAATGTAAAGTTAGCCATTAGTATGGCTAACAAACCTTGGTTTGGTATATGATGAGATTATCTTATGAATGTGAATATTTTAAAAATATGTTGAATAGAATTGATTGATTTGGATTGGTCTCGGTTTAAGTTTTGCAGGGAAGGTTACATGATTATAAGGGGATATATTGAGTTTAAAAAAAAAAACTATTGTTCGGTAAACTTTGGTAATGCCTCGTACCCTATTTTAGCGATGAATACGGGTAGGGGGTGTTACAGATTAGCACCCTCGATACGCCCAAAATTGGTACCTAATTGATTAATTAATGTCTTAATGTCGAAAATTTGAAAAGATTTTAAAAATACAAGTCCTTTTTTATTTTAAAGAAAACTTGAATAAATCGAATTGGATGTTAAAACCCTCTTGTCTCGAAGTAATAAAATGTCACATCCAGTACGTTAGGACACGATATTTTAAACCCTCGAGAATAAGCTTGTCTTTTGATTTTTAAAACTCGTACATTTTAATTTTTAAAAAAGATATTCGATTATTTGGGCCAAACAAGAAAGATCGAAACCCAGTATGTTAGGCACGACCTCTCGAATTTACAAACAGGGAATATTGCCTTTATTTTGAAAATTTTCTTTTTGAATAATAGTGAGTGCAATATTTAAAAAATGTCTATTTATTTAGTTCGGGGTATAATAGAAAAGCACTAATACATTTAGAATGGCTCGCAACGTAATTGTGACAATAATAAAATGATAGTGCCTATAAACGAGGTGATGATATATCGAAAACAATAAATAAGTGATAGCATCAACTACTGTAATCTAATATTAGTTAAGTAAAAGAAATAAATAAACAAATAAAAGGCGAATATATGATAACGAAAACATGAAAGTATAAAATAACAATAATAACAAATAAATGAGTGACAAGAAAAAAACAAAAGTAAAAAGAACAAAGAAAAAGAGTAATATGATGATGATGATAAATTCTGCATAGTTACGAATTGTAAACAAATGAATTTTTAAAGATAAGAAATGAATAATAAACTAATAAATAAATATGTGAATAAATAAATATATATATGTATATAATGCTAGGTTTAATATTTTAAAGGTAAAAGAAAATAAATAATATATAAAAAAACTTAAAATAGATAATAACAAAACTATTTAAAACAAATGAAAAGAGTTTAAAATACGGTATGTAAAATAATTTAAAAATGGATAATAAAACAATTTTAAAACAATTTAAATAATACATAAAAGCAAATTTGAAATAAAAATATATAAAGCAATTTAAAGTCAGCAATATAAAACAATTTAAAATAATTCATATATAAAACAATGTAAAATAAATAATATGCAAAGCAACTTAAAATAATATATAAGATGATTTGAAATGATATAAAAAGGCTTTAAAATAAATAATATGTAGAAGAAATTAAAATTTAATAGTGTATAAAAGTTTAAAAATAAACTATATGCACATAAAATTTAAAACATATTGAATATATAAAATAAATAATATGTATAAAAACTTAAAATAAATAATAGGACAGTTTAATATAAAAGAAAACTTAAGTAAATAAACGAATAACAATTTTGCAAAAAGAATTAAAGGACTAAATCATAGCAAAAACAAAATTAAAAGTAGAAAACGTGATAAAATGAATTAATCGGGACTAAAATGTAAGGCACAAAAATAAACAGGGATTGAATGCGAAATAAACCCCAAATTCCCGAAATTTACAGCGCTCCAGCGAACTAGGGACTCAATTGAAAGTAAAATAAAATTAAATGCCAAATCTAAAAAACGAAAAAGAAAGGAATTGGGGCCCAATTAAAACGCGTGTAAAGGAACGAGGGGTAAAAGTGAAAATATTCCCCTTTTCAAAACGCATTGTTTCGCATAGGACTTAAATGAAACCAAAAACAAAATCATATGGGCGAAATTCGAATATAAAAACAAATATAGGACCAGATTGAAAAGCGCATGAAAGAAGGAGGGATCGAAACCGCAAATAGCCCATTTGGGCCTTAAAAATGCACGGATCCTCCTTCGGGTCGGGTCGGGTCGGTCCGGTCCAACATGAAATGACGCCGTTTTGGCGTTTAAATTTTGGCTCAAAACGACGTCGTTTTATATGCCCCAAAAATTTTTTAAAACCTTCATTTTAACCCACTTCTAAAAAAAACAAAATAAACCTTTCAAACTTTTTCAAGCTCTCTCCCTACTCTTCTAGAATCCGGCCATAGCTCCGGCCATAGCTCCGGCCAACGGCCACCACGCTGGCCACCAGTCACCGGCGACGGCACTGCCGTTCGTGGTGGCTGAAAAAATATAAAAAAACACCTTTTTTTTATTTTTTGAGTCCCCGAGCCCCCAAAAAAGTCATTTTTCATAGGAAACGGCCAACCTCGGCCTTCCCCGACGACGGAGCGCAAGGTTTGCTTCTCTAAACCTCTCCTTTTATGTTTTTCTCCCTTTTTATAGTGAAAACTAGTATAAATATATGTAAAAAAGAAGGGAAAATAAGCAAAAAAAAAAAAAAAGAAGCAAAAGAACAACCTTTTTCAAATTTCGTTTTCTGATTTGCTCTTTCTTTTTTTTTTTTTTATTTCTCCTCCTTTTTATTTTTATTGTTTTTGAATATGTACAATAACGAGAAAATGTAAATAAAATAAAAAATAAAGTTTCAATGTAAAAAAATGAAACAAAGAAATAAAGAAACACCTTCTGAAATTTTTTTTCTATTCTCTAGTCTGTATTCAAAAAATCCTTGGCCATTACATTATTATCGTGGCTTTATAGCCAAACTATTACATTGTTTTCCATCATTATTTGATACTGTTCTCTGTTGTACTATTTGTGTGTTGCATTGCTTCTGTCTCTGTTTCTACTTCCGTTCATTTGCAGGTCATAGGAAGGTCAACGTCATCGGCGTTGAACGCGCTAACGGACCACATGGGAGCGGCGCGAGAGAAGAAAAGAAATCCTAGGGTTCTGAAAATTTTTTAAAGCTTTGGGCCATTTGGGCTGGGTTGTAATTGGGCAGTGGGTCATTTGTTTTTTATGTGTAAATGGACTTTGTTTAAATTTTGGTTTATTTTATATATTGGGCCCCGGGCAAAAATGGGCTTGTACAATATGTTTCAATTAAGTATAAATGGAAAAAAAAATATTTAGTAATGAAATTTAATTGTGAATTGTTCATAATTAAGTTTAAAGTAAAAGTTAACTATTTGAAAGTTGACAGATAGTTATGAAATATGAATAATATTATCTTGAAATGAATGAAATAAAGATACAATATGTGTACAGATATTGTGGAAGTGTTGTTGATTGTGTAATGTGATGAATTCAATTTAAATGCCTGTTTGAATGTAGTAAACGATTAGGATATGATTGGCATGCCAATAGGTTTAGAACGTGCACTTGTAGAGGATTGCACTTTGGTGCCTCTGATTGCACATTTGTGCCTTTATATGTAGTTCGGTGCCTTTGTTACGCATCTTTGATGCCTTTGGTATGGTGCAATTACCCAAGTATCTGAGTCAAGTTACTATAGTTCACCGGGTTATATATTATTTTACTTAAAACTTATTTACTTGTTCAAATCTATTGAACATTTAAATTGCTACTATGTGATAAATGACACTATGAAATGCTTGTGTATAAATGTTGAGAAGTAATTTTAGATATGGTGATTGATAGAACTTGGTTAGTTCTTTCAAAAAGTATCATTTAGGTTTTATATGTTTATATACTAATGCGGTGTGATATTGTATTCAATTATCAAAAATAGGAATTTTATCCTCTTAATTATCTATTTTGATTAAGTTAAGTTGATGTTGAATTCATGAATTATTTGAAGATGTTAAGTGATGAAATTGAATAATTAATGATTATGTGCTTAAAAGTCGTTTGTAACAATATTGAAACGAAGGAAAAGTTTATAGTTATATGTATGAAACACACGTTTGTAAATGTGATATTGATGACAAAGTTATATATTTAAATATAAAAAAAATGATTTGTTTTGATTTGAACTATTGTGGTTTATGATCGTTCAATTGGAAGTTTTGATACTGACATTATGTGATTTCAGAAATGATTGTCAGATTTAGAAAATTTAATGCTCTTTTAGTATTCATTTATGGATTGAGGTAAGTTGATTTGAATCTTTAGCTGTGGACTTACTAAGCTTTTTGAGCTTACCTATTTTCGCTTTTGTTTATGTAGTTAACGTTTTGCGGAACTAGTCAGGTGAATCAACTTCGGACCTCACACTATCCAAACTATTTCTGTAGTTATTGTTTTAGTTATCGTAATTTGTGGCATGTATATAGGGTTTGATGTTGTCATGGTTAAAATTTTAGTTGAATTGTAATTAAGCTTATATGGTTTTTGAATTGGTAACCTACGTTTTATGTTGATGTTATCTTGGACGTGATAACTTTTGGTACACTTGTTATTTGGCAATGTTTTGGTTTGATTTCTCTTGTGATGTTGAATTATGGTCAATTTGGTAGGTAGATAGTGAAAATGGATAGGTTTGAGGTGTCTTTGGTATGTGATTTGGTAATTGGTTTTTTGGGGATTTGTTGATAATTAAATGAGATGAATATGAATGTAATGTTTTAGGTGAATTGCTTGATTGTCATGTGTATAAATTGTGGTGTCAATGAGGGCACATTGGTTAGGCACTTATGTTGAATATATTTAACATGTTTTGGGCTTATTTAGGTGTGTTTTAAGAGGGTTTGTTTGCTAGTAAATGAGTTGCTTGTAGTCCAAGTAAGTTCAATTTGGTAAACTTGCTTTTGAAGTTTCAATTAAGATGACCTGGGACACGGGTTGTCACACAACCATGTGTTGCACACGACCCCTTCACATAGTTTTGTGTCTTAGGACACGACCTACGACATGGCCGTGTGACCTAACATCGCAGCTAACACAGGCTGAAAATGGTCTACAACACATATGTGTGAGGGAATTTTGAAAGTTATATAGTCTGTCACACAGTTGGCCACACGTTCATTTCCCTCAGTTACACGACCGTGTGACCCCTGTTTCCGTAAAATTTGAAGTTTTTACATTATTTTTGTTTTGATTCAAATCAGTCCATGGTAGTTTCCAATCTATTTTAAGGGCCTCGTAAGCTCTGTTTAAGGTCCATAAATGTGATTTTGTTATGAATGAAATGTATATTTGAATGTTATTTAAATTAATAAATGAAGGGATTAGTGTTGTAAATTACAGCGTAATACTTCGTAACTCTATTTCGGTGATAGAGACAGGTTAGCGGTATTACAACACCTGCATATCCAATTGAATAGAGCTTGGCTTGACATTCCGTTATTTCCCCAAACCTATCCCAAGGCCTCTCGCCCAAATCACAAAACATAAAGGTGACTATTCACAATCCTATGGCATGACATTATTTCCAATGATTTACAAACTATTATACTAAACATAGTGCTCATAGAACACTATTCATATCTAGCTCGCAATGTAGAGGTTGCATATCATTGTTCATAAAAACACATATTTAACATGATCACAAAGTAAAGTTTAGAGAAGACTTACTCTCAGAACTTAGGATAAAGCCCTAAGCTCTTAGTTAACACTATGGTTTGCACATCCAAGTGGTAACCTCTGAACACTCATCATTTTGCTGAAAGATTTAAATAAGCTCAGTCTTTCCCTTGTCTTCTTGTAGACAATTCTGTTAGGTTCGTAATTTCACGAACATACACAAGCTACTAACAGTCAAAGCACATTAAAACTCATGCATAACACAAGCGAACCTAAGTTCGCACATGCTAGTCTTTTGGCGAACCTAGCTTCCTTTGTTGCAAACTTTCTTAGTTACTTCTATACGTCTAACCCAATAGAGAAACAATGTCTTACCTTTAATCCTAAGAGCTAAGTGTTGGGTTCTTGTTTCATTAAAAACTTGACAACAAAAGAGAAGTAATTGATGAAGAAATATGAGAGAGATTTCTCGTTAAAAAAATAAGAAATTTTTAATGAAAAAAAGCTTAATTTATAGGCACTAAGTGTTTTAATGTTCTTAAGATGCGCTAGTAGACGTAGGAAAAAGTTACGTGCATGAGTGGTGTTGTGAAGAGGAAAATAAGTTGACTTCCTAAATTTGGTATAATTACCCTTTGGCTACTCCTAATTTTTTTACAGTCGAGCCCCTTACTTTGATTCTTGACCCAAAGCAACAATCGTAGCTCACCTGGTCCACTGGCGACCCCAACTCGCTAGGCCCCAAACTCCTAGGCCCTATTCTAGGATATTACAATGCTACAACCCGAGTCTGGCCCGCCCATATATATTTTTCATGTTATTATTTTTATATAAAAATTTAAAAAATATAATACATCAAATATATTAACAACATTAAAATACGTGTTTCCCAACAAATTGAAAATAAATAAATAAAATTATTTATACTTAAATAGCACTAAGATTGGTGCAACTTAGCAAGCAAACACCTCTAAAATAGTAGTAAAATTAACAATAAAATAAGAATTATACAATATCAAAATAATAACATAATAGTAGTAATATAATAGTGAAATGACACCAAAATAGTGACAAAATAATAACATAAACAATGAAAGCGGCAGCAAAAAGAAACAATTTTTCTTTTGCAAATTCGGGCTGGGCCCGAGCCAAAAACGCTTACCCAAGGTCCAACCCATTTAAAAAAAGAGTCTCACTTTTTTGCCCAAACCCATTTTTCGGGTTTATATTTTTGTCCAAACCCTCTCACTATTTGGGCTAGCCTTTGGTCCAGATCTAGTGGCCCGACCCATGATCAGGTCTACTTCAAAGTTTATTATTATTGTGATATCCACCATCCAACACTAACACTATTTAATTTAATTATGATTCAACTTTGATAAATCCCGTATCGATATGTGGTAACACTAGATTAAAAAATCCCGTATTGATATGTGGTAACACTAGATTAAAGAATTACTGTATAGACTGTCTTTTAAAAATTCATTAAAAATATAAAATTTTTAAAAGATATCTAAAATGTAATATATAATTTTCAACAATATTATATCATATATTAAAATAACTATAATTTATTTAAATTTAAATATATTTTCTAGTTAAAAAATTAAACAATAACTTTCTAAATGTATTATTATTTATAAAATTAAATTAATTCTTTTGAGGTTGAAACTAAACTACATATTATTTTAGTTTGTTGAATTGACTTAAAAATATAAAATATTTTAAAAATTAATTGTTAATTTCAGTTACCAAGCAACCCTTATGCAAAATATCAAGCAACAAAATAATAATAATATTAGTGTATTCAAACCAAAGACATTAGAAATAAAAAAAAACATTAGTTCATTAGGCCTTTATATACTCCCACTTTTTGTCAAAAGTATGTCCAAAAAAATAACTCTCATTTATAAAAACCAACGCAACCAAGCAACACCATATATATATATATATATGTATATATATATATAAAATTATTCATTTTTAAAAAATGTTCATTTTAGCAATTTAATACCCATATTAAATGGTTGAGTTATTTTGGACATTCTCATTAAAAAGAAATCGGTACAATAATAAATTTAGCCCTTCACTTTTACATATTGTATTAATTTAGTCTTAATTTTAAAAAATTAAATTAAATATTAAGATAATCACTTTAATATTAATTTAATAAAATACTATTAAGATAAGTATTTAATTTAATTTAATATTAAATTTATTAAAATAATATTATTTTTGAATAATTAATTTGAAATCAAATTCTCTGATAAAATCTCATTTTCCGGTCATCGGAATGCCGCTGTCGCAACTGTTGACACCCCGAGATGATTTAATTTTTGTCGGCTCACTCTGGGCCAGTATGTAATATTTCTATATATATAAATGCATACACATAGAGATAGCATTTTGTGAATTTTCTTTTTCCTTCTTTTTTTTGTTTTTGTTTAGTACTATATCACAATAATTAAAATAAAAAGCATAACAAATAATAAATCAAACTAGCAAACATTATGGAATAATTAACACTAAAAATTATAATATTTAAATTCAAATAGAGATTAATCCAAAATTGACCCAAACAAAATATGATTACTATAATGTTAAGTAGGTGATTGAACCGAATATAATAAAGTAACAAATATAGGGTATAATAAGAATTTGGAGATTCAATGTATATTCCATTAATTTTACAGAATTTTCTATTAATTGCCTCGGTTTTAAGGTCAAGCTTGTAGAGTGTGCATTAAAGCATGAATTTGAATGCATACAGTAAACCATTGAAGAAATTAAAAAAAAAAATTAATTGAATGCTAAAGAGATGAACTTGAGGATCAATGCTCTGCTTACATACTAATATCATCAATCGTGATGCTAAAACTTGGTGGATTGAATTGTTTAAAATAAAAATTACTGATGAGTAGTGTAATTTTAAAATTGATAAAATCCTATTTAATTGAATGGAAAATATCAAATAAATTCAATGCTGATGAATGCATTTAATTTTCATGATAATATTAAATTGTAGTTCCAAAGTTGGTCAAAATCACCAAATTATCAATAAATGATGCTACATTAATCTATGCAAACAGCATGCTTAATTAATATAAGAAGATAATAACTAAGGTGAATTAACTTGGAGTTTGACTACTCCACTATACCACTACTACTGGTATAAATATTGAAACAATTCACAATTCCTTGGCTCATCATATTGCAGTTTTTGAGATTTATTCATTGTGCATTCAAATGGGTAGTGGCAAAGGTGGAGGTGGAGGTGGCGGTGGCAGCAAAGGTAGCGGCGGAGGCAGCGGTGGTGGCTCTGGAAATGTTGGAGGAGGAAGCACATCCAAAGGCGGAGGTGGGGCTTCGGGAATGATGGTAGCTCCGGGGAGTAGAGGTGCGACCATTATATCGAGGGACGCATTCGAGAGCAACCCTCAGGGATTCTTTGCTGGTCGGCATTCAAGTGAAAAGGGCAATAAATAAATAATGGATGGTATTGCTGGAAACGCCTAAGTTCATGTATTATTTATAGTAAAGTAATGCATGACTAATTAAATAAAATTTATGTTTGATAAAATGGCAATATCTCTTTTATCTCATGTCTGTCTTTTGCCCGAAGAAATTCGTTTAACTAGTTAAAACATGGAAATAACTTATTTATGCAAAGAACTAACAAATCCAAACCATGATTACAAGTCTTGCATTCCAAACTTTGCAAAAATCTGAAATATTAAAGCGCTCAGTAGAGTAATATTAGTGTGTACGAACAAAAGACTTTAGAAACCAAAACCATTTGTTCAACAGGCCTCTGTATGCTACCTTGTTTGTTTTTTTTTTTTTTTTTGTCTAAATGAGAAATGCTTGATGATAATGCATTTATAATTTTAAAATGTCCAGAGAATATATATACATTAATCGTTTAAGATCTAATAATTATGAACGATTATTTTTATAGAAAAAAAAGTAAAAACAACAATGAATAATCATATTATAAGTTTGATTAAAAAAAACTACGAGAGCACATAGTCTCTAGAGCACGTAAAAATAGAATCAAATAGCCCCTAAAAAATTCATATATTGACGGATGCGAAATCGTCACTAAAATCATAAAGAAATCTCTATAGACCAGAAAAACCTATTCCAACGATTAAATAGGATACCCTCCCAAATGAAGTCATTGCTATAGGTTTATCTCTGTATAAACTTTTAGTAATAGAAGTGGTTCGTCAGTATATAATTACCTCTCTATGGTGACAGCAAATCCAAAAGCCGAAATCAAACGCACACAATTAACGAGTCTCAAAGGGCATTTGCAAACAAATTTCTTTTAAACTACCATAGAATTTTCCAATAGAAGGGAAATTTATCCATTTTAATGCAACAATTAGAATGTATTAATTAATAATGTCGTGTTGTTAATAATATGAAATAAGATTCCAACAATAAACTGAAAATAATTAGTTAACTTACTTGTAATAGTAATTGAAGGCCATTACAGCCTATTATTCTTCTCTTGTCCGTCATTACAATCTTAGATTGAAATTTCATATGACATCATATAAAAGCTTTAAGATTGTTAAAAAAATAAATAAATAAGATTGAAATAATAAAATAAAATAAGGGTAGTAAAATTTGATGGCTTTGAATCGTGCAGAGTACTTTTCTTAAATGCCTTCAAAATACAAAAAATTCTTTAACTTTCCAATCAGAATAGTAAAAATGATTAGTAGAATAATTCTTTATATATATACTAAATAAATGGATCTTTCCATAAGATACACTTTCATAAGGATACATCTTTTTATGAGATATTATTTTATAGGGTTGTGCTGTTAAAAAATATGGAATGGCTGAAATATGCTTCAAGAAGTGCCCACTTCTTGAAGCACTATGAGAGACTGAACACTTTTCATATTTAGGTGATTGATAATTTACTGAATTGAATTTTTGAGTTATGTTGATATTGTGGATTATATCTAGCTCATCAATTAAGATTGTATCGCTTAGGAAAACATATTTGGAGAATCAGATCAGATTGATTTGAGTATATCTAATCCCTTGGATTTAGAAAGTTGGATTGGATTAGAATGTTGAAGACTTAGCTTCCGACAATCTTTGTTTACCTTTTTTTTTTTTAATTATTCTATTGTATTCAACTAATATGGATTGATATAGATCTTCATTATGTTAGCGAGTCTTGAAAAACTCTATATAATTGTAAACTTGTTCATTTTCCATGCTCATTTCCTTTCTTTTTAAAACTTCTATAAATGTTCAGCGAGTGAACGAAAGATGTGGTAGAGTATGAGGTTGGTATAAGTTGGTACAGGTACGTACGTAAGGTTTATAAACATTCGATCATGAAATGGATTAATTCTTTGTAAGCTAATGAATGAATGATCAAATGGCTTGAGATTTAAAGTATTGTGTTATCTTGCATTTATATTGTTTGATTTGTGAATAAATAGTGAAATGCTCATTACGTTAATACGAACTTAGTAAGCTGTGAAGCTTACTGTGTTTATTTTTTTCATTGTTTTATAGATAAACGAAGCTAGCTTGGATCCGGGAATGGTCAGGAACATCATCACACTACAAACATCTTTTTGGTACCTTTTGAAATTGTAATTATGGTATTGTTAGAATTAAGTGACCCAAATTCTTATTTAAATAAAATAAGATGGAAAATAAAATAAAAGTAATATCCAAATAGAACTAGACTTCTTTTATTTTATTTTAGAATAAGGTTTTTTAAACCTTATTAAACTCCATCTATTTTATATTAATTAGGATAAAGTGTTTCAATCCTAATAGAATATGGCTTTACAAGCCTATAAATAGACATAGTCTATTCATCTTGTATTGATTCGAATTTTTCGACATAGTGAATTTTCTTCTCCTCTGCTCATGGTTTTTTTCCCGAAAGGGTTTCCACGTAAAATCTGTGTGTTCTTTATTTTTATTTTATTTTTATTTATTTGTTTGAGATATTTTGTCATTACCGACATTATATTTTTTCACAAATTTGTATTAGAGCTTTCGGGTTTTTTTCATCTCAATCACGTTAATGGCGTCTTTGAAGTATGAAATTCCGCTGTTGGATCGCAACACCAGATTTGCGTTGTGGCAGATTAAGATGCAAGCAGTTCTTGCGCAGATGGATCTAGAGGATGCCCTACTAGGGATAGATAAGATGCCTTCAACATTAACAGATGAAGAGAAGAAGCGTAAGGATCGAAAGGCATTAACACAGTTACATCTGCATTTGTCTAATGAAATTTTGCAAGATGTGATGAAGGAGAAGACCGCCGCTGGATTATGGAAACAGCTGGAACAAATATGCATGTCGAAAACTCTAACCAGCAAGCTGCATATGAAGCAACGTCTTTATGCTCATCGTTTGGAGGAAGGTGCATCTGTGCACGAACACTTAACAGTGTTTAAAGAAATTCTCTCAAACTTGGAGGCCATGGAGGTTCAGTATGATAAGGAAGATCTAGGGTTGATTCTACTTTGTTCGTTGCCCCCGTCTTATTCAACCTTTAGAGATACAATTTTATATAGCCGTGAGTCTCTCACAGTCGATGAGGTTTATAATTCTTTAACCTCGTATGATAAGATGAAGCATCGTGTGGCTAAAACCGACTCTCAGGAGGAGGGTCTCATTGTTCGTGGGAGACAAGATCGGAATGTTGATGATGATCGTGGAAGGACACAAGAACGAAATCGTCGCGGTAAATCTAAGGGTAGATCAAAGTCTTCAAACAGAGGTAAAACTTGTAACTTCTGTAAGAAGAAAGGGCACATTAAATCTGAGTGTTATAAGCTACAGAATAAGATCAAAAGGGAGGCTGCGAATCAAAAGGGAAAACAACCAGAAAATTCCGGTGAAGCTGATGTTGTAGAAGACTACAGTGATGGTGAACTTTTAGTCGCTTCAGTCATCAATTCTAAAGTGAGCGATGAGTGGATCCTTGATTCGGGCTGCACCTTCCACATGAGTCCCAATAGAGATTGGTTTACAAATTACGAGACAGTGCCTGAAGGTGTTGTTTTGATGGGAAATAATGCTTCGTGTAAAATCGCAGGTGTTGGAACGATTAAAGTTAAGATGTTTGATGGAGTTGTCAAAACACTTAGTGACGTACGACATGTTCTAGAATTGAAGAGAAATTTAATTTCATTAAGTACTCTTGATTCAAAAGGATACAAATACACAGCTGAAAGTGGGGTTTTGAAGATTTCTAAAGGTTCCCTCGTTGTGATGAAAGGGCAAAGAAAGACTGCCAAGTTATATGTTCTGCAAGGTTCTACTGTTACTGGTGATGCAGCTGTCGCCTCCTCTTCCCTGTCAGATGATGATATTACTAAACTTTGGCATATGCGCCTAGGGCATATGAGTGAGAATGGTATGGCAGAATTAAGCAAAAGAGGACTTCTTGATGGGCAAGGAATTTGCAAACTGAAGTTCTGTGAGCATTGCGTTTTTGGGAAGCAAAAAAGAGTTCGATTCACCAGAGGAATCCATAACACGAAGGGAACGTTGAAGTATATTCATTCTGATTTGTGGGGGCCATCCAGAGTACCTTCGAGAGGTGGAGCTAATTATATGCTAACTTTTATTGATGATTTTTCCAGAAAAGTTTGGGCGTTCTTCTTGAAGCAGAAAAGCGATGTGTTTTCCGCATTTAAGTCTTGGAAAACTATGATTGAAAAACAGACGGGAAAACAAATAAAACACCTCCGCACAGACAATGGCTTAGAGTTCTGTTCTGATGAGTTTAATAAACTGTGCAAGTCAGAAGGGATCGTGAGGCACTTGACAGTTCGTCATACTCCACAGCAAAATGGCGTTGCAGAACGAATGAATAGAACGATAATGGAGAAGGTTCGATGTATGTTGTCAAACTCCAACTTACCAAAGTCATTTTGGGCCGAAGCAGCCTCTACTGCATGTTTTTTGATCAACCGATCTCCATCCATTGCCATCGAGAAAAAGACTCCACAAGAGGTATGGTTTGGTAACCCTGCTGATTATTCTGATTTAAAGATTTTTGGGTGTCCTGCTTATGCTCATATTGATAATGGAAAATTGGAACCAAGATCTATTAAATGTATTTTTCTTGGTTATAAAACTGGTGTTAAAGGGTATAAGTAATGGTGTCCTGAAGATAGAAAAGTTGTGATTAGCAGAGATGTTGTTTTTGATGAAACTGCTATGCTACCTAACTTATCTCTTAAAGATTCTTCCAATAAAGAAAATCAAAAGCAGGTGGAGCATCAGATTAATACAGAGTCGACTCCTCAAGCCAGTACAAAAATTGAGAATAAAGTTGCTTCTTCACCACAATACTCTATCGCCAAAAACAGAACTAGAAGAGAAATTAAACCTCCAAAGAAGTATGCTGAGGCTGATCTAGTTGCTTATGCTTTAATTGTGGCTGAAGATATAGATGCAAATCAAGAGCCATCTAATTATTCTGAGGCGGTTAGTTGTGAAGACTCAGAAAAGTGGATGTTTGCTATACAAGAGGAGATGGAATCACTCCACAAAAACAAAACATGGGATCTTGTAAAACTTCCAAAAGGTAAAAAGGTTGTTCGTTGTAAATGGGTGTATAAAAAGAAAGAAGGGACTCCAGGAGTTGAAGAACCCAGATATAAAGCAAGGCTTGTTGCAAAGGGTTACAGTCAAATTCCAGGAGTGGACTTCACAGATGTGTTCTCCCCAGTTGTAAAGCATAGTTCAATTCGAGCTTTGCTTGGTATTGTGGCCATGCATGATTTGGAGCTTGAGCAGTTAGATGTTAAAACTGCATTTTTGCATGGAGAACTTGAGGAGGATATTTACATGCAACAACCAGAGGGTTTTACAGTCTCAGAAATGGAGGACTATGTTTGCTTGCTGAAAAAGTCTCTTTACGGTTTGAAACAGTCACCAAGACAGTGGTACAAGAGGTTTGATTCCTTTATGACTTCTCATTATTTCAAAAGAAGTAGCTTTGACAGTTGTGTTTACTATAAGAAAAACAATGATGGTTCTTTTGTATATCTACTCCTTTATGTTGATGACATGTTGATAGCAGCAAAAGATAAAGGAGAGATAAGAAAAGTCAAAGCCCAACTAAGTGAAGAATTTGAGATGAAAGATTTGGGACCAGCAAAGAAGATACTTGGTATGGAAATTCTTAGAGATAGAAAAGCAAGTAAATTGTACCTAAGTCAGAAAGGGTACATTGAGAAAGTTCTTTGCAGGTACAATATGCAGAGTGCTAAGCCTGTTAGTACTCCTTTAGCAGCTCATTTTAGACTTTCATCAGCTTTGTCTCCACAAACAGATGATGAGGTTGAGTATATGTCACATGTTCCATACTCTAGTGCAGTGGGATCTCTCATGTATGCTATGGTTTGTTCACATCCAGATTTATCATATGCAGTCAGTGCAGTTAGCAGATACATAGCGAATCCCGGTAAAGAACACTGGAAAGCAGTTCAGTGGATTTTAATATACTTACAAGGTACTACTGATGTTTGCTTACAGTTTGGAAGAACTAGAGATGGAGTCATTGGGTATGTTGATGCTGATTTTGCTAGAGACCTTGATAGAAGAAGATCTCTCACAGGTTATGTCTTTACAGTTGGAGGTTGTGCAATCAGTTGGAAAGCCACTTTGCAAACTACAGTCGCTTTGTCTACCACTGAAGCTGAGTACATGGCGATTACTGAGGCTTGTAAAGAAGCTATTTGGTTGAAGGGACTATTTAGTGAACTCAATGAAGACCTTCAAATCAGTACAGTATTTTGTGACAGTCAGAGTGCCATCTTCCTTACAAAAGATCAAATGTTTCATGAGAAAACAAAACACATTGATGTTCGGTATCATTTTGTTCGTGATATTATTGCTCGTGGTGATATTGTTGTGAGCAAAATTAGTACTCATGAAAATCCTGCAGATATGATGACTAAGTCACTTCCTATAACCAAGTTTGGGCATTGCTTAGACTTGGTTGGTGTTCATCGTTGAAGTTAAACCCTTAAGAGGTTTTTTGGAAGAGGTGGAGAACTTGTTCGTTGAAAGTTCGCGATGAAGAACTTGTTCATTGAGAATTCGTGTCAAGGTGGAGATTGTTAGAATTAAGTGACCCAAATTCTTATTTAAATAAAATAAGATGGAAAATAAAATAAAAGTAATATCCAAATAGAACTAGACTTCTTTTATTTTATTTTAGAATAAGGTTTTTTAAACCTTATTAAACTCCATCTATTTTATATTGATTAGGATAAAGTGTTTCAATCCTAATAGAATATGGCTTTACAAGCCTATAAATAGACATAGTCTATTCATCTTGTATTGATTCGAATTTTTCGACATAGTGAATTTTCTTCTCCTCTGCCCGTGGTTTTTTTCCCGAAAGGGTTTCCATGTAAAATCTGTGTGTTCTTTATTTTTATTTTATTTTTATTTATTTGTTTGAGATATTTTGTCATTACCGACATTATATTTTTTCACAGGTATATGGCATGTATCATGTATAGGCTAAATATTATCTGGATATGCTTTTGAATTACGAAAACATTGCCATGTAATTTGGCTTGTATATGTAAATATTGGTGTGCATATGGTCATGTGAATTGGCTCATTTTGATAAGTATGATATATGGTATATGATGTCTTTATAATGTTTTATGTCTTGGGAATGCTTGATTTGGTAACTCTGGTAGTTGGTTGAATAAGTAATTGGTAAGTTATTAGTGATGTATATTAGTTATGGAAAATGACAAGTTTTGGATTAGGTTACATAGATGAATGAGAGTTGTAATTTTGTTATAAATTTGGTAAGTTTTGGTGTGACAAATGTGTATTGAAATGGTTAAGATAATTATGTTATGAAATGTGCATATTTTGGTGTGATGTTGGCTGAAAATGGTTTTTAATTGATACTTGAATTCAGCTTGTAGGGTAGACCCTTTAAGGGTGGCAAATTAGCCTTGTAAATTGCATACTTTTTTCCACATGGTAGGGATATGGGTGTGTGTCTCGGTCGTGTCCATCGACGGTTCAATTCGAATTAAGCCTGCTGGGTGTTCCACACAGCTTCACACACGGGCGTGTGGCAGGCCGTGTGGCCAAGTCAGTATACCCTACAGGTTTGACATGGCCGAGCACAAGGTATAGACACGAGCGTGTGAGGTCATTTCGAATAGGCACACGAGCTGGACACACGGGTGTGTGACTGGCCGTGTGACCAAGTCAGTAAGCTCCCTAGTTTTCACACGGCCTAGCACACGGGTGTGTCTGGTGGCTGTGAGGATAAGTCAGTATGTATGCCCTGTTTTCCCACGGCCTAGACACACGGGCATGTCTGATGCCGTGTGAGGCACACAGCTGTTCACACGGGCGTGTGACCTTTATTACTTAGAAAAATTTTAAAGTTTTGAAAAATTTTATACGAGATCAGTTTAGTCCCGAACCTTCTCTAAAGCATGTTTAAGGTCTCGTGACCTCCAAAAGGGACTTCATCCTTTTGAATGACAATGATATGATGATGTATGAGCTCTGTATGTGTAATGAATGTATAATGATATGAATTGTTCGGTAATACCTCTTAACCCTAGTCTGGCAATGGATACAGGTTAGGGATGTTACAAATCATGTCTATAAGTAACAATTCCAAACACTCACCGTATGCACTTTTGCCTTGTCGCCTAAAGTCTAATCTAGCTTTTCCTTTCCTTTTGCCTTACTCGTCGAAGGCTGCAACGATTTTGAATCTTCACCAAAATTAACCACACGACAAACATAATTAATTTACAACTATAGACACACCTAAACAATAAAAAGCACAGGTCTAAAGTTCCTTTCTCTTGGAATTGAAATTTTCGACTTCCACAGTCGAAACACAAATATCTTAATCTCTACACATTCCATTTGCCTAAAATCAATTCCAATAATCTAATTATATATCTATGAATAATTATCAACCTTCAAACTACGCAAAACTACATAGATTTGTGGTTCCAAAATTTAGATGTACAATGGCCAGTTTCATGAAAACACAATAAAATCTTAGAATCTTTTAGTGAAACTTTACAGAGAGTTTAGAAACCTTCTAATCACATCAAAATGAGTTCAAAAATACTTTAAAACATTGATTTCATTCAAAATCCTGAATTTCACCATTAACGACCCAAATTTTGGCATTTATTCAAAACTTTTGATTTAATAGATAAAAACTCAATTTAAAAGGCTAGATATCATTAAAAAAATTATAGGAAAATGAAACATTACCTTCATTGGAAGAAAAATGAACGTTTGGTGTAAGTCCAAGAAAATCCACAAGTTAATCAGTAGCAAAATCAATAGTGTTCTTGATGCTCTTTTTTTTTTGTAATTCTAGGGAGGTTTAACGTTTGGAAGATCATAGAAAACAAGAGATTAGAGTTTTGAGAATCAAAATTGGTGAATGGTGTATTGGGGATTCAATTGATGGCAAGAAGGGGAAGGTTCTCTCCTTTTTTTTCATGTCAATATTAGGGTGAAATGGGGATAAATTGGGCTGATTTTAAAACTTGGTATATTTGCTTTAAAACTACTCTTAAATTAAACCTTTTACAAAATAGTCATCTTTTTTTAAAATTTGGAGTCTTTTCTACATCATTTAAAAAGATTGATTTAATTTTTAAAAAGCCATAATCAAATATATATTCAGTTTACAATACTTCAAAGTTTTCGAGCACATTTTGAGCTAAAATCCCTAAATTACCCTCGAAACTTTTAAGCCCAATTTTAGGATATGATATATTGTTCCTCTCTTTACACTGTTTGCCTCAAATTTTGTTGCTAAGTGCTTAAAATAAAATTAGGGTAAATTACATTGGAGGCCACTCTAAAATAGCATTTTTATTATTGGTCACCCTAATTTTTTTCTGTCAATTTAGTCACTACTGTTAGAAAAATTGACCAAAATGGTTACTTAACCATTAAACCCTTAATGGATTGTTAACTGGACCTACAAAAAGAGGAAAATTTTCTTTTAGTCCCTTTAAAAATTACAAAATTTTTAAGTTAATCCATTAAATCCCTATCAAAAACCCATACTAAAATCCAATATTTACATCAAATTCCCTTCTTCTTCTTTATGTTCTTTATCCTCCTTCAAGTTCCAAAAACAACCTCCATAATCCCTTCTAAAATCCCATTAGAGTACACCAAACACTACAATGGTGTTGTTCCAATATATCCAGTAGAGCATGCCAATCTTTTTTCCAGTCCCACCACCATTGCTAACAACCTTGACTTTATAATATGGTATTTTAGTGGTGGAGACTCCATCTACATTTTCCAAAAAAACCTATATTTTCCCTTTATCCGCACACTTGATCTACTTAAAAAACATGAAACTAGGATCAAATTTAACATCTTTAGTAATAAAACTACAAATAACTTAATCACAATCCTTTCCATAATCCAATTCAAACCTAATATTACGTTGAACAATCACTGAACAAAATCCCCTATTTGCTTTACTAACATCCAAATTCTCTCCCTCACTAAAACAAGAACTAGCCTTTCTAGTATCAAACAAACTAAACTCACAATTATAAAGGTTTCTAACACCCAATATGGAAGGTTAAAAAAAAATCAAACTATGTTCAAAATCCACACTTTGAAGATGTTGAGAAACGCTGGTAACTGTAATCAACTTGTGATACACCAGTGATGATATAACATCCCGAAATAAGGCCTAAACGGAAAAGTGGTTGCGAAACCATGAATCCGAGATAGAAAAGTTTATTCCGATAAATTTTTATGATTTACCGAGAGATTAGATGCATGTGTTATAATATTGATAGAAAATTTTATGAATTACATGTTTAATTTGCATATTAGGGCTTAATTGCAAAAGTTGATAAATATGAGTTCTAGATAGGAAAGGATTAAATTGAAGAGCATAATTGAAGTAGAGGTCCTTAAATGGTAATTATACCATTAGGTTTTCATGGAAAAAAATGGACGTACATAGGTAGAAATAACCAAAGTTTTAATGAAGAGCATTTTAGTCATGGGTAATTAAAAAGATTAAAGAGGGAAAAAGATGGAAAAATGTTATCATCTTCTTCATTAGGCCAAATGTCAAGGGTTCTCCATAGCTAGGTTTGTTTCAAGCTTCCAAGCTCCATAGTAAGTGATCCCAAGCCCCGTTTTTAATGTTCTTTACGTTTTTAGAGTCCCGGTAACTCGATTTAGATTATTCTAGCAATAATTTAACCTAGGGTTCATATTTGGAAAAATAACCATAGGTGAAATGTGTTTATTTTGATGTTTTATGATAAAATATGAGGTTTTAAATTATGTTAAACAACTTGTGCTACTCGATTTTAAGTGAAAATGAGTAAAACGACATGATCGGTAAAAATACCTAATGTTCATAAGTACATGTTAGAGTGAGAATTTGATGTTGCCATTAAAGGAAAATGATCAGCATATCTGAAAACATAAGAATTAGGGAAAAAGTTTAATTTTCGAGCTTTGGGAAAAAAGTGTAAATATGTAAAAGTTTAGGGGCAAAATCATAATTTTTCCAAAGTTAGAGTTAAGGACTGTTTTGATAAATGTGAGTATTAAATAAGCTAAATTTTCTAATTATAAATCAAGAAGAACAAAATTTAGGGATAGATCAAGGAAAGAAAAAGGTAGAAGATTAAGTTATCAAGTTGATCGTATTTTGCACCGAGGTAAGTTTACGGTAAATAAATGCAATATTTCGATATTTTATATTAATGTTATTAATTTCTAGCATATATACATTTATTTTATGAGAATATTCCAAGTTGAATCAAAGATGTGGTAATAAAGAAAAAGTATTAGAAAGCCCGTTTGAACCTTAGGAATGTATGGGATACGAAATGTCATGACATTTTAGGTTGAGACAGTTGAGGAACATCCCATGTAAGTCCATATCAAACATATGGCATTGGCAGATTGAGACAGTTTAGGAACATCCCATGGAACTCCATATCAGATATATGGCTTTGGCAGGACAGGGAACATCCCATGTAAGACCATGCCTAATGCATGGCATTGGCAGGCTATTATCAGGCAGGAAAACCCAAGTATCATGAGTATTCCAAACGGTTCATTGGGCTAATATACAAGCTATGTTGCAAGAAATTTCATGTAAAGGAATGATAAACAGGAAAGTTGAAGAGTCAGTGGAGAAGTAAAATAAAGATTTTGTTAGTTGATGGTATAATATGAGTATATTTATACTTGGTGAATGTTGTCATTTATTTACTTATAAACTTACTAAGCATTGTGGCTTACTTCTTTTCCTTTCTCTCTTTTAAAGTGTAGCCAAGCCAATTCGGGGATCGTAAGGACGTTGGAGTTCGTCTCACACTATCAAAGGCTATCTCGGTATTTTGTAATTTGAAATGTTTTGAGTTATGGCATGTATAGGAACTTGGTCATTTTGTGTGTATGTCCTTATGATTTAATATAAGAATGGCATGTGAATACTTGATAATGATTAGCTATTGAAATGGTTAATTAAGAACATGTTTTTGGTGTTATGTATGCCTAAATGATAGTTTATGCAAAGAAATGATGGAGTAAAAGTTGGCCATGAAACAGTTTTGTTACAGCAGTAGTGATGTGAATTTGAAAGTCACTAAAAATTGTAGAATTGGAATTACATGGTGAATGAGATATAGAATTAAATCTTATTAAGTCTATTTTCATAGGAAAGAAATAGAGCAAGCAAAGGATGTCTATACTTTGAGATATTTAAATTCTTGTGAGATTGGTTTAGAGGGATTTCGTGATCCCCTATTTTGATTTTAGAAATTCACTAAAAATTGTATAAAAATAATTATGAGTTATAATTTAGATGTATGGATTCCTTAGTGAATTTATTTTCATTATAAAGAAGCAGAAACACTATATGAAAATTGTACTAAGATATAATTGATTTTTAGTGAGGAGTGGTCAGAACCATTAGACTGTGAAACAGGGGAACATTTAATGAATAAACTGTACTAACTAGCCAAACCAAAAATTCTAGAAAAATTATAGTAAGAAGATATGTGAGTCTAGTTGTAGGAAAAATTTACAAATTTAAATTTCAAGTTTTGTAACTCGAGTTATAATAAATTTAGTTACTCTTACGCTGGTGGACAGTTTTATTATGAACAGTAAAACAAATTGTTTTAATTTGTGTAAGTAATCGTAAAATTTTTAATGTTTCCTGTTTGGTCCCGAACCGTTTCAATTGCATGTTTTAGGGCACGGAAAAGAGAAAAGAAAATCACTAGAAGTAACTTTTCATTAAGAAGTTAAAAAGCTATCTTTTAAGCTACAGTCACAATATATTTATACATCAACAGTTTAGTCCCTAACCAACTAACCAATTAACAGTTTATAGTTAGATTACAAACTAAAATATGAACTAACCATTAACTACCAGCTAGCCTTTCAACACTCCCCCTCAAGTTGGATGGTGATAAAGATCCTTAACCCCCTAACATGGATATCAAATAATCATGTTTCTAGACTCCAAGCGCTTTTGTCATCACATTTGCAAGTTACTCATTAGTATGCACATGCTGCGTCCAAATCAACCAATCTTTTATTTTTCTATTACAAAATGGTAATTGATTTTAATGTGTTTAGTCTGCTCATGAAACACAAGAATTGATGCATTCTAAACTGTTTCTTGGCTGTCAAAAAATAACAAGGTTAAATCAAACTTATTAAAACATATTCATCTTTAGCTGAAGAACAAGAGACTGTGCTTTACTTCTTTGACTTCTAGGAAACAAGCGAATCCCTAAGCTTAATACAAAACCCAGTGATTGATCTTCTAGACATAGGACACGCAGCACAATCAAAATCACAATAGGCAACAAGCTACTCTTTGTTGACCATAGCCAACAAAATCCATTACCTCAGATTCTTCTTTATGTACCGAACAATCTGAAGTGCTACTTTAAAGAGGGATTTCTTAGGCTTTTGCATAAATTGACTCAAGTGTTGAACCACATGTGATATATCTAGTCTTGAATTTGTTATGTACAACAATCTACCCATAAGTCTTTGATATTCTAACACCTTTAATAGAAACTCATCATTACAGCACCCCAAATGCAAAAAAATCATCAAATTCAACTGTAGTAAACCTCTTATTTTGCTCAAGTGATATGCTAGCCGATTTTGCTTCTCTTAACCCAACATTCGATATCAAATCCAACGCATACTTCTTCTGATTTAAAATAATGCCCTTGCTTGACTCTGCTACCTTAATGCCAAGAAAATATTTTAGTTCTCCAAAACCTTTCATTTTAAAACTCTAATGGAGAACCTTTTTTAACAAATCAATAAGCCCAATGTCATTTCCTGTAATAAAAAAGTCATCGACCCTAAAACTCTATCAACCTAATATCATTTCCTGTAATCAACAAGTCATCGACATAAATAAATAACATAACAATCTTATCACCTTGTTTTTTTGTGAACAAATAAGAATCATGCTTACTCTGGACATATCCCCCATGTAAGAGGGCTTTAGTTAGTTTCGAGTTCCTCTATCGATAAGCCTGTTTTAGAATATAAAAGGGACTTGAGTAAACGACAAACCTTATGCTCCCCTTGTTTATGAAAACCCTCTGAAAGGTCCATGTAAACCTCTTCACAGAAATATCCTTGAAGGAATGCATTATAACATCAATTTGAAAGAGCAACCAATCATGCATAGCAACAAAACTAATGACAGTGAGAATAGTAACTTGTTTCACCATTGGGGAAATAGTCTCTTGAAAATGCACTCTTACTTGCTGTCGATAACCTTTATCTACAACTCGTGCCTTGAACCGCTCGATAGAGTCATCAAATTTATATTTCACCTTATAAACCCATTTTCAACCAATGGGAACCTTATCAGGAGGCAAAAGCACCACCTTCCACGTGCCATTTTCTTCCAAAGCCCGAATTTCATGTTTCATAGCATCAATCCATCTCAAATCCAAAATGGGTTCTTGATAAATTTATGGCTTAGTGATAGTAGATATGTTAGCAGAAAAAAAAAATGAGTATGAGATGTTAAATGAGAAGAACAATAAAAATGAGCTACTTTAAGTAAATGTCAATGTTTACACTCGACCATCCCATTTTGCTATGGAGTGTAAGTACAAGAACTTTGGTGTATAATTCCCATGATACTAAAATATTCATTACACTCTGTCTTAAAAAATTCACATCCATTATCACTCTGTATAATTTTAATAGTGGTTGAAAACCAATTTTTGATCATGACAAAGAATTGCTTAAGTTGTAAAAGAATACCATTTTTTAAACGTAAAAGATACACCCAATTAATACAAGTAAAATCATCTAAAATAGTCAAGAAATATCTATGCCCACTATGGGTTGAAACCCTATATAGACCCCACAAGTCTAAATGATTAAGAGAAAACACTACCTCAACCCAAGTTTTACTTAATGGAAATGGTAACCTAGTTTGTTTCCTTAATGGACATACATAACATTGTAGTATAGAAGTACTATTGGAAAAAGTACATGATTTCAACGACATCTTATTCATCCTCAAAATAGAAGCATGACCAATGCGGGAATGTAACACCTGTTACTCAACCCGAATCACTGAGTCCGGATATCAGATGTTACAACATACAAACATTTAGAATAATTTCTAAACCATCTGCATATAATCCCTTTTCAATATACTTCATATTATTTTAATAAAGGTTTCTAAACAAAAGGGATAAAGAAAACATTCAAGAATACAATAGGCTCTTAAAATAATATAATACATTACAACATCACAAAAGTTAATTAAAGATAGACTCTTCTTAGCGTAGAGAACTATATGCTATAGTCCTAATATGTTCTTTTGTATGCATAATATCCCAACTTGTCATTTTCCTTGGTGCATTCGTGACTTTGTCCCTCATGGCTCACATATTCTCACAGAAGGACCTGAAACATAAACAAACGCTTTGTAAGTTCACGCGAACTTACTAAGTTTTAATACAGAATACCTTGAAGCCTTCTCAATTGAACTCCTCATCTTGAAAATTTTGGACTACGTCTCTATCTTTGGCAGATACTTTCATAATATTTGAGATATACCTAAACGCCAACTAACATACTTAATGTATTGACTCTCACTTCACTTCTTGGCTAACTTTAGATGTTATCAGACGATACATATCTTATTCCTTCTTAGAACAACAAAGGTACTTTTCAAAAGAATATCTATACTGAATCTACCTTTGATGAAATTTCTTTCAAATAAATGTAAAATACTTTTTCCCAAGATGAGTCCTCACAAACACCTCTATTGGAAAATAGAAAAACTAGTGGATTTCTTAAGTTGAACTCCATACTAATCTTAATTCTGGCGGATTCTCATACTGATTCTGGTAGTTATCAGATTACAAATTAGATCATATCCTAAATCAACCCCAAATCAAAACTTTTCCTAATAATGAAACATTATAGATTATCTAGAAGAATGCCAAATGACTACGTTACATAACATGAGAACGCCCAACTTAACAAATGGCTTAGATTCTGGATGGCCTCTAAATGAGACATGAAAACCATTATGATATGGTAGATACCAAATAACTCAGATCTCATTCCTAAATAGCATAGACAACTCAGTCCAGCGAACACTTAGACCTTTTATAAATACAAATACACCAATTTACTATGCTAGCGGGTTACTATGGTGAATACACTCTTCAAATAAAACTGCTGAAGACTCTTTCAAAAGTTTTACTTATATCATATTCAAACTCTGCCATAAGACAGACCATAACTTTGAGCCTATAGAATTCTTTATTTTGGTGGAACCATAGCGGCTTCATACATCAGGTATTACAAAGACATTGCAACATATGCCACAAGAGCATTTCAAAATATGCCATAAAGGCTTCATACATTATGCCACAAAAGTGTTATAGATACCCTACCTAAAAGGGCCCTATTTGGGTGCCACCAAGGCCCCACAAGAACTACCGTGTTTGTAATATGGATTTTCCTAATCTCATTATCGCGTGAGATTTGCCCATTATTGCCTTAGGATATGCAAAAACCCTAGTAGATAAATGAGGCTCATCCATCCTTTCTAAAACGTTCCATGGCCATGCTCTTTTCTTGAGATTGTTGTACTGAAATTCATGTTTATTGTTCTGACAGACTATGTCGAATACCACCACAGATTCAAAACTCATATCACGTAATTTTCTGACACTATGTTAAACCTTTATTTCTCCAACATTTTCAATCATGCATCATATATTTAACATAAGTACACATTCATGTAGGTTATACTCATATTCATAATAAAATCATACATCATTACATGCTTAACACACATCATCATGATCATGCGTCAAAACATACATTACATGTACACACATATTATTGCTTCATAGGATCACTTACACACATACATACAACATTTCTCACACTTAAACTCACATATATACATTCAGTAACCACTCAATGACTCATGCATCATTACTGGTACATCAACCATAAGAAGAACTTTCTAGAATGACTTGTAGGAGTTGAGACTAGGGACTCACTTGATACTCACCTATATTGTAGCTTAAAGTTCCAAATCGAGCACACTTCATGAACCGGTAGCACTAACTTCCTAAAGAACATAGATTCATCATTAAAATCCATTTATAGATAATTTACTATCATTTCAACTATAGACGAGCCCCACGAGGGGCCTCTTATTCATAACTTACTATTTTTATACTTCTTAACATCCTTACTCTTTCAAAAACTTAAAATGTAGAACTGTCAGACTTACCAAGAAGTGAAATATCCACTGATTAACTCAGAACCTTAGATTCCAACTTAATAAAGAATAAAAGAACATTTAAGTTTAAAAAGAATAACTAAAGAGTAAGGTTAAAGAGAGACAAATTACCTAGACGATCCTTTCTAACCATATATATACACCCAACACCTCATAAAAGATTTTAACAAGTTTCAAATGCATATAGAAGTGGTCCCTTTAATGTCCTATAAAAATTAGAAAAAATATAAAAAAATTGATGTCGATGTTATTTGAGAGGTGAAACCATTCAGTTGACCCTCAACCAATCATGTTACATAACCCCACATACACATCGTTCGAACAAACCCGACCTACCACAACGATGGCGATGACTTATATATGGTGTGTTATACTCAACCAGAACTTTTGAGGTGTACTCTTAGCTTGTCGTAATCATTCTTCTATTGAGAGATATGACGAGAATAAAATCCTTAAATACTTCTATAGGAGGATACTCTATGCACCAAACATTAGTTCACCAAACTATTAGTTAATTGGCTGATGACACTATTATAATGCACCAAATAGATAATTGCACAACTATACACCTTCCAATTGAATTTGTCATATTTGGGGTGTGATAGGGAATCCCAGAGTAAGAAAGAACCGATAATGGTAGTTGTATGAAATGAGATGTTACCCACTATTGATTCAAACATTGGTGAAAAAATAGTTCAAAAAGATTGAAGGATATACAAACCACCTTGTTCTTTACCAATTCCCTTCATCTTTCCACTAGAGAGAGCCTGAAATATGCAAAAATGGGGATAAAAATAAAGAAAAACAATGCAAGTCTTGAGTGAGTTTAGAAATTGAAAGCAAATTATAATGAAAATATGGTATATACAACACATTGGCTAATTTAACATCAGGAGAATTAGTGCAAGAACCAATGTGTGTGATTGGCAAGGAGGAGCCAATAGGTAATTAGACACAAGACGAAGATGATGCACTTGAAATAGCAGATTCCAAACATTGAAAGTTAGATAGCATGTGGTTAGTGGAACCAGTGTCCGAAATCCGTTCACAAGTCGAGACTATACCTGTAACACCCCGAAACCTGACCTAGAAGTTAGACCCGAGTCCGGCGTGTCACATTGAAGTGTTTTTGCGAAAACCTTGTTTTCATTGAAAACCCTTCTTAAGAAAAAGTTAAGTAAAATCCTTATTTGTATTTTTTTTCAAAACGAGGTATATTTAAAAGCTATTTCTTGTTATAAATTACTAATTACTTGGAAAATATTTACTGCGGAAGCTTAATTTAAAAAAAAAAAACAACAATAAATTTTAGATAATCTTGAAAAGTGGATGAAGCAACTAAATCCATGCTTTGTTCTAAGTATAAAACATAATAACAATAATGAAATAAAAACCAGAGATAAGGCCTTATTATAGTCCGAACTAAAATAATTTCAAAATACTAGGAATTCTAAAAGAAATCCAATTAATAATATATTGCTAGGTGGCCACCTCTAAGTTCCACCATCCGTCGAACCACCTACTGAGGGTCACCTGAAAATATTAAAAGAGGGAGTGAGTTTCCAAACTCAGTGTGTACAACCTTCAACAACAATGTATATATATCATGCAACATAAGTCATCTTGGGCCTGAGCCCAATCCAATAGCAGAAAAGTATTAAAGCAATCAACTGCAAAAATCCTACCCATCCAGCCTCTACACACCATTCCGTCTAACGCTGCACACAATGTAGGGATATAAATATCAACCCACCCATCCCATACACACTAATGGTAGTGCCGGTTGTGGTACTACTTATCGTTGCAGCAAAGCTGCTAATCATACATTGGGCTTAAAAAAGCCATCGGTGGATCTATGGTCATCAAGCAACCATGCGATCCTCAAATTCTTCCTTCATTTCATCAATCCCACCCATATGCAACATACATCTCATGAATGCAACATACACATTTCCATACATTAAGCACCTAAGGGTATTTTTGTCATTTCACTACCCAGATATATTTTGGTAATTCTACCTTACAAGGGCATTTCAGTAATTCTACCCTACAAGGGTGTTTTAGTAGTTCTGCCCTATAGGGGTATTTTCATAATTCTACCCTACAGGGGTATTTTCGTAATTTCTACCCTATAGGGGTATTTTCATAATTTCTTAATAGTACGGGTTTTAATTATGAACTTTGGCCCATCAACAAGTTCTCGCGGCTAAAGTGAACAGACACTATGCACCAGGTAGGATTCAAGAGAAGAGGAGGTCTAGGACCGCTTAAGTGCCAAGCTCTTCCTAAATGCAATCCTAGACATGCATACATCCATTTTTATACTCTAACCTTGAGACTTGTCCACAGACATGTTTGATTAACTAATTAAGTTTTATGTTGCTTGAGAGTACATTAAATCTAGGCCTAGAGTCCACAATAAAACCCTAGCAGTTTACATGCTTCTCTACAATCACATATGGCCCATCAAACCCAATCATGTCCATATGGCCCATTAGGCCCATTCGCAAATATATGGCCCACTAGGCCCGATCTTGTTCAAATCATTCAACCATCAATACCAACTCATCATTTAATATCACTTATCAACTTTTGCTGATTTGGGCCCTGTTGTAGCCCAATTTTGCAAACCAAACAAATAAACAAGAAACAAACACAAAACAGAAACCAAAATTAAAAGTCCCAGTCCATTTACAAATTTAAACCCAATTACAATACCATTACCCAAACATTAACCCAAGAACAGACCCACTTAACCAAATAGCCCAAGACCCGTTTACAAACCCAATATCCACTAAAGCCCAACACCTCTAAAATACCCAAAACCCGTTACAAACCCTAGCCCATTTCCCACTCGTGCCGCCTCTACCCACTTGCACCTGCCTTCTGCCAAAGCCTGCAGCCACCGCCCACAAGTCAAATCCACCGCCCTCAGCACCGCCAAGTTGTACCTGCAAAGAATTAAATAGAATAGACAGCAAATAGCAGAGAAATGATAACCAAAACAAGTTGTAAAATTTTAGGCTATAAAAAGCCGATTCAAATCATTCTGAAGGGGGTCAGATTTTTGGCTTTCAACAAAAACAGAAAGCAATACATTGTAATCTTGGTTTTCAGAATTCAAAAAGATAAAATAAAAGAGCAGCAATATCTATTCTATCTCAACGAAGGGATACCCCCCCAAATCAGAAAATCGAAACAGAGGTAAAGTCCTTTCATTTTTTTATTTTTTGTTATAAATAGTACTAAAATACATATATACACACTTAAAAATAGACAAAAAAATAAAACAAAAAAAAGGGAAAAAATTTTACCTTTTTTCGGCCACCGGAACGGTGGCCGGAACGGCGGCGAACGGCGGCGCAGGGTGGTCCGATCACCGGCCGGTGACCGGCCGATGACCGGATGTCGACCGGTCCGGCGACTGGAGCCCGGAACTCCCCCCTCTCCTCCTTCCCTCTCCTCTCTCCCTTTTCTCTCCTTTTCTTTTTTTCTTCCCCGGGTGAGAAATGAGCCAAAAACCAAAAATTAGCCCTTTTATAGTAACCGACCTGGGTCGGGTCGACCCGACCCAGATCCGCCTGGGATCCGCGTGCTCTGACGTCACGTGGGAAATTTCCCACCTTGATCCTTCCGCTTCTTTTGTAATCTGCAATCAGGTCCTATCCCCTTTGCAATTTGGCCCTGAAAGTCGTCCCGTGTTCCAATTTGATCCTTTATGCTACTGCGCGTTTTGGGATTTCGGGAAAATTGTTGCTTTGGTCCCCTTTAGTTGTCAGCGTGTTCTAATAGGCCCTCCTCTTTTCATTTTGATCCCGAATTCGCCCCAAAAGCATTTTTTTTTATTCAGTTTCGTCCCTATTTGTTTTTTCGTTATCTTTTTTAATTTTAATATTATTATTGTTATTATTATTTATACTATATGTATTATTGTTGTTAATATTAAATATAGATTTTGTTCAATATTTATGCATGTATTTAAATAACATTATTATTAATATATGTTTTATCATTTTCTTATTATGTTATTATGTAAATATTTTAATATTATGTTATATATTTTAATACTATGTTATGTCCATATCATTATTATATCTATTTACTATTATCATATTTTATGTCTAATATTAGTATTATTATTACTTTTATCATATTATATTCGACTTTTGTGTTTTATTATTATTATTATTATTATTATTTTTATTTTTATTTTTAACATATTACTATTATTTTTAGTATTAGTATTATTTTCACTCAAAATTTATGTACACACATGTTATCATGTTTTTTTATATTATATTTTACTTATATCCTATGTAAATATTTTTATAACTTCTAATACCTATAAGTGTATATATTTTACAGATTTTTAGTATTATTACGTATTTGTTTTTAAAATTCATGTATATATGCACCATGTATGTACTTTCAATATTATTATTTAGTATATAGGTATATTTTCTACGTAGTATTACTAATAGTAGTTTTATAATATTATTATTGTTTCTAAAATACGCATATTATATATTTTTAATACTATATTAAATATATGTTTTTTATGTGTATATATATACTTTCAATATTATAGATTTTTTTAAATATCATAATTATCTTGTTTAATATCGTATGTATTTGTTAATGTTATGTAATTACTAAGTTTATTATTCGCCATATATTCGCGTTTTATTGTTTGCATGCTTCTAAATTGAATATATATGACAAATTGCATTTAATTATAACATTATTACGAATTTTTTTATCGTTTTAAAATATTTTTCCATATTTTCAATAAATAAGGCAACGTGTCGATTTAACATTCGATCGTCGATTTCATCGCTATGTTGGGTGAAATCTGTCGACTCGTGTTAAAAAACGAGACGTCCTTCTAAAAATCAAAAATCCAAAAACTCTTGTTTTTTTTATCGGATCACGACTAAACGTCAAATTGGACTTGCATTTTTGAGAATCAAGACAACACATGTTTAATAAGATACCAATTTTTGGGCGTCGCGGGGGTGCTAATACCTTCCCCGCGCGTAACTAACTCCCGAACCCTATTTTTCTCTGAATTTTAACGCAGACCTAAACTCGACCTTCTTTTATCCGAAAACAAGTTTTTGTTAAAAGAGGTTTTATTAGGTGTCCGATCACACCTAGAGAAAAGATCGGTGGCGACTCCTTTGTTTTAGTAAATCGAAATTCAGATTTCATAAATCGCCACAATTAGCGACCAAAGCTACCAAGCAAAACAAATTTTACGTCGCTACAGCTGGCGACTCCACTGGGGACCAGTTTTTGAGAGTCGGGTCTAGAAATAAACGCGTGTTGTCAAAATTTTCAAAATTCCTCGTTCAATTTGATATTTAGTCGTGATCCTGAAATTTTGTTTTTGCATCACATTGTAAATATTCTTTTAACTTGTTTCATCTTGTTGTTTTTCAGCTCTAAATTTTACGGTTTTAGTTTTTAGTTTAGTTTGCAAAATAAAACGAAAGGTTTGTGAGTTTCTCCCCACACACCGTGCACTTGCATTCTGCATAACATGAACTCTATACCCGGGCTCCGTCCGTTTAAGTGAAAGTAAATGCTATGCCTTCGTGAGTTAACTCGTCCCTTCGCACAGGCTAGTGAATACTTTCGGGTTACATATGACTTATGCTTTCGTGAGTTAACTTGTCCCTCCGCATAGGCATAAGTAAATGTAATCCCTCGAATTGATCTCGTAAGCCTGTGATGGGCCATGACCGAGGTTCTATACTAATCTTAGTAGATGACAGTACAGACAATTCGAGTACCTTTTTAGAAACCAAAACCGCATATAGTAAACCATACGAGCCACCTAACTAGAGCCATGCCGAACCTCCATCTGTTAATAGTCACCAAAATAAGTACACGGGAGAAACGCCTCTTACCCTTTTTTACACTTTCACATTTCACGCAAGTGGATCGGGTTTGTTTAATAAATTGGATCAAGTAGCTTGATTTGTTAGATTTTTCGCAATTTTCCTCTGTTCATATTTGTCTTACTGACCAAAGATTGTTTGTGTGTATTCCTGTCTTTCATCATGCATCGGAGGCATCTTGTTAAGAAAGGTGTTGATTAGAGGTTGGTTGCCAAAAACGGGTTTCTGATGAAGGAGTCAATTACCCAAGTGACCGAAACATTGCGTAATAGACTCTTTTGATTAAAGAATTGCCAAAATAGGGGCTATCTTGAAACCAACACCAAATTTTTGCATAAGCATTCAGGACTAACATTCATATGGCATTTATACATTCATTCATTGCATATCATGGACGGTCACTAAGGCCAAAATCACACGATTCGCAGTTACGACAATATAAAGGTTGGAACTACATCATTCGTATAGAACGCGTAGGCAAGTTAGAACAATGGAGGCTGCATTTAATGAAAGAATCGAAAGAATGGAAAAAATTCAAAAAGAACTACAAGAGCAACTAGCCAAATCACAGCAAGAGACGAGGGATTTGATGGTGAGATCGCGGGAGGAGTCACTGGAACAAAAAGACCAAATGGCTAAGATGATGGAGATGATGTCGGCCTTGGTAAAAGGAAAAGGGCCCATGCATAATCCTGAGGTTGTTAACCTCGATCAAGATTCACTTTACCCACCGGGGTTCACTCCGCCTCATATGACACAAAGAGTATACGTTCAAGGAGAATTTGCTGGCTTGGAACAGCAACCTGTGCCAGCTACTCACCCAGGACAGGGAATATCCGTGTCCGCTCCCGCTAATCCACCTGTCCTTGATCTAGATGACTCGGTGGAAATCGCCAGGTTGAGGGCAGACGATCACGAAGCTCAGGAGAAGTATAGGAGCTTAGAGGAAAGACTTAAAGCGATAGAAGGCACTGAAGTCTTCTCCGCACTAAGTGCTAAGGAGCTTAGTTTAGTACCTGATTTAGTTCTGCCGCCAAAATTTAAAGCACCGGATTTTGAGAAGTATGATGGGATAAGATGTCCGAAGGCACACTTGGTCATGTTTTGCCGAAAAATGACCGGCTATGTACATGAAGATAAATTACTCAGACATTGTTTCCAAGATAGCCTTGTTGGATCAGCTCTTCGCTGGTACAATCAGCTTAGCAGAGAAAAGATCCGAACATGGAAAGACTTGGCGTCGGCATTTTGCGAACAGTATAAGCACGTGTCTGACATGGTACCCGATTGTATGACACTGCAAATGTTGGAGAAAAAACCGTCAGAAACTTTTAGACAATACGCGCAGAGATGGAGGGACGTCTCGGCCCAAGTGGAACCCCCATTGACAAAAACTGAGATCACCGTCCTTTTCATTAACACCTTGAGAGCGCCATTTTACGACAAATTAGTGGGGAGTGCCACAAAAGACTTTGCAGATATTGTCATATCTGGTGAGCTTATCGAGAATGCCATCAAGAGTGGTAGAATGGAAGGGCAGGATAGTACGAGAAGGGCAGCACCTATGAAGAAGAAAGAGCCAGAAGCCTACATGGTAGGGACTGAAAGCTGTTACACTCCCAATTCGTACCCAAATCAGCTCCGACCTCAATATCACTCATCCCCAAATGTCTACTTTCCTCTCCAAAATCCTCACTACCAAACACCACCTCCATACCCTTCTTACCCCGTTTACGCTGCACTCCCACAAAACACAATACCCACTCAGAACCAACCCAGGAACGAACCAAGACCGGCGAGGCCTAATCTTAAGAGACCGCATTTTACTCCTATCCCTATGTCATATGGGGAATTATACCCGAAACTCTTAGAGAAGCAGCTGATATCTCCACACTATATGGCATCCTTGAAGCCTCCGTACCCGAAATGGTACGACCCGAATGCTAGCTGCGTATACCACGCCGGGAACCAGGGGCACTCTACAGAGAATTGCATTGCCTTTAAAAAGCAGGTCCAAGGACTCATTGATACGGGCATTCTGCGATTTGATAATGCTAGCAATGCGACCGAGAATCCATTCCCTGACCATGCTGAAGGGAATGTGAACGCAGTGACAGAGGAATGAAACTTTTCCAAGCATTTGGCCTTACATACTTGGGAGTATTTTGAACAGCGGGACTGTGGAGGAGACCTATAGTTTGGAACTTACTTAGAGTAATGCTCGGAACATGCTTATTGTCTTAGGCCTAGAGGCAATAAGGGCCCTTTTTGTGAAATAGGCATCTGTCCAGAATCTTTATTTCAATGAAATGCATCTTTTGAACAAATATTCCTTCTATTCTGTTTATGTGTAGGTTCCTTTGTTCTTGGACTTTCATTCATTTATCCTTTCATATTGACATCATACCATGTAAATAATCTTCTTAGAATCATTTATCCTTCAAAACTCGTCTTTGTACCTACAATAGGTGCCCAGATACCAATGTCACGAGCAACACTGTTACTAACTCCCTTTTTAGTAAGATATGTGTTCAGAGGGATCTCAAGACTTTGAAGATGACAGAGATTGTACTTAGCTTCCGATTTGTTAAGGGTAGTAGAACGAGATGAAAAGACACATCCTAGCTTACAAGGGGTTAGTCGACATTGCGAGCTTGCGAAAGAGATCAGAACCTAGCTCGCCGCAGAAATAAGGCAAAACGTATATGCCTCCTTTGTTTCTTCACGGACTCTCTATATGAGGCATGATTGTTATAGAGGCAAGGTCGCCGACATCAGATCGTTATTAAGGGGGTAAGGTCACTTCATATGCCAAAGTTACAAGGTACATAGTCATCAAATTCAAATTCAAAGACAAATCCAAATTCAGATCCAAATCCAAATTCAAATCCAAATCCAAGTTCAAATTTGAAATCCAAATTCAAATCTGAATTTAAAAATAGCAATTCACGGTCTATTCAAAGATCAGACACAACATCAGTGCAACAAAGGCAACCCAAAGCCATCCAAAATGATTTTGAAAGATGACTGAGACTTGTAATGGTTGGTGTGGAAAAGTTACCATTTATCCTTTGTACTTGCCAAACGTCGGCCAGAACCTTTGCTGGGGCAACACATTTCTCACTGGTCTTGCCCATTGAAGTTGAGATACTGTCTTCCAAGTTTTATCAGAGCTGAATCTTGATGAAGTGGAATCGATTCAATCCCAATATGATCAATCAAATTGAAGGAGAAAAGTTAATAGCAATCTCTCACGATCAGATAATGCAAGTTTACCACGAAAAGGCTCACCTAAGAGAATTTCATTACGAGAGTTGATATTGAAGATGATCCTTCAAAAGGAGCTTTAGAGGAAAAAGGGCGCCTTGAGACCAAAGATTAAAAAATAAAAAAAGAAAATCAATCAGAAAAGAAAAAAGGAAAAGGAGAGGCCAAGGCGAAAACCCGCAAAGGGCGCTTTGAGACCAAAGGGGATTGGAGTTGAAAACCCGAAATGGGCGGTTCAAATTTTGATCAAAATTAAGGCATATGGTAGTTTTGCCATGCTTGAATTGACAATGAAGAAGTATGCTATGTCTTGGGGCATCGACAAAGTACTCCGGATCCCTTAAACACATATTGAGCTCAAAATGGTCCTCAAGAAGTTTGAACAGAGAAGCTCAGGCTACGATATTTGGGGCATCTAGTTTCCATCCTACCCATTTTGAATCTGTTTCTTTTGTTTGTCTTATTCGTTTCAAAAAAAATAATAATAACAAAAAAGTGTCATTCTTGATCCCTGTCCGTTTCGAGTTATGCTTCCAATCAATTTCCTTTTTTCCATTAGGTATGATCTTTTTCAAGCATATCATATTGAAATAACGATTAGTGCACTAATAATACTGTCATAAAAGGAGTTTCGCGTAGTACTCTGAAAAGCTTCCGAATAATATGGGAACCTGAAACAGGACTGTTGTTTAAGAGCTCACCAAGTGTAAAAATTGGGAAAATTTGAGCTTAAATTGAGTTTATCTTTTCAGATTTTTTGTCAAAGAGGTTAGTTGAACAAAAACAAGATATTGCGTTGGCGATAATCTCGATGAAAACAAGCAATGTTAACCTAAACATAAAAGAAAATCATTCTTGGGAAAATGATACTCTGCACCCATAAACATCTGATCGGGTCACCCGAAGAGGGGTCAATTGATGGAACAAGTTATAGACCCTATACTTTTGAGTTACAATGGAAGGGACCCTGAAGTCGCAGTGGGGCAAGCTGGTTAGGCAAAACACAGTTATTCCCTCGGGTTTTGAGTCGAAATACCAGCCAGGTAACAGGGCGTCCCAAGATGAAAAAAGGAGAAGAAGATCAAAATGAAAACCTGAAAAGGGCATCTTGATAAATGAAATATTAGGATAAAAACCCAAAAAGGCGTCCTAATAAAGCAGATCTGGGCTCAAAGAGTAAGACGATTGGAGCAATGAGTCAAACAGCAAGACTATAGTGTTTGAAGCATTTTCAACAAGTGACGCCATGCTCGAAAAGATTCTTGATTAAGAAATGTGGAAGAGTTCATGCGTTGAAGATTTAGAGCATTTTGAGATGACATACTCCAAATAAAAGAAATGTTGAGCATTACCTGGATGAGAATTCAACAAGTACAAGAGCCTCAAAGCAGGGACAAACGTTCAACCAAGGGCAAAAGAGTGATATCAGAGAAATGTAGAGTACTCGTAAAATTCGAGGATGGGTACAAAGCTTGAAGAAAATCAAGAATCGAAGCAATGAATGCGGATCATCACAAAAAACGTGACGAAAAGAAACATATGACAAGCATGCCTAGGGCGCATAGCATAATCATGTAGGCATACAGGCATTTAAGACAAACATGTGCATATCATGATAACATCATGCATGACATATACAGGTATTCTAGCAGAGCAAGAAGTTGTGATGATAGTGATATTGGATCAAGAAAAGACGCCCGAATTCCACTAGATGTTTCGGTATTTTGTCTTTCATCTTCTGTTTTCAAAAATCAACTCATATAACAGAGGTGAGTTGAGCCTCAAGGCACGTTGAGGTATTTTCAATTTCTTTTTCAAAAATCAACTCATATTGCGAGAGGTGAGTTGAGCCTCAAGACACGTTGAGGTATTTTCAATTTCAGTTTTTAATTTATGTTTCAAAAAAATCAACTCATATTGCGAGAGGTGAGTTGAGCCTCAGGACACGCTGAGGTAGTTTCAATTCCTATGTTTCAAAAAAATCAACTCATATTGCGAGAGGTGAGTTGAGCCTCAGGACACGCTGAGGTATTTTCAATTCCTGTTTTCAAAAATCAACTCATATTGCGAGAGGTGAGTTGAGCCTCAAGACACGTTGAGGTATTTTCAATTTCAGTTTTTAATTTATGTTTCAAAAAAATCAACTCATATTGCGAGAGGTGAGTTGAGCCTTAGGACACGCTGAGGTATTTTCAATTCCTGTTTTTCAAAAAATCAACTCATATTGCGAGAGGTGAGTTGAGCCTCAGGACACGCTGAGGTATTTTCAATTCCTGTTTTCAAAAATCAACTCATATTGCGAGAGGTGAGTTGAGCCTCAAGACACGTTGAGGTATTTTCAATTTCAGTTTTTAATTTATGTTTCAAAAAAATCAACTCATATTGCGAGAGGTGAGTTGAGCCTCAGGACACGCTGAGGTATTTTCAATTCCTGTTTTTCAAAAAATCAACTCATATTGCGAGAGGTGAGTTGAGCCTCAGGACACGCTGAGGTATTTCCAATTCCTGTTTTTCAAGAGCCAACTCATAATACAGAGGTGAGTTGAGCTTTCTCAATTTCTGTTTTTAATTTATGTTTCTCAGAGCCAGCTCATATTATAGAGGTAAGTTGAGCTTTTTCAATTTCTGTTTATTCAACTCATATTGCGAGAGGTGAGTTGATCTTTTTTCAATTTCTATTTTTTAATTTCTGTTCATTCAACTCATATTGCGAGAGGTGAGTTGATCTTTTTCAATTTCTGCTTTTTAATTCAACTCATATTGCGAGAGGTGAGTTGATCTTTTTCAATTTCTGCTTTTTAATTTCTATTCATTCAACTCATATTGCGAGAGGTGAGTTGATCTTTTTCAATTTTTGCTTTTTAATTTCTGTTCATTCAACTCATATTGCGAGAGGTGAGTTGATCTTTTTCAATTTCTGCTTTTTTAATTTCTGATTATTCAACTCATATTGCGAGAGGTGAGTTGATCTTTTTCAATTTCTACTTTTTTAATTTCTGTTTATTCAACTCATATTGCGAGAGGTGAGTTGATCTTTTTTCAATTTCTGCTGTTTAATTTCTGTTCATTCAACTCATATTGCGAGAGGTGAGTTGATCTTTTTCAATTTTTTCTTTTTAATTTCTGTTTATTCAACTCATATTGCGAGAGGTGAGTTGATCTTTTTCAATTTCTGCTTTTTTAATTTCTGATTATTCAACTCATATTGCGAGAGGTGAGTTGATCTTTTTCAATTTCTACTTTTTTAATTTCTGTTTATTCAACTCATATTGCGAGAGGTGAGTTGATCTTTTTTCAATTTCTGCTGTTTAATTTCTGTTCATTCAACTCATATTGCGAGAGGTGAGTTGGTCTTTTTCAATTTCTGCTTTTTAATTTCTATTTATTCAACTCATATTACGAGAGGTGAGTTGATCTTTTTTCAATTTCTGCTGTTTAATTTCTGTTCATTCAACTCATATTGCCAGAGATAAGTTGAGCTTTTTCAATTCTGCTTTCAATTTCTGTTTTTCAAAAAGACCAACTCATATTGCAAGAGGTGAGTTGAGTCTCAAGTTACACACTGAGGTGCTTTCAATTTATGATTAACCCATATTGCGAGAGTTTGCAGGCTGGGCTAGTTTCGATGCTTGTTTTTCACTGAGAATAAAGATTGGAGCTGATCGAAGACACCAGATTTCATCCCTGAAGTTACAATGGAGCTAATCAAAGATATAGACTTTGCATCCCCAGTGAAGTCACAGTGGAACGAATTGAAGTCACAAGTTTCATCCTCCTGAAGTTGTAGCAGAACAATGTGAAGATATCAAGACCTCGTCTCTGAAGTTGCAGAATAGTAGATCATGACGAATTCCATATCCCCGAAGAAGAGATAGATCGAGGCTACAAGTCATAGCTCTGAAGTCGCAACGGATCGAACCAAAGCGACAAAATGCGGTGGATTGGAAAGAGACTACCTAAACCAGAGTACCAGAGAAGCCAAGATTTGGCAGGATGGGGCAAAATTGGGCTTTCATTATGTCTTTGCTCTATTTTCGTTACACGACAATGAGCAAAGAGGGGCAGCTGTTGTAGCCCAATTTTGCAAACCAAACAAATAAACAAGAAACAAACACAAAACAGAAACCAAAATTAAAAGTCCCAGTCCATTTACAAATTTAAACCCAATTACAATACCATTACCCAAACATTAACCCAAGAACAGACCCACTTAACCAAATAGCCCAAGACCCGTTTACAAACCCAATATCCACTAAAGCCCAACACCCCTAAAATACCCAAAACCCGTTACAAACCCTAGCCCATTTCCCACTCGTGCCGCCTCTACCCACTTGCACCTGCCTTCTGCCAAAGCCTGCAGCCACCGCCCACAAGTCAAATCCACCGCCCTCAGCACCGCCAAGTTGTACCTGCAAAGAATTAAACAGAATAGACAGCAAATAGCAGAGAAATGATAACCAAAACAAGTTGTAAAATTTTAGGCTATAAAAAGCCGATTCAAATCATTCTGAAGGGGGTCAGATTTTTGGCTTTCAACAAAAACAGAAAGCAATACATTGTAATCTTGGTTTTCAGAATTCAAAAAGATAAAATAAAAGAGCAGCAATATCTATTCTATCTCAACGAAGGGATACCCCCCAAATCAGAAAATCGAAACAGAGGTAAAGTCCTTTCATTTTTTTATTTTTTGTTATAAATAGTACTAAAATACATATATACACACTTAAAAATAGACAAAAAAATAAAACAAAAAAAAGGGAAAAAATTTTACCTTTTTTCCGGTGGCCGGAACGGCGGCGAACGGCGGCGCAGGGTGTCCGATCACCGGCCGATGACCGGATGTCGACCGGTCCGGCGACCGGAGCCCGGAGCTCCCCCCTCTCCTCCTTCCCTCTCCTCTCTCCCTTTTCTCTCCTTTTTTTTTTTTTCTTCCCCGGGTGAGAAATGAGCCAAAAACCAAAAATTAGCCCTTTTATAGTAACCGACCTGGGTCGGGTCGACCCGACCCAGATCCGCCTGGGATCCGCGTGCTCTGACGTCACGTGGGAAATTTCCCACCTTGATCCTTCCGCTTCTTTTGTAATCTGCAATCAGGTCCTATCCCCTTTGCAATTTGGCCCTGAAAGTCGTCCCGTGTTCCAATTTGATCCTTTATGCTACTGCGCGTTTTGGGATTTCGGGAAAATTGTTGCTTTGGTCCCCTTTAGTTGTCAGCGTGTTCTAATAGGCCCTCCTCTTTTCATTTTGATCCCGAATTCGCCCCAAAAGCATTTTTTTTATTCAGTTTCGTCCCTATTTGTTTTTTTTGTTATCTTTTTTAATTTTAATATTATTATTGTTATTATTATTTATACTATATGTATTATTGTTGTTAATATTAAATATAGATTTTGTTCAATATTTATGCATGTATTTAAATAACATTATTATTAATATATGTTTTATCGTTTTCTTATTATGTTATTATGTAAATATTTTAATATTATGTTATATATTTTAATACTATGTTATGTCCATATCATTATTATATCTATTTACTATTATTATATTTTATGTCTAATATTAGTATTATTATTACTTTTATCATATTATATTCGACTTTTGTGTTTTATTATTATTATTATTATTATTATTATTATTATTATTATTTTTATTTTTAACATATTACTATTATTTTTAGTATTAGTATTATTTTCACTCAAAATTTATGTACACACATGTTATCATGTTTTTTTATATTATATTTTACTTATATCCTATGTAAATATTTTTATAACTTCTAATACCTATAAGTGTATATATTTTACAGATTTTTAGTATTATTACGTATTTGTTTTTAAAATTCATGTATATATGCACCATGTATGTACTTTCAATATTATTATTTAGTATATAGGTATATTTTCTACGTAGTATTACTAATAGTAGTTTTATAATATTATTATTGTTTCTAAAATACGCATATTATATATTTTTAATACTATATTAAATATATGTTTTTTATGTGTATATATATACTTTCAATATTATAGATTTTTTTAAATATCATAATTATCTTGTTTAATATCGTATGTATTTGTTAATGTTATGTAATTACTAAGTTTATTATTCGTCATATATTCGCGTTTTATTGTTTGCATGCTTCTAAATTGAATATATATGACAAATTGCATTTAATTATAACATTATTACGAATTTTTTTTATCGTTTTAAAATATTTTTCCATATTTTCAATAAATAAGGCAACGTGTCGATTTAACATTCGATCGTCGATTTCATCGCTATGTTGGGTGAAATCTGTCGACTCGTGTTAAAAAACGAGACGTCCTTCTAAAAATCAAAAATCCAAAAACTCCTGTTTTTTTTATCGGATCACGACTAAACGTCAAATTGGACTTGCATTTTTGAGAATCAAGACAACACATGTTTAATAAGATACCAATTTTTGGGCGTCGTGGGGGTGCTAATACCTTCCCCGCGCGTAACTGACTCCCGAACCCTATTTTTCTCTGAATTTTAACGCAGACCTAAACTCTACCTTCTTTTATCCGAAAACAAGTTTTTGTTAAAAGAGGTTTTATTAGGTGTCCGATCACACCTAGAGAAAAGATCGATGGCGACTCCTTTGTTTTAGTAAATCGAAATTCAGATTTCATAAATCGCCACAATTAGCGACCAAAGCTACCAAGCAAAACAAATTTTACGTCGCTACAGGCCCACGAGCCCGTCGGCCCATTTAGCCCCCTTCTGGCCCTGTTGGCCAACAGTGGCCCGAGACTATGAGATCGCTCTCTTGGCCTCAGTAGTCATATCAGTGTTTCCACACGAATGTTCGCACGCTCATGTGATTGCCAGTGCCAACCTTTCAGCTTTTCAACTTTTCAGCATTTCGGCTTTTCGGGATTTCTGCTTTTGCAGATTTGTCATGTGTGAAGTGTATGTACACACCTGGTTAATGCGGCGTGTTACACTATCCTCAGCCTTGAACCTACAACCAATACCAATCCTCAAATCAATCCCACACATAACCAAAACATTTACCAAAAACTGAAGCCTTACCATAACCTTACCGTGTGCCACCAATTCTTGTAGCCCCTCCTTAGCTACTATTCACGAATATCCTTAGATCTGCATTAATCTTAATTGTTAAAGATGAAATCATAGGTGACTTGTTTCCACTTAAGTCACCCTTTCTCTTACTATAGACTATTCGGCCAACAAATCCCAAAATCAAGAACACTTACCCAAAAGCCGAAACGAATGGATAGTTTTTCGGCAGAGACTTGTAGATCCCTATCACGTTTACGATCTTTGAACCCTACCCTTGTTAATACAGGGTTAACGACAAAAGAGAGTTAGATAGCCTTCTAGCTTTTACCGAAACACACTAAGGATGTTTGACTAAGTACTTATCGAATCTAACCTTTGAGCCTACGGCCTAGGTAGCTATTGAACGAGATCTGGCTTTTAAAACTTGATTAAGAGTAGATAACAACAACCGATTTGTGATGGAGGGAAACAACAAGGAATCAGCAAAAAGATAGGACTATTTGATTATAAGGAAGTATTCGACTTTTAGAGAAAGAAGAAGAACACAACACCAATAGGGATTTCGGCAAAAAAGAATGATGGTTATTCGGCAATGGAAGAAACAGAATGAGGGGAAGAAGAAGAAAAGTAATGGAAAACGAAAGAACCTTTTAAAGGAATTTGGTACCCCCTATTTATACACAAAATCGAAACTCTGCCTACCCCCAAAGTCCCAATCGGCTCCAACTCTTTCCCATCTCATCTCCTCGTTTTTCTCCTTGATAACTCCCAAATCCTTTTCTCTTTTGATCAGTCTCCTTAGAGTCCATCATCATACCACTTCCAACCTTCTAGAAGGTCAAAATTAAACTCAAAAAAGAAAAATACTAAGCTAGGATTCGAACCTAAGATCTCCTTGCTAACCCATAACGCCACCTTCCTATACCCTAAGTGGCGTCACTTAGCCACTCCATCACAAGGCTCTTTGATGCCATTTTTCCCTATTTTTATTTAAAAGCCCAACTACTCACTGCCCTAGTTCCTTTAATATTTAATTAAAAATTCCTTCTCCTCAAAGTTCGAACCTAGAACTTCTCCAACACCCCTAGACACTCCAAATTTATTAAACCCTTAAAGCCAACATGTCATTTGTCATTTTTTTGCTTACTAAAAAAATTTATGAGACCCAAAGCCCAAAGCCCAATTCATCTAGGCCCAAAATTCGGGGCGTTACAATACCTGCCAAACTAGTCTCTGCTAAACTTGTAGCAACTGCTACATTGAGCTTGTGTGAATACAGGTGCTTAAGGAATATTGGATGGGCCAACATCAGCAATCACATCTATCAAGTCAGTTGCCACCATATTATTCACCATAGATCAAGTCAAATTCGAGGTTTTCTTTTTGGTGAACTTAAAATCGAGAGGATATCTGATTAACATGTAGCAGCTCTCCCTTTTATGCCCCTTGATCTTACAATGGTCACGCACACCATTGAATCGCTTCTTTTGAGCCACATTAGTCAAATACACTATTGTTGGATTAAAAAGTAACTGGCCATGAAAAATGAAGCCTTTAAGATTCTTCTTGCACCAGTATGGAATATGCTTGATTGAATGTAGGCAACGGAGTCATTAATAGAATCTAACTACGAATGACACCATAAGTATCATTAAATCCCATCAGAACCTAAAACAAACGTTGTTGAACATCATGTTCAACATTTTTCTTTGAGTGTCCACAACAGCCACAAGCAGAAAACGGAACGAGTGCATCATATTCATCCCACAATAGACGTAATTTGGTGAAGTATACAAACACTAGAGGAGTCCCTTGACAATGAGAAGCAATCTCATGATACAAGAAAAAAAACTCGAGAACTATCAACCTTGTTGAAATTTTCAATAAGATCAGTATTAACCATCGCTGCACTAGAAGCAAAAACTATTCCTGCTGAAAGTTCCTTATTAACAGTGTTTAAAATCCATGACAACACTATAACATTGCAATACAAATCGGCTATCACCAAGTCTTTAAAACAGGTACCATCCATAAAACCCAATTTATTCTTTACCAACAATGCTATTCACATAGCTTGGCTCCAAACAATATAATTCTCAGGCCTAAGAAGTTGATGAGAAACTAGCTATTCACCTGAAGTATCAGAAGGATGTAAGTACAATAGATAGTTGAAATTTATAGTATAATCCGATAGAGTCACCATTCTCACCAACCAACAATCAGGAACCAACAGTTGGCTCAAGAAAGTTACCAATTAGAAAGCAATCAAGCAGAAGAGATCTACGAAACAAGATGAAGGATGCTATTTGACAAAACCAAACTACTAATCAGAGCAAATCTACAAAAGAGAAGATATACGTCTGCAAAAGAGAATCACAGATTAAGGAGAGATTCACAAAAACCATAAAAAGACAATCGGCGGTGGCTTTGATACCATGTTGAGAAACGTCAGTGATCGTAGTCAACTCCTGATACATTGGTGATCAATACAAGAGAAGTAAGGTAGAGGAGCAAAGGCGACAACTAGGGCACGAAAAAAAGAACAAAAGAAAATTATAGGTAACTTTTCATCAAAATGGTAAAAAGGTATATTTTAAGTTATAGCCACAACATATTTATACATTAATAGTTTACTCCCTAACCAACTAACCGATTAACGATTAACTATTAGCTAGCCTTTTAATAGAAGAACCCCAAATATTAAAGTACTAGGAACATTGAAATTATTCGAGTAATTAAGCTTACTTGGTGCTCCCTTTTTGATGATTGGGATTTTTTGTCCTCTGATTTGGAACTGCTACTATAAGCCATGACAAGGATTTAAGATACCACAATTTGAAAAGGAAGAAGAAGAAGGAAGGGGAAATTATTTGGGAATTTTTAAAATGAGCTTTCCTTGAATTTTATAGATTCAGGTTTTATTACTACCAAAGGTATCGTGATAAAAATAAGCACTAAATGTATCTGCTTTAGGCATACTAGCAACGATATTTGACTGGAAAAAATGAACTTTTCACAACTAAAATACTCGATTTTAAAGTCAAGGTTGTTAAAAATGGTGGTGTGGCTGGAAAACAAAAGCAGTAGGCCTCACTGGAGATACCAGAATGATGATGTTGTAGTGTTTGGTTTACTCTAATGGGATTTCAGAAGGGATCAAGAAGGTTGTTTTCCGAACTTGAAGGGGGATAAAGAGCACAATTGTTTTCCGAACTTGAAGGGGGATAAAGAGCACAAATAAGATGAAGAGACTTGGAAGTAAATATTGGGTTTTAATCTGGGTTTTTTTAATTGGAATTTAAGGGATTAACTTAAAAATTTTGTATTTTTAAGGGACTAAAAGAACAATAAAAATTTTGTTTTTTTTTTTAGGTCCAATCAGCAATCTGTTAAGGGTTTAACGACTAAATGACCATTTTGGTTAATTTTTCTAATGGTAGTGACTATATTAGCAATAAGAATTTTAGAGTAACTAAAATAAGAATGACGCTATTTTAAAGTTACTTCCAAATTAATTTACTCATAAAATTATGCAACACCGTGTGTTGATTTGTCCCAAAATACTAGCTGCCTGTTGCTTATTGAGAACCAGCTTCAATTTTGTTGTTGTTGTAAATCGCCATTACTAAAGATCTTTGGTTGAATAATTATCGATGTTTGGTCGCACCAATGCGCTTCAGAAGGCCATGGCTATTTGATTCAACTTTGCTATTATCATTTGTTGCAATTTACTAAGGTATATTGTGATGTTAATTTGTTTTGTTGATTTGAAATATACGTTGTATTTAATTTTACTTTTAAGTTCAATTAATATTAGTTAAGATTTCAAGAAAAGGTCTGTGAAGGTTTAATTTGTTTAATTGTTGTTTCCAATTAGTGTTAGGAGTATGAGTTGAATTATATTATATATGTTTAGACAATGAATGAATGATTAAGAATCTCATGGAGTCCATTCATCTCGTCACGCATTTATGTTATTTGGTTGGTCTGATTGAAAATAAGTAAGATTAAAATTCAGTTAGATTGATTTAGATCCCATTAATTATGAACGTGAACTAAATAAGGGTAATTTTGATTGACTTTTATTAATTTGGGTCTAAATAATAAATTTTGTTGGATTAATTTAGTACAGTTCATGATTAATATTTGTTTGATTGGAAGTTTTTATGAGATTGAATTAGAAATTAATTTAACTTAGAAACTGGTTTTTATGGCAGCCAAGCTATTGGTTTATTTTTAATATGAGTTTGTACATTTTTTACATTGAAGCGTAAGAGGTGACGAGTTGTGGATAGCGAATGACGTCGGGATAGAACGTTTCTAAGCAACCAACATCTAGAATTATAGTTTGCGATACTTACGTTTTAAATTATTTTTAATGTTATAGTTAAATTATTAATTTAGTGATTGCGATGTTATGATTCCTTGCATTCGAAATATTACTTGTGTGGTAGTTTATTAAATTGTTTTTAATGATGGTTATTATCTTTAAATTGTTATTTTTGTTAATCGATTATTTTTTGAAAATCATTGCTAAAATTACTATTTTAATAATTTATCATATGCTCGATAAAATTAGTTGAAAATTCTTCAGATGTAATTAACATGCCTAGAATGTGGGAGTCCCTATCATTGGCTATTGTTCATTGTGCAGAATGCATTGAGTGTCAGAGAGTATTGTCATTGTTGCGCTTTGTACATTTGGTGTGATGGTTGTTTATTGATTAAGTCATGTTCATCGCGCAATAGAGTTTTATCATTGTTGATTCTTGTGCCATTTTCATCGTCCGTTTGGTGTTCAGTTGGGCACTTATGTATTTGACTGTCTTTCCTTCGTGTGTGACATGGGCAAAATTATTAAATGAATTTGAACACTAAATCAAAACGATAGCGCTATTTATTGAATGCCTTGAAAATGTTTCATTATTATTTTAAATGTTATTTGTTAGGATTGATCCGATTAAGCATCAAATAAAAAAAATAGTGGAATAAATTGAGCAATTGAACACACAAATTTAACGTGGAAAAACTCCTCCAAAGAGGATAAATAACCACGGGCAAAGATAATTTTACTATAATGACAAAAGAACAAAGAGTACAAAAGATGGAGATAAAAACTAAACCCCAAAAACACGAAAACAAAGCACCCTCAAAATATAAACACAAAATTCTCTAAATGTGTTATGAGTTATAATATCTAATGGGTGTATTTTTTAAGGCTGTAAAAGAGCCTATTTATACGCTAAATTCATAGGTCAAATAATAATAAAATAATCTAAACTAATCAGTGTTTGATTGAAACAAATAAATAGTTTAACTAGAAGATTATTTTTCAAATTTGACTGAAATAGGAGTCATACTCAACAAATCTCCACCTTGACTCATATTTCCACAACACCATCTTTGCCAAAGCTCGCCATGAGCCTATCTTGAACTATACACGGAATTAACTGAGTCGAATCTGTGCTTAGAAACTGGAAGACTTCTAGCCTTCGACTTGTACACTGCCAAATTAACTCGGGTATGATTATCACGAACACAGTACCCTAACTTTTCAAAACCTTCATCCAAAAGAGAACCCCTCTTTAACGAAACAGTCATACATTTTTCCCTCCTATAACCAAGTTGTCTCCGCTCCAAATGAGTTGACTTCGACTCCGTAACGGACGAGGGACGTCCGATTTCACCGGTTACTGTAGAACCTTCCAAAATATAAAGACTGCCAATTCTTTTACCTTTGAACAAAACGAGAGCTCCACGAGATACTTTAATGTCGTTCGACTCGATGTTGATCTTGCATTCTTTCAAGTCTAAAATACTCAAGGAGATGAGATTCTTTCGTAAATCAAGTACATACTTGACATCTGAGAGTGTCCTAATCGTCCCATTGTGTATCCTAATTTTAACAGTACCAATACCAATTACCTTACTAGATGAATCGTTTCCCATGTGCACAACTCCATCTTCAACTGAACTGTATGTGGAGAACCATTCTCTATTGTGACACATGTGGAAAGAACATCTCGAATCTAGGATGTACTCAGACGTGAGCTTAGAGTTATCGCTCGTTGACACTAGCAAGAAATCATCACCACTTTCATCGGCCAAATTAGCACCAGCTACATCTTCCTTGTTACTCTCAGTAGATCTTTTATTTTGCAGTTCATAATAATCTTCTTTGACGTGACCTAACTTTTTACAATAGCAACACATTTTGTCTCGTTTCTTTAATGCTACCAAAACAGAAGCTTGCCTATTTGCCTTGCTATCCAAATGAAGCTCATTGTCGAGTTTGTCTCTACTCAACAAATGACCCTTCAAATCTTCGAACGAGAGTTTGTCTCTACTATAAATTAGGGTCTCCCTAAAGAGCACAATAACAGCATAGCTTGATCTTCATCATCAATATAAACCTCAATGTTCCTTAAATCATTTAAAACAGTAATAAATTGACTAATGTGATCTCTAATAAGCTCACATTCGTTTATGCGAAACGTAAATAGATGTTGTTTCAACACTAAATGATTAGCCAGAGACTTAGTCGCATAAAGAGTTTCTAACCTTTTCCACAAAGCGGATGAGGTCTTCTCCATTAATACCTCCTGCAATACCGTATTCGTGAGGCGCAACTAGATTGCAGACAAAGCCTTTTCATCAAGCTCTTCCTATTCTATTTTATTTAAGTTCTCAGGCTTTTTACCAGTAACAACCTTTTTCAAACCGAATTGAACTAGAATTGCCATCATCCGAACTTGCCATAGATTGAAATTTGTCTCACTATCGAACTTCTCAATTTCAAACCTTGTTGCTTCCATATCTGAGTGGGCTGATCTATGAAAATTGAACTAACTCTGATACCACTTGTTAGGATTGACCTGATTAAGCAACAAGTAAAAAAAATAGCGGAATAAATTAAGAAATTGAACACACAAATTTAACGTGGAAAAACTCCTCCAAATAGGATAAATAACCGCAGGCAAAGATAATTTTACTATAAGGCCAAAAGAACGAAGAGTACAAAAAATGGAGATAAAAAAACCCGAAAACAAAGAACCCTCAAAACGTAAACACAAAATTCTCTAAATGTGTTATGAGTTCTAAATATCTAATGGGTGTATTTTTTAAGGTTGTAAAAGAGCCTATTTATACGCTAAATTCATAGGTCAAATAATAATAAAATAATCTAACTAATCAGTGTTTGATTGAAACAAATAAACAGAGTTTAACTAGAAGATTATTTTTCAAATTTGACTGAAATAGGAGTCATACTCAACAACTGTCCACCTTGACTCATATTTCCACAACGCTATCTTTGCCAAAGCTCGCCACGAACCTATCTTGAACTATTTAGGGAATTAACTGAGTCGAATCTATGCTTAGAAACTGGAAGACTTCTAGCCTTCGACTTGTACACTGCTAAATTAACTCGGGTATGATTATCACGAACACAGTACCCTAACTTTTCAAAACCTGCATGCAAAAGAGAACCCCTCTTTAACGAAACAGTTATACATTTTTCCCTCCTATAACCAAGTTGTCTCCGCTCCAAACGAGTTGACTTCGACTCCGTAACGGACGAGGGACGTCTGATTTCACCGGTTACTGTAGAACCTTCCAAAATATAAAGACTGCCAATTCTTTTACCATTTAACAAAACGAGAGCTCCACGAGATACTTTAATGTCGTTCGACTCGATGTTGATCTTGTATTCTTTCAAGTCTAAAATACTCAAGGAGATGAGATTCTTTCGTAAATCAGGTACATACCTGACATCTAAGAGTGTCCTAATCGTCCCATCGTGTATCCTAATTTTAACAGTACCAATACCAATTACCTTACTAGATGAATCGTTTCCCATGTGTACAACTCCATATTCAACTGAACTGTATGTGGAGAACCATTCTCTATTGTGACACATGTGGAAAGAACATCTCGAATCTAGGATCCATTCAGACGTGAGCTTGGAGTTATCGCTCGTTGACACTAACAAGAAATCATCACCGCTTTCATCGGCTAAATTAACACCAGCTACATCTTCCTTGTTACTCTTAGTAGATCTTTTATTTCGCAGTTTATAACAATCTACTTTGACGTAACCTAACTTTTACAATAGCGACACATTTTGTCTCGTTTCTTTGATGCTCCCAAAATGGAAGCTTGCCTATCTGCCTTGCTATCCAAATGAAGCTCATTGTTGAGTTTGTCTTTACTCAACAAATGACCCTTCAAAACTTTAAACGAGAGTTTGTCTCTACTATAAATTAGGGTCTCCCTAAAGAGCACAATAATAGCATAGCTTGATCTTCATCATCAATATAAACCTCAATGTTCTTTAAATCATTTAAAACAGTAATAAATTGACTAATGTGATCTCTAATAAGCTCACCTTCGTTCATGCGAAACGTAAATAGACGTTGTTTCAACACTAAACGGTTAGCCAGAGACTTAGTCACATAAAGAGTTTCTAACCTTTTCCACAAAGCGGATGAGGTCTCCTCCATCAATACCTCCTGCAATACCGTATTCACGAGGCACAACTAGATTGCAGACAAAGCCTTTTCATCAAGCTCTTCCCATTCTGTTTTATTTAAGTTCTCAGGCTTTTTCCCTGTAACAACCTTTTTCAAACCGAATTGAACTAGAATTGCCATCATCCGAACTTGCCACAGATTGAAATTTGTCTCACCATTGAACTTCTCAATTTCAAACCTTGTTGCTTCCATATCTGAGTGGGCTGATCTATAAAAATTGAACTAGCTCTGATACTACTTGTTAGGATTGACTCGATTAAGCAACAAGTAAAAAAAATAGCGGAATAAATTAAGAAATTGAACACATAAATTTAACGTGGAAAAACTCCTCCAAAGAGGATAAATAACCACAGGCAAAGATAATTTTATTATAACGGCAAAAGAATGAAGAGTACAAAATATGGAGATAAAAAACCCGAAAACAAAGAACCCTCAAGACATAAACATAAAATTCTCTAAATGTGTTATGAGTTCTAATAGGTGTATTTTTCTAAGGTTGTAAAAGAGCCTTTTTATAGGCTAAATTCAAAACTGATCACTGTTTGATTGAAACAAATAAATAGAGTTTAACTAGAAGATTAATTTTCAATTTTGACTAAAATAGGAGACATACTCAACGTTATTTATGTTTGATTATTAATTATATTGTGTCTTTGAAAATTTCTATTCAACGTGACTTTCACTACTTGAATTATTACATATATATATATATATATATATATATATGTGTGTGTGTGTGTGTGTGTCTAATTAGAATGTTTTTATTTTAATTACATGCATTTGTAGTTTAAAATGTATTAGATCACCACTGAGTTATAAAAAGCTCAATATTCAAGGTTTTTAATTTCCTGTGCATGTAAAAGATTGTTCATGAGTTTGTAATCGAACAACATTGCCAAAGCATCTCCGCAATCTATTTTTCATAAAGATGTTTCTGCTTAATTCTAGCCTTGGCATGTGCTTAGGACGGTCTGATTAATGGATTGTTTTTATACCAATTAATTGATTGAGTTGTGATAAATTATTTTAATTTTTTAATTAAGCATGAATTTTGTTAAATGGTTATTTATTTTTAATTTTCATATTTTAATGTGTAACTAAATGATTAATTGAGTGGGTCACTCCAACTATTATTGTGATGCTCCAGATCCGATCGTTCTTCCGAGCCAAATTTATGCTGTTACAAAAATCTTTTTATGCATGGTACATAAAATCTCAAGAGTTAGCTACATATGTCCAAAAATTAAACATCAATACCCCATCTATTCATAAGTCTCAAAAACTTAGAAGTTCCTCTAATTCATATATGACAACTCTACACATACTCGAAGTTTTCTAAGGTTTACTCCACGAACCAAGGTCTTATCATACTACAATTCTTATACACATCCAAACTTATTATATAAGTCAAATCACATAGGTTCTTTCAAAGCTCTACAGAGTTCAGTCGTAAGTTTCTTAACTCAACATATCTTTTAGTACATCTGTCACCAGATGCATATTGAACACCACTCACCTTCAAGAAGTGTTTTCACATTGTCATCTCAATATAGTAACAAATGGATCGAACTTTATTAAAGACTAATCTAACAAATCTTATAATTATGCAATTTTTAATACATATCAACTCATATCAAATTTATTATCAAATTACTAAAAATTTAGTCATAATACATAAAATTAATTCATGCATTACACAATTATACAAACTAATTTATAATGTAACTCAAAACTAAAAGTAACATAACAATATTTGAAGTACATTACATATTAACTCCCTTACACACTATTTCATCACAACAACATGAACAAAAACAGGAACACCTGAACAAGTACACTTGATTATTCACTATTATACAACACAAATAACTCTTATTATTTATATATATGTATATAATTATACATAAATTTCTAAACTCAAAATATATTATTTGCTATGGTTAGTGGATGCATCATATTAGTGGTCATTGTAGTAAAGTCAGTGTAGCTGATGTTCTCCTCTATCTGTAAAAGTAAGGAAAAAGAAAAATAAATAAATAAAGGTCAGCTATTGTTTGATTGATTTTTGTTTATATTTAATGTATTAATAGTACATAAATTAATATAATAAATTTAGATCAATCCATACGATTAATGATATCATTTCATTAAAATATAAATGATTTCAATTTTAATGATATAATATCATTTAACTAACAACAGGAAAGTTATTATAATCCTAAAAATGCTCTTAGCATTTTATCATTGCTATTTTTGTTCTTATTTACCGTTTCATGAAGACATTTATTTGCAGCTTTCATGATCCCTTCCTTTAACCAAGAAAAGAAACACAGTTATTTCACAAATATAACATTCAATTAAATAATTTTAATATAAAAATATATGTAGACACACCTATGGATTGAATCTGCTTGATACATATAAATCTTAAATTTATTTTTATTAACTTCAACGTTCTAATTTACATCAATTTAATACACTTCCACTAATGTGTGATATTTTAATTTGACATCAATCTACAAGTACTGGTGAATAAATTATGTTGAATGTATTCTGGTCAGTATAAAATGAGTCGCTGTTACAAAATAATTATCAAAATTTTAGTTATTTTAATAAATCTAAACTATTCTAAAAAATAAATAAATTTAAACTATTCCAAAAAAAGAATCTATACTATTATTTAAGAATTTGAGTGAGTTAATATCACCCTTCAATCATATCACAATTCAATTGTAAAAGTATAAGAAAAATCATTTATTTTACAAATATTATTATAAAAGTATTTTTAACTTTTTATATTTATATATAAAATTTAGAAAAAAAAAAACACCTTACATAAAACTATTTGAACTTAAGATATTATTACTTATATTGTCCTAGTTTTATCATTTCAAAATCATGTTTAATTTTTATATCAATTATTTTATAAATTTATTCCATAATTTTTTTTCACTTACATGTTCAATGTACCATTTATTTAGTATAAAATTAAATGTTTTTGTAATTATTTAAAAGGAAATTATATCTCTTCTTTTACCTGAAAAACACCAACATTTTTAAATGCATTATTTCTTCAAGAACATATAATGGAAAAAAGTTTCACCATCTACAGATTGTGACTATATTAAAATAACTAAACATCAATCCAATTAATTAAATTATTTTACGGACTTAATAATATAATTAAGCGTTATATCACATAATTGTATCTAAGTGAATGATTATTTTTAATAATTATTATTATGGAAAAAATATCAGCAGATAGTTTTTCTGGTAAGAGCTAAATTGAAAACATATCTTAATAGTTCATCTTTTAAGAGTAAATTATATAAAAAAAATCTATTTTAAATTGCTATATTAGAATTAAATTGTAACTTTTTAGTATTTTTACTATGGAATTGGGATTAGTGACACCAAGTTTAGTCAGTACGTATAGATATTAGAGATAACATATTTCAGTATTATAAAATGTATTTTTTTATCCCATAATGGACATGCTTTAAGTATTTGTAAAAATAAATTTTATTTCGTTGTACTTCGTGTTTTACACAACAATCAGGTAGAGTTTTAAGTTTTGTTTGTATGTAAACACTTATAAAACCAAAATGGATTAATGCGAATAGTCATACTTACCTTATTCCTTAACATTTGGATTTCTTGAAACATAATGTCCATCTGCATTTCATGCAACAAATTAATATAAATACATATTAAAAATCAATATATGGTATGAAAAAATTGAATTAAATTATAATTAAAATGAACTATACCTTGGTAGATCGAATATGATTGATCCAAATTTCTAAATGCTTTTCAAGTACAAGCAATTCATTTAAGGACATATATTCACATCCCCCTCCAAACATGTACCTGTAAAAGATCATCACTGATATTTTGTTACCATTCTTAATAATTTGTCTTTTTAATTACTATTTAATCTATTTCTGCCACATGAAGACACATGAGTTTACATGAATCTTGTGTTCCCAATTCTTAAATTTATGTGTCCTAGGTTTAAGATAAAAATTTCAGCTTCTTTAATCAAAATTTATTTTCTCAAGTTGGGCCATTTGTTATGTTGGTATTGGCTAGTTATAATCCCGCATCACCACACATATATTATGTAAAAGGGCATTAAGCCTTCATTTGATTTCATCCCAACATTAGTTTTTCTCTCACTTAATAATATGTTTTTAGTATATTTAAGAAAATCTTTTAATTAAGGTTTAGTTTGTAATTATTTTTTATAGTGAAGTTATCATTTGATGTTGGTGTCCAAAAATGTAAGTAATTTGTTAAACTTTATAAAGTTGATGTGTTCTCTCATTTATTTATTTTACTTGCATCAGTTGGTCTTTTTATTGTATTTAATATTCAATAGATATTATCGGGTTAATTCGCTACACTTGTATAGTTTCAATTTAGTATTAGTGTTCCTAATTCGGTTTTGGTGTTCAGCACTAAAGTTATAGCTATGTAGGATATTACCTAATATCTCCAATAATTGGTATCAGAGCCTTGGTGAAGCAATGTTAATTTTCTTAGCATGTTGTGACTGTAGTGTTGTCTAGTCATCCACGTTAGAAAAGAAATTTTCACTATTGGAGATTATTCATGATTCATTGGTTATTTGGTAGAAGTGTGATTGTGTGAAAGTACGTGTTAAGGAAAGTTTTGGTTAGGAAAGATTTGGTATTTAAGAGTGTCTTTATGACCCACATCACTTTCTTGGGAACTTACCTAGTGCACTATTCTTAAACTACCCTCACTATTCTAATATCAACAGTCTGCTATTGAATATTATTAATTGGTGTTGAAATGGCATTGGGGCCGTCATCAAGCTTGTCACTCGTACCAATAAGGACAATATTGTCAAATGCAAACTTTTCGGTAGAGTTGTTTCATGGAACCAATCATATTAGCATGTGGCAAGGTGACGTACTAGAGCATTTTTTTAACAAGGCCTAGAAATCGCTATCAAAGAAGAAAAACTTGAAGAAACATAAGAGAAACAATGGAATACTATCACTCAATTAGCATGTGGTATTAATTTGATCTTTTTTTTTCTAAGAAGCAGAAGTATAACTTCAAGAATGAAACTTCTGTATATACATTGAGGAAAGCATTGGAGGAGAAATTCCTAAAGAAAAATAGCCAGAATCATCTCCACATGAAGAAAGATTGTTTAGATTTGATTATGAATCAGACACCACTATGAATGTACACATCACGACTTTTAATCAACTAGTGATAGACTTACTGCGTTTGGATAAAACCTTCAAAGATGAAGATTTGGCTTTAATGTTGCCATCATCAGTTCCAGATGAATTTAAATGTCTTGAAGCAACCTTACTTCATATAAAGAATAAAGTAACATTTAAAGAAGTAACTGGTGCTTTGTATAATTATGAGCTTAGGAAGAAAACTAGAAAGAAAGTATGAATAATGTAATAGAGGCATTAGTAGCATAAGATCATTAGAAAAGCTAAAAAGGAGAGGGAGATCAAAGTCAAAAGTCAGACTTGGAAATATGAATGTGTCTTTTGTCATGATAAAGATCATTGAGAAAAAGACTGTCCAAAGCTAAAAAAGAAGGATAAAAGTGCACTAGATGCATGTATTGTAGAGCGAGATACTAGTGACTTTAAACTATCATTGGTTGTTTCACCATCATCATTCTATTCAAACGAATGGATATTGGACTCATGATGCACCAATCATATGTTCCCTAATCAAGAATCATTTTTCAATTTACTGGAAGTAAATGGAAGAGTTTTTTTATATTGGCAATAACAACATTTGCAAAACAATTGGGATAGATTCAATACGACTATAGAATCAAGATGGATTAAACAAGGTTTTAACAAATGTTCGATATGTACTTAACTTGAAGAAAAATCTCATCTCTTTGGGAGCTTTGGAATACAAAGTCTCTATTATTACTATGAGAGATGGAATTTCGAAAGTTACATTTAGAGAACTTGTGGAAATGAAAGATATTAGGAAAAATAACTTATATTACTTCCAAGGTAGTACAATTATTGGGGGAAGTAGTTGTAACCTACATTGATGACAATTTGGATTCAACCAAGTTGTGGCATATGCGATTGGGACATGCTAGTGAGAAATCCTTGCAAATTCTAGTACAATGAAGATTGTTGAAAGGTACAAAGGCTTGCAAGTTAGAACTTTGTGAGCATTATGTTTTGGGGAAGCGAAAAAGAATGAAGTTTGGCACTGCTATCCTTGATACAAAAGGTATTTTCAATTATATCCATTCATATGTGTGAAGGCCTTCCAAGATAACTTCATTGGGAGGAAAATACTACTTTGTAAATTTTGTGGATGACTTTTCCAGAAGAGTTTGGGTGTATACAATGAAAACTAATGATGAAGTGCTTGAAATTTTCCTTAAATGAAAAAATATGATTGAAAACCAAACTAAAAGGAAGATAAGGCAACTTAGGATGGACAATGAAGGGTACTATAAAAGTGATCCATTCTTTGACATTTTCCAGAAATATGGTACTGTTTAACACTTCATAGTTAAAGATACACCACAATAGAATGTTGTGGAAAAGTGTATGAATCGAATATTGTTGGAGAAAGTTCAACATATGTTATTCAATACTTGGTTGGGCAAGCAATTTCGGGCTGAGGATGTGACATATGTTGGCCATCTTACTTATCATTTTCCATAATCTATTACAGAAGGCAAAACACCTATACAGGTATGGTCTGGAAAACTTGTTACTAGTTATGATTCCTTACATATGTTTAGATCTACTATGTGTTACCGTGTCAATGAGTCAAAATTAGATCCAAGAGAAAATAAAGTTCTCTTTATGAAATCACTTTTGGAGTAAAAAGATTCTGACTTTAGTGTGTAGATAAGAAGAAAATAATTTATAGAAAAATTGTTACTTTTAATGAGTTTGCCATGTTGAAAAAGGTAAAATATGGAGGCATAATGAATTTTTTCGCCCTCTCACTTTACAAAAAATCATTTTAGCCCTCTACTTAAACTTTCACCTTTTTTAGCCCTTAAATTTGTTTTTTGTCAAATCACCCAAAAATGAATGGAAAAGTTAACTTTTTAAACTCTACCAATGTGACACACACGTGGATGACATGTCAACATTTAATTTTTTAAAAAAAATTAAAAATTGTTTTTAATAATTGAAAATTATTAAAAAAAGTATAAAAATATAAAAAATAGTTCTTTTTAATTTTTAAATTTTTAATAAATAATTAAATGCTGACATGTCATCTGCATGGCAATCCACACAGTAAAGTTAACAAAGGTTAACTTATTCGTCTATTTTGGAGTGATTTGACAAAAAATACAAGTTCAAGAGCTAAAAGAGGTGAAAAATTAAATAGGGCTAAAATGACTTTTTTTTTTTTTTGTAAAATTGGAGGGCGAAATAAGTTGTTATGCCAAAAATAAATATGTTTAGATAAGTGGTACTCCGCAACAAATGGAGTTTCAAGAGATGATGGTTAGCTTCGTTAATAAGTGTGATTCTCCAACCATAATGGAGGAAAATAAGTGTGATTCTCCAACCATAATGGAGGAATAAAAAAATGAAGAGGTTCTAACCTAAGAACCGCTAAATACACTAGAACCACCTGTAGCTACAAGGTCAAGGAGAGAAATTTGTAGAATTGTTTGTTTTGCTTATATTGTGGCCTTTGCACTCTAGTTGTAGATAATGATATTCTTATCACTTATCATAAAGCACTACAAAGCTCTAAAAGTGGCAAGTGGAAAAGAGTCATGAATGAAGAAATACAATCTCTTCGGAAGAACAATACTTGAGAGTTGGCACAATTACCAAAGGGTAGGAAAGTAATTGGGTGCAAGTGGATATATGCAAAGAAAGAAGGATTTCCTATCAAGAAAATGTTCGCTACAAAACAAGATTGGTAGCTAAAGTCTAAGCTTAGAAGGAAGGAATTGCCTACAATAAAGTATTTTCCCTTGTTGTAAAACATTCCTCCATTAAAATTTTGTTGGCTTTGATAGCACAGTTGAATTTGAAGCTAGCTCAGCTTGTTGTAAAGACAACTTTCTTGCATTTTGATTTAGAGAAAGAAATTTATGACTCAATCAAAAGGATATAGGGTTGTTGGTAGAGAAAATTGGGCTTTTATATGTTAAACAAATCATTATATAGGTTGAAGCACTCCTTTAGGCCGTGATACAAATGATTTGATAGATTTATGAGAAGAAAAAAGTAAAATAAAATCAAATATTACCATTGTGTGTATTTGCAAAAGCTACAAGATTGATCTTTCATTTATCTCCTATTGTATGTTGATGATATGTTGATTGATTCAAAAATTCAAAGAGAAATAGATGAATTGAAGACTCGATTGAAGCAAAAGTTTGAGATGAATGATCTATGTAAAGCCAGGAAAATTCTCGGCATGGAGAAACGTAGAAATAGAAAGAGGGGCAAGCTTTGTTTGACTTGGAAACCATATTTGAACAAGGCACTACAATGTTTTATTTTGAATGAAAATACAAAACATGTAAGTACTCTACTGTTTCTCAGTTGAAACTTATAGGATGTTTGGATTGTATTAAAACTAAGAAAAGGTAAGGAAAGTAAGGAAAATAATATAATTTCCTTTGTTTAGATAGTCCCTTTTATTTGAGTAAGGAAAGTAAAGAGAGCTGAATTTCCTATGCTTTCCTTAGTTCTTAGTTTTTAATTACCTTAATTTGAAGGGAAAGTTAAGAACAAGAAAGTGAGGTTATTTTTAAAATGCAAAATTAAAATTTTTTATCCTATTAATTTTTATATGATTTATTTTACAAAAAGGATATAATTGGAAAAATCATTATAATCAATCATTTCCTTATCTTTCCACAGTTTAACCAAACAAAAATTGTAAATGTTCCTTTACTTTACTTTATTAATTTTATCTATCCAAAGAAAATAAACATACATAATATCTTTTCTTTAACCTTCTTTTCTTTTCTTTTCCTTTATATTTATTTATCCAAATATAGGTTTGTGCTCAATTGTCTCCTAAGAGTGATGAAGAACAAAATATATGACTAAGGTTCCATATGCTAATGCAGTTGGAAGCCTCATGTATGTGATAGTGTGTAGTTAGCCAAACATTTCACATGTAATTGGAGTTGTGAGCAGGTATATGTATAATCCTAGCAAAGGACATTAACAAGCTGTGAAATGGATTTTATGGTATCTTCTAAAAACCATAGATGTCGGTTTAATCTTTGAGTAAGACAAAATGTTTGGGTAATGTTTAGTTAGATATGTTGATTCCAGTTATACTGATGATTTGGATAAACATTGATCAACTACTTGATATCTATTTACTCTTGCTAAAGCTCCAGCAAGTTGAAAGTCAATCTTATAATCTATAATAGCTTTATCAATTATAGAGGCATACTACGGGCTAGTTTAGCATTACTTTTGAGAAGTGATTTTTAAAAGTGCTATGGAAAAGTGATTTTGAAAAATACTTTTGAAAATTTTGGTTTAAAATTTAAGTGTTTAGCATTACTGTCAAAAAATACATTTAAGTCCTTTTTAGATATTGTGTTATAAAGTAATAAATATGCATTTAAATAATGTTTAAATTAATTAATATTATGATATCTTAGAAAGAATATAAAAAATAATTTATTATAATTTATTTTTAATATTTTAATATATGAAATATAAATTTTAAATGTTTTTAAGCAATTAATATTAATTATTCATAACATTTAATTCAAATATATAAACTATATTTTAAATAATAAAATATGACCAATAAAAATTTAAATATATAATATTATATATTTAAAATAAATTTTAATAAGAAAATAATTACATACACCATATAAATATTATAAAAAAACATTATAAGAGTTAAAACTGTAATTTATTTTTAAAAGCATTTTTGCCAAAAACAAAAGCGAAAAAAAATTACTTTTACTTTAGAATTGAAAAGTAAAAACAAAAGCTAAAAAAAACTATTTTTACTTTTGGGGTCAAAAACAATTTTAAAAGTACTTTTGACTTCAAAAACACTTTTGAAAAGTAATATTAATTAAAACTTACATGGCGATTTCAAAAGGTATTAAAGAGATTGTTTCGCAAAGTTGTTGAAGGACTTGGCTTAATAGGTTGTCGAAAGATTTAAGAATTGTATTTTCAAAAGAATAAATAAGTTAAAAAAATTAGACAAGATCAATTTTGTTAAAAAAGTGACATGAAAAGAAATGCTTAGAAAAATGGGAAGAAGTCTTAAAGAAATCAGTACATTTTTACCATTAAAAAATATTTTTTAAAATTTAAAATATTTAATTTAATTTATAAAATTTTAGCTTAAATTTTATGTAAATGTTAATCGGGTTGGTATAAAGTAATAACTAATAAATCATAAATTCTTAAATATTTTTCTCAGATTTTTCCTTTAAATTAAACCTTGTATAATTGAATTTGTTGGCTTATCAAGAAATATATATAGGAAACTAGTTTTTTTTTTTTTTTTTTTTATGTCCCATACACATGTTAATTATATGTATTAATTAAACTATATTAAATTTTTTTATAATTTTTGTATAATTTTTTTATAAAATATGGTAAAGAAATTTATACATATTATTTCTCGAATGAAATAGCTTAGAACTAAATAGAATATGTTTTACTAGCTCTGTGTAATTAATTGTGCAATTTTTTTTTACTTATATTATATATTTAATATGAATTCATATCTTAATATTAAAATATAAAATATTTAATTTGTAATTAATTACTTAAAGTTTTTTAATTTAAATAATTTATCCATTATCTTTTCAACAATAGAGTCCATATTAATTTATATAAAAGATGGCAGTGTCTCAAATAATATGATTATTCATTTGTAACAAAAACAAATTTATGGCAGATAAAAAAATTTATTTAAATGTTGGTAAAGCACGAATTAATTGTATTAATATTAAATTATATTGAATACTTTCATTTTTTTTATTACAATTAATAGACTCATACGAAATTCATATTTTTAATAAAATTGTAAAAGAATAAAATTCGGTTAACAATTTAAAAAAACTTATATATTTTTATAATTACTATTTTTTATTGTGAAAATACTATAGTATTTTTTGAATTTATTTAAAATTAAAAATATTATTAAATATTTTTACATTACTGAAAAATTCTAAATTATTTTTAAATATATAAATATTTAGAATTATTAAATATTTTTATTATTTGTGATTTATTAACATTAAAAATTTTAGTTATGGTGAAGTGGAATTTAAGTACAAGTGTAACGCGTAAATTTAGTTATTCCTCTTCTTTATTGTGTTTATTATATTAATAAAAGTTTGATTCTGAAAAAACATAAATAGATAGAGAGACCAAAAATCAAAATAACAATTTGTCCTGCCTGCTAAAAAATAATTGAAATTTTACCTGAGCCCTTTCTGAAGTATTTCTATCTCCTGCTTCAGCATCTCAATCTCCTTTTTTGCATCCTGCTTATGTTCCATAAAATAAAAATAAAGGAAAACTTTTTTAGGTGTGCAAAACACTTTTTCCATAAAAAAAATTTAAAACGCAAGTGATTCTAGTTTTATATTTTGTAAAATTTATTATATATGTAAATTTTTTAATCAATTCGTTATCTCTATCATTTCCATCTAAAAATATTGTCTATAAATATATAAAGATTTGAAAGCCGATCATTTTAATTTACTTCAAATTTTATTCACATGTACATTAATAAAATATGAAATGTGACTATTGAATTATCAAAATATTAATCATACCTAATGCTATGAAAATCAATTTTACATTACTCTAAACTACTTTAAAAAAAAATTAGTGTAACTAGATTCCTCTTCAATATTAAAATCTTAATATCTATATAATATTTTGGTTAAAATTAATTAAAAATATTTTTAATTAACGCTAAATTAAAATGTCTATGCACAAGTACAGTAAAGACTACAAATTTTAATGGATTGGGTTAGATGGTTGGATGAAATCTATGTATAGTATTAACATACTTCATGTTTGTCTAAGTTAGATTCATGTGGTTTGAGATATGAGTTTTAAAATTTTTTAATTCTATTTATATTTATAAATGATAAACTCAAATATGTTTTAAGCATGAATTTTTTTTAAAAATTTTAAAACATTATATTAAACTATTTATATATTTTTATTAAAATTTACATATATTTATTAATTTTTAAATGTTTAGATGATAATATTATATATTATCTTAAATATAAATTTTATTATGCGATGTAAAATCTATTATATATAAAAATTAAAATAAATTATTACGATATTGAAAGTTAAGTCGAAGAACTCAACCCCGCAAGGGTGGCAAGTTGATAGCGGTCTATTCAAACAATTTTTCAATGTTATCAATTGTGTACTAGAATCTAATTATCCACTTAACGTATCGCACTCATTTTCAATTATAAAATTTCAATGCAATAAAATTATTACTATCAGTTAATTTAATTTTTTTTACTTAATTTTTTAGATTAATACTTGTATATTAAAATTTATTCAAAGTATGATACTATTATAATTTGTCATTAAATTATTACTAATTTGGATAAAATATATTATAATTAATTGATTTATTCATGACTCGACTTGATCTATAAAAAAAATCAATCATCTCCAAAAATTTATTTTTAGACTGTATTTTTCTAAGTAGATGCTAGTTAAAAAAATTTATATAAATTTTTTGAAGATGGTAAGAGTTTTTTATGAATCAGATTATGAATAAATCAATTAGATATGTTATAGTTTATTTAAATATAAAATTTATTGTTATCATGATTTGAATAAATTTTTAATGTATAAATTTTTTTATCTGATTTCTCAAAATATCTATTAAAATGAGCTCAATAACTAATCTTTTACATTTTATAAGTCCATTTGCCACGGATTAATGTATAAATTTTAATAGAGAATAAAATAAACTTCACAACTCCTAAGAGTTTTAACATTCTCAATGATACTAGATTATTATTTTTGGGAAAAATTGCATATAATCAATTGGACTAATGACCACCACTATTCCTAATCTCCACCCATCCTTGAAAGTTGTCAATATTAATATTATCCGGTCATCCAGATCACGAGAAAGCAATTATTTAAAGAATTTCTTAGTGGTTAAGAAATGTGAACTTTTTGGTCATGCTAATTAACCCACAATTCTAACAATATATCCTATTGGTACGTTGAATAAGAAGAATCTGATTCAACACCCACTTTGCTGATAATTATGGTGATAATATAGCTTTCTTGTTTTAAAAATATATATATATAACATAATTTGTGCCAGAGATCAGCAAATTTCAACACGATGATATCGAATATATATTATTGAGTTCTTTGAAGTTTTTTACATTCCTTGATTCGAAAACCTGTTATTGTTCTTTAAAAGATATTAAAGTTTATTTTTATATTAATAGTTTTATAATTAATTTTAAATAAAATATTTTTAACTAATTTAAGTCAAGAATGAATCAGCTTAAAATGTAGAATCGTAATTCAAACTTGAATCAAAAGAAGTATCTTAATGGGCAAATAACAAGTGGAGTTGAAACAAATATGGAAAAAATTTTATAAAGATTCATGTACTAAAAAAATTAAATTGTATTTTATCTATTCTACTAAAAAGTGATTAAATTAGTCTCTATTTGTTAGATAAAAAAGTAAACTGATCATTTTATTAAAAAATTCATCAATTTTTACTATTAAAAACTGGTCTACATACATCTAAATAATGTACATGTGGCAGCCATATATCACTGTTTACTTATTCCTCCTAACACGTAAGTTTTTAACAATAAAAATAAATGAAATTTTAATAAAAAAGACTGATTTACTCTTTGATCTAATGTATAGTTTTTAAGTAGAACGAATAAAATAAATTTTTGTATATAGACGGACATGGTACTTTTACCAATTAGATGCTGAAGCTTGATGTTTTGAGTTACTGATATGCTATTTGATTGTAGTTGTATGCAACTTCGTAAAGAAATATTCTACATATATGATCGTAAATGTATGACTTACCATAGGTTCCACCATGGGTTCATCAGCCGGAGGTCCTCCAGTGTACTTGCCATACCTCTCAATAAGCTCTTGCATGGTCCTTAATTCCAAAAGAAAAGAAAAGATTAATTCAAACTCCAAGTAGAAAATTAAATAAAATTTGTCTAATTATTATGTTAACCTATCTATCTGACAAAAAAGATTATGTTTGTCCATCTACTTTATGTATGTATATTAGAGCAAGAAATGAAGATGATGCAGGGAGAAGAGACCCTTTGGTGGCTAGTTCATAGAGCTTTCCATGAGCGGAGAAAATGACGACTCCAATTTCAGCATCGCACAGAACAGAGAGCTCCTTAGCCTTCTTAAGGAGGCCAGCTCGGCGCTTGCAGAAGGTAACCTGCCTGTGCACCGGATTCTCAATGCGCTTCATCTGAACTCTTCCACGACCCATCGGACGAAAACGATCACAATATCTCAACTACCTTAAAGCTTTGATGTTTTGATCTTCTTCTAATCTGATCTGATCTCCTATATGCAGACAACCTCCCACTAGTTTGAACTAGCTTCGAGGTTGTTGCAATTCTACTTTGGACTTAGCCCTCTCCCCCAAGAACTCTCTAACAGTTGCTTCTCTTTGGTTTTACAACTTCAACCTTTATATTGTCCCCTTAGATTCTCCTCGCTCACTTTACAACTTTCAAATATAAATTTTAGTCGACACCCTTCCTTTTCACTCTTCACTAATCTCTCTTTTATTTCCTATACCACTTAAATTCCTGATAAGCTTTTCTTACACTATACATTTAAATCGAATATATTTTCAATTACCGTGTTATCATAAACATGACAAACACTATGGCAATCAATTACGGTAAACATTAATAATCAAAAGAATCAAAACTGCATAAATAGTGCAACTATTACTGTAATTCTGGCTTCTGCTGCATGCATGGTGACAAAAATAGTCACAGTGATTTTTCATGGCAAACATTTTAAATTTTATTCAATTTTTTTATGGATGTAATCTACTATAAGTTATCTTTAGATACCAATTCAAAACATGGGACCTTGTATTTTGCTTGCATAATCAAATTTATTTATTTTAGTCACATTTTCCCTCTTTCATTTTTCTTGGTAGTGGGTAATATAGCTTGTAATTTAATATGATAATATAAACTATAAGGTGTGTTGTGGTGATTGTTCATGTTGGATCATCAATACGCCTCGTGGTAAAATTATTCCGGCGATTATCAATCATGGGTCTATGTACGAGGAATGAATCGAGATAAAATAGGGTTGAAAGTATACTTTTTTTTAGTGAAAGCGTTGAAAGGATGCTACTGATTCGATGCCGATTCCAAGCCACAATGAAACGTTCCGGCCTTTACGTAGTCCACCCCGTCAAAAACGAACAACCACTTTCTCTTGAACTTTTCAAAGAGAATTAAAAATGGTTGCTAGACCTTTTAAATTATTAAGTTGGTAATCTTAACACTATTAAAAAGGAAAACTAGGATTATTCCTTTATTAATAGAGAACGCAAACGGAAAGAAAAATCTTTCCAACATAATATTAATTTTCATATCTTTTATATTTGACCAAAACTAATTAATATAACTCTCTATATAAATACAATTAATATTTTGTATGAATCAAATTTATATATTAATTATATTCTTTCTAAAAGAATATTAATTTCCATGTATTTTATATTTTGACCAAAATTAATTAATATAACTGTTTATATTAATAAATTTGGAAAAATATATACAATTAATATTTTGTATGAATCAAATTTATATATTAATTATATTCTTTCCAAAAGAATATTAATTTTCATGTCCTTTATATTTTGATCGAAATTAATTAATAGAACTGTTTATATTAATAATTTCGGTAAAATATATACAATTAATATTTTGTATGAATCAAATTCATATAATAATTATATTCTTTCTAAAAGAATATTAATTTCCATGTCTTTTATATTTTGACTGAAATTAATTAATATAACTATTTATATTAATAAATTTGGTAAAATATATACCATTAATATTTTGTATGAATCAAATTCATATATTAATTATATTCTTTCCAAAAGAATATTAATTTCTATGTCTTTTATATTTTGACCGAAATGAATTAATATAATCTTTTATATTAATAATTCCGATAAACTATATACAATTAATATTTTGTATAAATCAAATTCATATATTAACTTTATCTATGTTCTCTATTTGTGTATAACAAGTTCGTACATATTATGTGTTCAATATTTAACTATCAAATTAAATTAATTCAACAATTAATTTAATTTATGTGGCAACTAAATACAATACCAAATGTATTTGGATTCTGTTCATATCAACTATAGGGTGTGACTTTGTAGGCTCTTGTAACTCTAGTAGTAATACTAGAACATTTCTAACATTACAAGCAATGAGTGGCATCTAGCAATGCATAATTGCCACCCAAGTTAGAGGAAGTCGTGATTCAACATAATCTTTCTACGATAATCTTTTCATGTATTATATCCTGTTATCCTTAATATTTAGATTGGACACAAGTTATGGAATAGTCACACTTGTATAATCCAATATCACATTTCTTGAATTTCTGAGCAGAATACACAAAACAAATAAGTGTAATATCTCATATCAACTTATTCGAGCATGGCTATGCATTTCTAGTCTCACTCCATCAAGAGGCCTAAGATATTGCTCCCATTATGTAAGAGGGATAAATCCTATCTTGATCAACCATATCCCATTGATAAGCGTTAATTTATACATATTTTTACCTCATGTTTAGCCTATATTTTGGATGAATTAGTATCAAATTAGTGAGAATTGGTGCTCTTAACCATTCTTTTTCATATCTTATACTCAGGAGAGCCTAGGGAAGATAAAAGAATAGAAAACGGGCCCAAAACGGTGAAAAATGAACCAAAATGCACGAATCACACCGGCCAAGAGGTGCCACACGGCCGTGCCACATGGGCGTGCCTCACAAAGCTCACACGGACAAAGTCCCGACAAGTACGGCCAATATACACGGGCGTGCTAAATCACACGGCCTCTGTCGAAACCCACACGGGCGTGGCAAAAGGGCATGTTCTAGTCGTGGGAAAGACGAATTTCACTCGAATTGGGATGCTTAGGGGCTAAGAAAGAGTCCCCAAAACTTCTCTATATAAAGATCCCATGAGGCAACATAGAGGGAGCCTTCTTCCCACTTTTACACACCCTCTATACTCGTTTCCTCTCGTCTTTCTGCCACACCACAGGTAGAAGCAAGGGATTACTCGAAGGGAGAAGCCAATTGATTCATCTCAGAAGCTGAAATTCTGCATCAACATAGAGGATTCTCCTAAATTCCTTCAGGGGTTTTTGGTTTCTTTTATGATTTGTTATTTGATAACTTCTGGGATGTTTTCTTTTATCATTATGAACTAAACCCCTCAAATACTTGAGGGGGATGAAACCTAAGACAGATCTGGTTATTTATTCTTGATTTATATGATAATTATTTGAATTGTTCTTAATTATGTGTTTTAATCCTTGAATTAATAATCCTAGGTATTAATTCAGGAATTGGATGTGCTTAGAGCAGAGGAGCAAAAGTCCCTGTGATAAGAGTAGATCTACCATAATTAAGTGGAGTTGCATGCAACCCTAGACATAGGGCGACATAAATATGCCGGATTAGGGTCAAACCTAATATAGGGAACCGTAGATCGAATTAATGCAACCTAGGGAGTTAATTAATAAAGGAACTTTAATTAACAACTTAGGCCTAGTTGCTCTTCACCTCGACAGAGGGTTTAGGATAGATTAGGGATCTCTACGGATCAAGTCAAGTAAATAACTCGTATAATTCAAGAAGATAATAACAAGTGAAGTCTAGGTGGATTCTCCCTTAAGTATTAATCATATCAATTAGCTTTCCCTAAAAAGTCTTCCCAATTTACTTTTTCTTTTGTTTTATTCTTAGTTTAGATTTTAGAATTTAGTTTTAAACAAATCCCCATTTAATTTCTAGGTTAAATAATAGAAAGGAAGTGAGTAATAGTACTTTCGGTTCCCTTGGGTACGATACTCGATCTTATCACTAGACTATACTGCTATCGATAGGTGCGCTTGCCTTTAAACGTCTTGATATTAGTTAGTTTGGGATTGATCAAGTTCTTTATAAATTTTATTACTTCTTATCACGAGGATATCAAGTTTTTGGCGCCGTTGCCGGGGAACTAACTGAAATATTACGAAAGCTCGATTTCTATTACTTTAGCCATTATTTATTTATTTAATTATTTTTACTTTTATTATTATTTTTTATTATTTATTTATTTTCCTTTTAATTATTTTATTTTATTTTATTTTCTTTTTAGGATTTTTCTAGTTTATGACTAGAAACAACCCGACAGGACCACTACTTTTTGACGAAGATTTAGAAGCCACAGTCCGCAGAAATCGTAGAGAACTTAGACGAAGTCTACATTATCCAGAGCAGGAACTTGAGCAAGAGCCAGAACTTACTGAAGAGATGGCCGCAAATCAACATGTTCGTCAACCTCCAGCACTACTAGCCGAACCAGAAGCAGCTCCTCGAACTATGTACGATTATGCTAAACCTAGTTTGATTGGTACTCAAACTAGCATTGTTAGACCTGCTATTGCTGCTAATAATTTTGAACTAAAACCTAACACTATTCAGATGATTCAGCAGTTTGTGCAATTTGATGGTCTACAGGATGAAGATCCCAACGCCCATTTAGCAAACTTTTTGGAGCTATGTGATACTTTTAAAATCAATGGCGTTACTGATGACGCCATTCGTCTAAGACTATTTCCTTTTTCTTTGAGAAATAAGGCAAAACAGTGGTTAAATCTTTACCACGAGACTCCATGACCACATGGGACCAAATGACTGAAAAATTTTTGCTTAAATATTTTCCCCTGCTAAAACTGCTAAATTACGAAACGATATTTCTTCCTTTGTGCAGATGGATTTAGAAACACTTTATGATGCTTGGGAAAGGTACAAAGATCTTTTAAGAAGATGCCCTCACCACGGATTACCCTTGTGGCTACAGGTTCAAACTTTCCATAATGGGTTAAACCCATCAACTAGGCAGATGATCGATGCAGCCGCAGGCGGAACCATCAATAATAAAACACCAGACGCAGCTTACGAATTTATTGAGGAAATGTCATTGAATAACTATCAGTGGCAAGTCATGAGGACAAAGCCGACGAAAGCCGCAGGAGTTTATAATATTGATGCTGTTACTATGCTCACTAACCAAGTAGAACTATTGAATAAGAAATTTGATAATTTTGTTGGTTCTACACAGGTTTAACCAGTGATGCAATGTGATGCAGCCCCAGGAAATACGTTTAATTCAGACCATCTACACAACATGGACGCCGAACAAGCCAATTACATGGGTAATAATTCTCGACCTCAAAATAATCCTTATAGTAACACTTATAATGCAGGTTGGAGAAATCACCCAAATTTTTCATGGGGAGGACAAGGAAATCAAAGACAACAGCCTCTGGTATTTCAGCAGCCACCACCTCAACAGGAAAAGAAGCCGAATCTTGAAGATATGTTCACCAAATTCATGGCCGCTTTAGAAACTCGCTTCCAAAACACTGAAACAGCATTAAAGAATCAACAAGCCTCTATCCAAGGACTCGAGAACCAAATTGGTTAGCTTGCAAAGTTAATCTCGGAAAGACCTCAGGGTGGGCTTCCAAGCAACACTGAACCAAATCCCAGAGAACATGTGAAAGCAATCACCCTAAGAGATGGTAAAATGCTAGCAGAACCAGAAAAGAAGCATGCCCACGAACTGCCAAAAGATAAAGTAGAGGAATCTAAGAATGACGCTATTCCAACACTCAAAGAATACAAACCGCGAATCCCATACCCAGCAAAATTAAAGAAGGACCAAACAGACACCCAATTCGGTAAGTTTCTTGAACTTTTCAAACAATTACATATTAACTTACCCTTTGTTGAAGTAATTTCACAGATGCCGAAATACGCAAAATTCCTAAAAGAACTCCTGACGAACAAAAGGAAGCTGGAAGAGTTAGCCACAGTGGAACTCAACGAAGAGTGTTCAGCCATTCTCCAAAATAAACTGCCAACAAAGCTAAAGGATCCAGGGAGTTTTACTATCCCTTGTTTAATTGGTAGCTTAATTATCAACAAAGCATTGGCTGATTTAGGTGCAAGTATTAATCTCATGCCTTATAAAATGTTCAAACAACTAGGTCTAGGGGAACCTAAACCCACTAGGATGAGCATTCAATTAGCCGATAGATCTGTTAAGTATCCTAGGGGAATCATTGAGGATGTGCTAGTAAAAGTCGATAAATTTATATTCCCTATAGATTTTGTTGTGCTTGACATGGACGAAGACATTGACGTACCTTTAATTTTAGGACGCCCATTTTTAGCCACTGCTAGAGCTATTATTGATGTTGGAGATGGTAAATTAGTTCTTAGAGTTAGGGAAGAGGAAGTGATTTTCAAAATCTATGATGCTATGAAATTTTCTAGAGAGCAAGATGATTCATGTTATTTTGTCGATATAATTGATCACTATGTTCAAGATAATTTGTAGGAAATCTCTATCACCGACACTCTGGAACTGTGTCTTATTCAGGGGGAGGGTGAAACCTCCTTAGAAGTAGAGAAGGTAAGAAAAGAGTTAGACTCTAGCGAAACTATCACCAGACATATAAGCTATGAAAATTTAAAGATGCATGATAAGCTAAGGCAGAAACCTTCCATTGAGGAACCCCCTAAGTTAGAGTTAAAAATACTGCCAGAACACTTAGAATATGCCTTTTTAGGGGAGAACTCAACTTTACCGGTCATTATTGCATCAAATTTAGGATTTAGAGAAAAGGAAGAACTGCTCCAGGTTTTAAGAAAACATAGGCAAGCCATAGCCTGGAAAATTTCGGATATCAAAGGAATTAATCCTTCTTTCTGTACCCACAAGATTTTAATGGAAAATGAATATAAACCAGCAGTGCAAGCTCAGAGACGATTAAATCCTAACATGAAGGAGGTCGTAAAAGCCGAGGTAATTAAACTTCTTGATGCAGGTATCATTTATCCTATTTCTGATAGTTCTTGGGTAAGCCTCGTGCAGGTTGTTCCTAAAAAAGGTGGGCTAACTGTAGTGTCCAATGACAAAGAAGAACTCGTGCCAACACGAACAGTCACAGGATGGAGAGTATGCATAGATTACCGAAAGCTAAATGACGCCACACGAAAAGATCATTTTCCTCTGCCCTTTATCGATCAAATGTTAGAAAGATTAGCCGGTCACATGTATTACTGCTTCCTAGATGGCCTCTCCGGTTACTTCCAAATTTTAATAGCTCCAGAAGATCAGGAAAGAACGACGTTCACATGCCCATACGGTACGTTTGCATATCGTAGAATGCCTTTTGGTTTATGTAACACTCCTGCTACTTTTCAGCGATGCATGCTAGCTATCTTTAACGAATTTGTGGAAGATATCATGGAGGTATTCATGGATGATTTCTCCGTTTTCGGTAACTCTTTCCAACACTATCTAAATAATTTAAAGCTTGTTTTGATGAGATGTGAAGAGACAAATCTAGTGCTAAATTGGGAAAAATGTCATTTCATGGTTCAGGAAGGTATTGTGCTAGGACATAAAATCTCTAACAGGGGAATAGAGGTAGACAAAGCTAAAGTTGAAACTATTGAGAAACTACCCCCTCCCAGTTCAGTTAAGGCTATAAGAAGTTTTTTAGGACATGCCAGTTTTTATCGTAGATTCATTAAGGACTTTTCTAAAATAGCTAAGCCTTTAACTAAATTGCTAGAAAAAGACATACCTTTTAACTTCGACCAAGAATGCTTAGAGTCTTTTAGCACCCTTAAAGACAAGTTAGTCAATGCGCCAATTATGATTTCACCTGATTGGAATTTACCTTTTGAACTGATGTGCGATGCAAGTGATTTTGCCGTCGGTGCAGTTCTTGGACAGCGAAGAGACAAGCATTTCCAACCGATTTACTATGCTAGCAGAACATTGACAGCCGCTCAAGCCAACTACACCACCGCGGAAAAAGAACTGCTAGCCGTTATTTTTGCTTTTGATAAATTCTGATCTTATTTAATCTTGTCTAAAGTCATCGTTTTTACTGACCATTCAGCTCTTCGATATCTCTTAGCCAAACCTGACGCAAAACCTCGCTTAATAAGATGGATTTTACTATTACAGGAATTCGACTTAGAAATTAAAGATAAGAAAGGAGCTGAAAACTTAGCGGCAGATCACCTCTCAAGATTAGAAAATACACAGCCTAGGTACCTTGAGAATATAAACGATATGTTCCCTGAGGAACAACTCCTAAATTTAACAGGTACGACACTTCATTGGTTTGCTAATTTTGCAAATTATTTTGCAGCCAATATAACCCCAAAAGGGCTAACCCATCAGCAAAAGAAGCGATTCTTTGCTAATTTGAAAAACTACTTTTAGGAAGATCCTTTTCTTTTTCGAATTTGCGCAGACCAGGTTATACGAAAATGCGTGGATGACATAGAGGCATATCAAATTTTGGAACACTGCCACTCAGGACCCACAGGAGGACATCACAGTGGAAACAGAACTGCTCACAAAGTACTCGAATCAGGTTTTTACTGGCCTACTCTTTTCAGAGACGCCAACAGGTATGTGACCTCTTGTGATAAATGCCAACGAACAGGTAATATCTCCCAACTTAATGAAATGCCTTAAAATTATATGCTTTCATGTGAAATATTCGATGTATGGGGTATAGATTTCATGGGACCCTTTCCTAATTTATTCGGAAATAAGTACATACTAGTAGCAGTAGATTACATGTCAAAATGGGTAGAAGCTCAAGACTTACCCACAAATGATGCTAGAATGGTAGTACGATTTCTGAAGAAAATTTTTTCTCGATTTGGAACACCTAGGATAATCATAAGTGATAGGGGCACACATTTTTGCAATACCCAATTTGAAAAAACCCTAAGAAAATATGGAGTACACCACAGAACAGCCACCCCCTACCACCCACAAACTAGCGGCCAAGTCGAAGTAACGAACAGAGAACTAAAACGCATCTTAGAAAAGACAATAGAATCAAATAGGAAGGACTGGTCTAGGAAATTAGATGATGCATTATGGGCTTATAGAACTGCATTTAAAACACCTATAGGAACATCTCCTTATAAACTCGTTTATGGAAAAAATTGCCATCTACCATTTGAACTCGAGCATAAAGCATTCTGGGCTATAAAATTTCTAAACATTGATCTTAAAAGTGCAGGTGAAAACAGACTTCTGCAGCTAAACGAGCTAGATGAATCGCGCTACAACGCGTACGAGAACTCACGATTATATAAGGAAGCCGTAAAGCGGCGTCATGACAAAAGGCTAAAACGACCCAAGCAATTCAAAACAGGTGATCTTGTCCTACTCTACAACTCAAGGTTGAAACTATTCCCTGGAAAACTCAAATCAAGGTGGTCAGGTCCGTTTACCGTTCTCAAAGTCTTTCCATACAGCACTGTCGAGGTAACTCACCCCAACCACGGTACTTTCAAGGTAAATGGTCATAGGCTAAAACATTATATAGGTGAGAACTTTACAGAAAATAAGGAGGAGCTTAGGCTCCATCCCGTTTCTTCTTGACACCTCTAGGAAGAGTCGAGCTTAGACTCTAAATAAGCGCCTCTCGAGAGGCAACTCGAGCACTAACGTAGTAAGTTTCTTTTTTTTTTAATTTTTTATAATTTTATTGCATAAACTAACGTTTTTCCTGCAGAAAATATGGACCACACGGCCAGGCACACGGGCGTGCCTAAGGCCGTGTGTATACTAAAAAGCAGAGACACGGTCGTGGGGGCAGACTGTGTGCAAACAGAGCACCGTTTCCCCAAAACACGGGCTTCCGATAAACTCCCACGGCCGTGCGATATGGCCGTGGCGACTCATCACAATCCACACGGGTAAGACAGGAAAACGCACGGCCGTGCGAAATAGCCGTGGCAACCCTGCACCTTCTACACGGGCAAACATAGCAACACACGCCCGTGCCATAAGCCCGTGGAAGCTACTGTCAATTCAGACACGCCCGTGCACCTTATTACACGCCCGTGCGCTTAGCGAACGATCAATCTCCACGGGCGTGCTCAAACTATACACGGGCGTGCTCATCGAGTGTGGCAAGCCAAAACGTCTGATTTTCAAAAAACACGGGCTAAACACGACTCACACGGGCGTGCGACATGCCCGTACGACCCAAAATGTATATATACAGGGCCATTTCTACCCTCCCATTTCACCCAAACCCTAAGATTTTCTCCCCAAACCTTCCCCACACCTCCACAAACACCATCCCAGCCCTCCTACCGCCACCATACTAGATTTCCACGATCCACAGGCCCGTGCAACAGTACCCACGATGGTGTGACACCAATTTTGGTTCTATTTTTCTTCTTTTTTCTCATTTATTTATTTTTACTGCATTTTTTAGTTTTTTACATTACATTCTTTTATTATTTTATTTATTTATTAATACTATTGATTTAGGCTATTAGAGAATTAGGAAATAGAGAATAATCTAGAATAGTTTAGAATTCTAATTTTGCTTGCCATTTTAGATTCCATTTCACAATTTCCTGCCATTTAACATCATAGTTAGTTGCCACTTAATATACCTTGTAAATAGGCCACTTAAACGCACATAATTATGCTATTTGTTATTTAGTTTAGTATATATACATCCATTCATAGAAGATTTTTTTTATTTTTATTCCCAACTTCAAAAATGATTAGATTTTACTACCAAATTTTCATATTAGAAACATGTTTATTTTATTCCTCAGCCTCTTTATTTTAAATATTTACATTTCTTTTATATTATTTGTCTTTTCCTAATAAATTTTTGTAGATACCATGTCATCTTCCCGAGCCAAGAAAGCTGCCGTCCCGCATCTAAGAAACGAAAAGGACCAGGGAGCTCTTCAACTAGGCCCACTTCCGAGATGCGCCACCCTTTTCTTCAATTTCCACAAGACTCTCAGGAAGAGCGCTACCAGCTACTGCGCGCAGGCAATATCACGATGGGCCGATGCATCGACTGGAGTGCCCTCGCAGAAGTACGCTTGGCAGATGATGTCCGGGCCCTGCTCGCCACCGACCCTTGAGACCAGTTCTTTCGGATCGTAGAGCCCACACACCTTGAACTCACTCTCGAGTTCTGTGCTACATTCCACCTTCAGACGGTGATGACACGGTTCGACGATCCTGGGACGGTCCAGTTTCGTTTGGGAGGACTCGTTCGACAGCTCAGCGTCCCAGAGTTCGGTGTGGCACTCGGCCTTTACACCGTGCAGTTTATGGCTGAGGAGAGCTTCCCCACCCTCTCTAGGCGCATCCATATCCGACCCTTTGACTGCTGGAAAGAGATTGCCCCAGGAAGACAACTATACAACCCCAGCGTCAGCAAAGCCTCTGCTCTCCCTCCCTCTCTCGGGTATATTCATGCACTTCTTGCTCATACTATTACAGGCCGTCGAGAGAGCACAGGCGTCGTCAACGTCAAAACACACGACGTCTACTTTTTATGGTGCATGGCGAATGGCCGCCCCATCGACCTTGCATATTTTATCGCCCTCGCCATGCAGCATCAGACCGAGAGGCACTGACAGGGAGTCGTATCCATGGGCCCGTATATCACTCGACTAGGCCGTTACTTTGGCCTATTTAACACCACAGCCCAGACCTCCTCCTACACATTACTTGGCCAGATGTCCTCCCAGGGTATCCAGAGCATGCTTTCGATGAGGATGGTCGAGAGACGACTCGGTGGCGACCACTTTCACTTCCGCCTTGTCCAAGAAGGCGAGGATCCAGAGGACATTCCTGATGATGTCCCATGGCCACCACCAGTCGAGGATGCGCCAGCTGAGCCACCATGCCCTACACGATCACACCAGACGGTAGCTTCCAGTGTTGACATATCCGAGCGCCTGGACCACTTTGAACAGCGCATCGATTACATCGACGCCACCTTAGCGCACATATGTCATCACCTTGGCATCGTCCCACCACCACGACACCCACCAGAGGATTAGATCCTCTTTTATTTTATTTTAGTCTTACTTTTTATCTTATTTTATTTTATTTTATCTTTTGTTTTTCTTTATTTTCTTTACTTAGTATACACTAATCTTAACCTTTAATATTAGTCTTTCTTTTTCCTTTTGCAGCTTTTTAATTTTCTTATATCTTTCTTTATTTTGAATTTTCATAAATTTTCTATTTTATTATCATCACGGCTATCTCCTAACGAAGTAATCCCTCTTCATCTTAACCTTCCACGACTAATAAACCCCTTCGCAGTTTCAAAGGAGCTCTACAGCTCAAATCTCTACGAAAAAGGGAACACAGTGCCAAACCTACCAGCTCTTCCACTAATCCATCCAAAGCAGGGAGTTTCATACCCTCCCCTATCTTATGATTTTATGCTTTTATTGTTGTTAATATTTTCCTTGTACATTGGGGGCAATGTACATCTTAAGTGTGGAGGAGTAATGTACTTTCACTTTTTATACTATCTTTGAAACCCCTGAACTTTTCCTAATAGCAATATCTTCAGTCTCCTATTAGGAATTTATCCTGATTAGTTTATGATTTCTATTGATATATTGAGAATTAAGATATAGGTGCTTGTACTTTGATTATTCAAACTTTAAAACATTAGAGAATCAAGCATGATAAGTTGAATTTTTTTTTTGAGAATCCCCAATTTTTGCATAAGTTATTTTCCCTAATTTTAAGTATTATCTTGAGATTTGAAATTTGCAGGATTGACTCAAAAGCCGTAATTCTGGTGAGATTTTGAGCCTATTGAGCATACATTTTCTTCGTGCTCACTTTTATTATTGCTTTAAGTGAGTCAATACTGAATTGTTATTCTAGAACTTGCTTTGATTATACATGTCGAGACCATATCATTGATTTGATATACTGAAATGATAAAGGCACCTAGGATGTAACCCACTTACTCCACAGAAAAAGCCTTCCTACATAAATCTAACCCCTAGTGAACCCCGTTGAGCCTAACAACCTTTTCCTTGACTCACCCTCTAATTATTAACCAATAACCCATTTTTGTCGAATTTCATTCAATTATTTTAATCCCTATTTTTGTCGAGATTTGAGTTGAATTTTTCATCTAGCTTTATTCTCTCTGCCAGATTGTAAAAGTTTTGTTCAATTTATTGTAATTATTTGAATTGTTCTTAAAAAAAAAGTACATACAGTGAAATTCGATTGTAAATTATAGATTGTAAATAGTTCGTCAAAGTTTTTGCATGTTTCTATTTTAAGGCTACCAAGGCGGAAATGATAATATCACAAGAATTGGCTGAGAAATATGTTCCAGAGATAGAGATTTTTCTAGCTAGATAATTTTTCAAGTTCAATCACGATTCTAACCTTTTTTTTTTGCAACTTGTGACAACACCCCTAACCAAGCCCCGTTACAACCATGAAAAGACCTTTTGATCAATGTATCATATCAAACTATAGTGGTGGAGATGTGATTTTCTTGCAAGCCTATGGTAATAACTTTTCAGGTTGACTAGGGAGTGCCTTAAATTTGAACCCTAAACACTTCAAGTGAATAGAGTGAACCTTTAGTGAGGATGTCAACTCCTGTTAATTAAGATGGAGAGATAACTACTTAGAAGGAAGGAAGGGACTTATGTTTTCAATGATAAAATTCTCAACTTAGAGTGATTGAGTCCTAAATGTTCTTTAGATTGAATTTTCATTGTATGACTACCTGTGGATTAATTTGAAATATTATTGATAAGGGTTGTAGATCAAAAAGAATGGTTTCTTTTAGGGATTGAGATTTTGCTTGAGGACAAGCAAAGGCTTAAGTGTGGGGGTATTTGATAAGCGTTAATTTATACATATTTTTACCTCATGTTTAGCCTATATTTTGGATGAATTAGTATCAAATTAGTGAGAATTGGTGCTCTTAACCATTCTTTTTCATATCTTATACTCAGGAGAGCCTAGGGAAGATAAAAGAATAGAAAACGGGCCCAAAACGGTGAAAAATGAACCAAAATGCACGAATCACACCGGCCAAGAGGTGCCACACGGCCGTGCCACATGGGCGTGCCTCACAAAGCTCACACGGACAAAGTCCCGACAAGCACGGCCAATATACACGGGCGTGCTAAATCACACGGCCTCTGTCGAAACCCACACGGGCGTGGCAAAAGGGCATGTTCTAGTCGTGGGAAAGACGAATTTCACTCGAATTGGGATGCTTAGGGGCTAAGAAAGAGTCCCCAAAACTTCTCTATATAAAGATCCCATGAGGCAACATAGAGGGAGCCTTCTTCCCACTTTTACACACCCTCTATACTCGTTTCCTCTCGTCTTTCTGCCACACCACAGGTAGAAGCAAGGGATTACTCGAAGGGAGAAGCCAATTGATTCATCTCAGAAGCCGAAATTCTGCATCAACATAGAGGATTCTCCTAAATTCCTTCAGGGGTTTTTGGTTTCTTTTATGATTTGTTATTTGATAACTTCTGGGATGTTTTCTTTTATCATTATGAACTAAACCCCTCAAATACTTGAGGGGGATGAAACCTAAGACAGATCTGGTTATTTATTCTTGATTTATATGATAATTATTTGAACTGTTCTTAATTATGTGTTTTAATCCTTGAATTAATAATCCTAGGTATTAATTCAGGAATTGGATGTGCTTAGAGCAGAGGAGCAAAAGTCCCTGTGATAAGAGTAGATCTACCATAATTAAGCGGAGTTGCATGCAACCCTAAACATAGGGCGACATAAATCTGCCGGATTAGGGTCAAACCTAATATGAGGAACCATAGATTGAATTAATGCAACCTAGGGAGTTAATTAATAAAGGAACTTTAATTAACAACTTAGGCCTAGTTGCTCTTCACCTCGACGGAGGGTTTAGCATAGATTAGGGATCTCTACGGATCAAGTCAAGTAAATAACTCGTGTAATTCAAGAAGATAATAACAAGTGAAGTCTAGGTGGATTCTCCCTTGAGTATTAATCATATCAATTAGCTTTCCCTAAAAAGTCTTCCCAATTTACTTTTTCTTTTGTTTTATTCTTAGTTTAGATTTTAGAATTTAGTTTTAAACAAATCCCCATTTAATTTCTAGGTTAAATAATAGAAAGGAAGTGAGTAATAGTACTTTCAGTTCCCTTGGGTACGATACTCGATCTTATCACTAGACTATACTGCTATCGATAGGTGCGCTTGCCTTTAAACGTCGTGATATTAGTTAGTTTGGGTTTGATCAAGTTCTTTATAAATTTTATTACTTCTTATCACGAGGATATCATCCATTACATGGATTATGGTATATCCAACATCGGTCTTTATAGTACCTGTTACGGTAGATATTTTGATTGTATCAAAATATACGACTCACGATGTTGGGACAATGATGATCTCAAGTTTGAGGATCATATATATAGTTATCACTATGAGTAATATTATGGCTATTACATAATAATCCAAGAAATATACTCATAATGGGTCAGTCCAATATGTTGCTCTCTAACACACGCTCATGTATTGATTTTAACATCCTTATGTCAATGGCAACTCTATCATCTATAAACTACACATTAGTCTCAATGTATTATTGTTGTCCAATCCCATAATAATACTTGACAAAGGGCCTTTATAGAGTAATCATATTTTCTTAGGACTTTATTACAATTCAGTTTATTTATATACATAGAAAAAGAAACTAAAATAATAATGGTAATGTCTTATATTATTAAACAAGGTAAAACGGGTATGTGATTACAATCATCTCATGATTGGTCTTTCGGCATCCTCTAATAGCTCACCTCATCCCTTAATCATGAAGTTAGGGGTTTAATCTCTGCCTATGGGAATTAAGCACATTTCATGACTAGTTGCACGCGAGATAAGAGGATTAGTCACTACTACCAACGATGGATACCCTGATCTCGGTAAAAAAAACCATGCCAACATAGTAATGTTTAAATCCTAGGCATTAAATAAATCAATATTCATATTGGTTCCTTGGTGTTAGCCATTGACGAGGTTACTAAGTTAGTCAAAGAATGGAAGGAAATACACTTCGATAACTATTGGGGATCGACCCGATTAAGCAACAAACAAGTAAAAATAGAAAAAGAAATTGAGAATTTGAACACACAAATTTAACATGGAAAAACTCCTCCAAAGAGGATAAAAACCACGGACAAAGATAATTTCACTATAGTGGAAAAAGAACGAAGAGTACAAAAGATGGATAAAAGCTGAACCCTAAAACAAAGAACCCTCAAACCATAAATACAAAATTCTCCAAAAGTGTTATGAATTCTAATCTTTAATGGGTATTTTTTCCAAGGTTGTAAAAGAGCCTATTTATAAGTTAAATTCGTAGGTCAAATAATAATAAAATAATCTAGACTAATCAGAGTTCGATTGAAACAAATAAATAAAGTTTAACTAGAAGATTATCTTTCAAATTTGACTGAAATACGTGGCATACTCAATAAATCTCTACATTGACTTGTATTTTCAGAACACCATCTTTGTCAAAGCCCACCACGGGCCTATCTTGAACTATGCATGGAATTGACGAAGTCAAATCTGTGCTTAGAAGCTGAAAGACTTCTAGCTTTTGACTTGTGCATTGCCAAACCAAAACTAACCCGGGTCTTATTTTCACGAACATAGTGCCATAACTTTTCAAAACTTGCATCCAATAGAGAATCTCTCTTCAAGGAAATGGTAAATAATATGAGGAACTAAAGGGGAGAATAAACGTGTAAATCTGAAAGATATGCTTCTGATTTTGAATTATTGATACGTGGCTAATATGAAGATGGATTTGTCTGAGTTATGTTAAGTTGGTGTTTAGTATACGCCCAAGTTATGAGTTGGTGTACTAAGTCTATTTTTTTTGTATACATCAGTAGGCGTACTCTGTGTGATATGTATATTTTCTCCAAAAGAGTCTAAGTAATGTATTAAATGATTTTTCTTTAGAACTGACTAAGTTCATGTGAGCTTACTTTGTTATTCTTTTTCTTTCTCAGGATTTTTTGATTGAAGGAAGTTTGATCAAAGACTACGTTAGAGAGTTGTATAGATTGTGAGATATTTGTTTTGTGTTAGTATTATGCATGCTTTAAGGGGGTGGTGCCTAGATGTATTTTGAAAATGATGTGTATATAAAACTTTTGTTTATTACGACCTTATTTTGATGAAACCTATATAAAGTATTAATATTTGAGTTTAAGCCAATGTATTTAATTACTAAAGTTGTCATATTTAAATTTATATGCCATATGCCTTAGACATTATTGCAAACTGATAGTGTTTCTTTTACTTTAATAGAATAACAATTAAAATATATATTATAAATATAACTTTGTAATAATTAGTCGAAGCTTCTGCTAAAGAGATTTTAAGTTTAACTGTTTTAAAATAGTGACACACCTTTTTCGGATCTTATTGTCAAGTTGGGTTTGGCGTGTTACAATGTCGGAGTATTATAGATTGATTCGAAACCCATTGATCATTAATGAAAAAACTCGTCACTCGATTCATGTTTCTTTCGATGATGGTTGACAAATGGAATTAGTATTACATTTTCCCTTAACGATCCAATCCACTTATTATTTTTAAAAACAAAGTAATTCCTCGTAGGCAAGTTCTTGTTAATAATCCTTAGATAAATTCACCTCTAACTGTTTAAAAAAATAAAGAGAATTGATAGTTTGGGGAAGTTTGGATACCATTCAGTCTACAAAAGAAGGTATGCTTCTTTCTAAAGATCTTATTTTTTAGTATGCCACGTATTTCAGTCAAATTTAAAAGATAATCTCCCAGTTAACCTCTGTTTATTTGTTTCAATTGAACTCTGATTAGTCTAGATTATTTTATTATTATTTGACCTATGAATTTAGCCTATAAATATGCTCTTTTACAACCGTGAAAGAAACGCCCATTAAATACTAGGACTCATAACACTTTCGGAGAATTTTGTGTTTACGTTTTAAGGGTTCTTTGTTTTCGGGTCAAAACAAACACTTTACTTACTAACATCTATCCTTATTTTACCATAACATATCAAATAGTAACCAGATATAGAGACTTCGTTGGGTGGGCTATTATAGACATTTTATTGATTTCTATGCTAATTTATTCAATGAAAGGAATGTTGTGATCATATCGAATGGTTATGATAAATTTTGTCCTTTCTTAATTATGGAAGAGTAGGAATCCTTGCTTGGGTTGGTGAATATATAGGAAGTTTGAAAAGCTTTATTCTATGAAAGTTTGAAAGGCATCAAGCTTTAACAGACTCTAACCGATATTTATTCAAAAACATTGGGAGACGATTAAAGATACTCTCTCTCGATTTGTTCATGATTCTTTGACTTCAGGTTGTTTCAATGAGTCAATTTCAAAGGTTTTATTTGTTCTTATTTTGAAAAATTCTAATGTATTAGTTTGTTTAGGATTGTTAGCCTATTTAACATTTTCTACAAGGTTTTGTCTGAGGTGTTAGTCTACAGGTTACATCCTATTCTTCAAAGAATTATTGTTCCCTTCCAAAGTAGCTTCCTAGCTAAGTGTAGTACCTCGGATAATATCTTCATTACGGAAGAAGTAATACATTCCATAGTGAATATGTAGGGCCAAAAATGGGCTATGTTATTAAAAGTTGACTTACAAAAAGCCTACGATAGTGTTAACTGGTGAATCTTACATTCAATTCTTTTGGATTTTGGTTTTCTTTGTACCATGGTGGAACTTATCATGTTCTATGTTTTGGTAAGAAAGAATTTCCCTTTATGGAATAGACAAGTCCTAACAAAATTAACATCTCAAAGAGGATTACGATAGAGAGACCCACTTTTATCTTATCTCTTCATCATGGAAAGACATTCTAATATGATACTTGATAATCAATATAGGGGCTTATGGAAACCTTTCAAAGTGTCTTGAAATGGTCCAAGTTTAACTCATTTATTTTTCCAAATGATCTCATGTTATTTGCATAAACATCTATTTATCAAGTTAATTTGATTCAAGCTTTTCTAAAGGAGTTTGAGGATGCTTCTAAATTGGTTGCTAAATTGGATAAGTGGAAGTTGTTTGTGTCATCAAACATTTCTAATGAGATTTGGGTACTTTGAGTGCTCGGTATGGTTTTCCCTTTACTGATGACTTAGGTACTTATTTAGGGGTCCTTATCATACATAGACATGAGTAGTTTTTGCAAGATGAGGGGAAGTGTACTATTTTTTGAACTTGAAGAGGACTATTAAAGTCATGAATAGTTATTGAGCATAGTTGCAAATGGTGTGCTGGTGTTGGTACTCTTGTGAAATTTTGGTTTGGTTAGTGGTTAGAAAAGTCTTTAAAGCATAAGCAAATCGGAGAAAATTTTGTTCTCTTTTGAAAAGGACAGGTAGAGGACTCTTTTCAATTAGATGGGAGTTGGGATTTGCACCGTATTGGTATAGTTTTACCATAGTTAGTTTCCCTTACCATAGCAATAATGTCACTTTCTATGGGGGACTGTTCGATGTAACCTGATCATTATGTATGGGGGCTGAAAAGCATAGGGTGGATCTCCATTTCCTTTGCTTATAATAAACTATAGCTTAATGTTGGTAGCTTGGTATTCCATTCCCAAAAGAATCGATTTGGCACCTTAAATGCCTAGAACACATGTATATCCACATCGCCACACCACTTATTATTGGACAATGTTGCAATGTTAGAGGTTCATGGTTGCAATGTTGCCCCTATTTTAGTAAAAATACACATTTGATACCTAATAAGTTGATTTTAAACCTTTACCTAAATGTTTGCATTCAAGCTTCTATAAATAATAAGCCATTTAACCATGCTAATGATAATGAATTCAAGTATATAACCATTTAAACCAACAAATCTTTATCAGAAAATCCAATCATTCAACATTTAGACATATTCAAATCCATTTTACCTATCCATATCAAAGTACTTCTATTACCAACTTAAGCAAGTTTTATTATACCATTTGGTAACTAAACACTTCAAAGAGTTTGACATGAATCAATCAAAGCATGTACTATGCTATATAACATGCTTAACATTTAACTTACCATTCCTAAATCACTAATCAATCTATTATTTCAATTAGTCCAATTTATAGCTTTAACATGCCAAACCATTCAAAGGTGACATCATCATTTCTAAAGCATCAAACTTAGCCAATTCATGTACCAATTACTTTACAAGCCATGCCAAACATTCAAATTTGACCATTAGCATTAAACTATCAACTTTAAACAACCTTATGCATAACAAGGTACCTTAATATACATGCCGCAACATTTAGGCTCAAAATAAACATATTTCTACCATCTCATTAATAGTGTGTTTTTTACCACTAATCTGGCTCGGCAAGTTTCACAAGGTGACAATCTATAAGGAAAGGAATCAACTAGGGTAAGCATTAAAAATTCTTAGCAAGTTCAAATGAAATTACTATACTTAATCATTTTAAGTAAAAGAAATTGCCAATCATTTTGGCATTCAAAGTGGTTGTCCTTTACACTTATTGGCACAACTAGATACATAATAACATTAACAACCAAATAGGTTAGTCATACTTACATATTAATAGTAATATCATGAACATTAGGAACATCATATAACACATATCAAGTTAGATGCATATACCGGTCCATTTTCAATTTACTTTCAAGTTCTCCATTTCAATTACATTGAATATTTCTTGATGGAACTATAGTAAAACAGGCTTAGATACGCAGGAATAAGTTGCTCACACAAGCTGACATTATATCATAGTTGCTCACGCAAGTTGGTATTATATCAAGGTTACCCATTTGGACTAAACCTATGATAATTATAACTCGAGAATCTGTAACAAATGCTAGATCTCGTTATAACTTGTAAAATCCCTAATTAAACGTGCGTATAACCCTAATAACATGTCAAACATATCATAACCTTTTACTAAGCTCACATGGGCATCAATTCTGTATACATGTCATTGCCAAACCTTATACATGATTACATATTTCATTTACTTGTATTTTAATCAATCAATTTTCACATTTGCACCCTGTACTATTTTATAATAGCCAATATTTGCATGACTTTTCAATTCAATCCATTATAAGCCTCACATGTCAAATTCACTAAATTGCTACTTATATCTAAACATATAGATGAAATCAAATGCAATTCACACATAATATAAAATAAGATAGTAAGTTCCACATGAACTTACCTGTTCAAAATATGAAAAGAGAGGATACTTCAAGGACTAATACAAAGTTTTAATTTTTCCTTGATTAGCTTCACTTCAATCCAATTCTTGATTTATAAAATTATTTTATATCACCAATCAATACCAAACATTTTCATACTATACCACGATATACATGATTTCATATACTTCTATTTTTCAGTTTCCCTCATATTTTCTATTTTATTCAATTTAGTCCTTAAACTCATAATAAGCATAACTTTCGTTTCCTAGCTTCAAATTAAAATTTGATTTCATATATTCTCATTAAGGACCATATACTTTCTATTTCTAACATAATTTCACGTTAAGTTTTATATTTATTCAGTTTGGTCCTTAATGTAACAAAGTTGACAAGTAAGCTAAATTTACTATACCATCTAGTCCTTTTCATAATCTAAGATTAAAATCTATCAATTTCAAGCCTAATTATTCAAGAAATTAATAATATCAACTTTCTAAACCTCTAACATTTTTGCAAATTGATACATGGGATAGCTAAATCAAACTTTCATGACCTCAAACCCATAAAAATTACAAGAAAATGACTTGAATTTGCTTACCAATTAATGGTCGAATGTTTTAGAAATTTCTTAGGTCTTCTTCTCACTTTTTGGAAGGAAATGGTAAGCTTTGTCACCTACCAATTTAACTTATATAGTAGGATTAATATTAATTAATTTGGTTTAATTAACTTAAACATAACTTAATTAACTTAAGTTAATCATTAAACTTATTTAGTGGAAAATGTCATTATCACCCACTAATTCTTATTGAAAAATGATTTATTTGCCATTTTAGACCTTTGACTAATTTTTATTTTAATCCCCAAGCCTTTTGTCAATTAAAAATCTATAGCGATTGGACTTTATGATTTAGTCCTTTGGCTTTAATTAACTATTAAGTTGAAAACGTTACTGGACCAATCTTTAATATATCTTTATATTATTCTCGTAAATATTTATATTTAATATTTATGGACTCAGTTTACGAAAATGAGATTTCAAAACCACATTTTTTAATACCCTTGAAATTCAAGCTGTTACAGTCAACCTTACTCACTTAAAGATAATTGTGGCCTTAAGTTGAATACAATTTATATGCCCTCACTCTCCATTCAACCCTTTCGAAAAAAGGATAAGGATCAATAATATAAAATTGAGGACCTTGTAGCCTTTTATAGGCGTGCTATTCACTTATTTACAAAACATGGAAGACCTCATAACCTTTAATAGGCATGTACAACCAGTTGCAACACCTCCAAAATATCTTTGTAATTATCTTCAAGATAAATACCATATTTTATGAAATCAAATCCTTAGTCACCTCCTTATCTCCTAAATACCAAAACTTATTATCCCTTAGTAAGAAAAGTGATAATCCCACAAAACAAGGACTCTATAAAATATCTAATTTATTTGTAAAATACATCCTATATTTGCTACCAAATGTCGAAATAAATACAAAATAATAAAAGATTACAAGTCAAAACTACCAATATCCTAATCATATGAAATGTCAGGTACCCTGGGAGTAGTTTGGGAGTGTGGCTGCCTAAAGCCTAAGGTTGGAAGGGACCCGAAAATATTTTTCTTCAGCTTTTAACGTGGAAAAAAATTTAGCCTTTTAAATTTTTTGATCGACGCTTCATTGTAGGTATGGAAAAAAGAAAATAAAATAAAAGGGGCCCAATTTTTTGTTGTTGTTGTTATTACTAGTATATATTTTTATTTTATTGTATTATTTATAATTTTTTTAAAAGGATCCCCAATTTATACATTTTTATCACATGGTTGTAACATCAATCACTTTCATCTTTATAATATGATTAGACTGTTACAAGTTTAGGTGTCCTTTCTTTGAACGTGATCATATTAGTGGCGTTTAAAACATTTATACGACCTAAGTTTGTGGTATAAGGAATTTTAATTTGGGATGTGTCCAAATTTTGTTATTAAGGGAGTTTCAGTTTCATTTGATACTTATTTTTATTTTGAGTGTCTTTAAGTCGTTGATGCTCTCCAACATTTAATCTCTTTGCTTCCGTCACCTTATTACTTGTGAAATTTTATTTGTTTTATTGAAGTTAGAATTTAATAATTTTTTAAATCCTAAACTTTAACCATCCCAAATATTAGTAGTGTTTTTTTCTTCTATCATTTTAATGGAGATAAAAAAACTGATATTGAGTTTTCAAGTAACATAAAATTTAATCCATCAACAATTACCCTTATCAAAAGAATTAGTAATGTTTGAACCTCAACATCGGATTTATTGGTTAAGTACGTTTACCCCGTTCCCAAGATGTAAGATCGATTTACAACATAATTTGTGCGATAGTTTAATGGTGTGCTATATGAGTTGTACTTACATAGGGGGAAGTTGAGAAACAGCTTTCGTCATTTCATGTGCTAAGTGCAACGCAAGTCCCTAACCAGCCAATGAGTCGCCTCATGATCGATTCCACGGCTTTTGCTCGTCACTTTCTCCACATCTTGCCCTTCACGCGTCGCCCACGGCTTTGTGCTTCTTTATTTATTTTAACTTAAAGTAGCAATTTAAGAATATGAAAAATAAATAAAAAATACTTACTCAAATTTATTAATACTTGCATAATTTAATCATGTTATGTTCTTAATGCATGTCAAGTTCTTATTGATTAATAAGGTCGTTTAAGCACCGGGTGCTTTTCTCAGCAGTAGCTATTGTTATTTCATACGCTATACCCAGCCAATGAACCGCTCATGATAGATTCTAAGGCTTTTCCCCAGATATCATAATATATGTATTTGGATTGTATTATAATTTATGTTTGAAATATTAGATATTGATATAAATATTAATAACTTATTATATATATTTTCATAGAAACACAGCAAAATTTTACTACTATCACGAAACTAAAACATTCGGAACAACATCCAACAATAAAAAGAAAATGACAACCTAGCAAATTTACGTGCTTTCTTGTTGAATAAATGTCTAATCTATTTAACCATGCTACCACCATACTGTTGTAGTATCTCCTTACGTTTAGCCTAATGAATGAAAAAAACTCATATAAATATTTATATTGTAATCATATTATAAAACAATATGTCTTAATATTATTACGTTTATATTTTCTCAATCACTTTGTCCTTGTACTTGGGGCTCACGCGTTGCCCAAGTTGAGTGAAATTCTCAGTGACTATAAGTCTTTAAAGCATTGGCTGCTTTTTCTCAACAAAATATAATTTATAACGGCGCCCACCCCACCACCATCCTAGTGTAGTTTATTTTAAAGCAGACCTAAGATTCTTGTCAAATCGCATACTTCAAATAAGACCCTAAAAGTGTTCTTTTAACTTTGACGTTTCAAGATCACGAAGCTTGCTCAAGATTGGTTTTAATCATTTGACACATGGATATTCTCTGCAAAGTTGCCACGTGGATATGTTGCTTTCTCATTATGATGTAAAATTTTGATTCTAATTCGATGATTAACTTTTTGAAGAGAAAAAAAAAACAAAGGGAAAAGGATATTAAAGGTGTATTAAAAATTCTGAAAATTTTATTTTTAAATTTGTTTAGTAATTATATTCTTAATAGAGTTTTAGGTCAGTAGGCATGATTTATTGTTGTGGAAATTTAAAAGATGTGGATTCCAACATATTAAACATAATTTTTTTTTTTAAAATTTATGAGTTTAAAAGTAAAGTAGTACTAAGAATGGTATAAAAAATAATTATATTATATTTTTATTTAACAATAATTTAAAAATAATTAAATAAGATAAGTACGTAAATGGTAATTACATATTGACTAAGTTATAGTGCAGTAGTAAAGAATTGCATTGACTTCAAGCCTATAGTTTAAGAATTTGTCACTATTCTAATATTTAGATCTGGACAACTCTCTTTTAGATAATTATTTATCTCTTATTCTTAAAAATATTAAATTGAATTTATTATTCAAATAAATTATATTTGAAATAAGTTATTTTTTATTTTTGTTAAAAATAAAATGTTAAAATTATTATATTTAATTTTTATCTAAAACTATTTAAAATAATATAAAAAATTATATTAATAAAATTTAAAATTAAGAAGTAAATAATTTAAATAAAATCAAGATTAATTATCATTAAAAAAACATAATTATATTTTGCACCATATACAAATTCGATATTTAAAAAATTCATACTACAAGTTTAATGATTAATTTTTTTAACAGTTTTTGGATTTATCAAGCAAGAACATAATTTTTAAAGTTTAAATGTTGCTTGTCAGAAAGAGTGCCTTTAGTTTTAGAGAAATATTTCTTTTGTGAATTAGTTTAGGAGTAGTGGTGTACTTTTATTATATAATAAAAGTTTGTTCGGATTTTGAAAGCTGATTTTGATTTGCTTGATTCGGACTAAAATTTGATATTCATTTTATTATGGGGCAATGTTATATTTTAATGTTTTAAAAGCATGTAAATTAGACTGTTTGCAAATTCATGACATGGATCAACCATTCGTTTAACTTGTATTAATAACCAATATATATTATACAAAGTTATTGTTTATTTTTATTTTTTTGGAAGGAAAAGTTATAATTTATTTTAATGTTTCGGGAATGTTATACCCACATTTCTTACCAAACAAGTGGACAGACCAATCAGAGTGCCCTAGCATGTAGGTAGACTAGGCACACAGCCATGAGATTCCATGACACCGTGTATTAGTTTACATTGTACCCTCTTCTTTTGTTTTCTCTCTTTTTAAGGATCAAGCCCTCTGCAAATGTACAATCCGTAAATTAAAATGTTAAAAGATACATACAAATAAAGTCTGATACAGATCGTACAAACAGAATAAGATAATATCCAAAGATTAACAAACCAAAACAAGCAACCATTGCCTAATCAATGGAAGGCGGAAGCCCTCACCGATTATGTTGGTATTCAACCATCGGAGTGGAGAAGCTGTCATGTGGGTAGAGTCCCATTATGCCCTCGCCTCCATTGTAATGGATCTGCTTCAAGCAAGCTTGTTCCATTAAATGCGGATAGCTCAAGGAAAACCACCACCCAAGTGGGGAGTCAAAATCGAGTACAACCAACTTGAAAGACCCCTTCATGGGAGGAGCCACAGGAAAAGCCCAGCCCAGATCTATTATTCCTCAAAAATTCGCAGGAAGAACTGAAAGAGACTAACAAGAGGAAAGGTGCACATAGAGGAAGAAAGATAAGAGACGGGAAAAGGAAAAGGAAGAGGTGGTAACAAAAAAAAAAAGAGCAGGTTGTTTTTGGTGAAGTCAGCGATGGTAGCCCAATTAGTGTCCACACTGAAAGCAACAATGGGAGGTGACCTGACGTCAAATGTAGTAGTTAATTTGGGTCAATTTTGCACATAGGGAACTTGTTTTCTAAGCAATTTAGGAATTATTTCGTTTTTAGTAATTAGGCCTTAGGTTAGAAAGTTAATAAAAACAAGTGTTTTTAACATATTTTATAGGTGTTGTGACCCAATAGGCTAACACGAGCCTTAGGTTGTGCTAATTGGTTCAATTGAGTGTATAGGATGGAGATATAAACGCCCAATTGATGTAGAAGCAAAGGTCGAATGATGCACAAGCTTTCCAGGATGTCAAAGCACTAAAAGAACGACACAAGGCTATATGAGGGTGTTGTGTCGCGCCACGCAGTGGGTGTGGCACGACACAAGGCCGACATGCTGCCCAAGTATTTTGAGGTTATTTTCGTCCTTACAATAAAACTTATAAGAAGTCCTAGGACGTGCCGAAGACCTAATTTAGGTTGCCAACACCTCTATAAATAAGACATTAGGGGTTGAATGTAATTGTAATAGCCCAATTTATACCGGGCCCATACAAAGGTTAAAACCAAAACCAAAATACAAACCAAAAATAAAACAGAAAATAAAATAAATAAAACCAATAAATTCATAGGTCCAAAATCCCAATAAACCAGTGTCCATTTACATATATCCCAATTGGCCCAAACTTATTCTAACCCAAAACTAAACCCAAGACCTGATTTTAACCCAAAAACAACCCGATCCCATAGGCCCAAAATTGGTTTCGACAAATCCTAGCCCTAGTAGTTTAGGCCGCTGTTTCCCCACGTGCGCCACCATCATGAATGGCTCCTCCAGCTGTACCTACAAAACTGAATAACAAACAAAGAATACTAGGAACGTAGAGATAACAAAATGGTAGCAAAGAGCAAAAACGATTTTTGTATTTTTATTTTTCTTCGACTCGGCTATAAATAAAGGTCGAAAGCAATTGTAAAGGGGATTTTGGATTCCCATTTTTTTCTTTTGTATACATGCTTATATTTAAAGAGAAATCAATCAAAAATAGAAGGTGATTTCCGATTTAGATTCTGATTTTCAACTTTTTCTTTTTCTTTGATTCATCGTGTTATTCTTATTGCATGTATCAAAATAGAAAGAAAGTATAAGAGATTTACCTTCGTTGGTGCGCTGATTCCTAGTTCTTCATCTGAATCGGAATTTAAAAGGTAGTTTTAGTTTTAAAATGGGGACGCTTTTAAATAAAGGCCGCCAATATGGTATAACGGGCCTTCGTATGACGCTATCCGTCTATTTCAGTGGCGGAATAGTGTCGGACGGCCGATTTTGCTTCGTTCTCTGCTCGGCCGAATGGTGAAGTTTTACTTCTGTTTTTTAAAAAGTAGTAGGATTTAGTTTTAGGGTTCGTTTTGATTTTATAAAGCTCTTGAAACGGCACCGTTTAGGCCTGATTCAGTGGCTCCAAAATGGTGCCATATAGGCCTTACCCGATGACCCGACCCCTATGCGGCCAGATTCGCGCGTTTTATGTCTCCAAGGGTATGTTTGCGCGATCGATCCCTCCATTGCGCGCTTTTGTTCAATCGGGCCTTGTTTTAGTTTCTTCTACATTTTAATTTTGCCTTGGGATTTACTTTTTGTTTTGAATTGGTCCCCGTTTAAACGCTTCGTTTCAGGATCGGGTTTAATTTCACTTTTGGTCCTTGCTAGTTTACGCGCGTTTTATTCTGATCCTTGTCTCTATTTTAATGCTTTTAAATTATCCGTTAGATTTTGTTTTTACTTCAATTGAGTCTTTTTATTCCAATTTGTGTAATTCTTTCGTTATTTCTAATTTATTTATTATTAATTGTCTTTAAAAAATTGATTTAATAAACTATTTTGAACCATTTTACTTATTCTACATTGTTTTAATTTGGTATTTCTGTACTTTCATTTATATATATTTTCAAATTGTTTTATTCTAAAATTTTTACTTTAAGATTATTTTTTATATATTTCTTTGTTTTAGAAATCTTCATGATATTTATTTTAAATATTTTTATACACTATTATGTTATACATTATGGTATTTTTATGTATATATTGTTGATTTCATTTTATTTTATGTATATATTTTCTTGTAAATCTAATTATGTATTATTTATTTCTTTTAAAAACTCTAATTGATTATATATTTTTGTTTATTTCAAAACTTATATATATTATTATTTTCATTTATAAAAGTTTATTTCATGTATATTATTTAGGTAGATTGATATATATATATATATATATATATAATTTTGTACATTACTATCTATTTTAAAATTCATTTTTATTATTATTTCACATATTAGTTATTTTTATCTTAGTTTGTTTGATCAATTTCAAATTTTTGCGTACATTACTCGTTTTAAAACTCTTGTAATAGAACTTATTGTTCGTATATTGATGACTTCAAATTGTTTTTTTCCCCTCATGTCATTTGTTAACGTTGATTTATGTTAATTTGTTTGGTATCCTTGTAAATTTGTCTTTCAATTCATCTGTTTTGAATATTGATGCTTGTATTTGTATAGTGAGGCCATTATCTAATTTAATTTCTTTGTATTGTCATATCATTTTTATTCATTTGGAAAATATTATTGATTTTAGAATCGTTTTCAAAATTCATTTAAAAATAAGGCACTACTTAGTGTTTAGAAATTTGAGAAATTGTGCCCTAACGTGCTGGGTTACATTTTTCCATTTGACCAAGCCACAAAGTATCCGTTCAATTGCATAATTTGAGAATCGAAAGATGATCTCGATATTAAAGGCTTAAGATAGCATATCCTAACGTGCTGAATGTGGTGTTTTGTTCCTTTAAAACGGGTGAATCTTAAAGCTCAAATTTAACCAAAAATTCTTTAAAAGGAATCACATTTCAAATTTTTTTCAAGATTTCAACATTAAGGACAATTATTGATCAAAATGGTACCAGTTTTGGGCGTATGAGGGTGCTAATCCTTCCTCGTACGTAATCGACTCCCGAACCTATTTTTCTATTTCGCAGGCCAAAATTATTTCTTAAAAGGTGATCCAACCACACCTAAACAAAGAAGGTTGGTGGCGACTCCCTGATTTTTTAAAGTTGACCCCATTTTTCCAAAATTTTTAAAAATGGTTTCGATAGCTTGGCGACTCCGCTGGGGACTGTTTAGAGTCAGGCCATAAATTGATTAATTTTTGTCCTTTTGATTGAAAATTTGAAAAATTGTTTTTAAAAAAAGTCATGTTTCTTTTATTGCATTTATGAGTGTTATGGTTCTCATAATGTTGAATTTTGTAGAATACTTTTGCATTGCGTTGCATGACCGTTATGGTCGGACCTTTAAGTAGGAGTGAGAAACTATGCCTTCGTGAGGTTTTCACCTCCGCATGGGCTAGTGAACCGTTTCCGGAATACATCCGTACCTATGTGCTTCGTGAGATTTTCATCTCTGCATGGCCATAGGACAATGTTTTCCCCTGAACCGAACTCGATCCATATGATCCTATAATGGGTGAGGATTGAAGAATCTGCTAGTTTAGGAACCCTTTCTCTAGAACTGAACCACATATAGAGAACCCTAAGAGCCTACCCTAGGTAGAGTCATGCCAAATTTTTATGGTCACTCAGATAGGTTCTATGTTATTTATTTCTCCTGTACTAACATGTTTTCTTTTGTTTTGATTGCATTGCATTGCATTATCATAGAAAAGAGGTGTTGATTTAAATTCGATTGCTAAATAGAAGAGCTTGTCATAAGAAAATGGATTTCTTAATAAAGTGGATTATAATACGGCTGTCCGAATATGGTCTTAGTGAACACAACATGAAAAGGCTGATAACTCAGCACGACTTTGTTTCATTTCCTGAGGATTCAAGCCGGAAAAGAAGTCATCAGCGCCTCAACTTCCTAAAAGAAGCTAACGAGCATCACGAGGATAAGTGAGTAATGGGTCATGGCCTGGATCAAGTGAGAAAAAGCTAACAGGGGCATTTATTGGAAGTTCTTGAGTTTTGACCTTGACATCCAGATACGAGGAAAGGGGTCAGTATCTTCGTCGGAAGTATGAGGAAAAGGTCGCATATGTAATTATTTTATTTAAAGAAATTTGCTTTCTAGAAAAGTTGTTCTAATGAAATCGAATTTAAAATCAACGCCTCTCTTTCTTACATTCATTTCATGCATTTGCATTTCATGCATTTGCATTACATTATTTGCATTACATTATTTTCATTGCATCATTTGCATTAGATTTTCACAAAAGGGACCCTGATTAGGTGAAATTATTTTAGTTAACCTAGGAACTGACAAATTCGATCAACCAAACACCGTTACAGTACCCGCACTAAGTCAAGAAATATGAATCAGAGGATGGAAAGGTTGGAACAACTCCAGAAAGAGATACAAGATCAAATGCAAGAGCAGTTGGCAAAGATTTAGCAAGATATGATGGACCGAATGTTGGAATCGCAGAGGAATATGATGAATCAGCTAACTCAGTTATTTGTTAGAGGATTGGATAAGGGAAAGAGTCCCATGGTCAACGCTGAAGAAAATGAGGATCTTCTTTATCCTCCGAGATTTACTCCGACTAATGCATAGACACAGCATGAGGCATACCCGCATAGACCATCTGTTACCATTAGGTTGCAACAATTTCAGGCTAGCACTTCAATGTTGATGAATCATCAAATTGGCTCAAGTTCAGGAGATAACCCAATTAATCCTGCTATCCCTGATTTGTATAAGACAATTGAAAAAGAGAGGACAAAGGTTGAATTGCCAAAGTAGCTAGAAGATAGATGTAAATGGTTAGAGGAAAAGTTCAAGGCAATGGAAAGTACTGATAACTGTTATGGGATCGATGCCAAAGATTTAAGCTTAGTCCCGAATTTAGTGCTTCCGTACAAGTTTAAAATACCTGAATTTGAGAAATATAATGGGACAAGCTGCCCCGAAGCTCATATCACTATATTCTGCAGGAGGATGACTGGATACATTAATAATGATCAACTGTTGATTCATTGTTTCCAAGATAGCTTGGTGGGAGTAGCAGCCAAGTGGTATAACCAGTTGAGTCGCGCCAAGATTGGTTCATGGAGAGATTTGGCTCAAGTGTTTATGAAACAGTATAGTCATGTAATAGACATGACTCTTGATAGAATTACCCTGTAGAATATGGAGAAAAAGCCGAATGAAAGTTTTAGGCAATATGCGCAGAGGTGGAGAGAGGTTGCCATTCAGGTTCAGTCGTCGCTCTTAGAAAAAGAAACCATGATGCTTTTCATTAATACTCTGAAGGTCCCGTTCATTAACCATATGTTGGGAAGCGCTACTATGAGCTTTTCAGATATAATAATGTCAGGCGAGATGATTGAAAATGTGATAAGGAGTGGGAAGATAGACGCAGGAGAAAATGTCAAAGGAACAACTTCGAAAAACAAGGAAAATGAAGGAAATATCTTGAGCACGGATTCCAAATTGGTCACCATAGGTGTAACACCCCGAACATTTCTACAGTGAAATATTATCCTTGATATAGTAAAATAAGGAAATAAAGTGACGAGAAGAGGAAATTTGAGTTATGTCATTGGGTAGTATATTATGACATATTAATTCAAGAAAGAACTAAATTGTAAAAGTGAGAAAATTTTTGTTGCTCAAGAGTAAATACTCAAAATTTAAGGGGTTAAAGAGTAAATATGAAAAGTTAAAAGACCAATAGTGCAAATATTTTAAGGGTAGAATAATCTAGAAACTATGCGCTATTTAAGGGTAGAATAATCTAGAAACTAAGGAAAATTGATGAATTAGGACTAAATTGAATAGGTGAAGAATTATGAGGGACTAAATTGCAATTTTACCAAATTAAGTGATGACTCAAGGTTGGAATTTTAAAAGATCATAAAGGGCAAAATGGTCAATTGGAAGAGAGAGAAATCTAGAAAGTAATGATGATGTTGATGATATTTTATAATTATTTAATTAGAAAAATATTATTTAATAAGATATTTATTATTATATTATTATATTATTTGATATTTATATATTAATTATTGTTATTATGAAATAAATTAAAATATGACAAATGGATGGTAATGATAAAACACATGTGTAATAATATGTATATGTACAAGTGTAATATTTATATTGTTTATTAAATAGATATTTATTTATTATAATTATGAAAAAAGATATTTATTTGATTAAGTACAAGTGTAAAAAAATATTTGTATACATTTGTAATATATGTATTAGTTATTAGTTAGATATTTATTATTATATATATATTTATATATATATATATATATATAAGATATAAAAGAAAAAAAGAGAGAAGGGAGTTACAGAGAAGAAGCAATGAAAATAGGGAAAGAACAAGGGGAAAGAAAAGAAAAATGGGGAAATTGGAGATTTGAAGCTTGGAGCTCATTTTGGTAAGTTAATCAAGTCATTTTCTTTTAATTTTGATATTTTAGAAGCTTTAGAATAAGGTTTTGATGAAGCTAAGTTGACATATTGAAAGTTTATGAGTTCTCAAGTGCAGTTTATGTTAAACTAAAAGATGAATTAGGGACTTAATTGAATAAATTTTAATTTAGAATTGATGAAAGGATTAAATTGAGAAATAAGTTATAAGAAACAGTTTTTGACTGAAGCAGTAGCTTAACTTTTAAAAATCACCAAAAATGGTAGAAATTGAATTAGAAGTTGAGTGAGATATGGAATTAAAGCTTATTGAGTCTATTTTCACATAAAAGAAACAGAGAAAGTAAAAGAATTTTGTAGTTTGAGATATTTATATTTTTGTGAGACTGATTCAGAATGATTTTGGGATCCTCTATTCTGACTTTGAAAAATCATTAAAAAATGGATAAAAATTATTATGGGACATAATTTATATGGTTAGATTCTCTAATGAGTCTATTTTTATAAGAAACAAACAAGAACTCATTTGAATTCTGTACAAAGAGATAATTAAATTTTACCGAAGAGTGGTCAGAACTATCAAATAGCAAAATAGGGGAGATTTTAATGAATAAACTGTACTAATTGGCTAAACTAAAAATTCTGAAAATTTTATGGTAGATATGTGAGTCTAGTTTCAGGAAAAATTAACGGATCTTAATTTGGAGTTCTGTAGCTCAAGATATAAATAATTTAGTGACTATGACTCAAATGGACAGTTTTGAAAATAAATATACGTAAATAGTGAAAGTTTTGATAATGTTACTTATAAGCATGTTATATAAATTAAGGATGTGGAATGAAGAGGAGGAGGAGGAAAATATGTATGAATATTCAACTAGCATGACTAATTTGCATGTTTTAGGCAGGGACTAAATTGAATAAAAGTAAAAATTTATGGGCAATTTTGTAAAAATGTTAGAAATGGCCAATTTGCATGAAATAGATTATTTTATTATTTAAAATTACAAAATTTAAATAAAATTATTAATTTAGTTCAAGATTAGGGAAAAACATGTTTTAAGGATTAAATTGAAAAGTATTGAAATTATGGAAAATTCAAATATTTCATAGAATTCATGGGTTGTTATTAATTTGTATCAGAATAAGGGCTGGAAATAAGGATTAAATTGCAATAATTTTTTTGAGCCTAAGGATGAAATTGTCATTAACTAAAAGTTTACGAGCAAAATGGTAAATTTTGTTTAGAGCATTAATCGATGGTATTAGAACATGAAGTAAACGAAAACGATGACCAAATTTATTTATAAAGATCCGGATGACTCAAATACGAGACTTGAACGTGGAAAAAAAATGATATTTATCATGACATGTAAATATGTGATTATCTTTGATACATTGATACAAGGAAATTAAGTATGTTGAGACGAATAATAAATCCAAGTAAAACATGTCGAGAAAAATAAATACGTTTGAGGGGCAATATGTTTAATTTTAATTGGTTCCAAATATAAATGTTAGATGAAATAGAATATTTGATAAATAAGTCGGTAACTCTGGTAATGCTCCGTAACTCTATTCCGGTGTTGGATTCGGGTTAGGGGCGTTACAATAGGCCAACCGAGGGTTGTAACTACTAGCTATCAAGGCTCCTCAAGGCAGGAATCCAACTTGGGGCCAAATGCAGAAAAACTCTGGTTCACGCCTATCCCGATGTCGTACAATGGGCTGTATCAGAATCTCTTTGATGTGCATATGGTGGCTCCTCATTACATGGAACCAATGCAACCTCCATTCCCAAAATGGTATAACGAGAATGCCCAATGCGAGTACTACGCGGGAATAACAGGTCATTCAATTGAGAATTGCACTACGTTTAAAAAGTTGGTCGAAAAGCTCATTAAAATGGGGATTGTGAAGTTTGATGATTCACCAGAATCTAATTGCTCTAATAAAACAGTAAATACGATAGCTAAAAGTGGGGGCAAATGAGTTGTGATGCATTGAGCAAGTTAAAAGCCTGGAGGAAACATCGGGGAACATTGATGACATATCCGAAGAGTGAACCAGGGAATAAAAGTTTCTAAGCCTTTACATACTTAGGAGTGTTTTAAGCAGTGGGATTGTGGAAGGCATCCCTGTATTTTTAGAACTTACTCAAAGTAATGTTTAGAACACACTTGTTGCTTTAAGCCTAGAGGCAGTAAGAGTCCTTTTGTGAAATAGGCTTGTGTCCAGAATTTTTATTTCAATAAAATGCATCTTTTTGAGCAAATGTTCTTTTATTCTTTCTATTTATAGATTCTTTTATTCTTTCGATTTTCTTTCTAATATTCTTTCATTCATTATTCATGATCATACCATGCAAATAATCATCCTTAGAATTATTTATTCTTTAGAGTATGCCTTTGTACCTACAATAGGTCCCCAAATATCAACGACAAGAGTGAACTGTTACTAACTCCCCTTTTGAGTAAGGTATGTGTATAGAGGGATCTCAGGACTTTGAAGATGATAGAGATTGTAACTTACCTTCTAATTTGTTAAGGATGGTAGAACAAGATGAAAATAGATCCTACATTACAAAGGGTCAATTGACATTGCGAGCCTGGGAAAAGATGAAGATTGAAACTTAGCTCACCACAGAAACGAAGCAAGATGTCATTGAGTTATTCCAAGAATTCAAGGATGTCTTTGCATGTTTACATCCATATATGCCGAGGCTACTAAGATGTGAGGACACTATTTGAAAAGACACATGATGATAGCCAAGCTAATCAAAAGGTTTGGGTATTGATGGTCCACCACGGAAGGGGATTGCATTAGAGCGCCGTAAATGCCAAATTGTGGAGGACAGGACTTATATGCCTCCTCTATTTCTCCATGGATTTCCTATATGAGGGGCATGGATGTTATGGGGCCAATCTCACCAACATCAATTCATTTTCTTGGTTGTCGATTACCTTAATAAGAGGGTGAAGGTCGCTTCATATGTCAAAGTTACAAAGTCAACAATCATCAAATTTAAATTCAAATCCAAAATTCAAATTCAAATTTAAATCCAAATTCAAACCCAAAATCAGATCCACATCCAAGATTCAAATTCAAATTCAAAATTCAAATCCAAGTTTAAATCAGGATTCAAGTTCAAATTCAAATTTGAATTCAAAAAAATAATACAAAATTAAAAAAAACACAAAAAATGGCAATAAAGAATGCCAGAAAGGAACATGTCTAACGTAATTGCACAAAGTCAAAAGTTTACAGTCTTTTCAAAGATCAGACACCAAATCAGTGCAGTAAAGACAACAACAACAAAAAAAAAACCATCCACAAAGATTTTGAAAGATGATTGAGACTTGTAAAGGTTGGCATAGAGAAGTTACTATTTACCCTCTGTGCTTCTCAAATGTTTGCCAGGACTTTCGTCGGGGCAACACCTTTTTCATTGGTTTATAAAAGGGAAGCAATTTTTGGAAATTGAGATTCTTTTTCTCTAAGTTTAGATTGAATTAAGAATTGGATGAAGGGGAATGTCTCCAATAAGTCTGATTGAAAGTATTCATCATAGTTAAATACGAGCTTATGACAAAAGGGTTCGCCCAAGAGAATTTTATGATGGGGACCTGGTATTAAAAAAGATTCTTCTCATACAAAAGGACTTTAAAGGAAAACGGATGCCAAACTGGGAAAGACCTTATGTAGTGAAGAAGACTTGTTTGGAAAATCATCAACATTGACCAAGATGGATGGCAATGACATGCCCAATGCGGTCAATTTCGTCCAGAAGTATTTCACCTAAAAAGGAGAGGCCAAGGTGAAAGCCTGCAAAGGGCGCCTTGAGATCTTAAAAAGAAAATAAAAAAATAAAAAAATAAAAAGAAAGAAAAAAATGAAAAAATTAATAAAAAAGAAGAAAGAAAAAGGAGAGGCCAAGACGAAAACCTGCAAAGGGCGCTTTGACACCAAAGGGGATTTGAGTTGAAAACCCAAAAAGGGTGGCTCAAATTTTGATCAAAAGTGGGGCATACAGTAGTCTTGCTATGCTTGAATAAACAATGAAGAGGTATGCTATGTCTTGGGGCATCGACAAAGTACTCCGGATCCCCTAAACACATATTGAGCTTAAAATTGTCCTCAAGAAGTTTGAACAGAGAAGCTCAGGCTGCGACATTTGGGGCACCTAGTTTCCATTTTATTTGCTATCTTTGATTACTTTATAAATTTTCTTCTTAATTGCATTTGCTTATTTATTTCAAGCTATGCTCCTAATCAATTTCCTTTTTGTCCATTGGTATGATCTTTTTCAAGCATTTTGCATCGAAATAACGATTAGTGGACTAATAATTCTTTTATAAAAAGAGTTACGCATATTACTCTAGGAGTTTTAAATAATACAAGAACCTGAAACAGGACTAGTGTTTAAGAACTCACTAAGTGTAAGGGTTGGAAATATTTGAGCCCAAATTGAGTTTATCTCTTTGGATTTTCTGTCAAAGATATTGGTTGAACAGAAACAAGATATTGCATCGGGGATGCAATCTTGATCAAAACGAGCAATTTCAACCCGAGCATAAAAGGGGATTCATTCTCGAAGAAAATGATATTCCGCATCTATACGAGTACCATGCATACACCTCTAGTCAGGTCACTTAGGAAGTGACCAGTGGAGGAAACAAGTTACAGGTCCTATACCTCAAAGTTGCAGCGGGATGGATTGAAAGTTGTTACAAGTCGTATACCCCTGAGTTGCAGTGCGATGGATTGAAGTTAATATAAGTCCTATACCTCTGAGTTGCAGAAGGATGGATGGAAGAGACTAAATCTTATTCCCCTGAAGTAAAGTGGGGCAAACCAATTGAGCACAATACGATTGTTTCTTCGGGCTTTCAGTCAGAATACCAGCCAAGCAAGAAGGCAACGTAATGTATTATTGATAAAGCCTTGATGAGCAGGGAGGAGTGACACCCTAAGTATTAACAAGATCATTCTCATTTTGCATTAATACATATATCATTCATAACATATACAGTTAGGAGCATTTGATTCATTCTGATCATAGCATCCTAATAATTTTGCATAAGCATAAGCACATAAAACCGATTCTACAGGATAAGTCTCCTAGAGAATAGTATAGTAACGTCGGTGAATTTTCAGATCTTATCTCCCTAAGCAGTATTGGAGCAGATCGAATTTGGTGAATCTTATCTCCATGTATTGGCAATGGAGAAGATTTAAAGTCACCAACCTTATCTCCCTGAAGTTGCAATGGAGCAAGTTATAGTTTCAAGGCTTATCTCCCTAAAGTTACAGTGGAGCAGACTAAAGATTGCTTATCTTATCTCCCTAAGTAGTAGTGGAGCAGATCAAATTTGGCAAATTTTATCTCCATGTATCGACAATGGAGCATATTTAAGCCTAAGCTTTATCTTCCTGAGGTAGCAAGGGAGCAGGCTGAAGATCGTAGTCTTATCTTCCTAAAGTAGCAAGGGAGCAGGCTGAAGATTGTAGTCTTATCTTCCTGAGGTAGCAAGGAAGCAGATTGAAGATTTCAGATTTTGTCCCCTCGAGATAATAGTGGGGCAGATTGAAAATGGCAAATCTTGTATCCTTAAGCAGTAGTGGAGCAGATTTAAGCCATTAGCCTTATCTCCCTAAGCAGTAGTGAAGTAGGCTGAAGATTGAAGATCTTATCTCCTTAAGCAGTAGTGGAGCAGATTGAATGTGGTGAATTTTATCTCCCTAAGCTGTAGTGGAGTAGATTGTAGCCATTAGTCCTATCTCCCTAAGTAATAGTTGAGTAGGTTGAAGATTGTAGATTTGTCTCCCTAAGCAGTAGTGGAGTAGATCGAAGACAGCGAATCCTTATTTCGTTGAAATTTCAGCAGAGAAGATTGAGGTTACAAATCTCTTCTCCCTGTATTCTTATCTCCTCGAAGTTCCAGTGGAGTAGGATGAGGCTACAAATCCCTTCTCCCTGAGTTTACATTGAGGATCAATCTTTATTTCTTTGAAGTTTCAGTAGAGAAGATTGAGGCTACAAATCTCTGCTCCCCGAATGCTTATTTCCTCAAAGTTCCAATGGAGTAGGTTGCAGCTACAAATCCCTTCTCCTTGAAATTACATTGAGGATCAATCCTTAGTTCCAATAGCAGAGAAGATTAAAGCTACAAATCTCTTCTCCTTGAAATCACGTTGGAGTCATGATTCTTATCATCTTGAAGTTCCAGTGGAGTAGATCGAAGTTACAAATCTCTTCTCCCAGAAATTTTGTTGGAGTCAAGCGACAATTCCTATGCCCTTGAAGATGTAGTGGATTGGAATAAAGCTACTTGAAGAAAAGAGGCACCAAGAAGTCAAGATTCGGTAAGACCAGGCAAAATTGGCCTTTAAAGGTCTTTGCTCTATTCTTATTACACGACAAGGAGCAAAGAGGGGTAGTTGTAATAGCCCAATTTAGCCCGGGCCTGTACAAGGGTTAAAACCAAAACCAAAATACAAACAAAAAATAAAACAAAAAATAAAATAAATAAAACCAATAAATTTATAGGTCCAAAATCCCAATAAACCAGTGTCCATTTACATATATCCCAATTGGCCCAAACTTATTCTAACCCAAAACTAAACCCAAGACCCGATTTTAACCCCAAAACAACCCGATTCCATAGGCCCAAAATTGATTTCGGTAAATACTAGCCCTAGCAGTTTCGGCCACTGTTTCCCTACGTGCACCACCATCACGAACGACTCCTCTAGTTGTACCTACAAAATTGAATAACAAACAAAGAATACCAGGAACGTAGCGATAACAGAATGATAGCAGAGAGCAAAAACGTTTTTTGTATTTTTATTTTTCTTCAACTCAGCTATGAATAAAGGCCGAAGTAATTGTAAAGGGGATTTTGGATTCCCATTTTTTTCTTTTGTATACACGCTTATATTGAAAGAGAAATCAATCAAAAATAGAAGGTGATTTCCGATTTAGATTTTGGTTTTCAACTTTTTCTTTTTCTTTGATTTATCGTGTTATTCTTATTGCATGTATCAAAATAGGAAGAAAGTATAAGAGATTTACCTTCGTTGGTGCGCCGATTCCTGGTTCTTCATCTGAATCGGAGTTTAAAAGGTGGTTTTGGTTTTGAAATGGGGACGCTTTTGAATAAAGGCCACAAATATGGTATAACGGGCCTTTGTATGACGCTATCCGTCTATTTCAGTGGCGGAATAGTGTCGAACGACCGATTTTGCTTCGTTCTCTACTCGGCCGAATGGTGAAGGTTTTACTTCTGTTTTTTAAAAAGTGGTAGGATTTAGTTTTAGGGTTTCGTTTTGATTTTATAAAGCTGTTGAAACGACACCATTTAGGCCTGATTCAGTGGCTCCAAAACGGTGCCGTATAGGCCTTACCCGATGACCCGACCCCTATGCGGCCAGATCCACGCGTTTTAAGTCTCCAGGGTATGTTTGCGCGATCGATCCCTCCATTGCGCGCTTTTGTTCAATCGGGCCTTATTTTAGTTTCTTCTACATTTTAATTTTTCCTTGGGATTTACTTTTTGTTTTGAATTGGTCCCCGTTTAAACGCTTCGTTTCAGGATTGGGTTTAATTTCACTTTTGGTCCTTGCTAGTTTAAATGCATTTTATTTTGATCCTTGTCTCTATTTTAATGCTTTTAAATTATTCGTTAGATTTTGTTTTTACTTCAATTGAGTCTTTTTATTCCAATTTGTGTAATTCTTTTATTATTTCTAATTTATTTATTATTCATTGTCTTTAAAAAATTGATTTAATAAACTATTTTGAACCATTTTACTTATTCTACATTGTTTTAATTTGGTATTTCTGTACTTTCATTTATATATATTTTCAAATTGTTTTATTATAAAATTTTTACTTTAAGATTATTTTTTATATATTTCTTCGTTCAAGAAATCTTCATGATATTTATTTTAAATATTTTTATACACTATTATGTTATACATTATGGTATTTTTATGTATATATTGTTGATTTCATTTTATTTTATGTATATATTTTCTTGTAAATCTAATTATGTATTATTTATTTCTTTTAAAAACTCTAATTGATTATATATTTTTGTTTATTTCAAAACTTATATATATTATTATTTTCATATATAAAGTTTATTTCATGTATATTATTTAGGTAGATTGATATATATATTATTTTGTACATTACTATCTATTTTAAAATTCATTTTTATTATTATTTCACATATTAGTTATTTTTATCTTAGTTTGTTTGATCAATTTCAAATTTTTACATACATTACTCATTTTAAAACTCTTGTACATAGAACTTATTGTTCGCATATTGATGACTTCAAATTGTTTTTTTCCCCTCATGTCATTTGTTAACGTTGATTTATGTTAATTTGTTTGGTACCCTTGTAAATTTGTCTTTCAATTCATTTGTTTTGAATATTGATGCTTGTATTTGTATAGTGAGGCCATTATCTAATTTAATTTCTTTGTATTGTCATATCATTTTTATTCATTTGGAAAATATTATTGATTTTAGAATCGTTTTCAAAATTCATTTAAAAATAAGGCACTGCTTAGTATTTGGAAATTTGGGAAATTGTGCCCTAACGTGCTGGGTTGCATTTTTCCATTTGACCAAGCCACAAAGTATCCTTTCAATTGCATAATTCGAGAATCAAAAGATGATCTTGATATTAAAGGCTTAAGATGGCATATCCTAACGTGCTGGATGTGGTGTTTTATTCCTTTAAAACGGGTGAATCTTAAAGCTCAATTTTAACCAAAAATTCTTTAAAAGGAATCATATTTCAAACTGTTTTCAAGATTTCAACATTAAGGACAATTATTGATCAAAATGGTACCAGTTTTGGGCGTGTGAGGGTGCTAATCCTTCCTCGTACGTAGCAGACTCCCGAACCTATTTTTCTATTTCGCAGGCCAAAAGTATTTCTCAAAAGGTGATCCAACTACACCTAAACAAAAAAGGTTGGTGGCAACTCCCTGATTTTTTAAAGTTGATCCCATTTTTCCAAAATTTTTAAAAATGGTTTTGATAGTAATCAAGTTGTCCTAAACGCCTTAAAAAACCCTCATAGTTTAGAATTAGTTTTAATTTATTTTCTTTTTGGCTTTTTAAATACTTTCTTCTTTTTCCTCTTGAATCAATTTTGATTAAAGGACTTGTTTATTTAATTAAAGTATTCAATTTATATTTTTCTTTGCATTCATTTTATTTCATTACTTCAATAGAGATTTGCTATTCCGTTTCCCATTCAATATTCAATCCACGATTATTAAAATCTCTTTTCTTCTCTGAATTGATCGTGTGTCTCACAGGGTTTATTCAAAAGAGGTTGAGATTATGAATAACATGAGTGGCTAAATACCATAGGGGAGATTAATGAGTAGATGGAGATGTGATTAACGAAGGAATTGAGATTTCTCAAGATGAATTAGTTGGTATAATTTATGTGTTATTAAATTGTTAGGCTTGACAACCTAATCAGCTGTTTAACATCACATCAATAATGTGCAAACATACACTATCGATGCAAGTATAGTAGACAGATACGTGTCTATCGGATATCGATTTCACGAGAATGGTTGTCTCTTGTTTATTAATGTCAGTGCAATAAATAGATAAAATTAGATAAATTGTGTGAGTAGTTGTCGAAGCAATAACTTGAAAATAATAAGATAAAATATGATAGTGAGAAACTGGGATCCTTAAAGTGAATATTTAACACAATGCTAAGTGCTCACAAGATAGGTGATTGTCAATGCATTAAACTGCAATGAATATCTTACCAAGCTTAACTTCTTTATTTAATCTAAGACTTAAACATGCACATTAACCCCACCTTCCGATGCTGGCAACTATTAAGAACAAGTGGATTAAATTCCTCTAATTCTCAAGCAACTTCCGTTGTCATGTTTGTTAGCTTGAACTGTCACTGCACTTTCCAGTGTCAGTGATCGCAATCACACTTCCATGCTAAAAAATTCAAACCCAAAGATTAAACAGTAGAAGCAAGATTGAATAAAATAACATTTAACCCAAAAATCATGTGAACTTCCGTACAAACATGAAATAGAAAGTAATCACTATCATTAGAAAAGAAATATAAAAGAAACAAGTGGAGAATATTATTCCTAAACAACTCGACTTGAATCTCTCTATTCCCTCTTGTGCCGCATCTAGGGCTCCTCGTCAAGAGCTAAACTATATCCTTTTCACATCGGTTCACTCGTCAGAGTGTAAGCCACCATAGCCAAAAGCTTCAAGGGATAGGTTGAAGAAGATGATACAAAAAGCTCTCCCCTTTTTTTTTTCAAGTGAATATTTATTATTTTTCCCTAAATAACCCAAGTGTCCTTTCATCATAATCATGTTGCCTCTATACGTACAAGTCAGTTGTACCAGACTAGACAGCTCACGCATTTTTGTTCCTATCCAGACAGCTGTTAGGTGTGGCGACAATTCTAGTCGCAATCTAAAATTACTCATGTAGGGACATCAGTACCAAAATATGAAAAATTTAAGGGTAAATAAGCTAAGATCCACTGAGTCATAAAATGCAAATTACTAAACTAAAAATACTAAAATATGTGCTAAAGATAACTAAATGGGAACAAATTAACTAATAAGTTGGTAGAAAACATATGTTCTTTCTAGTATTATCACATCCCCAAACTTGAGTTTTTACTTGTCTTCAAGTAAAATAGAAATTGGCAAGGCTACACAGAAATTCACGAAGGTAAATGATTATTCTAGCAACTTGAATCACCTAAAATCCCAATGAATGATTCACATTCAGATGGTAGAATATTGCATCGACAATATATAAGTATGAATGAATAAGATTGCATCTTCATCAAAACCAGTATCATGCTTCAAACCCTAAATTCTATCTACCAATATAACATTTATTGTACAATATATGTTTTTTTGTGTGAACAAGGGATATCGTTGAATTACTGTATCCTTGTTCTTGAGAAGTAACGATGGAGTGCAACAAACCCCCAGGGAGTACGTAATTACACCGACACATACTCATGCAACGATAGCTTTTGGCCAAATTCATCAAATGCTTACATTGGAGTGTTCCCTTTTTAACATTACGCAATACACCCACTTTGGAATGTCTCTTATTCATAACTATATATACATATCAGTAGTTGTAAAAGACAGATTCATTCAAGATTTAATTAATGCTACTAGCCATCCATTACTAATGCAGCCTAAATCATTCATCAAAGAATTGAAGATACAACGTTCAGTCAAATTTATCCAATTCATTCATTGATAGTTGACATGATTCAAGAATTAGGCATCGAATGTAACAAAAATTTTCAACACATTCGCATTAACCACAATAAACCTTGCATGCTTCATTAATATTAAAAAAAATGAAATGTGGGCGTATTTCCAATCCGCATATGCATTCCCTCAAACTTAAAGTTTGCATTGTCCAAACTAACTCAGTTTTCCTCAGCCATCAATGTGTGTAACAGCCTAATTTAGGGCCTAAAAAGAATAGTGGTTTTGAAACCACAAATTCGAAGTAGAAAAATTTATTGCAATTAAGTTTTAATATTTATCATGAGATTGAATGACTGTGTGAAATTTTCGTTACGAAATTTTATTGTTTGGGTGCCCAATTTGGTATTTAGGACTAAATTGAAATAGGTGAAAAATGTGTGTTCTAGTTCATAAAGGTACTTATGAGTAATGGGTTTTTAAAGTGGAGGTCCTTAGATAATAATTAGACCATTATACTTTAGTTTGGAAAAAAACACCCAAGGAGGAAGAAAATACCAAAGGTTTTTAATGAAGGGCATTTTGGTCATTTGATTAATAAAAGAAAAAAAGGGAAAAATAAGCCAAAATTGTGTTCATCTTTCTTCAACCTTGGCCAAACCTTTGGGAGAACACCATAGATAGGGTTTTTCATTTGTCAAGCTCAATAGTAAGTACATCCTAGCCCCATTTTTAATGTTCTTTACATTTTTGAGATCCTCGTAGCTCGGTTTAGCTATTTCCACCATTATTTTGAGAGGGTTTGTGTTTTAAAATTTATCCATGGGTGACATGCATGTATTTTGATGTTTTATGGAAGAATATGAATGTTTGGAGTGTGATAAACAACTTTTAATAAGTGATTTATGATGGAATTGCATAAAAGGACTAGTTTGCAAAAAGTTGTAAAATGTGTGTAAGTGTGTGATTTAGTGCAAATTGTGGACTACCATAGTTATGGAAATGGTTCGGCTAGGCCTAAAATGCAAGGAAATTGAATAAAAATTACTTTTCGAGCCTAGGGGCAAAATCATAATTTTGTGAAACTTTAGGGGCAAAATAGTAATTTTGCCATAGGATTTTTTGGGCTGATTTGAATAATGTGAGCATTGAATAAGTCAAATGTGTTATTATACATCAAGAAAGACGTGGAATCGACCTTGATCGGGGAAAGGAAAAGATTGTGGACTAAATTATAAAATTACTATATTTTGCACTGAGGTAAGTTTGTATGTAAATAATGCATCATTTTATTTATATTTTAATATTTTGATCTATTTTATGATGTATGGCTGAATATTGAATGACTATTTGATGTATTCGACCAAGTGGCAATAAGTGAGAAATTTCTCGGTTGAACCTTGGAATATAGATGGATACAAGTGACATCCCACTAAGGATCTAAGTGAAATAAGTCCATGGCATCTAAGTGAAATAAGACTATGGCATTGTGCTAAGTGAAATAAATCCATGGCACCTAAGTGAAATAAGTCCATGGTATTGTGTTAAGTGAAACAAGTCCATGGCACCTAAGTGAAATAAGTCCATGGCATTGTGCTAAGTGAAATAAGTCCATGGCATTGTGTTAAATGTGATTAGTTTGAGAACGAGCCTATGTGAAACTTGTGAAATGAAGTAGCTTTGGCTATAAGTGTGGCACTATGTGAAACATCCCGATGTATCCCTTAATACTATGTGTTTTCAACGAGAAATGACTAAGTGAAAACGAATATGACTAAGTGATGAATAAGTGTAGGTATATGTGTGTAAACTTATGAGCAATGTGCTGAAAATTTGATCGAACTTTGGTAAGGTTGATATGGCTAAGTGTTACTATGAAAGTTAATACAAAGAAAATTTATCAAATAGTAAAATTAGCAATAAAACAGTTTTGGACAGCAACAATTTTATAAATTTGAAAAATCACCTAAAATGGTGGAATTTGAATTAGAGGTTTAATAAGATATTAACTTAAATCTTATTGAGTCTATTTTCACATAAAAGAAACGACCTAAGAAAAAGAATTTTATATTATGAGATATTTGAATTTTCGTAGAATAGAGTCACATTGATTTTGGAATCCTCTATTCTGATTTTGGAAAATCATTAAAACTTGTACAAAAATAATTATGGGTTCTAATTTATATGCTCAAAATAATTAATGAGTCTATTTTCAAAAGAATCAAATAAAAATCTCATCCAAGTTCTGTACGTTGAGATAATTAATTTTTAGTGAAGAGGGTCAGAACTGTGAAATAGTGAACAAGGGAGAATTTTAAGAATAAACTGTACTTATTGGATAAACTAACAATTCTAAAAATTTTATGATATGAAGATATGTAAGTCTTGTTTTAGGGAAAATTAACAGATCTTAATTTGGAGTACCGTAGCTCAAGATGTAAATAATTTATTGACTATGACTCGAATAGACAACTTGTTTTAAACTTGAGTAAATGGTGGATCTATGTGTAATTATGATTGTATTATTTTGAAAATATATTTTGAGGTTTTATAAAAGCATGTTAATAATTTGTTTATTATTTACATACCTACTTACTAAGCTATATGCTCACTCCCCTCTCTTTTACTTGTTTTATAGTGTCACCAAGCTAGCTCGGGATACGGAGATCGTCGGAGATCCATCCACACTATCATCAATCTTTTGGTATTTTGAAATCAATATTTAGGATTATGGCATGTATAAAGGACTTAGTTATTTTTTTATGTGTCATAATTGATTTGGCCTAAAATGTTAGCCTTTAATATTTGATAGCTCATTTTTTATAAGGCTATCGATGTTGGCTAATATTAGTCAAGTTATATGTCTATGACGATGCAATTTATAAGATGCATGATTCGTTTGAATGAGTGTGTAATAAAAATTGAAAAGTTTTAAATTTGGATGTAATTTTTATGTCCCGGTTTAGTTCGACTGTATGTGTTTTGTTCCGGTAATGCCTTATACCCTATTCCGGCGTCGAACACGAGTTAGTGGTGTACATTTTAGTGGTATCAGAGATATGGTTTAGTCGATTCTTGGACTAGCATAACGTGTGTGAAAGTCTAGGTATACATGCCATAAATATATTGTGATAGTGTAGTGACTCCTGGCAATTTAAATTGTGTTTTTATATTGTAAATAGATCTCGACTGAGCTATAGCTGATGACATAGAGAGTAATGACCCGGCTCCCGCGGAAGGGACCGCACCAGTTGAAAGTAGATCTGAAACATGTAGTCAGGGAGATAGGGCTTGGGAAGCCTTTCTCCATACGATGAGTAATTGGTATACAGAATTTGTTCGAGCAATTCTGAATGCTCAACCTCCTCCACCCCCTCCTATTCCTCAACTGGTCCCTGTAGCTCCTCAAGGTATTGATTTGGTAAGATTGAATAAGCCTCCGGTTGATAAGATCCGAAAGCAAGGGGCTAAAGAGTTCAGAGCTAATATAGATGATGGTCCCGAGAAAGCAGAGTTTTAGTTTGTGAATTCTATTCAGGTATTTGATGAACTTTCTTGTAATCCTAAAGAATGCTTGAAATGTACTATATCTTTACTAAGGGATTCAACACATCTTTGGTAGAAGACACTTGTATCTGTGGTTCCGAAAGAAAGAGTTACATGGGATTTTTTTAAGAGGAATTCAAAAAAAAGTACATAAGCCAATGGTTCATTGATCAGAAACGGAAAGAGTTTCTTGAGCTGAAGCAAGGTAAAATGTCTGTGGCAGAATATGAACGTGAATTTGTTAGACTCAGCAAGTATGCCTAAGAATGTGTGTCTACTGAGGCCATTATGTGTAAGAGATTTGAAGATGGACTGAATAAGGACATCAGAGTGTTAGTTGGAATCTTAGAATTGAAGGAATTTGTTGTGTTGGTTGATCGAGCTTGCAAGGTCGAAGAATTGAACAAAGAAAAAAAAGCTATGATTGAGGCCCGAGATGCAAGAAAAAGGCCAATGATCAAGGAATCAAATTGCGTGTATTAATGAAAATTCCAAACAAAGCTTAGCACCAGTTGCGTGTAACGCCCTGATTTTTGGGATTTTTTGGGTTTTGTTATTTTTGGGGAAATTTTGGAATTTTGGTGTTCTAAGTATTGAAATTATGTTTAAGTGTGTTAGTAGGCCTCTAGAAAACCCAAGCCTAATTTAAAACCCGATAGAAATATCAACTTGGATTTTAAGTGAAAGGGGTTTGGTTAAGTGGGCCTTTAAGAAAAAAATTAGCAAATTGAGACACAAAGATGGCCTTGGTAAAGTGGCAAGGTGGCGCCACTAAGTTCCTAAAAAAGTGGCATGTGGACTGAGTTTAAGGGCCAGAGTTCAAGTCGCAAGGTAAGTAGATGGTACTTTTATTTTTGTGCATGTGCCGAGCATGTGATAGAGCTTAAGTAGCATTCGGCTAGGGCCTTAGGGGGATTGGGCCATTGGTTTGAATGGCCATTAGGGAAAACTTTATTTTCTTTTTGTCTTATCGAATTAGGGTTAGCCACCTAGAGCCTTCACTTTTATTCTATTCTCTTCTCAGTGTTGCAAAAAGCCGAAAACGCAAAGTTAGAACTCCTAAGTGCCGAATTCTTCCTTCTCTTCTCCTCTCTTCCATTCTTTCTTTTTCTTTTCCTCTCTAGTCGAAATCACCTCTCCTCCTCCCTCATCTTTTATTTTCTTCTCTTCAGAAACCGAAATTGCCACTCTTTTATTCTCAAACTCATCAACTACTAAAAGCTGAAATCCCAAAAGGCTTGCTTCCTGTGTTGATTTGCCTATAGCCAAACCCCCTTTGTTTTTCCTCACTTGTAGCTGAATTTCATACTCTCCAAACCCTCAGGCTCTGTCGACAAACACCCCTCTAACCATAGCCTCAAATTATATCTTCTTTCACCATTTAAAAAGCCGAAAACACCATAGTTTTTAGGGATATATAGCCAAATCCTTAGATCTCTAATATTCGAATTCTATTAGTGTTTTGGGGCTAGATCTGCATCAGATTTGAGTAGAAGAATCGCTTTGATTAAGGAAAACCTGTGCTAAGTACTTGACATCTCAGATCTACTCGTTACCTTTGAATTTAAGAAAAGCCGAAATCCCTAAACTCTTTAGGGAGGCTGTTGGATGTGATGATAGGTAAAGACAATTCTTTTAATTGGTTTTATATGTACTTGTTGTGGAAGGGGTGATCTAGCAAGGAGCTTAAGAGGCTTGGACCTTTGGAACGACTAGATCTAGATCTAGTCACTAGTTTCAGCAAAAGTAAGATCTCAAGGGCCTTAGGTGGTGATGGCCGATTATGGTAAGTAGAATTGTGGAGATTGTCATTGTATTTTGGATCTGATGTGTCTATTAATCGATTGTAGGATATCGTGGTAGATCTCGTTAGCAGTCGTCGCAAATCAGGTGTGTAAACGAACACCCTTCTGTAGTCTAAATCGGTAAAAGCCGAAAAGCTGAATTACCGAAATTCTGGCATTTCGTGGGCTTGTGAGTGTGCAAATGCTCATAAGTCGTTTGGGAATCATTGGATCCGTAATCGCAAGTGGTAACTTAGTTGAATGTGTAATTTCGTGCACTTCGGTAAATTGGGTCTTGATGGGCTGAAACTGGGCCCAACGGGCTTACGGGCCCATATGGGTAAAAATAGACAATGAATGCGTACTGGTAGACTCTAGGTCTAAAACTGCTAAAACTGGTAACTTGATCGTAAAATTTGGACTAGATGGGCTAAATTAGCTAATTGGCATTGTAGGGCCCATTAGGGGTTTTAGGGCTCAATGACTGTAATCTGCTAAAATGGGCTAAATAAGCTACCGAGGTAAAAGTTAGTCTTTACTGATTAAAATGCGCATGAAAACCCTAAAAACTGGTATAATTACGAAAATATCCTTGTAGGTACGAAATGACTATTTTACCCCTAAGTACTAAATGATCGTTATACCCCTAGGGCTAAATTTGACTGAAATTCATGATTTACTGTTTCTGTTTACTGTATGCCATATCATGAATATCTGTTGCATGGGGCTGAGTTATTGATGGAGGAAGTTTTGAAAGTGGCTTGACCATGTACTAGAGGTTTTGTCTCATCTTTCTGTTATTTGAGTAGCTATGCTGCAACTGTGGAGTGTAGGGCTGGGTGGGTTGAGTTATTCCCCACATGGAGTGTAAGGCTGGTACAGGTGGAGTGTAGCGGTTGGGTGGGTTGCGTAGTCTCCCCACATGTAATGGGCTTGCATTCATAATTAATATCTGTTCTGCTACTGAAATGGGCCTATGGGCCGTACTGTTATCTGAGAAGGGCTAAGGCCCAGTTTACTTTATCTGGATAGAGCTTCTGCCCAGTAATTACTGAGACTGGATAAGGCTTAGGCCCAGTGGGCTTGAGCTGATTTGGGCTCTAGATGGGCTTTCCTTACACACTGAGTTTCCAAACTCACCCCTTTCTCTCCATCCATGCAGGTGAGCCCTTGATTGGTGGACTTGGAGCTGTGAGGGATTCAGAGTGGCCACATGGAATGCAGCTATTTAATTAAGTTCTATTTTAATTTATTTAATTTTTGTATTTATTTTTAATTATTTTTATTATGGTTTTGGGTTTGTAATAAGGCCGCTCTAATTATTTTTATTTTGGGTTTTTAAATTACTTAATCATACACTACTTTAATTCTTTTGAATATAGCTACGCAAGTTTTTCTTAAAATTAATCGAGTGTTTTCAAAATCTCATCACACGTTTCAAACGAGTAACAAAGTTAAGTTGTATCATAAATCTCTTAATAACTAGTATTGAATAGGACGTTCATCAATAAACTGGGAATTTCTCTTAAGAAATAAATATCAGTTTTACAAAGCTCACTCTAATCTTAGTAACTAGGTAATATGGTTAGTTGTAGGTGATGTGACTCACCAGACTTGGCCGTAACGTATGGGCCGGGTTTAGGGGTGTTACATTTAGTGGTATCAAAGCCAGGTTGCAACAACTAGGCTGTGGAATAGGGTCCAAAATTTTTTTTTGGAAATTTTAAAATTTAAGCCCAAGGAGGGTATTTTTGGAAAATCAAATTTTTCAAAAAATTTAGAAAAACCTTTTCAACCTCGTTTTCTTCAAGTTATACATGGTTTAAGGATTGGATTTTAAAAGGATTAAATTTTTCTGGGTTTTCTGAAATTTGGCATCTTAAGAAGTGGCACACTGAATCCCCGGCACCAAGTTTGTAAGTATTCTTTTCTTATATTGTACTGTGCTAAAACATTACAGTAGATAGTACTGAGACTTTACTATGATACTGTAGATAGGGTAGTGCTAAAACTGTAAAGACTGAGACAGTAGGAAAACTAAACCCTAGAAGATTGAGACTGTAGCTGGGCTACGATTCTGTAAAAGCAAAAAACTTTGAACTGCTATCTCAGCATAAAATATATGAATAAAGTACTAAAAATCTTGAATTGAGATCTTTGTAGTTATTTGTTATGTGTGCTGGTAATGTAAAGTATTGATATGGATTCTGAGGGTAAGCAAAGTCTGCCAACTTTGGGTAGCAGTAACTCGGAGATTGGTACTGAGGCATTGGCAGAGTTAGTAAGGAAAATGGTAGAAGAAGTTCTGGAGACCAAAGTTAAGGAAATTAGGGAAACGCTTCAAGCAGGGTGCTTGGAGTGTAGGAAGATGAAGGATCATAGTTCTCAGAGAACAGAGCCTCGTTCTGTGAAACTTGTTAAGACACAACCAAACTTTCCGAACTGCAAGAACTACAACAGGCGTCATCCGGGTGAATGCCATAGGAAGACAGGAGCATGCTTTAGATATGGGTCCAGGGGGCATCGAGCCCAGGATTGCCAGGCTTATTCTAGCTTGGTATGTGTGATGTTTGGACACGAATTGTATGCGTGCTTGATAAATGTTTATTTACTTCGGTAATTAGATGTTCTGAGTCGTACTAAAAATTATTTAGATCAGAGTGTGCAGCGGTAGTGTAGTAGCATAGTGTTGCACGACTATTTTATTATTTGGAAATTTCGAGGAAGAAATTTCATTAAGGGGGTAGAGTTGTAACACCCTGAATTTGGGCCTAGAAGTATTAGGCATTGAGTCTGGGTTCGGATAAAAGAAAACCTAAATAATTGAGAAGTTTTAAATATTATTGTTATAAAAAAAGACAAAGCTTAGCACTAGTTGCGTGTAACGCCCTGATTTTCGGGATTTTTTAGGTTTTGTGATTTTTGGGGAAATTTTGGAATTTTGGTGTTCTGATTATTGAAATTATGTTAAGTGTGTTAGTAGGCCTTTAGAAGGCCCAAGCCTAAGTTAAAACCCGATAGAAATATCAACTTGGATTTTAAGTGAAAGGGGCTTGGTTAAGTGGGCCTTTAAGAAAAAAATTAGCAAATTGAGACACAAAGATGGCCTTGGTAAAGTGGCAAGGTGGCGCCACTAAGTTCCTAAAAAAGTGGCGTGTGGACTGAGTTTAAGGGCCAGAGTTCAAGTCGCAAGGTAAGTAGATGGTACTTTTATTTTTGTGCATGTGCCGAACATGTGATAGAGCTTAAGTAGCATTCGGCTAGGGCCTTAGGGGGATTGGGCTATTGGTTTGAATGGCCATTAGGGCAAAACTTATTTTCTTTTTGTCTTACCGAATTAGGGTTAGCCACCTAGAGCCTTCACTTTCATTCTATTCTCTTCTTAGTGTTGCAAAAAGCTGAAAACGCAAAGTTAGAACTCCTAAGTGCCGAATTCTTCCTTCTCTTCTCCTCTCTTCCATTCTTTCTTTTTCTTTTCCTGCTAAAATCACCTCTCCTCCTCCCTTATCTTTTATTTTCTTCTCTTCAGAAATCGAAATTGCCACTCTTTTCTTCTCAAACTCATCAACTACTAAAAGCCGAAATCCCGAAAGGCTTGCTTCCTATGCCGAGTTGCCTACAGCCGAACCCCCTTTGTTTTTCCTCACTTGTAGCCGAATTTCATACTCTCCAAACCCTTAGGCTCTATTGACAAACACCCCTCCAACCATAGCCTCAAATCATATCTTCTTTCACCACTTAAAAAGCCAAAAACACCATAGTTTTTAGGGATATATAGCCGAATCCTTAGATCTCTAAGATTCAAATTCGGCTAGTGTTTAGGGGCTAGATCTGCATCAGGTTTGAGTAGAAGAATCGCTTTAATTAAGGAAAACCTGTGGTAAGTACTCGACATCTCAGATCTACTCGTTACCTTTGAATTTAAGAAAAGCCAAAATCCCTAAACTCTTTAGGGAGGCTGTTGAATGTGATGATAGGTAAAGACAGTTCTTTTAATTGGTTTTATATGTACTTGTTGTGGAAGGGGCAATCTAGTAAGGAGCATAAGAGGCTTGGACCTTTGGAACGACTAGATCTAGATCTAGTCACTAGTTTCAGCAAAGGTAAGATCTCAAGGGCCTTAGGTGGTGATGGCCGATTATGGTAAGTAGAATTGTGGAGATTGTCATTGTATTTTGGATCGGATGTGTCTATTAATCGATTGTAGGATATCGTAAGAGATCTCGTTAGCAGTCGTCGCAAATCAGGTGTGTAAACGAACACCCTTCTGTAGTCTAAATCGGCAAAAGCTGAAAAGCCGAATTATCGAAATTTCGGCATTTCGTGGGCTTGTGAGTGTGCAAACGCTCATAAGTCATTTGGGAATCATTGGATCCGTAATCACGAGTGGTAACTTAGTTGAATGTGCAATTTCGTGCACTTCAGTAAATTGGGTCTTGATGGGCTGAAACTGGGCCCAATGGGCTTACGGACCCATATGGGTAAAAATTGGCAATGAATGCGTACTGGTAGACTCTAGGTCTAAAGCTGCTAAAACTGGTAAATTGATCGTAAAATTTGGACTAGATGGGCTAAATTAGCTAATTGTCACTGTAGGGCCCATTTGAGGTTTTAGGGCCCAATGACTGTAATATGCTAAAATGGGCTAAATAAGCTACCGAGGTAAAAGTTAGTCTATTACTGATTAAAATGTGCATGAAAACCCTAAAAACTGGTATAATTACGGAATATCCTTATAGGTGCGAAATGACTATTTTACCCCTAGGTGCTAAATGATCGTTATACCCCTAGGGCTAAATTTGACTGAAATGCATGATTTACTGTTTCTGTTTACTGTATGCCATATCATGAATATCTGTTGCATGGGGCTGGGTTATTGATGGAGGAAGTTCTGAAAGTGGCTTGACCATGTACTAGAGGCTTTGTCTCATCTTTTTGTTATTTGAGCAGCTATGCTGCAACTGTGGAGTGTAGGGCTGAGTGGGTTGAGTTATTCCCCACATGGAGTGTAAGGCTGGTACAGGTGGAGTGTAACGGTTGGGTGGGTTGAGTAGTCTCCCCATATGTAATGGGCTTGCATTCATAATTAATATCTGTTCTGCTACTGAAATGGGCCTATGGGCCGTACTGTTATCTGAGAAGGGCTAAGGCCCAGTTTACTTTATCTGGATAGGGCTTCTGCCCAGTAATTACTGAGACTGGATAGGGCTTAGGCCCAGTGGGCTTGAGCTGATTTAGGCTCTGGATGGGCTTTCCTTACACACTGAGTTTCCAAACTCACCCCTTTCTCTCCATCCATGCAGGTGAGCCCTAGATTGGTGGACTTGGAGTTGGGAGGGATTCAGAGTGGCCACATGGAATGCAGTTATTTAATTAAGTTCTATTTTAATTTATTTAATTTTTGTATTTATTTTTAATTATTTTTATTATGGTTTTGGGTTTGTAATAAGGCCGCTCTAATTATTTTTATTTTGGGTTTTTAAATTACTTAATCATACACTACTTTAATTCTTTTGAATATAGCTGCGCAAGTTTTTCTTAAAATTAATCGAGTGTTTTCAAAATCTCATCACACGTTTCAAACGAGTAACAAAGTTAAGTTTTATCATAAATCTCTTAATAACTAGTATTGAATAGGACACTCATTAATAAACTGGGAATTTCTCTTAAGAAATAAATATCAGTTTTACAAAGCTCACTCTAATATTAGTAACTAGGTAATATGGTTAGTTGTAGGTGATGTGACACACCAGACTTGGCCATAACGTCTGGGCCAGGTTTAAGGGTGTTACACTTATAAATCCATAAACATTAAGGATCACATTTCATGACCTTATACAAATTAATGACATAAGCCAATACATTTGGCTAATTCACAAGAATTCAACTATCAATAAATAAATCTTAATACATGCCACTCACTCAGAAGCAAATAGGAATGGTTATTAATCCATCTTGACAAATTGATAGTGTAGTGCTGCCTCCGACGATCTCCACCCCGAGCCAACCTGACAACACTAAAGAAATGGAAGAGGGGGTGTAAGCTTTAAGGCTTAGTTAGTCAGCATATAATAATGTGCAACTTAATAGAAAACATGTTTCCATTCTTTAGGGAGTATCCTTAAGAAAGTAAAGGTATATTTACATAATTTCACTATTTACTCATGTTCAGCTTATGCTGTTTCCGGAGTCACAATCACTAAATTAATTATATCTTAAGCTACAAAACTCAAAAATAAGTTTCATCAATTTTACCTGAAACTAGACTCATATATCTTTTTTTTTATAAAATTTTCAGAATTTTTGGTTGGGCCAATTAGTACAGTTTATTCATTAAAGTTTCCCCTGTTTCGCTATTTGATAGTTCTGACCTTTCTCCACTAAAAGTCAATTATCTCACTGTACAGGACTCAGATTAGGTTCTCGTTTGTTTTTTTTTTTAAATTAGACTCACTAAGGAATTCAAAAACATGAACTACACACCATAAAAATTTTTATAAAATTTTTAGTGATTTTACAAAGTTAGAACAGGGGATCCCGTAATCCACCTGACCTTGCCTCACAAAAATTTAGATATCTTGCAAATTGAGAATCATTTGCTTACTCTACTTCTTTCATGTGAAAATAGACTCATTGGGATTCAATTTAATATTTAATTCAATTTCTAATTCAATTTCCACTATTTATGGCGAATTTTCAAATTCACTACACTACTGCTGTCCAAGTCTGTTTTATTTCATTTTCACTCTTTCAAGCTTTCATTGATATAGCATTAACGGTAACACTTACCTCTTGTTGATCATACCTAAATTCGATCATATAACGAGCATATTGCTCTTAACTTATACACATACGTACCTGCACTTATTCATAAGATTTCACTTTCACACTTACACATATAAATGCATCATAGCAAGGAACATATTGTTTCATCATACACATGGTCATAATCACTTTCTATTTCACTTAATCATATCATTTTGCTACCCGTTGAACCATGCAGAATTCTAAAGGATACTCAGAAAGATGCACAAAAGTGCCACTCATATATTGTAGCCGAAGCTACCACTGATATGTAGCAGAAGCTACCATGTAACCCGCCCATAAGCGAACTCGGACTCAACTCAACGAGCTCGGGCGCTCGCATCCATAAGTGAACTCGGACTCAACTCAAGGAGCTCGGATGCCTAGTTACATCTCACAAACTTAGACTCAACTTAACGAGTTCGGAACTCAATCATCCTAGTGACATGTCACTTGTACCCTAATCTATTCCCAAGGTTCAAACGGAATTTTCCTCAATCACACATTATTGTCGCCTTCCTCGAAATGTCGAAACCGATACTTGATAGCATTTCATACTTATCAAATAATAATTCACAAAGCATAATATTTCATGATAATAAACATCATATCATATAAATAATATTGAATTACTTAAAATAACAATTATGTTACCACATTTACACATGAACTTACCTCGAATGCAAAAATGGCTAACTTTTCCGACTTAGCCCATAACCTCGTTCTAGGTCCAAATTTCATGTTTTCCCGATCTAACATATCAAATAACGCTCATTTAATGATAAATTTTTTCAAATTAGTCCAAAAATCACACTTTTACATTTTTACAATTTTACCCCTAAAATTTGTCAAAATTACGATTTTGCCCCTAGTCTTGTAGATAAACTTTTATTCAATTTCTTTGCATTTTAGGCCCAACCGAATCATGCATATAGCATCCCAAAATTGTCATTAAAACACACACTCTTGACCAATTTTATAACTTTTGCAATTTAGTCCTTTCGGACGTTTTCGTCAAAAATCACTCGGTAAAAACTGTTTCCCTAACCTTAAACATGCATAATCTACCATAATCCATCAAAATACACAATTATTTAGCATGGGTCAATTTTTAAACATGAACCCTAGCTCAAAATAATGGTTGAAATAGGTAGATTATGATGCAAGGATTTTAAAAATGCGAAAAACATTAAAAACGGGGCTAGGAATCACTTACTATTGAGCTCGGAAAGCTTGAAACCCTAGCCATGGCTTCTCCCATGAAACATTCGGCCATAGCAAGAAGAATGAGTAGATTTTTTTCTTTTATTTTCTCTTTTACTCAATTAAAACACTAAATGACTAAAATACCCTTAAGGCTTTTCTTTCAATTTTGTCCTATTCATGCCCATTTTTATCCATCAAATTATACAATGGTCTAATTACCTTTTAAGGACCTTCAATTTAAAACTTCATAAGAATTAGACACTTCTAACATATGGAACTCAACTTTTTCACTATTTACAATTTAGTCCTTTTTACCAAATTGAGTGCCCAAACGTCGAAATTTTCGAACGAAATTTTCACGAAATTTTTCTGTGAAATCGTAGATCATAAAAATTATAATAAAAATAATATTTTTCTCGTCGAATTTGTGGCCTTGAAACCACTGTTCTGACTAGGCCCTAGTTCGAGATGTTACACTCCTAATGTGATTACTGGTACATTTTCTCTCTATGATACTACTATTATTGCATTGATTGACCCCGGATCTACTTATTCCTATGTATGTATGAATTTAGTGTCTAGTAAGAGTTCACCTGTAGAGCTTACTGAATTTGTGATTAAAGTGTCAAACCCCTTAGGCAAATGTGTTAGTAGATAAGGTTTGCAAGAATTGTCCTTTGATGATTCAAGGTTACTGTTTTTCAGCTAATCTGATGTTGTTACCATTTGATGAGTTTAATGTTATTCTGGGTATGAATTGGTTAACATTACATGATGCCAAGGTAAATTGTAGACAGAAAATCCTTGAGTTCAAATGTGAAAAGGGTGAGATTCTTTGGGTTCAAACAGATGAATCAAATAAATTTCCTATGGTGATTTGCACATGTCCGCTCAGAGATACATGAGAAAAGGGTGTGAAGCTTATCTTGCATATGTATTGAGTACCGAGATGTCTGAGTTGAAGCTCCAATCAGTGCTGGTAGTCTGTGAATTCCTGGATGTATTTCCAAAAGAGTTGCCTGGGTTGCCTCCAATCAGAGAGATAGAGTTTGCCATTGATTTGTTGCCTAGGACTACACCGACCTCGATTGCTCCGTATAGAATGGCTCTAACTGAATTGAAAGAATTAAAGGCTTAGTTGCAAGAGTTAACAGATAAGGGGTTTGTGAGACTGAGTTTCTCTCGTTGGGGTGCTCCTATATTATTTATAAAGAAAAAGGACGGATCTTTGAGACTTTGTATTGACTATCAACAGCTTAACAAGGTGACTATAAAGAACAAGTATCTGTTGCCGAGAATTGATGATTTGCTTGACCAGTTGAAAGAGGCGATAATGTTTTCAAAAATTGATTTGAGATCTGGTTACTATCAGTTGAGAGTGAAAGAGTCAGATGTGCCAAAAAACTGCTTTCAGAACGAGGATGGACACTATAAATTTCTTGTGATGCTTTTCTGTTTAAGTAATGCTCTGTCTATTTTTATGGATTTGATGAACCAAATTTTCTGACCGTATTTAGATAAGTTTGTAGTTGTGTTTATCGATGACATCTTAATTTACTTCTGAGATGAGTCTGAGCATGCCGAACATTTAAGAACTATGTTACAGATTTTGAGAGAAAAGAAACTATTTGCTAAGTTCAGTAAAAGTGAGTTGTGGCTTCGTGAAGTCAGATTTTTGGGACACATAGTTTCAGGTGATGATATTCGGGTTAATCGAGAAAAATTTCAGCAATTGTTGGTTGGAAACTACTAATGAGTGTATCTGAGGTTAGAAGTTTTTTGGGCTTAGCGGGGTATTATTGACGATTTGTCGAGGTATTTTCGATGATTGCTACTCCTATGACTAAGTTGCTACAAAAGAATGTAAAGTTTGAGTAGACAGAAAAATGTCAGCAAAGTTTCGAGAAGTTGAAAGCACGATTGACTGAAGCACCGATTTTGGTACAACTTGAGTCAGGGAAAGAATTTGTGATTTATAGTGATGCGTCATTGAATGGTCTTGGTTGTGTGTTAATGCAAGAGGGCAAAGTGGTGGCTTATGCATCGAGACAGTTGAAACCGCATGAGAAGAATTACTCGATGCATAATTTGGAATTGGCTGCCATTGTTTTTGCTTTGAAGATTTGGCATCATTATTTGTATGGTGAGAAATGCTAAATCTTACTGATCACAAGAGCTTGAAGTATCTGATGAATCAAAAGGATTTGAATTTGCGACAACGAAGATGGCTCGAGTTGCTAAAAGACTATGAGTTGGTGATCGATTATCATCCGGGAAAAGCGAACGTAGTCGCAGATGCCTTGAGTAGAAAATCCTTGGATGCTCTGAGAGCTATGAGTACGAGTTTGGCTTTGTCTGATGATGGTTTGATTTTGGCCGAGTTGAGGGCTAAACCGTTATTTCTTCAGCAGATTTGTGAAGCTCAAAAGAACGATAGTGAGATGCAAGCGAAGAGAGTTCAGTGTGAACCAGGTTGTGATTCAGATGTTCGAATCGGACCAGATGATTGCTTGATGGTCCGAGATAGGGTATGTGTACAGAAAGATGATGACTTGATTCGAAAAGTTTTATACGAGGCACATAATGGTTGTTTGTCAGTTCATCCGAGTAGTACAAAAATGTATAGTGATTTGAAGAAATTGTATTGGTGGCCGGGCATGAAAAGAGACATGTCTAAGTTTGTATCAAAGTGTTTGATTTGTCAACAAGTGAAAGCCGAGCATCAGGTGCCCTCAGGTTTATTTCAACCAGTGATGGTTCTCGAATGGAAATGGGATAGAATCACAATGGATCTTGTGACCGGTTTGCCTCTAACTCTGAAAAAGAAAGATGCTGTTTGGGTTGTGGTGGATAGATTGACGAAATCGGCTCATTTTGTACCATTACGTACCGACTGCTCACTTGATAGGTTGACTGAGTTATATATTGCTGAAATTGTGAGATTGCATAGGGCGCCTATATCTATTATTTCAGATAGAGATCAGAGGTTCACTTTGAGGTTTTGGAAAAAGTTGCTAGAAGCTTTGGGTATAAAATTGAATTTTAGCACTGCATTTCATCCGCAAACCGACGGGCAATCTGAAAGAGTAATTCAAGTCCTTGAAGACATGCTCTGATGTTGTGTCTTAGAATTCGAAGGTAGTTGGGAGAAATACAAGCCTTTGGTAGAATTTGCCTACAAAAACTATTATCAGTCGAGTATACAGATGGCACCGTACGAAGCATTATATGGTCGTAAGTGTCGAACTCCTTTGTATTAGACCGAGCTCAGTGAGAAACAGATTCATAGGGTTGATTTAGTTAGAGAAACTGAGAAAAAAGTAAAGATAATCTGTGAGTGTCTGCAAGCTACTTCAGATTGACAAAATTCATATGCGGATTTAAAAAGAAAAAGAAATTGTGTAACACCCCAGACCCGGCCCAGACGTTATGGCCATGTCCGGTGTGCTACATCACCTAGACTATGCTACGCCGTCCTATATACTAAGTCTGATGTTTGAGATTTTTGGAAAGTAATACTTGTTTTTCTTGAAATTCCTGATTTAATTATTATTCAACCTAATTTCTATCTCATTTGTTAATCGTTTCATTTTAGTCTTATTGTCCTCCTTAGTCTTCAGTAAAGTCAGGTTGGTTAATAAAATGTTTGTTTAATTTTGAAAACGGTGTAGGTTTGTGTTTGAAATAAAACGGTAGAGAAATCCCGAATAACAGTTATAGCGGCCTTATTACAACCCATGTCAAAATAAAACCAATAAAAGGTAATTAAATAATAAAAAAAAACCAACTATGATGAAAGTTCAGTCCTCGTGGCCACTCTGAATCCCTCCCAGCGTCCAAGTCACGATCTAGGGCTCACCTGCAAGGATGGAAAGAAAGGGGTGAGTTTGGGAAAACTCAGTGTGTGCAGAACCCATCCAAAGCCAAAATTGGCTCAAGCCCACTGGGCCTAAACCCTAACCAGTCTCAGTCAGATACTGGGCCGAAGCCCTATTCAGGAAACAGTAATCTGGGCCAAGGCCCTATAACAGATACTGGGCTGAAGCCCTATTCAGATAACAGATTGGCCCATAGGCCCAGAACAGTACAGTATAGTAATATAGTATAAATGCAAACCCAATTGGGGAGACTACTCAACCCACCAACCGCTACACACCACCCGTACCAGCCAACACACCATGTGGGGAATAACTCGACCCACCTAGCCCACACACCACAGTCGCAGCATGGCTGCTCAGTTAAACAGTATACGAGGCAAAGCCCCTTTCAGAAACAGTACGAGGCATAGCCCCTTTTTCAGTAATGTGGCTGTGCCACTCACACTTCCTCCATTATCAAAATCCAACCCATGCAATAGATACATATCATGGCATGCAATAACAGTAACAGTCATGTCAAACAGTACAGTCAATTTTAGCCCTAGGGGTATAACGGTAATTTTCTACCTAGGGGCAAAACAGTAATTTCTTACCCTAAGGGTATTTCAGTAATTTTGCTCTCATGTTACAGATTTTATGCTTATTACAGTATTTATTAATCACATAGTTGTCACAGAAGTCCGGTTAACTCAGTTTTTCAGTCTTAGCATTCAAGCCCTAAAACCCCTAATGAGCCCTATTACGTCGATTGGCTCATTAGGCCCATTTAGTCCCAATTTCATAATCAGTTATCTTGTTTTAACTGTTTTCACGCCTACAGTTCATAATATTACCTTTAAACCCATTTTTACTCACATGGACCCAAATCGCCCATTGGGCCCATATTTGGCCCACCGAGGCCCAACTTACCATAATGTCTAAAATTTTGCGGTCAACACGCCTAACAGTGCCGATTCCATAACTAACCTTCTCCTACTAACTTGAGAACGTTCGCACGCTCACAAGCTCTCGAAATACCGAAACTTCGGCATTTCAGCTTTTCGGCTTTTGCCGATTTGCGCATTGAAGGGCGTTCGAAACACACACCTGTTTTGCAGTTTCTCCTACGAGATCTCCTATGCGTTAATCCCTACAATCCAATACTTAATTGATTAGACCATATTAACACTTAATCTGAATTGAAAACTTACCCAAAGCCTTACTTACACATTTGGCCAACACCTCCAATGGCCTTAATGTTCTTACCTTGCCGATTTAGATCCCTTTAGATCTAGATCTGATGTTCCAATGTCTTCAACTCCTTGTTTGATCACCTTCTTCTCTAACTAACACACAAAAAGAACCAAGAAAACACCACTTGATTTACCAAAAGTCCAAAACGACAAAATCCTTAACTTTAGGGACTTTCGGCTTTTCTAAATATGAAATATTGAACAGATCTGAAGTATTAAACACTTACCAACGATTTCCCTTCAGTTCCTATGCAGATCTGATGTAAATCTGACCCTTAAACGTCAGTAGAAACCTTATCTCTGAGATTTGCAATTTCGGCTATCTCCCTACAACTATGGTGATTTCGGCTTTTCAACAAGAGAAGAGGATGGCGTTTTGGGTGTAGATTTTGGGTGATGGTGTCGACAATATCGGCAAGAAAGGAAGCAGTTTTCGGGATTTCTGGCACTTTGAGCAATCGGTTATGGTTGATTTTAAGAGGAATGAAAGCAAAAGAAAGAGTGGATCTATGCAAGGTGGGTATTCGGCTAGGGAAGAGATCAAAGGGGAAGAAGAAAAATGAAAAAAAACAATGGTAGAGGTGGAGAGGAAGAATTCGGCTATGAGCTTTCCATGGAGGCAACTTTTGGCTTTCCTGACAGTAGAACAGAGAAAAATTCCTAAAGTGGCTAACCCTAATTGTCATGACAGAAAAAAGAAAATGATATAACCCTAGTAGTCCCTCTAAAGCAATCGGCCCAAGTCCCTAAAGCCCCCTTGCCGAAATTCACTTAAGTTAGGCACATGCTTAAAAATTAAAAAGAACTCTACGCTTACCTTGTAACTCGAACCCTTGTCCTTGAATATCCACTTAGGCGCCACTTTTCTGGGAGCTTAGTGGCTCCACCTTGCCACTTTACCAAGAGCTCTCTTGTGACATATTTTACACGGTTTTTCATAAAAGCCCACTTAACCAAGTCCCCTTTCACTTGAAAATCCAACTTAATATTTTACCGGGTTTTAACTTAAACTTGGGCCTTCTATAGGCCCACTAACACATGTACATACATTATCAACCTTTAGAACACCAAAATTTTAAAAATTTCACTAAAATTCACAAAACCCAAAAAATCCCGAAAATCAGGGCGTTACAACTCTACCCCCTTAAAGAAATTTCGGCCTCGAAATTTACCTGATCCAAATAACTGAGGGTATTGTTGACGCATCGCTTCCTCTGGCTCCCAAGTAGCTTCTTCTTTACCATGATTACGCCATAGCACCTTAACTAATGGAACAGACTTCCTCCTTAAGACTTTGACTTCACGATCTAAGATCTCCACAGGTTCCTCCTCGAAGGTCAAATCGGTATTCACTGCAATCTCCTCCACTGATACAATATGCGATGGGTCCGACCGATACCGTCTCAGCATAGACACATGAAAAACGTCATGAATACGATCCAACTCTGGTGGCAACTCCAACTGATAGGCTACTGGCCCAATCCGCTTGAGAATCCGATAAGGCCCAATAAACCGCGGACTTAGCTTACCGTTTTTACCGAATCTCAAGATCTTCTTCCACGGCGACACCTTTAGGAAGACCATATCCCCAACAGCGAACTCAATCTCCTTACGCTTAAGGTCAGCATATGACTTCTGCCGATCAGATGCCTCCTTTAACCGATCTTGAATCAGCTTAACCTTACTTTCAGTATCTGCCACTATCTCTGGTCCAAGAACTTTACGTTCCCCTAACTCTGTCCAACAAGTAGGAGTACGACATCTCCGCCCATAAAGTGCCTCATATGGAGCCATCTGAATGCTTGCTTGATAGCTGTTGTTGTATGCAAACTCTGCCAACGGTAAATAATCTTCCCAACTACCACGGAAGTCGATAACACATCCTCTTAACATGTCTTCCAACACTTGAATGCCCCTTTCAGACTGACCATCTGTCTGAGGGTGAAATGCAATACTAAAGTCCAAACGCGTACCCAACGCCTCGTGCAGCTTCTTCCAAAATCGAGAAGTAAATCTAGGGTCTCGATCAGAAATTATCGAAACTGGCACCCCATGCAACCGCACTATCTCTGCTACATACAACTTGGCTAACTTCTAAAGTGAGTAATCAGTTCTAACCGGTATAAAATGAGCAGACTTCGTTAATCTATCCACAACTACCCAAACAGAGTCTTTCTTTGAAGGTGTCAAAGGCAATCCACTCACAAAATCCATCGTTACTCTTTCCAATTTCCACTGCGGAATCCTCACTGGCTGCAACAATCCAGAAGGTAACTGGTGTTCAGCTTTAACCTGCTGACACGTCAAACATTTCCTCACGAAATCAGTCACCTCTCGCTTAAGTCCAGGCCACCAATACACCTCTCGCAAATCCCTATACAACTTATTACTGCCAGGGTGCATCGCATAGGCTCCACCATGAGCCTCACTCAATAACAACTTCCTTAAGTCGGAGTCCTTAGGAATACAAATTCTTCCTCGAAAGCAAAGGACTCCATCAGAATTCAGTCCAAAATCATCACTCTTACCCTCCTTGACTTGCTGAAATCGAAGAGTCAACGAATCATCCTTCCATTGCAACTCTTTAATCTTCTCAGTCCAAGTCGGTCTCACTTGTAGTTCTGCTAGCAAACTCCCATCATCATACAAACTCAAACGAGCGCACATTGCCTTTAACTCAGTAACATTTCTTCGGCTCAGTGCATCAGCCACTACATTAGCTTTGCCAGGGTGATACTCAATCGAACAATCATAGTCCTTAAGCAACTCTATCCATCTCCGTTGCCTAAGGTTCAACTCTTTCTGAGTTAACAGATACTTGAGACTTTTATGGTCAGTGTATATAATACACTTTTCTCCATAAAGGTAGTGTCTCCAGATTTTCAACGCAAATATCACTGCCGCCAATTCCAAATCATGCGTAGGGTAGTTCGCCTCGTGAGGCTTAAGCTGCCGCGAAGCATAAGCAACCACCTTACCCTCTTGCATCAGTACACAACCCAATCCCACATGCGAAGCATCACTATAAACCGTAAAGTCTTTCCCAGATTCTGGCTGAATCAGTACTGGCGCCTCAGTCAACACCTTTTTCAGCTTCTCAAAAGCTTCTTGCTGTTTCTCAGTCCATACATATGCTACTCCCTTCCTTAACAATTTCGTCAGTGGTGCCGCGATTAACGAAAATCCCTCAACAAATCTTCTATAATAACCTGCTAGGCCCAGAAAACTGCGAATTTCTGAAACTGATCTTGGAGACTTCCAATCCAGAACTGCCTCAATTTTACGAGGATCTACCCTAATCCCCTCAGCAGAAACAACATGACCTAGAAAAGTCACTTCACGAAGCCAAAATTCGCACTTGCTAAATTTCGCATACAGTTGCCTTTCCCTCAATACTTGCAGAACGATTCGAAGATGCTTGTCATGGTTCTCCTCTGTTTCCGAATACACCAATATATCATCATTAAAGACGACCACGAAACGATCCAAGTACGGCTGAAATACTCGGTTCATTAAATCCATAAAAGCTGCCGGTGCATTCGTCAATCCAAAGGGCATAACCAAAAACTCGCAGTGACCATAACGAGTTCTGAATGCGGTCTTATGCACGTCCACCTCCTTTACCCTTAACTGATGGTATCCAGATCGAAGGTCAATTTTGGAAAACACTGAAGCTCCTTTAAGCTGGTCAAACAGATCGTCAATTCTCGGCAAAGGATACTTATTCTTGATCGTCAGTTTGTTCAACTGGCGATAATCAATGCACATACGCATCGTCCCATCCTTCTTTTTCACAAACAGCACCGGTGCTCCCCACGGAGACACACTCGGTCTAATGAAACCCCTATCGAGCAACTCTTGAATCTGGGCTTTCAATTCCACTAGCTCCTTTCAGTTTCTGCTCCACTGAGCAATCCAAGTCATCCATAATTCGCTCTGTGGCTTCTAACCAATACTCAGCCATGTTCGGGGCCACTACATATATGCCCCTAAAAACTTCCGCTCCATTGGCCCGAAGTCGCTCAGAAATGGACCCCTTATTCACCGGCCCAACATTAGCTCCGGCCACCCTTTCCAGAACTCTCAGCATGGCCTGGGACAGAGCGTCGTCCCCTGCGGCCCGATCGTACGGCCCATTTTCCTCAACCGGTGGTCGTGCCTCTCCTGCTGGCCTATGCTCAGAAGACGACGATCCAGCTTGAGCACTAACTCGGCCTCGTCCACGGCCTCGTCCACGAGTAGCCCTTGTACTCATATCGATTATCTGATTTACAAAGTTTTATGACATTAGCTCAATGTTTTAGTTTTTATGACGGAATATCTTATGAACAGGTAGAATTTCAGAGTTGTTCTCGCGCAACGTAGTCTAATTACTGTCTCAGTTTCCTAGGGTTTAGTTTACCCTACCGTCTCAGTGCTACAGCCTTAATACTACCTCATCCATAGTATTCTATCTAAGGCTCAGTGCTATCTACAGTTTTATTATCAGTACAGTACAGAATTTAAGGCAGAACATACTTACAACTTGGAGCCGGGGATTCAGTGTGCCACTTTCTGGTTTAGTAGTTCAAATACTTTGAGGCCTCAAAAAAATAATGTTTAAAAACTACAAGTTTGTTTAAAACCAAAAGAAAATTTTCAAAAAATTCGATTTTCCAAAGATACCCTTCTGAACTTTTAGATTTTTGAAACCCCTTTGTTTTTGGACCCGATCCACAGCCGAGTTGTTGCAACTTGGCTCTGATACCACTAAATGTAACACCCCAGACCTGGCCCAGACGTTATGGCCACGTCCGGTGTGCTACATCACCTAGACTATGCTACGCCGTCCTATATACTAAGTCTGATGTTTGAGATTTTTGAAAAGTAATACTTGTTTTTCTTGAAATTCCCGATTTAATTATTATTCAACCTAATTTCTATCTCATTTGTTAATCGTTTCATTTTAGTCTTATTGTCCTCCTTAGTCTTCAGTAAAGTCAGGTTGGTTAATAAAATGTTTGTTTAATTTTGAAAACGGTGTAGGTTTGTGTTTGAAATAAAACGGTAGAGAAATCCCGAATAACAGTTATAGCGGCCTTATTACAACCCATGTCAAAATAAAACCAATAAAAGGTAATTAAATAATAAAAAAAAGAACCTATGATGAAAGTTCAGTCCTCGTGGCCACTCTGAATCCCTCCCAGCGTCCAAGTCACGATCTAGGGCTCACCTGCAAGGATGGAAAGAAAGGGGTGAGTTTGGGAAAACTCAGTGTGTGCAGAACCCATCCAAAGCCAAAATTGGCTCAAGCCCACTGGGCCTAAACCCTAACCAGTCTCAGTCAGATACTGGGCCGAAGCCCTATTCAGGAAACAGTAATCTGGGCCAAGGCCCTATAACAGATACTGGGCTGAAGCCCTATTCAGATAACAGATTGGCCCATAGGCCCAGAACAGTACAGTATAGTAATACAGTATAAATGCAAACCCAATTTGGGAGACTACTCAACCCACCAACCGCTACACACCACCCGTACCAGCCAACACACCATGTGGGGAATAACTCGACCCACCCAGCCCACACACCACAGTCGCAGCATGGCTGCTCAGTTAAACAGTATACGAGGCAAAGCCCCTTTCAGAAATAGTACGAGGCATAGCCCCTTTTTCAGTAACGTGGCTGTGGCACTCACACTTCCTCCATTATCAAAACCCAACCCATGCAATAGATACATATCATGGCATGCAATAACAGTAACAGTCATGTCAAACAGTACAGTCAATTTTAGCCCTAGGGGTATAACGGTAATTTTCTACCTAGGGGCAAAACAGTAATTTCTTACCCTAAGGGTATTTCAGTAATTTTGCTCTCATGTTACAGATTTTATGCTTATTACAGTATTTATTAATCACATAGTTGTCACAGAAGTCCAGTTAACTCAGTTTTTCAGTCTTAGCATTCAAGCCCTAAAACCCCTAATGAGCCCTATTACGTCGATTGGCCCATTAGGCCCATTTAGTCCCAATTTCATAATCAGTTATCTTGTTTTAACTGTTTTCACGCCTACAGTTCATAATATTACCTTTAAACCCATTTTTACTCACATGGACCCAAATCGCCCATTGGGCCCATATTTGGCCCACCGAGGCCCAACTTACCATAATGTCCAAAATTTAGCGGTCAACACGCCTAACAGTGCCGATTCCATAACTAACCTTCTCCTACTAACTTGAGAACGTTCGCACGCTCACAAGCTCTCGAAATACCGAAACTTCAGCATTTCGGCTTTTCGGCTTTTGCCGATTTGCGCATTGAAGGGCGTTCGAAACACACACCTGTTTTGCAGTTTCTCCTACGAGATCTCCTATGCGTTAATCTCTACAATCCAATACTTAATTGATTAGACCATATTAACACTTAATCTGAATTGAAAACTTACCCAAAGCCTTACTTACACATTCGGCCAACACCTCCAATGGCCTTAATGTTCTTACCTTGCCGATTTAGATCCCTTTAGATCTAGATCTGATGTTCCAATGTCTTCAACTCCTTGTTTGATCACCTTCTTCTCTAACTAACACACAAAAAGAACCAAGAAAACACCACTTGATTTACCAAAAGTCCAAAACGACAAAATCCTTAACTTTAGGGACTTTCGGCTTTTCCAAATATGAAATATTGAACAGATCTGAAGTATTAAACACTTACCAACGATTTCCCTTCAGTTCCTATGCAGATCTGATGTAAATCTGACCCTTAAACGTTAGTAGAAACCTTATCTCTGAGATTTGCAATTTCGGCTATCTCCCTACAACTATGGTGATTTCGGCTTTTCAATAAGAGAAGAGGATGGCGTTTTGGGTGTAGATTTTGGGTGATGGTGTCGACAATGGTGTGATTCAAGGGAGTGTAGTAATCGGCCACAACAGGTGAAAGGAATAGGGGTGATTCGGCTTACAAGAAATCGACAAGAAAGGAAACAGTTTTCGAGATTTCTAGCACTTTGAGCAATCGGTTATGGTTGATTTTAAGAGGAATGAAAGCAAAAGAAAGAGTGGATCTGTGCAAGGTGGGTATTCGGCTAGGGAAGAGATCAAAGGGGAAGAAGAAAAATGAAAAAAAAAACAATGGTAGAGGTGGAGAGGAAGAATTCGGCTATGAGCTTTCCATGGAGGCAACTTTTGGCTTTCCTGACAGTAGAACAGAGAAAAATTCCTAAGGTGGCTAACCCTAATTGTCATGACAGAAAAAAGAAAATGATATAACCCTAGTAGTCCCTCTAAAGCAATCGGCCCAAGTCCCTAAAGCCCCCTTGCTGAAATTCACTTAAGTTAGGCACATGCCCGGCACATGCTTAAAAATTAAAAAAAACTCTACGCTTACCTTGTAACTCGAACCCTTGTCCTTGAATATCCACTTAGGCACCTCTTTTCTAGGAGCTTAGTGGCTCCACCTTGCCACTTTACCAAGAGCTCTCTTATGACATATTTTACACGGTTTTTCTTAAAAGCCCACTTAACCAAGTCCCCTTTCACTTGAAAATCCAACTTAATATTTTACCGGGTTTTAACTTAAACTTGGGCCTTCTATAGGCCCACTAACACATGTACATACATTATCAACCTTTAGAACACCAAAATTTTAAAAATTTCACTAAAATTCACAAAACCCAAAAAATCCCAAAAATCAGGGCGTTACAAATTGAATTTCAGGTGGGTGATAAAGTGCTTCTGAAAGTATCCCCGTGGAAGAAGATTTTAAGATTTGGTCGAAAAGACAAGTTGAGTTCACGTTTCATTAGGTCGCATGAGGTTATCGAAAGGATTGGACCAGTGGCCGAAAATACAAGTTGAGTTCACGTGGGAACTGGAGGAAGCCATGAGAAAATAGTACCCAAACCTCTTTACCGGTAATATTTTTGGGCACAAAAATCACTAAAGGGGGAAGAGTTGTAACAGCTCGATTTAGGGCCTAAACGGAATAGTGATTTTGAGACCACAAATCCAAAGTATAAAAATTTATTGTGATTAAGTTTTAATATTTACTGTGAGATTGAATGACTGTGTGAAATTTTCGTTACGAAATTTTATTGTTTGGGTGCCCAATTTGGTATTTAGGACTAAATTGAAATAGGTGAAAAATGTGTGTTCTAGTTCATAAAGGTACTTGTGAGTAATGGGTTTTTAAAGTGGAGGTCCTTAGATAGTAATTAGACCATTATACTTTAGTTTGGACAAAAACACCCAAGGAGAAATAAAATACCAAAAGTTTTTAATGAAGGGCATTTTGGTCATTTGATTAATAAAAGAAAAAAATGGGAAAAATAAGCCAAAATTGTGTTCATCTTTCTTCAACCTTATCCGAACCTTTGGGAGAACACCATAGATAGGGTTTTTCATTTTTCAAGCTCAATAGTAAGTACATCTTAGCCCCATTTTTAATGTTCTTTACATTTTTGAGATCCTCATAGCTCGGTTTAGCTATTTCCACCATTATTTTGAGCTAGGGTTTGTGTTTAAAAATTTACCCATGGATCACATGCATGTATTTTGATGTTTTATGGAAGAATATGAATGTCTGGAGTGTGATAAACAACTTTTACTAAGTTATTTTTGATGGAATTGCATAAAAGGACTAGTTTGTAAAAAGTTGTAAAATGTGTGTAAGTGTGTGATTTAGTGCAAATTGTGGACTACTATAGTTATGAAAATGGTTCGGCTAGGCCTAAAATGCAAGGAAATTGAATAAAAATTACTTTTCGAGCCCAGGGGTAAAATCATAATTTTGTAAAACTTTAGGGGCAAAATAGTAATTTTGCCATAGGATTTTTTGGGCTGATTTGAATAATGTGAGCATTTAATAAGTCAAATGTGTTATTATACATCAAGAAAGAAGTGGAATCGACCTTGATCGGGGAAAGGAAAAGATTTTGGACTAAATTGCAAAATTATTATATTTTGCATCGAGGTAAGTTTGTATGTAAATAATGCATCGTTTTATTTACGTTTTAATATTTTAATATATTTTATGATGTATGGCTGAATATTGAATGACAATTTGATGTATTCGACCAAGTGGCAAGAAGTGAGAAATTTCCCGGTTGAACCTTAGGAATATAAATGGATACAAGTGACATGCCACTAAGGATCTAAGTCAAATAAGTCCATGGCATCTAAGTGAAATAAGACTATGGCATTGTGCTAAGTGAAATAAATCCATGGCACCTAAGTGAAATAAGTCCATGGTATCGTGTTAAGGGAAACAAGTCCATGGCACCTAAATGAAAACCTAAATGAAATAAGTCCATAGCATTGTGCTAAGTGAAATAAGTCCATGGCATCTAAGTGAAATAAGTCCATGGCATTATGCTAAGTGAAATAAGAGCATGGCATCTAAGTGAAATAAATCCAAGGCATTGTGCTAAATGTGATTAGCTTGAGAACCAGCCTATGTGAAACTTGTGAAATGAAGTAGCTTTGGCTACAAGTGTGACACTATGTGAAACATCCCGATGTATCCCTTAATACTCCAATGTGTTCAACAGGAAATGACTAAGTGTAAACGAATATGACTAAGTGATGAATAAGTGTAGTTATGTGTGTTTAAACTTATGAGCAATATGGTCAATATGTGATCAAACTTTGGTAAGGTTGATATGGGTAAGTGTTACTATGAAAGTTAATACAAAGAAAATTTATGAAAGAGTAAAATTAGCAAGAAAACAGTTTTGGACAGCAGCAATTGTATGACTTTGAAAAATCACCAAAATTGGTGGAAATCAAATTAGAGGTTGAATAAGATATTAATTTAAAGCTTATTTGGTCTATTTCCATATAAAAGAAACTCCGTAAGAAAAAGGTCTTCATATTATGAGATATTTGAATTTTCGTAGAATAGAGTCAGATTGATTTTGGAATCCCCTATTCTGACTTTGGAAAATCATTAAAACTTGTAGAAAAATAATTATGGGTTGTAATTTATATGCTTAAAATATTTAATGAGTCTATTTTCAAAAGAAATAAATAGGAATATCGTCTGAGTTCTTTTCAATGAGATAATTTATTTTTAATGAAGTGGGGTCGGAACTGTCAAATAGTGAAACAAGGGAGACTTTAAAGAAAAATTGGACTTATTGGATAAACCAAAAATTCTGAAAATTTTATGATATGAATAAATATGAGTCTAGTTTTAGGGAAAATTAACAGATCTTAATTTGGAGTTTTGTAGCTCTAGATATAAGTAATTTATTAACTGTGACTTAAATAGACAACTTGTTTTGAACTTGAGTAAATGGTGGATCTATGTGTAGTTATGATTGTATTATTTTGAAAATATATTTTGAGGTTTTATAAAATCATGTTAATAAATTGTTTATTATTTACATATCTACTTACTAAGCTATATGCTCACTCCTCTCTCTTTGCTCTTGTTTTATAGTGTCACTAAGCTAGCTCGGGATACGGAGATCGTCGGAAATCCATCCACACTATCATCAATCTTTTGGTATGTTGAAATCAATATTTAGGATTATGGCATGTATAGAGGACTTAGTTATTTTGTTATGTGTCATAATTGATTTGGCCTAAAATGTTAGCCTTTAATATTTGATAGCTCATTTTGTATAAAGCCATCAATATTGGCTAATATTAGTCAAGTTATATGTCTATGACAATGCAATTTATAAGATGCATGATTGGATTGAATGAGTGTGTAATAAAAATTGAAAAGTTTTAAATTTAGATATAATTTTAATGTCTCAGTTTAGTTCGACTATATGTGTTTTGTTCCTGTAATGCCTTGTACCCCGTTCTGACATCAAACACGAGTAAGGGGTGTTACAATGTGGATGCACAATATTTCTTCTTCCTCCTCTTTTTCTCGTCGTTCTTGCGCTTTTTGTCTTTAAAGCGCTTTCTCTTCTTTTCTTTAGGCTTCGCACGGTCCTTGGATTGCTCCTCAATTTTCGGTGCTACCCCGACATATTAACTGCTTCTTGTGCTAGAAAGGGTCACCTTGAGTGGTCCGATATAGACCACTATAGCCAACAAATTGTGGTGCTCCTCACTTGTTACCTTTATAGCTTCCATCGATCTAGCTCTATCTTGCTCCAGATTATCATTAGTTGCATCCACAAACTCAGATGCATTGACAATGTCCTTAACAGATTCTTTCCTAGCAACTTCTATCTCAATATTTTCTTCCTCGGCCTTCACGTTCACAACTTCAACACGAACATCCTCCTCTTCCACAATAACTTCCTCCTCAACAATAGACATCTTTTTACTAGCAATGATGTCACCCTTAACCAAGCTATCAATCCTTCGTATGCACTCCTCAACATCTCTTGAGCCCTCTATTGTAGCAACAAGCCTGATCTACCTATTGCTTATGGAATTGGCCAACTTCTTGATATCCTTCATTTTGGGCAGCAATGATGTTTCTACAGTCGAGATTATTCCCTTACTTTTACTTTGGTTTTTCCTTTTCTTTTCTTGCTATTCTCTACCTCCTTCATTTTCAATGTATATTTGCCACGATTCATTCTTTCAATAGACGCTTCATTGATCGGGCTTGTATATTGCAAGACCTCTTCATCATCATTGGGCATGATCCCCTTTTGTTGGCATAGTAGGATCACCAATGATAGGAAAAACAAAATTCCAGTTTACCTTGCAGCGTAGTCAGCAATTTCCTGGTAGAGTATTGCACCGACATCAATCTTTCTGCCCTTAACAATTGAATGTATCATGCACATTCTATCAAGGTTGATTATGGTGCTGTGAGTAGAGGGCAGTAGCCTGTAGCTTACAAAATGAACCAGATTTTGTTTTGCAGTGTCAGGAAGCAGTGGTGCATTGTATAATTATTTTGATGTGAACCCATCCGCAATGCTCCTTCGACACGTAAATCTTTCACCAATAGGTCCCTTTTGTCGTCTGTGATATCCTCAATAAACTTGGATGTTCATCAATATCCACTTTAGTGTTGTACAATTCATTAATTTTTGTAGCCTCCCATGGGATTAAACCTTCTTGAAAAAAGATAAACTCCAACTCATGGTCATAATGGTTAGCGTAAAACTCACATACCAATGAAAGAGAATAGCTTTCAATATTCGTGCAAAAAGTCTCCCACTTCAACTTAGAGATAGTTTTGGAGACTTGTTTACCTAAGTCTTGCTGTTGCAAAAGGAGAATGCCATGTTTTGGGTGGAAGTTTCACTTTAAGATGTTGTTTTGAAATTGGTCTTTGGCCGTTTTTGGTAAAAAGATCACCGGCTCCTTTTTCTCTGTTGGCATAAAGGATTCTAACTCACGAACTACAATTGCAGAGGATGAGTGTTCTTCAATAGGCTTGGTGGCTTTCTTGATTAATCCTCTTGTTCTTTCCATATTTTGTTTGTTTTGTGAAGTAAGATGGTTTAAAGGTGTAAAGGTACAAACTTAGGGAAAAGAAATGTAAAATTATTGCTTGGGTGTTTCACAGTCGGCACAGTGAAGAGGGGTTTATAGTGAGTGAAAGAAGAAGATGGAAAGGCATGATTTTCTAAGGGGAAATAAATCTGGTGAGAATAATAATGTCTAATGAGAATTGTACTTGCTCAGATAGATTAGGCGACTAGGTGACTCTTGATTAAACGGTGGGATCTGAAATTTCTGATATGCCCTCATTCTTGCTGATTTAGAAGTGATAGTATAATAGTAAGAATTGCATTGAAAATAAAGCCCAAGTCCGTTGACAATGGTACCGAATTATTCTTCCAAAATAGAAATAAAAAAATAAAAAAAATTTGAACAGAAAAAAAAAATAAAAATAAAAATAAAATTTCATAAGAAGTTTGATAAAAATTAAATTTTTTCAACCAATTTAATGGTCTCTGCCTACTTGTGATTAATATTCCTAAGATAATGTTTCAATCATGGCCATTCACTTTGAATTGGTGTCTATCATTTAAATCTCTAATTGTGATTGCACCATGAGGAAATACTTCGAAAGGTCTAGACCAACGTGAGCGCAATTTACCCGGGTGTAGTTTCAGTCTAGAATTGAATAATAAAACTTGTTAACCCACGATAAATTTTTGCTGCAAAATAATTATGTCATGCCATCGTTTGGTCTTGACCTTGTAAATTGCAACATTTTCATAGGCGTTTCTCCTAACCTTCTCTAGTACAGTGATATATAATAGCATTTTCTTTCTAGCAGCTTCATAGTCCATGTTCACTTGTTTAACTGCCCACATTGCTTTGTGTTCCAGTTCAACTGGCAAGTGACAAGCTTTCCCAAAAGCCAATTGATACGGTGACATCCCTAATAGAGTTTTGTATGCTGTTCGCAATGCCCATAAAGCATTATCTAGTCTAGAAGGCTAATCTTTCCTTGAAGGGTTCACAATCTTCTCAAGAATGTTTTGAATTTGTCGATTTGATACTTCAGTTTGTCCATTAGTTTGCAGATGATAAGTAGTAGCCATTCTATGATTAACTCTGTATCTTTTTAGTGCGATTGCATCTTAGTTGCAATGAAAGTGTATACCTTGATCACTAATCAATGCTTTTGGTGTCCAACGCGAGTGAGTATATGCTTGTGAAAAAAATTAAGATCATCCTTTGGGACTGCAATAGCTTTAACCCACTTCGAGATGTAGTCAACAGCTACTAATATATAAAGATTTCCAAACGAACTTGGAAATGGTCTTATAAAATCCATACCCCAAACATCGAACAATTCAACCTCCATAATTGGTTGCTGCAGCATTTCATTACATCGAGATATAGAACAAGTGCGTTGACACCTATCGCATTGATTTACAAAATTGTGGGCATCTTTGAATAATGAAGGCTAGTAGAATCTTGATCGGAGAACCTTAGCAACAGTGTGTATGCCATCGAAATGACCTCTATAAGGAGCATCATGACATTGCTTCAAGATTGAAAGCATCTCCTCTTCCAGAACACAATGTCGAATAATGTTGTCATTGCAAACCTGCAATAAATACAGTTCACTCTAATAATACTTCACTACTTCATGAAGAAATCTTTCTTTTTTTATGGCCTGTGACACGTAACGAGAGTTTCCACACACTAGATAATTAACCAGATTTGCATGCTAAGGGGTTGTGTCTATAGCAAATAACATTTTATTTGGGAATGCGTCGATAATTTGAAGTATGTTTCCATCTTTGCTGCCAATTTCCCATCGAGACAGATGGTCTGCAACTTGATTCTCTAAACCCTTATGGTCTTTTATCTCGATGTCGTATTCTTACAATTGTAAGATCCAACATATCAATCTTGGTTTTGCATCCTTCTTCAGAAAAAGATATCTCAACGCCGAGTGATTAGTAAATACAATAACATTTGCATCGATAAGATAAGAATTAAACTTGTCGAAAGCAAAGACTACAACCAACAATTCTTTCTTTGTAGTAGTATAGTTGATTTGAACCTCTATAAGAGTTTTGCTAGCATAATAGATGGCGTGAAATATTTTTCATTTGTGATGTCCTATAACAGCACCCACAGTAAAGTCGCTTGCATCCCATATAACTTCAAAAGGTTGAGACCAATCTGGTGTAATGACAATGGGTGCATTTACTAGTTGCGTCTTTAATTGAATGAATGCCTACAAACGCGCATCGTCAGAGAGGAATTTTCTATTCTTTTCCAACAATGAGCATAAGGGATTTGCAATTTTCGAGAAATCTCTAATAAATCTTCGGTAAAACCTCAAATGCCCAAGAAAACAACCAATACCTTTCATATTCATCGGCAAAGGTAATTTCTCAATGATTTCTACTTTAGCTTTGTCTACTTCAATGCCTCGATTAGAGATGCGATGGCCTAACACAATGCCTTTAGTTGCCATGAAATGACAGTTTTCCCAATTTAAAAGAAGATGTGTGTCTTCACATCGCTGCAATACTTTATCCAGATTGTCAGTGCAATGATGAAAATCATTCCTATAGACTGAGAAATCATCCATAAAAACCTCTAAGGAATCTTCAATAATATCTGAGAATATTTCCATCATGCACATTTGAAATGTGGTTGGTGCATTGTAAAAACCGAAAGCCATACGACAAAAAACAAAAGTAACAAAGGGACAGATAAAAGTTGTTTTCTCTTGATCCTTCAGTGTAATAGCAATCTACTTGTACCCAAAATAGCCGTCTAAGAAGCAGTAATAGGCTCTTCCAGCAAGCCTGTCCAACATTCGATCAATTAAAGGAAGTGGGAAGTGGTCCTTCCTTGTAGCAGCATTAAGTTTGCGATAATCCATACAGACTCACCATCCCATAGGAATGCGTGTAAGAATTAATTCCTCTTTGTCATTGCTAACCACTATATGGCACTCTTTTTAGGAACGCATTCCACTGGACGTACCCAATTGCTATCAGAAATAGGGTAGATAATTCCAACATTAAGCCACTTTATAATTTCTTACTTAACAACTTCTTTCATCTTCTCGTTTAATCTTATTTGTTGTTCAATTGACTGCTTGCCTTCATCTTGCAACTTGATCTTATGCATGCAAAAAGATGGACTAATGCCTTGGATATTGGCAATACTTCAAGCAATAGCTTGTTTATGTTGCTTAAGAATATGGACTAATTTCAATCCTTGAGTTACATCTAATGTTGCGGAGACAATAATTGAGAGAGTATTATTATCACCAAGAAAGAAATATTTAAGATGAGTAGATAGTGGTTTCAATTCCAGAGTAGGAGCTTCGTTGATAGGTGGTTTGAAAATTAGAGCTGTTTTGTTAGCTAAGTATAAGGATTCAATCTGCCATCCATGCCCGAGTTCAATATTATTAGCGCTAACCTTGTTGTCACAATTATCTAAGAATTCATCATCAAATGTCACTGCAAACTCCTTAGAAAGTATTGTGCTTTTTTCATTGAAATCTTTCGCATTTAAATTATCTAGCACATCGACAATATGACATCCTTCTTTATCCTCGAAAACACTGAGGGTAACGTGCTCGTCATTAAGTCGCATGGTCAATTCACCTTTTGAAACATCAATAAGAGTTCGTCTAGCAGCTAAAAATGGTCATCCCAAGATTATGGGAACCTCCTTGTCTGCCTTACAATCAAGTATGATAAAATCAGCTGGAAAAACAAATTTGTCCACATGAACTAAGATATCTTTGATTTTCCCTTCAAGTTGAGCCAAAGATTGATCAGCTAGTTGCAATGTCACTACAGTAGGTTTTATTTGACCGATTCCCAACTTTCTGAAAGTGGATAACGGCATTAGGTTGATGGTAGCTCCCAAGTCACATAAAGCCTTGCCCAAATAATGGTTTCCAATAAACATGGGATAGTAAAGCTCCAAGGATCTTTCATTCTGGGGGGTAAATTATTTGTTAAAAGAGCACTACAGCCCTCTATGACTGCAATAGTTTCCATATCACTAAGCTTCTTCTTCTTGGACAAGATTTCCTTCATAAATTTCCCATAATTCGAAATTTGCATAAGAGCATCTACTAAAGGAATATTGACCTGAAGTTACTTTTGTGTGTTTAGGAACTGTCGATACTGCTTATCTTACTCATTCTCCTTGAATCTTTATGGAAAAAGTAAGGGTGGAGATACATCTGATCGTGTTGACACCTTTGGTTGCGTCGACGATCTTGAGGGTCGAACATTAGGCATATGACTAACAATTTGTAGAACTTTTTTGTTAGATGCATCGATAAACTCTTCAGATTTAACCTTCTCACTAGGGATCATTTCAGTAGGAGCTTGAGGTGCGACAGTAGAGTCTGTAGTCAGCTTGCCAGTTTGTCTACCAATCCTAAGCGTGATAGCCTTGCAGTGTTCTTTCCTCTTTGGATTTGGATTTTTCGTGTCACTAGGTAGTGTGCCTAGTGGTCGAGTATTCAGATCCAAAGCAAGTTGTCCTAATTGTGCCTCAATGCCCAAATGGAAGATGAATTCCCCTGTAGAATAACTTTTGTGTGAGTCATATGCTTTCGTATCAGAGCCTCAATAGTAACTAACAGGTCAGAAGGAGAAGCTTGCGTGTACTGTTATCATCGATGTTCTGGAGCATGCTGATTTGGCATTTAAGTGTGTTGTGATTGTGTCTGATTTTGGTGTGGGTGCATCTGGCTTTGTTGTGGCTGTATCTGAGTGTGCTGATTGTAGTTTTGTTGTTGTTGATTGTAATTCCCTTATCTTAAATTATAATTTTCTTGAATAGATATATTCCCACATCGGAATGTTACAACATTTTTCCAGCATTTTGAGTTCCCTAAGATTGTTGATTGCGTGTAGAATGATTATAAGAGTTGCCATAAGATTTTTTTCAATGTTACTAACATAGAAGGCATTCTCTGCATGTTGTGGACAATCTTCATAATTGTGGTTGTCACTGCAAATCTCAAAACAAAAGGGAGGAACATCAACTTGTTGAGCGACTTGTATAGGTGCAACGTCACTAGTCCCTTGCATATTTTTTTATCATATTTGCAAGAAAAGAAACTTGAGCACTGAGTGCAGATATTGTGTCCAATTCAATAACTCCCAAAGTAGCTTTTGCTTGTGTAACTCTAGAGATAAGGTATTGATAATCATTCTGAGCAATTCACTCAAGAATTCCAATAGCATTATTATAAGTACAATCTAGCAAAAGGTCCATTAGCTGATGTGTCGATAAGATTCCTCGTGTTTGAATTTAGCCCATTATAAAAAAAATCTAAATTTGTGTCTCCTATTGAATGACGTGCATGGGACAATGTCGAAATAAAGATTTATAATGTTCCCATGTGGTGTAAAGATTCTCATCGTGCAACTGATGATAAGCTATAATATAATTTCAAAGATGAGCATTCCTTATTGGCAGGTTAAATCGCAAAACAAACTGTGTTTCTAGTGGATTCTAAGAACTAATTAATTCGGTAGGTAGCCTAAGGAACCAAGTACGATCTCTTCCCTGCATGGAATAAGGAAATAATTGTATCTTCAAAGCGTCATCAAGAACACCTTGTTGACTAAAGGAAGCACAAATCAATAAAAATTACTTAAGATGTTCTCGTGCATCTTTATGTGGCAGCCTATCATTTTGCCCACTAGAATTCAGCATATGAACCATTACTGGCTTAAGTTCAAAATTTCTAGCTTGGATTGCTAGCCTAACAACTCTCAGTTGTAAGTCATCCAACACAGGTGCTACAAAATCTTGTATAGTCCTGTTTTGTATTTGAGCATCTAGCTACAACGGTGGGTCATTATAATTTTGGTACTACATTAGGAGTATAACGGTAGAATAGGTTTAGAGGCATTACAGGAATTGTAACTTAATTCAGAACATTTAATTATCAAATAATCATCAAATTATACTAAATATCATACATTCTCATTAATAACATACTTAAAACAAGTATACGAGCCTTAAATCATGCATTTGGGACTAGTCCGGTAACATTCGAATGTTTTGTAATAACTTAGAAAAATTTTCATTTTAAAGGACACACACCCGTGTGAACAGGTCGTGTGAAAATAGTGCATACATACTGACTTGCATCACACGGCCAAGGACACGCCCTTGTGCTAGGCCATGTGAAAACTGAAGGGTAAACTGGCTTGGGTCACATAGCCAGTCACACGCCCATGTGTCTAGCCCATGTGCCTATTTGAAAGGGTCTCACATACCCGTGTACCAGGTCGTGTACTAGGCCGTGTCCTTTCTGTAGTGTATATTGACTTATGTCACACAGCCAGTCACACGCCCGTGTGTAAGGCCGTGTGGAGCATATTGACTTGATTCAAAATGCAACACCAAGGGACACACGTTCGTGTACTATGACCATCTGTCACACACGGCTGAGACACACGCCCGTGGCCCTGCCAGTGTCGACAAAAAATAGGGCATTTACATGGCCAATTTCCCACCCTTATAAAACATACCTGACAAGCTAAAAAATATACCAATTCCATACACAATTTAGAAGCCAAACATTAACATCCATTGCATGTTTTATGCCCTTTCAAATCAATCAACTCATCCCCTTATTCAAATCCATTTCCACAACCAAACAAATATCAAAATATCATGTTTACTTTGATATAAAATGATAAACCGTAAATTATACATATTTTTACCTCATGCTTAGCACATTTATGGATGAATTAATCCTTGATTTGTGGAATTTGATGCCCCTAAACCTTCAATTTCATGTTTTATACTCAGGTGAGCATAGGGAAGAGAAAAGAGCAAGGAACGGGCTAAAAATAGAGAAAATGGGCCCAAGCAAGGAATCAACATGGCCTGGAAGTTCACCATACGGGCGTGTCACATGGCTGTGCCATATAAATAGGCTTGAGCACGGCCTAGACCCGATTCACACGGGCAACCCACAAGGCCATGCCACTTTAACAGACTTAAACACGGCCTAGCATCGACTTACACGGGCGTGGCACACGGGCATGTCCCTGTCATGAGGAAGTTCAATTTCACTCGGAAAAGGCTACTTAGGGGCTAAGAAACACTCTCAAAACTCTAAATAAAACCCCTAGTAGGCAACTGCAATGGTGTGCATTATTCACGCCGAGGGTACAGCCTTCCTGCCAAGATAGAGATCTAAAGGCAGGGAATTTCTTGAAGGAAAGCTGATTGATCCATCTCAGAAGCCAGGATCTACATCAAGACAGAAGATCTCCCTTCAATCCTTTCAGGAGTTTTGGGTTTTCTTATGTTTTGTTATTTTATTTATTCTGAGATGTTTTTTTCTTATAATTATGAACTAAAACCCCAAATATCTAAGGGAGATGAAACCTAAGACGGATCTTGTTATTGTTATCTGAACTATATGATAAATATTTGACTTGTTCTTAATTGTGTTTTTAATTCTTGAATTGATATTTCTGGGATATTAATTTATGTCAAATGTGCTTAGGCAGAGGAGTAAAAGTCCCTGTTTAAGAGTAGATCCAACACAATTAAGTGGAGTTGATCACAATCCTAGATAGAGGATGATGAAAATCTACCAGATTAGAGTCAAATCTAATATGGGGATCCATAGATCGAGTTAATGCAAGACTAGGGGTTTTAATTAGAAAGAGATTTCAATTAATCAACCTAGGATTAGTTGTTCTTATCCTCAACGGAGGTATTATCATAATTTAGGGATCTCTACGAATCAAGTCAAATGAAGAAATCGTCTGGTTCAGAGTTAGATAACAAGTAAAGTCTAGGTGGATTCTTCCTTAGATATTGTCCTTATCAATCAGTTTTCCCCAAAAGTAATTTTCCCGATTTACTTTTTGTCGTTTCTTTAGTTCAGTTTAGATAGTTTACAACCAAAACCCTCCTTTTTTATTCTTAGGCTAGATAATAGGGAGAAAGTCATTATTAGTACTTTTACTTCCTTGGATTCGATATTTCGGTCTTGCCACTAGCTATACTACTACTCGATAGGTGCGCTTGCCTTTTATCGTGATAATATTTAGTCTTTTAGGTACGATCAATTTATTACTTTATCATCATCACTCGAGATCACGATCAAGTTTTTGGCATCGTTGCCGGGGAACTAAGATATTAGGAACACTCGATTCCTATTACTTTAGCTATTTTTACTTTTATTACAAATTATTTTCTGTTTTTTTATTTTAGGTTTTTAATTTTCTTTTTACCTTTCCCTTCTAGGTGTCTCTAGTTTATGACTAGAAGAAACCCAAGAGGACCATTATTGTTTGATGATGATTTAGAAGCTACAGTTCGTAGAACTCGCAGTGAGATAAGAAGAAGCTTGCAATATCTAGAACAAGGTCAAGAAGAAGAACCTGAACCTACTAAAGAGATGGAGGCAAATCAAGATAATTAGCTACCTCCTGTGGTAGCCGCAAATCCTGTTGACCAAAATCTTGTTCCTCGTACTATGTATGAGTATGCTAAACTTAATTTGGCTGGTACTGAATCCAGTATTGTTAGGCCTACTATTGCTGCAAATAATTTTGAACTGAAACCTAACACTATACAGATGATACAACAGTTTGTTCAGTTTGATGGTTTGTAGGATGAAGATCCTAACGCTCATTTAGCCAACTTTTTAGAGTTATCCAACACGTTTAAAATAAATGGCGTTTCTGATGATGCCATTTGTCTTCGGCTATTCCTATTCTCCTTGAGGAATAAAGCTAAATAATGGTTAAATTCTTTACCACGAGGGTCTATCACTACATGGGAACGAATGACCGAAAAATTTTTACTTAAATATTTTCCACCAGCTAAAATGGCTAAATTAAGAAATGATATCTCTTCTTTTGTGCAGATGGATTTAGAAACATTTTACGATGCTTGGGAGAGATACAAGGATTTATTGAGAAGGTGCCCTCACCATGGGTTACCCTCATGGCTACAAGTTCAAACCTTCCACAATGGTTTGAACCCTTCAACGAGGCAGATGATCGATACAGCCACTGGTGGAACCATCAATAACAAAACACTAGAAGCCGCTTACGAGTTTATAGAGGAGATGTCACTGAACAGTTATTAGTGGCAAGTGATGAGAACAAAGCCACAAAAAGCTGCAGGGGTTTTTAATGTTGATGCGGTCACCATGCTTTCTAATCAGGTAGAACTTTTAAATAAAAAGATTGATGGTTTAGTTGGTTCTACGTAGGTACAACCAGTGATGCAATGTGACTCAATCCAAGGAAACATGAGCATTTCTGAGTACCCCACTTATGGATATGGCATGGAAACCGAGCAAGCCAACTATATGGGTAATAACTCTAGATCTCAAAATAACCCTTATAGTAATACTTACAATGTAGGTTGGAGGAATCACCCCAATTTCTTGTGGGTAGGACAAGGTAATCAAGGAAATCAAAGACCACCACCTCCTCCGAGATTTCAGCAACCACCATACCCGCAAGAGAAAAAGCCAAACCTTAAGGAGATGCTCACGAAATTTATCTCCATGTCAGAAACCTGCTTCTAGAACATAGAGACAACACTTAAGAACCAACAGGCATCCATTCAAGGACTCTAAACTCAAATAGGCCAGCTCACTAAGGTAATTTCTGAAAGATCACCAAGCAACATAGAGATTAAATCTAAGGAGCACGTTCAAGCAGTTACACTAAGGAACGGGAAAACATTAGCTGAACCTGAAAAGGAGGTAGTACAAGAACATGACAAGGAAAACATTGAGGAAATCGAGTCCAAAGAAAACACCCCACCAGTACTCAAAGAATACAAAAACACCCATCCCATACCCAACAAAATTGAAGAAAGACCGCATAGATGCTCAATTCGGTAAATTTGTTGAACTTTTTAAACAATTACATATTAACTTACCTTTTGTTGAAGCTATTTCACAGATGTCCACATATGCAAAAATTTTGAAAGAACTTCTAACAAAGAAAAGGAAGTTTGAAGAGTTATCCACAGTGGAACTTAACGAAGAATGTTCAGCAATCCTTTAGAATAAACTCCTAACCAAATTAAAAGATCCAGGAAGTTTTACTATTCCCTGTTTGATTGGTAATTTAAATATTGAAAACGCGTTAGCAGATTTAGGTGCCAGCATTAATCTAAAGCCCTATAAATCTTTCAAGCAACTAGGACTAGGGGAACCAAAACCCATTAGTGTAACACCCTATAACCTTCATCCATCGCCGGAATAGGGTTACCAGATATTCCTTAACAAAAGACAAATCAGACTAGCAAATAAAATCAATTATACATAAATTAAGTATCATAGTTTCTAAGATCATTCCATCATGGATAAATTTTAGAACATAGACAATTTACAGAACATAATATCACTTGACCTTAGCTGAAAGTAAGTGTGCATTTTTCTTCCAATGTGAACCTTACTTCTAATCAAGTTTTAATCTTCCTATGTTATACATATCATAGCCCAATCGAAGTACCATATAATTGAAGTTGATAGAGTTCAATATACTAAATGCCGACTGCTAACATGCATAATCCATACCATTCATTTAATATTTTTTTAATCCATAGTCGAACACAGGAATATTCTAAGACTACGAATTTAGTCAGTAATACTTGTGGCAACTATCAAGATAATCGCAGTGAACATTTACCAAAAACAACCAAATAATTTCATCAACACACACATTCATGCTTATTAAATTGGCAAGCCATCTTCGCATGGCTTAATATATATATATATATATACAATTTCAAAACATCGTTCAAACCATAAGTGAGTAACCTATACATGCCATCCTTTCAAAAAGATTAACAAAAGTACCAAAAACCCTGACGATAGTGTAGATGTCTTCGAACTTGGATCCCCGAACTCGTAGCTTCAAGACAAGATCTATAAAACAGAGTAACAAATACACTCGAAGTAAGCTAATTAGCTTAGTAAGTCTTAAGTAATTTAAAGCTTAACTCAATTGAACATATTATCCAAAACCTAATTACAATCTTATTTGGCCGATTAGGCCTAACCACAAGTGTACATAATCACATTGATATTTCATTTACTAAAAATCCAGAATTTACATGATAGTAACATCATATATCACAAAGCTATTAATTAATAATCTCCGTAGAGTTAATTGAAGATATCGTATCAACATTCAAATCCACATGGCCGAATATGCATGTACATATATAATCACTTTACATTTAAAATATTCCTTCTTATTTCAAAGCCACTTTCATACAAATATGACTTTCATGAATAATATCTCATGAGTCGAATATTCACAACGAACAAATTCATAATCCAATTAAATTCAATCACATATAAATAGATAAGTATCACATACCTGGATAACTTAATGCTTAGTGCGATTTCAATTCGCCATTTTAACCCAAAATCTCATAGTCATATGTTTTTATCAATTCACCGACACTTGGCCTGCTGGGTACAAGACCCGAGTTTTATCACCAGCTCAAAGCCTGCTGGACTTTTGAAATCTAAAGTTTCTTCACTGGCATTACGCCTGCTAGGCTCAATGCCAGATAATTATATCACCGGCATTACGCCTGCTAGGCTCAAAGCCCGTTATTATGTCACCGGCATTATAGCCTGCTAGGCTTAAAGCCCGAATATCATTTCACCGGCATATAGCCTGCTAGGCTCAAAGCCCGAATATCATTTTTTTCAAGGGCTCATACATTAAATTTATCACATATCATATAACTTATACTTCTAATTTACACATGACTCATGCATATCATAAAACTTATTACTTCATTCGAATATTGCACTTAGCAAATAAATACATACACTTTACACTAATATTCGATCTTAGCATATACATTAACCTCTTCTTTGATATCAAATCTAGCCATTCAGCTTGGATACATAATAGTGCACATAAGACTTTTACATCAATTTCATAACTACGAATTAACCATAGAACATTTTTATTATGCACCTTTCATCTAAATTTCACATTTGAATAAACTTAAGCATACAAATAGCTTCAATTGTCCCAAACACAATTCAAGCCAAATTATTTAAAACTTACCTTGATGACTAGCGTATGTCAACTTTGACTATTCAACCAATTTCCCTTTTCCACGATCTGAATTTGTTTCCTTGAGTTCTTGAGCTAAAATTAAACAAAATTTAAACTTATCACCTCTCTATTGTCTAAAACAATATTCGATTATAATATACTTCAGTTGACAAGAAATACACTTATTTTCTTATTTCTATAATCGGCAATTATAAACATTTCACTACCAATTCATTCACATCATTTGGCCACTTAAGCTTATTACAAATTTCATTTTCAAATTCATGTATTAGTAAGTCACATTCAACTATTCAATCACACATTAACTAGCCATTTCCCTTATTTATAATCGGCACTCATAATGTAATGATAGGTTCATCGTATTCACTAATTAGTGAAATCATGCTCTAATTCAACTTTAAATATAATCACATAAGACATTTAACACAAATTCTTCATGTCATAAAGTGCCATTGCCGAATAACATTTACTTATAATGGCCGAATATTACTTATCAATTTAGTTACATATAAAAATTTTCAAACTCAACTCATTCTTTACCTCATCTCTCACTTTGATTCAAATTCAGCAAGTATATACACTCATACTAACAATTTAATTATAGAATTCCACAATTAAGCACAAGTTTCTTACTTCACTCTAATTGCCGAATGCAATTTACTCATTTAATCATCTATAGCCACACTTAACATTTTTTTTAAAACCACATACACTCGTTTCACTACTTTTTATTTCATCAAGGCATTTAACACTCAATTTATAACACATTGTAAATCAAGGTCGAATGCATCAATATCTCAATAAACAACAATTTATTCCACTCTTAATTCAAGTCCTCATTCGGCATCCATATAAACACATACTAACACTTTAAAAATAAATTTCTAAAATTAGGCACAAATCTTGCCTTACACCCCAATAGCCGAATGAAATATTTACTCATATTTACCACTCATAGCAAATTTAACTAGTCTATACTCATCCCTAATCATTTATCATCATATATCACAAAACATCCACAATTTAATACTTGAAACCATGATCGAATGGTTCATGAAATAAAATCCCAAAAATTAACACATGGGTCATGTTGTAAGCTTCAAAATCAACTAAATTTCACAAAAATCCAAAAGAAAACACATGAAATCTTACCTTAATTAAAACTTTAAGTAGCCGAATGCTTCTTGTCCTTTTTCCTATTTTATTTTCTTTAGTTTCAGCTATGGTAGGAAGAATGAGCATTCAACTTTGGTATTATCACCTTTTCCTTAATTTTAATTCATGTTTTCTTATTTTAATGCCTTTAATTCCATTTTACTAATTTAAAAATGCACAAAAGGTCAAACATTCTTCATCATTACCGCCACCATAATAAAGATGGACTATCATGCATTATTTGGCCCTCTAAATTTAACCTATTACAATTTCAAAGTTTCTCACTTGAGTCCTATTTAGTAATTTAACATCCAAATAACAAACTTAAAGCACCAAATTCTTACACATAGCAATTCACGTAATAAAACATAGGAATTAATATTTTTGAAAATTTTCTAACTTGGTTTAGTGGTTATGAAACCATTTTTCCGATTAAGGTCAATTTAGGGCTGTCAGAATTAGGATGAGTATTCAATTAGCTGATAGATCTGTTAAATATCCTAGGTGTATCATTGAAGATGTATTAGTTAAGGTGGATAAATTTATATTCCATGTTGATTTTGTTGTGTTAGACATGGATGAGGATGTTGAGGTACCCATAATCTTAGGACGACCATTTTTAGGTACTGCCAGAACTGTTATTGATGTAAGAGATGGAAAACTTGTGCTTAGGGTAGAGGATGAAGAAATTGTGTTTAAAATCTATGATGCCATGCCATTTTCTAGGGAACAAGATGATTCTTATTATTTTATTGATTCTATTGATCATTCTGTTCAAGATTCTTTTCAGGAAATCACTCTTAAAGACACATTGGAACTGTGTCTCGTTCAAGGTGAGGGAGAAGATAAAATTACCACTGAGATAAAAAAGGTAATAACTGAGCTAAACTCCAACAAATCTTCCCTAAGACAAATAGATTATAAGGGCATTGAAATCAAGGATGAACTAAGACAAAAACCCTCTATTGACGAACCTCCCAAACTAGATCTCAAACAATTACCCAAACACCTAGAATATGTATTTTTGGGAGACAATTCTACACTACCAGTCATTATTGCTTCAAACTTGCAACCTAATGAAAAAGAGGAACTAATTAAAGTGTTAAAAAAGCATAAAAGAGCTATAGGTTGGAAAATTTCTGACATTAAAGGAATCAGTCCTTCCTTTTGCACCCACAAAATTTTGATGGAGGATGAATACAAACCCTGTGTGCAAGCTCAAAGAAGACTGGACCCTAACATGAAGGAAGTGGTCAAAATCGAGGTAATTAAAAATCTAGATGCTGGAATTATTTATGTTATTTCTGACAGTGCTTGGGTAAGTCCTGTGCAGGTTATTCCTAAGAAAGGTGGCATGACTGTTGTTGCCAATGAAAAGAATGAATTAATCCCTACAAGAACTGTCACAGGTTGGAGGGTTTGTATTGGTTACAGGAAATTGAATGACGCCATGAGAAATGATCACTTCCCCTTACCTTTCATTGATTAGATGTTAGAAAGACTATCAGGAAATATGTACTACTGTTTTTTGGATGGACTTTCTGGCTATTTCCAAATCTCGATAGCTCCTGAAGATCAAGAGAAGACGACATTCACTTGCCCATACAGTATGTTTGCTTATCGTAGAATGCCTTTTGGGTTATGTAATGCTCCTGCCACTTTTTAGCGTTGCATGCTAGCAATCTTTAACAAACTCGTAGAGGACATCATGGAGGTATTCATGGATGATTTCTTAGTATTCGATAACTCTTTCCAACTTTGCCTCAAAAATTTATAACGAGTCTTAATAAGATGTGAAGAAACAAATCTTGTTCTCAATTTGGAAAAATGCCATTTTATGGTACGAGAAGGTATTGTGCTACGACACAAAATTTCTAGTAAAGGGATAAAAGTAGATAAAGCAAAAGTTGAGACCATTGAAAAACTACCTCCCCCTAGTTTAGTTAAGGCAATAAGAAGTTTCTTAGGACATGCTAGTTTTTATAGAAGACTCATTAAATACTTTTCTAAAATAGCTAAGTCATTAACGAAGTTACTAGAAAAAGACTTACCTTTCAATTTTGATCAAGAATGTTTGGAGGCATTTAACACTCTCAAAGAGAAACTCACCAATGCTCCAATTATAATTGCACCTGATTGGAATTTACCTTTTGAACTAATGTGTGATGTGAGTGATTTTACAGTAGGTACAGTTCTTGGAAAGCAAAGAGACAAGCATTTTTAGCCAATCTACTATGCTAGCAAAACTCTAATAGCAGCACAATAGAACTACACTACTACAGAAAAAATTGCTAGCTGTGGTTTTTGCGTTTGACAAATTTAGACCATAACTAATATTGTCTAAAATCATCGTTTTTACTGATCATTCAACTCTTCGTTATCTTTTAACTAAATCCGATGCAAAGCCTCGACTAATAAGATGGATTCTACTGTTGCAGAAATTTGATTTGGAAATCCATGACAAAAAAGGAGCTGAAAACTTAGCAGCAGATCACCTTTCCAGGCTTGAGAATCCACATCTTAAAGAACTTGATGAAGCTGAAATAAATGACTCGTTCCTTGAAGAGCAACTCTTAGTTATATCTAATTCTGAGGTACCTTGGTTTGTTGATATTACAAATTACTTAGCTACTAACATAACACCAAAAGGGTTGACACATCAGCAAAAGAAGTGATTCTTTACTAATGTGAAAAACTATTTCTTGGAAGACCTTTTTCTTTTTCGTTTTTGTGCAGACCAAGTCATTCAAAGATGTGTTACAAAGACTGAAGCTAGCAAAATCTTGGAACATAGCCATTCAGGACCAACAGGAGGACATTACAGTAGAACTAAGACCACCCATAAAATACTTGAAGTAGGTTTTTATTAGCCCTTATTATTTAAAGACGCCAGCAGGTATGTTACTTCTTGTGACAAATGTCAACGAACAGGTAATATCTCTAAACGTGATGAAATGCCTCAAACATATATGCTTGAATGTGAAATATTCAATGTATGGGGCATCGATTTCATGGGTCTATTCCCTAGCTCATTTGGAAATAAATACATCTTAGTAGCAGTCGATTACGTGTCTAAATGGGTAGAAGCCCAAGCCTTACCTACTAATGATGCTAGAATGGCAGTAAGACTTCTTAAAAAAATTTTTTCTCGATTTGGAATACCGAGAACAATTACTAGTGACAAGGGAACTCATTTATGCAATACTCAGTTTGAGAAAGTTTTACGAAAATATAGTGTACCATAAGACAGCTACCCCTTACCACCCTCAAACTAGTGGACAAGTTGAAGTAGCTAATAGAGAGCTAAAACGTATCTTAGAGAAAACTGTACAAGTAAATAGAAAAGATTGGGCCATGAAAGTAGATGGCGCTTTATGGGCTTATAGAACTACCTTCAAAACTCCCACAGGAACATCGCCTTATAGACTCGTTTATGGGAAAAGTTATCACTTACCCTTTGAGCTCGAGCATAAAGCGTTTTGAGCCATTAAAATTTTAAACCTCGACCTTGATCTTGTAGGTGAAAAGAGACTCATGCAGCTAAACAAGTTGGACAAATGGCGTTACAATGCATATGAAAAATCACACTTATACAAGGAAACCATAAAGGGATGCCATGATGCTCGTCTGAAGCAACATAAATAGTTTAAACCCATAAATAGTTTAAACCTGGCGGTCTTGTTTTGTTGTACAACTCAAGGCTTAAATTATTCCCTAGAAAGCTAAAATCGAGATGGTCAGGCTCATTCATAGTTCAAAGTGTTCTTCCCTACAGCACAATTAAGGTAACACATCCAACTCAAGGCACTTTCAAGGTAAATGGTCATCGACTCAAACTATATTATGGTGACGACTTTAAGAATGATAGAGAGGAGCTTAGGCTCCACAATCCCTCATAAAAGTGTAGGTAAGAAGTCGAGCTTAGACTATAAACAAGCGCTTCTTAGGAGGCAACCCGAGAACTAACAATTTTGATTTTCTTAGATTCATAACTAACTCCTTAAAACGCAGATTCCCCAGAACCACACGACCAGGCACACATACCTGCCTAAGGCCGTGAGCACCCTACGGTTAGGAACACGGCTGTGCAATACTACCGTGGCTAAACCTGTCAACTCATACATGGGCGTGTGAGCCTGGACATGGCCGTTGGAGAAGCGAACACCAGAAGACACGATCGTGTTATATGGCCGTGTATCCCAGCATGCCCGTGCTAATAAGCCGTGGGTAAAACTGAGAAATCAACACGGGTGTAGGACACGCCCATGCCGACCAACCGTGGTCACACCAAAAAGTCCACGAAACACACGGGCAAACCCAAGGGCACACGGGCGTGTGCCACGGCCGTGGGACTAAATCCCTATTATTTAATTTTAATTTTCATTATTTTATATTTCTCCCTTTTTCTTTTTATTTTTGCACTCCAATTTTTATTGAGTAATACCTGAATTTTACACACAGTTGTGCTATTCTCTTCAGTCACCCAGAATCATGAACTTCAAATAGCCCTTTCTCCAATTCAGCTTTAACTACTCAAGGAATTCATCCAATATTCTGGGAGTTTCACTTCTTTCCCTATCTTATGATTTTATGCTTCTATTGCTACTAATGTATCTTTGTACATTGAGGGTAATGTACATCTTAAGTGTGGGGGGGAGTTCACTTTCATTCTTTATATTACCCTTGAACTCCTGAAAATTTTTTGCCAGTAACTTGTTGCATTGTTCTCAAATTTTGAATTCTCACTTTCACTCTCTGCATTAGTCTCAATCCCCTATTAAAATGAATTCTGATTGATTTATGATTTTTATTGATATGTTGAGAATTAAGACATAGGTACTTATGCTTTGATTATTCAAACTTTATGACATTAGAGAATCAAGCATGATAAGTTCAAATTTTTGAGAACTTAAATTTCTCTAGGTTGTTTTCCCCAATTTTGAGTGTTATTTTGAAATTTGAAATTCGCAGGATTGACATCAAAAGCCATAATTCTGGTGAGATTTTTGAGCCTTTTGAGCATACATCCTTTCATGCTCACTTTTATTGTTGCTTTCAGTGAATCAATAATTGATCTATTATTCTAGAACTTGCTTCGATTATACATGTCGAGACCACATCATTGATTTGATATACCGAAATGATAAAGGCACCTAGGATTTAACCCACTTACTCCATAAAAGCCTACCTCCATAAATTAACCCCTAGTGAACCCCATTGAGCCTAACAAACCATTCATTGACTTACCTTCAATATTAACCCATAACCCATTTTTTGTTGAATTACCTTCAATTATTTTGATCCCTATTTTTTGTTGAGATTTGAATCGAAAAATTATCTAGCTTTGTTCTCCTTGTCAGTTGTAAAATTGATAAATATTCAATCTGATTTGTTCTTAAAAAAACTTGTATATTTCAGTTGTAATTCAAAATATTGCATATTTCCATGTAATTTTTGAGCTCTTGTTCTTAAACGATGTCATCCAAAAGGCTTTATGCCCTTTCAAATCAATCAACTCATCACCTTAACATTAACATCCAATGCACGTTTTATGCCCTTTCAAATCAATCAACTCATCACCTTATTCAAATCCATTTCCACAACCAAACAGATATCAAAATATCATGTTTCCTTTGATATAAAATGATAAACCGTAAATTATACATATTTTTACCTCATGCTTAACACATTTATGGATGAATTATTCCTTGATTTGTGGAATTTGATGCTCTTAAACCTTCAATTTCATGTTTTATACTCAAGTGTGCATAGGGAAGAGAAAAGAGCAAGAAACGGGTTAAAAACAAAGAAAATGGGCCAAAGCAGGGAATCAACACGGCCTGAAAGTTCACCACACGGGCGTGTCACATGGCCGTGCCATATAAATAGGCTTGAGCACGGCCTAGACCTGATTTACACGGGCAACCCAGACGGCCGTGCCACTTTAACAGGCTTAAACACGGCCTAGCATAGACTTATACGGGCGTAGCACACGAGCGTGTCCCTGTCGTGAGGAAGTTCAATTTCACTCTGAAAAGACTCTCCAAACTCTAGTTAAAGACCTTAGTAGGCAACTACAAGGGTGTGCATTATTCCAGCCAAGGGTACAGCCTTCTCGCCAAGACGGAGAGCTAAAGACAGGGAATTACTCGAAGGAAAGCCGATTGATCCATCTCAGAAGCCAGGATCTACATCAAGACAGAAGATCTCCCTTCAATCCTTTCAGGAGTTTTGGGTTTTCTTATGTTTTGTTATTTTATTTATTCTGAGATGTTTCTTTTTATAATTATGAACTAGAACCCCAAATATCTAAAGGGGATGAAACCTAAGACAGATCTTATTATTGTTACGTGAACTATATGATAAATATTTGACTTGTTCTTAATTGTGTTTTTAATTCTTGAATTGATATTTCTGGGATATTAATTTAAGTCGAATATGCTTAGGCAGAGGAGCAAAAGTCCCTGTTTAAGAGTAGATCCAACACAATTAAGCGGAGTTGATCATAATCCTAGACATAGGACGACGAAAATCTGTCAGATTAGAGTCAAATCTAATATGGGGATCTATAGATCGAGTTAATGTAAGACTAGTGGTTTTAATTAGAAAGAGATTTTAATTAATCAACCTAGCATTAGTTGTTCTTATCCATGTCGGAGGTATTAACATAATTTAGGGATCTCTACGGATCAAGTCAAATGAAGAAATCATCTGGTTCAGAGTTAGATAACAAGTGAAATCTAGGTGGATTCTTCATTAGGTATTGTCCTTATCAATCAGTTTTCCCCAAAAGTAATTTTCCCGATTTACTTTTTGTCATTTCTTTAGTTCAGTTTAGATAGTTTACAACCAAAACCCTCCTTTTATTCTTAGGTTAGATAATAGTGAGAAAGTCATTACTAGTATTTCTAGTTCCTTGGATTTGATATTCCGGTCTTGCCACTAGCTATACTACTACTCAATAGGTGCGCTTGTATTTTATCGTGATAATAGTTAGTCTTTTACGTACGATCAATTTTTTACTTTATCATCATCACTCGAGATCACGATCATAAAACATCTAACTAACATATCCTATGATTCATTCATATAACCATTCTACCTCATTTCAATTCAACATTACCAAAGCAACCATACATCATAAATCAAGCTTACCAAAATGTATAATAGTAACTCTTTGCCAAAAACATACCATATTTGACCACTTATGCACAATTAAAACATAATACCAAATTAATTCAAATCACATGGCCTAATATAGATACCAAAACATGTACAAAAAGTATTAACTTAAGTATCCATAATCATCAACCTTACAAGTAGCCTATACATGCCATATTTACAAATATCCATAAGTTCAAAAGTAACAATCGGCAATTGGATAGTGTGATGTGTATCTCCGACTTCGTCCGAATCGAGCAAGCTATCGAACCTCTTGAGTTTTTTGAATGGAAATGATTGTCTATTCGTCTATTTTTCATTTCCCCGATCTAGTTTCGGTATTTGCTTATCTTGATCTTAATCAAGAATTGAAGTTGCCAAAACTTAAAAGAATAAAAATGGCTTCTCCAGCCCTAAAATTTAGTTATGGAAGATGATATGAAAGTGAAAATTTGTTTTATTTTATTTGATTAACTTTTAATAAACATTTTACCATTTTAACTTTAATTAAACCATTAAACCATGCATAAATAATGTCCATCTTTGTCCACTCACCCTTTCAAAGGTCTAATTACAACTTAAGGACATCCACTATTTAATTTCATAGCTATTAGATAATTTTATCTAATAGAACTCTACTTTTATGCTTTACGCGATTTAGTCTTTTTTACCGAATTAAGCAATCAAACAGTAAAATTTCTTCACGAAAATTTCACATAATAGTTCTATCATACTGTAAACCTTATTAGAATAATAGAATAAATTTTTTTACTTTGGATTTGTGGTTCCAAAACCACTATTCCAATTTGACTGAAAACGAGTTGTTACAACTCTCCTCCCCTTAGGGATTGTTGTCCCTGAAAATCTTACTATAAACAGGTTAGGGTACTGTTTTCAAATAGCTTCCTCGATCTCGTTGTTAAGCCAAAGAACCTTTACAAGATCTATATGTTTATTTCTCAATTCTTTTATTTCACGAGCAAGAATCTGAATCGGTTCTTCATTATACGTCAAATCAGCCTGAATTTCAACATCTACCGGAGAAATTACATGTATCGGGTCGGATTTGTATCGACGAAGCATGAAAACGTGAAAAACATTATGTATCTTTTCAAGCATAAACGGTAATGATAGTATATATGCTATAGGTCCTATTCTGTCAACGATATCATATAGCCTGATGAATTACGGACTCATCTTTCCTTTACGGCTAACAAGAGTAATTTTCTTCCATGGTGACACTTTAAAAAATACTTGGTCCCTTACTTGAAACTCAATTTCTTTACGTTTCAAATCCACGTATGATTTCTGTCGGTTCGAAGCTGTTTCTAAACTGTCGCAAATCGTTTTTACTTTCTCTTTAGTTTCTTTGACCAATTCAACCCCATGAATCTCTTTCTCACTCAATTCAGTCCAGTATAGCGGAGTTCTACAGTTACGATCGTATAAAGCTTCGTACGGTGCCATCTTTATACTTGTTTGAAAACTATTATTATATGCGAACTCAATCAATACTATATACTTTTCCCAACTGCCTTCAAATTCTAAAATGCAACATCTCAGCATATCTTCGAGAATCTGAATAACTCTCTCAGTCTGACTGTCGGTCTAAGGATGAAGAGCTGTACTAAAATTCAATGTTTTTCCCAGAGCTTCTTGCAGTTTCTTCCAGGATCTCGATGCAAATCCTGGATCTCTATTAGAAATAATAGATTCAGGCACTTCGTGCAAATGAACAATCTCAAAAATGTATAGTTTAGCTAGTCTATCAAGTGAGTAATCTGTACGTACCGATATGAAATGAGTAGACTTCGTCAGTCGATTGACAACAACCCAGATAGCATCTTTTTTTTGGAGCTAGGGGCAATCTTGATACGAAATCCATCGTAACTCTATCCCATTTCCATTCTAATATCATCACAGGCTGTAACAATCCCAAAGGTACTTGATGTTCAGCTTTGACTTGCTGACAAATCAAACATTTTGACACAAACTCCAATATATCTCATTTCATACTTGACCACCAGTACAACTATTTTAGATCGTTATACATTTTGGTACTTCCCGAATGAACAGATAAGCAGCTACTTTGTGCTTCTTGTAAAATCTTTTGAATGAGTTTAAAATTTCTCAGTATGCAAATTCTATTTCGGAACATTAAACAGTCATCAGCTCTAATTTGAAAATCGAAATCAAGAATGCCTCTCATTGCACTCATTTAACTTGCAATTCACGATCATTTTTCCTGAGCTTTGTAGATTTGTTGAAAAAATACCAGTTTAGTTTTTAATTCAGCTAAACTTGACCCATCATCACATATCATCATCTGTGTATTCATTGCCTGTAAAGAAAATAGGGACTTTCGACTCAAAGCATTAGCAACAACGTTAGCTTTTCTCGGGTGATAATTGATCACAAATTCGTATCTTTCAACAATTTGAGCCATCTTTGTTGCCGCAGATTCAAATCTTTCTGTGACATCAAGTATTTCAGATTTTTGTGATTTGTATAAATATGGCATTTCTCACTGTATAAATAGTGTCATCATATCTTTAATGCGAACACAATTGCAGCTAACTCAAGGTTATGCATCGGATAGTTCTTTTTGTGTGGTTTCAGCTGTCAAGAATCATAAGCTATAACTTTTCCTTCTTGCATTAGTACACAACCTAATCCGTTTACTGACGTGTCACTAAAAATTATAAACTCTTTTCCCAATTCAGGTTGAACCAGAACTGGTGCTTCAATAAGCAGTGCTTTCAACTGTTCAAAACTTTACTGAAATTTCTCTGACCAATCAAATTTCACATCTTTCTGAAGCAGTCATGTCATCAGTGTCGCGATCATCGAGAATCCTTTCACGAATCTCCGGTAATAGCTTGCTAAACCCAGAAAACTATGGACTTCAGGCACATTCCTCAGTGATTTCCAGTCAATAATCACAGAAATCTTGCTCAGGTCAACTCGAATACCTTCAATCGAAACAATATGTCCCAGAAATCTGACCTCTCATAACCAGAATTCACATTTGCTAAATTTTGCATATAGTTGCTTATCTTTCAGAGTCTGTAACATAATTCTTAAATGTTTGGTATACTCTTTCTCATCACGTGAATAGATTAGTGATAAACGCTAAATTATACATATTTTTACCTCATGTTTAGCCTATATTTTGGATGAATTATTATCAATTTAGTGAGAATTGGTGCTCTTAATCTTTCTTTTTCATATCTTACACTCAAGAGAGAATAGGGAAGAGAAAAGAACGGAAAATGGACCAAAAACGGAGAAAATGGGCCAAAATGTGTAATCGACACGGCCTAAGAAATCATCACCACGATCGTGCCACATGAAGACCGCACGGTCCAGCCCCCGACAAGTACGGCCAAGCCACACGGCCGTGCCACCTGAACAGTCTCGAACACGGCCTCTTGTCAAAACCACACGGGTGTGGCACATAGGCATGTTCTAGTCATGAGGAAGAGGAATTTCACTCGGATTTGGATACTTAGGGGCTAAGAAAGCCATTCTAAACTCTATATAAAGACCCCAGGAGGCAACTCTAAAGATATACTTTTTCTCTCAAGAAAGAGCACCATAATTCTGCCAACACAAGGAGTGAAAGCAAGGAATTACTCCAAGGGAAGCTGATTGATTCATCCCAGAATTCTACATCAAAACGGAGGATCTCCCTAAATTCCTTCAGGGGTTTTTGGGTTCTTTATGTTTTGTTATCTTAATTCTTTTGAGATCTTTTCTTTCTTTATTATGAACTAAACCCCTCGAATACTAGAGGGGGATGAAACCTAAGACAGATCTTGTTATTATTTATTCTTAAATTATTTAATAAATACTTGAATTGTTCTTAATTATGCGTTCTTCATTCTTGATTTAATAATCCTAGGTATTACTTCAAGAAACTGATGTGCTTAGGCAGAGGAGCAAAAGTCCCTATTTTAAGAGTAGATCTACCATAATTAAGCGGAGTTGCATGCAACCCTAGACATAGGGCGACATAAATCTACCGGATTAGGGTCAAACCTAATAGGGGGATCCATAGATCGAATTAATGCAACCTAGGGATGTTAATTAATAAGAAAACTTTAATTAGCCACCTAGGATTAGTTGTTCTTATCCTCGAAAGAGGTATTAACATAAGTTAGGGATCTCTACAGATCAAGTCAAGTAAAGACATCATCTAGTTCAAGAAATTAATAACAAGTGAAGTCTAGGTGGATTCTCCTTTAAGTATTACTCATATAAATCAGGTTTTCCCTAAAGTTTTCCCCAATTTACTTTTTGTGCACTTTTACTTAGTTTTAGAATTAGTTTCAATCAATCCTCTTTTATTTTTAGGCTAGATAATAGAAAAGAAGTAAGTATTAATACTTTTGGTTCTCTTAGGTACGATAACTCGGTCTTGCCGCTAAACTATACTACTGTTCGATAGGTGCGCTTACCTTTAATATCGTGATATTAGTTAGTTTTGGTGTGATCAGTTTTTATAAATTTTATTACTTAATATCGCGAGCATATCAAGATTTTGGCGCCGTTGCCGGGGAACTAAAATATTAAGAAAACTCGATTTCTATTACTTTAGCCATTACTATATTTATTTATTTTCAGTTTTTATTTATTTTTATTTTTATTTTTCTCTAATTTTCTTATTATTTGTTTATTTTTATTTATTTATTTTATTTTAATTTCTTTTATTTTTTTCCTTCTAGGTATTTCTAGTTTATGACTAGAAACAACCCAGCAAGACCATTACTTTTTGACGAAGATTTAGAAGCGACAATTCGCAGAAATTGCAGAGAGATCAGACGTAGCTTACAGTATCCAGAACAAGATCAAGAACAAAGGCCAGGACCTATAGAAGAGATGGAAGAAAATCAAAACATTCCACCACCTCCCGCAATAGTCGCGCCACCAGCAAATCAGGAAGCAGCTCCTCGCACTATGTATGATTATGCTAAACCTAGTTTGGTTGGTACCCAAACTAGCATTCTTAGACCTACTATTGCTGCTAATAATTTTGAATTAAAGCCTAACACTATTCAGATGATACAGCAATTGGTGCAGTTTAATGGTTTATAGGATGAAGATCCAAATTCACACATAGCCAATTTTTTTGAACTTTATGATACTTTTAAAATTAATGGCATTTCTGATGATGCCATTCGTTTATGACTATTTCCATTCTCTTTGAGAAATAAAGCCAAACAGTGGTTAAACTCTTTACCACGAGGCTCCATCACCACATAGGAACAGATGATCAAAAATTTTTTACTTAAATATTTTCCTCCAGCTAAAACAGCAAAATTACAAAACGATATATCTTCTTTTGTGCAGATGGATTTAGAAACACTCTACGATGCTTGGGAGAGATACAAGGATCTTTTGAGAAGATGCCCTTATCATGGCCTACCTTTATGGCTCCAAGTTCAAACCTTTCACAACGGTTTGAATCCATCAACAAGGCAAATGATCGACGCAGCCACAGGAGGAACAATGAACAATAAAACACTCGAAGCAGCTTATGAATTTATTGAAGAGATGTCACTGAATAACTATTAGTGGCAAGTCATGAGGACAAAGCCGACAAAAGCTGCAGGAGTTTATAGTATTGATGCTGTCGCTATGCTTACTAACCAAGTAGAACTGTTAAATAAAAAGTTTGATAATTTTGTTGTTCTACGCAGGCACAGCCAGTGATGCAGTGTGACACACCTCTAGTAAATATGTTCAATCCAGACTACTCATCCTCAGGACACAGCATGGAAACTGAGCAAGCCAACTATATGGATAACAATTCTAGACCCCAAAATAATCCTTATAGTAATACTTACAATGCAGGTTGGAGAAATCACCCTAATTTTTCATGGGGAGGACAATGAAATCAAAGACAACAGCCTCCTCCGGGATTTCAGCACCGACCACCACAACAAGAGAAAAAGCTGAATCTTGAAGAGATGTTCACCAAATTTATGGCCGCATCAGAAACCCGTTTCCAAAACACTGAAATAGCATTAAAGAACCAGCAATCATTAATTCAAGGGCTTGAGAATCAAATCAGTCAGCTTGCAAAATTAATTTCAAAAAGACACAAGGTGGACTACGAAGTAATACTGAGCCAAATCCCAGAGAACATGTCAAAGCAATTACTCTAAGCTGAACCAGAAAAGAGATCTACTCTAGAATCTTTAGAAGACAAGGCAGAGGAATCCAAGGAAAACACTCGACCAACACTCAAGGAATACAAACCGCCCATTCCATATCCGGCAAAGTTAAAGAAAGACCATGCAGAAGCCCAATTCGATAAATTTCTTGAACTTTTTAAATAATTACACATTAACTTACCTTTTGTTGAAGCGATTTCACAGATGCCGAAGTACGCGAAGTTCCTTAAGGAACTTCTGACAAATAAAAGGAAGTTGGAAGAATTAGCTACAGTGGAACTTAACGAGGAATGCTCAGCTATTCTCCAGAATAAACTGCCGTCAAAACTAAAAGATCCAGGGAGTTTTACTATTCCTTGTTTAATTGGTAGTTAACTTATTGATAAAACCTTAGCCGATTTAGGTGCTAGCATTAATCTCATGCCTTACAAAATGTGCAAGCAACTAGGTCTAGGGGAACCAAAGCCCACTAGGATGAGTATTTAACTAGCTGATAGATCTGTTAAATATCCTAGGGGAATCATAGAAGATGTGCTAGTAAAGGTGGATAAATTTATATTCCCTATTGATTTTGTTGTGCTTGATATGGATGAGGATATTGAGGTACCTTTAATTTTGGGACGTCCATTCTTAGCCACTGCTAGAGCTATTATTAATGTAGGGGATGGTAAATTAGTACTTAGAGTTGGTGAGAAAGAAGTCGTTTTTAAAATCTATGATGCTATGAAATTTTCTAAAGAACAGGATGATTCTTGTTATTTTGTTGATATTATTGATTACTTTGTTCAAGATAAGTTTCAGGAACTTTCTCTCGCAGACACGTTGGAACTGTGTCTTGTTCAAAGTGGGGGAGAAGATGAAGTCACCACTAAAATTGAGGAAGTAAAAAAGGAGTTAGATTCTAATGAAATCATCACAAGACACAAAAGTTATGAAAGTATAAAGATGAATGATGAGTTGAAACAGAAACCTTCCATTGATGAACCTCCTAAATTAGAGATGAACCTCCTAAATTAGTGTTGAAGCAACTACCAGATCATCTAGAATATGCCTTTTTAGGGGAAGATTCAACTCTACCAGTCATTATCGCATCAGATTTGAGCATTGCAGAAAAAGAGGAACTACTCCATATGCTAAGGGAACACCAGCAGGCTATAGCCTGGAAAATTTCAGATATTAAGGGAATTAATTCGTCCTTTTGCACCCACAAAATTTTAAGGGAAGATGAATTTAAACCATCGGTGCAAGCTCAGATAGGATTGAATCCCAACATGAAGGAAGTCGTAAAAGCCGAGGTTGTTCCTAAAAAGGGAGGCATAACTGTAGTGTCTAATGACAAGAAAGAGTCAATACCTACAAGAACAGCCACTGGATGGAGAGTTTGCATTGATTATAGGAAGCTGAATGACGCCACTTGAAAAGATCATTTTCCCTTACCTTTTATTGATCAGATGTTGGAGAGATTATCAGGTCACATGTATTATTGTTTCCTAGATGGCCTCTCTGGTTACTTCCAAATCCCAATAGCTCTAGAAGATCAGGAGAAAACGACATTCACATGCCCATACAATACGTTTGCTTATTGTAGAATGCCTTTTAGTTTATGTAACGCTCCTTCTACTTTTCAGCGATGCATGATAGCTATCTTCAATGAATTTGTGGAAGACATCATGGAGGTATTTATGGATGATTTTTCAGTTTTCGGTAATTCTTTCCAATTTTGTCTTAATAATTTAAAATGTGTTTTGATAAGATGTGAAGAGACAAATTTAGTGCTAAAGTGCGAAAAATGCCACTTTATGGTTCAAGAGGGTATTGTATTAGGACATAAAATTTCTAGTAAAGGGATAGAGGTAGATAAAGCAAAAATTGAAACCATTGAAAAAATACCTCCCCCTAATTCAGTTAAGGCTATAAGAAGCTTTTTAGGACATGCTGATTTTTATCGTAGATTCATTAAAGATTTTTCTAAAATAGCTAAGCCTTTAACAAAGTTGCTAGAAAAAGACGTGCTTTTCAACATTGACCAAGAATGTTTAGACTCTTTTAATGCTCTTAAAGAAAAGTTAGTCAATGCCACGATTATGATTTCACTTGATTGGAATCTACCTTTTGAACTAATGTGCGATGCAAGTGATTTTGTAGTAGGTGCAATTTTGGGACAACGAAGAGACAAGCACTTTCACCCAATCTACTATGCTAGCAGAACTTTGACAGCTGCTCAAGCAAATTATACTACCACAGAAAAAGAATTGCTAGCTGTTATTTTCACATTTGATAAATTCAAATCTTATTTGATTTTGTCAAAAGTCATTGTTTATACTGACCATTCTACTCTTCGTTACCTTTTAACTAAAACTGATGCAAAACCTTAATTAATAAGAAGGATTCTATTGTTATAGGAGTTCAATTTAGAAATAAAGGACAAGAAGGGAGCTAAAAACTTGGTGGTAGATCACCTTTTAAGATTAGAAAACACGCAACCCAAGTACCTTGACAAAATAAATGATTTGTTTCCTGAAGAACAACTCCTATCCTTAGCAGATGCAACAGATCCTTGGTTTGCTGATTTTGCAAATTATTTAGCAGGTAACATAACCCCAAAAGGGTTGACCCATCAGCAAAAGAAGCGATTCTTCGCTGATGTGAAAAACTACTTTTGGGAGGATCCTTTTCTTTTTCGAATTTGTGCAGATCAGGTTATTCGAAGATGCGTTACTGAAACAGAAGCATACCAGATTTTAAATCACTGCCATTTAGGACCCACAGGAGGACATCACAGTGGAGCTAGAACTACTCATAAGGTACTCGAATCAAGCTTTTACTGGCCTACACTTTTCAGGGATGCCAACAGGTATGTGACTTCTTGTGATAAATGTCAGCGAACAGGTAATATTTCTCAACATAATGAAATGCCTCAGAACTATATACTTTCATGTGAAATATTTGATGTATGGGGTATTGATTTCATAGGTCCATTCCCTACTTCATTTAGGAATAAGTACATCCTAGTAGCGGTAGATTATATGTCAAAATGGGTGGAAGCCCAAGCCTTACCTACTAATGATGCTAGAATGGTAGTACGATTTTTAAAGAAACTTTTCTCTCGATTTGGAACACCTAGGATAATCATTAGTGATAGGGGCACACATTTTTGCAATGCCCAGTTTGAAAAAGTCTTAAAAAGGTATGGAGTACACCATAGAACAACTACCCCTTATCACCCACAAACCAGTGGTCAAGTTGAAGTGACAAATAGGGAACTAAAACGCATCCTAGAGAAAACAATAGAAACAAATAGAAAGGATTGGTCAAGGAAAATAGACGATACTTTATAGGCTTATAGAACTGCTTTTAAAACACCCATAGGTACATCTCCTTATAAGCTTGTCTATGGAAAAAGTTGTCATTTACCATTTGAACTTGAACATAAAGCATTTTGGGCTATCAAATTTTTAAACCTTGATTTCAAGCTTGCAGGTGAGAAGAGATTAATGCAGTTAAATGAACTAAATGAATGGCGTTGCAATGCATACGAGAGCTCACGACTATATAAGGAAGCCATGAAGCGACGTCATGACAAACAACTGAAACAACCTAAGAAGTTCAAAACAGGTGATCTTGTCTTACTCTACAACTCAAGGCTGAAACTATTTCCTGGAAAGCTCAAGTCAAGGTGGTCAGGTCCATTCACTATTCAAATTGTCTTCCCATACGGCACAATTGACGTAACTCACCCCAGCTACGGTACGTTCAAGGTAAACGGCCATAGACTTAAACACTACAAATATGAGAATTTTAAGATTATAGGGAGGAGCTTCCACTCCACGAAATCCCTTCATGATACATCCAGGAAGAGTCGAGTTTAGACTCTAAATAAGCACTTCTCGGGAGGCAACCCGAGCATTAACTTAGTAATTTTTTGTCTATTTTGATTTTAGTATTTTTCATGCATCAACTAACCCTTTTTAATGCAGAGATTTAGGACCACACGACCAGTCTTGCGGGTGCGCCCCTGGCCGTGTGAACACTTTAAACAGAGACACAGTCGTGTACGAAGACAGTGTATAAACAGAGCACAAATTTTCCCAAAACACGGGCCACAGATAAATAGCCATGGCCGTGCGACATGGCCGTGGCGACCTTTCGACTTCAACACGAGTTACCAACAACACCCCACGGCCGTGCGACATGGCCGTGGCAACCCTGCAGTATCAACACGGGCTTACACAAATCCCCACACCTGTATCCCCAGCTCGTGGAAGACATTGTCAAATTTCACATGTCTGTGGAACTTATCACACGACCGTGTGAAACACAAACACAATCTCCCACGGCCGTGTATACGATCACACGACCGTGTGAGTGACGAAGAACCAATCTCCCACGATCGTGTAAAACATTCCCACAGGCGTGTGCTTTGAACCAGGCTCGCCAAAACCCTTGGATTTCGAAAGACACGGGTAAAACACGACTCACACGGGCGTGTGACATGCCCGTGTGACCCAAAAACTATAAATAGGGGCTACTATTCATTCCGTTCCTCACTCAAAACCTTCAAATCTCCCCCCACCAACCACCATAAGTGCTGCCACGGCCCTCAAAACACCACCACCCTTGAAATCAGCCGACCCACGCCCGTGCATACCCGACCCACGACCGTGCAACCGTATATTTGGTTCTATTTTCTCATTTTTCTCATTTATTTTCAGTTATATTTCAATTTTTCTATTTAGTTAAATTTTACTTTATTCTAATTGTTAATTTAAGCATGGAATTAGTAATATTAGGATGAATAATCTAGAATAGTATAGCATATATTAGGATTGCATGCCATTTAAATTCATTTATCGTATGCCACTTAAATTCATATTTGCATGCCATTTTTCTCATATATTTAGTATAAATACATACTCATATTTCTTAGTTTTGTTACAAATTTCAAAATGATTAATTTCTACTATTCAGGTTAACCTTTATTTTCTGTTTTCTTAGGAACATTTGAATTATTATCTATCTATTTTACTCTTTAGAACTAATGCTTGTTATTTTATTTCAGATACCATGTCATTATCACGTGGTAGGAAGACTGTAGTCCTCGTCTCCAAGAAACGTAAGGGTCTAGGGAGTTCATCAGTGAGTCCCACCTCCGAGGCTCGACACCCGTTCATCACATTTTCCCAAGCCTCGCAGGAGCATTATCAATTACTCTGAGCCCGCCCTATATCCACAGGCCGCTGCATAGATTGGGGCGACCTCGAGCAGATACATTTAGTGGACGACGTCTGGGCCCTATTGATGATCGAGCCATGGGAGTAGTTCTTCCAGATTATCGAGCCCACCTACTTGGAACTCACTTTAGAGTTCTGCTCCACCTTCCATCTTCAGACTGTGATGACCAGATTCGACGACCCAGAGACGGTCCAATTCCGTCTGGGAGGACTCGTGCGACACCTCAGCGTGCCAGAGTTTGGCTCAGCACTCGGGCTCTACACAGAGCAATTTATGGTGGACGAGGACTTCCCCACCCTTTCGCCTTGCATCCACATCTGGCCCGTCGATTGCTGGCACGAGATCACCCCAGGTCGTCAAGTCTATAACCCCAGCTTCAGCAAAGTGACCGCCCTTGTTCCATGTCTGAGGTATATTCATGCTCTTCTTGCTCACACTCTTACAGGTAGATGAGAGAGCACAGGTGTCATCAATACTCACAACGTCTACTTCCTGTGGTGCATGGCGAACGGACACGTCATTGATTTAGCATATTTCATCGCGCACGCCATGCAGCACCAAACAGAGAGGCACCGCAGAGGCGTCTTATCCATGGGGCCTTACATCACACGTCTGGCTCGTCACTTCGGGCTCCTCTACACTTCAGCCCAGACATCCTCCTACACCCTGATCGGTCAGATGTCTCCCCAAGGCATCGTGACTATGCTACACATGAGGATGATCGAGCGGAGGCTAGGAGGCACCCTCCTTCAGTTCTGCCTTGTTCAGGAGGGCGAGGACCCAGAGGACATTACTGATGATGTCCCACCACCACCACCAGAGGAGGACGCACCCACCGAGCCACAACCCCCTCACCACCCATCTCATGCAGCAGCCAGCCATACTGACCTATCTGAGCGCTTCTCACAGTTCGAGCAGCAATGTTTCTGGCACCTCGATTATATCGATGCCACATTAGAGCAGATATGCCAGCACCTCCGTATCACTCCACCGCCACATGATCCATCCGAGGATTAGATTTATCTATTCCTTTTAACTTTATTTTTACTTTACTTTATTTTATTTTATTCTAATTTTTGAACACTGATCTTTCTTTTTACCTTTTCTTTCTTCTAATTTTCCTTTTCCTTTTTATTTTTAATTCACTTTCTTTTTTTCATTATCTGAATATTAGTATTTTTAGAACTTAGTTTATTATTTTCCTTTTATTTCTTTTTCTATTTTTCTTATCAGCTAACCCCTAACGAGTAATTTCCATTGATCCAAATTCCCCACGGCTAATAACTTTTTTCACAGTTTCAAAGAAGCTTTACAGCTCAAATCTCTACGAAAATGGGAACACCCTGCCACAACTGCTGGCTCTTCCAATTCCAATATTCGTCTCACAAATCCATCAAAAATTCAGGGAGTTTCATGTCTTTCCCTATCTTATGATCTTGTACTTCTATTGCTACTAATGTTATCTTTGTACATTGAGGGCAATGTACATCTTAAGTGTGGGGGGGAACTTACTTTAAATCTTTATACTATAAAAACCCTGAAATCTGATGCATTGTTCTTAATTGCATTATCTTCAACCTTCTATTAAGAATATATTTTTATTGATTTATGATTTTTATTGATATGTGAGAATTAAGACATAGGTGCTTGTACTTTGATTATTCAAACTCTAAAACATTAGGGAATCAAGCATGATAAGTTGAAATTTTTGAGAACTCCAAATTTTTGCATAAGTTCTTTTCCCTAATTCTAAGTGTTATCTTGAGATTTGAAATTCGCAGGATTGACATCAAAAGCCATAATTCTGGTGAGATTTTGAGCCTTTTTGAGCATACATTCTTTCGTGCTCACTTATATTATTGCTTTGAGTGAGTCAACACTGATTTGTTATTCTAGAACTTGCTTTGATTATACATGTCAAGACCACATCATTGATTTGATGCACTGAAATGATAAAGGCACTTAGGATTTAACCCACTTACTCCACAAAAGCCTACCTCCACAAATTAACCTTTAGTGAACCCCATTGAGCCTAATGATAAACGATAAATTATACATATTTTTACCTCATGTTTAGTCTTTATTTTGGATGAATTATTATTAAATTAGTGAGAATTGGTGCTCTTAATATTTCTTTTTCATATCTTATACTCAGGAGAGCATAGGGAAGAGAAAAGAATGAAAAATGGGCAAAAAACGGAGAAAATGGTCCAAAATATGTAAGCGACACGGCCCAATGAGTCACCACACGGCCGTGGCACACGGCCGTGCACACGAAGATCACACGGTCCAGCCCCCGACAAGCACGGCTAGGCCACACGGCTGTGCCTCCATCGACAGACTCTCACACGGCCTCTTGTCGTGACATACAGGCGTGGCACACGGGCATGTTCTAGTCGTGAGGAAGAGGAATTTCACTTGGATTTGGATACTTATAGGCTAATAAAGCCATTCTAAACTCTATATAAAGACCACAAGAGGCAACTCTAAGGACATACGTTCTTCTCTCAAGAAAAAGTACCATAATTCTGCCAACACAAGGAGTGAAAGTAAGGAATTACTCCAAGGGAAGCCGATTGTTTCATCCCAGAAGCCAGAATTCTACATCAAGATAGAGGATCTCCCTAAATTCCTTCAGGGGTTTTTGAGTTGTTTATGTTTTGTTATCTTAATTCTTCTGAGATGTTTTCTTTCTTTATTATGAACTAAACCCCTCGAATACTTGAAGGGGATGAAACCTAAGACAGAACTTGTTATTATTTATTCTTAAATTATTTGATAAATACTTGAATTGTTCTTAATTATGCATTCTTCATTCTTGATTTAATAATCCTACATATTACTTCATGAAACTGATGTGCTTAGGCAGAGGAGTAAAAGTCCCTGTTTTAAGAGTAGATCTACCATAATTAAGCAGAGTTGCATGCAACCCTAGACATAGGGCAACATAAATCTGCCGGATCAGGGTCAAACCTAATAGGGGGATCCATAGATCGAATTAATGCAACCTAGGGGTGTTAATTAATAAGAAAACTTTAATTAACCACCTAGGATTAGTTGTTCTTATCCTCGAAAGAGGTATTAACATAAGTTAGGGATCTCTACGGATCAAGTCAAGTAAAGACATCATCTAGTTCAAGAAATTAATAAAAAGTGAAGTCTAGGTGGATTCTCCCTTAAGTATTGCTCATATCAATCAGCTTTTCCCTAAAGTTTTCCCCAATTTACTTTTTGTGCACTTTTAGTTAGTTTTAGAATTAGTTTCAATCAATCCTCTTTTATTTTTAGGCTAGATAATAGAAAGGAAGTAAGTATTAGTACTTTTGGTTCCCTTGGGTACAATAACTCGGTCTTGCCGCTAAACTATACTACTGTTCGATAGGTGCACTTGCCTTTAATATCGTGATATTAGTTAGTTTTGGTGTGATCATTTTTTATAAATTTTATTACTTAATATTGCGAGCATATCAATTAGAATGTCGCCAATGAACAAAACAACAAATCTATCTAAATACGGTCTGAACATTTGATTCATCAAATCCATAAATACAGCAGGAGCATTAGTATAACCAAATGGCATAACTAAAAATTCATAGTGGCCGTACCGTGTTCTGAATGTAGTCTTCGGCTTGTCAGAGTCTTTAACTCGCAACTGATAATAACCATATCTCAAGTCAATGTTTGAAAATACTATATCCCCTTTCAACTGATCAAACAAATCATCTATTCGCGGTAGAGTATGTTTATTCTTGATCGTTACTTTATTGAGTTGTCGGTAATCAATACACATTCTCATCGTTCCATCTTTCTTCTTTACAAATAATACCGGTGCACCCCAGGGTGAATAACTCAGTCGTATGAAACCTCTATCTATCAATTCTAGTAGCTGAGCTTTCAACTCTTTTAATTCCGTCGGTGCCATTCTGTACAGAGCTATCAATATTGGTGTTGTACCCGGTAGTAACTCAATGCCAAATTCAGCCTCTCTAACTGGCAGTAATCTTGGTAATTCTTTTAGAAATACATCTGCAAAATAAAAAAAACAATAGATACAGATTCAATCTTCAACTCAGACACTTTTGTATCTAGTACATATGCAAGGTATGCATTACAACCCTTTTTACACATTTTTGAGCTTGCATAGACGATATCACAACTGGTAAATCATTCAAATTATTGGACTCAACCCGAAGAATTTCACCGTCTTGACATTTGAATTCTATAATCTTTCATCTACAATTCAGAACTGCATCATGCATCGTCAGCCAATCCCCACCCAAGATCACATCAAACTCATCAAACGGTAGGAACATCAAGTTAGCCAGAAAATAGTAATCCTGAGTCATCAATGGACATTTCTTACAAATTTTATCAACTAGGACAAACTTGCCTGGGGGTTCGATACTTTAACTACAAACTCCATATACTTGATCTGTAAACTCTTTTTAAACACTAATTTTATATAGATATATGTATGGGTTGATCCAGGATCTATCAATGCAACAATATCAATGTTGTAAAGAGAAAAAGTACCAATAATAACGTCTGGCGAAGATGCCTCCTCACGAGCTCGGATAGCATATGCTCAAGCTGGAACTCGTGCCTCAAATGTCACGGCTGAATCTCTCATTGTACCTCAGTTTCCACTCGTGTTTCCAGTGTTTTGGGGTGGTCTCCCTCTAGTAGCTGTACTGTTAACTTTCACAGGCTAATCTCTTTCAACTATAGACTTCTCGGGACAATCTTTAAGATAATGATCAAGTGATCCACATCTAAAACAAGCTCTGCTTTTCACTCAACACTCACTGTAATGTCTCTTATTATAGTGTTTACATTCAGGTCCCATATTTCTAACTCTAACTACACTGGAAGCGGATGTCGTCTGAGGTCTTGGACTTAACTATCTACCATCTCTATCTCTGATCGATATCCACGCGGAAGCAGTAGAACGAGGATGAAATTCTCTAAATTTCTTTGATACGTATTGATGTGATTTACCTATGAATCTCTTTCTAGAGTCTCTCGCTTTAGAGTTAGCCTTTCATTTCTCTTTGCCAAGCTCTTCAGCTTTGCAAGCTCTATCAACCAGAACAACGAACTCTTCCAGTTCGAGAATACTAACTAACAATCTAATATTTTCATTTAAACCATCTTCAAACCTCTTGCACATTATGGACTAAGTAGAAACAATTTGCTGAGTCGTACAAATTCTCGTTCATACTTTGTCAGTGTCATTCGACCATGTTTTAGTTCTAAAAACTCTTTACATTTTTGATCGATGAACTATTGACTAATGTATTTCATCTGGAATTCAACTTGAAAGAAATCCCATGTTACCGATAAGCAGTATCTCTCAACAATGATATAGCACACTTTAAGTATTCATCAAGTGTACAGGAAAGTTCTTCAAATACTCTGATCATGTTTTTGAGCCAGAATTTAGCTCTCTCAGCATATTACTAGCAGTGACTCTAAATTCTTCAGCACTATACTTCCGTATCTTATCAACAGGAGGTTTATTTAATCTCAAAGGATCCGTACCTTGTGGATTTACAGGGATTGGTTGGAGAATAGGCGGGGGTGGAGGTTGTTGAGCAGTTGGGTTTGCTCGAACAAATTCAGTGAACCATTCACTCATCATTTGGAAAAAATCTTTTGTTGCTTCTCCCTATCTCCCTGTAACGGGACTAGATTTAGACGGCGTAATCCCTTGAGCAGGAGCTGGCGTATTACTTTCTATGTTATCAGCTACAGCTCGATTTGGATCTATTTACTACATAAAACATAATTTAGAGATTGTCAGGATATATCACACTATCATAATTTATATATGGCATGTATAGCTAGACTCATAAATGTTATGTTAGTCCTAGGATCAACTAAATCGTAGCTCTGATACCAATAAATATAACACCCCTAACCCATAACCATCGCCAGAATAGGTTAAGAGGCATTACCAGACTTGTAACTCAATTCAGAATATTTAATTATCAAGTAATCTTCAAATTATACTAAATATCATACATTCTCATTCATAATATACTTAAAACAAGTATACAAGCCTTAAATCATGAATTTGGGACTAATCCGGTAACATTCGAATGTTGTGTAATAACTTAGAAAATTTTTCATTTTAAAGGACACACACTCATGTGCCTATTCAAAATGGCCTCACATGCTTGTGTACCAGGCCATGTACTAGGCCGTGTCCCTCCTGTATACTAACTTGTGCCATATGGCTAGTCACACGCCCATGTGTGAGGCCGTGTGGAGCATACTAACTTGGTTCAAAATGCAACACCAGGGGACACTCGGCCGTGTACTATGACTATGTGTCACATGTAGCTGAGACATACGCCCGTATGCACAAAAAATTAGCCATGTACAAGGAAAATTTGCCACCCTTATAAAACATACCGTACAAGCTCAAAAGTATACCAAGTCTATACACAATTCACCAGTCAAACATTAACATCCATTGCACATTTTGTGCCATTTCAAATCAAATAATTTATCACCTTATTCAAATCAATTTCCACAACCAAACACATATCAAAGTAAAATGTTTCCTTTGATACAAAACATCTAACTAACATATCCTATGATTCATTCATTTAACCACTCCACCTCATTTTAATTCAACATTACCAAAGCAACCATACATCATAAATCAAGCTTACCAAAATGTATAATATCAACTCTTTGCCAAAAACATACCATATTTGACCACTTATGTAGAATTAAAACATAATACAAAATTAAGCCAAATCACATGGCCTAATATATATACCAAAACATGTACAAAAAGTATTAACTTAAGTATCCATAATCATCAACCTTACAACTAGCCCATACATGCCATATTTACAAATATCCATAAGCTCAAAAGTACCAATCGATAATTAGATAATGCGATGTGTATCTTCAACTTTGTCTAAATCGAGTGAGCTATCGAACCTCTCGAGTTGCTCGGATGGAAATGATCGTCTATTCGCCTATTTTTCATTTTGCCCGATCTAGTTTCGGTATTTGCTTATCTTGATCTTAATCAAGAATTGAAGTTACCGAAACTTAAAGGAAATAAAAATGGCTTCTGAAGCCCTAAAATTCAGTTGTGGAAGATGATATGAAGGTGAAAATTTGTTTTATTTTATTTAATTAACTTTTAATAAACATTTTAACATTTTAACCTTAATTAAACCATTAAACCATGCATAAATAATGTCCATCTTTGTCCACTCACCCTTTTAAAGGTCTAATTACAACTTAAGGACCTCTACTATTTAATTTCTATAACGCCCTGATTTTCGAGATTTTTCGGGCTTTGTGAATTTTAGTGAAGTTTTAAAATTTTGGTGTTCTGAAGGTTGAAAATGTATGTACATGTGTTAGTGGGCCTTTAGAAGGCCCAAGCTTAAGTTAAAACCCGGTAAAATATTAAGTTGGATTTTCAAGTGAAAGGGGACTTGGTTAAGTGGGCCTTTAAGAAAAACCGTGTAAAATATGTCACAAAGGGAGCCTTGGTAGAGTGGCAAGGTGGCGCCACTAAGCTCCTAAAAAAGTGGCGCCTAAGTGGGTATTCAAGGACAAGGGTTTGAGTTGCAAGGTAAGCGTAGTGTTCTTTTTAATTTTTAAGCATGTGCCGGGCATGTGACTAACTTAAGTGAATTTCGGCAAGGGCTTTAGGAACTTGGGCCGATTGCTTTAGAGAGATTATTAGGGTTTCATATTTTTCTTTTTCTGTCATGACAATTAGGGTTAGCCACCTTAAGCTTTATTCTTCTCTTTTACTGTCAAAAAAGCCGAAACCTGCCTCCCTAAAGTTGCTAGCCGATTTCTACTTCAAAGCCGAATCTACACTCCTTCATCTTCTTCTTCTATTCTTTTTCTTCCATTCTCTTCTTCTTAGATCTTCCTACATCTTTAAACCTATTCCATTCCATCATCTTTGGTTAAAGCCGAATCCTTTTCCATTGTTTTCAAGCTTTTGTCGACAACCATTAAAGAGCCAAAATCCCGAAAGTGCTTTTGTGCCGATTTCTTATAAGTCAAAATCCTCTTATTCTCTTCATCTGTGGTGGCTGACGATTGCATCCCTAAAATCCCTACCATTGTCGACACCATCACCCAAGTCTATAGCCCAAATCGTCATCTTCTTCACCAGTCAAAAAGCCAAAATCGCCATTCTTATAGGAGCTTTTGGCCAAATTCCCAGATCTCAGAAATTCAGTTTCTGTCTGCGTATAAGGGTTGGATCTACTCAGATCTGAGTTGGAATCAAGGTAAAAGCAGTGGTAAGTGGTTATCAACTTAGATCTTTAAGATATTTCATACTTTGGAAAAGTCGAAAGTCCCTAAAGTTAGGGAGTTTGTCGATTTAGTCTATTAGTGATTTAAAGTAGTATTTTGGTTCTTTTTGGGTGTTAGTTAGCAAGGAAGGTGATCAAGCAAGGAGTGGAAGGCATCGGTATCATCAGATCTAGATCTAGTGCATCTAAATCGACAGAGGTAAGTTTTCATGGCCTTTAAGGGTGTGGCCGAATGTGGTAAGGGATTTTGGTTGTAGTTTTTCATAGATCTATTGATTAATCACTTAAATAATGGATTGTAGGAATGGGCACATAGGAAATCTCATCTGTGGAACTACAAAACAGGTGTGTGCTTCAAACACCTTCATTGTTCAAATCGACAAAAGCCGAAAAGCTGGAATGCCGAATTTTTGGCATTTCGAGGGCTTGTGAGTGTGCGAATACTCTCAAGTTGGTAGGTAAAAGTTGGATTTGGAACCGACACTGGTAGGAGAGTTTGCCGCGAATTTTTTGGCACTTTGGTAAGTTTGGCCTACGGTGGGCCGAATATAGGCCCAATGGGCTTTTGGGCCCATTTGGGATAAGAATAGGTTTAAAGGTAATAATATGGACTATAGTCGTAAAAACTGTTAAAACGAGTAATGGATTAAAGATTAAGACTTAAATGGGTTTAATGGGCTAATTGACATGGTAGGGCCCATTAGGGGTTTTAGGGCCTAAGGGCTAAAACTGATAAACTGAATTAAATGAGTTTCTGTAACAACCACTGTAATAGTAGAGGCTGTAATAATAATAAAAACTGTAATAAGAGAACAGAATTACTGAAATACCCTTAGGGTGAGAAATTGCTGATTTACCCCTAGGTGGAAAATTACCATTATACCCTAGGGCTAGAATCGACTGTACTGTTGAGATGACTGTTTCTGTTACTACATATCATGATGTATGTATGTCTGATGCATGGGTTGGGTTTATATTGGAGGAAGTGTGAGTGGCACTGCCACGTTACTGAAAGGGGCTATGCCTCGTACTGTTCTGAAAGGGGCTTTGCCTCGTATACTGTTTATCTGAGCAGCCATACTGCAACTGTGGTGTGTGGGCTGGGTGGGTCGAGTTATTCCCCACATGGTGTGTTGGCTGGTACGGGTGGTGTGTAGCGGTTGATGGGTTGAGTAGTCTCCCCAATTGGGTTGCATTCATACTATTATACTGTACTGTACTATTATGGGCCTATGGGCCAAACTGTTATATGAATAGGGCTTCGGCCCAGTATCTGTTATAGGGCTTTGGCCTAGTATCTGTAAGCTGAATAGGGCTTCGGCCCAGTAACTGACTGAGACTGGTTAGGGCTCAGGCCCAGTGGGCTCGAGCCGATGTGGGCTTTGGATGGGTTCTGCATACACTGAGTTTCCCCAAACTCACCCTTTTCTTTTCCATCATTGCAGGAGAACCCTAGAGCGTGACTTGGATGCTGGGAGGGATTCAGAGTGGCCACGAAGACTAAACTCACATTTTAATGGGTTTATTAATTTAATTACTTTTTACCATTGGTTTTATTTTGTTATGGGTTGTAATAAGGCCACTATACCTGCTTTTATTTGGGATTTTCAACTGTTTTATTTCAACCACAAATACACACTGTTTTCGAAAATTAAACAAACGTTTTCCTAACCAACCTGACATTACAAATGGCTAAGTAGGAAAATAAGGTTAAAATGAATCGCTTAACAAATGGAATAGAGATTAAATTGAATAATTATTAAAACGGGAATTTCCAAAAATCAAGCATTACTTTTCAAAACTCACCATCGGACTTAGTAAATAGGGCGGCGTAGGATAGTCTAGGTGATGTAGCATACCGGACATGGCCATAACGTCTGGGCTAGGTTCAGAGTGCTACATTTAGTGGTATCAGAGCTAAGTTGCAACAACTCGGTTGTGGATCGGGTCCAAAAAGGGTTTTCAAAATTTTTAAGCTCATAAAGGGTATTTTTGGAAAACCAGATTTTCTGAAAGAATTTTTGTTTTCGAAGTGATTTTTTTTCAAACTTGTGTTTTCTAAAATATGTTTAAAGAATTATTTTTTTAAGGTCTAAAATTTTTATTTTTTGGAATCTGGTACTTCGAGAGGTGGCACACTGAATCCCCGGCACCAAGTTGTAAGTATTTTCTGCCTTAAATTCTGTATTGTACTGAGAATAAAACTGTAGTTGGCACTGAGCCTGAGATATAATACTATAGGTGATGTAGTATTAAGGCTATAAAACTGAGACTGTAGGGTAAACTAAACCCTAGGAAACTGAGAGAGTAGCTAGGCTACGATCGCGCGAACACAACTCTGAAACTTTATCTGTTCATAAGATATTCTGTAATAAACAACTGAAACATTAACTAATGTCATAAAATTCGTAAATCAGATAATCGATATGAGTAAAAGAGTTGCTCGTGGACGAGGCCGTGGACGAGGCCGAGTTAGTGCTCAAGCTGGATCGTCGTCTTCTGAGCATATGCCAGCTGGAGAGGCACGACCACCGGTTGAGGATAATGGGCCGTACGATTGGGCCGCAGGGGACGACGCTCTTTCCCAGGCCATGCTGAGGGTTCTAGAAAGGGTGGCCGGAGCCAATGTCGGGCCCATGAATAGGGGGTCTATTTCTGAGTGACTCCGAGCCAAAGGAGCGAAAGTTTTTAGGGGCATATCTGGAGTGGCCCCGAATGTGGCTGAATACTGGCTGGAAGCCACGGAGCGAATTATGGATGACTTAGACTGCTCAGTGGAGCAGAAGTTAAAAGGAGCGGTATCGTTGCTGAGGGATGAGGCGTATCAATGGTGGATCACCGTGAGAGAGGGTACCCCAGCTAAGAGGGTAACCTGGGAATTGTTCAAGCAGTCTTTCAAGGTGAAATATGTTGGGGCTAGTTATGTGGACGAACGAAGGAAGGAATTTCTGAACCTGACCCAGGGTAGTAAGACTGTGGCTGAATATGAGGCAAAATTTCTGCGATTAAGTCGGTATGCTAGTGGCATTGTTTCCATCGAGTATGAGCGCAGTGTTCAGTTTGAGGATGGCCTCAGAGATGAGCTGAGAGTATTGATAGCACCGCAGAGGGAGCGCGACTTTGCTGCACTGGTGGAGAAGGCTAAGATAGCCGAGGAAGTGAAGCAAGCTGAAAGGCAGAATCGCTATAGGGATCGCAACCATTTTAAGAGAGATTCTGGAACATCAGGAGTTGTAAACCAAAATTTTAAGAGGGCTAGAGTCGAAGAACCAGTGCGAGCTGTACCAGTGAATGTTGTTAGACCACAAGCTTGTAGAGACTGTGGCAGAGTTCATCGAGGAGAATGCTGGAAACGCAGTGGAGTTTGTTTTCGTTGTGGGTCTAAGGATCATCAGGTTAGGAACTGCCCACAGAAGCCAGCTCAGGCTCAAGCTGTTGATCAGAGGGTTGCTCAACCTGCGCGAGGAGGACTACCACCGCCAAAATACTGTGGTCAAGGTAAAGGAGGCAATGGTAATGGACGTGGTCGTGGAGCACCTGGCAGGGGTGCTGGTAATGCTGAGGCTCGTTAGCCAGTCTTAGTGTATGCTGCTCGCCGTCGCGAGGAGGGTGATGCACCTGATGTTATAACTGGTACGTTCTTAATATCTCATACACCATATACTGCTTTAATTGATGTGGGTTCGACGCATTCGTATGTTGCTTGTGAAATTTCTGGGTCATTGGGTATGCATTCTGAGGAGACTGTGAGTGGGGTCATAGTAGTTAGCCTTTAGGTCACTCTGTTAAAGTAGACAAACTATTTAGGGAAGTGCCTTTAGAGACTCTGGGTTGGATCTTTACTGGAGATTTAATGGAGCTACCTTTTGGAGAATTCGACTTGATTTTGGGCATGGACTGGTTAACCAAGCACAAGGCAACGCTGGATTGTGCGGCCAAAAGAATGGTATTGAGAACAACCGAAGGCAAGGAGGTGATGGTTATTGGTGAACGTAGGGACTATTTGTCCAATGTGGTTTCTGCCTTAAGGGCTGAAAGGTTGATGCACAAAGGTTGTGAAGCATACTTGGCGTTCGTAAGTCAAATTGAACCCGAAGGAGTGACAGTGGAGACAATGAGGACTGTTAATAAATTTCAAGATGTATTTCCTAAGGAGCTTCCCGGATTACCTCCTAACCAAGAAGTTGAATTTGGGATCAATCTGTTGCCTGGAACAGCTCTAGTGTCCATTGCGCCTTACAGAATGGCACCAAAGGAGCTAGTGGAATTGAAAGCCCAAATTCAAAAGTTGGTAGATAGGGGCTTCATTAGACCGAGTGTGTCTCTGTGGGGAGCACTGGTGCTGTTCGTGAAAAAGAAGGATGGAACGATGCGTATGTACATCGATTATCGCCAGTTGAACAAACTGACGATAAAGAATAAGTACCCTCTGCCGAGAATAGACGATTTGTTCGACCAGCTTCAAGAAGCTTCGATGTTTTCCAAGATCGACCTTCGGTCTGGGTACCACCAGTTAAGGGTAAAGGAGGTGGATGTGCATAAGACGGTATTCAGAACTCGCTATGGTCACTACGAGTTTTTGGTTATGCCATTTGGATTGACGAATGCACCGGTAGCTTTTATGGACTTAATGAATCGAGTTTTCCAGCCGTACTTGGATCGATTCGTGGTCGTCTTTATTGAAGATATATTGGTGTATTCAGAGATAGAAGAGAAGCACGATGAGCATCTTCGAATTGTCCTGCAAATTCTGAGAGAAAAGTAATTGTATGCAAAATTTAGTAAGTGTGAATTTTGGCTGCGAGAAGTGACTTTTCTGGGGCATGTTGTTTCTGCTGAGGGAATTAGGGTGGATCCTCGCAAGATTGAGGCAGTTCTGGATTGGAAGCCACCAAGGACGGTGTCTGAAATTCGTAGTTTTCTGGGTTTGGCAGGTTATTATAAAGGGTTTGTTGAGGGGTTCTCTATCATCGCAGCACTGTTAACGAAATTGTTAAGGAAGGGAGTAGCCTTTAATTAGACTGGGAGGCAGCAAGAAGCTTTTGACAAGCTGAAAAAAGTGTTGACTGAGGCGCCAGTGTTGATTCAGCCAAAATCTGGGAAGGACTTTACGATTTATAGCGATGCTTCACATGTGGGATTAGGTTGTGTGCTGATGCAAGAGGGTAAGGTGGTTGCTTATGCTTCGCGGCAGCTTAAGCCTCAAGAGGCGAATTACCCTATGCATGATTTAGAGTTGGCAGCGGTGGTGTCTACATTGAAAATCTGGAGACACTACCTTTATAGGGAAAAGTGTATTATATACACTGACCATAAAAGTCTCAAATATCTATTAACTCAGAAGGAGTTGAATCTTAAGCAACGGAGATGGATAGAGTTGCTTAAGGACTATGACTGTTCGATTGAATACCACCTGGCAAGGCTAATGTAGTGGCTGATGCACTAAGTCGAAGGACCGTTGCTGAGTTAAAGGCCATGTTTGCTCGTTTGAGTTTGTATGATGATGGGAGCTTGCTAGCAGAGTTGCAAGTAAGACCGACTTGGACTGAAAGGATCAAAGAGTTACAGTTGAAGGATGATTCGTTGATTCCTCGATTTCAGCAAGTCAAGAATGGTGAGAGTGAGGATTTTAGACTGAATTCTGATGGGGTTCTTTATTTTCGTGGGAGAATTTGCATTCCTAAGGACTCTGATTTAAGGCAGTTGATTCTGGGTGAGGCTCATGGTGGACCTTGTGCTATGCACCCTGGAGGTAATAAGTTGTATAAAGATTTGCGAGAGGTTTATTGGTAGCCTGGACTTAAGCGAGAGGTGACTGAGTTCGTTGGGAAATGTCTGCCGTGTCAGCAAGTTAAAGCTGAGCACCAATTACCTTCTGGATTGTTGCAGCCAGTGAAGATTCCGCAGTAGAAATGGGAAAGAGTAATGATGGATTTTGTGAGTGGGTTGCCTTTGACACCTTCAAAGAAAGACTCTATATGGGTAATTGTGGATAGATTGACGAAGTCTGCTCACTTTATACCGGTTAGAACTGATTACTCACTTTAGAAGTTGGCCAAGCTGTATGTAGCTGAGATTGTGCGTTTGTATGGGGTGCCAGTTTCGATAACTTTTGATTGAGATCCTAGATTTACATCTCGATTCTAGAAGAAGTTGCATGAGGCGTTAGGTATGCGATTGGACTTCAGTACTGCATTTCACCCTCAGACAGATGGTCAGTCTGAAAGGGTCATTCAAGTGTTGGAAGACATGCTAAGAGGATGCGTTATCGACTTTCATGGTAGTTGGGAAGATGATTTACCGTTGGCGGAATTTGCATACAACAACAGTTATCAAGCAAGTATTCAGATGGCTCCATATGAGGCACTTTATGGGCGAAGATGTCGTACTCCTACTTGTTGGACAGAGTTGGGAGAGTGCCAAGTTCTTGGACCAGAATTAGTGGTAGATACAGAGAGCAAGGTTAAACTGATTCGTGATCGGTTAAAGGAAGCATCTGATAGGCAAAAGTCATATGCTGACCTTAAGCGTAAGGAAATTGAGTTTGTTGTTAGAGATAGAGTATTCCTTAAGGTTTCACCGTGGAAGAAGGTCTTGAGGTTTGGTAAAAAGGGCAAATTAAGTCCGCGGTTTATTGGGCCTTATAGGATTCTTAAGCGGATTGGGCCAGTAGCATATCAGTTGGAGTTACCACTAGAGTTAGATCGTATCCATGACATTTTTCACGTGTCTATGCTAAGACGGTATTGGTCGGACGCTTCGCATATTGTACCAGTAGAGGAGATTGCAGTAAATACCGATTTGACCTTCTAGGAAGAGCCTGTGCAAATCTTAGATTGTGAAGTCAAAGTCTTAAGGAGGAAGTCTGTTCCATTAGTTTTGGTGCTATGGCGCAGCCATGGTAAAGAAGAAGCTACGTGGGAGCCAGAAGAAGCGATGCGTCAACAATACCCTCAATTATTTGGATCAGGTAAATTTCGAGGCCGAAATTTCTTTAAGGGGGTAGAGTTGTAACGCCATGATTTTCGGGATTTTACGGGTTTTGTGAATTTTAGTGAAGTTTTAAAATTTTGGTGTTCTGAAGGTTGAAAATGTATGTACATGTGTTAGTGGGCCTTTAGAAGACCCAAGCTTAAGTTAAAACCCAGTAAAATATTAAGTTGGATTTTCAAGTGAAAGGGGACTTGATTAAGTGGGCCTTTAAGAAAAACCGTGTAAAATATGTCACAAAGGGAGCCTTGGTAGAGTGGCAAGGTGGCGCCACTAAGCTCCTAAAAAAGTGGCGCCCAAGTGGGTATTCAAGGACAAGGGTTCGAGTTGCAAGGTAAGCGTAGTGTTCTTTTTAATTTTTAAGCATGTGCCGGGCATGTGACTAACTTAAGTGAATTTCGACAAGGGCTTTAGGGACTTGGGCTGATTGCTTTAGAGAGATTATTAGGGTTTCATCTTTTTCTTTTTCTGTCATGACAATTAGGGTTAGCCACCTTAAGTTTTATTCTTCTCTTTTACTGTAAAAAAAGCCGAAACCTGCCTCCCTAAAGTTGCTAGCTGATTTCTTCTTCAAAGCCGAATCTACACTCCTTCATCTTCTTCTTCTATTCTTTTTCTTCCATTCTCTTCTTCTTAGATCTTCCTAAATCTTTAAACCTATTCCATTCCATCATCTTTGGTTAAAGCCGAATCCTTCTCCATTGTTTTCAAGCTTTTGTCGACAACCATTAAAGAGCTGAAATCCCGAAAGTGCTTTTGTGCCGATTTCTTATAAGTCAAAATCCTCTTATTCTCTTCATTTGTGGTAGCCGACGATTGTATCCCTAAAATCCCTACCATTGTCGACACCATCACCTAAGTCTATAGCCCAAATCGTCATCTTCTTCACTAGTCAAAAAGCCGAAATCGCCATTCTCATAGGAGCTTTTGGCCAAATTCCCAGATCTCAAAAATTCAGTTTTTGTCTGCGTATAAGGGTTAGATCTACTCAGATCTGAGTTGGAATCAAGGTAAAAGCAGTGGTAAGTGGTTATCAACTCAGATCTTTAAGATATTTCATACTTTGGAAAAGCTGAAAGTCCCTAAAGTTAGGGAGGTTGTCGATTTAGTCTATTAGTGATTTAAAGTAGTATTTTGGTTCTTTTTGGGTGTTAGTTAGCAAGGAAGGTGATCAAGCAAGGAGTGGAAGGCATCGGTATCATCAGATCTAGATCTAGTGCATCTAAATCGACAGAGGTAAGTTTTCATGGCTTTTAAGGGTGTGGCCGAATGTGGTAAGGGATTTTGGTTGTAGTTTTTCATAGATCTATTGATTAATCACTTAGATAATGGATTGTAGGAACAGACGCATAGGAAATCTTGTCAGTGGAACTGCAAAATAGGTGTGTGCTTCGAACACCTTCATTGTTCAAATCGGCAAAAGCTGAAAAGCTGAAATGCCGAAGTTCTGGCATTTCGAGGGCTTGTGAGCTTGCGAATGCTTTCAAGTTTGTAGGGAAAAGTTGGATTTGGAACCGGCATTGGTAGGAGAGTTTGCTGCGGAATTTTGGGCACCTTGGTAAGTTGGGCCTCGGTGGGTTGAATATAGGCCCAATGGGCTTTTGGGCCCATTTGGGATAAAAATAGGTTTAAAGGTAATAATATGGACTATAGTCGTAAAAACTGTTAAAACGAGTAATGGATTAAAGATTAAGACTTAAATGGGTTTAACGGGCTAATTGACATGGTAGGGTCCATTAGGGGTTTTAGGGCCTAAGGGCTAAACTGATAAACTGAATTAAATGAGTTTCTGTAACAACCACTGTAATAGTAGAGGCTGTAATAATAATAAAAACTGTAATAAGAGAACAAAATTACTGAAATACCCTTAGGGTGAGAAATTACTGATTTACCCCTAGGTGGAAAATTACCATTATACCTTAGGGCTAGAATCGACTGTACTGTTGACATGACTGTTTCTGTTACTGCATATCATGATGTATGTATGTCTGATGCATGGGTTGGGTTTATGTTGGAGGAAGTGTGAGTGGCACTGCCACGTTACTGAAAGGGGCTATGCCTCGTACTGTTCTGAAAGGGGCTTTGCCTCGTATACTGTTTATCTGAGCAGCCATGCTACAACTGAGGTGTGTGGGCTGGGTGGGTTGAGTAGTCTCCCCAATTAGGTTGCATTCATATTGTTATACTGTACTGTACTGTTATGGGCCTATGGGCCAAACTGTTATATGAATAGAGCTTCGGCCCAGTATTTGTTATAGGGCTTTGGCCCAGTATCTGTAATCTGAATAGGGCTTCGGCCCAGTAACTGACTGAGACTAGTTAAGGCTCAGGCCTAGTAGGCTCGAGCCGATGTGGGCTTTGGATGGGTTCTGCACACACTGAGTTTCCCCAAACTCACCCTTTTCTTTTCCATCCTTGCAGGAGAGCCCTAGAGCGTGACTTGGATGCTGGGAGGGAGTCAAAGTGGCCACGAAGACTGAACTCGCATTTTAATTGGTTTATTAATATAATTACTTTTTACCATTGGTTTTATTTTGTTATGGGTTGTAATAAGGCCACTATACCTATTTTTATTTGGGATTTTCAACTGTTTTATTTCAACCACAAATACACACCGTTTTCGAAAATTAAACAAACGTTTTCTTAACCAGCCTGACATTACAAATGGCTAAGTAGGAAAATAAGGTTAAAATGAATCGCTTAACAAATGGAATAGAGATTAAGTTGAATAATTATTAAAACAGGAATTTCCAAAAATCAAGCGTTACTTTTCAAAACTCACCATCGGACTTAGTAAATAGGGCGGCGTAGGATAGTCTAGGTGATGTAGCACACCAGACATGGCCATAACGTCCGGGCCGGGTTCGGGGTGCTACAATTTCATAGCTATTAGATACTTTTATCTAATAGAACTCCACTTTTATGCTTTACGTGATTTAGTCCTCTTTACCAAATTAAGCTATCAAATAGTAAAATTTCTTCACGAAACTTTCACATAATAATTCTATCATACTGTAAACCTTATTAAAATAATAAAATAAATATTTAGACTTCAGATTTGTGGTTCTGAAACCACTGTTTCAATTTGACCAAAAATGGGTTTTTACAAGTTGTTCTCAAAGTCTCCTCCGGACGGTTCTTTCAATGTTTGGATCAAAATCCACGATAAACTCTGATTACTTCAGGTCATACAACACCTAAAATAAAATGTGCAAATAATGACCAAAAGAAAACCAATTAGTAGCAACTAAATATTATGAAATAAAAACAAACAAAAATAAACGTAAAACAAATGCCATCCCCAGCAACGGCGCCAAAGCTTGATCGGCTATTTAACATCACAATAATAATGTGCAAGCGTACACTGTCGATGCAGGTATATTAGACAGATATGAGTTTGTCAAATATTGATCCTACGAGGATGCTTGTCTTTTGTTTATTAATGTCAATGCAAGAAATAGATAAAATGAGATAAATTGTGAGAGTAGTTGTTAGAGCAATAACTTGAAAATAATAAGATAATGTAACATCCCAAACCCAACCCAGACGTTACGGCCAAGTCTGGTGTGTCACATCAACGATAGATTGATCATATCCTTTAGTTACCATGATTAGGGTGAGTTTTGCAAAAAAACTGTTATTAAAGTTTGAAAAGAAAATCCAGGTTTAGTTTGTGAACGTCTTATCCACTGCTAGCTTAAAGTGTATTCTATTACAATGTCTTGTTTGTCTTTTTTGTTATTCATTTAATACGTGTGTTTTATTTTAAAAATGTAGATTAATTTTAAGAAAAACCCCCACAGCCTTAATCTACCCATTTTAATCAAATTATAAATAAAGGAATAAAACCCAAATTAAAAGTACTTTTGGCGGCCTTATATCAAACCCAAAACCAAAATGAAAAATAATTTAAGTAAAAATACTGAAAATGAATTACTTAAAGCAAATTAACCAACTGCAGTCCACGTGGCCACTCCGAATCCCTTTAGCTCCAAGTCCACTAGCTTAGGGCTGACCTGCATAGATGAAAGAAAATGGGTGAGTTTGGAAAACTCAGTGTGTAAAGTAAACCCAACCAGAGCCCAAATCCGTAAAGCTTTACTGGGCCTAAGCCCTATCCCGATTCAATATTAACTGGGCCTTAACCCTATTCAGTAAACAGTGTTAACTGGGCCTTAGCCCTATTCAGTAATCAGTGCGGCCCATAGGCCCATTCAGTAACAAAACATATATTATGCATGTATGCAAAAGCCCAACCCAAATCCAGCCCTACACACCACCCGTACCAGCCCTACACACTATGTGGGGAATAACTCAACCCACCCAGCCCTACACACCACAGTCGCAGCATAGCTGCTTAATCAGATAACGTGGACAAGCCACTAACAGTAAACGAGGCAAAGCCCCTATCAGTAAACGTGGCAGTGCCACTTAGCACTTCCTCTATCAACAAACCCAGTCCCATGCAACAGTAAACATGTCATGGCATACAGTAAACAGATATAATATAGCATGCATTTTAGTCAAATTTAACCCTAGGGGTATAAAGGTCATTTTGCACCTAGGGGTAAAACAACAATTTTCCACCCTTAAGGGGTATTTCAATAAATTTACCAGTTTTTTGGGTTTCATGCTTATTACAGTTGTTAACAGTCCAATTTTCACCTAAATAGCTTATCTAGCCCATTTACTAACTTTAGAGCTATCGGGCCCTAAAACCCCTAATGGGCCCTACAGTGTCTATTAACTATTTTGGCCCACAAAGCCCAAATTCCACAGTTATCTTAGTAGTCTTAGCATACAAATTACCAGAACCCACTTACCGCTTGTTTTCACCCAAATGGGCCCGTAAGCCCATTGGGCCCAAATTCAGCCCCTCGAGGCCTAAATTTACTGAGGTGCACGAAATTGCACACACATCAACCTTACCGTTTGCGATTGCAGTTTTTACCGAGTCAACCAACCCATGAGCACTCGTACGTTCGCAAGCCCATGAAATACCATAATTTCGACGTTTTGGCTTTTCAGCTTTTGCCTATTTAGTCTACTAGAGGGTGTCCGTTTACACACCTGATTTGCGACAGACGTTGACGAAATCTCCCACATGATTATCTTACAGTCATTAAGAATCCACTTATCAACCATGAATCAACGAAACTAACTAACCCACACTTACCATATTCGACCAACCTTACTTATGGCCCTAGAATACTTAGGCCCTAGAATACTTACCTTTGTTGAAACTAATGACTAGGTCTAGATCTAGTTCTCCTTCACGCCCCTAACCTCTACTGCTCCTTGCTAGATCACCCCTTTCATAAACTAATACACATAAAACCAAGTAAAAATACTAGCTTTAATCTTAACCAAATTGATAGCATTCCTAAAGAGTTTAAGGGTTTCCAGCTTTTCTTAAATCCTGAAATAACAAATGGAAAAGGGGTTTCGATAACTTACCAAAGATTTAATTGCCCAAAATCATTTCCAAATACCTTCTTATTCCAGATCTGTTGTGGATCTAACTTAAAGTGCGAGTAGAGAATAGATCTAGAGGTTCAATTCCCAAATCACTATGAATATGAAGATTTCGGCTTTTATATGAGAAGAAAAAGATGAGAAAAGAGTAGTTTCAGCTTTTAGAAGGGAAAAGAAGAATTAAGAGAAGTCTAATTTACTTGCACAAATCAGCAAAAGAAAGGATGTATGGTTCACGTTTTCGGCTTTTAGAACATATGAGTAAAGAGGAAGAAGTATACGAATGGGTAAAAGAGATGTAAGTTGCGACTTTTTTTGGCAAGGAGAAAGGACCCTATATTTGGTTATAATGGAAAGAAAATCAAAAGGGAAAAATTAAGAATAGGATTAGAAGATTTGGCGAAAAGAAGAAGAATAAAAGAATGAAAGTCGATTTAAAAAAAATAACAATAATATATGTGAATTACCCCAACCAGAGTCGGCTAATAGGCTAAGAACATCCCAACTTAAATCCCCTTGAATTTCATTCAAACTTCTTGCACCCATCAGCAGCACACAGTCCACTGCTTGACCGACTCAAATTGCTGCTAGGAAGAGTGTCGGTCCAATTGAATTACTCTTCCCACGTAACCAGCAAAAAGGCAGCCCATTGCGCACACAGCAGCTCGAAACCGAGACCTCCAGGCACCCACACACAATGCTTGCCACTGTGATGTGGCTTCTCTTTTGCTATAATCCAGTCACGATTACTTATAAGACTTACTTGCTGTAGCCTCGACTTTCTTAAAATAAAAATAAAAAATTTACCTGCGCAAGGGTTCGAACCCACGCCTATTCCGCATTCCTAGCACGCTACTACCACTAGGACACAAGCTCCTTTGTGTCTAATTTTAACCCAATCCTATTTATAAGGCCTAATGCCCGGATCTCCCTAAAGAAGCAAAAATTAAAATTTTTGCTAGAGCCCTAGGTCGAGCCCAGGACTTTTCCCACGTTACCCATCCTTCCTAATTTACATAAATACTAAACTAAACATGAAATTAATAATAATAAAACACTTAAATTATTCAAGCCGTCTTTCACCTGAACCTAAACTCAAGGCCCAATACTTCCAGGCCCAAAATTTAGGGTGTTACAGATAAAATATGATAGTGAGAAACTAGTATCCCTAACGTGAATATTCTACAAAATGCTAAGTGCTCACAAGGTAAAAAGGATAGGTGATTGTTGATGCATTAAACTACAAGGAATATCTTACGAAGCTTAACTTCTTTATTTAATCTAAGACTTAAACATGCACATTAACCCCACCTTTTGATATTGGCAATGGAACACTATTAAGAACAAGTGGATTAAATTCCTCTAATCCTCAAGCAACTTTCTTTGTCATGCTTGTTAGCTTGAACTAGCACTGCACTTTCCAGTGTCAGTGACCACAATAACACTTCCATGGTAAAAACATTGAAACCCAAAAATTAAATAGTAGAAGCAAGATTGAATAAAATAACATTTAACCTAAAAATCATGTGTACTTCTGTATAAACATGAAATAGAAAGTAATTACCATTGTTAGAAAAGAAATATAAAAGAAACAAGTAAAGGATACTATTACTACAAAACTTCACTTGAATCTCTCTAATCCCTCTTGTACCGCACTCAAGGCTTCTCGTCAAGAGCTAAGTTGCATCCTTGTCACATCGGTTCACCTATCGGAGCTTAAGCCACCATAGCTGAAGGCTTCAAGGGATAGGTTGAAGAAGATTATCCAAAAATCTCTTCTTTTTTTTCAAGTGAATATTTATTATTTTCCCCCAATAGCCCAGGTGTCCTTTCATCAGAATCATGCTGCCTTTATACGTACAAGTCAGTTGTACTAGACTGGACAACTCACTCATTTTTGTTCCTATTCGGACAGCTGTCAGGTGCGGTGACAATTCTGGGTGCAATCTGAAATTACTCATGCAGAGACATCAGTACCAAAATATGGAAAAATTAAGGGTAAATAAGCTAAGATTCACTGAGTCATAAAATATAAATTACTAAACTTGAAATACTAAAATATGTGCTAAAGATAACTAAATGGAAACAAATTAAACAATAAGTAAGGAGAAAACATATGTTCTTTCTAGTACTATCACAATCTTAAGAAGTTATCATAGCTAGACAAGGTCAGAAGATAAGTCAAACCGAGTGAATTGTAATTTATATTGGTTGAAAAATTGAGGCTAGGAGGTAATAATTGCATTATTGGTGGCTAATCATGTAGCATCTTGAGATCGGGCCTGGAAGTTTTAGCTTTGTAAGTAAGGATTCGCCAAGACTGAGGCGAGCTTGGGATTCGCCAAAAGAGTGTCTTTAAGGAGCTCGCTAGTAGCAGTATACACCATCAGACACGGTAAGGGGTTTGCCAAATTTATTGTAAGTCTATTCACTAGTATCTTTGGTAAGCTAGAGTTCTCCAAGTAAGTTGCAAACTTAGGGTTCGCTAGTTAAAAATTGAGTTAGACTCGAATTAGGAAATAAAGATATAGTGTATCTAGTGATACTTTACGTGTAAATATCACATTTCCTAAGTCAAGTAGGGTATCTTAATATTCTAGGACACTTAAGTCTATAAATACAACCCTTAATTCATGATAATTCTCTCATTGAATATTCTACCGTCAAGTTTTTATTTCTAAACCAAGTTCATAGCAATCAAGGTGTCTTATTAGGTGAATGTCTAGAAAGCTAGGTTCGCTTGCTTATGTGAATTTGTTGCTACTCATTTTTAGTGATATTGGGATAGTGATTTTGGGACCATAGTTCTAATGAGTAAATTATTAGTTTATCATTTATTTAGTGTCTACGAGATTTTATTAAGGTCGTATTAAAATTTTAATGTGTAAATGCTTAATTAAGTGAAAAGGACTAAATCGTAAAAGGTGAAAAAAGTTGAGTTCTAATAGTTAAGAGAGTCAAATTGCTTTATAAGTAAAAGTTCATAGACTTGAATGGTAATCATACTATACATGTTGATAGTGGATGTACATGGATCTGGTATTATTGAAATTTTGATAATTTTTAAAGCATAAAAAGGAAAATTAGTAAATAAAACTAAAAATAACCTAAGAAATCATGTTCATCTTCTTCATTTCATCTTATCTCAACCGAAAATTGCCATGGAAAGGAGCTAGGGTATTCGGTCAAGTTCATTTCATTGCATATCAAAACTTGGATAAAAAAGACAATAACCGAAGAAAAGGGAAAATAACATATTAGTCCTTGCGTGTTGGTCGAAATCGAATAGTAGGTAAGTTCATAGTTTTTCAATGCGTAAATAAATTTCTATTTACATTCTTATAATATAGTTCTTTAATTAAATTTTCATAGATTATTATTGAACGGTTGCACATACGTGCCCCTATTTGTACTTCCGTACCCCTGATTGCACTTTTGTGCCTTGTTTGTACTTCAGTACCCCTGATTGCACTTTAGTGCCCTGGTTATATTCTAGTAAACCTAGATCAAATATTATATGAGCTGTACTTAATGATATTTAGATGAAGTGTTATACTATGTTCTTACTAATCTTTGTAAGTTTATTGATTTTTATGGATTATTTTGTAGCTAACCGTTGCTGACACTTTGGTAGGATCATTGAACCGGCTCACACTATCCATTCAAGTTGGTAGTTTTTGTAACTCTTAGGGTAGTGGCATGTATATATATATGAATATGGGGTTGAAAGGCACAGGATATTTTGTATTAGCATTTAGGTATGTTTATGTTGTGAAAGTTATGGTTGGGTTGGTGTACATTAATGTTTCACCAAGTATTGTCATATTGGGAACTTCCAAATGCTTGTATAAAAGGTTCCATGTTGGTATTTTATGGTGTTATGAAACTGGTTAATTGAGATGGTTTTTGGTAAGAGTTTTGAATTAGATTATATGCCTGAACTAAAGTGTTTTTGGCTTGTTTTGATATGTTATGTTTGGATGTTAATTGTGGTGCCTTTGAATAGCATATTGGTTAGTTGAATTAGGATTCTTGAAATGGTACTTTGATGTATGTTTGAGTGATGTTTATGAAGGTTAAATATGTTGTAAGGTTATGCATGAAATGGTCTTAGAATGGCTTGATTTTAGGTAAATTTGGGTCCACATGGCTGTGTATCATCTGATGATATCCTTAGGTTGCAAGTTAGTGAGTTACACGGCCTAGCACACAGTCGACATACGAGCGGGTGGGGCAACTTAGAGAGCTACACGGCTTGGCACACGAAAGTGTGACCTTACTTAGAAAGTTACACGACTGAGGACACGGGCAAGGATATGGCCGTGTGTCCCTAGTTCAAAAGTTACACTGCATGAGACACAGGTGTGTGCTTCAGTAGTGTGAGGCACATAGCTTGGCCACATGGGTGTGTGACCCTTTCAAGTTGTTTCAAATTGGTCTCAATTTACTTCTAAGATATTTTTAGGGCCTTGAGGGATCAATTTTGAGACAGGATGTATATATTTGATGGTTTTATGATGTGATTATACTGCTAATTGATATTTAGTTTAATTATTTTCGATTGTACGATAATGCTCCGTAACCCTAATCCGGCGATGGATATGGGTTAGAGATGTGACAGAATTCTATAAATATAGTCTATTTAAGTAATCTATGCGTTTATTTATATTGCGAACCAGGTTTTTTAGTTTCTCAATTTTTCGGTGAGTGATCTAGGATTCATTGTAAGTATGTTCACTAATATGTTTTCAAACGTGTGAGTAGTAAAGAAATTGCTTCAAGTATGCTATATGTTATGATCTTTAAGATGTTTTTTTTTGCAAATTTAATTTTTTTGCAAAACCTTATTTTAACTTTGGGACTCTATTTTGACGGTTAAATTTTCAAGTTGTGTTTTAAATATATGTTTTTTGCAAGCTCTTAAGTGAGCATATGTTTTTATGTGGTTTTTTCTTAAAATGGTTTTATAAATTGTGTTTTTACAAGGTTTATTGTGAGCTCTTTATAAGTGTTTTCAAGTAAGCTCCTATCACGTGTTGCAAAAGTTGCAAATATACACATCGGATCAAGTAAAAAGTGATAAGTGTGTATCGTTCCCATGAGGATCAGATTAGGTATACAAATGGTCAAGTAATTATAATAAGATGCATTAATGCTATGGTAAAACTATGGTAAGTATGTAGTGGCAATTAAAAGGAAAGATGATGTACACAATATGTGGAGTTTATGAATACTTGGAAATTCTATGGCAAAATGAGAGTAGGAATGTAATGACAATTATAAAAATGATTATATGAATAATATGTAACTAAAAAATTAACAACTAAGGATGCAATGGCAAAGATACTACGGAAAAAGGTAAGGGTTATACGATGTTGAGTAGGAAGGTCCAGATTACTAAGATCTACTTTTCCTATCAGTAATGCCTCAGCAAAATCATACTTAACCTACTGCTCAGAAGAGTTCTAAAGTGGCCTGCCTCTTTCAAAAGTAGAAACCTCAAATGACCTTGCCTGTGTCTATAGGCCTGCACTGTTTCCTTTTATAAGAATGTTGCTCTATGTCTAGAGTCTGCTACAAGTATTTGTCGAGTACTTGTCCATATCATTCAACAATGGCCTAACTAATCTAACCTTTTTAGAATTTAGATTATATTAATTGTATGTTGCACGTCGACTATGTATAGGGATTGCTCACATACATTTTAAAAAATAAAATAATTGAGTGAAATAGTAAAATAGTTCAGATTTATATTGCAACCATTAAAGATAGTTAAAGTTTCATCAAAGTAATCCCAACCCTATGTCATTTAGCTCATAGGTTGGCAAATAAAGTCCAACTCAAACATCGGTTTCATCACTATAATTCACAAAGGAACAAATTAGAAATAATGGAAGAATGTTGGGAAGACAACGTTCACTTGCCCAATCCACAGTCTAGCTGCGTAGTGTCCTGAGGTGGCTGAGAGGGATTGGCTTCATTTTTCCTTTTCATGTCTTTATTCAACCACTACATTCTATTTCACCAAAGGATCTCACGCTCTGTTCGCTTCTTAGGGTTTCCTCTATTTTTCTTTTTAATTTTTTTTTGAATAATTCCAATAGCCCAAGATTTATCTTCTCCTCTTTTCTAGGTAGATTTATCTAGTGCAAGTAGAGTTGAGCTGAAATTGATATGCGCTTAATGCTGACTAGACACCTTCTCGGTATAGCCATTGCATATGAGTTGGCAATCTAACCACCCTTTTGCCTTGGAAAAACTTCACTCTTGCATTTCTTGTTCCTTACCTTATACCTACCAATACCACAAAACAAAACCTTTCCACAAGCAATTAAAAGTACCTAATATTTAAACACAACCCAAGTTCTAATACAATGTTATAAATACTAATGAAATGTCCTAAAATTCAACTAGATGTACTCAAGTACATGCAATTAACTAGGTCCAAAGGCATAAAATATAACTATTTTCAAGAGTTATTAGCTCCCTATAGGAGCTTTCTTTGATAAGTCTTTATGTGTTCTCCTTTGCAAGCCATGTTAGATGTAACACCCCTCGCCCATATCCAACGCCAGAACAGGGTTCGAGGTGCCACCGGACTTAAACTCAACCAACTATATAAAATTGGGCCGTAAAAATTGTGATCAATTTAAAACTTTTCATTTCACATGCATATTATCCCTTAAACAGGCTTGCAAAGCCTAAAATATACAATCGAGATGGTTCGGGACCAAACTGGGAACTCTCAAGCACTTAAGAAGCTATCTTTAAAATTTGCTAACAAGCACATCACATGCCCGTGTGACTCCACCACACTCCCGTGTGAACCTCCAACATAGTCGTGCCAATAGCCCATGGAGCAATCTGTCCAAACACACACGGCCAGGACACACGCCCGTGTGTGCTGCCCGTGCCAAACTCCCAAACTTAAGGATTTCATGCAACATAATATAGGGGACACACGGTTGCACAACACGCCTGTAGGAGTAGACCGTGTGTCACACATGGTTTAGACACACGCGTGTGCCTACCCGTATGGACAATTACAAGGCTATTTTTCCAAGCCAATTGTCACCCTTACGATGTATGCACACATACTTATCCAATAATATACAACTTGGCATAAATGAGCTCTTAAACATTTACAACCATGCTATGATCATATCAAATCCTTATGCACCAAATATAATAGAATTTACTCACACCATTACCACAATCTTGTCATGATAATCACTAAGCATGCATAATCATATTCATAACCATTCATGAGGTAATATTAACTATTTACCAATACTTTAGTCTTGCATCAGTTGCTTACTCATAAATGAATTTCAATTCAATTTCTAAGTATACATGCTATGAGCCACGCCACAAGAGATAATAACATACAAGCCTAAGAATAATCATATAGGTCCATAACATTATTAGCCGACATAGGCCAATTTACAAGAATACATACTACCTTTACCACAAGCCAATACCTTTGGCTAAATCATAATATTACGTACTCAACATTACAACCCTATACATGCCATAGACTCGGAAACACTTGGATTTACTTACACCGATAGTGTAAACCCAAAAGTGTGATAATATCTCTGACGGCCTCCAACCTGAGCTAACCTAGTAACCCTAGGGAAAATAGGAAAGAAAGGGGGAGTAAGCTTTATGCTTAGTAAGTTCATATAAAAACAATAAGCAACTCATTAACATATTTCATCAATGTTTACAACATATTTCCAAGTTCATGACAAGCTGTCATCCTGCGCAATAGTCACTAAATTATATATATCTGGAGCTACAAAACTCCATTGAGCAATTTCAGAATATAACCAGATATACAGAGGTTAGCACATAAGTGCCGAATAAACATGACAGAGCCATGAAGTAGCTGAAGCTACTAACAATAAGGTAGCCGAAGCTGCAATCAGTGCGGTAGCTGAAGCTACAATTAGTAACAGTACAGAAGTTAACCACAGGTCTACTCACATAAGCTGACAGGTGTCTACATCAAATGCAAGGCCACCCAGCACCCGGGTAACTATAACAGTCAATACATTGGAGCCCTCTAGTGACATGTCACCTATATCCATGTCTATTCCTACTTGCTCAACTGGGATTTACAGTCGATATAACATTTCATAATATCAGTAGTTTCAGAAGCACATACAGTGACCAATCAGAATTTATAGTCAATACAACTTTCCATATATAGCTACCATATAATATATGCAATAATAATAAGGAATATAATTCAAGCATAAATTTTGCATTATTGATACCATACGAACTTACTTGTTCCAATGGAATATCATATTCCATCAAATTCCCAATGCATTCCATCATCACATAATTGTTTTCAACACTTGGCATTACTTTCCCATATACAATATTTCCAACATAAAATTCAATACCATCATAGCAAGATAATTTCCAAATATATTAGCAATAACATGAATATCATGCTTATTTAATCATACGAACTTACCTCAAAGGCAATTCCGGTTAATTACTCCATTTTAGTCCATAACCTTATACTTTCCGATTTAAGCCCAAATCTTAATTTTCTTAATCTAACATGATAAAATTCACTCATTTAATCACTAAATTAATTAAAACAATCCAAATTCACAAATTTAGCAACTCACAAGCATTATTATTACACACATTAACAACTCATTTAACAACTTTGCATAATAACCTGTGTAAGGTGTTTTCATGCAAATTTCCTTCACAAAGTTGTTTATTAGGCAACTACAACTCATATTCTTCCATAAAAACTTAGCAAACAACACATATATATTCATGGCAAAACTCTAGACTCTTAATCATTTTGCAAAATAGTCCCCTCTTATGAAAGCTCATGCTTTGGGGGTTTCGAAAATGTAAAAATCATCAAGAAAGGTATCTAAATCACTTACTTATTAGGGAAATATGTTGCTGAAATTTCCAGCCCTCAAACCCCCATTTTGCTACCATTTTTATGGAGGAGATGGAGAAAAGAGAAAGAAAAATGGCAACTTTTTCTTTTTGCCTTATTTTATTACCCAATATTCACCTAATACACCCAACTTTGACTTTTCCACACCCTTTTTGTCCCTATGGCCTGCCATCACACTTCTAATGGCCTAATTTCACTTTAAAGACCCCTAATTTAAGGTACAAAGCAATTTAACACCTTTAGGCAATCAATTTAACACCTTTAGCATCAAAACACAACTTTTACCTTTTTACGCGATTTAGCCTTTTTTCGAAATTGGACTAGAAATCGCTAAAATTAACTTACCAAAATTTACATGCACTTATAAAATTATAATATAACACATAAAATAAAACAAAAATAATTTTCTCCGACCTCGAAATAGTGGTTCCAATACCACTATTCCACTAGGCCCAAAATCGAGCTGTTACATTGGATATATTGGTATACCAAAGTATTATGAGTACTAACCTTTCTGTTTCTATGATTTTGGGAGTTCATGCCTTGAGACATGTAGAGCGATAAGGGAATGTAGCTCTATCCAGTGGGACATGGTGTGTACAGGAAAGTGTATTGCCTCACGCTGCACCTATGGGACATGTTATAATGACTCTTTGAGTCATTTCAAGGATTTATAAGGAAATCCACATATCCAACGGGACTAAGTGTGGGCATGAATGTATCCTATGTTCATCAGCCATTCTAATAATTGTGTTAAGTGCGAGAACATATTTTATGTTTCTTAATGTAACAGCCCGATTTAAGGCCAAATAGGAACAGTGGTTTCAGGACGACGAATCTGAAGTAGAAAATTTATTGTGATATTATTTTAAGGTCTACCGTATAATTGAATAATTGTGTGAAAATTTCGTTAAGAAATTTTACAGATAAAGGGTCCAATATGATTAGTAGGGCTAAATTGCAATAGGTACAAAATGTGTGTTCTAGAAGCTATGGGTGCTTAATTGAAATGAATTCTTAAATTGGAGGTCCTTAAATGGTAATTAGAACATTATATCATAGGATGGACAAAAGTGGACATAGTTAGGTGAAATTTCAAAGTTACGCATTAAGGGCATTTTGGTCATTTGGCAAATAAAGACAAAATTTAACAAATAAAAGATGTCATATTCTTCAGTTCCGTTCCCCATAGCCGAATGTGAAGGGTTTCCATAGCTAGGGTTTTGACCAAGCTTTCCAAGCTCAATTGTAAGTCCATCCTAGCCCCGTTTTTAATGATTTTTATGTTTTTGAGATCCTCATAACCTAGTCTAGTCTTTCCAAGGACTAATTTGAAGTATTATCAAAGATTAAAATTTACCCATGTTAGACAATCATGTATTTTGATGTCTAATGGTAGAAAATGTGTGTTAGATGTGTGATAAATGACTTTTGCTAAGTTATTTTCAGAAAAAAAAGGTCGAAAATGACATATTTGTAAAAGTTGTAAAATGTGTGTAGAAAATATGAATAAATGACAAATGTGTACTGGTATGAGTATGTATAAGGTTCGGCTAGGCATGGATGTTGAAGAAAATGAATACATTTCATTTTACGAGCCTAGGGACTAAAATGTAAAAAGTTGAAAAGTTAGGGCAAAAATGTAATTTTTTCCATAAAGTGTTTTTGGGCTGAATTAATAAATGTGGTGATTAAATAAGTTAAATGTGGTATTATAGATCAAGAAAGACGAGGAATTGACCTTGACCGGGGAAAGGACAAGGTTGTGGACTAAATCGAACAAATTGCCATTTTATACCGAGGTAAGTTCGTATGTTGAAAAATAAGCTTTAAGCTAATTGTATTTAAATGCTTTAAAACTATATGAACTGTATGTCTGTTTTGTGTGGATGAGTTTAACTTTACAGACGTGTTCGACGATGATTCGGTGAGCAAAAAAAAGTCTCGTACGAACCTTAGGAATAGCATGGGATATAAATGTCATGACGTTAGGATTGTTGAGATGAGATTTTGTGTAAGACCATATCTGGGATATGGCACCGATGTAATATTTTGCGTAAGACCATGTTTGGGACATGGCATCAGTTCTCGATTTTGTGTAAGACCATAGCTGGGCTATTGGCATCGATATGAGACTACATGTAAGACCATATCCAGGATATAGCATTGTACTACCTATGTATGATTTCCGAGTATCCTTAGCAATTTCGAAATGGTTCAACGGGCAATGTTAAGACAAGAATGATATTATAGTCAAATTAAGTGGCACAGGTACGTGTGAAACCTACGTGTGTTTTGTCTATGGTGAAATGATTAATATGATGTAGTTTTGTTAAGAAATAAGCTATGAGCATGACTATGATAAGTTTACATTTTAATCATGTTATTTTATTTGAATGTTATATGCATGGTAAGGTTGCTTATTTCTTGCATACGAGCTTACTAAGCTATATAGCTTACTCCGTTTATTTTCCATGTTTTATAGTATCACCATGTAACACCCCTATCCTGTAACCATCGTCGGAATAGGTAAGGGGCATTACCGGACTTGTAACTCAGACCAGAATAGTAAAACTTTGAACTTTTTATCAAACATCAATTCATTTTAGTAATATCAATCATATATAAACATAGCATGCTTAAAATAGACTTATAAAGCTTCATTCATACATCAGGGACTAAATTCATAACATATAAAAGATATAAGAAAACATAAGAAAATTTTCGGAATAGGGTCACACGGCCGTGTGCCTCACACAGATGCTAGACACGCCCATGTGTCTAGGCCATGTGAAAATAGGGCATACATACTGACTTGTGCACACGGCTACAAGACACGCCCTTGTGTCTTGGCCGTGTGGCATCCTAACTTGGCTACACGGGTACCAGAACGCTTGTGTGTCCAGCCCGTGTGCAATACTTACTTAACAAACAACACAACAGGGGTCACATGGTCAAGACACACACCCGTGTGCTCTGGCCCTGTTGCATGAAATAGGCTTGGTATAAGCCATTTTCACACCCCACTTGCTCATTTACCTACAAGAAATATTTTGCAATAATTCATATACCAATTGAGCAACCAATTTGGCCAAAAACAAGCACATTTATACCAACTCATAAACAACGAAATTTTCATACCAATTAGCATCATCATACATGTACCTAATGAACCAATTCCATACCTATTTCAACCTATAAATTCAACTCCAATAAAACCTATCAAATGACCACATTCAAACATCACATATAACATGTACCATTTATCCAAAATATCATTTAAAGAGTATAACATATAATGCATTCATAGCAAACTAATCACTTCCATTCCAAGCCATGTCTCATAGCTTGAACAAGCATCCCAAACATACCACATTTATTAACACATAAATAACCATAACATTAACTTATAAACTAGCCTCTACATGCCATATTTAGAACATTACAAAGATTCAAATGTACCAAAAATTTGTTAGGATAGCATGATGACAATCTCTGACTTTGTCCAAAATCAAGCTAGCTTCCGAATCTATAAAACACAAAAAAATAAACAGAGTAAGCTTTAAAAGCTTAGTAAGCCCGTATAATATCGAATTTAACTTAGCTAATCAACTTATAAATGCATAAATAATGTAATCTAACCAAGTCATATGTCCTCAATGCCTATTCATTCATCATACACATGTTAGTCATCTAACAACCATGTATTCATCCATTTCAAAGATGAATCAAATATATAATATCCATATAATATCCATGTAATCATACTTCATGTATCAATTCATTCATTTATCAATTAATCATATAACATATAATCATATAACCATGTAACCATTATTATATACACATCATATATCTCATAAACATATAAATCATATCACATATATCTTGCAATCAAATACTTGTAACAAGTAATTCATGTAACTTGTACCTCATTTAACATATCATTCCATATGAATCATGTAACATATATATCACTTATAACATGTATTTCATATATACATATCGCTAATTGCCCGTTGAACCTTTGACAACATCGAGGGATACTCAGGTGATACACACACAGTATATATATGTAAACCTTTAAATCCGTCAATTCATCATATATGCTCTTTCGCGCCATGTACTGTATGCTCCTCCTGAGCCGGTAACGGTAAGCCCAAAGGCTGAATGGTAAGCCCGAAGGCTAAACGGTTAGCCTGAAGGCTAAATGGTAAGCTCGAAGGCTGAACATGTAAGCTCATGAGCTGTGGTGAGTCCGCAACAAATGCAGGAGCTCAACCAACCTGTAGCCCTAATGACATGTCTCTTGTATCCTACGACTTTCTACGGTTTAAACGGGACTCGGTACTTAATCAAAACGTGTAACCAATAGGCATTCCGATCCATTATTTCATATATACATTCATAAAATATGTAATTCAATTATTTCAATTATAAACATAATTCAATTCTAATTTTACGAACTTACCTCGATTTAGCTCGTATACTCGATATCTACTTGTCTACCTTTTGTTTTCCCCGATCAAGTTCTGGGATTTGCTTGTCTTAATCGATATTAATTCAAATTTAACTCAATTATTCACTAATACATTCAATTTAGTCTAAACACATGTATTTTAGCCATTTTGCAAAATAACCCTTGTATTTCACATTTTGTCAATATAGTCAGTAATTCATAAAATGATAAATTCACACAATTAAACCAAAACCTATGGTAGCCGATTATTGTAATATCTCATAAAAGCCCATTTTTTCATTAAATCACATTTCTAACTACAAAATTTCTACCTTTTTCAATTTAATCCAAAATACTCAATTTTGTCAAAAATCGCTTTGTAAAACTTGTATATCTCTAAACAACCATTCATAATCTAACAAGAACATCAAAATACACAAGTATTCAACCATGGCACATTTCAAAAACATCAACCATTTCAGAAATCAGGGTACGGGTCAGTTATATCAAGCTGCAACGAGCTCAAAAATGTAGAAATCATTAAAAACTGAGTAAAAACCGTACCTTAATTGAGGATTTAAGCTAGCCGAATGTAAAAGCTTTCCAAAACCCTTTTCTTTGTTTACAAATCAGTGAAGAAGAGTGAAAAATAAAGCCATAATTATATTTTATTAAACTAATATAACATATAGTTAATGAATACCAAAATTAACCTTTATAAAACCATTTTTAATTCATGCATAATATGGACATAAATGTCCACTAACTTAAACAAAGGGATAATATACATTTAAGGACTTCCATTAATAAATTCATGGTCAATTAAGCTCTTTTACTATTAGAATTCATGTTTTACGCGTTATGAGATTTAGTTATTTTTATCGAATTAGCTATTTAAACGGTAAAATTTCTAAACAAAATTTTCACATAGTAAATCTATCATGCTATAAGACATATTAAAATAATAAAATAAATATTTTAACTCGGTTAAGTGGTCCCAAAACCCCTCGTTCTGATCAAACTCGAAATTGGGTTGTTACAACTTTCTCCCTTTTAGGGATTTTCGTCCTCGAAAATCTTACCCGTAAATAGGTTAGGGTACTGTTTTCGCATAGCTTCTTCGGGTTCCCACGTAGCTTCCTCTATTCCATGTTTACACCAAAGAACTTTCACAAGTGCTATACGTTTATTTCTCTTGAGTTCTCATGCTAGAATCCGAATAAGTTCTTCATTGGAAGACAAATATGACTATATTTCTACATCAACGGGAGATATCACATGTGATGGATCTGACTTGTATTGACGTAACATTGAAACATGAAAAACATTGTGTACCTCTTCAAGTTCAGTTGGTAATGATAGTCGATAAGGTATAGGTCCTATTCTTTCAACTATTTCATACAGCTCGATGAATCGCGGACCTAACTTTTCTTTACGATTGAAATGGAGAATTTTCCTCCACGGTGACACTTTCAGGAATACTCGGTCTCCAATTTGAAATTCTATTTCTTTATGTTTCAAATCTGTGTAAGATTTTTGTATATCTGAAGCTACTTTTAATCGGTCACATATCACTTTTACTTTTTCTTCGGTTTCACTAATCAAATCAACCCCGTGAATCTTTTTCTCACTCAATTCTGTCCAGTATAACAGTGCTCAACATTTACGACCGTATAAAGCTTTGTACGAAGCCATTTTCAAACTCGTCTGAAAGTTGTTAATATAAGCAAATTCAATTAGAGGCAAGTGTTTCTCCCAGCTACCTTCAAATTCAAGGATGCAACATCGTAACATATCCTCTAGAATCTGTATAACTCTTTCAGATTGCCCGTTAGTTTGAGGATGAAAAGCTGTACTGAAATTCAATTTCATTCCCAAAGCTTCTTGCAATTTCTTCCAAAATCTCGATGTGAATCTCAGATCTCTATCAGAGATAATAGACAACGGTACACCATGTAATCACACAACCTCTGATAAGTACAAATTGACTAATCTATCCAGGGAATAATCTGTACATACCGGTATACAATGAGTAGATTTTGTTAATCGATCAACAATAACCCAGATTGCATCTTTCCGTTTTAGAGTTAAGGGTAATCCCGAGACGAAATCCATCGTAACTCTGTCCTATTCCATTCCAGAATCATCACTGGCTGTAATAAACCCAACAGTACTGATGTTTGGCTTTTACTTGCTGATAGATCAAACATTTAGATACAAATCCAGATATATCACGTTTCATTCTTGACCATCAGTATAATTGTTTCAGATCATTATACATTTTAGTGCTACCAGGATGAACAGAAAAACGACTATCATGTGCTTCATGTAAAATTTTCTAAATGAGCTCGATATCTGTCGATATGCAAGTTTTATTTTGGAACATTAAACAATCATCAGTTCCAATAGTAAATTTGGAATCAGAATTAAGCTCACATTGAAGTCGTTTAGCTTGCAACTCTGTGTCACTTTTCTGAGCTCTACAGATTTGTTGCAGAAATACCGGTGTAGCTTGTAATTCAGCTAAGATAGACCCGTCATCATATAGCATCATCTGAGTGTTCATAGCCCGCAAAGCAAACATGGACTTTTGGCTCAAAGCATCTGCTACAACATTAGCTTTTCCCAGATGATAATCAATTACAAACTCGTAATCTTTCAATAGTTCTAGCCATCTCCGTTGTCACAGATTCAAATCCCTTTGTGACATCAAGTACTTCAGGCTCTTATGATCTTTGAATATTCGACATTTTTCACTGTATAGATAGTGGCGCCAAATCTTTAATGCAAAGACTATAGTGGTTAACTCGAGATCATGTGTCGGATAATTCTTCTCGTGTGGTTTCAACTGTTGAGATGACTAAGCTATAACTTTTCCATTTTGCATCAACACAGCCCAGTCAGTTTAACAACGCATCGTTATGAATCACGAACTCTTTACCCGATTCAGGTTGAACTAAAACCTGTGCTTCTGTTAATAGCGCTTTCAACTGCTCAAAACTCTGTTGACACTTCTTGGTCCATTAGAATTTCACATATTTCTGAAGTAATCGAGTTACTAGAACTGCAATCATCGAGAATCCTTTCACAAATCTTCGATAATAACCCTCTAAACCCAGAAAACTTCTGATTTTAGATACATTTTTCGGTTGTTTCCAATCTAATATTGCAAATATTTTGCTCGGATCAACACTGATACCTTCTGCTAAATTAATATGACCCAGAAATCCAACTTCCCGAAGCCAAAATTCACATTTGCTGAATTTAGCATATAACTGCTTATCTCTCAAGGTCTATAACATGATTCTCAAATGTTCGGTGTGCTCCGTCTTATCACGTGAATAGATCAGAATTTCATCAATGAATACAATAATAAATCTGTCTAAATACGATCTGAATATACGATTTATCAAATCCATAAACACCGTAGTAGCATTAGTTAAACCAAAAGGCATAATAAAGAATTCATAATGACTGTACCGTGTTCTGAAAGTAATTTTTGGTATATCGGAGTCTTTAACCTGCAACTGATAGTAACTTGATCTCAAATCTATCTTTGAAAATACTGTAGCCCCTTTCAATTGATCAAACAGGTTGTCAATTCACGGTAGAGGATATTTATTCTTTATGGTTACTTTATTCAACTATCAAAAATCAATCAACATTCTTATTGACCCGTCTTTCTTTTTCATGAACAACACCGAAGCACCGCAAGGTGAAAAGCTAGGTCTCATAAAGCCTCTATCTGTTAATTCTTGCAACTATGCTTTTAACTCTTTTAATTCAGTCGGTTCCATCCTATGCGGAGCTATCGATATCGATGTAGTTCCCAGTAACAACTCAATGCCAAATTCAACTTTTCTGAGCAGCGGTAAACCCGGTAACTCTTCAGGAAATACATCTGAAAATTCAAAAACAACTGGTACAGCTTCAAGCTTTAATTTTGACACCTTAGTATCCATTACATATGCTAAGTACACATCACAGCCCTTTTTCACACATTTCTGAGCTCTCATAGTAGATATCACAATCAGTAACTCATTCGAATCACTTGATTCAATCTGAATAATTTCACCATCTTGACACTTCAACTCTATACTCTTTCGTCTGCAATTAACAACCACTTCGTGGATGTTTAGCCAATCCATGCCCAGTATCGCATCAAACTCGTCAAATGGTAGGAGCATAAAGTCAGCCGAAAAACAGTATCCCCGTGTCATCATGTAACGCATGATTTTGAGCCTAGAAGAATTGAGCCTTCGGCGTGGATGCATTTAAAATTTTTGAGAGTAAGATAACAGCACAAATTACATGTTAGAATAGTTGGGTTAGTGATTTTGGAGTGTTGGAAGGGCTCCTATAAAGTCCTGGGTTTGAGCTTTGGTATAGGAAAATATTTTGATTTTTAGTCTTAAGAGAGCTAGGACCTCAAGTGATATACCTTTTAAATAGATAAGATGGGAATGTGACACAAAAGAAGTGGTGGTCTAGTGGCAAGTGGCGCCACACTAAGAGCTAGGGAGAGGCATTACAAGCAGAGCAAGAAAGTCCAAGGTTCAAGTGTGGCTAAACGTAATAAGGGCTTGATTATTTTGCAGTTGTGCTGTGCAGGTGGTGGAAGTGGTTTTAAACTCTGCATGGAGTAGATTTGGATTGGTCTTCAAATTTGAATAAGTGTTGGAGAGTAAATTAAGGCATGATATGTGGAGAAAATCTAGGAGATGAAGTGTGGTAGGAGTTGGAGTTAATTTAGGAAACGTTGATGGAAAATTCGGCTAGAGGTTGATTAGGTGCCGATTTCAAGTTTGGGGAAAAAAGGCTATAGCTGAATACACACTTGAATTTTTGGCATCTGGGAGAGCATTATTTTGCAAGACTGAAGTTCTCTTTTTGGGTTGTGAATATTGCCGAAATTACACCAAAAATGACCATTCGTGTACTCTTTGTGCTCTGTTATCTCTTTCTTTTCTTTTTTTTCATCTCATAGCCGAATAGCCCTTTTTCTCTCAAATTCTTCTTTGCTTCACAAACTTCTTTTCTCATAATTAAAACCAATTGCCATCCCACTTGCATTTGGTTTCATCCTTCTTTTTTGCCTTTGTTTTCCCCTACTCCCTTTAATCTTTCATTAAGCCTTGGTTCTTTCAAAAGCCGAATAGTGGCCTTTCAAGCAAAACCAATTGCATCACCAGTGTAAACCGAATCTTGCTTCTTCACCAGCATGAATCAATTCTTGTCTCCAACCTTTCGCTTTCGATTCTGAAAAGCAGGATGTCTCCTTTAGGCTATCTAGTCCGCAGGATCAAAGTTTAAGTTCGGATAAATAATTAGTCAATTATTCTTTAGTGTGTTTTGGCAAAGGTCGAATGGCTTATCTAATCCCTTTCTTTTCCTCAACCCTGTCTCAACAAGGGAGGTTTCCAGGGATCACATTCGTGGTAGTTTACGTACTTCTTAATCAACTAGTCAAAGGTAAGTGAATTGGGGATTGGTATGTTGGGTGATTATCTTCCCTTTTTAGAGGCATGTATTTTATCTTTGACAGTGGCATACAGTAACTTTATGTGGGCTTTGATAAGTGATTATGTGGGTGATTCAAATTAACCGCAAGAAGGGGAGATTGGTTCTTAACTAATTGACTTAGGAGGTGTGAGTCAATTTGATCAAGGTAAGTGTGTGACATAGGTTCGGTTTTGGTGTTAGAAAGATTTGTTAGATCTTATGGATAGCCTAACCGAGTTCTCTGATTCAAATATAGGTTTTTACGCATGGGGATTTTTGCGCTCTTTCTAATAAGGTGTGTATATACACTATACACATGACGAATTGGCAAAAGCTGAAATCCTAAAAAGCCAAAATCCTAAAAGTTGAAAAGTTGAAAGGTAGGTGTCGCCAACCACACGACCCACCGTTTGGCCAACTGGGTTGAAATGGGCCAAATGGGCCCGATGGGCCCGTATGCCCATCGCAAGTAAAATGGATGGATTAGTAGGATTTGACGAGCCAGTTAGGCTAATTACATGGTTTTTGGTAGATTTGGGCCTAAAGGGCCATATAAGTGTATGTGCCCCATTTGGGCTACGTATTGGGCCTTTGGGCCCAGTGAATTTGTAACTCTTATAATAGTGGCATAAAATGCTCCTAATAATTGTAAAAGTGTTAATGGGCCAGAATGTGTATCTGGAACCACGATAAAATACGATCGATATGCCTAAGGGCAAAATGACTAAAATTCTCCAGTGTGTTATTGTATGATTTTGTATGTCATATGTACAATTGTGATGCATTAATATGATACCATTTGCATGTGGGATGGGTTTGTATTGGAGGAAGTGTTATGTGAGGGTCACACGGTCGCTTGACGACTGTGGATCCAACGAAGGCTTTTAAGCCATATTATGATTAGCAGCTTTGTTACAAAGCTGAGTAGTGCCGCAACTGGTGCTAGAACGTATATTATGATTAGCAGCTCTACTACAACGATGAGTAGTGCCGCAACCAGTGCTACAACGGATGTGCAGGGATGGGCGGTCGATATTTATATCCCCACAGGAGTGTATGGTTGGAAGGGGGTGTACAGGGTTGGATGGGTTAATTGCACATTGCATGTTCATATTGATATTTGTGATATGGGCTTAGGCCCAACTGAGGCCATTATAGGCTAAGGCCCAAAGGCCGCTGATATTGAATAGGGTTTAGGCCCAAATTGTTTATTACATGTTGTGTCCATCGAACGACGTACACACTAAGTTTTCGTAAACTCACTCCCTCTTTTAATATTTTTCAAGTGACCTAAAGTAGGCAGCTTGACGTAGCAGAGGACTCGGAGGTGGCCACACTGCAAGTTGATTAATAATTTAATAGTTTTATTTATTTTACCTTTAATTGTTTTTATTGGGTTGTAGTAAGGCCTTTTATCTTCGGTTGATTTATATTTGGATTATTATTATTATCGTAACTGTTGGATTTCCAAACTTAAACTCGATTTCTAAAATAAAATATCACTTTGAAATCAACATAAAAACCTGAACGATTTTCAGTAGTTTGATCTTCCACTTTTAACTGAACCTAGAAATCTATTTAGGGAATGCATAAATACGAACTATGGTTTTCACATGAACGAATCTGGGATTTTCAAATAACCACTTAAGGTTTAATCAATTTTCATTTTTAAACTGAAGCAATATTCTCACGAGGCTAGCTTTATAAATAGACATGCATAGTGCAAACATTGTTTTAAACCACGAACTGACAAATGTTTTCAAAGTCTTTCAATGTATTCGATTTGTGCGAGTCACTCTTCAATGTGACACCACTAAATTCAGCCATAACGTCTAGGCTGGGTTTGGGGTGTTACACATCAATGGACATTTCTTACATATTTTATCAACTAACACTAACTTGCCTAATGGATTCGATACTTTAACTACAAATTCTGTAGACTCAACGTGTAAACTCTTTTTAAGCACTAGTTCCATACAGATATATGAATGAGTTGATCCCGGATCTATCAACTCAACTATATCAGTGTTATAAAGAGAAAAAGTACCGGTAATAACATTAGGCAATGAGGCTTCCTCGTGTACACGTATGGCATAGGCTCGAGTAGGTGCGCATGTCTTAGATCTAACATTTGAATCTCATGTAGCACTGCGGTTTCCACTCTGATTCCCAACATTTCGGGGTGGTCTAACTTTGATAACAATATTGCTAACTTCTATGGATTGCTTTTTAACAACAGTAGATCTCTCTGGACAATCTTGAAGGTAATGATCTAGTGACCCACATCTAAAACATGCTGCACTTTTCAACCGACATTCACCAAGATGTTTTCTGTTACAATGCTTACAATTAGGTCCTAAATTTTTAACACTACCCACACTAGCAACAGATGTCGTTTGGGGCTTCAGATTAAAGGATCTTACATCTCTATCCCTGATCGTTACACCCCGTAAAAGCAGTGGAATAGGGATGGAAGTCTTTAGCTTTCTTTGATCCAAAGTGATATGACTTACTCGTAAATCTCTTTCTAGACTCTCTTGATTCAAAATCAACTTTTCATTTCTCTTTAGCAAGTTCCTCGGCTTTACAAGCCCTATCAACCAGAATAACAAACTCTTTCAGCTCGAGAATCCCTACAAACAATCGGTTATCTTCATTCAATCCATCCTCAAATCTTTTGCACATAATAGCTTCGGTAGAGACACACTCGCAAGCATACTTATGAGTCGTATGAACTCTCTTTCATATTCGGTTACTATCATACGACCCTGTTTCAGATAAAGGAACTCTTTTCTTTTTCTGGTCGATGAATAGCTGGTTAATATATTTCTTCCAGAATTCAATTTGAAAGAAATCCCAGTTAACTCTTTCACGTGGAACAACTGATATTAGGGTATTCCACCACTGATACGCAACATCTCGCAACAATGAAATAGCACATTTTAAACATTCTTCCAGCGTACAAGCTAATTCATCAAAAACCCTGATCTTATTTTCAAGCCAGAACTTGACCCTCTCAGCATCATCACTAGCTGTAGCTCGAATTTCTTCAGCCCTGTATTTTCATATCTTATCAACAGGTGGTCTATTAAATCTCAAAGGATCTGTACCTCATATAATTTCAGGGTTTTGTTGGGGAACCAGAGGGGGCAGAGGTTGTGGAGCAGCCGGGTTTGCTCGCACAAATTCAGAAAACCATTTAGTCATCATCTAGAAGAAAGCTTGTTAGCTTCTCCTTGACTACCTGTAGCAGGGCTCGATTCGGTAGGTACAGCCCCTTGAGAGGGAGCTAGAGCATAGCTCTCGACATCGTCGGCAATTGCTTGATTTGGATCCATTTACTATATAAAACAATGTTTGGAAGTTGGTAAGAGATTATCACACTATCATAGTCTATATATGGCATGTATAGCTAGACTCATATACTTTACGGTAGTCCTAGAATCGACTAAACTATAGCTCTAATACCAATAAATTGTAACACCCCTATCCCGTAACTGTCGCTGGAATAGGTAAGGAGCATTACTGGACTTGTAACTTAGACTGGAACAGTAAAACTTTAAATTTTTTATCAAACATCAATTCATTTTAGTAATATCAATCATATATAAACATAGCATGCTTAAAACAGACATAGAAAGCTTCATCCATACATCAAAGACTAAATTGATAACATATAAAAGATATAAGAAAACATAAGAAAATTTTTAGAATAATGTCACATGGCCGTGTGCCTCATACGATTGCCAGACACGCCCATGTGTCTAGGCCATGTGAAAACAGGGCATACATACATGTGTCTAGGCCGTGTGAAAACAGGCCATGTGTCTTGGCCGTGTGGCATCCTGACTTAGGTACAAGGGTACCAGACATGCCCATGTGTCCAGCCCGTGTGCAATACATACTTAACAAGCAACAAAATAGGGGTCACATAGTCAAGACACATGCCTGTGTGCTCTGGCCTTGTTGCATGAAATAGGCTTGGTATTAGCCATTTTGATAAACCATAATTTATACATGTTTTTACCCCTTGCTTAGCATAATTATTGGATGAATTATCCCTTGAATTGTGGAATTTGATGCTCCTAATCCTTTAAATTCATGTTTTATTCTTAGGTGAGCATAAGTAAAAAGAACGAGAAATGGGCCAAAAATAGAGAAAATGGGCAAAAGTAAGCAATCAACACGGCCTAGAGTTCCTGACACAGGTGCACCACACGTTCGTGCCACATTAGCAGGCTTGAACATAGCATGGGCTTAATTCACACGGCTGTGCCACACGGGCATGTCCCTGTCGTGATGAGTTTTAACTTCACACGGAAAAGGCTACTTAGGGGCTAAGAAAGGTATTCCGAAGTCTATATCAACATCCTAGGAGTAGGCTTAAAGGGGAGCCCGATAAAGAGTGTAGAAGGCAAAGAATTACTCGAACAAAGCCGATTGATCTATCTCAGAAGCTAGGATCTATCAAGACTGAAGATCTCCCTTCAATCCTTTCAGGAGTTTTGGGTTTTCTTTATGTTTTTTATTTTCTTTACTTTGAGATGTATTCTATTATAAACATGAACTAAATCCCCAAATACCTGAGGGGGATGAAACCTAAGACTAATCATGTTATGGTTATCTGAATTATATGATAAATATTCAATTTGTTTTGAATTGTGTTTTTAATTCTTGAGTTGATATTTCAGGATATTAATTCAAGTCGAATGTGCTTATTCAGAGGAGCAAAAGTCCCTGTTTAAGAGTAGATCCAACACAATTAAGCGGAGTTGATTGCACTCCTAGACATAGGACGACGAAAATCTGCCGGATTAGAGTCAAATCTAATAGAAGGATCCATAGATCGAGTTAATGCAAAACTAGGGGTTTTAATTAGAAAGAGATTTCAATTAATCAACCTAGGGTTAGTTGTTCTTATTCTCGACGGAGATATTAACATAATTTAGAGATCTCTACGGATCAAGTCGAGTGAAGAAATCGTCTAATTCAAAGTTAAATAGCAAGTGAAGTCTAGGTGGATTTTTCCTTGGGTATTGCCTTTATCATTCAGTTTTTTCCAAAGTAATCCCCCACTTTACTCTTTGTCGTGTCCTTGGTCTAGTTTAGAGTTAATTAGTTTAAACAAACCCCCTCTTTATTTTTAGGGTAGATAATAGGAAGAAAGTTATTACTAGTACTTTTAGTTCTATGGATTCGACATTCTAGTCTTGCCACTAATTATACTACTATTCGATAGGTGCACTTGCCTGTATCATGATAATAGTTAGTTTCTAGGTACGATCAATTTTATTACTTCATCACAATCACGATCAAGTTTTTGGCGCCGTTGCTGAGGAACTAAGATATTAGGAACACTCTATTTCTATTACTTTAGCCATTTTTACTTTTATTGCAATCTATTTTTTATTCTTGAGTTTTATTTACTAAAATTTTCTTTTTGTTCTTCTCTGATAAGTGTCTCTAGTTTATGACTAGAAGAAACCTGTTAGGACCACTACTATTTGATAGCGATTTAGAAGCCACAGTTCGCAAAAACTGTAGAGAAATAAGGCGAAGTTTACAGTACCCAGAACAAGGACAAGAGAACGAGCCTGAATCCACTAAAGAAATGGAAGAAAATCAAAATAATCAGCTACCTCCTGTGGTAGCCGCAGATCCTGTGAATCAAAATCCTATTCACCGTACTATATATGATTACGTTAAGCCTGATTTAGCTGGTACTGAATCTAGTATTGTTAGGCCTACTATTGCTGCAAATAATTTTGAACTAAAACCTAACACTATTCAAATGATAGAACAGTTTGTTCAGTTTGATGGTTTACAGGATGAGGATCCTAACTCACATTTAGCTAATTTCTTGGAATTCTGCGACACATTTAAAATCAATGGAATTTTTTATGACGCCATTCGCCTTTGATTATTTCCTTTTTCTTTGAGGAATAAACCCAAATAGTGGTTAAACTCTCTACCACAAGGGTATATCATTACATGGGAACAAATGATCGAAAAGTTTTTACTTAAATATTTTCCACCGGCTAAAATGACAAAGTTCAGGAATGATATCTCTTCTTTTGTGCAGATGGATTTAGAGACACTCTACGACACTTGGGAGAGATACAAGGATTTATTGAGAAGGTGCCCTCACCATGGGCTACCTTTGTGGCTACAAGTGCAAAGTTTCCACAACGGTTTAAATCCCTTAACAAGACAGATGATTGATGCAGCTGTTGATGGAACCATCAAGAACAAAACACCTGAGGAGGCTTATGAATTTTTAAAAGAGATGTCACTGAATAAATATCAATGGCAAGTCATGAGGACAAAGCCGCAAAAAGCTACCGGGATTTTTAATGTTGACGCAGTCACAATGCTGTCAAATCAGGTAGAACTCTTAAATAAAAAGATTGACGGTTTAGTTGGCTCTATACAGGTACATCCAGTGATGAGGTGTGATTCAAATGGAGGAGGAATGTACAACACAAATTATTCATCCCACGACCCTAGCACAAAGAATGAACAACCCAACTGTATGGGTAACAACTCTAGATCTCAAAATAACCCTTATAGTAACACATATAATGCATGTTGGAGGAACCACCCCAATTTCTCATGGGGAGGGCAAGGAAACCTAAGGCCACCACCTCCTCTGGGATTTCAGCAACCACCTTACGAACAAGAGAAATACCCCAACCTTGAGGAGATGCTCACGAAATTTATCTCTGTATCGGAAACTCGTTTCCAGAATACCAAGACGACATTTAAAAATCAGCAAGCATCAATTCAAGGGCTTGAAACTCAGATAGGTCAACTTGCTAAGTTGATCTCTAAAAGACCACAAAGTGGTTTGCCGAGCAACACCGAGACTAACCCTAGGGAGCAACTTCACACCATAGATATGATCGCTGAATGCAATTTGCTCAGCCATTTTGCAGAACAAGTTACCCAGTAAATTAAAAGATCCAAGGAGTTTTACGATTCATTGTCTAATTGGTAGCTTAGATGTTAAAAATACCTTGGCTGATTTAGGGGCTAATATTAATGTAATGCCTTATAAACTGTTTAAACAACTAGGTCTTGGGAAAGCCAAACAAACTAGGATGAGCATATAATTAGCTGATAAAACAATTAGATTTCCTAGGGGTATAATTGAGGATGTGCTTGTTAAAATTGACAAATTTATATTCCCAGTTGATTTCATTATTTTAGACATAGATGAGGATAGTAATGTGGCATTAATTTTAGGACGACCCTTTTTAGCAACTGCTAGAACTAATTGATGTAGGCATAGGTGAACTCACACTTCGTGAAGGTGATGACATAATTACTTTGCAAGCTCATAATTCTAATAGAACTGTTAATGATAAATATATTATTATGAGTTCTTGTAATAAGAATAATCTCACCGTCCAACCTTTTTTGCAGGATACTCTTCACAAAAGTACAATTGAGTCACAGTTGAATTCATGCTGTAACAAGAGAGCAGTTTATGAAGAGCAAATGTTACAGATTGATGAATTAGACGAGTGGCAAAACTATAGCAATAAGGAATCTAAAATATGCCACGCTGAACCAAAACTTCACCCTGATGACTCTAAGGTAAAGAAGAATCAATTTAAGGTAGGGGATAAGGTATTATTAGAGGAGGAGGATCCTCAAATTTCGAATTCAAAACTTCATACTGATGATACACCTCCTTTTACGGTAATGAAAATCTTTCCCTATGGTACAGTCAAGATAACACATAAAGAATTCGACACCTTCAAGGTATATTATACTCGACTTAAACCTTATTTTGATACTAAAACTAATAGCAGGAGAGAGGAGTTTCAACTCCTTAGACCATCGTGACCGTGAGAAATTAAGGTAAAGTCAAGCTTAGACTCTAAATAAGCATTTCTCAGGAGGCAACCCGAGCACTAACGTTGCTAAACTCCTTAATTTCAGTTTTTAACTTATAAATCATTAACTAAGTCCTTAAATGTAGGTCTTCCAGAACTACACGGCATGGGCATGCCTAAGGCCGTGGGCACACCATGGGTGGAGACACGATCGTGTGACACGACCGTGTGCAAATAGGAAAAAAATGTTCCGAAGACATGGCTTTCAGTAAATAGCCACAACCGTACGATGTGGCCGTGGCCAAACCTGCTAAATCAACATGGGCGTGTGACACGCCCGTGCCCTTAAGCCATGGTTAAAGCTGAGAAACTAGCACAGACATTCGACATGCCCGTGCTTGAGGCTTGTGGTCGAGCCTGTTAAATTGATACAGGCGTGTGATATTAGACACAGGTGTGGGAGAAGCGAACAACGAAGGACATAGTCGTGCGACACGACCATGTGCCCCAACATGCCCAAGGAACATGGGCCTGGGTCGCGAATCAAACGCACCTAAAAACCTAATTTGCGAATCACACAGGTTGAACAAGAGGCATACGGGCATGTGGCATGCATGTGTGACACTATTTCAATAAAAATCCCTCACTATTTATCATCTTCCCCATTTCTCCCAAACCCTAACCGCCCATTTCCCACCCAAAACACCCTTCTCCCACTTACTCCGATCAATAACCCGACGAATCACCAACCTCCCATGCCCTTATCTCTTCATTCTCCCCTTCTTTTCTTCCTTTCTCCCTTCGAGGAACACGCCCGTGCACCACCATCACCACCGTGCGACACCACGGCCGTGCGCCGGCCACACCACCACCTCTAGCCACCATCACCTACCCTACTAGTTTTCCTTTCTGCCGTTTCTTTTAACTAACATTTTATTTTCATTTTTATTCTTTTATTATTCTATTTATGCTCTATATCTTTCATTACCCATTTGTTAATCATATGTCTCTTATGATTTATTTGGATTATTTATAATTCCATTTTGCACTATTCGTTTACTGCCATTTTGAGCAATCTCATAGGAAATTGATTCTTCGTAACAATATTTTTGTGCAAATTGATAATCACAATAGCAGCCATCATTTTCATTGTTTTGTTAGTTCTATGCCTAGGCTAATTCGAACACTTAATTTATTTCTTCATATTAACTCTTGCATTGAGTATTCGTTAGTTTTTTATTGAACATGTTACTAAAATAGGAAATTCAGTTTTGATTTGTTTTATTCGTTACCTAGTCGATTAACTTATGCATAGTGATAGTCGATGTCCATTCCTTTCCAGTCATTAATAATTGTGAATCCTTTACTTTTCAGGTACATAATGTTGTTCTCACGTGGCAAGAAAGCCGCCATCCCCATATCAATGAAACGTACGGGACCCGGCACTACCTCGTCTAGTGCCACCTCTGAGATTTGACACCTATTCCTCCAATTCCTGCAAGGTTCCCAAGAGGAACTATTTCAGACTCTTAGGGTGAGGCCGCTTGGAGTGAGGCTATGTATTGACTGGGCCACACTAGAGTAGTCTAGCTAGCAGACTTGATACGTGCCTTATTATCTATGGATCCATGGGATCAGTTCTTCAAGATCGTCGAGCCCACATACCTCGAGCTCACTTTAGAGCTCTACTCTACCTTCCACCTATAGACGGTCATGTCCCAGTATGACGATCCCAGAATGATCCAGTTCTATATCAGCAGTTTGGTATGCCAACTAAGCGTACCAGAGTTCGGTGCAGCTTTAGGACTATATACCGACAGACTCATGGAGGAAGAAGACCTCTCCGAGCTCTATCGTCATATCCACTACTCTCTATTAAAATGTTAGAGGGCCTTAGTTCCTACTCCTATAACGCCCTAAAATTCTGGTCTTTCTTGAATTATTGTTCATCTAGTAAAATGTTTGAACTCTGGTGTTTGGTTGTGGAATTCGTGTTTTGAGAATGTTATTGGGCCTATGGAAGGCCCAAGTGTTGGTTAAAAACTCGGGAAAATTTTTAATTTTTCATTAGGGAGATAGGGGACTTTTGGAGGTAGGGGTCTTAAATAAATTTGGCTAAAATGAAGCACAAGGGAGCTCCTGGTAAAATGGTTGTGTGACGCCACTTAGGAGCTACAAAAGTGGCGCCTAAATGAATGGGAAGGCCAAGGTTCAAATCCCAGGTTATGCAAGGAAGGCGTTATTTTTATGCAGGGAGCAGGCAGGAATTTGAAGCAGAATAAAACTCTACTTGAGGAGTGTTTGAATCGGTCATGAGAGGATATTGTGGAGTGAATCAAGGAGCGGATTAAGGTGTTTTTGAATTTGAAGTAAGGTGGCCGGCCAAGAGGACTCTTTGTGGTACATTTTCGGCAATTAGGTGCTAGAAGTGCCGATTTCTCCCTTAGGTCTTCTTGTGTCCTTATGCCGATTTTTATCTTAGGTTAGTGAATCCTTTTCTTTTGTTCGTTTGACATAGCATATTAGGTTTGTTTTGCCATTTTGTTCTTCTTTTTGTTCTAGTAGTCGAACCCTAATACACCCCATTGCCAAATCCTCTTTTCTTTTCATTTGCCGAACATAGATATTCCAAAACACCATCTTGTGCTGTTATTCTTCTGTTAAACCGATTGCTCATTTCTTTCCCTCTCAAATCTCTTTTCTTATTTTCTTCTTTTCCATTTTCTTCTTCTATCATCCATATATCTTCTTCTGACGTTATTCTCTGGTTGATAGTCACAAAAAGCTGAAAGCAAACACTTCATTGCCGATTATCCCCTTGACCGAAACCTTGTGGTTCTATTACCGATTTATCATCAGTCACATAACTCCCTTCTTTCTCTCCTGTTGTCGACATCTCCCATAACTCCTTAGTCGAATCTTCTTGTGTTAAACCTCATTTACTTCTTCAAAGAGAGAAACCGAAACCTCCATACCCTGTGGTGCTCAAAGCCGAACGTTAGATCATCTTTTATCTCTTCTTGTAGTTGCAAGGGGAATCGTTGTATATCGAGGCTAGGTTGGTAAGTATTCGGGAACTTGTCTTCGTTAGATGATCACGTTTTAAGTATAAAGCCGAAACCCCTTTAGGGAAGGCTATCGTTTGGACTAAGGCATTGTGGCCTCTTGTTTTGGTGTTGTGTTAGGGTGAGCAAGAGGAATTTTTGCAAGGACTTGAAGGTTGGCACGGTTGGGCTCATAGACTTAGTCTATTTTTTTCGACAAAAAGGTAAAGGCTTTTAGGGACTTCAGTCATGTTAGCCGATTAGAGTAATGAGATTTTGGTTTAATGGTTGAAGATTATTAAACTAACATTAAGGTGATTAATGATAGGTTTCGTACATGGATTTCGTCAACTGTTTCAATGGTTAACAGGTGTGTAACTTATCCCAACTGTTAGACTAAAATGGTAAAAGCCGAAAAGGGCGTAGCATTACCGACATCTGGTGTAAGTGACCGAAAATGCATTCGTATGATATTTGAGAGTAACCATTTACTCCATTAGGCTTAACTATGAATTCAGTGCAGGAAGAATTGCAAAAGGTGCAATTCTGAACGTTTTAGTAAGTTGGGCTGCAATGGGCCAAAGATGGGCCCAATGGGCTTCCGAGCCCAAATCGGTAAAATGACTATTAAAGGCTTTCTGGCGACGTGGTTAATGATAACATGGATAAGTTGGTAAGCTAGACCTAAAAACTAGACTTAACGGGCTTGAGATAATAATGGACTTAGTAAGGCCCATTAGGGGTTTTAAGCTAAAAAGGGTAAAACTGGAAACCTAGCCTAAATGGACTTCTGTGGTTATTTAGGGACTGTTAATTTATTGAACCTGTATAAAATTAAAGGAAAATATGTTAAAGGACTGAAATACCCTTGAATGTGCAAAATTACCAAAATACCCCTAGGTGTAAAAAGACTATTATACCCCTAGGGTCAATTCTATATGAAATGTATGATGTTATGTATCTGCATGAGTTAATTATTAATATGAATATATCTGATGCATGAGATGCTATATATTGCATGCTAGTATGATTATCTGTTGCATGGGGTATAGGTTTATGATGGAGGAAGCGTTCTGGCAGCCTCGCTGCAATCTGGTGACTTTGTCACATTATTATCTGGCAGCCTCGCTGCAATCTGGTGGCCTCGCCACAATATTTATATCTGGTGACCTCGTCACAATATTTGGCAGCCTCGCTGCAAATATATCTGGCAGCCTCGCTGCAAATGTTATCTGGCAGTCTCACTACAAATTATATCTGGCAGCCTCGCTGCAAATATCTGTGGTGTGTAGCGGTTGGGTGGGTCGAGTAGTCTCCCCACATGGTGTAAGGCTGGTACGGGGGTGTTAAGGATGGATCTGGGTTGGGTTTCTATTTGCATAATGCTTATATCTGATTTGTTTCTGTTATGGGCCTTTTGGGCTTGACCTGCATCCTGTAATGGGCCAAGGCCCAATTAAATCTGTTTCTGAGGCTTGATCTGTTTTGGCCTATGGTTGAGATAATATTGCACACTGAGTTGTCAAACTCACCCTTCTTAATTAATCTCTGCAGGTAACCCTCAACCATAGTGGGCTTGGAGCTGCGAGAGATTCGGAGTGGCCATAGCGACTGCAATAAGACTGGTTTTCATTTATGTTTTAGTTTTTTAATTTTTATGTTAATTTTTGGGTTTTAATGTGTAATAAGGCCGCTATTAAATTTTCTTTTTGGGTTTTAACTTTCTAAAGGATTTGGTTCGTACTTTATCGAAACTGCTAGATATAGGCTGCGCGGGTTTCCAAAACCTTAATAACGTTTTCAAAATAACGTTTATAAAATTTAAACAATCTTGAATAATGACAACTTAAAGTAGTTTTAATAAAAACTTTTCTCACCTTGCTAGTTTTACAAAATATCACCCATGTCTCAACATGTTATAAAAGGTTATAAGCGTAGGTTAGGATCATGTGACGCACCAGATCTGGTCATAACGTCCAGACCGGGTTTAGGGTGTTTCATTTAGTGGTATCAGAGCTAAGTTGCAACAACTCGACTGTGGAACGGGTCTAAAAATGAAGGTTTTCAAACAATCAAAATGAAGATTTTCAAAAGATCATGATTTTTCAAAAAAAAATTATTTGGAACTAGTTTTGATGAACTCCTTTTCAAGCATAGATGATTTATTTTCAAAGAAAACAAAAATTTATTAAGTTTTTTCTATGAAATCTTTCGAAAGAGTGGCACACCGAATCTCCGGCCCAAGCCTGTAAGTTCTCTAAACTTTTCTGATTATTTCTGAAAACTCTGATTGCATGCCTGACTAAAGACTTTATTATGGTACTTTAGCTAGGGTATTACTGAAACTGTAGAGACTCTGATAGGTAGACTGAGACTGTAGTTAGGCTACCGCGAAAGAAGATAAACTCTGAAACTCTATTTATTCATAAGACATCTGTAATAAACACTGAAATATTAATCTGACTCATAAAATTTCTAAACAGAAAGTACGAAATGAGTACACGAGCAGCTCGTGGTAGGGGCCGTGGACGTGGTCGAGGTAGTGCACGAGCTGAGACTTCATCTTCGGGTCATGCGCCAGCAGCTGGTATGCCGATACCACCGGCAACAGAGGTGGAATCTCATGATAGGGGTGTAGGGGACGATGCCCTATCCCAAGCGATTCTTCGAGTTCTGGAAAGGGTTGCTGGGGCAAGTACCGGTAATGGATTTCGGGGATCCATTTCTGAGCGACTCCGAGCTAATGGGGCAGAGTTCTTTAGGGGTGTGTCTGGTGTAGCCCCAAATGTGGCTGAATATTGGCTAGAGGCCACAGAGCGAATCATGGACGATCTGGATTGCTCTATGGAGCAGAAGCTGAAAGGAGCCGTGTCGTTGCTTAGAGATGAAGCCTATCAGTGGTGGCTCACAGTAAGAGATGGAACTTCAGAAGGTGAGGTAACATGGGAGCTGTTTAAGAAAGCCTTTAAAGGAAAATATGTTGGGGCTAGCTATGTGGACGCCCGTAGGAAGGAGTTCTTAAATTTGGTTCAGGGGAGCAGGACAGTATCTGAGTACGAGGCTGAATTTCTGAGGCTGAGCCGATATGCTTCTGGGATAGTTGCTACCGAATATGAGCGTAGCGTACGTTTCGAGGACGGTCTGAGGGATGAGCTAAGGGTACTGATCGCTCCACAGAGGGAGCGTAACTTTGCTGCTTTGGTTGAGAAAGCTAAGATAGCTGAGGAAGTAAAGCGTACCGAGAGACAGAATGGCGAAAAGGATAGAAACCACTTTCGGAGGGACTCTGGACCATCAGGTGGGGCTAATAGGAATGTTAAGAGGGCAAGAGTGGCAGAACCAGTGCGAGCGGTGCCAATGAATGCTGTCAGACCGCAGGGTTGTAGGAGTTGTGGTAAGATACATATGGGCGAGTGTCGGAAACGTTCTGGAGCCTGTTTTCGATGTGGGTCGATGGAGCATAGGATTAAGGACTGTCCCGAAGAACCGGACCAAGGACAGGTTATGGCTCAGAGGGTTGCTCAACCAGTGAGGGGTGGACCACCAGCTCTGAGGGGTCGTGGGCAAGGTAGAGGCGGAAATGGTAATGGTTGAGGACGAGGAGCACCTGGCAGGGGTGCTGGTTTCACTGAGGCTCGTCAGCCAGCACTAGTTTATGCAGCTCGTCGCCGAGAGGAGGGTGATGCTCCTGACGTCATAACTGGTACGTTCTTGATTTCTCGTATGCCATTCACTGCGTTAATAGATGTTGGATCTACCCATTCTTATGTCGCATGTGCCATATCTGGGTCGCTGGGAGTGCGTTCTGAGGAGACAGTGAGTGGGGTAACTGTACTAAGTCCTTTGGGTCACTCGGTTAGGGTAGACAAATTGTATAGAGATGTACCTATAGAGACTCAAGGAAAAATCTTTTCTGGAGACTTGATGGAGCTACTTTTCGGAGAATTTGATCTCATCTTGGGAATGGATTGGCTTGTAAAGCATAGGGCTACCTTGGATTGTGCTGCGAAACGAATGAGGCTAAAGACTGCCAAGGATGAGGAAGTTTTGGTGATAGGTGAACGTAGAGATTATTTGTCCAATGTGGTGTCAGCATTAAGAGCTGAGAAGTGGATTCGTAAAGGATGTGCGGCTTATTTGGCATTCGTGGGTCAAGTAGGAACTGAGGAACTAACTGTGGATCAAGTTAGAACTGTTAAAGATTTTCAAGATGTTTTTCTAGAGGAGCTTCCAGGTTTACCTCCGAATCGAGAGGTTGAGTTTAGGATCGACTTGTTGCCTGGTACGGCACCAGTGTCCATTGCACCGTACAGGATGGCACCAAAGGAGTTGGTGGAGTTAAAAGCGCAGATTCAAGAACTGTCGGATAGAGGTTTCATTAGGCCAAGTGTGTCTCCGTGGGGAGCACCAGTGCTTTTCATTAAAAAGAAAGATGGGTCAATGTGAATGTGCATTGATTATCGGCAGTTGAACAAACTGACAATTAAGAATAAGTACCCGTTGCCTAGAATCGATGATCTGTTCGACCAGCTTAGAGGAGCTTCAGTATTTTCCAAGATTGACCTTCGATCTGGGTACCATCAATTAAGGGTGAAAGAGGTGGATATTCACAAGACGGCATTCAGAACTCGTTATGGTCACTATGAGTTCTTGGTTATGCCATTTGGGCTGACCAATGCACCTGCAGCTTTCATGGATCTGATGAATCGAGTGTTCCAGCCATACTTGGATCGATTCGTGGTCGTCTTTATCGACGATATTTTGGTCTATTCTGAATCTGAAGAGAAACATGATGAGCATCTCCGTATTGTGCTGCAAGTGTTAAGGGAAAAGGAGCTTTATGCGAAATTTAGTAAGTGTGAGTTCTGGTTAAGAGAAGTAACCTTCTTGGGGCATGTTGTATCAGCTGAGGGTATTAAGGTGGACCCTCGAAAGATTGAAGCAATTTTGGAATGGAAACCACTGAGGTCAGTGGCAGAAATTCAGAGTTTTTTGGGTTTAGCTGGATATTACAGGAGGTTTGTAGAAGGATTTTCTGTGATGACAGCGCCGTTAACAAAGCTTATAAGGAAAGGCGTACCATTTGTCTGGACTCAGCAGCAACAAGAAGCTTTTGAGAAACTAAAGAAGGTTCTGACCGAGGCACCTGTACTGATTCAACCAGAGTCTGGAAAAGATTTTACCGTGTACAGTGATGCATCGCATGTTGGGTTGGGCTGTGTGTTGATGCAAGAGGGTAAGGTGGTTGCTTATGCATCGCGACAGCTTAAACCTCATGAAGTGAACTATCCTACCCATGATCTGGAGTTGGCAGCAGTAATCTTCGCACTTAAAATCTGGCGACATTATCTGTATGGAGAAAGGTGTATTATATACACAGACCATAAAAGTCTTAAGTACTTGTTGACTCAGAAGGAGCTGAATCTTAGGCAACGGAGATGGATAGAGTTGCTCAAGGATTATGATTGTGCGATTGAATATCATCCAGGCAAAGCTAATGTGGTGGCTGATGCCCTAAGTCGTAGAACTGTATCTGATCTGAGAGCTATGTTTGCTCGTTTGAGTCTGTATGATGATGGTAGTTTGTTAGCAGAATTGCAAGTAAGACCGACCTGGGTGGATGAGATTAAGGAAAAGCAGTTGAGGGATGAGTCTCTGGTTTCTCGATTTCAGCAGGTCAAAGATGGGAATACTTCTGAGTTTGGACTTAACAGTGAAGGAATTCTATGTTTTCGCTGTAGAATCTGTGTTCCGAAGGATTTTCAGTTGAGGCAAGCAATTCTGAATGAAGCTCATAAAGGGTTGTGTACTATGCACCCTGGAGGTAATAAGATGTATCATGACTTAAAGGAGTTGTATTGGTGGCCTGGACTTAAGCGAGAAGTAACAGAATTTGTGGGGAAATGTCTGACTTGTCAGCAGGTGAAAGCTGAGCATCAGTTACCTTCTGGACTTCTGCAACCAGTGAAGGTACCACTCTGGAAGTGGGAAAGGGTGACCATGGATTTTGTAAGTGGATTGCCCTTAACACCGTCTAAGAAGGACTCGATTTGGGTGATCGTGGATAGGTTGACTAAAACTTCTCATTTCATCCCTGTACGTACTGATTATTCGCTTCAGAAGTTAGCCAAGTTGTATGTGGCAGAGATTGTGCGACTGCATGGGGTGCCAGTGTCTATCATTTCTGATCGAGATCCTAGATTCACATCTCAGTTCTGGCAAAAGTTGCATGAGGCATTGGGAACGCGACTGAACTTTAGCACGGCTTTCCATCCTCAAACTGATGGTCAGTCAGAAAGGGTTATTCAGATTCTGGAAGATATGTTAAGGGGTTGTGTTATCGATTTTCGAGGCAGTTGGGAAGATTATTTACCGTTGGCTGAGTTTGCGTATAATAACAGTTATCAGGCTAGTATTCGTATGGCACCTTATGAGGCACTGTATGGGCGTAAGTGTCGTTCACCTAGTTGTTGGACCGAATTGGGCGAGCGGCAAGTTTTTGGACCAGAGTTGGTAGTAGATACTAAAGGGAAGGTCAAGATAATAAGGGATCGGTTAAAAGAGGCATCTGATCGACAGAAGTCTTACGCGGATTTGAAGCGTAAAGAGATTGAGTATTCGGTGGGGGACATGGTCTTTCTGAAAGTTTCGCCTTGGAAGAAGATATTAAGATTTGGTAAGAAAGGCAAGCTGAGTCCGAGGTTTATTGGGCCTTATCGAGTTCTTAAGCGAGTAGGTCCGGTGGCGTATCAGTTGGAATTACCACCAGAGCTAAATAGAATCCATGATGTGTTTCACGTATCCATGCTAAGACGATATCGTTCTGACCCTACCCATATTCTACCAGTTGCAGAAATAGAAGTACAGCCTGACCTAACTTTCGAGGAAGAGCCTGTGCAGATTCTGGATCGAGACGTGAAGGTTTTAAGAAGAAAATCAGTCCCATTGGTGAAGGTACTATGGCATAATCATGGCAGAGAAGAAGCTACTTGGGAACCAGAGGAGGCAATGCGTCAGCAATATCCCCATTTGTTTGGATAAGGTAAATTTCGAGGACGAAATTTCTTTAAGGAGGGTAGAGTTGTAACGCCCTAAAATTCTTGTCTTTCTTGAATTATTGTTCATCTAGTAAAATGTTTGAACTCTGGTGTTTGGTTGTGGAATTCGTGTTTTGAGAATGTTATTGGGCCTATGGAAGGCCCAAGTGTTGGTTAAAAACTCGGGAAAATTTTTAATTTTTCATTAGGGAGATAGGGGACTTTTGGAGGTAGGGGTCTTAAATAAATTTGGCTAAAATGAAGCACAAGGGAGCTCCTGGTAAAATGGTTGTGTGACGCCACTTAGGAGCTACAAAAGTGGCGCCTAAATGAATGGGAAGGCCAAGGTTCAAATCCCAGGTTATGCAAGGAAGGCGTTATTTTTATGCAGGGAGCAGGCAGGAATTTGAAGCAGAATAAAACTCTACTTGAAGAGTGTTTGAATCGGTCATGAGAGGATATTGTGGAGTGAATCAAGGAGCGGATTAAGGTGTTTTTGAATTTGAAGTAAGGTGGCCGGCCAAGAGGACTCTTTGTGGTACATTTTCGGCAATTAGGTGCTAGAAGTGCCGATTTCTCCCTTAGGTCTTCTTGTGTCCTTATGCCGATTTTTATCTTAGGTTAGTGAATCCTTTTCTTTTGTTCGTTTGACATAGCATATTAGGTTCGTTTTGCCATTTTGTTCTTCTTTTTGTTCTAGTAGTCGAACCCTAATACACCCCATTGCCAAATCCTCTTTTCTTTTCATTTGCCGAACATAGATCTTCCAAAACACCATCTTGTGCCATTCTTCTTCTGTTAAACCGATTGCTCATTTCTTTCCCTCTCAAATCTCTTTTCTTATTTTCTTCTTTTCCATTTTCTTCTTCTATCATCCATATATCTTCTTCTGACGTTATTCTCTGGTTGATAGTCACAAAAAGCTGAAAGCAAACACTTCATTGCCGATTATCCCCTTGACTGAAACCTTGTGGTTCTATTGCCGATTTATCATCAGTCACATAACTCCCTTCTTTCTCTCCTGTTGTCGACATCTCCCATAACTCCTTAGTCGAATCTTCTTGTGTTAAACCTCATTTACTTCTTCAAAGAGAGAAACCGAAACCTCCATACCCTGTGGTGCTCAAAGCCGAACGTTAGATCATCTTTTATCTCTTCTCGTAGTTGCAAGGGGAATCGTTGTATATCGAGGCTAGGTTGGTAAGTATTCGGGAACTTGTCTTCGTTAGATGATCACGTTTTAAGTATAAAGCCGAAACCCCTTTAGGGAAGGCTATCGTTTGGACTAAGGCATTGTGGCCTCTTGTTTTGGTGTTGTGTTAGGGTGAGCAAGAGGACTTTTTGCAAGGACTTGAAGGTTGGCACGGTTGGGCTCATAGACTTAGTCTATTTTTTTCGACAAAAAGGTAAAGGCTTTTAGGGACTTCAGTCATGTTAGCCGATTATAGTAATGAGATTTTGGTTTAATGGTTGAAGATTATTAAACTAACATTAAGGTGATTAACGATAGGTTTCGTACATGGATTTCGTCAACTGTTTCAACGGTTAACAGGTGTGTAACTTATCCCAACTGTTAGACTAAAATGGTAAAAGCCGAAAAGGGCGTAGCATTACCGACATCTGGTGTAAGTGACCGAAAATGCATTCGTATGATATTTGAGAGTAACCATTTACTCCATTAGGCTTAACTATGAATTCAGTGCAGGAAGAATTGCAGAAGGTGCAATTCTGAACGTTTTGGTAAGTTGGGCTGCAATGGGCCAAAGATGGGCCCAATGGGCTTTCGAGCCCAAATCGGTAAAATGACTATTAAAGGCTTTCTGGCGACGTGGTTAATGATAACATGGATAAGTTGGTAAGCTAGACCTAAAAACTAGACTTAACGGGCTTGAGATAATAATGGACTTAGTAAGGCCCATTAGGGGTTTTAAGCTAAAAAGGGTAAAATTGGAAACCTAGCCTAAATGGACTTCTGTGGTTATTTAGGGACTGTTAATTTATTGAACCTGTATAAAATTAAAGGAAAATATGTTAAAGGACTGAAATACCCTTGAATGTGCAAAATTACCAAAATACCCCTAGGTGTAAAAAGACTATTATACCCCTAGGGTCAATTCTATATGAAATGTATGATGTTATGTATCTGCATGAGTTAATTATTAATATGAATATATCTGATGCATGAGATGCTATATATTGCATGCTAGTATGATTATCTGTTGCATGGGGTATGGGTTTATGATGGAGGAAGCGTTCTGGCAGCCTCGCTGCAATCTGGTGACTTTGTCACATTATTATCTGGCAGCCTCGCTGCAATCTGGTGGCCTCGCCACAATATTTATATCTGGTGACCTCGTCACAATATCTGGCAGCCTCGCTGCAAATATATCTGGCAGCCTCGCTGCAAATGTTATCTGGCAGTCTCACTGCAAATTATATCTGGCAGCCTCGCTGCAAATATCTGTGGTGTGTAGCGGTTGGGTGGGTCGAGTAGTCTCCCCACATGGTGTAAGGCTGGTACGGGGGTGTTAAGGATGGATCTGGGTTGGGTTTCTATTTGCATAATGCTTATATCTGATCTGTTTCTGTTATGGGCCTTTTGGGCTTGACCTGCATCCTGTAATGGGCCAAGGCCCAATTAAATCTGTTTCTGAGGCTTGATCTGTTTTGGCCTATGGTTGAGATAATGTTGCACACTGAGTTGTCAAACTCACCCTTCTTAATTAATCTCTGCAGGTAACCCTCAACCATAGTGGGCTTGGAGCTGCGAGAGATTCGGAGTGGCCACAGCGACTGCAATAAGATTGGTTTTCATTTATGTTTTAGTATTTTAATTTTTATGTTAATTTTTGGGTTTTAATGTGTAATAAGGCCACTATTAAATTTTCTTTTTGGGTTTTAACTTTCTAAAGGATTTGGTTCGTACTTTATTGAAACTGCTAGATATAGGCTGCGCGGGTTTCCAAAACCTTAATAACGTTTTCAAAATAACGTTTATAAAATTTAAACAATCTTGAATAATGACAACTTAAAGTAGTTTTAATAAAAACTTTTCTCACCTTGCTAGTTTTACAAAATATCACCCATGTCTCAACATGTTATAAAAGGTTATAAGCGTAGGTTAGGATCATGTGACGCACCAGATCTGGTCATAACGTCCAGACCGGTTTTGGGGTGTTACAACTCCAGCCTCCTACAATCCCAGCCGCTCTAAGGCGGTGGCTCACTCCCCATCACTGAGGTACCTACACGTCATCCTTGTGCATACATTGACAAGCAGGCAAGAGAGCACTGGCTTCGTCAACACCTACAACGCCAATTTTTTATGGAGTATGGCACACGAGCACGTGTTCAACTAGCTCGCTAGTTCAGTCTCCTCAACACCGCGGCACAATCATCCTTTCTCACTCTTATTGGGCAGATGACCCCACAGGGCATCCAAAGCATGCTACACATGAGGATGATCAAGCACCGATGTGTAATCGATCCTCCTCAGTACCGTCTAACACGATCTACCAGGAAGGAGGACCCAAAGGACATTACTGATGATGTACGTCCATCCCCCAAGGAGCCACCGCCAGTTCACCGTCCAGGTCATGCGGCTGTTTCATACTCTGACATATCTAAGTGCCTTACACGATTCGAGCAACAATGTTTTCAGCGCATTGATCACATATATGCTACTCTCTATCAGATTTGTGAGCATCTCCACATCTCACCACTGCCCCCACCTCACGAACCATCTGAGGATTAGGATTTTCAAGTCCACTTATCTTTTTCTTTATTTTCCTTTTTATTTTTTTATTTATTTTATTTCTATTTTTACTTTTCTTTTTAGGTCTATTTAGTTTTATCTTTTTATTTATTTAAACTCTAAAATTATAAAAAATTAGCATAATTATTGTGAACATTTTATATCGGCTATTCCTTAACAAGTAACCATGCTAATTTATATTCCCTAAAGTCTTATTAATGTTATCCCAGTTACACAGAGCCTTAAAGCTCAATAGTACTCCGCCAAATCCAACTCTAATGGGAAAACTACTCCATGACTGCCATGTCCTACTCGACCACGGCTATAGCCACCAATTTTTGACATAGCAATTCTGGAGAGATAATCTCTACAAACCCGAAATACCCTCCTCCAACCTTACTGATGCCCTAGCCGCAGAATCAAGTTTCCACACTTCCAACTCAAGGATACCATCCAATTTTCAATGAGTTTCACTTCTCTCCCTACCTTATGATTTTATGCTTATATTTTAAATATATCTATCCTTGTACATTGAGGGCAATGTACATCTTAAGTGTAGGGGGGACTCATTTTCACTTTTTGTATTGTTCTCAAATCCCTGAATTTTTGTCTTGTCTCTCAAGTCACTTTCTCATATCACTATTAGAATGAATTCTAATTGATTTATGATTTTTATTGATATCTTTATGATTAAGACATAGGTATTTGTGATTATTGAAACTTTAAGACATTAGATAATCAAGCATGATAAGTTGAAATTTTTGAGAATTAAAATTTTTCTAGGTTATTTTTCCAATTTTTGGTATTATCTTGACATTTGAATTCATAGGATTGACATCAAAAGCCATAATTCTGGTGAGATTTTTGAGCTTTTTGAGCATACTTTCTTTCATGCTCACTTTTGTTATTGCTTTGAGTGAGTCAATATTGATTTGTTATTCTAGAACTTGCTTCGATTATACATTTTGAGACTAAACCATTGACTTGATATACCGAGATGATAAAGGCAATTAGGTTTAACCCACTTACTCCATAAAAGCCTAATTCCCTAGAGAGCCCCCTTGAGCCTAACAAGCCATTTATTAATTTTCCCTCAATATTAACCTATAACCCATTTTTGTTGAAATCCCTTTAACTACTTTGATCCCTATTTTTGTCGAGATTTGAATTGAATACTTATCTAGCTATGTTCTCCTTTTCAGTTAGTTAAGTTTGTAAAGTATTCGATTTGTTCTTAAAAAAATGTATATATATTTCAGTTGTAATTCGATGTTTCACATATTTCTATGTAATTATGAGCTTCTAATTTTTAAACAATGTTATCCGAAAGGAAAAAGCCTTATTCTAGGAATATGTTTAAGTGATAGAGATTTTTCTAGTTAGATGATTTTTCAGTTCAAACTAGATTCTAACCCTTTTTTTAGCCTGTGACCACACCTCTAACCAAAGCCCCATTACAATCCTCTAAAGACCTTTTGATTAATGTATCATCTCAATCTATATGGTGGAGATTTGATTTTTCACGCAAGCTTATGGCAATAACTTTTCATGTTGACTAATGAGTGCTTAAATTCTGAACCCTAAACACTTCGAGTGGATAGAGTGAATCTTTAGTGAGGATGTCAACTCTTGTTGATTTTGAATTCAAGGTAATTACTTAGAAGAGGGGAGAATACCTATGTTTCCTTGATAAGATTCTCAACTTAGATTGTTTGAAACTTTAATGTTCTTTTAGTTGAATTCTCAATGTATGATTAACCATGGAGTGATTTTAAACATTATTGATAAGAATTATAAGTTGAGAAGAACAATTTTTTTTTTGTGAGTTGTGGATTTTGCTTGAGGATAAGCAAAGGCTTAAGTGTGGGGGTATTTGATGAACCGTAATTTATACATGTTTTTACCCCATGCTTAGCATAATTATTGGATGAATTATCCCTTGAATTGTGGAATTTGATGCTCCTAATCTTTTAAATTTATGTTTTATACTTAGGTGAGCATAAGGAAGTGAAAAGAACGAGAAACGGGCCAAAAATGGAGAAAATGGGCCAATGTAAGAAATTAAACGGCCTAGAGTTCCTGACACGGGTGCGCCACATGCCCGCGCCACATTAGTAGGCTTGAACACGACAAGGGCTCGATTCACACGATTGTGCCACAGGGCATGTCCCTGTCATGACAAGTTTTAATTTCACATGAAAAAGGCTACTTATGGTTAAGAAAGGTATTTCGAAGTCTATATAAACACCCTAGGAGCAGACTTAAAGGGGGAGCCCAACACAGAGTGTAGAAGGCAAGGAATTACTCAAGCAAAGCCAATTGATCCATCTTAGAAGTCAGGATCTACATCAAGACTGAAGATCTCCCTTCAATCATTTCAGGAGTTTTGGGTTTTCTTTATGTTTTGTTGTTTTCTTTACTTTGAGATGTATTATGTTATAAACATGAACTAAATCCCCAAATGTATGAGGGGGATGAAACCTAAGACTAATATTGTTATGGTTATCTGAATTATATGATAAATATTCGATTTGTTCTTAATTGTGTTTTTAATTCTAGTTGATATTTCAGGATATTAATTCAAGTCGAATGTGCTTATTCAGAGGAGCAAAAGTCCCTATTTAATAGTAGATCCAACACAATTAACTGGAGTTGATCGCACTCCTAGACATAAGACGACGAAAATCTGCCGGATTAGAGTCAAATCTAATAGAGGGATCCATAGATCAAGTTAATGCAAAACAAGGGGTTTTAATTAGAAAGAGATTTCAATTAATCAACCTAGGGTTAGTTGTTCTTATTCTCGGTGGAGATATTAACATAATTTAGGGATCTCTACAGATCAAGTCGAATGAAGAAATCATCTAATTCAGAGTTAAATAACAAGTGAAGTCTAGGTGGATTCTTCCTTGGGTATTGCCTTTATCATTCAGTTTTTCCCAAAGTAATTCCCCACTTTACTCTTTTTCGCCTTCTTAGTCTAGTTTAGAGTTAATTAGTTTAAACAAACCCCTTATTTATTTTTTGGCTAGATAATAGGAAGAAAGTTATTACTTGTACTTTTAGTTCCGTGGATTCAACATTTCGGTCTTGCCATTAACTATACTACTATTTGATAGGTGTGCTTGCCTGTATCGTGATGTTAGTTAGTTTCTAAGTATGATCAATTTTATTACTTCATCAAATCACGATCACATTTTCACACCCCACTTGCTTATGTACGTACAAGCAATATTTTGCAACAATTCATATAAATAAGCACATTTATGCCAACTCATAAACAACCAACTTTTCATTCCAATTAGAATCATCATAGATGTAACTAATGAACCAATTCCATACCTATTTCAACCTACCAATTCAATCCCAATAAAACCTATCTAATAACCACATTCAAACATCACATATAACTTGTACCTTTTATCCAAAATATCATTTAAAGAGCATAACATATAATGCATTCATAGCAAACTAATCACTTCCATTTCAAGCCATATCTCATAGCGTGAACAAGTATCCCAAACATACCACATTCATTAACACATAAATAACCATAACATTAACTTATAAACTAGCCTATACATGCCATATTTACAACATTACAAAGATTCAAATGTACCAAAAACTTGTTGGGATAATGTGATGAGAATCTCTGACTTTGTCCAGAATTGAGCTAGCTTCCGAATCTATAAAACCCAAAAAAATAAATAGAGTAAGCTTTAAAAGCTTAGTAAGCCCGTATAATATTGAATTTAACTTACCTAATCAACTTACAAATGCATAAACAACGTAATCTAACCAAGTTATATGTCCTCAATGCCTATTCATTTATCATACACATGTTAGTCATATAACAACCATTTATTCATCCATTTCAAAGGTGAATCAAATATATAATATCCATGTAACCATACTTCATGTATCAGTTCATTCATTTATCAATTAATCATATAGCATATAACCATATAACCATGTAACCATTATTCTATACATATCATATATCTCATAAACATATAAATCATATGACATATATCTTGCAATCATATACTTGTAACAAGTAATTCATGTAACTTGTACCTCATTTAACATATCATTCCATATGAATCATGTAATATATATATCACTTATAACATGTATTTCATATATACATATTGGTATTTGCCCGTTGAACCTTTGAGAACATTGAGGGATACTCCAGTGATACACAAACAGTGTATATATGTAAACCTGTAAATCCATCAATTCATCATATATGCTCTTTTGAGCCATGTACTATATGCTCCTCCTAAGCCGGTAGCGGTAAGCTCGAAGGCTGAACGGTAACTCCGAAGGCTAAATGGTAAGCCCGAAGGCTGAACATGTAAGCTCATGAGCTGTGGTGAGTCCGCGATAAATACAGGAGCTCAACCGACCTATAGCCTTCGTGACATGTCACTTGTATCTTACGACTTTCTACCGTTCAAACGGGACTCGGTACTTAATCAGAACATGTAACCAATAAGCGTTCCGATCCATTATTTCATATATACATTCATAAAAAAATGCAATTCAATTATTTTAATTATAAACATAATTCAATTCTAATTCTACGAACTTACCTCGATTTTGCTCGTATACTTGATATCTACTCGTCTACCTTTCATTTTCCCTGATCAAGTTCCGAGATTTACTTATCTTGATCTATATTAATTCAAATTTAACTCAATTATTCACTAACACATTCAATTTAGTCTAAACACATGTATTTTAGCCATTTTACAAAATAATCTTTGTATTTCACATTTTGTCAATATAGTCCCTAATTCAAAAAATGATAAATTCACACAATTAAACCAAAACCTATGGTAGCCGATTATTCTAATATCTCATACAAGCCCACTTTTTCATTTTATCACATTTCTAACCAAAAAATGTCTACCTTTTTTTATTTAATCCAAAATACTCAATTTTGTCAAAAATCTCTTTATAAAACTTTTAAATCTCTAAACAACCATTCATAATCTAACAAAAACATCAAAGTACATAAGTATTAAACCATGGCACATTTCAAAAACATCAACCATTTTAGAAATGAGGGTATGGATCAATTATATCGAGCTGCAACGAGCTCAAAAACATAGAAATTATTAAAAAACTTAACAAAAACTGTACGTTAGTTGAGGATTTAAGCTAGCTGAATGTAAAAGCTTTCCAAAACCCTTTTCTTTGTTTAAAAATTAGTGAAGAAGAGTGAAAAATAAAGCCATAATTCTATTTTATTAAACTAATATAACATATAGTTAATGAATACCAAAATTAACCTTTATAAAACCATTTTTAATTCATGCATAATATGCACATAAATGTCCACTAACTCAAACAAAGGGATAATATCCATTTAAGGACTTCCATTAATAAAGCCATGGTCAATTAAGCTCTTTTACTAATAGAATTCATGTTTTATGCGTTATGAGATTTAGTCCTTTTTATCAAATTAACTATTTAAACGGTAAAATTTCTAAACAAAATTTTCACACAGTAAATCTGTCATGTTGTAAGACATAATAAAATAATAAAATAAATATTTTAACTTGGTTAAGTGGTCCCGAAACCACTCGTTCTGATCAAACTCAAAATTGGGCTGTTACACACCAAGCTAACTTGGATTGGAGATCGTTGGAGGATTGCTTCACACTATCAAACTATCTTTTTAGTATATATAGTTTTAAACACTTTGGGTTATGGCATGTATAGAGGACTAGGTCATTTTGTTATATGTCATAATTGATTTGGCCAAAAAATGTTGGTTTATTTTGTTGAATATTCATTTTGTATAAGGCCATCAAATGTTGCATAATGATGGTCACATTTATAATCATATGATGATGTGTTTCATGAATGTGTAAGTTTGCATGGCTTGAATGGTTAAGCATGTAATGTTTATGCATCATAGATGTAACATGTGAATGTTGAGTTGATGTCTTGGTTGTTTGGTTGCTTAAGTATATTATGTTATGTGCCTTGAATTGGTAGAAGTGTTGATCTCGTGATGTGATGAAGTAATAAATTGATCGTACCTAAAAGACTAACTATTATCACGATAAAAGGCAAGTGCACCTATCGAGTAGTGGTATAGCTAGTGGCAAGATCGGAATATTGAATCCAAGGAACTAAAAGTACTAGTAATGACATTTTTCCTATTATTTAGCCTAAGAATAAAAAAGGGGTTTGGTTGTAAACTATTCTAAATTAAACTAAAGAAACGACAAAGAGTAAATTGGGAAAAGTACTTTTGGGAAAACTAATTGATAAGGACAATACTTAAGGAAGAATCCACCAAGACTGTACTTGTTATCTAACTCTGAAGTAGATGATTTCATCATTCGACTTGATCTGTAGAGATCACTAATTTATGTTAATACCTCCGACATGGATAAGAACAACAAATCCTAGGTTGATTAATTGAAATATCTTTCTAATTAAAACCCCTAGTCTTGCATTAACTTGATATATGGATCCTTATATTAGATTTGACTCAAATCCGGTAGATTTTCATCGCCCTATGTCTAGGATTGCGATCAACTCCGCTTAATTGTGTTGGATCTACTCTTAAACAGGGACTTTTGCTCCTCTGCCTAAGTACATTCGACTTAAATTAATATCCCAGAAATATCAATTTAAGAATTAAAAACACAATTAAGAACAAGTCAAATATTTATCATATAGTTCAGATAACAATAACAAGATCCGTCTTAGGTTTCACCCCCTTAGATATTTGGGGTTTTAATTTATAATTATAAAAAGAAACATCTCAGAATAAATAAAATAACAAAATATAAGAAAACCCAAAACTCCTGAAAGGATTGAAGGGAGATCCTCTGTCTTGATGTAGATCTTGGCTTTTGAGATGGATCAATCAGTTTTCCTTTGAGTAATTTCCTACCTTTAGCTCTTTATTCTGGCGGGAATACTATACCCTTGGCGGGAATGATGCCCCCTTTGTAGTTGCCTCCTAGAGTCTTTATATAGAGTTTGGAGAGTCTTTCTTAGCCCCGAAGTAGCTTTTTCCTTGTGAAATTAAACTTCCTCACGACAGGGACACGTCCGTGTTCCATGTCCGTGTGAGTCGATGCTAGGCCGTGTTCAAGCCTGTTAAAGTGGCATGGTCATGTGAGTTGCCCGTGTGAATCGATTCTAGGCCGTGCTCGAGCCTTTTTATGTGGCACAACCGTGTGACACACCCGTGTGAACTCCAGACTGTGTTGATTCCTTGCTTTGGCCCATTTTCTCTATTTTCGGCTTGTTTCTTGTTCCTTTCACTCCCCTAAGCTCACCTGAGTATAAATCATGAAATTAAAGGTTTAAGGGCATCAAATTCCACAAGTTAAGGAATAATTCATCCATAAATGTGCTAAGCATGAGGTAAAAAAATGTATAATTTACGGTTTATCAAATACCCCTACACTTAAGCCTTTGCTTGTCCTCAAGCAAAATCTCAATTCACAATTAAAAATCATTCCTCTCAACTTATAATCCTTATCAATAAAGTTTCAAACTAATCCACAAGTAATCATACGTTGAGAATTCAACCAAAAGAAAATTAAAGTCTCAAACATTCTAAGTTCAAAATTTTATCACAGAAACATAAGTTTCCTACCTTCTTATAGGTAATTACCTCGAACTCAAAATCAAAAAAAGTTGACATCCTCACTAAAGATTCACTCTATCCACTTGAAGTGTTTAGGGTTCAAAAAATTAAGCACTCATTAGTCAGCATGAAAAGTTATTACCATAAGCTTGCATGAAAATCAATTCTCCACCACTATGTATTGACATGATACATCGATCAAAAGGTCTTTCAAGGGTTGTAACGTGGCCTTGGTTAGGGGTGTGGTCACAAGCTGAAAAAGATGGTTAGAATCGAGATTGAATTGAAAAATCATCTAATTCGAAAAATCTCTATCACTGAAACATATTCCTAGAATAAAGCCTTTGGATGACATCGTTTAAGAACAAGAGTTGAAAACTTACATAGAAATATGCAAAACATTGAATTACAATTGAAATATACATTTTTTTAAGGAAATAAATTGAATATTTATAAACTTTACAACTGAAAAAGAAAACAAAGCTAGATAATTATTCAACTCAAATCTCGACAAAAATAGGGATAACATAATTGAAGGGAATTCAACAAAAAATGGGTTATAGGTTAATATTGAAGGTAAGTCAATGAATGGTTTGTTAGGCTCAATGGGGTTCACTAGGGGTTAATTTATGACGATAGGTTTTTATGGAGTAAGTGGTTAAATCCTACGTGTCTTTATCATTTCGGTATATCAAACTAATGATGTGGTCTTGACATGTATAATCAAAGCAAGTTCTAGAATACCAAATTAGTATTGACTCACTCAAAGCAACAATAAAAGTGAGCATGAAAGGATGTATTCTCAAAAGGCTAAAAAATCTCACCAGAATTATGGCTTTTGATGTCAATCCTGCGAATTTCAAATTTCAAGATAACACTTAAAATTGGGGAAACAACCTAGAAAAATTTAAATTCTCAAAAATTTCAACTTATCATTCTTGATTCTCTAATGGCTTAAAGTTTGATTAATCAAAGCAGAAGTACCTATGTCTTAATTCTCAACATATCAATAAAAATCATAAATCAATCAGAATTCATTTTAATAGGGGATTGAGAATAATTGAGAGAGTGAAAGTGAGAATTCAGGATTTGAGAACAATGCAACAAGTGGCAAAAATGTTCAGGGGTTCAAGGATAATACAAAGAATGAAAGTGAATTCCCCCCGCACTTAAGATGTACATTGTCCTCAATGTACAAAGATAAAGTTAGTAACAATAGAAGCATAAAATCATAAGGTAGGGGGAGAAGTGAAACTCCCTCAATAATGGATGACTCCCTTGAGTAGTTAAAGCTAAATTAGAGAAAAGGTTATTTGAAGTTCATGATTCTAGGTGACTGAAGAGAATAAGCACAATTATATGTAAAATTTAAGTATTAATCGATAAAAATTGAAGTGCAAAAATAAAAAGAAAGAGGGAGAAATATAAAGTAAAGAAAAGAAGATTTGAAATTAAATAAAAGGGATTTGGCCCCACAGCCGTGGCGTATGCCCGTGTGCCCTTAGGTTGGCCCGTGTGTTTCGTGGACTTTTGGTGTGACCTTGGTTGGTTGGCACGGGCGTGTCCTACGCCCATGTTGATTTCTCAGTTTCACCCACGATTAATTAGCATGGGTGTGTTGGGACACATGGCCATATAACACGGTCATGTCTTTTGGTGTTCGTTTCTCCTATGACCGTGTAGGGGGTCACACGTCCGTGTTAATTTGGTAGGTTCGACCACGGGGTCAGGACACGGGCGTGTTGCACGCCCGTGTTTATTTAACAAGATCGATCACAGCCTTGGGGCATGGGCATGTCGCACGCCCGTGTTGATTTATTAGGATTAGCCATGACCACCTTGCATGGTCGTGGCGAATTGTCGCAGCTTGTGTTGGGAAAATTTTGTCCTGTGTGCGCACGACCATATCGCAGGGTCGTGTCTTTACCCATGGTGTCCACACGGCCTTGGGCACACCCATGGGCATGGCTGTGTGGCATGAAAACCTGTATTTAGAAGGTTAGTTGATGAATTAAAGAGCTTAAACAATAGTACTTTACTATGTTAGTGCTCGGGTTACCTCCCAAGAAGTGCTTGTTTATAGTCTAAGCTCGACTTCCTTCAAGCTTGCATGGTCATGGTGGTTTGAGGAGTTCAAACTCCTATCTCTTGCTATTAGTTTCACTATCAAAATAAGGTTTGAGTCGAGTATAATTTACCTTGAAAGTGCCAAATGTCTTATGTGTTATCTCGACTGTACCATAGGGGAAAATTTTCATTATTATGAAAGAAGGAGTGTCACATGTATGAGCTTTTGAATTTGAAATTTGAGGATCTTCCTCCTCTAAGTAGACTTTATCCCCTACCTTAAATTGATTTGTTTTTACCTTAGGGTCATCATAGTGATGCTCTGGTGTGATGTGGCATACTTTGGGTTTCTCTTGTCGGTAGCTCAGCCACTCGTCTAATTCTTCAAGCTGTAGCATTCGTTTTTCATGCATGGTCCCCTTGGATGGATTTGTCTGTTGTTTGATCTTACCTAGGTAAAGAGTATCCTGCAAAGAAGGTTAGGCAGTGAGATCGCTTTCATTATCAGGACTTGTAACACTATCTTTATTGTCAACAGTCTTATTAGAGTTACGAGCCTGTAAAGTAATTTTGTCATTACCTACACGAAATGTGAGCCCGCCTGTGCCTACATCAATTATGGTTTTAGCAGTTGCTAAAAATGGTCGCCTTAAAATTAGGGGTACATTGCTATCTTGATCTATGTCTAAAACAACAAAGTCGTATGGGAATATAAATTTATCAATTTTGACAAGCACATCTTGATTATGCCCTTGGGAAATCTAATGGTTTTATCAGCCAATTGGATGCTCATCTTAGTTTGTTTAGGTTTCCCATGACCTAGTTGCTTAAACAATTTATAAGGCATTACATTAATACTTCCCCTAAATCAGCTAAAGCATTTTTAACATCTAAACTACCAAGTAAACAAGGAATTCTAAAACTCCCTGAATCTTTTAGTTTGTTGGGTAGCTTATTCTGTAAAATTGCTGAGCACACTGCATTCAGTTCCACGTGAGATGTTTCATCTAGCTTCTGTTTTTTGTCAGGAACTCTCTTAAAAATTTAACAGCGTTTTGCATCTGCGACTGAGATTCAATAAACGGTAAGTTAATGTGTAATTTCTTTAAGAGTTTAAGGAATTTACCAAATTTCTTGTCTGTGCAGTCTTTTCTTATCCGTTAGGATATGGGACACGAGGCTTATATGCTTTGACAACTGGTTGTTTGTGACTTACCTCATCCTTACCGCTACTTACCACATTCTCCTTACTTGGCTTTGGTTTGGTTTTAGCTAACCTTTCTTCATTAGTTGTATCAATGGCATGTAGTTGCTCCTTAGGGTTGGATTCAGTCCTTTGAGTTTCAAGTCCTTGAATGGATGCTTGCTGGTTCTTAAGTGTCGTCTCGGTATTCTGGAAATGGGTTTCTGACACAGCAATAAATTTTGTGAGCATCTCCTCAAGGTTAGGCTTTTTCTCTAACTAGTACGGTGGTTGCTGAAATCTCGGAGGAGGTGGTGGTCTTTGATTTCCTTGATTGCCTTGTCCTCCCCATGAGAAATTGGGGTGATTCCTCCAGCCTGCATTGTAAGTATTGCTATAAAGGTTATTTTGAGATCTAGAATTATTACTCATATAGTTGGCTTGCTCAGTTTCCATGCCATATCCATAGGTGGAGTACTCAGATTTGCTCATGTTTCCTTGGATTGAGTCACATTGCATCACTCGGTGTACCTGCATAGAACTGACTAAACCATCAATCTTTTTTATTTAAAAGTTCTACCTGATTAGAAAGTATGGTGACCGCATCAACATTAAAAACCCCTGCAGCTTTTTGTGGTTTTGTCCTCATGACCTGGCATTGATAGTTATTCAGTGACATCTCCTCTATAAACTCGTAAGCTGCTTCTGGCATTTTGTTATTGATTGTTCCACCGATGGCTGAATCGATCATTTATCTCGTTGAAGGGTTCAAACCATTGTGAAAAGTTTGAACTTGTAACCATAAGGGTAACCCATGGTTAGGGCACCTTCTAAATAAATCCTTATATCTCTCCCAAGCATCATAAAGTGTTTCTAAATCCAGTTGTAGAAAAGGAGGGATATCATTCCTTAACTTAGCCATTTTAGGCGGTGAAAAATATTTAAGTAAAAATTTTTTGGTCATTTGTTCCCATGTAGTGATAGATCCTCGTGGTAATGAATTTAACCACTATTTACCCTTATTGCTCAAGGAAAATGGGAATAGCCGAAGACGAATGGAATCATCAGAAACGCCATTTATTTTAAACGTGTCGCAAAATTCCAAAAAGTTGGTTAAATGAGCGTTAGGATCTTCATCCTGCAAACCATCAAACTGAACAAACTGTTGTATCATCTGCATAGTGTTAGGTTTCAATTCAAAATTATTTGCATCAATAGTAGGCCTAACAATACTGGATTCAGTACCAGCCAAATTAGGTTTAGCATATCGTATATAGTACGAGGAACATGATTTTTCTCAACAGGATTTGCGGCTACTACTGGAGGTAGCTGATTATCTAGATTTGCCTCCATCTCTTCAGTAGGTTCAGGTTCTTCTTCTTGTCATTGTTCTAGATATCGCAAGCTACTTCTTATCTCTCTGCGAGTTCTACAAACTATGGCTTTGAAATCATCGTCAAACAATAATGGTCCTCCTAGGTTTCTTCTAGTCATAAACTAGAGACACCTAGAAGAGAAAAGTAAAAACAAAATTTTAGTAAATAAAAACCTAAAATAAAAATAAGAATAAATTGCAACAAAAGTAACAAATGGCTAAAGTAATAGGAATCGAGTGTTCCTAATATTTTAGTTCCCCGGCAACAGTGCCAAAAACTTGATCTCGTGATGTGATGAAGTAATAAATTAATCGTACCTAAAAGACTAACTATTATCATGATAAAAGGCAAGTGCACCTATCGAGTAGTAGTATAGCTAGTGGCAGGACCGGAATATTGAATCCAAGGAACTAAAAGTACTAGTAATGACTTTTTTTCCTATTATTTAACCTAAGAATAAAAAAGGGGTTCGGTTGTAAACTATTCTAAATTAAACTAAAGAAATAACAAAGAGTAAATTGGGAAAATTACTTTTGGGAAAACTGATTGATAAGGACAATACCTAAGGAAGACTCCACCAAGACTGCACTTGTTATCTAACTCTGGACTAGATGATTTCATTATTCGACTTGATCCATAGAAATCCCTAATTTATGTTAATATCTCCGTCCAGAGTAAGAACAACTAATCCTAGGTTGATTAATTGAAATCTCTTTCTAATTAAAACCCCTAGTCTTGCATTAACTCGATCTATGGATCCCCATATTAGATTTGACTCTAATCTGGTAGATTTTTGTTGTCCTATGTCTAGGATTGCGATCAACTCTGCTTAATTGTGTTGGATCTACTTTTAAACAGGGACTTTTGCTCCTCTGCCAAAACACATTCGACTTAAATTAATATCCCGAAAATATCAATTTAAGAATTAAAAACACAATTAAAAACAAGTCAAATATTTATCGTATAGCTTAGATAACAATAACAAGATCCGTATTAGGTTTCATCCCCTTAGATATTTGGGGCTTTAGTTTATAATTATAAAAAGAAACATCTTAGAATAAATAAAATAACAAAACATAAGAAAAGCCAAAACTCCTGAAAGGATTGAAGGGAGATCATTTGTCTTGATGTAGATTCTGGCTTCTGAGATGGATCAATCGGCTTTCCTTTGAGTAATTTCCTGCCTTTAGCTCTCCGTCCTGGAGGGAAGACTATACCCTTGGCGGGAATGATGCCCCCTTTGTAGTTGACTCCTAGGGTCTTTAGATAGAGTTTGGAGAGTCTTTCTTAGCCCCTAAGTAGTTTTTTCCTTGTGAAATTAAACTTCTTCACGACAGGGACACACTCGTGTTCCACGCCCGTGTGAGTCGATGCTAGGCCGTGTTCAAGCCTGTTAAAGTGCCACGACTATGTGAGTTGCCCGTGTGAATCGAGCCTAGGCCGTGCTCAAGCCTGTTTATGTGGCACAGCCTTGTGACACGCCCGTGTGGTGAATTCCAGGCTGTGTTGATTCCTTGCTTTGGCCCATTTTCTCCGTTTTCGGCCCGTTTCTTGTTCTTTTCACTCCTCTAAGCTCACCTGAGTATAAAACATGAAATTAAAGGTTTAAGAGCATCAAATTCCAAAAATCAAGGGATAATTCATCCATAAATGTGCTAAGCATGAGGTAAAAATATTTATAATTTACGATTTATCAAGTGTTTTTATGTTTCAGGTTGGCAAATGGCTTGGTAAATAGCCCTTATTTTGTCTACACGGGTAGACACACAGGCATGTGTCTAGGCCGTGTGTGACACATGGTCTGCCCCATAGGCGTGTGTTTAGGTCGTGTGTCTCTTGCACCTAAATTTTGAGAAATAGAATGCTCAGAATTGAGCACATGGGTAGAGGCACAGGCGTGTGTCTCAGCCGTGTGGATAGCATAGCCTTGAACATGGGTGTGTGCCCTGGCCATGTAAAGTTTGCACCTATTTTGTGAAATTTAATTTTCCATACAGCCTAGCACACGGGCGTGTGACTTGGCCGTGTGATCTGATTTTGTTCATGGGTTACAAGTTAGAGAGTTACACGGAGTTGGGACACGAGCATGTGATCACACAACCTACCCACAAAGGTGTGTCCTAAACCACACGGGCGTGTGACCCCTGTTTTGTGGAAAAATTTTTGAAGTGTTGTAAAAATTTCTAAAGTTCTCAGTTTAGTCCCGAACCACTTCTAATGCATGTTTTACGCCTCATAGACTTGTGTTAGGGACATTATGAGTGATTGCTAAAAGTTTCAATTTAGACCCGTATTTATGACCTGAAATTTCATTATTGTTCATGAGATAAGTTCGATAATGCCTCATACCCTATTCCAGCGTCGAATACGGGTGAAGAGTGTTACACTCATCCATTTTGATAAGAAAAGTATGTGAGCATGTAACAACCCAGTTTTCACCCAAGTCGGAATGTGGTTTTGGGACTACAAAACCGAGTTGAAAATTTTTCTAAATGCTCATTTCTATATCCATTTTATGTGTTAATCCATGTGCGAAAATTTTTGTGCTTCGAAGTAATCATTTGAATATGAATTACAGTAAAAAGGGCTTATATGTAAAATTTTAATAATGTGTGTGGTTATTTCAAAAGGGGCAAAATGATGCATGCAACAAAGACATGGACTTGCATGTCAAATTTGCCATTATAACAATAGTGGCCGGCCATGAAGTGATTGAAATAATAATATATGCGTTTTATATACATGCATTATAATAAGTAAAGATTATATACATATATTATGAATTATAAAATGTTAAAATAAGAGAGATAGGCATTACAAACAAAGTATATTTTTTTGTTCTTCCTTGGTTCTTTCATTCGGCCGAATATGTAAGAAAAACCAAGAACAAAGTCCCTTGTTTGAACAGCCATGGAAGCTCGAGAAATCTAGGTAAGGTTTTGTTAATTCCATTTGACTTTTAATGTTTTTGAACTCTAGGGTCGGTCATACTTTAAACCCATGTCTTATTCTTCAAAATTTGGTGGTGAATTGGTGTCCGGCAATGGTGCTTCTAAGTCGTGAAATCCAAAGTTGGGTGTTAGAAATAGGTGAATGAATGTTAAATTTATATTTTGATGCTAAATCCATGAGATTATAAGATTTTAAAAGTGAAATGATGAATATGAGCTTTGTGTGGCTCAATTTTTGGTAATGAACTTTCGGCCATTCATGTAGTTGATAAATTGGCATTGAATTATGTTTTGTTTCAAGGAATAATATATATGAGTTTAAACTATTTGAATTTTTCTATGAGTGGTCAATAAGTCAACTACTTTCGACTATTGGGAGAAAAGAGTGGAAATTGTGCTTATTTTTGGAATTTCGATAGGGGAATTGTTAGTGAGCGATTAGGTGTTTACCGAATTGTGTTATAAAGGATGAATTTGAAATTGAAATTAGATATATGTGATTTTGATGTGTTTTTATTAATGGCCGAATGGAGAATTGATGTATAAATTTTGGTTCATGGCATTTTATTATAGGTACCATACTTATTGAATGCGATATGTTTTGTATATGTTTAAGGTTATATGCATTTTGGCAAATGTGGCAAATGTGTGTTAAGGTAAATTAATTAATTAATATGTGTTAGATGCATATGCGTGATGTTAGTTGAAATTTGTGAAACATATTTGGCCATAAGTTAAGTGTAATCTTGAGGTATTAAGATTTGATACATAAATATTTATATACGAATGTATAAAGAATTGGCTTCAAGCTTTGTTAATATAATTTTCTTGTGAATAATGATTGGGTATGAATATGTATAATCGGCTACTTTTTAAGAATAAGCATGAATTATTAAAGTTGATTCAAGAATGTTTATATTAGGAGGTAAGGTATATTTGGTTAATTAATGATAATGTCGTTTTAGGATTTTGGTATGATTGGATTGAAGTACTGCATACCTTGTACATAAGTTGGTTTGTATTTTGATTATAAGTAGTTGATGTGTTTATGAATTATTATAGCCGAACTTACACTTGCGAAGTTAAAAGAAAGTAATTCAGCTAAGTAATTTAATCGTTGATTCGTTTAAAGTTAGCTTAAGAGCTAAAGGCATCAAACTCGGAAAGGGGAAAGTGAAATTAGACTACTAGCTAACTCCTAGTTATTCAACGGCATCTAGGTAAGTTTTAAGTATTAAACTTCAACTATTCGTGAATGAATTATGTTTTGTTAAGAGAAAATGATATTTTTCTTGTAGTATACTTATAAACATGCATAATGTCGAAAGGTATACATGAATGAAAAATAAGCTAAACCATATGAGTATATTTGAATGAAAGCAACCATCTATTGATGTGCTTGTTTTATATGAGAATTTGAGTTTAAGATTAGGATTATTCTGTTATGTATGTACACATAAAATAAATTATGACTCCAATGAGTTAAATGTATATAGAGCCGAATGACTATTACAAAATATAAGTAAGTTCTTAAGTAATGAATTTTCAGCTCATGACATGATGAAATCATAGTATATATGCATATTATATCTATTGAGACCTAAATGTTATACTTGAATGATGTTGTGGGAATGAAAACCTGTGAAATTGTTGGAAGCCGAATGTTACTTGAATTTTACTATGACATGAAACGAAATGTCACCCCTTTTCTTATGACTATGGAACCGAACGTTGCACTAATTGGTAAATATGCTGTGATTGTATTCGAGCAATGGTAATGACATTCAAATGTGATATGTTATATATGTATGTGTAAATGTTCATTGGGGTTTAATTCGAGCTTAGCCTCAAAGGGCCTCCGAGCCATTGATATGTCCGGGCTTAGTTCTGAAGGGCTTCCAAGCCAGTGTTATGACCGAATTTAATTCCGAAGGGCTTTTGAGCCAGTGTTAAAATCCAAACTTAGTTCGGAAGGGCTTCCAAGCTAGTGTTATGACCAGATTTAATTCCAAAGAGCTTTTGAACCAGTGTTAAAATCCGAACCTAGTTCTGAAGGGCATCCGTGCCATTGTTTTGTCCTAGTTGGGAATTCCATGGGCATTCGCGTGAGCAATTAGATAGTAAATGTTAAATTAATCCAACCAATGTACCTACATGCTGTTCGATAGCCAGGTATGTAACTTATCCTCGTTTTAGAATCTGATTTCCTTTTGATCATGGTTTTTGGAATTGAATGAGGAAGCTTTGATTATGGTTGAAAAGTCATGTAAATGTTTATGATCTGATGTTGATGTATGAGTTCTGATTAAAGAAGTTCAACTACACGAACATGGGATACATGTGTATAATTATGAGTTTAACATGAGAATCGAAATGAAGATATTCGGCCATGGGTTGAATCTATTTGGTTACATGGATATTACCTTTGTGATATGAATATAAATATGACCGATAATGGTATGCTGGTATAATGAAGTATATGCTAAGTTCTCTTTGTGTACTTGTGTACATACGGCCGATAATCTTGTCAATGATTATTATATCTACGAATAAAAGAATGATATATTTGGTTAATGGTCGTTAGTATATGGAAGTATTTGACTTAAAATACAGTGTATGAACTTTAAGTAAAGGAAAATAATACGTGCTGAATTATCCATATGTAATGGTACCTATTCGGCCAAAAAGGGCCTATGATGTGAGAAAGGGTTATATTTAACTAGATGTGCAAATACATGATGAGGGTTATATTTTGTCAACTTAGGTATATGTGGTATGGAATATATGTTGGTTCTTTATGTACCCATATGACAAAATTAGCACTTACTATGTGAATCCAATTTCGTTTGACGAGGAACATGCGTTGGAAATCAATTATAAAAAGAATATATGTTATGCCAATAGGCAGGGACTCTATGAACTATTTCATGATAGTTTATGGTATGATTTCGTGATTTCAAACATGTAGAAATTGAATGTGGTTAAGATATTATGTTTTCATTTGATTGAACGAAAAACATATAAAGAAATGCACTTGAGAATATTCAAACATCTTGGTCATTATTATGAAAGTATATATGTGTTAGCTAGGTGTTGCGTTTATTGAAATTGTAGTTCGATATGAAGCTCTAAGTTAACTTTATCAATTAGAAAAGATGAATGACCAATGATGTTGAATAAAATCATTTGTGACTTAAAGCTCAAGGTTAAAGGTATATATATATACACATAAACCAAATTATAAGAAATTTGGTTAGGTATATTCGGTCAAATGAGACACTCGTCTTTGATTCAACACGAACAATAATTTGCTTAAAACTTACTAAGCTTGTGAAAGCTTACTCTGTTTGTTTTGTGTCTTTGTTTTGTAGATTATGGATTTTTTACTACCAGCTCGGGGATCGTCAGCTCTTTGTCACACTACCTACTATTACGGTAATCATGTGTCTTGTTTTGGTTTTAGTTTATGGCATGTATAGGGAGGACAATGAGTAGAATGATACTTTGATTTTCTTATATAGGTCATGTGAGCATGCATCTTGTGGAACTTTCTCATATAGGTTTTAAACTCGAACTAGATTTGTGTCTATGCATGGTAAAAATTGAATGATCTTTATTTAAGAAAATGTTGAAAATTTTACCATCTTGATCTGATTTCTAGTCTTTGGTAACACCCCATCCTATTCCGGCGATGGTTACGGGATAGGGGTGTTACATTTTATTGGTATCAGAGCTACGATTTAGTCAATTCTAGGACTAACGTAGCGTGTGAGTCTAGCTATACATGCCATATAGTGATAAAATGGTAGTGTGATGACTTCTGAAAATTAGAAATGTGCTTTTCGTATAACAAAGAATTCTAATCCCAATCGAGCTGTAGTAGATGATGATGAGAATGTAGCGCATGCTCCCGCGTAAGGGACAGCACCGATTGACTCTTAGTCAAGCTAGAAAAATCAAAATGATGGTACGAAACAAACTTTTTACACTATGATGAATGAGTAGTTCTCTAAAATCGTAAGGAATAACCTGGTTATACACTCTCCTCCACCCCCCAAATAATCCCTTTCCGATACTTGTTGTGTCTTCTGCGACGGATCTGCTGAGATCGAATGAGCCTCCGGTTGACAAGATCAGAAAACATAGAGCCGAAAAACTGAGTAAAAGAAAGAGAAAAGTCGATTATAAGGCTAGAGATTTTCGTAAATTATTAGCGAGTAAAACCTTTCAGTCATCAACAAAGAGATTTAGAGAAGATAACAGCTGATTTAAAGTTAATACGGAATATTCGAGATGAAATCAAGGTCAAGATCGATTTTCTGTAAAGTCGCAAGTTGTATTGATTGCTATCGTGAGTAATATTTGATCAAAAAGAATTAAACGCAAGCACTGTGGTAAATGGCATTCGGGGAGCTGTAGACTTCTCGACCGCTTCTGTTTTAAATGCGGATCAGCTGACCATTTCATTAGAAATTGTCCGAGATGAGTAAAGCAAAATACTAATTAGAATGGGAGGTTTAGTAATACTACGACACGAAGTAGACCACTAAGGCATACGAATAATGAGAGTGACAGTCAGAGAGGAACTAAAGGCACAGCTATTCGATCTGAAGCTCGTACAATTACCAGAACCTATGTCATCCGTGCTCATGAAAAAGGATACCTCACAAGATGTTATTACCGGTATTTTACCCTCTTGATACTGATGATATTGCTTGATTAATCTCGAAACTTTGGCATCTAATAAGACCGTATCGGTTGAGTCTACTAAGTTTATAATTTGAATGTTGAAATTCTTTTTTTTTTAGGCTGTTACGTGTTAAATGTTATGTTGGTACCATTTGGTGAATTCTATATTAGTATCTATGTAAGTTGGCTAACCGAGCATATTGCTATAGCGAATTGCAAAAGAAAGACAATGGATTTGCGATGTTCGAATGATATGATAATTAGAGTTGAGTCAACTGATCTGAATGGGTTATCATCAGTGGTAATCTCGATACTGGCACATTGATATATGAAAAAGAGTTGCAAAGCTTATCTTGCGTACGTTCTAGATGATAAATTATCAGAAAGGACACTTGAAACTTGTGCTACAGATTCTGTATGACAAGCAAGCTTTACGCGAAGTTTGGTAAATGTGAATTCTGGTTAAATGAGGATAGCTTTTGGGACTTGCATGATACTATAAACATTTTGTAAAAAGACTCCTTGATGATAGTAAGATTTCTAACAAGATTACTACAGAAAGATGTCAACTTGAGTGGTCCGAAAAATGTCGGAAAAGTTTCGATCAACTGAAAACCTTTTCGACGGAAGCCCCAGTGCTATTACAGCCAGAATTGGGTAAAGAATTGATAATTTTTAGTGATGCCTCTTCGAACGACTTAAGCAGTGTTGTGATGCGAGCGATGAATGTACAACTGTATATGTCCGTTAATAGTGGAACTAAAAAGCAAAACCAAAGTTGATACAAAAGATCTGGGAATCTTAGAAAGTTGATAATGATTTAGTTACCAAATGAGCTAAGTGTGTTTCTAAAAGTCTCACAGTAAAGAAAGGTGCTCAGACTCGGCTGTAAGAGTAAAATGAGCGCAAGATTCATCAGACTGAATGAGATTTCATAACGAATTGGGCTGGTTGCATACTGATTGCTCTTGCCGCATAAATTTGAAAATATAGTAATGTTTTTCGTGCTTTGATGCTCCATCAGTATAGATACGATCCCTTTCATATGGTTAGACCGTCAGAGATTGAAATTTAGTCAGAATAGGAAAACCCCGCTAATAAAAGTGTGGTGGCAAGTACGGAGTCGAGGAAGTGACTTAAGAACTTGAGTACACAATAAAAGAATGTTACCTTAGCTTATTCACTGGTAAGATTTTCGGGGGCAAAAATCCCTAAAGGGGGGAGAGTTGTAACAACCCAGTTTTCACCCTAGTCAGAATGTGGTTTTGGGACCATAAAACCAAGTTGAAAAATTTTCTAAATGCTCATTTCTACATCCATTTTATGTGTTAACCGATGTGTGAAAATTTTTGTGCTTCGAAGTAATCATTTGAATATGAATTACAGTAAAAAGGGCTTATATGTAAAATTTTAATAATGTGTGTGGTTATTTCAAAAGGGGCAAAATGATACATGCAACAAAGGCATGGACTTGCATGTCAAATTTGCCATTATAACAATAGTGGTCAGACATGAAATGATTGAAATAATAATATATGCATTTTATATACATGCATTATAATAAGTAAAGATTATATACATATATTATGAATTATAAAATGTTAAAATAAGAGAGATAGGCGTTATAAACAAAGTATTTTTTTTTTTGTTCTTCTTTGGTTCTTTCATTCGGCCGAATATGTAAGAAAAACCAAGAACAAAGTCCCTTGTTTGAACGGCCATGGAAGCTCAAGAATTCTAGGTAAGGTTTTGTTACTTCCATTTGACTTTTAATGTTTTTGAACTCTAGGGGCGGTCATACTTTAAACCCATGTCTTATTCTTCAAAATTTTGTGGTGAATTGGTGTTCGGCAATGGTGCTTTTAAGTCGTGAAATCCAAAGTTGGGTGTTAGAAATAGGTGAATGAATGTTAGATTTATATTTTGATGCTAAATCCATGAGATTATAAGATTTTAAAAGTGAAATGATGAATATGAGCTTTGTGTGGCTCCATTTTTGGTAATAAACTTTCGGCCATGTCATGTAGTTGATAAATTGGCATTGAATTATGTTTTGTTTCAAGGAATAATATATATGAGTTTAAACTATTTGAATTTTTCTATGAGTGGTCAATAAGCCAGTACTTTCGGCTATTAGGAGAAAAGAGTGGAAATTGTGCTTAATTTTGGAATTTCGATAGGGGAATTGTTAGTGAGCGATTAGGTGTTTACCGAATTGTGTTATAAAGGATGAATTTGAAATTGAAGTTAGATATATGTGATTTTGATGTGTTTTTATTAATGGCCGAATGGAGAATTGATGTATAAATTTTGGTTCATGGCATTTTATTATAGGTACCATACTTATTGAATGCGATATGTTTTGTATATGTTTAAGGTTATATGCATTTTGGCAAATGTGGCAAATGTGTGTTAAGGTAAATTAATTAAGTAATATGTGTTAGATGCATATGCGTGATGTTAGTTGAAATTTGTGAAACATATTTGGCCATAGGTTAAGTGTAATCTTGAGGTATTAAGATTTGATACATGAATATTTATATACTAATGTATAAAGAATTGGCTTCAAGCTTTGTTAATATAATTTTCTTGTGAATAATGATTGGGTATGAATATGTATAATCGGCTACTTTTTAAGAATAAGCATGAATTATTAAAGTTGATTCAAGAATGTTTATATTAGGAGGTAAGGTATATTTGGTTAATTAATGATAATGTCGTTTTAGGACTTTGGTATGATTGGATTGAAGTACTGCATACCTTGTACAAAAGTTGGTTCGTATTTTGATTATAAGTAGTTAATATGTTTATGAATTATTATAGCCGAACTTACACTTGCGAAGTTAAAAGAAAGTAATTCGGCTAAGTAATTTAATCGTTGATTCGTTTAAAGTTAGCTCAAGAGCTAAAGGCATCAAACTCGGAAAGGGGAAAGTGAAATTAGACGACTAGCTAACTCCTAGTTATTCAATGGCATCGAGGTAAGTTTTAAGTATTAAACTTCAACTATTCGTGATTGAATTATTTTTTGTTAAGAGAAAATGATATTTTTCTTGTAGTATACTTATAAACATGCATAATGTCGAAAGGTATACATGAATGAAAAATAAGCTAAACCATATGAGTATATTTGAATGAAAGCAACCATATATTGATGTGCTTGTTTCATATGAGAATTTGAGTTTAAGATTAGGATTATTCTGTTATGCTATGTACACATAAAATAAATTATGACTCCAATGAGTTAAATGTATATAGAGCTGAATGACTATTACAAAATATAAGTAAGTTCTTGAGTAATGAATTTTCAGCTCATGACATGATGAAATCATAGTATATATGCATATTATATCTATTGAGACCTAAATGTTATACTTGAATGATGTTGTGGGAATGAAAACCTGTGAAATTGTTGGAAGCCAAATGTTACTTGAATTTTACTATCACATGAAACGAAATGTCACCCCTTTTCTTATGACTATGGAACCGAATGTTGCACTAATTGGTAAATATGCCGTGATTGTATTCGAGCAATGGTAATGACATTCAAATGTGATATGTTATATATGTATGTGTAAATGTTCATTGGGGTTTAATCCGAGCTTAGCCTCGAAGGTCCTCCGAGCCATTGATATGTCTGGACTTAGTTCCGAAGGGATTCCAAGCCAGTGTTATGACCGGATTTAATTCCAAAGGGCTTTTGAGCCAGTGATAAAATCTGGACTTAGTTCCGAAGGGCTTCCAAGCCAGTGTTATGACCAGATTTAATTCCGAAGAGCTTTTGAGCCAGTGTTAAAATCTGAACCTAGTTCCTAAGGGCATCCGTGCCATTATTTAGTCCTGGTTGGGAATTCCGTGGGCATTCGCTTGAGCAATTAGATAGTAAATGTTAAATTAATCCAACCAATGTACCTACATGCTGTTCGATAGCCAGGTATGTAACTTATCCTCGTTTTAAAATTTGATTTCCTTTAGATCGTGGTTTTTGGAATGTAATGAGGAAGCTTTGATTATGGTTGAAAAGTCACATAAATGTTTATGATCTGAATTTGATGTATGAGTTTTGATTGAAGAAGTTCAACTACACGAACATGGGATACATGTGTATAATTATGAGTTTAACATGAAAATCGAAATGAACATATTTGGCCATGGGTTAAATCTATTTGGTTTCATGGATATTACCTTTGTGATATGAATATAAATATGACTGATAATGGTATGCTGGTATAATGAAGTATATGCTAAGTTCTCTTTGTGTACTTGTGTACATACGGCCGATAATCTTGTGAATGATTATTATATCTACGAATAAAAGAATGATATATTTGGTTAATAGTCGTTAGTATATAGAAGTATCTGACTTAAAATATAGTGTATGAACTTTAAGTAAAGGAAAATAACACGTGCTGAATTATCCATATGTAATGGTATCTATTCGGCCAAAAAGGGCCTATGATATGAGAAGGGTTATATTCGGCTAGATGTGCAAATACATGATGAGGGTTATATTTTGTCAACTTAGGTATATGTGGTATGGAATATATGTTAGTTCTTTATGTACCCATACGACAAAATTAGCACTTACTATGTGAATCCAATTTCGTTTGACGAGGAACATGCGTTGGAAATCAATTATAAAAAGAATATATGTTATGCCAATAGGCAGGGACTCTATGATCTATTTCATGATAGTTTATGGTATGATTTCGTGATTTCAAACATGTAGAAATTGAATGTGGTTAAGATATTATGTTTTCATTTGATTGAACGAAAAGCATATAAAGAAATGCACTTGAGAATATTCAAACATCTTGGTCATTATTATGAAAGTATATATGTGTTAGCTAGGTGTTGCGTTTATTGAAATTATAGTTCGATACGAAGCTCTAAGTTAACTTTATCAATTAGAAGAGATGAATGACCAATGATGTTGAATAAAATCATTTCTGACTTAAAGCTCAAGGTTAAAGGTATATATATATACACATAAACCAAATTATGAGAAATTTGGTTAGGTATATTCGGTCAAATGAGACACTCGTCTTTGATTCAACACGAACAATAATTTGCTTAAAACTTACTAAGCTTATGAAAGCTTACTATGCTTGTTTTGTGTCTTTGTTTTGTAGATTATGGATTTTTTTACTACCAGCTCAGGGATCGTTAGCTCTTCATCACACTACCTACTATTATGGTAATCATGTGTCTTGTCTTGGTCTTAGCTTATGGCATGTATAGGGAGGACAATGAGTAGAATGATACTTTGATTTTCGTATATAGGTCATGTGAACATGTATCTTATGGAACTTTCTCGTATAGGTTTTAAACTCGAACTACATTTGTGTCTAAGCATGGTAGAAAGTGAATGATCTTTATTTAAGAAAATGTTCAAAATTTTACCGTCCTGATAGATTTCTAGTCTTTGGTAACGCCCCGTCCTATTCCGGCTACGGTTACGGGATAGGGGTGTTACAGAGCATGATTTCATGTTGTATATTTAAGATTTTCAATAAAGTAAAAACTAACTTTTTAGTATGATTTTCAGTAAAACATGCGAACTAGGTCTCACAACCTAACCCCTGAACCCAGCACGCAAAACAATTTTAAGACTAAGTCTTCTTTCTGTTTTTAAAGCTCAATTTTAACACATACCTTGTTGATTCCTGATTATTAACTGAGTTCGCAATGAACTCACCCACTTTTCTCTTACTCCACAAGTAAGTAGGTAATGGAGGCAGTGGCGAGGTAGATAACTTGGCGGGCTTACACTTGACTAGATTATTAGCAAACCTAGGAAAATAGGGGATAGGGGTTTTTTTACTATTTACGTGGATTTAGATTACCATAAGGCGACTCTGCTTATAATATTTACTTCTAAGTTTAAGTTTATTTACAACGACCTATGCCTTAAAGTACCTTATTGTCTTATATTATGAATAAAGTTGATGTTTCTTCATGCATGTTTGTTACGTTTTGTTTGTTTGAGTATGCGAGTCAAATTATTTTCCAAGTCTCAATTTTCTATGACCCTTGTATAATTGTGAAATTGAAAATTTCATATGTACCCCTGCAGGCGATAGTCTTATTACTTAGCGAACCCAGGTGAATTGTATGAACCCGTATATGTACTTATGGAAACCCTATTAAAGTATGAAAATTCGTGCGTGTATGATACCTCTTGTTACGAAGTCCGTTTGTTTGCAAAACTATACTGCACATTGCAAATTTAGTTACTATGCGAACTATTTGTATTGAGTGAACCTATACTACTATATGCAAACTTATGCTATTGTATGAACTCATACTAAGTGCGTTGCGAATTCATGTCGAATGCTGCTAAGTGAACTTATGTTATTTGATGTATGCGAACTCTTCAGTCTTTCTATTATTTGACATGTGAACCATTTTCCTTGTTCTTTTACAAGCTCAGATGTTTTATATGCTAAGATTAAGTTAATTCCACTATTGTATGATAACTTAGCATGTTTTATGTTGGAACCAAGTGGTATGTTGGAGGAAAGGTTGGGAGTTAATGAAGAGTCACTTTTGTGGCTGATATGGCACACTAGATTCGAGTTAAACCTACTCGATCGGGTTTAGGGTGTTACATTGGTTGGTATTAGAGTTGTGTTGATTGGATTGACCATTCGATAGTTAAGTTAGACAAGGTAGCGAGGTGTGTTCCGCAGAATTGGAGAAGTATGTTCGCTAGTTTCGATAAGGTAAGTTCGCCAAGTTAGTTACTAAAATCTAGAAGTGCTATATGTGTGCAACTACATGTTTTGTGTAGGACTTGGAATAACATCACCTTTGGTATAGCCATATCTTTTGTAGGATTATGCCTCGTATCATCCCTCTTCTATATACAAATCCGATAAGTAAGTTGTGTTTGGTGAACTATGTTTACAAGTCTGTCTATTAAGTTGTGAATACTCAATTTCATTTGTTCAGAGTCTTACCTAAGTCAGTATCTCATGTATGTTTTGAGTAAGCAAGAATACCTCCTTGTAAAGTGGCTACGAACTATTTGATTGAAGTTGCTAACCCTTCAGAAGGTAGCCAGACTTTGGCTGTGCATGAGCGACCCCATAAGGAAAACATCTTCAAAAAAGATGTGGAGCCTTTGGTTCAGCAAATGGTTAGATCTTTTTAGTGAGCTGCTCCTGCCAATGTTGCACCTACGAACCATGGGTTTCTATTAGAGTGTCTATGAGCTCTAGGTGGTAGAGAATTCAGTGGTATTAGAGGAGCTAACCCTACCAAAGTAGAATATTGGCTTGAGGAGCTCACACATCCTTGGTGGAATATTCTGAAGTAAAAAATTGCTATGGATAGATTGACATGAGAGTTCTTCTTAGGGGCTTTCAAAAAGAAGTTTATGGGTGAACAGTATATGGAGACTCGCAAGCGTGAGTTCATTAACCTTATGCAAGGTGAACTACCAATGGTTGAGTACGAGGCAAAATTTGTTCGACTGAGCCAGTACTCATCAAAGATGGTTTCACAGGGATCATTGTTATGGATATTGTTTCAAAGTACATCGTCATATCCAACTTTACCTAATGACTCATGATAATGTGAACTTCAATGAGCAAGTGGAAAAGGGCAAAGCTATTGAAGAGATTAAGGCCTTGTAAACTAAAGTAGGAGCTAGAAAGCAAGTGTCTAGGTGAATCTCCAAAAGAGACTATGACTCACGAAACTTTGGTAGAAACATTATATGAAGCTTCAAGTCAGAACGTTCGCACTAGAAGAACAATATCAGGATGAAAAGAAGGCTTCACATAAGTTTGCGAGCTAGCCATTCTGTGAGCACTACGAGAGGAAGCATCCCGGGGAGTGTCAAAAGATGACTGGAGGTTGTTTCAAGTGTGGTTCTAAGGATCACTTGATTAAAGATTGTCTAGAATGTTGGGAGGGTTGGAAGTTCAACCTATGACCCCTACTTAAGTGTGAGCTGGTACTTGTGATCGAGGAAGAGGTAGAGGTGGCAAAACAAGGCCAGTTGGGCAACGAACTTTAGCTCACACTGTCGTGACCCAAGAAGAAGAGTCAAGAGGTCTTACATTAGTTTATGCTGGAAGGGAACCCCATGAGCAAGATTCCATAGATGTAATTATAGGTACCTTTACTCTGCGAACTATTCCTTGATTTTCCCTAATTGGCTCTAGTTCCACACAGTTGTATGTTCTGACTGAATTAGCTAGTGAATTTGGAATTCTAGTAGAGACTATAGAAAAAAGAATGACTGTCACAAGTTTGTTTAAGGATGGTGTGTTGGTCAATAGAGTGTACTGTTGGTGTCCACTAATGATTAAAGGTCAAGTTTTTTATACGAACATAATGGGATTTCCATTTTATGTGTTCAACGTAATTTTAGGAATAGACTGGCTGACTGAGTACAAAGCCAAGGTTGACTTTGAGTTAAAGAGATTTACTTTGTGAAATAGTGAAGGCTAGGAAGTGGTGGTCATTGGTGAGCTAGCTCAATGTATGTCCAAAGTGGTTTCGGAGTTTAAGGTAGAGAAGATACTGATTAAAGGTTTTTGTCATGTGTAAATATAATGTGCGAGTGTGCAAGTATACACGTTGAATCAAGTAATATAACGGTAAGTAAAATCATCTCCACAAGGATTAGATAAGATTAACTTGGTTAACTTGCTGTTTTGAAGTATGTCAATTATGCTAAGGCAAAACAATGATAGAAATGCAATGGTACTCAAAATAATGATGATGTGCACAACATGTAAACAAAAAAATTTAAAAATATGCTATGGCAAAGATACCAAGACAAAAGTTAGAGGGCCTATGCTATTGAATGAAAAGGCTGGGATTACTAGGAACCTACCCTTATAAACCAATAATGCTTCAAAAAATTCTTGATCAACTTACTGCTCAAAATGGATTTAAAATTGTTTGCTTCTTCCGAGAGCAAGAACTAAGGATACCTCACCTAAGGAAACATATATCTATAGACCTTGTATGTGATTCCCAGTACTAACTACTCTACACTCTGTACGAGCGTTGCTATATGCCTAGAGATTACTATGGGCATTGTAACACCCCCTAACCTTTATCCATCGCCAAACTAGGGTTAAGAGGCATTACCGGACATATCAGAACATTTCACAATTATTTCCCAAACATAATTTATACAACATCAATTCATAGCAATTCATACACATATAGTCCCTTTAGAAGGTCTACGAGACCTTAAACATGCTTTAGGAAGGGGTCGGGACTAAACCGTACACATACAAAATTTTTCGAAAACTTTAAATTTTCTAAAGCTACAGAGGTCACACGCCCATGTGATTAGGCCGTGTGCCTCACACGGCATTAGACATTCCCGTGTGTCTAAACCGTAGGGAAACATGGCATACATATTAACTTGTCCACACGGCCATAAGGCACACCCGTGTGCCAGGCCGTGTGAAAATTATGGAGGTTACTGACTTACTCACATGGCCAGTGACACACCTGTGTGTCCAGCCTATGTGGCTATTTGAAATGGCCTCACATGCCCGTGTCTGGGCCGTGCACTAGGCCGCGCCAAACCTGTAGGGTATACTAACTTACACGACACAGCCTGCCACATGCCCATGTGTGAGACTGTGTAATCTGCCCAGGCTCAATTCGAATTGGCCCTCGACCAACACGGCAGAGACACAAGTCCATGTCCCTGCCCGTGTGGGCAAAAATAGGCTAAATTTTGTTATCTATTCTTATGAGGAAGTTCATGAAATACTTAGTACGTTTGTATGTGTTTAAGCTAAATTGGGTGGTGGATGGGCGAATGGAGTCATTTGGATGACTAAAGGTGTGTTTGTTATGTGGTGTTAAAAGTAGTAGTGATAGTATGTGTTTTGGGGCAAAGTATGGCTTGGAAAATAGCCTAACTTAGGGCCGTGTGACAAAAATGGCATGCTGACATCATAAAAATGTCCACTAACCTTATAATGGCATAATAACCTTAGAATGAATTCTATAAAAGCAAATCATGGCAATTTAGCACATTAATCATAGAGAATACAACATTTACCTTTTATGCGATTAGGTCCTTTTTATCAAATTGGACACTCAAATGATAAAATTAAATCACGAAAATTTTCACACATACTTATTCACATGCTGTAAACACAGAAAATAATATTACAATATTTTTCTGACTCGAATTTATGGTTCTGAAACCACTATTCCGACTAAGGTCTAAACCAAGATGTTACAATTCTCCCCCATAGGGATTTTTGTCCCCGAAAATCTTAACAGTGAATAAGTTCGGATATTGCTCTCTCATAGCATCCTCAGGCTTCCATGCCGCTTCTTCGACCCCATGTCGATTCCATAATACTTTCACCAATAAAATTTTCTTATTTCACAATTCTTTAGCCTCGCTAGCTAAAATACAGATCTGTTCTTCCTCGTAAGTCATATCAGACTGAATCTCAATCTCGAAAGGGAATATCACATGTGATGGTTCGGATCTGTATCGTCGAAGCATTGATACGTGAAACACATTGTGGATCTTTTCAAGCTCGGATGGCAATAACAATCTATAAGCAATCGGGCTGATATGCTCGATAATCTCATACGACCTGATGAGCCTCGGACTCAATTTGCCTTTTCTGCTGAATCGAAGTATTTTCTTCCACGGAGACACTTTCAAAAACACTTTATCACCGATCTCAAATTCAATATCTTTTCGTCTCAAGCCTGTGTATGATTTTTGTTGATCTGACACTGCTTTTAGGCTATCATGAATTACTTTCACTTTCTGCTTGGTCTCTTTTATCAAATCAACTTCGTGTATCTTATTCTCACCAAGCTCGGACCAGTACAGAGGTGTTTGGCATTTGCAACCGTATAGGGCTTCGTATGGTGCCATTTTAATACTCGATTGAAAACGATTATTATACGCAAATTCAATCAATGGCAAATATTTTTCCCACCTACGTTCAAACTCAAGAATGCAACATGTTAACATATCCTCAAGTATCTAAGTAATCCGCTCTGATTGACTATCCGTCTGTGGATGAAAAGCAGTACTAAAATGCAATTTCATACCTAAAGCCTCTTGCAGTTTCTTCCAAAACTGTGAAGTGAACCTTGAATCTTTGTCGAACATAATAGATAGTGGCACCGCATGCAATCTTACAGTCTCTGAAATGTATAGCTCAGCTAACTTATCAAACAAATAATCGATTCTTATCGGAGTAAAATGAGTTGATTTCGTCAATCTGTCAACCACAGCCCAAATTGCATCTTTCTTTCTCAAAGATAGGGGTAAACCTGAAACAAAATCTATCGTCACTCTATCCCATTTCCACTCGGGAATCATAATAGGTTGTAGCAAACCGGATGGTACCTGATGCGCAACTTTAACCTGCTGACAGATCAAACATTTCAAAACAAAATTTGATATATCTCTTTTCATGCCCGGCCACCAGTAAAACTGTTTCAAATCGCTATACATTTTCGTGCTCTTCGAATGAATAGATAAACAACTGCTATGAGTTTCTTTCAGAATCATCTGAATCAACTCTAGATTTCTCAGAACACAAACCCGATCTCAGAATCTAAGACAATCATCAACATCAATATGAAATTTTGAATCAGAGTTCAATTAACATTGCGCTCTTTTCTCTAACATTTCATTATCAACTTTCTAAGCATTACAAATCTGCTGCAAAAACAACGGTAATGTTTTTAATTTAACTAAAACTGAACCATCATCACATAGAGTAATCTGAGCATTCATTGCACGTAAGGTAAACAATGATTTTCGACTTAAAGCATCAGCAACCACATTTGCTTTTTCCCGGATGATAATCAATCACAAGCTCATAGTCTTTTAGTAGTTCTAACCATCTTCTCTGTCGCAGATTCAAGTCTTTCTGAGTCATCAGATATTTCAAACTTTTATGATTTGAAAACACGTGGCATTTCTCACCAAAAAGATAATGGCAGCAAATCTTCAAAGGAAATACAATTGCAGCTAACTCAAGGTCGTGCGTCGGATAATTTTTTTCATGCGGTTTGAATTGTCTCGAGGCATAGGCTATAACCTTTCTTTCCTGTATCAAAACATAACCTAAGCCATTCAACGAAGCATCACTGTAGATCACAAACTCTTTACTTGATTACGGTTGTACTAACACTGGAGCTTCAGTCAATAAGGCTTTCAACTGATCAAAGCTTTTCTGACACTTCTCGGACCATTCAAACTTAACTTCTTTCTGAAGCAATCTTGTCAACGGAGTAGCAATCATCGATAACCCATTTACAAATTATCTATAATAACCGGTAAATCCCAGAAAACTGCAGACTTCAGATACATTTCTCGGAGGTTTCCAATCTAATATCGCAGGAATCTTACTCGGATCAACTTGTATACTGGATGCTGACACAATATGCCCCATAAAACCAAATTCACGTAACCAAATTTCACATTTACTAAATTTAGCAAATAATTGCTTATCACGTAGAGTCTGTAACAGAATTCTCAAATGTTTGGCATGCTCAGTTTCATCACACGAATAAATCAAGATGTCATCAATGAATACGATAACAAATCGATCTAAATACAGCCTGAAAATTATGTTCATCAAATCCATAAAAATAGCAGGTGCATTTGTTAATCCGAAAGGCATAACTAAAAACTCATAATGTTCATACCTCAATCTAAAAGCAGTTTTTGAAATGTCTGAATCTTTTACTCGCAACTGATAGTAGCCCGATCTCAAATCTATCTTTGAAAACACATTATCTCCTTTTAACTGATTGAACAAATCATCAATTCTAGGCAAAGGATATATGTTCTTAATAGTAATTTTATTCAACTAACGATAATCAATGCACATTCTCGTCGTGCCATCTTTCTTTTTCACAAACAGAATAGGAGCACCCTAAGGTGAGAAACTCGATTGTGTGAAACATCTATCTATCGATTCCTGTAACTGTGATTTCAATTCTTTCAACTTTGTCAGAGCCATTCTATATGGAGCTATTGATATAGGAGTTGTTTTCGGTGCTAATTCAATGCCAAACTCAACCTCTTGGATCGGTGGTAATCCCAGAAGTTCTTTAGAAAACACATCTGGAAACTCACAAACAACAGACACTGATTCGATCTTCTTTTCTGTTACTTTCGTATCGATCACATAGGCAAAATAAGCTTCACATCCCTTTTTCACATATTTCAGAGCTTTTATAGAAGATATCACAGCTGGCAACCCATTTAAATCACTAGAATTAATTCAGATTATCTCATCATTCTGACCTCTCCAATCAACAATTTTCCATTTGCAGTTTACAATAGCATCATGCAAGGTTAGCCTGTAACATCCCAAATTAGGGCCTAGCCAGAATAGTGGTTTCGAAACCATAAATATGAAGTAGAAATAATCATTTTATGATCTTTATAAGGTCTATGATATGTTTATATGCTTGTGTGAAAATTTTGTGAAGAAATTTTATGTGAATTTGATTTTAGGGACTAAATTGAATAAGTTGTAAAAGTTAAGTTCTAGAAGCTTTTAGCATGAAATTGAATTGGAATATTAATTAGGGGTCCTTAAATAGCAATTTGACCAAATTCTAAAATTTTGGACAAAAATGGACATGGAAGGGTAAAATATCAAAGTTTTAAGAGAATGGCATTGTGGTCATTTGGCCATTAAATGAATTAAAACATAAAATAAAAGACAAAACCTTTGTCCATCTTCTACCTTGGCCGAATGTACCATGGGCGAAGCCATGGCTATGGTTTTCAAGCTTCCAAGCTTCATAGTAAGTCCGTCTTTGCCCCGTTTTTAATGTTTTTCTTTTTTTTTTTTTGAAATACTTGCATCATAATCTACCTATTTCTACCTTTTATTTAAGATATGGTGAAAGTTTAAGTTTTGACCAATATTGAATAATTATACATTTTGATGAATTATGGTAGATTATGCATGTTTCAGGTTAGAGAAATAGTTTTTACTAAGTGATTTTCGGCGAAAACGTTCGAAAGGACTAAATTGTAAAAGTTATAAAATTAGTCATAAGTGTGTGAATGAATGGGAATTATGGACTGCCATAGTTATGAAAATGGTTCGGTTAAGTCCAAAATACAAGAAAATTGAAAAAAAATTAATTTTCGAGCCTAGGGGCAAAAATATAATTTTGACAAACTTTAAGGGTAAAAATGTAAAATTTTAAAAGTGTGATTTTTGAACTAATTTGAATAATGTGAATGTTAAATGAGTGTTGTTTGATATGTTAGATCAAGAAAACATGAAATTTGGGCTTAGAACGGTGAAGAACGAGGTTATGGGCTAAGTAAAAAATAATAGCCGTTTTTGCATTCGAGGTAAGTTGGTATATTAATAATAATGCAATGCTATTGTTATTTATGGTTGCAACCTAAATTAGTATGTTAAATTGATTTTTTTAGTTAAATGTTTAAAATGCTAAGTATATGAATTGATTCAAAAATATGTCCATGATACAAGATGATATGAATTGAATTGAAATCTAGATGTTCAAAGTTCTTTTCATGACTATAGTTATTATGTGGAATTGTGAGTTAGTTACCGTCATGAGATATGTGATTAAGTGTTCATTAATTTCAAGTTCTGTAGCTCAAGATAAAATTAATTTAGTTACTGTGACTCAAGAAAATATCTTAAGCTGAACATGAGTAAAAAGTGGAAACATGTGTATAATGATTTTATTTCTTAAGAATGCCTTTTGAGGAATGGGAATATCTTGTTAATTAAATTGCTTATTATTATATACCAACTTACTAAGCTTTAAAGCTTACACCCTCCCTTCCATTTCTTCTAGTGTTGTCAGGTTAGATCGGGGTTGGAGATTGTCGGAGGTTTGCTTACAAGTGAGTGGCATGTATAGAGATCTAGTTATTGGTGGTATGTATTATAGTGAATTGGCTAAATGTATTGGCTTATGTTGCTTCATTGTATATAGCCATAATATGTAGGTCGTAATAATTATGGTTTTGTACGCCTAATTTATGCTTATATTGGAAATGCTTTGATGCAATTGGGTATATTACATATATTTGATGGTTAAGATAGGAATAATTAAGAGTGTGATGGGTGTCTATGCAATATATATGAGTGTGAAGAGTTAAGGGCAACAAAAAAGGGCTTGGAAAATAGCCTAAGTGTTGGCCACACGGGCAGAGACACGGTCGTGTGTCTCAGGCGTGTGGAAGACACAGTCTAGCACAAGGGCATGTGATTTGGCCGTGTAACCTTAACGGTATGCTGACGTCATAAACAGAATGCTCGATGTTTTAACATAGGCGGGGACACAGGTGTGTGAGACCACACGGCCTTCCCACACAGGCATGTCCGGAGTCACACGGGCATGTGACACTATTTTGCTAAAAATTTTTATAAGTGTTCCAAAGAACCCGGTTTAGTCCCGAACCATCCTTAAAGTATGTTTTAGGCCTCGTAGGCCCGTAATAGGGACAAAATGAGTTTAAATGAAAAGTTTTAGATTTTAAGCCAAATTTGTAACTCGAAAATTAATTGATCGTGTGTATAAGTCCGGTAATGCCTCGTACCCTATTCCAGTGACGGATATGGGTTAGGGGTGTTACATAGCCAATCCATACCCAGAATTATATCAAAATCATCAAAGGGTAATAACATCAGATCAGCCGAAAAATAGATATCTCGAAACATCAACGGATAGTTCTTGTACACTTTGTCAACCAGGACACACTTGCCTAAGGGGTTCGATACTCTAATTACAAACTTAGTAGACTCTACAGACAAAGTCTTACTGGATACTAAGTTCATGCATATATACGAATGTGTCAATCCTGGATCTATCAATGCAATCATAGAAGGATTGTAATAAAAGTACTAGTAATGACATTTGGAGACGAAGTTCTTCACGAGCTCGAATGGTGTAGGCTTTGGCAGGTGCTATAGCCTCTGATCACACGACTGTATCTGTAGTCACTCTTCAACTACCACTCACATTTCCCGTATTCCTGGAAGGTCTACCCCTAGTTGCATTGCCACTTGGCCTCAGATTCTGTGTAATCTCTTACTCAACAGACTCAGGACAATCTCAGATAAAGTGATCTAAGGATCCACATTTAAAGTGAGCTCGATCATTCAATCTACAATTGTCCGGATGTTTTTTACCATAATGCCTACACTCAGGTCGATCAGAACTGACATTTCCAACACTAGTAATCGAAGTAGCTGGAGCTCGGAAGCTCAAATGTGATATTGCATGATCTCTACTCGAATGTCCTAGATTAGCCTTTGAATGGCTAAAATCATCTCGGAATTTCTTTGACGCAGACTGGAATGATTTACTCGATGTTAGTTTTCGTACATCTCTGGCTTCTGAATCAACTTTTCCTTTCTCTTTCCCGAGTTCTTCAGCTTTTCACGCTCGATCAACAAGCACAACGAAATCTTTTATTTCTACAACTCCAACTAACAAACGAATATCTTCGTTTAAGCCATCATTAAATCTTTTACATAATATTGCTTCTATCAAGACACATTCTTGTGCATATCAGCTCAATTGAACAAATTCACGCTCATATTTTGTAATAGACATACGGCCCTATTTCAACTCAAGAAACTATTTACGTTTCTGATCTATGAATCGTTGACTAATATATTTCTTCCAAAATTCAGTTTGAAAGAAATCCCAGGTTATTCGTTCTATCGGAACACCAGAGGTCGAAGTTTTCCACCATTGGTTAGCTGCATCTCTCAGTAATGAAACAACACATTTTACGTATTGTTCCAGGGTAGAGGATAGTTTATCAAACACTCTAATTGTATTCTCGAGGTAATATTCAGCTCTTTCAGCATCATCATCATTCGTGGCTCTAAACTCTTTAGCCCCATATTTTCTGATTTTATCGACTGGAGGCTTACTTAACTGAATTGGATTCACAACTTGAGGCCAAAAAGGACTGGTGTAGGGTTAGGCGGGGGTGGAGATTGTTGAGTAGCCGGATTCGTTCGAACAAATTCCATGAACCACTCGTTCACCATTTGGAAGAATGCTTGATTTGCCTCTCTCTTATGGCTACTAGTTACAGGTCTAGAATCGGATGGCAATGCCCATTGAGCGGGAGCGAGTGCATCACTTTCTACATCTTCAGCTATAGCTCATTCATGATCCATTTACTATACGAAAACACATTCCATTTGTCATGATTCATCATACTATCACAGTTTTTATATATAGCATGTATAGCTAGACTCTCACACGCTACGTTAGTCCTAGAATTGACTAAACTGTAGCTTTGATACCAACCAAATGTAACACCCCTAACCTTTATCTGTCACCGAACTAGGGTTAAGAGGCATTACTGGACATATCGAAACATTTCACAGTTATTTCTGAAACATAGTTTACACAACATCAATTCATAACAATTCATACACATATAGTCCTTTTAAAAGGTCTACAAGACCTTAAACATGCTTTCGGAAGGGGTTGGGACTAAACTGAACACATACAAAATTTTCTAAAAACTTAAAATTTTCCAAAGCTACATAGATCACATGCCCAAGTGATTAGGCCGTGTGCCTCACACAGCATAAGACACTCCCGTGTGTCTAGGCCGTGGCAAAACAAGGCATACATACTGACTTGTCCACACGGCAACAAGATACACCCATGTTCCAGGCCATGTGAAAATTATGGAATTTACTGACTTACTCACACAGCCAGTCACAAGCCTGTGTGTCCAGCCTGTGCAGCTATTCGAAATGGCCTCACACGCCTGTATCTGGGCCATGTCCTAGGCCGTGCAAAACTTGTAGGGTATACTAACTTAAGCTGCAAGGCCTACCACACACCCGTGTGTGAGACCGTGTAGTCTGCCCACGCTCAATTCGAATTGGCCCTCGAGTAACACAGCAGAGACAAACGCTCGTGTCTTTGCCCGTGTGGGTAAAAATAGGCCATTTACAAGGCCAAACTGCCAGCCTTAATAGTCATCCCTACAAGTCCAAATCCAAGCATCATTCACAATCATTGTCAACCAAATTTAACCCCAAAATATGCACCATTTATACTACAACATCATCATTCATTTCCATTCAAAATTCCATATCAATCATACAAATTCCATGTACCAAATTCATACCAAAAACATATAATCCATATCCCATTTCAATTCATTTCAAAACATGCCAATTATTCAACATTTCAACTACCAAATCAACGACAAAACTTACCAAAATGACCATTTTCACTATGCCATTCATGAACATAGCAAACATACCATTTTTGCATCACATATCATATACCAAATTCAAACCATAGTTGCACCAAAATCAAGCCATACCACATGGCAAGATTTATACATCTCAAAACGAATCATATTATCTCTAGCTTATACATGCCATACTTTAGTATATACATATTCAAAAGGTACCAAAATTTAATTTGATAGTATGGTGATGATAATCGACGATCCCTGAGCTTTCGGTAGCTTTGATAATCTATAAAGCTTAGTAAGTCATATACAAATAAACTTATCACATAAACAATTATAGAGTAATTCATTCATGTAACTCATAGCAAAAACACAGCTACAAGTCCATATTTCTCATATAGCTCATTTGATCATAATTCACTTGCATATAACACATTTCATTCTCATGTAACTTATACATCAATATTCATATTCAAGCTTACCTTTCATTGCCAAATGTCATATACATTTCAAACGTACCTGAATCGGTTACACATTCACCTAGTCATTCATTTCTCGATATTTCTCGTTGAACCGTTTGGAATCAATTAGGATACTCGGATAGCTCAGAAAGCTTATACAATGCCATATCCCAGATATGGTCTTACTATTATCAAATATTGATGCCACTATCCTAAACAGGGTCCGAAATCATATATGGTGCCAATGTCCCAAACATGGTCTTACACGTAATCTCTAGTCGATGCTAATGCCACTATCAAATATTTGTTGTGCAAGGAGAGGCATTAATGAAGGCTTGTTTCAGTGGTTAAGGGTCCTAAGAAGTGTGGGAGAAGTCCTGGGTTTAAACCTGGGCTTTAGTAAAATTTTTAGTTTTAAGTGAATAAAACCCTTGGAGCTTGAAAGTAGGCCTTATAATTAATTGATAATAGAAGGTGACACAAAGAGCCTATTAGTCTAGTGGTAGGTGGCATGTGAAGGTGCATGAGGTTTGAGGTTCGAATGGTGGCATGGCAAAAAGAGGTATTAATTTTGCTGCCTGGATTGTGTAGGAGGTGGAGTTGGACTGAGACTTTGGTGTTGAATTGGTCATGAGTGGTTGAATTGAATTTGAATGGTGTTGTGGAGTGATATGGGGAGAAAATCAAGGAATAGGATAAGTGGTTTGTTAGTTGAGGATTTTGGGGAGAAAAAGAAGGAGTTTGAACTGTAATGGGTGTATTGTGCCGAATTTGAGTGTGGATTACACAAAATTTTGGGATTGATGAGTTGAGTACTTTATTTTGGGTTTTGTGAACTTTCTTATTGCTCCCCTCTCATTTTTGGCTTCTGATATTGCTTTCGGGTTCTTTTCACTTCTTTGTTTGAGGCCGATTATTGTTTGGGACCATTCGAGAATCTTTTCCTGCCTTATACGACTTTGTTCTCTCCCTCTCTATTTTTTGGCTTTTGGCAATCGCTCTCTTCTTCCTCTACTTATTCTTTGCCGATTTACTCCTCTGTTATTTCTCTCTTCCTCTCAAGTCTTTTGGTCTTAGCATTTTCCTCTCCTTACACCTTGTTTCTTTTAAGCTGAATACGCTTGTCTCTCCTTACTCTCTATTTTGTTATTGGCTTCTTGTAACACCCCAAACCTGACCTAGAAGTTAGGCCCGAATCTGGCGTGTCACATTTAAGGGTGACTCGTACAAATCGAATATGTTGAAAGACTTTAAAAACATTTGTCAGGTCGTGGTTTAAAATAGTGTTTGCACTATGCGTGTCTATTTTTAAAACTAGCCTCATTAGAATAATGCTTCAGTTTAAAAACAAAAATTGGTTAAACCTTAGGTGGTTATTTGAAAATCCCAGATTAGTTCATGTGAAAACCATAGTTCGTATTTATGCATTCCCTAAATAGATTTCTAGGTTTAGTTAAAAGTGGAAGCTCAATATACTAAAAATCGTTCAGGTTTTTATGTTGATTTCAAAGTGATATTTTATTTTAGAAATCGAGTTTAAGTTTGGAAATCTAGCCCCAACCTTAGCGGTCATGTGAACTTGCTTAAAATACTGTCTTAAATTATTTATTTCAGTACTTTCAAATTTATTTTCTTTTGGGTTTTTAATTTGTAATTGATAAACGTTAAATTATACATATTTTTACCCCATGTTTAGCCTATATTTTGGATTAATTATGATCAATTTTGTGCGAATCGATACTCTTAATCTTCCTTTTTCATATCTTATACTCAGGAGAGCATAAGGAAGAGAAAAGAATGGAAAACAGGCTAAAAACGGTGAAAAATGGGCTAAAATGTGCGAACAACACGGCCCAGGACATGCCACATGGCCGTGCCACATGAGCGTGCCACATGAAGATCACATGGTCAAAGCCCCGATAAGCACGACCAGGCCACATGGCCGTGCCTCCACTGAGAAAATCACACGGCCTCTTCGAAGTCACACAGGCGTGGCACACGGGCGTGTTCTAGACGTGAGGAAGGGGAATTTCACTCAAATTGGGATGCTTAGAGGCTAAGAAAGGCCCCCCAAAAGCTCTATATGAAGACCCCATAAGGAGACGACTGGGATATACTTTTTAGATACGAATAGAAGCAAGGGATTACTCCAAAGGAGAAAGCCGATTGATTCATCTCAGAAGTTGGAATTCTGCAGCAACATAGAGGATCTCCCTAAATTCCTTTAGGGGTTTTTGGTTTCTTTTATGTTTTATTATTTTAGATCTTCTGTGATGTTTCTTTTCTTTATCATGAACTAAACCTCTCAAATACTTGAGGGGGATGAAACCTAAGACAGATCTTGTTATTTATTCTTGATTTATTTGATAAATACTTGAATTGTTCTTAATTATGCGTTCTTCATTCTTGATTTAATAATCCTAGGCCTTACTTGAAGAATTAGATGTGCTTAAAGCAAGGAGCAAAAGTCCCTGTAATAAGAGTAGATCTACCATAATTAAGCGGAGTTGCATGCAACCCTAGACATAGGGCGACATAAATCTGCCGGATTAGGGTCAAACCTAATATAGGGAGCCATAGATCGAATTAATGCAACCTAGGGAGTTAATTAATAAGGGAACTTTAATTAACAACTTAGGCCTAGTTGCTCTACGCCTCGACGAAGGGTTTAGCATAAGTTAGGGATCTCTACGGATCAAGTCAAGTAAAGAAATCATATAGTTTAAGAAAATAATAACAAGTGAAGTCTAGGTGGATTCTCCCTTGAGTATTGCCCATATCAATCCGCTTTTCCCTAAAAGTTTTCCCAATTCACTCTTTAAACTTTCTTAGTTAGTTTTAGAATTAGTTTAAACAACCCTATTTTATTTTTAGGTTAGATAATAGAAAGGAAGTAAGTACTAGTACTTTTGGTTCCCTTGGGTATGATAACTCGGTCTTGCCACTAAGCTATACTACTATTCAACAGGTGCGCTTGCCTCAATGTCGTGATATTAGTTGGTTTTGGTGTGATCAAGTTCTTTATAAATTTTATTACTTCATATCACGCATATCAAGTTTTTGACGTCGTTGCCGGGGAACTAAAATATTACGAAAGCTCGATTTCTATTACTTTAGCCATTACTATATATATATATATTTATTTTTCTTTTATTTTTATTTTCAATTTTTTCTTTTAAATTTTTCAATTTTTCTTTGCTTTTTCTTTTCAGGTATTTTTATTTTATGACTAGAAACAACCCAACGGGACCACTACTTTTTGACGAAGATCTAGAAGTGACAATTTGCAGAAATCGTAGGGAAATTAGACGCAGTCTACATTATCCTGAACAAGAACCTGATCAAGAGCTAGAACCTACAGAAGAGATGGAAGCAAATCAAAAGATTCCACCACCTCCCGCAATAGTCGCGCCACCAGCAAATCAAGAAGAAGCTCCTCGCACTTTGTATGATTATGCTAAACCTAGTTTGGATGGTACCCAAACTAGCATTCTTAGACCTACTATTACTGCTAATAATTTTGAGTTAAAGCCTAACACTATTCAGATGATACAGCAATTGGTGCAGTTTGATGGTTAACAGGACGAAGATCCAAACTTACACATAGCCAATTTCTTGGAACTATGTGATACCTTCAAAATAAATGGCATTTCTGATGATGCCATTTGATTGAGGTTATTTCCATTTTCTTTGAGAAATAAAGCCAAACAGTGGTTAAATTCTTTACCACGAGGCTTAATTACCACATGGGAGCAGATGACCGAAAAATTTTTACTCAAATATTTTCCTCCAGCTAAAACAGCCAAATTACGAAATGATATTTCTTCTTTTGTTCGGATGGATTTAGAAACACTATACAATGCATGGGAGAGATACAAAGATCTTTTGAGAAGGTGCCCTCATCATGGTCTAACTTTGTGGCTACAAGTTCAAACCTTCTACAACGGTTTAAACCCGTCAACTAGACAAATGATCGATGCAGCCGCATGAGGGATGATCAATAATAAAACACCTGAAGCAGCTTATGAATTTATTGAAGAGATGTCATTGAATAATTATCAGTGGCAAGTTATGAGGATAAAGCCAACAAAACTACAGGAGTTTATAATATTGATGCTATCGCCATGCTTACTAACCAATTAGAACTTTTAAATAAAAAGTTTGATAATTTTGTTAGTTCTACGCAAGCACAACCAGTGATGCAATGCGACGCGACTCAAGGAAACACGTTCAATCTAGATTTTGCATCCTATAGACACAGCATAGAAACTGAACAAGCCAACTATAATGATAACAATTCTAGACCTTAAAATAACCTTTATAGTAATACTTATAATGCAAGTTGGAGAAATCACCCAAATTTTTCATGGGGAGGACAAGGAAATCAAAGACAACAGCCTCCTCCAGGATTTCAGTAGCCGCCACCGCAACATGAAAAGAAACCGAATCTGGAAGAACTGTTTACCAAATTTATGGCCGCATCAGAGACCCGTTTTCAAAGCACTGAAACGGCACTGAAAAATTAGCAAGCATCAATTTAAGGGCTAGAAAACCAAATTGGTCAACTTGCAAAATTAATATCAGAAAGACCACAAGGAGGATTACCAAGTAACACTGAGCCAAATCCCAGAAAACATGTCAAAACGATTACTTTAAGAGATGGAAAGTTCCTAGCCGAGCCAGAAAAGAAGACTATTCCAGAACTTTCAGAAGAAAAGACAGAGGAACCCAAGGACAACACTCCACCACCACTCAAGGAATACAAACCACGCATCCCATATCTGGCAAAATTGAAGAAATACCATACAGACGCTCAATTCGGTAAGTTCCTTGAACTGTTTAAACAGTTACACATTAACTTACCTTTTGTTGAAGCGATTTCACAAATGCCGAAGTATGCAAAGTTCCTTAAAGAACTTTTGACAAACAAAAGAAAGTTGGAAGAATTGGCCAAGTAGAACTGAACGAGGAATGCTCAGCTATTCTCCAAAATAAATTGCTGGCAAAACTAAAAGATCCAGGGAGTTTTACTATTCCTTGTTTGATTGGTAGTCTGATTATTAATAAAGCATTAGCTGATTTAGGTGCGAGCATTAATCTCATGCCTTATAAAATGTTCAAGCAACTAGGTCTCGGGGAACCCAAGCCCACTAGGATGAGTATTCAATTAGCCGATAGATTTGTTAAATATCCTAGGGGAATCATTGAAGATGTGCTAGTGAAGGTAGATAAATTTATATTCCCTGTTGATTTTGTTGTGCTTGACGTGGATGAGGATATTGAAGTACCTTTAATTTTGGGATGACCATTTTTGGCCACTGCTAAAGCTGTTATCGATGTAGGGGATGGCAAATTAGTACTTAGAGTTGGCGAGGAAGAAGTTGTCTTTAAAATTTATGATGCCATAAGATTTTCTAAAGAACAAGATGATTCGGGTTATTTTGTTGATATTATTGACTATTTTGTTCAAGATAATCTCCAGGAACTTTCTCTCATAGACACGTTGGAACTGTGTCTTGTTCAAGGTGGGGGGAAAGATGAAACCACCCCTGAAATTAACGAAGTAAGGAAAGAGTTGGATTCTAATGAAATCATCACTAGGCACATAAGTTATGAAGATTTAAAAATGAGTGATGAATTGAGACAAAAACCTTCCATTACTGAACCCCCTAAATTAGAACTAAAACAACTGCCAGATCATTTAGAATATGCCTTTTTAGGGGAAGAATCAACTTTACTAGTCATTATCGCATCTGATTTAATCTTTGTAGAGAAAGAGGAACTACTCCATGTGTTAAGAGAACACAGATGTGCTATAGCTTGGAAAATTTCAGATATCAAGGGAATTAATCCTTCTTTCTGCACCCACAAAATTTTAATGGAGGACGAATTCAAACCATCAGTGCAAGCCCAAAGACGATTGAATCCCAACATGAAAGAAGTTGTAAAAGCCGAGGTAATTAAACTTCTAGATGCAGGTATTATCTATCCTATTTCTGACAGTTCTTGGGTAAGCCCTGTGCAGGTTGTTCCTAAGAAAGGTAGATTGACCGTGGTGTCTAATGACAAGGAAGAGTTAATACCTACAAGAATAGTCACAGGATGGAGAGTTTACATTAACTACAGGAAACTGAATGACGCCACTCGAAAAGACCATTTTCCTTTACCCTTTATTGATCAGATGTTAGAAAGACTATCAGGTCACATGTATTATTGCTTCCTAGATGGCCTCTCTGGTTACTTCCAAATCCCGATAGCTCCAAAAGATCAAGAGAAAACAACGTTCACATGCCCATACATTTTCGTAGGTGCAGTTTTGGGACAGTGAAGGGACAAACACTTCCAGCCGATCTATTATGCTAGCAGGACCTTGACAACTGCTCAAGCAAATTACACGACCACAAAGAAAGAATTGCTAGCTGTTATTTTTTCATTTGGCAAATTTAAATCTTATTTAATTTTCTCAAAAGTCATTGTTTATACTAATCATCCAGCTCTTCGCTACCTCTTAACTAAAACTGATGCAAAACCTCGATTAATAAGATGGATTCTATTGTTACAGGAATTTGACTTGGAAATAAAGGACAAGAAAGGAGCTGAAAACTTGGCGGCAGATCACCTCTCAAACTAGAAAACACACAGCCCAAGTACCTCGACAAGATAAACGATCTATTCCCTGAGGAATAACTCCTAGCCTTAGCAGGTACGACAACTCCTTGGTTTGCTGATTTTGCAAATTATTTAGCAGCTCACATAACCCCAAAAGGGCTAACCCATCAGCAAAAGAAGTGATTCTTTGCTAATATGAAGAACTACTTTTGGGAAGATCCTTTTCTTTTTTGAATTTGTACAGATCAGGTTATACGAAGATGCGTTGATGACACAGAAGCATATCAAATTTTGAATCACTGCCACTCAGGACCCACAGGAGGACATCACAGCGGAACTAGAACTGCTCATAAGGTACTCGAATCTGGTTTTTACTGGCCTACACATTTCAGAGATGCCCACAGGTATGTGACCTCTTGTAATAAATGCCAACGAACAGGTAATATCTCTCAGCATAATGAAATGCCTTAGAACTATATACTTTCATGTGAAATATTTGATGTATGGGGTATCGATTTCATGGGTCCATTCCCTAATTCATTTAGGAATAAATACATATTAGTAGTAGTAGATTACATGTCAAAATGGGTAGAAGCCCAAGCCTTACCTACGAATGATGCTAGAGTGGTAGTACGCTTTTTGAAAAAACTTTTCTCTCAATTTGGAACACCTAGGATAATCATTAGTGATAGGGGCACACATTTTTGCAATACCCAATTTGAAAAGGTCTTGAAAAGGTATGGACTACATCATAGAACAGCCACCCCTTATCATCCACAAACCAGTGGTCAATCGAAGTGACCAATAGGGAGCTAAAACGTATTCTAGAGAAAACCATAGAAACAAATAGGAAAGACTGGTCAAGAAAGTTAGATGATGCATTATGGGCTTATAGAACTGCTTTTAAAACGCCCATAGGAACATCTCCCTATAGACTTGTTTATGGAAAAAACTGCCATCTACCATTTGAACTTGAACATAAAGCATTCTAGGCTATAAAATTTTTAAACCTTGACTTTAAAAGTGCAGGAGAGAAGAGATTAATGTAGTTGAATGAACTTGATGAATGGCACTACAATGCTTACGAGAACTCATGACTATACAAGGATGCCATGAATCGATGTCACGACAAAAGGCTGAAACAACCTAAGCAGTTCAAAACAGGTGATCTCATCTTACTTTACAACTCAAAGCTGAAAATATTCCCTGGAAAACTCAAGTCAAGGTGGTCAGGTCCATTCACTGTTCTAAATGTCTTTCCATATGGCACCATTGAGGTAACTCACCCTAACCACGGTACGTTCAAGGTAAATGGCCATCGGCTTAAACATTATAGAGGTGAGAATTTTGTGGAAAACAGGGAGGAGCTTCGGCTCCACCACACCCCTTCTTGACACATCCAGGTAGAGTCGAGCTTAGACTCTAAATAAGCGCTTCTCGGGAAGTAACCCGAGCACTAACTTAGTAACTTTCTTTTCTTTAAATTTTTTTTTTTTGTATTTTTCTTGCATAAACTAACTTTTTGAATGCAGAAATATAGGACCACACAGCTAGGCACACGGGCGTGCCTCAGGCCGTGCGCACACATAAAACAGGGACACGGTCGTGCACTCAGACCGTGTACAAACAGAGTAAAATTTTCCCAAAACATGAGCCATCGATAAATCACCATTGCCGTGCGGTATGGCCGTGGCGACCTTACGAATTCCACACGGGCTATCAACAATGGGCCACGGCCGTGCGACATGGCCGTGGCAACCCTGCAGTACCAACACAGGCTTACACAAATCCCCACGCTCATGCCCTTAGCCCGTGGAAGACACTGTTAAAATTCACACGCCCGTGGCACAGAACACACGACCGTGTGAAACACGAACACGATCGCACACGGCCGTGTATACCATCACACGACCGTGTGAGTAACGAAGACCTGATCTCCCACGACCGTCTGAATGAACCACACGGGTGTGCTCATCAGAACATGGCGCGCTAAAACCTCCGATTTTTGAAAAACACGGGCTGAATACGACTCACACGAGCGTGTGACATGCCCGTGTGACCCAAAATGTATAAATAGAAGGCATTTTTCACTTTCCCTTTTCATTTAAACCCTAACATTTCTCACCCAAACTTCCCCCTAAGCCACCACGCTGCCACAGCCCTCCAAACACCACCATACATGATTTCATCCTTCCCACGCCCGTGTAACAGCCCCACGACTGTTCAACATCATAATTGGTTCTATTTTCTCATTTTCCTCATTTATTTTTGTTTTATTTCATTCTTATTTCATTTTACTTTTGTCTAAATTGTTGATTTAAGCATGGAATTAGGAAACATAGGATGAATACTCTAGAACAAAATAGAATCAATTAGGATTGCATGCCACTTAATTGCATTTTTGCTTGCCATTTAGATTTCATTTTATTTTACCACTTGGACACATATTTGCATGCCATCTTTATCATAATTTCACTATATATACACCAGTAGTTCTTAGTTTTCTTACAAGATATTAACATGATTAGATTCTACTATTTAGGTTAGTCCTCACTTGTTATTTTAAGAACATTGTCATGTTATTTTATTACCTATCTAGTTTAAATCCAATTTTATTTTATTTAGGACTAATGCTTTTGTTTTTTTTCAGATACTATGTCATCTTCACGTGCCAGAAAAGCTGCTGTCCCCACCTCTAAAAAACGAAAGGGACACGTGAGTTCATCTTCGTGACCTACCTCTGAGGCACGCCACCCGTTCATCACTTTCACCCAAGACTCCCAAGAGGAATGCTATCAACTACTTCGAGCACGCACTATCTCTATGGGCCGGTGTATTGACTGGGAGGCCCTCGTGCAAGTAAACCTGGTGGACGATGTCCGAGCCCTATTAGCGACTGACCCATGGGACCAGTTCTTGAAGATTGTGAAGCCCACTTACCTAGAGCTCACCCTCGAATCCTGCTCTATATTCCACCTCCAGACCATAATAACTAGATTTGACGATCCAGGGACGGTCCAATTCCATTTGGGAGGACTCGTACAACACCTCAACGTGCTAGAGTTCGGCGCAGTACTTGGGCTCTACACTGAGCAGTTCATGACGGAAGAGGACTTCCCTACCCTCACTCGACGCATCCACATTCGGCCTATTGAATGCTAGAATGAGATAGACCTAGGATGTCAGACTTATAACCCCAGCGTCAGCAAGGCAACCTCCCTCGTGCCATCTCTGAGGTACATTCATGCTCTTCTTGCTCACACTCTTACAGGTCGACGAGAGAGCATAGGCGTCGTCAACACTCACGACGTCTACTTCCTGTGGTGCATGGCGAACGGGCACGTTATCGACTTAGCATACTTTATCGCGCTTGCCATGCAGCACCAGACCGAGAGGCACCAGAGAGGCGTCATATCTATGGGCCCGTACATCACGAGACAAGGCCGCTACTTTGGCCTATTCAACACCGCAGCCCAGACATCCTCTTATACCCTACTTGGCCAGATGTCCTCCCAGGGCATCCAGAGCATGCTACATATGAGGATGGTAGAGCGACGGCCAGGTGGCGGCCACTTTCACTTCCGCATTGTCCAGGAAGGCGAGGACCCAGAGGACGTTGCTGATAATGTCCCACTGCCACCACCTAAGGAGGTTGAGCCTGCCGAGCCACCACGCACCGGACGACCCATCCAGACAGCAGCCCCACATGCTAACATACACGAGCGCCTGGATTGATTTGAGCAATGCCTTGATTACATCGATGCCACTTTAGCGCACATATGTTAGCACCTTGGCATCACCCCACCTCCACGAGATCCATCAGAGGACTAGATCCTCTTTTATTTTTCTTTTGATATTTTTATTTTTATTTTTCTTTATATTATTATTTATCTTTTATCTTCTATTTTACTTTATTCTAACTCTTAAACACTAATATTTATTTTTACATTTTTTTCTAACTTTATTTTCCTTTTTAGGTTTACTTTTATTTTCTTTTATTTCAGTTTTTTCTTTATTTAAATATTCATTTTTTTATTTTGCTTATTTTATTTTCTTCAGCTATCTCCTAACAAAGTAGTCCCTCTTCATCTTAACCTCCCACGACTAATAAACCCATTCACAGTTTCAAAGGAGCCTTACAGCTCAAATCCCTACAGAAATGGGAACACGGTGCCACACTGATTAGTTCTTCCAGCCCACAACTTCATCCTACTTTCAGAGAGTTTCAGACCTTTCCCTATCTTATGATCTTGTGCTTTTATTGCTAATGTTATCTTTGTACATTAAGGGCAATGTACATCTTAAGTGTGGGGGGGGAACGTACTTTAAAATTTTATTTCACTCTCTTTGAAATCCCTGAATTTGTTCTAACTAATTGCACTGCCCTCAATAGCATCATTTTCAGTTTCCTATTAGGAATTATTTCTGACTGATTTATAATTTTTATTGATATGTTGAGAAGTAAGAAATAGGTTATTGTACTTTAAATATTCAAACTTAAAAACATTAAGGAATCAAGAATGATAAGTTGAAATTTTTGAGAACTCTAATTTTTGCATAAGTTCTTTTCCCTAGTTCTGAATAGTAGCTTGAAATTTGAAATTCGCAGGAATGACATCAAAAGCCATAATTCTAGTGAGACCACATCATTATTATTGCTTTGAGTGAGTTAATACTGATTTGTTGTTCTAGAACTTGCTTTGATTATACATGTCGAGACCACATCATTGATTTGATATACCAAGAGGATAAAGGCACTTAGGATTTAACCCACGTACTCCACAAAAAGCCTACCTCCATGAATTAACCCCTAGTGAACCCCGTTGAGCCTAACAACCCATTCTTTTAAACTACCCACTAATTATTAACCATTAACCCGTTTTTGTTGAATTTTCCATTCAATTATTCTTTGATCCCTATTTTTTTATCGAGATTTGAGTTGAATTTATTATCTAGCTTTATTCTCTTTTCCAGCATGTAAAGTTGTAAATCTTCAAGTTATTATGAACTGTTCTTAAAAAAAAACCTGTTTATATACAGTAAAATTCAATTGTAATCTATAGTTCAATCAAGTTTTTGCATATTTCTTCTTTAAATCTACCAAGGCAAAGTTGATATTATCATAAGAATTAGCTTGAGAAATATGTTCCAATGATAGAGATTTTTCTAGCTAGATATTTTTTTTCAATTCAATCTCGATTCTAACCCTCTTTTGCAGCCTGTGACAACACCCCTAACCAAGCCCCATTACAACCATTAAAAGACCTTTTGATTGATGTATCATATCAAATTATAGTGGTGGAGATTTGATTTTCTTGTAAGCTTATGGTAATAATTTTTCAGGTTGACTAGAGAGTGCTTAAATTTGAACCCTAAACACTTTGAGTGGATAGAGTGAACCTTTAGTGAGGATGTCAACTCCTGTTAATCAGGATGGAGAGATAACTACTTAGAAGGAAAGAAGAGACTTATGTTTTCAATGACAAAATTCTCAACTTAGATTGATTGAATCTTTAATGTTCTTCTGATTGAATGTTTCATTGTATGATTACCTGTAGATTAGTTTGAAACATTATTGATAAAAATTGTAGGTTGAGAAGAATAATTCTTTTTAGGGATTGAGATTTTGCTTGAGGACAAGCAAAGGTTTAAGTGTGGGGGTATTTGATAAACGTTAAATTATACATATTTTTACCCCATGTTTAGCCTATATTTTGGATGGATTATGATATATTTTGTGCGAATCAATGCTCTTAATCTTCCTTTTTCATATCTTATACTCAGGAGAGCATAGGGAAGAGAAAAGAATGGAAAACAGGCTAAAAACGGTGAAAAATGGGCCAAAATGTGGGAACAACATGGCCCAAGACATGCCACACGGTCGTGCCACACGGGCGTGCCACATGAAGATCACATGGTCAAAGCCCTGATAAGCACGGCTAGGCCATACGGTCGTGCCTCCGTCAAGAAAATCACACGGCCTCTGTCGAAGTCACACGGGGGTGGCACACGGGCATGTTCTTGTCGTGAGGAAGGGGAATTTCACTCAAATTGGGATGCTTAGAGGCTAAGAAAGGCCCCCAAAAGCTCTATATAAAGACCCCATGAGGAGACGACTGGGATATACTTTTTAGATACGAATAGAAGCAAGGGATTACTCCAAAGGAGAAAGCCGATTGATTCATCTCAGAAGTTGGAATTCTGTAGCAACATAGAGGATCTCCCTAAATTCCTTCAGGGGTTTTTGGTTTCTTTTATGTTTTATTATTTTATATCTTCTGTGATGTTTCTTTTCTTTATCATGAACTAAACCTCTCAAATACTTGAGGGGGATAAAACCTAAGACAGATCTTGTTATTTATTCTTGATTTATTTGATAAATACTTAAATTGTTCTTAATTATACGTTCTTAATTCTTGATTTAATAATCCTAGGCATTACTTGAAGAATTAGATGTGCTTAGAGTAGAGGAGCAAAAGTCCTTGTGATAAGAGTAGATCTACCATAATTAAGTGGAGTTGCATGCAACCCTAGACATAGGGTGACCTAAATCTGCCGAATTAGGGTCAAACCTAATATGGGGAGCCATAGATCGAATTAATGCAACCTAGGGAGTTAATTAATAAGGGAACTTTAACTAACAACTTAGGCCTAGTTGTTCTACGCCTCGACGGAGGGTTTAGCATAAGTTAGGGATCTCTACGGATCAAGTCAAGTAAAGAAATCATATAGTTTAAAAAAATAATAACAAGTGAAGTCTAGGTGGATTCTCCCTTGAGTATTGCCCATATCAATCAGCTTTTCCCTAAAAGTTTTCCCAATTCACTCTTTAAACTTTCTTAGTTAGTTTTAGAATTAGTTTAAACAACCCTATTTTATTTTTAGGTTAGATAATAGAAAGGAAGTAAGTACTAGTACTTTTGGTTCCCTTGGGTACGATAACTCGGTCTTGCCACTAAGCTATACTACTGTTCAACAGGTGCGCTTGCCTCAACGTCGTGATATTAGTTGGTTTTGGTGTGATCAAGTTCATTATAAATTTTATTACTTCATATCACGCATATCAATAATAACGCCGCTCTTTAATTATTTTATTTTATATTAATTTTTATTTATTTAATTATAACTTGCTTAAAACGGATAGACTAAGGTTGCGCGGGTTTTTATTTAAAATTAATCAATATTTTCAAAACACATCGTACGCAACAAATGGATAACCTAATGGCAAGTAAGATCTTTTAAAGAAATAAAACTGATAGTGGATAAGACTTCATAAATTGTCAACTAGCTTTTTCTCAAAACTCCTAAACATGATTTTGCAAAGTCACCCTAAACAGATTAATTAAAGAATGAGGTGTAATTCATCGACCATGTGACACACCAGATTTGGCCATAACATTTGGGCCGGGTTTGGGGTGTTACAGAATTACACACTAAGTTTTCACAAACTCACCCCATTTATTAACCTTTCAGGTAATTCCCAGCCTTAAACGGATCAGAGCTACGAGGGACTCGAAGAAGGCTACACACTACTTATGATTTCTATTTTGGATTATTTACTCTCAAGTACTTTATTTTGGGTTTGGTTTGTAATAAAGCTTTTTATAATTTCTGGATTACAAATTTAGGATTTTATGTAACGCCTTGATTTTCAGGATTTTTCAGGTTTTTGTGATTTTTTTTGGGAATTTTGAAATTTTGGTTTTCTGGATACTGGAATGGTGTTTAAATGTGTTAGTGGGCCTTTAGAAGGCCCAAGCCTAAGTTAGAACCCAGTAAAATATCAAGTTTGGATTTTAAGTGAAAGGGGACTTGGTTAAGTGGGCTTTTAAGAAAAACTTCGTAAATTATGACACAAATAGGGCCTGGTAAAGTGGCAAGGTGGCGCCACTAAGTTCCTAAAAAAAGTGGCGTGTAGGTGGTATTCAAGGGCCAGGGTTCAAGTTGCAAGGTAAGCAAATGATACTTTTCTTTTTTTTTTTTGGGCATGTGACAGAACTTATGTGGAAATTCGGCTAGGGCCTTAGGGAGGTTGGGCCGATTGCTTTAATGGTGATTAAGGTTAGTTTCTTTTCTTTTTCTGTCTTGGAGAATTAGGGTTAGCCACCTAGAGTGTTCATATTTTTCTTTCATTCATCTCTTAGTGTAGCAAAAAGCCGAAAATGCAAGAAGTCTTTCCCTTGTACCGATTTCTTTTTCTTCTTCCCCTCTCCTTCATTCTTTTCTTTTCCTTTTTGTTTCTTCTCTAGGCAAACATCTCTACCACTCAACTCATCCTCTCTATCGATTCCATTCTTTTTCAAGCCACCATAGCCGATTGCCATAAAAGCCGAAATCTTGAAAATATTGCTTCTTGTGCCGATTTCTCCAAGCCAAAATTCCTCTATTCTCTTCATCCCTTTTTACCGATTTTCACCTTCTCTAAACCCTTAACTCCTGTCGGTAACACTACTCCAAAACTACCAGCCCAAATCATCTTCTTCTTCACAAGTCAAAAGCCGAAAACGCCACATTCTTAAGAGCTTATAGCTAAACTTTAGATCTCCTAGATTCGAGTTCTACTAGCATTTAGAGGCTAGATTTGCATTAGATCTGAGTAGAAACAGAAGAGAAAATAGTGGTAAGTGCTCATCACCCTAGATCTATACGTTATTTTGTGATTTAGAAAAAGCCGAAGTCCCTAAAGTCTAGGGAGGTTGTCGATTGGGGCTTAGGGCTCTAAAGGTCATTAACCAATGATTTCTTATGGTGTTAGCATGTTCTAGAGGTGATTGATCGAGGGCTTGGACAAGTGGAACGACTAGATCTAGATTTAGTCACTAGTTTCGGCAAAGGTAAATCTCAAGGGCCTAGGTGTCGATGGTCGAATATGGTAATTGAATATTAGGATTGGTTATTGAAGATTTGTAATCTAAGAGTTATGGTAATCGATTGCAGGATATCGAGGGAGATCCTGTTAGTAGTCATCGCGAATCAGGTGTGTATTGAACACCCTTCTTTAGTTCAAATCGGCAAAAGCCGAAAAGTCGAAATGCCAAAATTCTGGCATTTCGTGGGCTTGTAAGTGTGCGAATGCTCATAAGATGGTTGGGAATCTTTGGATCTGAAATCACAAGTGATGAGATGGTTGTACGTGTAATTTCGTGTTCTTCGATAATTGGGCCTCGATGGGCTAAAAATAGGCCCAATTGGCTTACGGGCCCACATAGGTGAAAATGAGTAATTAATATGCACTGATAGACTGTAGGTTCAAACTGGTTAAACTGATAAATTGACCATAAAATCTGGACTAAATGGGCTTAAGTTGCTTATAGACACTGTAGGGCCCATTAGGGGTTTTAGGGCCCAATAGCTTAAAATTGTTAAAACGAGTTAAATAACTAATGAGACGAAAGTTAGGTTATTGGAGACTGAAGTATGCATAAAAAAGCCTAAAAACTGATAAAATTACTAAAATATCCTTAGGGACGCGAAATTACAGTTTTACCCCTAGGTGTAGAATTACTGTTATACCCCTAGGGCTTGATCTAACTGAGCTGCATGTGTTACTATTTTCTATTCATTACATGATTATCTTTTGCATGGGGACTGGGATATTGATGGAGGAAGTACTGAAAGTGGCTTGACCACGTATTGGAGGCTTTGCCTCAACTTATTGATATCTGAGCAGCTATGCTGCAACTGTGGAGTGTAGGGCTGGTTGGGTTGAGTTATTCCCCACATGGTGTGTAGGGCTAGTGCGGGTGGAGTGTAGCAGCTGGATTTAGGCTGGGTTGGGCTTGCATTCATATTTAATATCTGTTCTGTATTGAAATGGGCCTATGGGTCGTGCTGTTATCTGAAAAGGGTAAGGCCTAGATTACTGTATCTGAATAGGGCTTTGGCCTTGTAACTGAGACTGGTTAGGGCTTAGGCCCAATGGGCTTGAGCTGACTTGGGCTCTGGATGGCCTTTTTATACACACTGAGTTTCCAAATTCACCCTATCTTTTCCATCCATGCAGGTGAGCCCTAGAGCTGTGGACTTGGAGCTGGGAGGGATTCAGAGTGGCCGTGAAGATTGGTTTTCTAGTTTTCAATTAAGTCTTATTTTATTTCATTATTTATTTAGATTATTTCTATTATGGTTTTTGGGTTGTAATAAGGCTGCTCTAATTTTTTTTATTTCGGGTTTTAATTCTTTACTTATTTAAATTATTTTTAACTTAAGATTAATATTGTTCAAATCGTTTTGAAATCGGATACCTCTGAGACGTGTTTTTATAAAAGTTATTTTTTTCAAAATAACACGATAAGCGAACATTTTCAAAACCAACTGTACATTCCAAAAGTGTAACAAAAGTACGATTTTAAATAAACATTTAACGATCGGTAGTAAATAGGATATCCATTTAGTAAATCGAGAATTTCTTTTAAAACTTCAATAACGGGTTTTGCAAAGCTCACCCCAATCTTAGTAACTAGGTTAGTATGTGGCACACCAAATTTGGCCGTAACGTCTGGGCTGGGTTTGGGTGTTACATTTAGTGGTATCAAAGCCCGATTGCGACAACTCGGCTGTGGATCGGGTCCAAAAAGGCTTTTAAAATTTTTAAGCCCAAGAAGGGTAGTTTTGGAAAATTGAATTTTCTGGAAAATCTAGAAAGACTATTTTCAAACTTGTTTTTTTTTTTTTTTAAATACACATGTTTTAAAGGTTTGATTTTGAAAAGTCCTAATCTTTCTAAGTTTACTGATAACTAGAGTAGTGGCACACTAAATCCCCGGCACCAAGTCTATAAGTATTTCTGTTTTATATATTGTACTGTACTGAAACAATACTATAGATAGAACTGAGCCTTTGATATGATACTGTAGAGAGGATAGTATTGAGACTACAAGACTGAGGCTATAGGGAAAACTAAACCCTAGAAGATTGAGACAGTAGTTAGACTACAATTATGCGAAAATAAACTCTGAAACTCTATTTATGCATAAAACATTCCTTAATAAAGAATTGAAACATTAAACTAATGTCATAAAATTTTAAATCAGATAAGTCGTTATGAGTACGAGAGCTGCTCGGTGGAGTAAAAACTAAAGGGAGCGGTGTCTCTACTACGAGACGAAGCATACCAATGGTGGATTACTGTGAGAGAGAGTACCCCAACTGAGGGGTAACCTAGGAATTATTTAAGACGGTTTTCAAGGGAAAATACGTCGGAGCCAACTATGTGGATGCACGTAGGAAGGAATTTCTAAACCTGACCCAGGGCAATAGGTCAGTTGCTGAGTATGAGGCAGAGTTTCTGAGGTTGAGCCGATATGCCAGCGGAATTGTTGCTACTGAGTACGAGCACAATGTTCGCTTTGAGGATGGCCTCAGGGATGTGCTAAGGGTGCTAATAGCTCAGCAGAGAGCGCGATTCTACTGCATTGGCAGAGAAGGCTACGATAGCCGAAGAGGTGAAGCAAGCTGAACGAAAAAATCGTGATAGGGATCAGAACCGATTCAGGAGAGATTCAAGACCAGCTGGTGCTACAAATCGGAATGTTAAGAGAGCTAGGGTGGAGGAACTAGTTCGAGCAGTTCCAGTGAACACGATTAGACCACAGCCTTGCGAAGACTGTGGTAGAGTGCATTTGGGGGAGTGCTGGAAAAGTACTAGGGCATGTCTTCGTTGTGGGTCAAAGGAACATAGGATCAAAGATTGTCCTCAGAGGCCAGCTCAAACTCAAGTTGCTGAACAAGGGGCTGTTCAACCTGTGCAAGGTGGACTGCCACCGCCGAGAGGGCGTGGACAAGGTTGAGGTGGCAATGGCCGTGGACATATGGCATCTGGCAGGGGTGCTGGTAGTGCTGAGGCTCGTCAACCAGCATTGGTATATGCTACTCATCGCCGAGAGGAGGGTGATGCACCTGACATCATAACCGATACATTTTTGATCTCTAGCGTACCCTCTACTACTCTGATAGATGTGGGATCAACTCATTCGTATGTTGCATGTGACATTTCTGGGTCGTTGGGTGTGCACTTGATATCCGCGTTCGCGATACTAAGTAATAAAATTTATAAAGAACTTGATCACACCAAAACTAACTAATATCGCGACGCTTTAAGGCAAGCGCACCTATCGAACAGTAGTATAGCTTAGTGGCAAGACCGAGTTATCGTACCCAAGGGAACCAAAAGTACTATTACTTACTTTCTTTCTATTATCTAGCCTAAGAATAAAAGAGGGGTTTGTTTAAACTAATTCTAAAACTAAACTAAGAAGGCACAAAGAGTAAATTGAGAAAACTTTTAGGGGAAAAGCTGATTGATATGGACAATACTTAAGGGAGAATCCACCTAGACTTCACTTGTACTGGTTCTTGAGCTAGACGATTTATTCACTTGACTTGATCCGTAGAGATCCCTAATTTATGCTAAACCCTCTGTCGAGGTGAAGAGCAACTAGGCCTAAGTTGTTAATTAAAGTTCCTTTATCAATTAACTTCTTAGGTTGCATTAATTCGATCAATGGTTCCCCATATTAGGTTTGATCCTAATCCGGCAGATTTATGTCGCCCTATGTCTAGGGTTGCATGCAACTCCGCTTAATTATGGTAGATCTACTCTTATCACAGGGACTTTTGCTCCTCTGCTCTAAGCACATCTAATTCTTGAAGTAATACCTAGGTTTATTAAATCAAGAATGAAGAACACATAATTAAGAACAACTCAAGTATTTATCATATAACTCAAGAATAAATAATAACAAGATCTGTCTTAGGTTTCATCCCCCTCAAGTATTTGAGGGGTTTAGTTCATAATAAAGAAAGAAAACATCTCAGAAGAAATAAAATAACAAAACATAAAAGAACCTGAAAACCCCTGAAGGAATTTAGGGAGATCCTCTATATTGCTGCAGAATTTCAGCTTCTGGGATGAATCAATCAGCTTCCCTGCGAGTAATCCCTACTTCCACTCTCTGTGTTGGCAGCAAAGAATACTTCCCTTTTGGGGGAAATAAGCACACCCTAAGAGTTGCCTCCTAGGGTCTTTATATAGAGCTTTGGGGAGCCTTTCTTAGCCTCCAAGTATCCCAATTCGAGTGAAATTCCTCTTCCTCACGACTAGAACACGCTCGTGTGCCACGCCCGTGTAACTTCGACAAAGGCCGTGTGATTTGGCATGGCCGTGTGGCCTGCCTGTGCTTGTTGGGAGCTGGACCGTGTGATCTTCATGTGGCACGGCCGTGTGGCACGGCCGTGTGGTAATTCCTTGGGCCGTGTGATTTGTCATTTTTGGCCCATTTTCCTCATTTTCAGTCCATTTCCTATTCTTTTCTCTTCCCTATGCTCTCCTGAGTATAAGATATGAAAAATAAGGATTAAGAGCACCAATTCTCACTAAATTGATAATAATTCATCCAAAATATAGGCTAAACATGAGGTAAAAATATGTATAAATTAGCGTTTATCAAATACCCCTACACTTAAACCTTTGCTTGTCCTCAAGTAAAATCTCAATCCCTAAATAAGAATTATTCCTCTCAACTTACAATCTTTATCAATAATGTTTCAAACTAGTCCACAGGTAATCATACAATGAGTAATTCAATCAGAAGAACATTAAAGACTCAATCACTCTAAGTTGAGAATTTTATCATTGAAAACATAAGTCTCTTCCTTCCTTCTAAGTAGTTATCTCTCCATCTTAATTAACAGGAGTTGACATCCTCACTAAAGGTTCACTCTATCCACTCGAAGTGTTTAGGGTTCAAAATTTAAGCACTCCTTAATCAACATGAAAAGTTATTACCATAAGCTTGCAAGAAAATCAAATCTCCACCACTATAGTTTGATATGATACATTGACCAAAAGGTCTTTTAATGGTTGTAACGGGGCTTGGTTAGGGGTGTTGTCACAGGCTGCAAAAAGAAGGTTAGAATTGAGATTGAACTGAAAAATTATCTAGCTAGAAAAAATCTCTATCAATGGAACATATTTCTCAGCTAATTCTTATGATACTATCATTTCTGCCTTGGTAGCCTTAAAATAGAAATATGCAAAAATTTATCGAACTATTTACAATTTACAATCGAATTTTACTGTATGTACTCTTTTCTTTTCTTTTCTCCTTTTTTTTTTAAGAACAACTCAAGTAATACAATAAATTGAATAAAACTTTACAATCTGAAAAAGAGAAAAAAAAAAACTAGATGAATAATTCAACTCAAATCTCAACAAAAATAGGGATCAAAATAATTGAATGACATTCAACAAAAATAGGTTATTGGTTAATAATTAGAGGGTGAGTCAAGGAAAAGGTTGTTAGGCTCAATGGGGTTTACTAGGGGTTAATTCATGGAGGTAGGCTTTTTGTGGAGTAAGTGGGTTAAATCCTAGGTGCCTTTATCATTTCGGTATATCAAATCAATGATGTGGTCTCGACATGTATAATCGAACAAGTTCTAGAATAACAATTCAGTATTGACTCACTCAAAGCAATAATAAAAGTGAGCACGAAAGAATGTATGCTCAAAAAGGGCTCAAGATCTCACCAGAATTATGGCTTTTGATGTCAATCCTGTGAATTTCAAATCTTAAGATAATACTTAGAATTAGGGAAAATAACTTATGCAAAAATTAGGGGTTTTCAAAAATTTCAACTTATCATGCTTGATTCCCTAATGTTTTAAAGTTTGAATAATCAAAGTACAAGCACCTCTATCTTAATTCTCAACATATCGACAGAAATCATAAATCAATCAGAATAAATTCCTAATAGGAGATTGAGAATTAGTTAAGAACAATGCATGAAGTACAATTTCAGGGATTTTCACAGATAGTGTAAAGATTTCAAGTAAGCTTCCCCCCCACACTTAAGATGTACATTGCCCTCAATGTACAAAGATACATAAATAGCAAGAGAAGTATAATATCATAAGATAGGGAGAAAATTGAAACTTCCTGAATTTAGGATGAATTTATGAGGAAGAGTCGGCAATTGTGGCAGGGTGTTCCCATTTCCGTTTGAATATGAGCTGTAGAGCTCCTTTTTGAAACTGCGAAAATATTAATTAATCATGGGAATTTTCGATTGATAGAGATTTCTCGTTAGAGCTTGGCCGATATGAAAGATCGAAATTTAAATAACAGAAAAATAATAAACTAAGTTCTAGAAATACTAATACTGTAATGAATTAAAAGGATTAAGTATAATAAAAATAAAATTTGAAATAAAAAAGAGACTAATAAAAAAATGAGAAAAATAAAACCGTATGGGAGAATAGAGGCACACGCCCGTGTGGCTCGGGGTTAGCCCGTGTTGGCCATATTGCACGGCCGTGGAGAACTTGTTCACTTTTTCGCACGGTCGTGTAGGTAGTCACACGGTCGTGTCTGATTTGACAGTGTTGGCCACGGCTTGGGGACACGGGCGTGTGGCGTTGTGCAAGCCCGTGTTGATACTGCATGGTTGCCACGGCCATGTTGCACGACCGTGGGGATTTGTCGACATCCCGTGCTTTTGGGAAAAATTTACTCTGTTTGTACACGGTCTGAGTGCATGACCGTGTCTCTGTTTTAAGATGTCACACGGCCTTAGGCACGCCCGTATTCCAGGCCGTGTGGTCCTAATTTCCTGCATCAAAGGTGTTAGTTGCTGTATAAAAAGACTGAAAACAAAATAGAAGAAAAGTTACTATGTTAGTGCTCGGGTTGCCTCCTGAGAAGCGCTTATTTATAGTTTAAGCTCGACTTTGCTCGAGCTTTTACGTTCACGGTGGTTTGAAGAGTTGATACTCTTCTATCCTACTTACAATTTCATTATCAACGTAAGATTTGAGTCGAGTGTGATTTACCTTAAAAGTGCCGAGTGACTCATGTTTTATCTCGACTGTACCATAGGGAAAGATTTTCATTACCGTGAAGTAAGGTGTGTCACTTGTATGCTCTTTTGAATTCAAGATTCGAGGATCGTCTTCCCCTAAGATTACCTTATCCCCTACCTTGAGTTGATTCGTTTGTACCTGGGGGTCGTCTTGGTGATGCTCTGGGTTGGTGTGACCTGTTTTGGGTTTTTCATGATAGTTCAGCCACTCATCTAGTTCCTCGATCTGAAGCGTTCGCTTTTCAGATGCATCTCCCTTGGATGGACTTGTTTGTGATTGTGTTGCCTTTATGTAGAGTGTATCCTGCACAGAAGGTTGGGTGGTGAGATTATTCTTTTTACAAGGACTCGTAACTATATTATTATCAACAATCGTAATCGAGTTTCGAGCTTGTAAGGTAACTTGGTCATCACCTACACGTAGTGTAAGTTTACCTGTTCCTAAATCAATTATTGTTCTTGCAGTTGCTAAAAAGGGTCGCCCTAGAATTAAGGGTACATTGCTATCCACAACAATGTCTAAAACAACAAAGTCAACTGGGAATATAAATTTATCAATTTTGACGAGCACATCTTCAACTATTCCTTTAGGAGACCTAATAGTTTTATCAGCCAGTTGAATGCTCATTTTAGTTTGCTTAGGTTTTCCAAGACCTAGTTGTTTAAATAGTGTATAAGGCATGACATTTATACTAGCCCCTAAATCAACTAAAGCATTTTTTGTGTCTAGGCTACCAAATAAACAAGGAATAGTAAAACTCTCTGGATCTTTCAGTTTGGTTGGTAGTTTATTTTGAAGAATAGCTGAGCAGATTGCATTTAATTCCACATGAGATTTCCCCTCTAGCTTCCGCTTGTTTGTCAAGAGTTCTTTTAAGAATTTAACCGCGTTTGGCATCTGCAAAATTGCTTCAACAAATGGTAAGTTAATATGTAATTTTTTTAAGAGTTTAAGAAACTTACCGAATTGTTCATCTGTGCGGTCTTTCTGAAGCGCTCTTGGGTATGGGATACGAGGCTTGTGTTCGTTGATGTCTGGCTTGTTCCTGCTTACCCCTACTTTACCTTTATTCACCTCAAGCTCCTTGTTTGAGTTGTCTTTGATTAAAACCTCCTCATCTATTATGCTCACGGCATGAATTTGTTCTTTTGGATTGGTCTCAGTGTTACTTGGAAATCCACCTTGTGGTCTTTCTGAAATTAGCTTAGCAAGCTGGCCTATTTGAGTTTCAAGTCCTTGAATAGATGCTTGCTGGTTCCTTAGTGCCGTTTCGGTATTTTGGAAACGAGTTTCTGATATGGCAATAAATTTGGTGAACATCTCTTCCAAGTTCGATTTTTTCTCCTGTTGTGGTGGTGGCTGCTGAAATACCGGAGGCTGTTGTCTTTGATTTCCTTGTCCTCCCCATGAAAAATTTGGGTGATTTCTCCAACCTGCATTATAAGTGTTACTATAAGGATTATTTTGAGGTCGAGAATTATTACCCATATAATTGGCATGTTCGGCTTCTATGTTGTGTAGATGGTCTGAATTAAACGTATTTCCTGGAGCTGCATCACATTGCATCACTGGTTGAGCCTGCGTAGAACCAACAAAATTATCAAATTTCTTATTTAAAAGTTCTACTTGGTTAGTGAGCATAGTAACAGCATCAATATTATAAACTCCTGCGGCTTTCGTCGGTTTTGTCCTCATGACTTGCCACTGATAGTTATTCAATGATATTTCCTCAATAAATTCGTAAGCTGCGTCAGGTGTTTTATTATTGATGGTTCTGCCTGCGGCTGCATCGATCATTTGTCTGGTTGATGGATTTAAACCGTTGTGGAAGGTTTGAACTTGTAGCCACAAAGGTAATCCATGATGAGGACACCTTCTCAAAAGATCTTTGTATCTCTCCCATGCATCGTAAAGTGTTTCTAAATCCATCTGCACAAAAGAAGAAATATCGTTTCGTAATTTGGCTGTTTTAGCTGGAGGAAAATATTTGAGTAAAAATTTTTCGGTCATCTGCTCCCATGTGGTAATTGAGCCTCGTGGTAGAGAATTTAACCACTGTTTGGCTTTATTTCTCAAAGAAAATGGAAATAGCCTCAATCGAATGGCATCATCAGAAACGCCATTTATTTTGAAGGTATCACAAAGTTCTAAAAAATTGGCTATGTGTGAGTTTGGATCTTCATCCTGTAAACCATCAAACTGTACCAATTGCTGTATCATCTGAATGGTGTTAGGTTTTAACTAAAAATTATTAGCAGCAATAGTTGGTCTAAGAATGCTAGTTTGGGTACCAGCCAAACTAGGTTTAGCATAATCATACATAGTGCGCGGAGCTTTTTCTTGAATTGCTGGTGGCGCGACTATTGCGGGAGGTGGTAGAACATCTTGATTTGCTTCCATCTCTTCTGTAGGTTCTGGCTCTAGATCAGGTTCTTGTTCAGGATAATGTAGACTGCGTCTAATTTCTCTGCGATTTCTGTAAACTGTTGCTTCTAGATCTTCGTCGAAAAGTAGTGGTCCTGTTGGATTGTTTCTAGTCATAAACTAAAAATACCTAAAAAGAAAAAGCAAAGAAAACTAAAAAATTTAAAAGAAAATAAAAATAAAAATAAAAATAAATTAAATTGAAAATAAAAATAAAAGAAAAATAAATAAATATAAATATATGGCTAAAGTAATAGAAATCGAGCTTTCGTAATATTTTAGTTCCCCGGCAACGGCGCCAAAAACTTGATATCCGCGTTCGCAATACTAAGTAATAAAATTTATAAAGAACTTGATGACACCAAAACTAACTAATATCGCGACGCTTAAAGGCAAGTGCACCTATCGAACAGTAGTATAGCTTAGTGGCAAGACCGAGTTATCGTACCCAAGGGAACCAAAAGTACTATTACTTACTTTCTTTCTATTATCTAGCCTAAGAATAAAAGAGGGGTTTGTTTAAACTAATTCTAAAACTAAACTAAGAAGACACAAAGAGTAAATTGAGAAAACTTTTAGGGGAAAAGCTGATTGATATGGACAATACTTAAGGGAGAATCCACCTAGACTTCACTTGTACTGGTCCTTGAGCTAGACGATTTATTCACATGACTTGATCCGTAGAGATCCCTAATTTATGCTAAACCCTCCGTCGAGGTGAAGAGCAACTAGGCCTAAGTTGTTAATTAAAGTTCCTTTATCAATTAACTTCTTAGGTTGCATTAATTCGATCAATGGTTCCCCATATTAGGTTTGACCCTAATCCGGCAGATTTATGTCGCCCTATGTCTAGGGTTGCATGCAACTCCGCTTAATTATGGTAGATCTACTCTTATCACAGGGACTTTTGCTCCTCTGCTCTAAGCACATCTAATTCTTGAAGTAATACCTAGGTTTATTAAATCAAGAATAAAGAACACATAATTAAGAACAACTCAAGTATTTATCATATAACTCAAGAATAAATAATAACAAGATCTGTCTTAGGTTTCATCCCCCTCAAGTATTTGAGGGGTTTAGTTCATAATAAAGAAAGAAAACATCTCAGAAGAAATAAAAGAACAAAACATAAAAGAACCCGAAAACCCCTGAAGGAATTTAGGGAGATCCTCTATATTGCTGCAGAATTTCGGCTTCTGGGATGAATCAATCAGCTTCCCTGCGAGTAATCCCTACTTCCACTCTCTGTGTTGGCAGCAAAGAATACTTCCCTTTTGGGGGAAATAAGCACACCCTAAGAGTTGCCTCCTAGGGTCTTTATATAAAGCTTTGGGGAGCCTTTCTTAGCCTCCAAGTATCCCAATTCGAGTGAAATTCCTCTTCCTCACGACTAGAACACGCCCGTGTGCCACGCCCGTGTGACTTCAACAAAGGCCGTGTGATTTGGCACGGCCGTGTGGCCTGCCTGTGCTTGTCGAGAGCTGGACCGTGTGATCTTCATGTGGCCGTACACGGCCGTGTGGTAATTCCTTGGGCCGTGTGATTTGCCATTTTTGGCCCATTTTCCTCATTTTCAGTCCATTTCCTATTCTTTTCTCTTCCCTATGCTCTCCTGAGTATAAGATATGAAAAATAAGGATTAAGAGCACCAATTCTCACTAAATTGATAATAATTCATCCAAAATATAGGCTAAACATGAGGTAAAAATATGTATAAATTAGCGTTTATCAGCACTCTGAGGAAACTGTGAGTGGTGTAACTGTGATAAGTCCTCTAGGTCACTCATTTAGGGTAGATAAACTCTTTAGGGAGGTGCCTTTAGAGACCCAAGGTAGGATTTTTCGTGGAAACTCGATGAAGTTACCTTTCGGAGAGTTCGATTTGATCTTAGAAATGGATTGGTTAACCAAGCATAAGGGAACTTTAGATTGTGTAGCTAAGAGGATGGTGTTAAAGACTGTCAAGGATGAGGAGGTAATGGTTATTAGAGAGCGAAGAGACTACTTGTCCAACATGGTATCGGCTTTAAAGGCCGAGAAACTGATTCGCAAAGGATGTGAGGCATACTTGGCTTTCATAAGTCAAGCTGAAACTAAGAATTTGACTGTGGAAACAGTCAGAACTGTTAGGGAGTTCCAAGATGTATTCCCTGAGGAGCTTCCTGGATTACCTCCGAATCGAGAAGTCGAGTGTCGGATTGATTTGTTACCTAGAACGGCTCCAGTGTCCATCGCGCCTTATAGGATAGTACCGAAGGAGTTAGTGGAACTGAAAGCTCAAATCCAAGAGTTGTTGGATAGAGGCTTCATTAGGCCGAGTGTGTCTCCATGGGGAGCACCAGTGCTGTTTGTTAAGAAAAAGGATGGGACGATGCGTATGTGCATCGATTATCGCCAGTTGAACAAACTGACGATAAAGAACAAGTATCTTTTGCCAAGAATCGACGATCTGTTTGACCAGCTTAGGGGAGCTTCAGTGTTTTCCAAGATCGATCTTCAATCTGGATACCACCAATTAAGGGTAAAGGAGGTGGATATTCACAAGATAGCATTTAGAACTCGGTATGGACATTACGAGTTTCTGGTTATGCCATTTGTTTTGACAAATGCACCTACAACTTTTATGGATCTGATGAATTGAGTCTTCCAACCTTACTTGGGTCGATTCGTAGTCGTCTTTATCGACGATATTTTGGTATATTCAGAAACTGAGGAGAAGCATGATGAGCATCTCCATATTATGCTGCAAGTGCTGAGAGGGAAGCAACTCTATGCGAAGTTCAGTAAGTGTGAATTTTGATTGCGAGAAGTAACTTTTCTGGGGCATGTGGTTTCTGCTGAAGGAATTAGAGTAGATCCACGGAAAATTGAGGCAGTTCTGGAATGGAAGCCACCGAGGTCAGTATCAAAAATTTGAAATTTTTTGGGTCTGACAGGCTATTACAAAGATTTGTAGAGGGATTTTCTCTGTTTGCGACACCTCTAACGAAACTGTTAAGGAAAGGAGTTGCGTTTGTTTGGACCGAGAAACAACAAGAGGCTTTCGATATGCTAAAAAAGGTTTTGACTGAGGCACCAGTGTTGATTCAACCAGAGTCTGGGAAGGACTTCACTGTGTACAGCGATACGTCGCATGTTGGATTAGGATGTGTACTAATGCAAAAGGGTAAGGTGGTCACTTATACTTCGCGACAGCTTAAGCCTCACGAAGCAAATTACCCTATGCATGATCTAGAGTTGGCAGCAGTGATCTTCGCGTTAAAAATCTAGAGACATTACCTATATGGGGAAAAGTGTATTATATACACAGACCATAAGAGTCTCAAGTATCTGTTGACTTAGAAGGAGTTAAACCTTAGGCAACGAAGATGGATAGAGTTGCTTAAAGACTATGACTGTTCGATTGAGTATCACCCTGGCAAGGCTAATGTGGTGGCTGATGCATTGAGTCGAATGACTATTGCTTATTTGAGAGTTATGTTTACTCGTTTGAGTCTGTATGACGATGAAAGTCTGTTGGCGGAGTTGCAAGTGAGACCTACTTGGACTGAACAGATTAAGAAGAAGTAGTTGAAGGATGAATCATTGGTTTCTCGATTTTAGCAAGCTGAGAATGGGGATAATTCAGATTTTAGACTGAATACTGATGGAGTTCTCTGCTTTCGTGGAAGGGTTTGTATTCCAAAGGACTTTAAATTGAGGCAGTCAATTCTGAAAGAGGCTCATAGTGGACCTTGTGCTATGCATCCTGGAGGGAATAAGTTATATCGCGACTTGCGAGAGGTGTATTGGTGGCTTGGACTAAAGCAAAAGGTGACTGAATTTGTTGGGAAATGTCTGACGTGTCAGCAAGTTAAGGCTGAGCACCAACTGCCTTCTGGACTATTACAACCAGTGAAAATTCCACTTTGGAAGTGGGAGAGAGTTACTATGGATTTCGTGTGTGGGCTACCTTTGACACCCTCCAAGAAAGATTCTGTGTGGGTAATTATGGATAGGTTAACGAAATCTGCCCATTTCATACCTGTCCGTACCAATTACTCACTATAAAAGTTGGCCAAGTTGTATGTGGCGGAGATAGTGCAATTGCATGGGGTGCCAGTTTCGATTATTTCTGATCAAGACCCTAGGTTCACATCTCGATTCTGGCAAAAGTTGCATGAGGCGTTGGGTATGCGATTGGACTTTAATACTGCTTTTCACCCTCAGACAGATGGACAGTCTGAAATGGTTATTCAGGTTCTGGAGGATATGCTAAGGGGTTATGTCATTGATTTCCATGGTAGTTGGGAGGACTACTTACCATTGGCAGAATTTGCATACAACAATAGTTATCAAGCGAGTATTTAGATGGCTCCATATGAAGCACTGTATGGGCGAAGGTGTCATACGCCTACGTGTTGGACAGAGTTGGGAGAGCGACAAGTTCTTGGACTGGAATTGGTAGCAGACACTAAAAGTAAAGTTAAATTGATAAGAGATTAGTTAAAGGAGGCATCTGATAGGTAGAAGTCATATGCGGATCTAAAGCGGAAGGAGATTGAATTCACTGTTGGGGATATGGTCTTCTTAAAGGTTTCACCTTAGAAGAAGATCTTGAGATTTGGTAAGAAAGACAAACTGAGTCTGCGGTTTATTGGGCCTTATCGGGTTCTTAAACCAGTAGGGCCAGTGGCATATCAGTTGGAGTTACCACCGGAGTTGGATAGAATCCATGAAATTTTCCATGTGTCCATGTTGCGTCAATATCAATTGGAAGTTTTAAGAAGGAAGTCGGTTCCGTTAATAAAAGTGCTATGGCGCAATCATGGAAGGGAAGAGGCTACTTGGGAGCCAGAAGAAACTATGCATCAACAATACCCTCGACTGTTTGGATTAGGTAAATTTCGAGGTCGAAATTTCTTTAAGGGGGTAGAGCTATAACGCCCTGATTTTCGAGATTTTTCGAGTTTTTGTGATTTTTTGGGGATTTTTGAAATTTTGGTGTTCTGGATACTGGAATGGTGTTTAAATATGTTAGTGGGCCTTTAGAAGGCCCAAGCCTAAGTTAGAACCCGGTAAAATATCAAGTTTGGATTTTAAGTGAAAGGGGACTTGGTTAAGTGGGCTTTTAAGAAAAACTTCGTAAATTATAACACAAATAGGGCCTTGGTAAAGTGGCAAGGTGGCGCCACTAAGTTCCCAAAAAAAGTGGCGTGTGGGTGGTATTCAAGGGCCAGGGTTCAAGTTGCAAGGTAAGCAAAAGATACTTTTCTTTTTTTGGGGGCATGTGCCGGGCATGTGACAGAATTTAAGTGGAAATTCGGCTAGGGCCTTAGGGAGGTTGGGCCGATTGCTTTAGTGGTGATTAGGGTTAGTTTCTTTTCTTTTTCTATCTTGAAGAATTAGGGTTAGCCACCTAGAGTGTTCATCTTTTTCTTTCATTCACCTCTTAGTGTAGCAAAAAGCTGAAAACGCAAAAAGTCTTTCTCTTGTGTCGATTTCTTTTTCTTCTTCCCCTCTCCTTCATTCTTTTCTTTTTCAAGCCACCATAGTCGATTGCCACAAAAGCCAAAATCCCGAAAACATTGCTTCTTGTGCCAATTTCTCCAAGCTAAAATTCCTCTATTCTCTTCATCCCTTTTTACCGATTTTCACCTTCTCTAAACCCTTAACTCCTATCGGCAACACTACTCCAAAACTACTAGCCCAAATCATCATCTTCTTCACAAGTCAAAAGCCGAAAACACCACATTCTTAGGAGCTTATAGCCGAAACTTTACATCTCCTAGATTCAAGTTCTACTAGCGTTTAGAGGCTAGATCTGCATTAGATCTGAGTAGAAACAGAAAGGGAATCAGTAGTAAGTGCTCATCACCCCAGATCTATATGTTATTTTGTGATTTAAAAAAAGCCGAAGTCCCTACAGTCTAGGGAGGCTGTTGATTGGGGCTTAGGGCTCTAAAGGTCATTAACCAATGATTTCTTATGGTGTTAGCGTGTTCTAGAGGCAATTGATCGAGGGCTTGGACAAGTGGAATGATTAGATCTAGATCTAGTCATTAGTTTCGGCAAAGGTAAATCTCAAGGGCCTAGGTGTTGATGGCCGAATATGGTAAGTGAATATTAGGATTGGTTATTAAAGATTTGTAATCTAAGAGTTGTGGTAATCGATTGTAGGATATCGTGGGAGATCTTGTTAGCAGTCGTCGCGAATCAGGTGTGTATCAAACACCCTTCTTTAGTTTAAATCGGCAAAAGCCGAAAAGCCGAAATGTAGAAATTTCGGCATTTTGTGGGCTTGTAAGTGTACAAATGCTCATAAGATGGTTAGGCATCGTTGGATCTAAAATCGTAAGTGGTGAGATAGTTGTACGTGTAATTTCATGTTCTTCAGTAATTGGCCTCGATGGGCTAAAAGTGGGCCAATGGGCTTACGGGCCTACATAAGTGAAAATGAGTAATTAATGTGCACTGATAGACTGTAGGTTCAAACTGGTTAAACTGATAAATTAACCATAAAATTTGGACTAAATGGGCTTAAGTTGGTTATAGACACTGTAGGGCCCATTAGCGGTTTTAGGGCCCAATAGCTTAAAATTGTTAAAACGAGTTAAATAACTAATGAGACGAAAGTTAGGTTATTGGAGACTGAAGTATGCATAAAAAACCCTAAAAACTAAGAAAATTACTAAAATATCCTTAGGGACGTGAAATTACGATTTTACCCCTAGATGTAGAATTACCGTTATACCCCTAAGGCTTGATCTGACTGAACTGCATGTGTTACTGTTTTCTATTCATTACATGATTATCTATTGCATGGGACTAGGATATTGATGGAGGAAGTACTGAAAGTGGCTTGACCACGTACTGGAGGCTTTGCCTCAACTTACTGATATCTGAGCAACTATGCTGCAACTGTGGAGTGTAGGGCTATGTAGGTTGAGTTATTCCCCACATGGTGTGTAGGCTGGTACGGGTGGAGTGTAGTGGCTGGATTTAGGCTAGGTTGGGCTTGCATTCATATTTAATATCTATTCTGTATTGAAATGGGCCTATGGGCCGTGTTGTTATCTAAAAAGGGCTAAGGCCCAGATTACTGTATCTCAATAGAGCTTCGGCCCCGTAACTGAGACTGGTTAAGGCTTAGGCCCAATGGGCTTGAGCTGACTTGGGCTCTGGATGGGCTTTCTATACATACTGAGTTTCCCAACTCACCCCGTAACAAAAGTCATGATTATAAATAAACCTTTAACGATCGGTAGTAAATAGGATATCTATTTAGTGAAACGGGAATTTCTTTTAAAACTTCAATAAGTAAATCGGGAATTTCTTTAAAACTTCAATAAAGGGTTTTGCAAAGCTCACCCCAATCTTAGTAACTAGGTTAGTTGTAGGTGATGTGGCACACCAGATTCGATCGTAACATCTGGCTCGGGTTTGGGGTGTTACATTTTACTTGTGGATTTATAATTGCTAGAGGTAGAAATGGATTTTTCCAAAACAACAACTGATTTAAATTAAGCTTCCACAACGATTAAGATTTTATAGGTAATAACATCTTAAAAAGGGAATAATCTTTTAAGTAAACCACGTTTGGAATTGATCAAATGCAAACTGAGGCTTTAAACAAATTTTTAAACAAGAAGGGTTTTCAATGAAAACACGGTTTACGAAAAACACTTCAATGTGACACACCAGATTCGGCCATAACATCTGGGCCGTGTAACAGCTCGGTTTGGACCCTAGTTAGAAAGTGGTTTCGAAACCACATATCCGAGTCTAAAAAATATTCTAATATTATTTTCTATGTCTGTAGTATATGAATTAATATCTGTGAAATTTCAGTGATTTAATTTGTCTATCTGTATGCTTAATTATGAATGCGGATTAAATTGTATAAAGTGAAAACTATGTGTGTCATTAGTAAAATGACTTATTTGAGTATGGTTTTGTAAGTGATGTCCTTGTTTGATAATTATACCTTTATAAAGTTAAGTGGATGGTAATGGATAATTATGTCCATATATTATATGTTTATAAACTAGTTTTATAAAAGGCTATTTTTGCGAAAATGATTTATATGCCATTATTAATAAAACAAAGAAAAGAAATGGGCCATTAACAAGTTTTCTTCCACCGAAAATCAAAGAAAGAAGAAGGGTTTCATGCTTTAGATATTTGACTACCTTAATCCTTTATTAACGTATGAGTTTTCGTCCATTTTTGTTGATTTTTATGTTTTTGTGATTGTTACTTTGAAATCTTCCATGCCTATCTATCAATTTCTATTTTTGACGAAGTTTATAAATAATGCCATTGATGGTATTTGAAGCATTGTGATGAATTTGGTTAAATTATGATGGATAAGTATTGAATCAACATGTTTTGCCGTGTAATTTTTATGAATTTGAGTTATGTGGGCTAATTTGTGAAAAAAAATATTTTGGGAGGATTAAACTGTGAAATAAACGTGTTATATGGGCTTAATTGAATAGTATTGAAATTTAGCTATGTTTATATGTGGTTAAATCTGCTGAATTTGATGATTGTATGTATTAGGGACTAAATTGTTGTAATGTACAAATGTGAGGGATAAATTAAAAAATGTCTTAGTTGTGTGTTCATGATTGAATTGAATGAAATGGAATATTGAATGGCTGAATTTGGATTTATTTAGATCAAAAACCAAGTAAATCGGACTTAGATCGAGGAAAGTCCAAAATCGTTGAATAGTCGGCTCAAATCCGTTAAATCCATACGAGGTAAGTCAATATACAAAATATTATGTATTCATGATATTTTAATTGCATTTGGATGGCCATGAGAGCCTGACGTATAAATTCTAATTCAAATCTGATTAAGTCATAGAAAAATGATATCATGTAATACCTCGTCTGGGGCATAGGCATTGATTATAGAAATATGTGTAAGACCGTATTTGGGACACTAGCATCATCTATGTTTCGTGTAAGACCCTGTCCGGGACAGTGGCATCGATATCGAATGACATATAAGACCACATCAGCGACATCGGCACTGTATGAGATTTATAAGTTCTGTAACATTTCTAAATTGTTAAGGAGAAATTTCGAGAAATGAATGAATGCATACTTTATATGTCTAACTCAGGTATGTTTGTTATATAATGAATTTACGAGCATGAAAGGTATGCTATTGTGAACTATGAGTATGTGATGAATGGGTATATTTTGGTTCATGAGTTATCTACATGAGATTGCTATCATATTGTGTTTAAGGATTGCATATGTTTGTATTTGGCTTACTAAGCTCATTGTAGCTTACTCTGTATTTTCTTTCAATTTTTTTACAGATATCGTAGCTACTGAGGGCTCGGGGATAGTCAAGATCGTCACCACAGTATTAAGCTTGATTTTGGTACCTTTTTAAATGTACGAAGTTTAAGTATGGCATGTATAGGCTAGAAGGTCTATATGTTAAGCTTGGATATGATTTTTTTTAAAATGCCATGAAAATTGGCTAGCAAATAGTATGTTTCTGTTTGGTTTTGGTATATGGTTTATGATGCCAAATTGTGTAAGCTTATAATGGTTATATGATCTAGTTTGTTTTTGTCATCTTGAGACATGCCAATGTGAACAAATGGTAAGATTTGGATGTGGTATGAATGAGATAGGTACTATGTGTTTAGTCATGAACATTGTTTGTTATATAGACACGCTGGGCGTGAGATTTGTACATGAATGTGTATATGAATGGATTGATCATGTGGAGGTATGATTAGGCATTGAATTTTAGTTGAGATTGTGGTATTGTTGTGGCATGAATTGGCTTGTAGGGAATGACCTTTAGTGGGTGGAAGGTATGACTTAAACCAAGTCTGCTTAGTGCCACACGGCTATGGCACACGGGTGTGCGTTATGGTCGTGCTAATTTTCCAGTTTGACATAAAAACTCACATGGCCAAGACACACGGGCGTGTCTTATGGTCGTGGTAAAAAGTCAGTATGCTTGCCCTATTTTGGCACGGTCTAGGTGCATGGGTATGCTTGAATTTCGTGTGAGGCATACGGCCTGGTCACACGGGCGTGTGACCTCCTAAATTTGGAAAATTTTTGCATGTGCTCTGAAGTTTGTGAATGAGTTCAGTTTAGTCCCGACCCTATCTCAATGTATGTTGAAGGTCTAGTAGACTTCCGAAAGGGACTTTATGTTTGAATCTTATTTTAATCTCTGAATATTCTATTTTGACTTGTTTTGAATATTCGGTAACGCTCCTTCCTACTCCGGGGATGGTTACGGGATAGGGGTGTCAGAATTTGATTGGTATCAGAGCTATGGTTTAGCCGATTCTAGGACTAATGTAGTGTGTTTAAGTCTAGCTATACATGCCATATATTTGAACTGTGATAGTGTGATGAATCCTGACGAATGAAATATGTATTTCATATAGTAATTGATCCCGAAAGAGCCATGGTAACGATGTTGAAAGTAATGCCCCTGCTCCCACTCAAGGGACAGCGCCATCTAATTCTAAACCAATTAGAAGTGGTAATGAGGGAGAAGCTAAACAAGCTTTCTTCCAAATGATGAATGAGTAGTTCACTCAGTATGTTCAGAAAAATTTGGCTGTTCAACACCCACCCCCGACTGTTCCTCAACAAATTTCGGTTGTACCGCCTGTGATAAATTCGATTCGTCTGAGTAAGCCTCTGGTGGATAAGATTAGAAAGTATGGGGCTGAAAAGTTTCAAGCTACAACTGATGATGATGTAGAGAGGGTTGAATTTTGGCTTGAAAACACGATCCAAGTTCTTGATGAATTGTCATGTACCCCGAAGGAATGTGTTACATGTGCGGTTTCATTGTTGCGAGATTCGGCATACCATTGGTGGAAAACATTAACATCTGTGGTTCTGAGTGAATGCATCACCTGAGAGTACTTTCAAACTAAATTTAGAAAGAAGTATATTAGTCAGCGCTTCATTGATTAGAAACGTAAAAAGTTTCTTAAATTGAAACAAGGTAACAAATTTGTTACAGAATACGAGCAAGAATTTGTAAGATTGAGCCAGTATGCACGGGAATGTGTAGCTTCAGAGGCCACTGTGTGTAAAAGATTTGTCAAAGGCTTGAATGAAGACATTAAACTTCTGGTTGGAATTCTCGATCTAAATGAGTTTGTTGTGTTGATTGAAAGAGCTATTCTCGATGTGAATGAGTGTGTTGTGTTGATTGAAAGAGCTTGTAAAGCCAAAGAACTTAGTAAAGAAAAGAAGAAAGCTACTTCTAAAGCTAGAGAAGTTTGAAAGAGATCTTCGGGTAAATCATTTCAGTCTGTGTCAAAGAAGTTTCGAGATGAATCTAATCGTTTGAAGACTAATATGGGACATTCTGGCAGAGATCGTGATAGATCGTGTTCAAGTTTTAGAACTCTTGCTACTTCTGTTGCGAGTGTTGGAAATGTTAGATCTGAGAAACCCGAGTGTGCACGTTGTGGCAAAAAACATCCAGGAAGTTGTAGATTGAAAGATCGAGCCTGTTTCTGATGTGGATCTATGGATCATTTTGTTCGAGACTATCCTGAATCTGTTGAACAAGAGATAGTGCAAAATCCAAGATCGAGTACGAATTTTGTTAGAGGTAAAACTCCCAAAAAGGCAGGAAATGTTAGTGTTGGTCAAAGAACTACTAAAGATACGATTGTACGATCTGATGATCAAGCGCTTGCTAGAGCTTATGCTATCCGAGCGCGTGAAGAAGCTTCGTCCCCTGATGTGATTACTGGTACTTTCACTCTTTATGATACCTCTGTAATTACTTTGATAGATCTTGTATCAATGCATTCTTATATCTGCGTGAATTTAGCATATAGTAAGAATTTGCTTGTTGAGTCTACTGAATTTGTTATTAGAGTATCAAACCCCTTGGGCAAAACTATCCTCGTTGATAAGATTTGCAAGAATTATCCGTTAATGATTCGAGATATCTGTTTCCCCAATAATTTGATTCTATTTCCATTTGATGAATTTGATATAATTCTGGGTATGGACTGGTTAACTTTGGATAATGCTTTTGTAAATTGCGAACGAAAAGTTATTGACTTGAGACGCAAGAATAGTGAAATTGTTAGAATTGAGCCTAGTAAATTGAATGGTTTACCAGTTGTGATATCTGCATCAAAAGCTCAGAAGAATGCAAGAAAAGGTTGTGAAGCCTACCTTGCTTACGTGATTGATTCTAAAGTATCTGATAAAAAGATTGAATCTATGCCAATCGCCTGTGAATTTTCTGATGTATTTCCTAAAGAACTTCTAGGTTTGCCTCTAATTTGGGAAGTTGAGTTTGGGATTGAATTGGTTCTGGGAACTGCTCTGATTTCAATAGTTTCGTATAGAATGGCACCGACTGAATTGAAAGAATTAAAGACTCAGTTGCAAGAATTGACTGATAAGGCTTTGCTAGACCGAGATTTTCACCGTGGGGTGCTCTTGTCCTATTTGTGAAAAAGAAAGATGGTACAATGAGAATGTGTATTGATTACCGTTAGCTCAACAAAGTAACTATAAAGAATAAATACCCTCTGCCCCGAATTGATGATTTGTTCGATCAACTAAAAGGTGCCTCTATATTTTCAAAGATAGATCTGAGATCGGGTTATTACCAGTGGCGAGTAAAAGATTCTGACATCTCAAAAATAGCTTTTCGAATTAGGTACGGGTACTATGAATTCCTAGTTATGCCTTTTGGATTAACGAATGCTCCTATTGTGTTTATGGATCTGATGAGCAAAATTTTTAGACCGTATTTAGATCAATTTGTTGTTGTTTTCATTGATGATATATTGATGTACTCGAGGAATGAAAGTGATCATACGAGACATTTAACAATCGTACTACAGACAATGCTTGATAAGCAACTTTATGCAAAATTCAGCAAATGTGAATTCTGGCTACACGAAGTTAGTTTTCTGGGTCATATTGTATCAGCTTCTGGTATCTGTGTTGATCCGAATAAAATCTCAGCTATTTTGGATTGGAAACCTCTAAGAAATGTTTTTGAAGTCTGTAGTTTTCTGGGACTTGCTGGTTATTACCATCGTTTCGTAAAAGATTTCTCTGTGATTGTAACCCCATTGACTCGACTACTTCAGAAAAATGCAAGCTTCGAATGGTTTAAAAAGTGTCAAGAAGGTTTCAATCGGTTGAAAGCTCTATTAACTAAAGCTCCAATACTCGTGCAACCTGAATCAGGCAAGGAATTTTTTGTGTATAGTAACGCTTCGTTGAATAGATTAGGCTGTGTTTTAATGCAAGAGGGCAAGGTTATAGAGTATGCCTCTAGACAGTTAAAGCCACACGAGAAGAACTATTCGACATATGATCTTAAGTTAGCTGCCATTGTTTTGCACTAAAAAAGCTGAAGATCAAGTGCCCTCTGGTTTATTACAGCCGATTTGATACCCGAGTAGAAATGGGACCGAGTAACTATGGATTTTGTTTATGGTTTACCCTTATCTCTAAAAAAGAAAGATTCAATCTGGGTTGTTGTTGATCGTTTAACAAAATCTACTCATTTTATTTCGGTACGATCTGACTATTCACTTGATAATTTAGCTGAACTCTACATTTCTAATATTGTGAGATTGCACGGGGTGCCACTGTCTATTGTATCTGATAAATATCCAAGATTTACTTGGCGATTCTGGAGAAAGTTGGAAGAAGCTTTAGGTACAAAAATGCATTTTAGTACTGCTTTTCACCCGCAGGCAGGCAGCCAGTTTGAGCGGATCATTCAGATACTCGAGGACATGCTTAGATGTTGTATTCTAGAGTTAAAGGTACATGGGAACAATATCTACCTCTGATTGAATTTGCATATAACAATAATTTCCAATCAAGCATTAAAAGGGCCCCGATGAGGCCCTATATGGTAGAAAATGTAGAACTCCATTATACTGGTCTGAGCCCAGTTAAAGTAAAAAGTACGGGATAGATTTGAGAAAAGAAACAGAACAAAAGGTGAAAGTGATCAAAGATAGTTTGAAAGCAGCTTCTGATCGTCAGAAATCATATGCGGATCTGAATTGAAAAGATATTAAATTTGAGATTGGCGATAAAGTATTTCTGAAAGTATCTCCGTGGAAGAAACTGTTCCAGTTTGGCAAAAAGGGTAAATTGAATCTGAGGTTTACAGGGCCATATGAGATTAATGAACGAGTTGGGCTGGTTACTTATGAACTGATGTTGCCACCGGAGCTAGAAAAGATACATAATGTATTTCACTTGTTAATGCTTCGACATTATAGATCTGATTCGTCTAATGTAATATCCCCTTCAGAGATTGAATTAAAGTCTAATATGTCTTATGATGAAGAGCCGATCCGTATCTTGGCTCGAGAAATGAAGGAATTGAGAACCAAGAAAATTTCACTGGTAAAAGTACTGTGGCATCGTCACGGATTGGAAGAGGCTACCTGGGAGCCTGAAAGTGCAATAAGATAGCAATATCTGAATTTGTTTAACGGTAAGATTTTCGGGGACGAAAAGCCCTTAGGGGGAGAATTGTAACAGCCCGATTTGGACCCTAGACAGAAAGTGGTTTTGGAACCACATATCCGAGTCTGAAAAATATTTTGATATTATTTTTTGTGTCTGTAGTATATGAATTAGTATCTATGAAATTTCGAGGATTTAATTTGTCTATCTCTATGCTTAATTATGAATAATGATTAAATTATATAAAGCAAAAACTGTGTGTCATTAGTAAAATGACTTATTTGAGTATGGTTTTGTAAATGATGTCCTTGGATTAAATTATACCTTTATAAAGTTAAGTGGATGGTAATGGATAATTATGTCCATATATTATATGTTTATAAACTAGTTTTATAAAAAGCTATTTTTGGTCAAATGGTTTATATGTCATTATTAATAAAACAAAGAAAAGAAATAGCTCATTAACAAGTTTTCTTCCCCTGAAAATCAAAGAAAGAAGAAGGGTTTCATGCTTTGTGATATTCGGCTAGCTTAATCATTGATTAAGGTATGAGTTTTCATCCATTTTTGATGATTTTTATGTTTTTGTGATTGTTGCATCGAAATTTTCCATGCCTATGTCTCAATTTCTATTTTTGATGAAGTTTATAAATAATGCCATTGATGGAATTTGAAGCTTTGTGATGAATTTGGTTAAATTATTATGGATAAGTATTGACTAAACATGTTTTGCCATGAAATTTTTATGAATTTGAGTTATGTGGACTAATTTGTGAAAAAAAGATTTGGGGAGGATTAAATTGTGAAATAAACGTGTTACAAGGGCTTAATTGAATAGTATTGAAATGTAGCTATGTTTATATGTGGTTAAAGCTGTTGAATTTGATGATTGTATGTATTAGGGACTAAATTGTTGTACTGTGCAAATGTAAGGGCTAAATTGCAAAATGCCCTAGTTATGTGTTCATGGATTGAATTGAATGGAATGGAATATTGAGTGGCTAAATTTGGATTTATTTAGATCAAGAACCAAGGAAATCAGACTTAGATCTAAGAAAGTCCAAAATCATTTAATTGTCAACGCAAATCCGTTAAATCCGTACGAGGTAAGTCAATATACAAAATATATGTTGTGTCGAAGTTTCTTATGTATTCATAATATTTTAACTGCATTTGGATGGCCGTGAGAGCCTGACGTATAAATTCTAATTCAAATCTGATTAAGTCATAGAAAAATGATATCATGTAATACCTCATCCGAGACGTAGGCAATGATTACAGAAATATGTGTAAGACCGTGTCTAGGATACTGGCATCATCTACGTTTCGTGTAAGACCTTGTCTGGGAGAGTGGCATCGATATCGAATGACATGTAAGACCACATCGGGGATGTCAGCACTGTATGAGATTTATAAGTTCTGTAACATTTCTAAATTGTTACGGAGAAATTCGAAGAAATGAATAAATGCATACTTTATATGTCTGCTCAGGTACGTCTGTTCTATATTGAATTTACAAGCATGAAAGATATGCTATTGTGAACTATGAGTATGTGATGAATGAGTATATTTTGGTTCATAAGTTATCTACATGAGATTGCTATCATATTGTGTTTAAGGATTGCATATGTTTGTATTTGGCTTACTAAGCTCATTGTAGCTTACTCTGTATTTTCTTTCAACTGTTTTACAGATATCATAGCTACTGAGGTCTCGGGGATAGTCAAGGATCGTCACCACACTATTGAGCTTGATTTTGGTACCTTTTTAAATGTACAAAGTTTAGGTATGGCATATATAGGCTAGAAGGTCTATGTATTAAGCTTGGATATAATTTTTTAAAAAAATGCCATGAAAATTGGCTAGCAAATAGTATGTTTCTGTTTGGTTTTGGTATATGGTTTATGATGCCAAATTGTGTAAGCTTATAATGGTTATATGATCTAGTTTGTTTTGGTCATCTTGAGACATGTCAATGTGAAGAAATGGTAAGATTTGGATGTGGTATGATTGAGATAGGTACTTTGTGTTTAGTTATGAACATTGTTTGTGATATAGGCATGCTTGGTGTAAGATTTGTACATGAATGTGTATATAAATGGATTGATCATGTGGAGGTATAATTAGGAATTGAATTTTAGTTGAGATTGTGGTATTGTTGTGGCATGAATTGGCTTGTAGGGAATGAGCCTTAGTGGGTGGAAGGTATGGCTTAAACCAAGTCTGCTTAGTGCCACACGGCTATGGCACACGGGCATGCCTTATGGTCGTGCTAATTTTCTAGTTTTGACATAAAAACTTTGACGGCCAAGACACACGGGCGTGTCTTATGGCCGTGGCAAAAAGTCAGTATGCTTGCCCTATTTTGGCACAATCTGGGTGTGTGGGCGTGCTTGAATCTTGTGTGAGGCACACGGCCTGGTCACACGAACGTGTGACCTCCTAAATTTGGAAAATTTTAGCATATGCTCTAAAGTTCGTGAATGTGTTCGGTTTAGTCCCGACCCTATCTTAATGTATGTTTGAGGTCTAGTAGACTTTCGAAAGGGACTTTATGTTTGAATCTTATTTTAATCTCTGAATATTCTGTTCTAACTTGTTTTGAATATCCGGTAAAGCTCCTTCCTATTCCGGGGACAGTTACGGGATAGAGGTGTTACAATTTGATTGGTATCAGAGCTATGGTTTAGCCGATTCTAGGACTAATGTAGCGTGTTTGAGTCTAGCTATATATGCCATATATCTGAACTGTGATAGTGTGATGAATCTTGACGAATGAAATATTTTTTTCATATAGTAATGGATCCCGAAAGAGCCATAGCTGACGATGTTGAAAGTAACGCGCCTGCTCCCGCTCAAGGGACAGCGCCATCTGATTCTAGACCGGTTACAAGTGGTAATAAGGGAGAAGCTAAACAAGCTTTCTTCCAAATGATGAATGAGTGGTTCACTCAGTATGTCTAGACAAATTCGGGTGTTTAACCCCCACCCCCGGCTGTTCCTCAACAAATTCTTGTTGTACCACCTGTGATACATTCGATTCGTTTGAGTAAGCCTCCGGTGGATAAGATTATAAAGTATGGGGCTAAAAAGTTTCGAGCTACAACTAATGATGATGCAGAGAGGGCTAAATTTTGGCTTGAAAACACGATCTGAGTTCTTGATGATTTGTAATGTACCCCGGAGGAATGTGTTAAATGTGCAGTTTCGTTGTTGAGAGACTCAGCATGCCATTGATGGAAAACATTGACATCTGTGGTTCCGAGTGAACGTATCACCTGGGATTACTTTCAGACTGAATTTACAAAGAAGTATATCAGTCAGCGTTTCATTGATCAGAAACGTAAAGAGTTTCTTGAATTGAAGCAAGGTAACAAATTTGTTACAGAATACGAGCAAAAATTTGTAAGATTGAGCTAGTATGCACAGGACTATGTAGCTTCAGAGGCCACTATGTGTAAAAGATTTGTCGAAGGCTTGAATGAAGACATTAAACTTCTGGTTGGAATTATCGATCTAAATGAGTTTTTTGTGTTAATTGAAAGGGCTTGTAAAGTCGAAGAACTTAGTAAAGAAAAGAAGAAAGCTAATTCTAAAGCTAGAGAAGTTCGAAAGAGATCTTCGGGTAGATCATTTCAATCTGTGTCAAAGAAGTTTCGAGATAAATCTAATCGTTTGAAGACTAATATGGGACATTCTGGCAGAGATTGTAATAGATCGCGTTCAAGTTTTAGAACTCCTGCTACTTCTGTTGCGAGTGTCGAAAATGTTAGATTTGAGAACCCCGAGTGTGCACATTATGGCAAAAGACATCCGGAAAGTTGTAGATTGAAAGATCGAGCCTATTGTTGATGTAGATCTCTAGATCATTTTGTTCGAGACTGTTCTGAATATGCTGAACAAGAGATAGTGCAAAATCCAAGATCGAGTAATAATTTTGTTAGAGGTAAAACTCCCAGAAAGGCGGGAAATGCTAGTGTGGGTCAAAGAACTACTAAAGATATGATTGTACGATCTGATGCTCAAGTGCCTGCTAGAGCTTATGCTATCCGAGCGCGTGAAGAAGCTTTGTCCCCTGATGTGATTACTGGTACTTTTGCTATTTATGATACCTCTGTAATTGCTTTGATAGATCCTGGATCAACTCATTCTTATATCTACGTGAATTTAGCATATAGTAAGACTTTCCCTGTAGAGTCTACTAAATTTGTTATTAGGGTATCAAACCCCTTGGGCAAAACTATCCTTGTTGATAAGATTTGCAAGAATTATCTGTTAATGATTCAAGATATCTATTTCCCTGCTGATTTGATTCTATTGCCATTTTATGAATTTTATATAATTCTGGGTATGGACTGGTTAACTCTGCATGATGCTATTGTAAATTGCAAACGAAAAGTTATTAACTTGAGATGCAAGAATAGTGAAATCGTTAGAATTGAGTCTAGTGAATTGAATGGTTTACCAATAGTGATTTCTGCATTAAAAGTACGTGATTTATTCTAAAGTATTTGATAAAAAGATTGAATCTGTTCCAGTCGCTTGTGAATTTTCTGATGTATTTCCTAAAGAACTTTCGGGTTTGCCTCCGAGTTGAGAAGTTGAGTTTGGGATTGAAATGGTTCCGGGAACTGCTCTGATGTCAATAGCTCTGTATAGAATGGCACCTACCGAATTGAAAGAATTAAAGACTTAGTTGTAAGGATTGACTGATCGAGACTTTGCTAGACCGAGTTTTTCACCGTGGGGTGCTCCTATTCTATCTGTAAAAAAGAAAAATGGTACAATGAGAATGTGTATTGATTATCGTCAGCTCAACAAAATAAGTAAAGAAGAAATACCCTCTACCCCGAATTGATGATTTGTTTGATCAATTAAAAGGCGCCTCTGTATTTTCAAAGATAGATCTGAGATCGGGTTATTACCAGTTGTGAGTAAAAGATTCTGACATCCTGAAAATAGCTTTCCGAATGAGGTACTGGCACTATGAATTCCTAGTTATGCCTTTTAGATTAATGAATGCTCCTACTATGTTTATGGATCTGATGAACAGAATTTTTAGACCGTATTTAGGTCAATTTGTTGTTGTTTTCATTAAAGATACATTGATCTACTCGAGGAATGAAAGTGATCATGTGGAACATTTAACAATCATACTACAGACAATGCGTGATAAGCAACTTTATGCAAAATTCAGCAAATGTGAATTTTGCCTATGCAAAGTTAGTTTTCTGGGTCATATTGTATCAGCTTCTGGTATCCGTGTTGATCCGAATAAAATCTCAGCTATTTTGTATTGGAAACCTCTAAGAAACGTTTCTAAAGTTTGTAGTTTTCAGGGACTTGCTGGTTATTACCGTCGTTTCGTAAAAGATTTCTCTATGATACCAACCCCATTGACTCGACTACTTCAGAAAAATGCAAGCTTCGAATGGTCTGAAAAGTGTTAAGAAAGTTTTAATCGGTTGAAAGCTCTGTTAACTAAAGCTCCAATACTTGTGCAACCTCAATCAGGCAAGGAATTTGTTGTGTATAGTGATGCTTCGTTGAATGCATTAGGCTGTGTTTTAATGCAATAGGGCAAGGTTCTAGCGTATGCCTCTAGGCAGTTAAAACCACACGAGAAGGACTATCCGACACATGATCTAGAGTTAGCTGCCATCATTTTTGCACTAAAAATTTGGCATGACTATCTTTTCGGTGAGAAATGTCACATATTGTAAGAGCACAAAAGTCTGAAATATTTGATGACTTAGAAAGATTTGAACTTGCAACAGCGAAGATGGTTGGAACTGTTAAAAGATTATGAGCCTGTTATTGATTACCATCCGGGTAAAGCAAATGTTGTAGCTGATACTTCAAGTCGAAAAACGCTATCTACATTGTGTGTCTTAAGTGTCCGTGTTGATCCATTTGTTGGTGATTCAGTATTAGCTAAGTTAAAAGCGAAACCTTTGTTTTTGCAATAAATCATTGATGCTCAGAAAATAGATAATGAATTGCTAATGAAGCGAGCTCAGTGTGATTCTGGTTCTAATTTTCGAATTGATGTTAATGATTGTTTAAGATTCAGGAATAGAATTTACGTTCCAAAAAATTTTGAATTGATTCAGATGATTTTGAGTGAAGCACATAGTAGTAAATTCTCTGTACATCCGGGCACCACGAAGATGTATAATGATTTAAAACAGTTATACTGGTGGCTAGGAATGAAAAGAGATATCTTTGACTTTGTTTTAAAATGTTTAGTCTGTCAGCAAGTAAAAGCTGAACATCAGGTTCCCTTCGGTTTATTACAGCCGATTTTGATACCCGAGTGGAAATGGGATCGAGTAACTATGGATTTTGTTTATGGTTTACCCTTATCTCTGAAAAAGAAAGATTCAATCTGGGTTGTTGTTGATCGTTTGAAAAAATCTACTCATTTTATTCTAGTGTGATCTGACTATTCACTTGATAATTTAGCCGAACTCTACATTTCTAATATTTTCAGAGTGCACGGGGTGCTAGTGTCTATTGTATCTGATAGATATCCAAGATTTACTTCGCGATTCTGGAGAAAGTTACAAGAAGCCTTAGGTACGAAATTGCATTTTAGTACTGCTTTTCTCCCACAGACAGACGGTCAGTCTGAGCGGATCATTCAGATACTTAAGGACATGATTAGATGTTATATTCTAGAGTTTAAAGGTACGTGGGAACAATATCTACCGCTGATTGAATTTGCGTAGAACAATAATTTGCAATCGAGCATTAAAATGGCCCTGTATGAGGCCCTATATGGTAGAAAGTGTAGAACTCCGTTTTACTAGTCTGAGCTTAGTGAAAGTAAAATATACGAGATAGATTTGATAAAAGAAACAGAACAGAAGGTGAAAGTGATCAAAGATAGTCTGAAAGCAGCTGCTGATCGTCAGAAATCATATGCAGATCTGAATTGAAAAGATATTGAATTTGAGATTGGCGATAAAGTATTTCTGAAAGTATCTCCGTGGAAGAAACTGTTCAGGTTTGGCAAAAAAGGGTAAATTGAAACTGAGGTTGATCGGGCCGTATGAGATTATTGAACAAGTCGGGCCGGTTGCTTATAAAATGATGTTGCCACTGGAGTAAGAAAAGATACATAATGTATTTCACATGTCGATGCTTCGACGTTATAGATTTGATTCGTCTCATGTGATATCCCTTCAGACATTGATTAAAGTCTAATATGTCTTATGATGAAGAGTCGATCTGTATCTTGTCTCGAGAAATGAAGGAATTGAGAAACAAGAAAATTCCGTTGGTAAAAGTACTGTGGCATCGTCACGGATTGGAAGAGGCTACCTGGGAGCCTGAATGTGCAATAAGATAATAATATCTGAATATGTTTAACCGTAAGAATTTTGGGGACAAAAATCCTTAAGGGGGGAGAATTGTAACAGCCCGATTTGGACCCTAGTCGGAAAGTTGTTTCGGAACCACATGTCCGAGTCTAAAAAATATTCTAATATTTTTTCTGTGTTTATAGTATATGAATTAGTATCTGTGAAATTTCAGTGATTTAATTTGTCTGTCTCTGTGCTTAATTATGAATAAGGATTAAATTGTATGAAGCAAAAACTATGTGTGTCATTAGTAAAATAACTTATTTGAGTATGGTTTTGTAAATGATGTCCTTGTTTGATAATTATACCTTTATAAAGTTAAGTGGATGGTAATGGATAATTATGTCCATATATTATATGTTTATAAACTAGTTTTATAAAAGGCTATTTTTGGTAAAATGGTTTATATGTCATTATTAATAACACAAAGAAAAGAAATAGGCCATTAACAAGTTTTCTTCCACCGAAAATTAAAGAAAGAAGAAGGGTTTCATGCTTTGTGATATTCGGCTAGCTTAATCCTTGATTAAGGTATGAGTTTTAGTCTATTTTTGATGATTTTTATGTTTCTGTGATTGTTGCTTCGAAATCTTCCATGCCCATGTCTCAATTTCTGTTTTTGATGAAGTTTATAAATAATGCCATTGATGGTATTTGAAGCTTTGTGATGAATTTGGTTAAATTATGATGGATAAGTATTGAATAAACATGTTTTGCCATGAAATTTTTATGAATTTGAGTTATGTGGGCTAATTTGTGAAGAAAATGATTTTGGGAGGATTAAATTATGAAATAAACATGTTATATGGGCTTAATTGAATAGTATTAAAATTTAGCTAGGTTTATATGTGGTTAAATCTGTTGAATTTGATGATTGTATGTATTAGGGACTAAATTGTTGTAATGTGCAAATGTGAGGGCTAAATTGCAAAATGCCTTAGTTATGTGTTTAGGGATTGAATTGGATGAAATGGAATATTGAATGGTTGAATTTGGATTTATTTAGATCAAGAACCAAGGAAATCGAACTTAGATCAAGGAAAGTCCAAAATCGTTGAATAGTCGGCTCAAATCCGTTAAATCCGTACGAGGTAAGTCAGTATACAAAATATGCATTGTGTCGATGTTTATTATGTATTCATGATATTTTAACTGCATTTGGATGGCCGTGAGAGCCTGACGTATAAATTCTGAGTCAAATCTGATTAAGTCATAGAAAAATGATATCATGTAAGACCTCATTCAGGACGTAGGCATTGATTACAGAAATATGTGTAAGACCATGTCTGGGACACTGGCATCATCTATGTTTCATGTAAGACCCTGTCTAGGATAGTGGCATCGATATCGAATGACATGTAAGACCATTCGGGGACATCGTGTAATGCCCTAATTTTTGAGATTTTTGAAATTTTGCTTGAATTTAATTGTTGCTTGTATGGATGTGCTAAATTATGTTTTGAGTGTGTTAGTGGACCTTCAGAAGGCCTAAGCTTAAGTTAAAGCACGGTAGAAATTTTAAAATTTTAGTCTTAAAAGAGAAGGGGCCTTGAGTAAGTGGGCTTTTAAACAAAAATTGGTAATTTAAGACTCAAGATGGCCTGTGGTAGGGTGGCAAGATAACGCCACTTAGAACTCAAGGGGGCGTGTGGGAGTTGTAGAAGAGCTAGAGTTCAAGTCCATGGAATAGTAAGGTGTTATTATTTTTATGTCTATGTAAGGTAAGTGATGGAACCTAAGTAAAATACTGAAGGAAGATGTTGAGATACTCATGTAATTGGGTGAGGAGTGATAAGGGGAGATATCTAGGAGCAAATCTAGGATTTTGAATGAGGAACAAGTGGTGGCCAAGCATGGGACTCTTGGGGAAGCATTTTCGGGTTGGTCTTTGGCTTGGCATAATAGGCAAGGGTTGTTAGGTGTGCTAGCTGATTGTAACTTGGGTTTTATTGGGGTTTAGTTTCAACATTTGGGTATAGGTGTAAGTACCGAATTCTTTAGTAGCTAGTCTTTGGGATTTGGCAAATCTTTCTTGCCGAATAGGTGTAGTACCTCTTAGGGTTCTCTGTTCTTTTTCTATTCTCCTCTCTTTAGTTCTAAGAGCCAAAAATGCAACCATCATCTTCCTTTGTGCCAATTTGTGCAAGAAAACCGAACTCTTCTCTTTTCTTCACTTTTCTTCCAAAGCCAAACCTATCATCTCTTTCTTTTCAAAACCGAATCTGTCACTTTCCTTCTTTTTTCTTCTTTCCATTGTTCTCTTCTTCTTTTCTCTATCAGTTAAAGTAATCTCTTTTCTCAAAGCTTCCTAGCCGATACCATAAAATCTGAAACCCGAAGCTATTATTATTAATTTCTTCATTGGCTAAATCCCCATTCTTCTTAAACCTTAATCTTCTAAAAGCTGAAACTCACAACATTCTTAACCTCTGTTGACATCTCCTCTCCATTCCATAAACTTTTAATCTTCTTCTTCTTCTTACAAAGGCCGAACCTCCATACTCAATAGTGATTCGGGAACTGAGTCTTTAGATCTCTTGGATCTATTCTCTTTTCAAGTTTCGATTAGATCTATACTAGATCTGAATTAGACTGGATCAGGAATGCTTCTTTGGCAAGTAAAGCAATGGTAAGTACTCAAAACTCCTTTCATTCATTAACTTGTGATTCAAGAAAAGCTGAAAACCCCTAACTCCTTAGGGTGGCTGTCGATTGTGGCTAAGGGTTTTATTAGTTTTTCTTTCAGTTCTTTTGGTGATCTAGTGTGAAAGGAGGCTATCTATTGAAGAACGTTGGAGACTAAGACTGTTGAAGCACTCTAAATCTAGATCTAGTGGTAGATCTCGGTAAGGGTAAGTGGATATCGGCTTTGGGTAAGGATGGCTAAATATAGTGATATTTGTGATATCGATTACATTGGTTATTGTTGGATCATAGTCTAGTATCATAGTGAACTGTTGTTGGTTAATCGCGTGGGGAATCTCATCATAGTATATCGCAAATCAAGTGTGTAATCTACTCCCACTAGTAGACTAGATCGAAAAAAGCTGAAAAGCCGAAATGCTAAAATTTTGGCATTTCGAGGGCTTGTGAGTGTGCGAATGCTCGTGGGTTGGTTAAATTGGTAAAATCTATAATCGCAAACGGTAAGGATGATGTGTGCGCGATTTCGTGCACGTTGGTGGTTTTGGGCCTCAAAGGGACGAATTTGGGCCCAATGGGCTGACGGGCCCATATGGGTGAAAATGAGCGGTAAGTTTAATCTAGTAGTTGGACTGTTGATTCTAATAAAATGGGTATAAAATATGTGCTTAGTGGGCCGTAATAGCTATTGGACATTGTAGGGCCCAATAGGGGTTTTAGGGCTCGATAACTCTAAGTTGATAAAATGGGCTAAATAAGTTACTTAGATGACATTTAGACTGTTAACAACTGTAATGAGCATGAAACCCTAAAAATTGGCAAATTTACTGAAATACCCCTTAAGGGTGGAAAATTATTATTTTACCCCTAAGTGCTAAAAGACCATTTTACCCTTAGGGTTAAGTTGACTGAATTGCATGCTAAAATTATATCTGTTCACTATATGCCATGTCATTATATGCACTGTTGCATGGGATTGGGTTTTGATGGAGGAAGTGCTAAGTGGCAATGCCACGTATACTGTTAGAGGCCTTGCCTCGTTTTACTATTTTAGTGGCTTGGCCACATTATCTGATTAGCGGTATGCTGCGACTATGATGCCAAATTGTGTAAGCTTATAATGGTTATATGATCTAGTTTGTTTTGGTCATCTTGAGACATGTCAATGTGAACAAATGGTAAGATTTGGATGTGGTATGAATGGGATAGGTACTATATGTTTAGTCATGAACATTGTTTGTGATATAGACATGCTTAGTGTGAGATTTGTACATGAATGTGTATATGAATAGATTGATCATGTGGAGGAATGATTACGCACTAAATTTTAGTTGAGATTGTGGTATTGTTGTGGTATGAATTGGCTTGTAGGGAATGACCCTTAGTGGGTGGAAGGTATGACTTAAACCAAGTCTGCTTAGTGCCACACGGCTATGGCACACGGGCGTGCCTTATGGTCATGCTAACTTTCTAGTGTTGACACAAAAACTCACACGGCCAAGACACACGAGCATGTCTCATGGCCGTGGCAAAAAAGTTAGTATGCTTGCCCTATTTTGGCACGGTCTGGGTGCATGGCCGTGCTTAAATCTCGTGTGAGGCACACGGCCTGGTCACACGGGCATGTGACCTCTTAAATTTGGAAAATTTTTGCATGTGCTCTGAAGTTCGTGAATGCGTTCAGTTTAGTCTCGACCCTATCTCAATGTATGTTTGAGGTCTAGTAGACTTCCGAAAGGGACTTTATGTTTGAATCTTATTTTAATCTCTGAAAATGTTGTTCTGATTTGTTTTGAATATCCGACAACGCTTCTTCCTATTCTGGGGACGGTTACGAGATAGGGGTGTTACAATTTGATTGGTATCAGAGCTACGGTTTAGTCAATTCTAGGACTAACGTAGCGTGTTTGGGTCTAGCTATACACGCCATATATCTGAACTGTTATAGTGTGACGAATCCTAACAAATGAAATATGTTTTTCATATAGTAATGGATCTCGAAAGAGCCGTAGTTGACGATGTTGAAAGTAACTTGCATGCTCCCGCTCAAGGGACAGCGGCATTTGATTCTAGACCGGTTACAAGTGGTAATGAGGGAGAAGCTAAACAAGCTTTCTTCCAAATGATGAATGAGTGGTTCATTCAATATGTCCGGACAATTTCAGCTGTTCAACCCCCACCCCCGACTGTTCCTCAACAAATTTCAGTTGTACCCTCTGTGATAAATCCGATTCATCTGAGTAAGCCTCCGGTGGATAAGATTAGAAAGTATGGGGCTGAAAAGTTTCTAGCTACAACTGATAATGATGCAGAAAGGGCTGAATTTTGGCTTGAAAACACGACCCGAGTTATTGATGAATTATCATGTACCCCAGAAGAATGTGTTAAATGTGTAGTTTCATTGTTACGAGATTTGGCATACCATTGGTGGAAAATATTGACATCTGTGGTTCCCAGTGAACATATCACCTGGGATTACTTTTAGACTGAATTTAGAAAAAAGTATATCAGTCAGCATTTCATTGATCAGAAACGTAAAGAGTTTCTTGAATTGAAACAAGGTAACATATCTGTTACGGAAGACGGGCAAGAATTTGTAAGATTGAGCCAGTATGCACGGGAATGTGTAGCTTCAGAGGCCACTATGTGTAAAAGATTTGTCGAAGGCTTGAATGAAGACATTAAACTTCTGGTTGGAATTCTCGATCTAAATGAGTTTTTTTGTGTTAATTGAAAAAGCTTGTAAAGCCGAAGAACTTAGTAAAGAAAAGAAGAAAGTTGATTCTAAAGCTAGAGAAGCTCGAAAGAGATCTTCGGGTAGATCATTTCAGTCTAGGTCAAAGAAGTTTCGAGATGAATCAAATCATTTGAAGACTAATATGGGACATTCTGGCAGAGATCGTGATAGATCAAGTTCAAGTTTTAGAACTCCTGCTACTTCTGTTGTGAGTGTCGAAAATGTTAGATCTGAGAAACTCGAGTGTGCACGTTGTGGCAAAAGACATCCGGGAAGTTGTAGATTGAAAGATCGAGACTGTTTCCAATGTGGATCTCTGGATCATTTTGTTCAAGATTGTCCTGAATTTGTTGAACAAGAGATAGTGCAAAATCTAAGATTAAGTAATAATTCCGTTAGAGGTAAAACTCCCAAAAAGGCGGGAAATGCTAATGTTGGTTAAAGAACTACTAAAGATATGATTGTTCGATCTGATGCTCAAGTGCCTGTTAGAGCTTATGCTATCCGAGCGCGTGAAGAGGCTTTGTCCCCTGATGTGATTACTGGTACTTTCACTCTTTATGATACCTCTGTATTGCTTTGATAGATCCTGGATCAGCATATTCTTATATCTGCGTGAATTTAGCATATAGTAAGACTTTGCCTGTAGAGTCTACTGAATTTGTTATTAGAGTATCAAACCCCTTGGGAAAACTATCCAGGTTGATAAGATTGGCAAGAATTGTCCGTTAATGATTCGAGATATTTGTTTGCCTACTAATTTGATGCTATTGCCATTTGATGAATTTGATATAATTCTGGGTATGGACTGGTTAACTCTACATGATGCTGTTATAAATTGCAAACGAAAAGTTATTGACTTGAGATGCAAGAATAGTGAATTGTTAGAATTGAGTCTAGTCAATTGAATAGTTTACCAACAGTGATATCTGCATTAAAGGCTTAGAAGTATGTAAGAAAAGGTTGTGAAGCCTACCTTGGTTACGTGATTGATTCTAAAGTATCTGATAAAAAGATTGAATATGTGCCAGTCGTCTGTGAATTTTTTGATGTATTTCCCGAGGAACTTTTGGCTTTGCCTCTGATTCGAGAAGTTGAGTTTGGGATTGAATTGGTTCCGGGAACTGCTTTGATTTCAATAGCTTCGTATAGAATGGCACCGACCGAATTGAAAGAATTAAAGACTCAGTTGCAAGAATTGACTGATTGAGACTTTGCTAGACCGAGTTTTTCACCGTGGGGTGCTCCTGTTCTGTCTGTGAAAAAGAAAGATGGTACAATGAGAATGTGTATTGATTACCGTCAGCTCAACAAATTGACTGTAAAGAATAAATACCCTCTACCCCGAATTGATGATTTGTTCGATCAACTAAAAGGCATCTCTGTATTTTCAAAGATAAATCTGAGATCGGGTTATTACCAGTTGTGAGTAAAAGATTTTGACATCCCGAAAATAGCTTTCTGAATGAGGCATGGGAACTATGAATTCCTAGCTATGCCTTTTGGATTAACGAATGCTCCTACTATGTTTATGGATCTGATGAACAGAATTTTTAGACCGTATTTAGATCAATTTGTTGTTGTTTTCATTCTCGAGGAATGAAAGTGATCATGCGGAACATTTAAGAATCGTACTACAGACAATGCGTGATAAGTAACTTTATGCAAAATTCAGCAAATGTGAATTCTGACTACGGAAAGTTAGTTTTCTGGTTCATATTGGATCAGCTTCTAGTATCCATGTTGATCCAAATAAAATCTCAGCTATTTTGGATTGGAAACCTCCAAGAAATGTTTTTGAAGTCCGTAGTTTTCTGGGACTTGCTAGTTATTACCATCGTTTCGTAAAAGATTTCTCTATGATAGCAACCCCATTGACTCGACTACTTCAGAAAAATGCAAGCTTCGAATGATCTGAAAAGTGTCAAGAAAGTTTCAATCGGTTGAAAGCTCTGTTAATAAAACCTCCAATACTCGTGCAACCTGAATCAGGCAAGGAATTTGTTGTGTATAGTGATGCTTCGTTGAATGGATTAGGCTGTGTTTTAATGCAAGAGGGCAAGGTTATAGCGTATACCTCTAGACAGTTAAAGCCACACGAGAAGAACTATCCGACACATGATCTTAAGTTAGCTGCCATTGTTTTTGCACTAAAAATTTGGCATTACTATCTGTTTGGTTAGAAATGTCACACATTTTAAGATCACAAAAGTCTGAAATATTTGATGACTCAGAAAGATTTGAACTTGCAACAGCGAAGATGGTTGGAACTGTTAGAAGATTATGAGCTTGTTATGATTACCATCTGGGTAAAGCAAATGTTGTAGCTAATGCTTTAAGTCAAAAAACACTATCTGTATTGTGTGTCTTAAGTGCCTGCGTTGATCCATTTGTTGGTGATTCAGTATTAGCTAAGTTAAAAGCGAAACCTTTGTTTTGGCAACAAACCATTGACACTCAGAAAATATATAATGAATTGCTAATGAAGCGAGCTCTGTGTGATTTTGGTTCTGATTTTCGAATTGATGTTAATGATTCTTTGAGATTCAGGAATAGAATTTGCGTTCCAAAAAATTCTGAATCGACTCAGATGATTTTGAGTGAAGCACATAGTAGTAAATTCTTTGTACATCCGGGTAGCACAAAGATGTATAATGATTTAAAACGGTTGTATTGGTGGCCAGGAATGAAAAGAGATATCCTCGACTTTGTTTTGAAATGTTTAGTCTATCAGCAAGTAAAAGCTAAACATCAGGTGCCCTCAGATTAATTACAGCCGATTTTGATACTCGAGTGGAAATGGGACCGAGTAACTATGGATTTTGTTTATGGTTTACCCTTATCTCTAAAAAAGAAAGATTCAATCTGGGTTGTTGTTGATCGTTTGACAAAATCTTCTCATTTTATTCTGGTACGATCTGACTATTCACTTGATAATTTAGCTGAACTCTACATTTCTAATATTGTGAGATTGCACGGGGTGCCACTGTCTATTGCACCTGATAGAGATCCAAGGTTTACTTCGCGATTCTGGAGAAAGTTGCAAGAAGCTTTAGGTACGAAATTGCATTTTAGTACTGCTTTTCACCAACAGACAAACGATTAGTCTGAGTGGATCATTCAGATACTCGAGGACATGCTTAGATGTTGTATTCTGGAGTTTAAAGGTACGTGGGAACAATATCTACCTCTGATTGAATTTGCGTATAACAATAATTTTCAATCGAGCACTAAATTGGCCCTGTATGAGGCCCTATATGGTAGAAAATATAGAACTCTGTTATACTGGTCTGAGCTCAGTGGAAGTAAAATATACGGGATAGATTTGATAAAAGAAATAGAACAGAAGGTGAAAGTGATCAAAGATAGTCTGAAAGCAGCTTCTGATCGTCAGAAATCATATGCGAATCTGAATTGAAAAGATATTGAATTTGAGATTGGCGATAAAGTATTTCTGAAAGTATCTCTGTGGAAGAAACTATTCCGATTTGGCAAAAAGGGAAAATTGAATCCGAGGTTTATCGGGCCGCATGAGATTATTGAACGAGTCGGGCTGGTTGCTTATAAACAGGTGTTGCCACCAGAGCTAGAAAAGATACATAATGTATTTCACGTGTCGATGCTTCGACGTTATAGATCAGATCCGTATCATGTGATATCCCCTTCAGAGATTGAATTAAAGTCTAATATGTCTTATGATGAAGAGCCTATTCGTATCTGGGCTCGAGAAATGTAGGAATTGAGAAACAAGAAAATTCTACTGGTAAAAGTACTGTGGCATAGTCATGAATTGGAAGAGGATACCTGGGAGCATGAATGTGCAATAAGACAGTAATATTCGAATTTGTTTAACGGCAAGATTTTTCGAGATGAAAATCCCTAAAGGGGAGAATTGTAACAGCTTGATTTGGACCCTAGTCAAAAAGTGGTTTTGGAACCACGTATTCGAGTCTAAAAAATATTCTGATATTATTTTCTGTGTCTGTAGTATATAAATTAGTATTTGTGAAATTTTGGTGATTTAATTTGTCTGTCTCTATGCTTAATTATGAATAAGGATTAAATTGTATGAAGCAAAAACTATGTGTGTCATTAGTAAAATAACTTATTTGAGTATGGTTTTGTAAATGATGTCCTTGTTTGATAATTATACCATTATAAAGTTAAGTGGATGGTAATGGATAATTATGTCCATATATTATATGTTTATAAACTAGTTTTATAAAAGGCTATTTTTGGTAAAATGGTTTATATGTCATTATTAATAACACAAAGAAAAGAAATAGGCCATTAACAAGTTTTCTTCCACCGAAAATCAAGGAAAGAAGAAGGGTTTCATGCTTTGTGATATTCGGCTAGCTTAATCCTTGATTGTATGTATTAGGGACTAAATTGTTGTAATGTGCAAATGTGAGGGCTAAATTGCAAAATGCCCTAGTTATGTGTTCATGGATTGAATTGAATGAAATGGAATATTGAATGGCTGAATTTGGATTTATTTATCTCAAGAACCAAGGAAATCGGACTTAGATCGAGGAAAGTCCAAAATCATTGAATAGTCGGCTCAAATTTGTTAAATCCGTACGAGGTAAGTCAATATACAAAACATGCGTTGTGTCGATATTTATTATCTATTCATGATATTTTAACTGCATTTGGATAACCTTGAGAGCCTGACGTATAAATTTTGAGTCAAATTTGATTAAGTTATAGAAAAATGATATCATGTAAGACCTCGTCCGAGACGTAGGATTTGATTACAAAAATATGTGTAAGACCGTGTCTGGGACACTGGCATCATCTATGTTTCATGTAAGACCCTGTCCAGGACAGTGGCATCGATATCAAATGACATGTAAGACCACGTCAAGGACGTCGGCACTGTATGAGATTTATAAGTTCTGGAACATTACTAAATTGTTAAGGAGAAATTCCAAAAAAATGAATGAATGCATACTTTATATATCTGACTCAGGTATGTCTGTTCTGTATTGAATTTACGAGAATGAAAGGTACGCTATTGTGAACTATGAGTATGTGATGAATGAGTATATTTTGGTTCATGAGTTATCTACATGAGATTGCTATCATATTGTGTTTAAGGATTACATATGTTTGTATTTGGCTTACTAAGCTCATTATAGCTTACTCTGTATTTTCTTTCAACTGTTTTACAGATATCGTAGCTACTGAGGGCTCGGGGATAGTCAGGGATCGTCACCATACTATCGAGCTTGATTTTGGTACCTTTTTAAATGTACAAAGTTTAAGTATGGCATGTATAGGCTAGAAGGTCTATGTATTAAGCTTGGATATGATTTTTTTTTAGATACCATGAAAATTGGCTAGCAAATATTATGTTTGTGTTTGGTTTTGGTATATGGTTTATCATGCCAAATTGTGTAAGCTTATAATGGTTATATGGTCTAGTTTGTTTTGGTCTTCTTGAGACATGTCAATGTGAAGAAATGGTAAGATTTGGATGTGGTATGAATGAGATAGGTACTATGTATTTAGTCATGAACATTGTTTGTGATATAGACATGCTTGGTGTGAGATTTGTACATGAATGTGTATATGAATGGATTGATCATGTGGAGGTATGATTAGGCATTGAATTTTAGTTAGATTATGGTATTGTTATAGCATGAATTGTCTTGTAAGGAATGACCCTGAGTGGGTGGAAGGTGCAACACCCCAAACCTGGCCTAGACGTTACGGTCAAGTCTGGTGTGTCACATCAATGATGGATTGATCATATTCTTTAGTTACTACGATTAGGGTGTGTTTGCAAAACCGTTATTTAGAAGTTTAGAAAGAAAACCAGGTTTTGAATTTGTGACAGTCTTATCCATTATCGTCTTAGAGTTTGTTTAATTCCAAGGCTTTGTTTGACTTTAAGTTATCCATTTGATATGTGTGTTATATCTTGAAAATATTGTTTAATTTTATACAAAAACCCACGCAGCCTAAGTCTATCCATTTTAAGTAAGTTATAAATAAAGAAATATAAAAAACCCAAATAAAAACACTTAGAAGCGGCCTTATTACAAAACAGAAACCGAAAAGAGATAATTTTAACTAAAATACTGAAAACAAAATAATTTCAGAAAAATTAACCGAACGCAGTCCACATGGCCACTTCAAATCCCTCCAGCTCCAAGTCCACTAGCTTAGGGCTTACCTGCAGAGATGAAAGGGAAAGGAGGTGAGCTTGGAAAACTCAGTGTGTAAAGTAAACCCAGCCAGAGCCCAAATCAGTTCAAGCTTCATTGGGCCTAAGCCCTATTTAGATTTAGTTTAACTGGGCCTTAGCCCTATTTAATAATCAGTTTAACTGGGCCTTAACCCTATTTAGTTATCAGTGTGACCCTTAGGCCCATTACAGTAACAGAATAGTAATTATGCATGTATGCAAAACCCAGCCCAAATCCAGTCTACACACCATGTGGGGAATAACTCAACCCACCCAGACTTACAGACCACAGTCGCAGCATGGCTACTTAATCAGATAACGTGGCCAAGCCACTAATAGTAAAACGAGGCAAAACCCCTATCAGTAAACGTGGTGTTGCCACTTAGCACTTCCTTGATCATAAACCCAGTCCTATGCAACAGTATAACATGTCATGGCATACAGTGAACAGATAAAATACAGCATGCATTTCAGTTAAACTTAACCCTAGGGGTATAATGGTCAATTTTATCTAGGGGTAAAACAGTAATTTCCCCCACCCTTAAGGGGTATTTCAGTAAATATACCAATTTTTAGGGTTTCATGCCTGATACAGTTACTAATCGTCCAATTGTCATTTAGGTATCTTACTTAGCTCGTTTTAGCAATTTAGAGTTATTGGGCCCTAAAACCCCTAATGGGCCCTACGGTGTCCATAACTATTTTGGCCCACAAAGCCTAAATTTTAAGTCCGCTTTAATAGTTTTATCATTTAGTTTATCTGAATACGCTTACTGCTCGTTTTTACTCATATGGGCCCATAAGCCCATTGAGCCCAAATTTAGCCCCTCGAGGCCCAAATTCACCACGGTGAACGAAATTTCGCACACATCAACCTTATTGTTTGCGATTACAGATTTAACCAAGTCAATCGACCCACAAGCACTCGCACACTCGCAAGCCCACAAAATGCCAAAATTTTAGCATTTCGGCTTTTCGGCTTTTGCCGATTTAGTCTACTAGAGGGTGTTTATTTACACACCTGATTTGCGAGATACTACGACAAGATCCCCCACGTGATTATCCTACAATTGATCACTTAAGATATTAGACTATGAATCGATGCTAACCAATGCAACCACTACTTACCATATTCGGCCAATCACTACTTTAGGCCATTAAATACTCACCTTTGCCGAAACTATGACTAGATCTAAATATAGTCGCTCCAATGGTCCTTGTAACAGCCCATTTTAGATCCTAATCAGAACGAGTAGTTTCGGGACCACTTAACCAAGTCAAATTATTATTTTTATTGCTTTAATATGTTTTATAGCATTATAGATATATGGTGTGAAAGTTTCATATAGAAATTTTATCGTTTGATAGATTAATTCAGTTAAAAGGATTAAATTGCATAAAGCGATAAATAAGAGTTCTATTTCATAAATGACTTATTTGATCATGGCTTTTAAAATGGGAGTCCTTAAATGGTTATTTTACCATTTTCAATGTAGTGGACATTTATATCCTTATGATATATGGTTTATAAATGGTTTTATTAAAGGTTAATATGGTCATTTAATCTTATTATATGTTTTAATTAAAATAAAACATGAAAAAGGATTTTTTTCTATCATCTTCCACCGAAAACCAAAAACAAAACAAGGGTTTAAAGGTTTTGAAGCATTCGGCTATCTATAAGCAAAATTGAGGTATGTTTTGGCCCCGGTTTTTGATGATTTTTATGTTTTTGAAATCGTTGCTTGGTATATTAGCTTACCCATACCTTAATTTCTGAAATTTGGTTGTGTTTTTGAAAATGCCATTGTTGAATATATGTTATTTTGATGAATAATGGTGAATTATTGATATTTATTTGGAAATATAAAAGTTTTATAAAGTAATTTTTAATGAAAATGAGTTTTAAGGATTTAATTGAAAAGAAATAGAAATTTTGTGGTTAGAAATGTGATTTTATGAAAGATATGTTCTTGTATAAAGTATATGAATATTCGACTATGATAAATTGAGGGTTTTATTGTGTAATTTGCTATTTTGTGTTTAAAGGACTAAGTTGTAAAGTAGTTGGAAGTATAGGGGCTAAATTGCAAATATGCCAAAATACATGTTTTTGGATTAAATTGAATATGTTAGTGATTAAATAGCTAAATTTGTATTAATATAGATAAAGACAACCAAATCCCGAAACTTGATCGGGGAAAATGAAAGGTAGACGAATAGACTTGAGATTCGACTAAACCGAGGTAAGCTCGTATAATTAGAATTGAATTTGAATATGTTTATAACTATTTCTTAATTGTCAAGTGGATGTATGAGATTATTGGATTGAATTGCATATTGGTTATACATATATGAAATGACATGGAAATGTTTAAAGATTACAAATACGATCTGAGTACCGAGTCCCGTTTGAACCGTAGAAAGTCGTAGGAGACGAGTGACATGTCATTAGGGCTACAGGGCGGTTCGAGCTCCTGCATTTGTTGCAGACTTACCATAACTCATGAGCTATATGTTCATCCTTCGGGATTACATGTTCAGTCTTCGGACTTACCGTTCAACCTACGGGCTTATCGATCATCCTTCGGGATTACATGTTCAGCCTTCGGGCTTACCATTTCAGGCTCAAAAGAGCATATATGATGCATTGACGGATTACAGGTTATACATATATACACTGTGTGTGTATCACCCGAGTATCCCTCGATGTTCTTAAAGGTTCAACGGGCAATTACCGATACAGGTTACATAAAGTTCTAGAGATATATGTATTACATGTTATATGAGATTTAAATGGATTATATGAATTGATTTACATGAATTACATGTTATAAGTATTGAAGTTATGCTTATGATACATGAATGTTGTATCTTATACATGAATGGTTATGAAATTACATGGACTAACAAGTGTATGCTTGTGAAATAGGCAACATGAGTATATGAATTGAATTGGCTTTGTTAATGTACTTATCTTATTGATTCGGTAAGGTTTAATTTCTATAATTATATGGGCTTACTAAGCTTTTGAAGCTTACTCTGTTTATTTATCCCCTGTTTTATAGATTCGGAAGCTAGCTCGATATTCGGACGAGTCAGAGATCGCCATCACACTATCCAAATAGCTTTTTGGTACTTTTGGATCTTTGTTTTAAAAGGGTCATGGCATGTATAGACTAGTTACTAAATTTATGTCTATGGTTAGCTTGTTAATGAATATGGTATGTTTTGATACTAATTCAAGCTATGTGATATGGCTTGCTTTGTAAATGTTTAATCCATTTTGAATGTTTTATATGAAGTGTTTATATGGTAAGATATGTGATGAATATGAGAAGTAGTGATGCTGATTAATTAGCTATGGAGTTGTGGAATATTTTGGTATAAAATGGTATGTATTTGGCATATGTTTATATGGTGTTGAATGGTTGTCAATTATGAATGAAATGTTGTGGTTATATGGCTATGTTTTGCTTGTAGGAATTGACCCATTTTGGGTGGCAAGAATGGCTTAAACCAAGCCTACCTTGTGCCACACGGGCAGAGCACACGGGCGTGTGACTCAGCCGTGTAACCCCTGCACCTTAAATGTTTTAGGTAATTTTACACACGGCCTAGACACGGGCGTGTCTGATAGCCGTGTGGTAATTAACAGTGTTGGCCATGGCCTGGACACACGGACGTGTCTAATAACCGTGTAGGATTTGGCAGGTCCAACCACGGGCTGATTGTGTCAGGCGTGTCTAGTAGGGCACGACCGTGTTGGTATGCACGGGCTAGGGACACGGCCGTGTGTCCCTAACTTGAAAGTTTTCTCAATGCTCTCCCTATCTTTCACATGTTTTCAATTTGATCCTAAATGAGTGTGTGTATGATTATATAAGCTTTAAAGCATGATTGGGTGAATGATTATAGAACTATGTTATTAATTGTAAAGTTCAAAATTTTACTGATCTGATATGAGTTACAAGTCCGGTAATGCCCTTACCTATTCCGACAACGGTTATGGGATAGGGGTGTTACATTTTATTGGTATCAGAGCTACGGTTTAGTCGATTCTAGGACTACCGTAGTAAGTATGAGTCTAGCTATACATGCCATGTTCATGAAATGCAATAGTGTGATATCTCCTGACATCCTCTGAAATCTATTTTAATAGTAATGGATTCGAATCGAGCAATAGTCGATGATGTTGAAAGTATTGCGCCAGCACCTACTCAAAGGGCTGTGCCATCTGAATCGGGCCCTACTGCGGGCAATCAGGAAGAAGCTAAGCAAGCTTTCTTCCATATGATGTCTGAATGGTTTAGCGAGTTTGTGTGAGCAAACCCGGCTACTCTACAACCTCCAGCCCCTCAAGTCCCATAACCTAACCTTGAAAATATACGGGTTATGGATCCTCTGAGACTAAATAGACCTCCTGTTGACAAGATACGGAAATATGGGGCTGAAGAATTCAGAGCTTCCGTGAGTGATGATGCTGAGAGGGCCAAGTTTTGGCTTGAGAATATGATCAGGGTTTTTAATGAATTAGCTTGCACGCCTGATGAATGTTTGAGATGTGCTATTTCTTGGCTACGGTATTCTGCAGACTAGTGGTGGAATACCTTGATATCGGTTATACCGTGAGAACGAGTTAACTGGGACTTCTTCCAGACAGAATTCAGAAAGAAATATATTAGCCCACGATTCATCGACCAAAAAAGAAAGGAGTTCCTAGAGCTGAAACAGGGTCAAATGTCTGTAACTGAGTATGAGAGAGAGCTTGTACGACTCAGTAAATATGCTCGTGAATGTGTCTCTACCGAAGCAATTATGTGTAAATGATTCGAAGATGGGTTAAATGAAGAAATTTGACTGTTAGTCGGGATACTTGAACTGAAAGAGTTTGTAGTTCTAGTTGATCGGGCTTGCAAAGCTGAAGAACTTGCTAAAGAAAAGTGGAAAGCTGATTTTAAATCCAAAGAATTTAGAAAGAGAATTGCGAGTAAGTTGTACCAGTCTGGATCCAAGAGATCAAAAGACTTTCATCCTCGTTCTGCTTCTTCTACGGGCATATCCATCAAATAAAGAAATGTTAGATCTTCTCATTCGAGACCTCAGGCAAACTCCGTGGCTAGTACGGATAGTGCGAGAACTCTCAGACCTGATTGCAAGTACTATAACCGGAAGCATTTCAGAGAATGCCGATTGAAGAGTGGAGCTTGTTTGAGATGTGGATCGTTGGATCATTATCTGCGAGATTGTCTTGAAAGATCAATAGCTAGCAAAGAGCAGTCGACAAAGACAAGTAATACTGTGACCAGAGGTAGACCACCCCAGAATACTGGGAATAGCAGTGGATCCCACAATGCTTTAATGTGAGATTCGAGACACGCACTCCCGCTAGAGCATATGCGATACGTGCACGCGAGGAAGCTTCGTCGCCTGATGTTATTACTGGTATTTTTTCTCTTTATAACACTGATATAATTGCGCTAATAGATCCTAGATCAACTCATTCATATATTTGTATGGAATTAGTGTTTAAAAAGAGTCTACATGTTGAGGCCACAGAATTTGTAGTTAAAGTATCGAATCCGTTAGGCAAGTCAGTGTTAGTTTATAAAATATGTAAGAATTGTCCATTGATGACTCGAGGATATTATTTTCTGGCTGACTTGATGCTCCTCCCGTTTAATGAGTTTGACGTGATACTGGGTATGGATTGGTTAAATGTGCATGAGGCAGTTGTGAATTACAGACGAAAGAGTACAGAGTTGAAATGTCAGAATGGTGAAATTCTTCAGATCGAGTCAAATGATTTGAATGAATTACCGATAGTTATATCTGCTTTACAAGCTTAGAAATATGTGAAAAAGGGGTGTGATGCTTATTTAGCGTATGTGTTGGATACTCAAGTGTCAGAATCAAAAATTGAGTCTGTACCAGTTGTTTGTGAGTTTCCAGATGTTTTTCTAGAAGAGTTACCAGGTTTACCATTGATTAGAGAGGTTGAATTTGGTATTGAGTTGTTACCGGGTACTACACCGATATTGATAGCTCCGTACAGAATGGCACCAACAAAATTTAAAGAATTGAAAGCACAGTTACAAGAATTAATAGATAGAGGCTTCGTAATATCAAGTTTTTCACCTTGGGGTGCTCCAGTATTGTTTGTGAAAAAGAAAGACGGGTCAATGAGAATGTGTAATGATTATCGGTAGTTGAATAAAGTAACCGTAAAGAATAAATATCCTCTTCCGCGAATTGATGACTTGTTTGATCAGCTAAAAGGGGCTACGATTTTTCAAAGATTGATCTAAGATCGAGTTATTACCAGTTACGAGTTAAAGAGTTAGACATATCGAAAGCTGCTTTCAGAACACGATACGGTCATTATGAATTTTTAGTTATGCCTTTTGGGTTAACAACGCTCCTGCAGTGTTTATGGATTTAATGAATCGTATTTTCAGACCGTATCTAGACAGATTTATTGTTGTATTTATTGACGATATTCTGATCTATTCACATGATGAGTTAAAACACACTGAACATTTGAGAATCGTGTTACAGAATTTAAGAGATAAACAGTTATTCCCTAAATTCAGCAAATGTGAATTCTGGCTTTGGGAAGTCAGATTTGTGGGTCACATTGTTTCTGCGGAAGGCATAAAAGTTGATTCGAGCACAATATCTGCAATTATAGACTGGAAGCCACCGAGAAATGTCTCTGAGATTAGAAGTTTTCTGGGATTAGCGGGGTATTACCAAAGATTTGTAAAAGGATTTTTGGTGATTGCAGTACCGTTAACTCGAATGCTACAAAAAAATGTGAAATTTGAGTGGACGGATAAATGTCAGTAGAGTTTCGAACAGTTGAAAGCTTTGTTAACCAAAGCACCTGTTTTAGTTCAACCTGAACCGGGTAAAGAATTCGTGATCTATAATGACGCATCGATAGTCGGACTGGGTTGTGTACTGATGCAAGATGGGAAAGTTATAGAGTATGCTTCTCGACAATTGAAACCACACGAAAAGAATTATCTGACGCATGATCTTGAATTAGCTGCTTTAGTCTTTGCATTAAAGATTTGGCAACATTATCTATATAGTGAGAAATGTCGAATCTTTACAAATCATAAGAGTTTGAAATACTTGATGTCCCAAAAAGATTTGAATATGCGACAATGGAGACGGCTTGAATTATTGAAAGATTATGAGTTTGTAATTGACTATCATTCAGGAAAAGGTAATGTTGTAGCTGATGCATTAAGTCAGAAATCTTTATTTACTTTGTGGGCTTTGAATACTCATATGAAGCTTTGTGATGACGGATCTATTGTAGCCGAGTTAAATGCTAAACCGATGATTCTGCAACAAATTTGTGAAGCTCAGAAGAATGATCATGAACTGCAAGCTAAGTGGCTTCACTGTGAGTTAAATTCTGATTATGAATTTTCTATTGGGACTAATGATTGTGTAATGTTCTGAAATTAATCAAAAAGTTCTACAAGAAGTGCATGATAGTCGTTTTTCAATTCATCCGGGTAGCACTAAAATGTATAACGATTTGAAGCAAGTATACTGGTGGTCGGGAATGAAACGAGATATATCTGGATTTGAATCAAGATGTCTGATTTGTCAACAAGTTAAGGCCAAACATCAAGTACCGTCAGGTTTATTATAGCCTATTTTGATTCCGAAATGGAAATGGGATAGAGTTACAATGGATTTTGTATCAGGATTACCCCTGACTCCGAAGAAGAAAAATGCAATCTGGGTCATCGTTGATAAATTGACCAAATCTACTCATTTTATATCGGTACATACAGACTATTCTTTAGATAGATTAGCTGAATTGTATTTATGAAAGATTGTACGACTACACGGTGTTTCGTTGTCTATTATTTCTGATCGAGACCCGAGATTTACTTCGAGATTCTGGAAGAAATTGCAAGAAGCTTTGGGAACGAAGTTGAATTTCAGTACAGCATTTCATCCCCAGACCGATGGTCATTCTGAAAGAATTATTCAGGTTTTAGAAGATATGCTACCGTGTTGTATTCTTGAGTTTGAAAGTGGCTGGGAGAAATATTTACCCCTAATTGAATTTGCGTATAACAACAGTTTTTAGATGAGTTTGAAAATGGCTCCGTATGAAGCACTATACGGTCGTAAATGTCGAACACCGTTGTACTGGACTGAGTTGAGTGAGAAAAGTTACACGGGGTTGATTTGATCAGAGAAACGGAAGAAAAAGTAAAAGTAATTCGTGACAATTTGAAAGCAACATCTGACAGATAGAAATCTTATGCAGATTTGAAACCAAAAGAAATAGAGTTTCAAGTCAGAGATAGAGTATTTCTGAAAGTGTCACCGTGGAAGAAAAATCTTCGTTTTGGTCGGAAAGGAAAGTTAAGTCCTCAGTTTATCGGGCCATATGAAATTGTGGAAAGAATAAGACCTATAGCTTATCGACTATCGTTACCATCTGAACTTGAAAAGATTCATAATGTGTTTCATGTTTTGATGCTTCGTCGATACAGATCTGATCCATCTCATGTCATATCTCCTAGTGATGCAGAAATACAGTCTGATTTGTCGTATATTGAAGAACAATCAGAATTCTGGCTCGAGAAATCAAAGAATTGAGAAATAAGCAAATAGCACTTGTAAAAGTTCTTTAGTGTAAACACAGGATAGAGGAAACTATGTGGGAACCTGAGGAAGCTATGCGAAAACAATACCCTAACCTATTTACCGGTAAGATTTTTGGGGACGAAAATCCCTAAAGGGGGGAGAGTTGTAACAGCCCATTTTAGATCCTAATCGGAACGAGTGGTTTCGGGACCACTTAACCGAGTCAAATTATTATTTTTATTGCTTTAATATGTTTTATAGCATGATAGATATATGGTGTGAAAGTTTCGTATAGAAATTTTATCGTTTGATAGATTAATTCGGTAAAAAGGATTAAATCACATAAATCGATAAATAGGAGTTCTATTTCATAAATGACTTATTTGATCATGGCTTTTAAAATGGGAGTCCTTAAATGGTTATTTTACCATTTTAAATGGTAGTGGACATTTATGTCCTTATGATATATGGTCTATAAATGGTTTTATTAAAGGTTAATATGGTCATTTAGTTTTATTGTATGTGGTTAGAAATGTGATTTTATGAAAGATATGTGCTTGTATAAAGTATATGAATATTCGGCTATGATAAATTGAGAGTTTTATTGTGTAATTTGTATTTTGTGTTTAAAGGACTAAGTTGTAAAGTAGTTGGAAGTATAGGCGCTAAATTGCAAATATGCCAAAATACATGTTTTTGGATTAAATTGAATATGTTAGTGATTAAATAGCTAAATTTGTATTAATATAGATAAAGAAAATCAAATCTCGGAACTTGATCGGAGAAAACAAAAGGTAGACGAATAGACTCGAGATTTGACTAAACCGAGGTAAGTTCATATAATTATAATTGAATTTGAATATGTTTATAACTATTGCTTAATTGTCAAGTGGATGTATGAGATTATTGGATTGAATTGCATATTGGTTATACATATATAAAATGACATGGAAATGTTTAAAGATTACAAATACGATCTGAGTACCGAGTCCCATTTGAACCGTAGAAAGTTGTAGGATACGAGTGACATGTCACTAGGGCTGCAAGGTGGTTCGAGCTCCTGCATTTGTTGTAGACTCACCACAGCTCATAAGCTATATATTCATCCTTCGGGATTACATGTTCAGTCTTTGGACTTACTGTTCATCTTACGGGCTTCCCGATCATCCTTCAGGATTACATGTTCAGCCTTCGGGCTTACCGTTTCAGGCTCAAAAGAGCATATAGGATGCATTGACGGATTACAGGTTATACGTGTATACACTGTGTGTGTATCACCCGAGTATCCCTCGATGTTCTTAAAGGTTCAACGGGCAATTACCGATACAGGTTGCATGAAGTTCTAGAGATATATGTATTACATGTTATATGAGATTTACATTGATTATATGAATTGATTTACATGAATTACATGTTATAAGTATTGAAGTTATGCTTATGATACATGAATGTTGTATCTTATACATGAATGGTTATGAAATTACATGGACTAACAAGTGTATGCTTGTGAAATAGGCAACATGAGTATATGAATTGAATTGGCTTTGTTAATGTACTTATCTTATTGATTCGGTAAGGTTTAATTTCTATAATTATACGGGCTTACTAAGCTTTTGAAGCTTACTCTATTTATTTATCCCCTGTTTTATAGATTCAAAAACTAGCTCGATATTCGGACGAGTCAGAGATTGCCATCACACTATCCAAATAGCTTTTTGGTACTTTTGGATCTTTCTTTTGAAAGGGTCATGGCATGTATAGGCTAGTTACTAAATTATGTCTATGGTTAGCTTGTTAATGAATATGGTATGTTTTGATACTAATTCAAGCTATGAGATATGGCTTGCTTTGTAAATGTTTAATCCATTTTGAATGTTTTATATGAAGTGTTTATATGGTAAGATATGTGATGAATATGAGAAGTAGTGATGTTGATTAATTAGCTATGGAGTTGTGGAATGTTTTGGTATAAAATGGTATGTATTTGGTGTAACACCCCAAACCCGGCCTAGGCGTTACGACCAGATCTGGTGTGTCACACAATCCTAATACTAAGTTTACGACCCTTTTAGTCTTGTTGTGTCTTAAGTGAGGTTTGAATCAAAAGAGTAAGTTTGTTAAAACCAGTTTATTAATCCTTTAAGTTATCCATATTATTCACTCGTTGAGTTTTGAAAACGTTCTTTAGATTTTGAAACCAGTGTAGCCTAAACTAGCGATTCTATAACATGTGATTTAATCATCAAAGAAAAATTAAACCAAATAAAACTTAGATAGCGGGCTTATTACAAAATAAAACCCAAAAATAACTTAATAATAAAATACTTTAAACAAAATGAAAACCAGTTCTGCAGATGCTGTGGCCACTCCGAATCTCTCGCAACTCCAAGCCCACTATGGTTGAGTGTTACCTGCAGAGATTAAATAAAAGGGGGGTGAGTTTGACAACTCAGCGTGCAACATTATCTCAACCATAGGCCAAAACAGATCAAGCCTCAGAAATTCAGATTAGTTGGGCCTTGGCCCATTACAGAAATCAGGTTAAGCCCATAGGCCCATAACAGATACAGATCAGATATAATATGCAAACAGAAAACCCAACCCAGATCCATCCATAACACCCCCGTACCAGCCTTACACCTTGTGGGGAGACTACTCGACCCACCCAACCGCTACACACCACAGATATTTGCAGCGAGGCTGCCAGATATAATTTGCAGCGAGGCTGCCAGATATTGTGACGAGGTCACCAGATCAGATATTGTGGCGAGGCCACCAGATTGCAGCGAGGCTGCCAGATAATAATGTGACAAAGTCACCAGATTGCAGCGAGGCTGCCAGAACGCTTCCTCCATCATAAACCCATACCCCATGCAACAGATATATAAATACTAGCATGCAACATATAACATCTCATGCATCAGATATGCTCACATTAAATGGTAACTCATGCAGATACATTAAATCATACATTTCATACAGAATTGACCCTAGGGGTATAATAGTCTTTTTACACCTAGGGGTATTTTGGTAATTTTCCATATTTAAGGGTATTTTAGTCCTTTTTCATATTTTCAGAGATTTTGTGCAAATCCAATAAATTATCAGCCCTCATATAACCACGGAAGTCCATTTAAGCCAAATTTCCAGTTTTGCCCTTTTTAGCCTAAAACCCCTAATGGGCCTTACTAAGTCCATTTCGTCTCCAGTCCATTACGTCTAATTTTTAGGTTTAGTTTACCAACTTAACCATCTTTTTATTGTTCATGTTACCAGAAAGTCTTTAACGGTCATTTTCCAACTTGGGCTCGGAAGCCCATTAGGCCCACCTTGGCCCATCGAAGCCCAACTTACCAAAACGCTCGAAATTGCACCTTCTGCAATTTCGCCACCGTCAATTTCCAATGTGACCACAATAGAGTATTCGGCTACTCTTAGATCCCTCCAAGATAGATTTTCGGTCACTTTCAATCGGTCACTTTAGCACAGTTTTTGGTTATTACGGCCTTTAGCCATCCTAGTCTATGATGGAGATACGTTACACACCTGTTAATGGATGAAACAACGACGGAATCCACGTACGAAGAGCCTACAATCGAACGATAATTTTTAGTCTAATATTCTATAACCAAAGAGCCATAAACCCTTACCATAATCGGCCTACGTGGCCTAAGCATCGAAATCTTACCCCTTTTTGTCGATTGTGGACTAAATCCTACTGTCCCGCAGCGTTTAGCCTTCCGAGTCCTTAGTTGCACAGCCTCTTGATCGCACTAACATAATCAAACCAAAAGAGAATGGCCAACACGCCCTTAGTCATTAAAGTTAGCCTCCCCATAAGGGGTTTCTGCTTTTCATGCCCTAAATATGAATGATTAACGAGAAAGGGTACTTACCACTATGATATCAGCCCAAGAAAGATCTTAGATACGAGTATAATCTTGATTCACAACTACTCCTTCTACGAACCCGCAAGAGAAAAGAGTCGGTTTGAGATTCGGCCCTCAATGAAGGTTTTCGGTTCCAAAAAGAAGAGATAAAGTTCTAATCCTCAGAATATTCGGTTCAACAAGAAACAAGAGGCTTTAAGAAATGGAAGAAGAAAAGAGAGAGTGATGGTGCAAGGATTCGGCCAAGAGGTTATGGAAAAATATCGATAAGAGAATAGGGAGAAGAGAGGTATACGACTATTGAGAAATCGGCAATAGGGTGGTTGTTAGCTTTAGAGACGATCAAAAATAAAAACAAGGTGAAAACAGGGAGATATGGACGATCGAAAGAGGAAATAGAAGAGAAAGAACCTAAGAATCGAGGTTGAAGAGGAGAAAAGGTGAGCAATTGATTTCACAGGGAAAATACGGTACAAAGTTGTATTTTGGAAGTCCTATATTCGGCTACCAGCAAATTGAAGAGACAAAAAGGAACCCAAACACTAACCCTGACTACAATTCGGCTAAACAAAAGAAAAAGAAAGGCTAGCACCCAAAACTCCCTTATCACATTCGGCACTCTCCTCCTCAATTGCCGAAAATACAAGCACCAAGCCCCCTAGCCGAATTACACTTGCAGATTCCCTAAATCGGCCACCTCCTTTGAAATTCAAAAGCTCCTCAGCTCCCTCCTAGATTTGCTCATTGACCGATTCAAACTCCTTCCCAAGCAGAGTTCAATTCTGCTTCAAATTCTTACCTGCTCAAGCTCAAAAATAGAACACCACACTTGCAACCTCTGCAGCTTGAACCTTGGACCTCCAAGCTCATTTAGGCGCCACCTTTTAAGAAGTCTAGTGGCGTCTCCCTTGCCACTTTACCACTGATTCATTTGTGTCTTATTTCGCACACAATTTCTTAAGACCCTTACTTTCAATGATCCCCTATCTCCTAAGCTTAGAATTCAAAATTTTGCCAAGCTCCTAACCAACACATGGGCCTTCCATAGGCCCATTATCATACTCCAAACATGCATTACACACCCAAATACTAGCATTTCAACATTTTATCAAATAAGAACAATCTAAGAAAAACTCGAAAATTAGGGCGTTACAACTCTACCCTCCTTAAAGAAATTTCGTCCTCGAAATTTACCTTATCCAAACAAATGGGGATATTGCTGATGCATTGCCTCCTCTGATTCCCAAGTAGCTTCCTCTCTGCCATGATTACGCCAAAGTACCTTTACCAATGGGACTGATTTTCTTCTTAGAACCTTTACGTCTCGATCCAGAATCTGCACCGGCTCTTCTTCGAAAGTCAAGTCAGGCTGTACCTCCACTTCTGCAACTGGTAGAATATGAGTAGGGTCAGAACGATATCGTCTTAACATGGATACGTGGAACACATCATGGATTCTATTTAACTTTGGAGGTAATTCCAACTGATACGCCACCGGACCTATTCACTTAAGAACCCGATAAGGCCCAATAAACCGCGGACTTAGCTTGCCTTTCTTACCAAATCTTAGTATCTTCTTCCAAGGCGAAACCTTCAGAAAGACCATGTCACCCACTGAATACTCAATCTCCTTACGCCTCAAATCCGCGTAAGACTTCTGTCGATCAGATGCCTCTTTTAACCGATCCCTTATTATTTTGACCTTCTCTTCAGTCTCTGCTACCAACTCAGGTCCAAGAACTTGCCGCTTGCCCAATTCGATCCAACAACTAGGTGAACGACACTTACACCCATACAGTGCCTCATAAGGTGCCATACGGATGCTAGCCTGATAACTGTTATTATACGCGAACTCTGCCAACGGTAGGTAATCCTCCCAACTGCCTCGAAAGTCGATAACACAACCCCTTAACATATCTTCCAGAGTCTGAATAACCCTTTCTGACTGACCATCAGTCTGAGGATGGAAGGCTGTGCTAAAATTCAGTCGCGTTCCCAATGCCTCATGCAACTTTTACCAGAACCGAGATGTGAATCTAGGATCTCGATCAGAGATAATAGGCACTGGCACCCCATGCAGTCGCACAATCTCTGCCACATACAACTTGGCTAACTTCTGAAGCGAATAATCAGTACGTACAGGGATGAAATGAGCAGATTTAGTCAACCTGTCTACAATTACCCAAATCGAGTCCTTCTTTGACGGCGTTAAGGGCAATCCACTTACGAAATCCATGGTCACCCTTTCCCACTTCCAGAGTGGTACCTTCACTGGTTGTAGAAGTCCAGAAGGTAACTGATGTTCAGCTTTCACTTGCTGACAAGTCAGACATTTCCCCACAAATTCTGTTACCTCGCGCTTCAGTCCAAGCCACCAATACAACTCCTTTAAGTCATGATACATCTTATTACCTCCAGGATGCATAGCACACCGTCCTTTATAAGCTTCATTCAGAATGGCTTGCCTCAAAATGGAATCCTTAGGCATACAGATTCTATCGTGGAAACATAGAACACCCTCACTGTTAAGTCCAAACTCAGAAGTACTCCCATCCCTAACCTGCTGAAATCGAGAGACCAGAGACTCATCCTTCGACTGCTTCTCCTTAATCTCATCCACCCATGTAGGTCTTACTTGCAATTCTGCTAACAGACTACCATCATCATACAGACTCAAACAAGCAAACATAGCTCTCAAATCAAATACAGTTCTACGACTTAGGGCATCAGCCACTACATTAGCTTTGCCTGGATGATACTCAATCGCACAATCATAATCCTTAAGCAACTCAATCCATCTCTGTTGCCTAAGATTCAGCTTCTTCTGAGTCAACAAGTACTTAAGACTCTTATGGTCTGTGTATATAATACATCTTTCTCCACACAGATAATGTCGCCAGATCTTAAGTGCGAAGATTACTGCTGCTAACTCCAGATCATGGGTAGGGTAGTTCACTTCATGAGGTTTAAGCTGTCGCGATGCATAAGCAACCACTTTACCCTCTTGCATCAACACACAGCCCAACCCAACATGTGATGCATCACTGAACACGGTAAAATCTTTTCCAGACTCTGGTTGAATCAGTACAGGTGCCTCGGTCAGAACCTTCTTTAGTTTCTCAAAAACTTCTTGCTGCTGCTCGGTCCAAATATATAGCACTCCCTTCCTTACGAGTTTTGTCAATGGCACTGCCATCACAGAAAATCCTTCTACAAACCTTCTATAGTATCCAGCTAAACCCAAAAAACTTCGAATTTCTGCCACTGACCTCGGTGGTTTCCACTCCAGAATTGCTTCAATCTTTCGAGGGTCTACCTTAATCCCCTCAGCAGATACAACATGGCCCAAGAAGGTTACCTCCCTCAACCAAAACTCACACTTACTGAATTTTGCATAAAGCTCCTTTTCCCTTAACACTTGCAGCACAATACGGAGATGCTCAACATGTTTCTCCTCAGATTCAGAATAGACCAAAATATCGTCGATAAAGACGACCACAAATCGATCCAAGTATGGATGGAACACTTAATTCATCAGATCCATAAAAGCTGCAGGTGCATTGGTTAACCCAAATGGCATAACCAAGAATTCATAGTGACCATAGCAAGTTCTGAATGTTGTCTTGTGTATATCCACCTCTTTCACCCTTAATTGATGGTACCCAGATCGGAGGTCAATCTTGGAGAATACTGAAGCTCCTCTAAGCTGGTCGAACAGATCATCGATTCTTGGCAACGGGTACTTATTCTTAATCGTCAGCTTGTTCAACTGCCGATAATCGATGCATATTCGCATTGACCCATCTTTCTTCTTTACGAACAGCACTGGTGCTCCCCACGGGGACACACTTGGCCTAATGAAACCTCTATCCAACAGTTCTTGAATCTGCGCTTTCAACTCCACCAACTCCTTTGGTGCCATCCTATACGGTGCAATAGACACTGGTGCCGAACCAGGCAACAAGTCGATCCCAAACTCAACCTCTCGATTCGGAGGTAAACCTGAAAGCTCCTCTGGAAAAACATCTTGAAAATCTTTAACGGTTCTAACTTGATCCACAGTTAGTTCCTCAGTTTCTACTTGACCCACGAATGCCAAATAAGCCGCACATCCTTTACGAATCCACTTCTCAGCTCTTAATGCTGACACCACATTGGACAAATAATCTCTACGTTCACCTATCACCATAACTTCCTCATCCTCTGCAGTCTTTAGCCTCATTCGTTTTGCAGCACAATCCAAAGTAGCCCTATGCTTTACAAGCCAATCCATTCCCAAGATGAGATCAAATTCTCCGAAAGGTAGCTCCATCAAGTCTCTAGAAAAGATTTTTCCTTGAGTCTCTATAGGTACGTCTCTATACAGTTTGTCTACCATAATTGAGTGACCCAAAGGACTTAGTACAGTTACCCCACTCACTGTCTCCTTAGAACACACTCCCAGTGACCCAGACATGGCACATGCAACATAAGAATGGGTAGATCCAACATCTATCAACGCAGTGTATGGCATACTAGAAATAAAAAACGTACCAGTTATGACGTCAGGAGCATCACCCTCCTCTCGGCGACGAGCTGCATAAACTAACGCTAGTTGACGAGCCTCAGCAAAACCAGCACCCCTACCAGGCACTCCTCGTCCTTGACCATTACCATTTCCGCCTCTACCTTGTCCACGACCTCTTGGAGCTGGTGGTCCACCCCTCACTGGTTGAGCAACCCTTTGAGCCATAACCTGCCTTTGATCCGGTTCTTCGGGACAGTCCTTAATCCTATGCCCCATCGACCCACATTGAAAACAGGCTCTAGAACGTTTTCGACACTCGCCCGTATGTATCTTACCACAACTCCTACAACCCTGCGGTCTGACAGCATTCATTGGCACCGCTCGCACTGGTTCTGCCACTCTTGCTCTCTTAACATTCCTATTAGCCCCACTTGATGGTCCAGAATCCCTCCGAAAGCGGTTTCTATCCTTTTCGCGATTCTGTCTCTCGGTACGCTTTACTTCCTCAGCTATCTTAGCTTTCTCAACCAAAGCAGCAAATTTACGCTCCCTCTGCGGAGCAATCAGTACCCTTAGTTCATCTCTCAGACCATCCTCGAAACGTACACTACGCTCATATTCAGTAGCAACTATCCGAGAAGCATATCGGCTCAGCCTCAGAAATTCAGCCTCGTACTCAGATACTGTCCTACTTCCCTGAACCAAATTTAAGAACTCTTTCCTACGGGCGTCCACATAGCTAGCCCCAACATATTTTCCTTTAAAGGCTTTCTTAAACAGCTCCCATGTTACCTCACCATCGGAAGTTCCATCTCTTACTGTGAGCCACCACTGATAAGCTTCATCTCTAAGCAACGACACGGCTCCTTTCAGCTTCTGCTCCATAGAGCAATCCAGATCGTCCATAATTCGCTCTGTGGCTTCCAACCAATACTCGGCCACATTTGGGGCTACACCAGACACGACCCTAAAGAATTCCGCCCCATTAGCTCGGAGTCGCTCAGAAATGGATCCTCGAAATCCATTACCGGTACTTGCCCCAGCAACCCTTTCCAGAACTCGAAGCATCGCTTGCGATAGGGCGTCGTCCCCAACACCTCGATCATGGGACTCCACCTCTGTTGCCGGTGGTATCGGTATATCAGCTGCTGGCGCATGACCCGAAGATAAAGTTTCAGCTCGTGCACTACCTCGGCCACGTCCACGGCCCCTACCACGAGCTGCTCGCGTACTCATTTTATATTTTCTGTTTTAGAAATTTTATGAGTCAGATTAATATTTCAGTGTTTATTACAGATGTCTTATGAATAAGTAGCATTTCAGAGGTTATCTTCTTCCGCGGTAGCCTAGCTACAGTCTCAGTCCACCTATCAGAGTCTCTATAGTTTCAGTAATACCCTAGCTAAATTATCATAATAGAGTCTTTAGTCAGGCATATAATCAGAATTTTCAGAAGCATCAGAAAAGTTTAGAAAACTTACAGGCTTGGGCCGGAGATTCGGTGTGCCACTCTTTAGAAAGATTACTTAGGAAAACCTGATTTATTCTTTGGAAATAAATCATTTATATACAAAAGTAGTTCATCAAAACAGGTTCCAATTAATTTTGAAAACAATTGTTGAAAACATGACCTTTCGAAAATCTTTGTTTTGATTGTTTGAAAACTTCTATTTTTAGACCCAATCCACAGCCGATTGTTGCAACCTGGCTCTGATACCACTAAATGTAACACCCTAAACCCGGCCTAGGCGTTACGACCAGATCTGGTGTGTCACACGATCCTAATACTAAGTTTACGACCCTTTTAGTCTTGTTGTGTCTTAAGTGAGGTTTGAATCAAAAGAGTAAGTTTGTTAAAACCAGTTTATTAATCCTTTAAGTTATCCATATTATTCACTCGTTGAGTTTTGAAAACGTTCTTTAGATTTTGAAACCAGCGTAGCCTAAACTAGCGATTCTATAACATGTAATTTAATCATCAAAGAAAAATTAAACCAAATAAAACTTAGATAGCGGCTTTATTACAAAATAAAACCCAAAAATAACTTAATAATAAAATACTTTAAACAAAATGAAAACCAGTTCTGCAGATGCTGTGGCCACTCCGAATCTCTCGCAGCTCCAAGCCCACTATGGTTGAGTGTTACCTGCAGAGATTAAATAAAAGGGGGGTGAGTTTGACAACTCAGCATGCAACATTTTCTCAACCATAGGCCAAAACAGATCAAGCCTCAGAAATTCAGATTAGTTGGGCCTTAGCCCATTACAGAAATCAGGTTAAGCCCATAGGCCCATAACAGATACAGATCAGATATAATATACAAACAGAAAACCCAACCCAGATCCATCCATAACACCCCCGTACCAGCCTTACACCTTGTGAGGAGACTACTCGATCCACCCAACCGCTACACACCACAGATATTTGCAGCGAGGCTGCCAGATATAATTTGCAGCGAGGCTGCCAGATATTGTGACGAGGTCACCAGATCAGATATTGTGGCGAGGCCACCAGATTGCAGCGAGGCTGCCAGATAATAATGTGACAAAGTCACCAAATTGCAGCGAGGCTACCAGATAATAATGTGACAAAGTCACCAGATTGCAGCGAGGCTGCCAGAACGCTTCCTCCATCATAAACCCATACCCCATGCAACAGATATATAAATACTAGCATGCAACATATAACATCTCATGCATCAGATATGCTCACATTAAATGGTAACTCATGCAGATACATTAAATCATACATTTCATACAGAATTGACCCTAGGGGTATAATAGTCTTTTTACACCTAGGGGTATTTTGGTAATTTTCCATATTTAAGGGTATTTTAGTCCTTTTTCATATTTTCAGAGATTTTGTGCAAATCCAATAAATTATCAGGCCTCAGATAACCACGAAAGTCCATTTAAGCCAAATTTCCAGTTTTGCCCTTTTTAGCCTAAAACCCCTAATGGGCCTTACTAAGTCCATTTCGTCTCCAGTCCATTACGTCTAATTTTTAGGTTTAGTTTACCAATTTAACCATCTTTTTATTGTTCATGTTACCAGAAAGTCTTTAACGGTCATTTTCCAACTTGGGCTCGAAAGCTCATTAGGCCCACCTTGGCCCATCGAAGCCCAACTTACCAAAACGCTCGAAATTGCACCTTCTGTAATTTTGCCACCGTCAATTTCCACTGTGACCACAATAGAGTATTTGGCTACTCTTAGATCCCTCCAAGACTGATTTTCGGTCACTTTCGATCGGTCACTTTAGTACAGTTTTCGATTATTACGGCCTTTAGCCATCCTAGTCTATGATGGAGATACGTTACACACCTGTTAATGGATGAAACAACGACGGAATCCACGTACGAAGAGCCTACAATCGAACGATAATTTTTAGTCTAATATTCTATAACCAAAGAGCCATAAACCCTTACCATAATCGGCTTACGTGGCCTAAGCATCGAAATCTTACCCCTTTTTGTCGATTGTGGACTAAATCCTACTGTCCCGCAGCGTTTAGCCTTCCGAGTCCTTAGTTGCACAGCCTCTTGATCGCACTAACATAATCAAACCAAAAGAGAACGGCCAACACGCCCTTAGTCATTAACGTTAGCCTCCCCATAAGGGGTTTCGGCTTTTCATGCCCTAAATATGAATGATTAACGAGAAAGGGTACTTACCACTATGATATCAGCCCAAGAAAGATCTTAGATACGAGTATAATCTTGATTCACAACTACTCCTTCTACGAACCCGTAAGAGAAAAGAGTCGGTTTGAGATTCGGCCCTCAATGAAGGTTTTCGGTTCCAAAAAGAAGAGATAAAGTTCTGATCCTCAGAATATTCGGTTCAACAAGAAACAAGAGGCTTTAAGAAATGGAAGAAGAAAAGAGGGAGTGATGGTGCAAGGATTCGGCCAAGAGGTTATGGAAAAATATCGATAAGAGAATAGGGAGAAGAGAGGTATACGGCTATTGAGAAATCGGCAATAGGGTGGTTGTTAGCTTTAGAGACGATCAAAAATAAAAACAAGGTGAAAACAGGGAGATATGGACGATAGAAAGAGGAAATAGAAGAGAAAGAACCTAAGAATTGAGGTTGAAGAGGAGAAAATGTGAGCAATTGATTTCACAGGGAAAATACGGCACAAGGTTGTATTTTGGAAGTCCCATATTCGGCTACCAGCAAACTGAAGAGACAAAAAGGAACCCAAACACTAACCCTGACTACAATTCGGCTAAACAAAAGAAAAAGAAAGGCTAGCACCCAAAACTCCCTTATCACATTTGGCACTCTCCTCCTCAATTGCCGAAAATACAAGCACCAAGCCCCCTAGCCGAACTACACTTGCAGAGTCCCTAAATCGGCCACCTCCTTTGAAATTCAAAAGCTCCTCAACTCCCTCCTAGATTTGCTCATTGACCGATTCAAACTCCTTCCCAAGCAGAGTTCAATTCTGCTTCAAATTCTTACCTGCTCAAGCTCAAAAATAGAACACCACACTTGCAACCTCTGCAGCTTGAACCTTGGACCTCCAAGCTCATTTAGGCGCCACCTTTTAAGGATTCTAGTGGCGTCTCCCTTGCCACTTTACCACTGATTCATTTGTGTCTTATTTCGCACACAATTTCTTAAGACCCTTACTTTCAATGATCCCCTATCTCCTAAGCTTAGAATTCAAAATTTTGCCAAGCTCCTAACCAACACATGGGCCTTCCATAGGCCCATTATCATACTCCAAACATGCATTACACACCCAAATACTAGCATTTCAACATTTTATCAGATAAGAACAATTTAAGAAAAACTCGAAAATTAGGGCGTTACATTTGGCATATGTTTATATGGTGTTGAATGGTTGTCAATTATGAATGAAATGTTGTGGTTATATGGCTATGTTTTGCTTGTAGGAATTGACCCATTTTGGGTGGCAAGAATGGCTTAAACAAAGCCTACCTTGTGCCACACGAGCAGAGCACAAGGGCGTGAGACTCAGCCATGTAACCCCTGCACCTTAAATGTTTTAGGTAATTTTACACACGGCCTAGACACGGGCGTGTCTGGTAGCCGTATGGTAATTGACAGTCTTGGCCATGGCCTAGACAGACGGGCGTGTGTAGTAACCGTGTGAGATTTTGCAGGTTCAGCCATGGGATGAGTGTGTGGGGCGTGTCTAGTAGGGCACGACCGTGTTGGTATGCACGGGCTAGGGACACGACCGTGTGTCCTTAACTTGAAAGTTTTCTCAATGTTATCCCTGTCTTTCACATGTTTTCAATTTGATCCTAAATGAGTGTGTGTATGATTATATGAGCTTTAAAGCATGATTGGGTGAATGATTATAGAACTATGTTATTGATTGTAAAGTTCAAAATTTTACTGATCTGATAACAGTTACAAGTCCGGTAATGCCCTTACCTATTCCAGCGATGGTTATGGGATAGGGGAGTTACAGTCCTAGCCTCCAACGCTTCTTGCTAGATCGTCTCTTATCCACCCTAAACACAGAGAATCGAAAGAAAGAGGCTAGTAAAGCCCTTAGTCCAAAATGACAGCCTCCTTAATTGGTTAGGGATTTTTTACTTTTCTTAAATCCCAAAATAACGAATGGAAAGGGTTTCGATAACTTACCGCAGATCTTCTTGCCAGAGAACTAACCCAAATCACCTTTCTAATGTAGATCTGATATAAATCCAATCGAACCTTAAGAAGAGGAGAACAAGAGATTCGGCCAGGAAGAAATCGACAGTGCAAGCTTTGGGTATCAGCTTTTGAAGCAGTCGACCAAGAAGAAGTCGGCTACAAGGTTAGGTATCTCGGGTTTGAGGAGAGATCACTTGAGATAGGATTAAAATTTAGTTTTGGAAAAAGAAAATAGATGAAGAAGAAGTTGATAAAAAAATAATCGGCAATAGTGGATTCAATTTTGGCTTTTTATGGTAATCGACAAGAAAGCTAGAGAAGAAAGGTTGCTTCAATTGGATTTGGTTTTGAGAAGAAAGTAGGGGAGAAAGGAAGAAAAGAAGAGAAGAGGGTTTTGTCTTGAACAATTCGGCACCAAAAGTTTCACCACTTGCGTTTTCAGCTTTTACAACGAGGGAGGAGAGGAGAAAAGAAAGGAAGGAAGAAAAAAGCAAAAGTATGAGCACTCTAGGGACTTACCTAATCTGTACCAACCTATCACCAAAAATGCCGAACCACAATCCCCCAAAGAACCCCAAAAATATTCGGCTAGCACCCTTAACAGCCCTTAGCCGATTTTGCTAAAATGAAATGACCAAACCGACAATGCTTTCTCAAGAGCTCCTTATTCAAATTCCCTAAGTTTTCTCCCCTTATCCCTCCTTAACTCAGTCTCATGAGCATCTCAAACTCTTTCCAACAGAGTTTCACTTAAAGTCCATCACATGACTTGCACATGCAGTAAAAATAAAATACCACACTGCTTACCATGAGACTTAAACCTTGGTCCTTGCCTAGCTTCCACATGCCACTTCCCTAAGCTCTAAGTGACGCCACCTTACCACTTTACCAAAGGCTTACTTGCGTCTTAAATTACCCACTTTTTCTTAAAAACCCACCTACTCAAGTCCTCTTCTCTCTAAGTCCAAATTTTGATAATTCTAGCAGGTTTTAACTTAGGCTTGGGCCTTCTAAAGGCCCACTAACACACTCAAAGCATAAATTTCATAACTAGACAACAAAATTTTATGTTCACACCAAAATCACAAAAATCTCAAAAAATCCAGAAAAATTAGGGTGTTACAGAAGGTATGACTTAAACCAAGTCTGCTTAGTGCCACACAGCTATGGTACACGGGCATGCCTTATGGTCATGCTAATTTTCCAGTTTTGACACAAAAGCTCACACGGCAAGACACACGGGCGTGTCTTATGGCCGTGGTAAAAAGTCAGTATGCTTGCCCTATTTTGGTACGGTCTGGGTGCATGGCCATGCTTGAATCTCATGTGAGGTACACGGCCTGGTCACACAGGCGTGTGACCTCCTAAATTTGGAAAATTTTTGCATGTGCTCTGAAGTTCGTGAATGTGTTCGATTTAGTCTTGACCCTATCTCAATGTATGTTTGAGGTCTAGTAAACTTCCAAAAGGGACTTTATATTTGAATCTTATTTTAATCTTTAAATATTCTGTTCTGATTTGTTTTAAATATTCGGTAACGCTCCTTCCTATTCGGGGGATGGTTACAGGATAGGGGTGTTACAGGCCAGGTTTGGAGTTGTTACATTTTATGGAAGAAAATGGTTAGTTGTTGATAGATAAACAACTTTTGTTAAGTGATTTTTGGTGAAATTGTCAAATAGGGATTAAATTCAAAAAATAGAAAATTATACATAGTGAAATTGTGAAATAAATGAAATATAGAGCTTGCTAGGGACCTATATGATATTTGGCTATGATGGGTTTTGGGAACATTACATGAATTTCCATTTTTATGAGGCAGGGACTAAATTGAAAAGAAATCAAAAGTATAAGGGTAAAATTATAATTTTGCTAAAATATGAAATTGGATTAAATTGAATAGAATAATTATTGAAGTAAGCTGAATTTATCCGTTTAGATCAAGTCAAACCTCGTACGGCTCTAGATTGGGGTAAAGATAAAGATTCAAATTAGTTGGCTCTGTATCTACATTTAATCGTCAAGGTAAGTTCGTGTAATTAAATTATATTTATATGTTTTTAAATTGAATTATATGTGTAATGTGTTTGCCATACATATATATACCGATCGCATATCCAACAATGTTACGTCGGCTAGCAAGCCCCATTTGAACCATAGGAATTCGTAGGTTACAAATGACATGTCAGTAGGGTTTACATGATTTGGGTGCTGGTCCTGAACTACCTACCAATGGCTAAGGTCTGTCATGTGTTGCAGATACTCCACAGCTCGTGTGAGCAGTATCATATAGCTATGTTCTAACCTATAGCTCGTGTGAGCAGACCCATATTCACAGCTCGTGTGAGCATTCTAATTCACAGCTCATCTGAGCATACATGTACAGGAATTGATTGATTACAGTTATATCAGTTAGCACAATATGTGTGAGCTATCTCGGGTATCCAATGGTATTCTAAATGATTTAGTGGACATTATTTGGAAATGAAATGGTAAGAGTTAGATACAAACTAAGACATGGACACATGTGAATTTCATTGAAACGATGATACATAGCATATCGAGAGTTGAAATGTATGATATATGCACATGATATGTGATTAAATATTGTGCTCATCCATGATTATATTACCTATGTTATATGATTAAATTGCTAACATGTTTGGTGTACATGCTTAGGCTTTAGCCAAGTTGTGGTTATATTATGCCATGTTTAACTTACTTATTATATATTGAAATGGTAAGTTGTGTTCTATATTATACGAACTTACTAAGCATTATTGCTTACTCTATGTAAATTTCCTTGTTTTATAGTGAATCGAAAACTCGTTCGGGTTGAGAGCTTGTCAAAGATATATCACACTATCTATCGGCTATATCATTACTATTGATGTTTCTAAGTTTGGTTATAATGGCATGTATAGGTATTTTGGCTATTGAAGTAGCCACATATTTTGGCCAAGGTGTTTTGGCTTGTGAATTTGGTATTTTGAATGTTTGAATATGTTGTTATGTGTATGTGGCCTAATAATGGTTGAATTTATAGTTCAAGGATGCTTAGATTGTAACACCCTTTACCTGAGTCCAACGCCAGGATAGGGTACAAGGCATTACTAGACTTAAACATAAACAATCGTACATAACCGGGCCATAAATTTTCATCCAAATTAAAATCGATCACATTCAATCATGACGTCCCTTAAACGAGCCTACGAGGCCCAAAACATTCACTGAGAGCGGTTTGGGACTAAACTGAGAACTTAGAAAATCTTACAAAAACTTAGAAAATTTCTTCTATACAGGGGCCACATGCCCGTGTGCCAGGCCGCGTTGTCACACACGCCTGTGTCCCTACCCTGTGTAACTCTCTGTTTATGACGTCATCAACATTCGAGGGTCATACGGCCAAGTCACATGCTCGTGTGCTAGGTCGTGTGGTCAATTTAATTTTCATGATTTTTCATAAAAATAGGTGCAGACTTCACATGCCTTGGGCACACGCCCGTTTTCTAGGCTATGCTGTCCGCACGGCCGACACACATGCTCGTGTTTCCGCCTGTGTGCTCCATACTGGGCATTCTGTTTCTCAAAATTAAGGTACAGGGGACACGCGACCTATTCACATGCCCATGGGGCTGACCATGTGTCACCCACGGCCTAGACACATGCCCGTGTGTCTACCCATGTGGACAAAAAGAAGGCTATCTGCCAAGCCATTTGCCACCCTGAAACACCCTTATACCAATTTCAACAACACATAGCATGACATGATTTAGCAACCCAACATCCTCATCTAAGACATAGCTCAACATTCACATATCACAACCACCATGCATAAACATTACACAATTATCAATTTAATCATGAAAACTACCACATTCATGAAAGACATCAATACATGATTATTCCAATAACCAATAATGTCCAATTTCAAATGGCCTTATACAAAATGGACCTTTAACTAACTTAGGCCAACATTTTTGGCCAAATCAAATATGACACTTAACAAAATGACCAAGTCCCTATACATGCCATACTTTCAAAATATCACAAATATCAAATAACCAAAATAATGTTTCTGATAGTGTGATGCAAGCCTCCGACAAGTCCTAGTTTCGAGCTAGCTTGGTGACACTATAACACAATGGAAAGAAAAGAGGGGTAAGCTAGATAGCATAGTAAGTTTATATGCAAATAATAAACATCTTAGTCACGTAAGTTATTATGCCATTTATATAATGAAAGATAAGATAATCATTATTAAATCCCTATAACTATAACTTACTCATTCACGATTTTACCGAAAGTTTATCACTTATAGCATTCATACTTATGAATTTCACGTACATTCATGTACCACATCATCACATACAAACACATCTTTTCACATCTTTGTTAATTTTTCTCGTCGAACATTCAGAATAATAATGGATACTCAGAAAGCTTGCACATAAGTGCCACATATGTAGCTAAAGCTACCTGATATATCATTTCACATATATGTTCGTTCTTGAGCTAGTCACGGGTCTGCTCACACAAGCTGACGATCGGGACATAGCTACTCAGTACGCTCACACAACCTGATAGGTATCCGCAACACATGCAGGATTACCTAGCCACTAGTAGACGTACAAGACTAGTACTTGGAATTGTATAAGCACATAATCACACATAGGTTCCTAGTGACATGTTACTTGTATCCTATTCTATTCCTAAGGTTCAACCGGGATTTTCTACACTTACCTGATTATGTCACATAAATCATTCACACATGTTCTTCAACATTAAAGCATTAAAAACAAATAAAATGATGCATTATTTACATACAAACTTACCTCGGTACAAAATGACTATTTTTGCGATTTAGTCCAAAACCTTGTCCTTCCCTACGTCAAGGTTAATTCCTCGTCTTTATTGATCTATAATAACACATTTAACTCATTTAATTATCATATTATTTAATTACGCCCAAAAATCATATTAAGGAAAAATTACATTTTTGCCCCTAACTTTTCACTTATTTACACTTTAGTCCCTAAGCTCATAAAATTAAAAGTATTCATTTTTATCAAAACCCAAGCCTAGCCGAACCTATTACATGCTTATAGCAGCTCAAATTTTTCATTTATTCACACATTTATGCACACATTTTACAACTTTTGCATTTAGGTCCTTTTTGACATTTTCACCGAAAATCACCTAGCAAAAGTCATTTATCACACAATAAACATTCATATTCTACCATTAGACATCAAAACACATGCATGTCACACATGGGTAAATTTGTAAACAAAAACCCTACTTTAAAATAATGGTAGAAATAGGTAAATCAGGTGATAACGACTTCAAAAACGTAAAGAGCATTAAAAACGGGGCTAGGATGCACTTACTATCAAGCTTGAAAGTTGAAGAAAACCCTAGCTATGGTGTCTTGAGAATTTCAGCTATGGAATGGAGAAGATGAACAAATTTTGACTTTATTTTCCCTTTTTATTCTTTTATTAACCAAATGACCAAAATGCCCTTTTAGCCTTTCTTTGAAATTTTACCCTTTCATGTTCATTTTTGTCCATCATAAAATATAATGGTCTAATTACTAAATAAGGACATATAATTTAAAAATCTTAATAAATAAACACTCAATGCTTCTAGAACTCATAGTTTGCACTTTTTACAATTTAGACCTACTAGTCTAATTAGGCCCTCAATCGATAAAATTTCATAACAAAACTTTCACATATGCATTCAATCATATCTAAACCTTAAGACTTTATCACAATAACTTTTTCTACTTTGGATTCATGGTCCCGAAACCACTGTTCTGACTTGGCCCTAAATCGGGCTGGTACATAGATGATGGAAATGAATATAGTCATTTTGGTATGGAAATGTAGTTGGCATATTGAGTTATGATGCTATTTGCTAAATGGTAAATTTTTTATTTGTGAATGTAAATTTTGTATTTGTGAATGTAAATTTGGCATGTGATCAAAGTGATAATTTTTTGTCAAAAGCTGCACATGATTATATATGTTTATATGTTATCATTGAGATGCCTTTGGGAATATTAGTTGTATGTAAATGTATCATATTTGGTTTACTTGATTATGCATGGTTTTAATGAATTTTTATGGCTTGTTTTATTGTGTAAAAGTGATTGTAGGTACATGTATGAATAGGTGAGAAAAATGGCTTGGAAATGGCCTATTTTTAGTCCACACAAGTAGAGACATGGGTATGTGACACACAGCCTGATGACACGGCCGTATGTCCCCTGTACCTTTCAAAGGATTTCAAATCAGGCTGCTACATGACCTAGCACATGGCCTGGCACACGGGCGTGTAAGGTCATTTTGAAGGGAACACGGCCTAGCACACGGGCACATGGCTTGGCCATGTAACCCAAGTCAGTGAGTTACACGGGCCCAAACACGGGTTAGGACACGGCCATGTGTCCCTACTTCTGATGCCCATACGGCCGTGTGACCCCTATAGTTTTGAAAAAATTCATTGGTTTCTAAAAAATTCTACAAGTTTCCTATTTAGTCCTGACTTGTTTTGAATGTGTTTTCAGGGTATCGAGGGCTCGTATGAGGAACGTTATGCGTGTTATGGATTGGTTTTTCTTTGATTATCGATATGATTTAAATGTTTATAATCTTTGTTCATGTGAAATTGAAAACTACGGTAATGCTCTGTAACCCTATTCCGGCGATGGATATAGGTTAGAGGTGTTACATACACGCCTGTCTCAGGCCCTGTGGACATGAAATTTGCCAAAATCAAGGCATTTCCATCACCAACCCAAATACATACCTAAAAGCATTTTGTGCACAACTCCAAAGATTCAAAACCTTACCAAAAAATGCATGAAATGACCAATTCAAAAGATCAAATCCATTCAACCAATATGCCATACAAGGCACCTCAAAAGAAAACATACAACTTACCTAAACATATGCATATTTGACCATATCTCATTCATACACATCTAGTTCAACTCCATCCAAAAACATACCGTAACATTTCCTATACCATTTCAACATAAACTTACCATTTGAACCATACCATTCATGCATCATAAGCACAAAAATGACATAATTCAACCATTACCAAAATGGTACCAAACAACCAACATATATACATACCAAAATTAACATCTAAGCATTTAACCAAACATTAAACACAAGTCCACCTATACATGCCATTATAACCTTGGCCAAAACATCAAAAAAATACTGATATAATTGCTAGATAGTGTGATAGATCTATGATGAACTTCCAAACTAATCGAGCTTTAGTTTATCTATAAAACATAAGAAAGAAAACTACGTAATCACATAATGCTTAGTATGTTCATAAAACATGAAACATAACTTACCATTTCATTATTTAACAATAAGATTACGTATAGTATAATCCAACCCTAAGCTTGGAAAAGGCCGAAGCATCATAAAAACACATGTTAGATCATTCAAATATAATTCACTTGAACTAGCATAAGGTAAGCTATTTGTACATGAACATGCTTCCTTTGAATGCATCATTTTCACAAACATAACATACTTTTGTTGAAACTTTCCATTTCAATCATTTTCATGATTTCATGATATCGTTAATTTGAACACTTAGCATTCCTTTCCTTTTCATACCTATTGAACCGTTTAGAATAACATCAGATATGCAGGAAAGCTCACACGAAGTATGCTAAACATATAACCATAAACTTTCCTTTTCCTTTACATCATTGCTTGCACATGCTGTGAAATGGGCCCGCTCACACGAACTGTGGGTCAGAACGTAAGCTACATGATGATGCTCACACGAGCTGTGGAGTATCCACAACAAATGCAAGACCTCAGCCATTGATAGGACATTCAAGACTAGCACCTGAAACATGAAAACCCTAATGACATGTCATTTGTATCTTATGAATTTGTAAGGTTCAAACGGGGATCGATAATCGTTGTGACATCTTTGGATACACATCTTTTGGTTACATGGCAAATAACACATTAACATATAGATCATTATAACATCAAAATGATATTTAATCACTTTTTCTTCATCCTTTTTTTAAGCATGACCACATACATCTTTTTGAAAATTCCCTCAAATATTTATTACAAAGACAACTTTAGTTAAGATGGGTGCACAAAATAGGATAACTTAAAAAGATGGTAATGTGGCTTATAATGTAGGTTCATTGCAATAAACAGGCTCAAAATTACAGTTTCAAGGGTCTAATATGATAAGGTTGGCTCGAAAAGGCTCAAACGATCCATAGAAGTAGTGCCTATATCATTTTAGATTTTTACGTCTCCTAGGATTTTGCATCAAGAAAGTTACTAAGTCAACTCTAAATATATAAACCTTCATGCATGTCTAATCTCAAGAGAAACTAAGTTTTCATGGAAAACATTACCTAAGACTAAGATCATACAAGCATTCTATTCTTCATGATAACATACACTCAAATAGATAGAACCATCATTCATACTTGCATACAAACTATCTCATTAACAAGAAAAATGTCTGTAAACATTCATTTATTAAAACATACTTATGAAAGAAATTATTGAAACATACTTGAAAATTTTAAAAATTTGAGCAATTTATTTGCCTTACCCCTTTAAAAAGAAGCAATGTCCTCATTGCAAGAACAAAGTAATGAATGAAAACTGAACACTAGCTAGGGTTGTAAAAAAAGAAAGGTGAGTCATTAAGACTGCTTAAATACCAAGTCTTTCATAATAACCCAATCCTAGACATGTTCATTCCCATTACCACATCACTTAGTCTTTTTCTTTCTAAAGAAGTGTTAAGTTTATTCATGTTTATTATGTTTTATTCTGTAGAAATTAAATCCTAATAAGAAAGAAATAAATTCCTAAAGACCTAAAAACAATTAAATAAATAACAAGACAAGAATCCCCCATTTTATTTTTCTGACTCATTCCCCTTGTCTTCTTCAGCTCCATCTCCGCTTACATAGTCAATATCTTCTGTCCATGTCTTAAAGATAGTATCTGGAAACTCAGGAACAAAAGTGTTAGAGATATTATTAAAAGTATTTCAAATTGATTCATCTTTAATTTTTTCATATTTCCAGTAAGTTTGTTGTTGATTGTGCATGAACTTGCACATATCCATCATAATTGACAACTCCAATTTCTTTGAAGTACTTGCAAAAGTCAGCATTGGAGTTGTAAATTCAGGTTCAACACTTAGCTTGACTAATTCTTCTTCTGGCTTAACCTTTTGTTTAGGGTTTGGGTAACACCCCCAACCTGTATCCATCGCTGAAATACGGTACGAGGCATTACCGAACTTTTACACTTGATCAATCAATTTTTGAGTTACAAATTTCCACTTAATTTTAACAGCTTTTCATTCAAACTCATTTTTTCCCTATTACGAGCCTATGATGCCTAAAACATACCTTAAGAATGATTTGGGACTAATTCAATGTTTCTAGAACTCTTATAAAAATTTTCACCAAAACAGTGTCACATGCTTGTGTGACTTGGGACAGGCCCGTGTAGGCAGGCCATGTGGTCACACACGCCTGTGTCCCCGCTCGTATTAAAAACATCCAGTATTCTATTTTTGACATTAGCAAACATTTAGGGGCACACGGCCAAGTCACACACTCGTGTGCTAGGCCGTGTTATCCACACGGCTGAGACACACTGCCGTGTCTCTACCCGTGTGGCCAACACTTGGGCTATTTTCCAAGCCCATCACACCCACATACATTGCATAGAAATATCATACCCTTAATTACTCCTATCTTGACCATCAAACACATGAAATATACCTAACCTCATGACACATTTCTGAATATAAACATAAATTAAACTTACATACCCATAATTATTATGAGCCACATTTCATGGTTATATACAATGAAGCAATATAGGCCAATACATTTGAAAAATTCACAATAATACATACTACCAATAACTAAGTCTCTATACATGCCACTAACTGTATACAAATGAGAATTGTCTTTACTCCAACTTGACAAATTGGTAGTGTGATCTGCCTTCAACGGCTCCAACCCCGAGCTAACCTGACAACACTAAGAGAAATGGAAAGGAGGGTGTAAGCTTTATAGCTTAGTAAGTTAGAATATAATAAAAAGCAATTAAATTAACAAAATATTTCCATTTCTCCAAATGTATAATTAAGAAAATAGAGCCATTATTCACATGACTTCACTTTATACTCAAGTTCAGCTTAAGCTATTTTCCTGAGTCACAGTCGCTAAATTAATTGAATCATAAGCTAAATAACTCAAAATTAAGTTCCGTAAATTTTACTTGAAACTAGACTCATATATCTTCTTGCAATAAAATTTTTAGAATTTTTAGTTTGGCCAATTAGTACAGTTTATTCATTAAATTTTCCCCTATTTTGCTATCTGGAAGCTCTGACCTCTCTTTAGTAAGAATTAATTATCTTATTAATCAGAATTTGGATAATATTCCCATTTATTTCTCTTGAAAATAGACTCATCTAGAATTTTAAGCATATAAATTATACACCATAAACATTTTTTATACAATTTTTAGTGATTTTCCAAAGTCAGAATAGGGGATCTTGAAATCCATCTGACCCTATCTCACAACAATACAGGTATCTCACAAATTGAGAATCATTTGCTTACTCTACTTCTTTTATGTGAAAATAGACTCAATGAGATTTAATTTCATATCTAGTTCAACTTCTAATTCAATTTCCACCATTTTTTTTAATTTTTCAAAAGCACACAATTGCGGCTATCAAAACTGTTGTACTTGTAAGTTTCACTTTCTCATGCTTTCTTTATAATAGCTTTAATTGTATACACATACCTTTTATCAACCTTACCAAAGCTTCATTGTATAACGAGCATATTGCTCATAATTTTACACATACATACCTGCACTTATTCATAATATTTCATATTCACTCTGACACATATAAATGCATCATAGCAAAGAACACATTATACATTAATTCATCATAACACATGGTCAATATTTTTACATTCTATCACAATATTACGATATAAAATCAATACCTGTTGAACCACGTGGAATGCTAAAGGATACATGGAAAAAATCACAAAGTGCCACACAAATTGTAGCCGAAGCTACTAATGGTTTGTAGCCGAAGCTACCACTTATCACATATCACATAAGGGCTCAATAATAAGCTATTCATGGGCCTGCTCACACAAGCTAACGGTATACTCGAAGCTACTCAGTGCTGCTCACATAAGCTGACAGTATAGTCGAACCCTTTTAGCATCTAGAGCACACATTTTGCAACTTTTATAATTTAGTCCTAATTATTAAATTGGACACTCTATCATTATAATTTCTTAACGATATTTTCACACAATCGTTCATTCAATAAATAAATCTCATAACTTAATCGGAATAAATTTTTTGACCTTGAATTCGTGGTTTTTAAAACCACCATTCTGTTTAGGCCCTAAATCGGGCTGTTACAGTTTGCAGATCCTTCAAATTGGTTTAGGACTATTCAGTTCATTATCAGATTCTTCTTCTTTAGTGTCTACAACTAAATTAGCTTCAGTTTCAGTTTCATTTATTGACTCATCGGTATTTAGCTCAGTTAGCTCGTCTTGCTTGCTTTGATTCAGCTTATACACCTTGTCTACCAACTTTTCAAGATCATGATTTGTGATGCACCCTTGAACATATTGCCTCTTTAGATTTGATTGTGTTTTAACATGGGCCCTTAAGCAAAATGAAGTGATTAATGATGGGAAATAAGTGCTTCCTGTCGTCTTTTTCGCATAGTCATGATTCTCTTTGAGAATAATTTTCCCAACATTAATGGACAGTTCTATCAAAATTTCATATAATAAGAGCATTTGCTCCATCAAGATAGTGGAACTATGTGAGATAGGCATAAAACTGTAGCGAACAAAATAAAACCATACCTTTGCTACTAGTTTTAGGTATTCCCTTTGGCAAGAATGGCTCCCAAACTTTCTCAAAATCCATCGAGATCCCGAATTTGTCACAACATCAAGCACTTGTTGAAGAAATCCCAATTGATATATGTTCATCATAGGGTAGTACTCATCTTCTTCAACATCAGGTAAGTTAAACAAATCATTGATGTACTTAGTAGTAAGAGCTACCTTTTTCTTTCGAACGATGACCTTAGTAGCATCTTGCATAGTCAAACTAGCATAGAACTCTCGAACTAGTTCATCATCGGGAAGTGAAAGAGCTTCATAAAATTGTTCCCACTTGAGAGCATTGATTTTCCTTCTAATCGGTACAGGAACAACCATCAAATCATGACTTTTCAAGTTAAAACCTTTTTTCGGCAACATAGGTTGATGCTTGAAGATTGAATCAAATCTCTCTTTTACTTCTTTATCGATCAAAATCAGGTTTTCAACAGTAGTCTTTAAAGATCTAGTTCTTTTGCAAGACATGTTATCTTTTCTTGAAAATTTGGCAAAGTTTCAGCACAAAGGGGAAAAGAGAAATCAGCAAGGTGGGTAAGGACTTGCTACAACAAAAACCTTTCCATGACAAGGATGGTGCGGTAGCAACAACAAAATTTGATAACAAAGGTGATGTGCGGTAGTGACAACGGCGATGTGCGACAGCAAAGTTGGTGCTTCGGCAATCTTTTTGTGACGGCAATAAGTGATTTTGGCAAAAAGGGAAGATAAACTAAGGTTTCTTTCGAGATTTGAGGCTAGCAGCACAAGAAGGAGATTTAGGGATTTTTAGGGTTAAGCAAATTGCTTTGAAGGATATGAAAAATAGTGGAATAAAGAGGGGTTTATATAAGGAAGAATTAGGGCAACATGTAGCAAAAATTTAGCTACATTAGGGTTACTTGGGCGGCAAGTAATGAGAGTGGTGGCAAAGTATGGATTTTTCCCTCCTTTTTGCTATCTTGGGCCTCAAACTCAGACTGTATTTAGATACTTACTCAAGAAAAAAACCTGATTAGTACTTGGACCAAATTTGACCCCCTTTATTAACAAAAAAAATTTACAATTTAAACAAAACAAATGAAACTTAAAAATTTTAAATCTTAATTGGAACAAATTACATTAAATTAATTCCCAAGAAAGGTTGGAGGGGTCATAGCAGTCCTACTTAAGTTCCAATCTCCTTTGACAGAATTAATTAAATGTACTAAGTTAAGAAAACAAGTTCTAATTATTTATTTATTTACAAAACGAGTTTATGAAAAATCAAGGGTCTGTTAATTTGAACGAGAATTTAACTCACTCAACTTCACCATCCATGTAGTGTTTGAGACGTTGACTATTAACTTTTAACGTGCCTCTGTAATTGTCATATAATTCAATAGCTCCATAAGGATAAACTCAGTAGATGGTATAGGGTCCTTTCCATCAGGATTTAAGCTTCCCAGGAAATAACTTCAACCTTGAATTGAACAATAAAACCTTTTGACCTTCTTTAAACTCGCAAGGTTATATATGACTATCATGCCAACTCTTTGATATTTCTTTACACATTTTGGCATTCTCATAGGAAAACAACCTCAGCTCTTCTAGCTCATCAAGTTGTAACTTCCTTTTCTCACTGGCTTGCTTAAGATCAAAGTTCAACTGCTTCAAAGCCTACTAAGCTCTATTCTCCAAATATAATGGCAAATGACATGCCTTTCCAAAAACTAATAGATAAGGAGTCATTCCTAACGGTGTCTTAAAGGCTATTCGATAGGCCCATAATGCATCATTGAGCCTTCAAGACCAATCTTTTCAGCTAGGGTATACTACCCTTTCAAGGATACCTTTGATTTCATGGTTCACTCCTTTCAACTTGCCCATTAGACTAGGGGTGATAAGGAGTAGCAATCTTGTGCTTCACATCATATTTGTCAAGCAACCACTTAAGATATTTGTTCACAAAGTGAAAACCTTCATGTAACACCGCTTACCCGAGTCTGACACCGAAACGGGTATGAGGCATTACCAGACTTAAACATTCTTAATCTCATGAGTTCGACTACAAAATCTTTTTTCCTTTAAAACTTCTCTTTTAATCTCTTGTTAACTCTAACATGGGCCCTTGAGACCCTAAACATAAATCAATCGATCCTAGAAATTTTAAAAACTTAGAAGATTTTATCTAAAACATGGTTACAAGCCCGTGTGGGGTGGGACACGCCCGTGTGGGCAGGCCGTGTAGTCTCACACGCCCATGTCCCTAACCCATGCTAAATTTATTTTAATTTCCACCTACAGGGGTTTTGACATGACCTAGACACACGCCCGTGTCTATAGCCCATGTGCAAGAACCTGGGTATTCTGTTTTTCTAGCACAGCCAGAGCACACGCCTGTGTGCATAGCCCATGTACTATACTTACTTAGGTAATTTAGAATATAGGGGAAACACGACCTAGACACACGCCCGTGTGCCAAACCGAGTGAACATTAATAGGCTATTTTCCAAGCCTTAAGCCATCTTGAGACATGACCAAATACAGTACCAATCCATACCAACATCAATTCACAATTTATAACTTAGCAAACATGAAAACATCCACCATTGTATAAAATTAACATAGGCAAATTTAGGCCATATCCAAGGGCCATTACAACTTGACTCAAGCACAACGATGGCCAACACATATAGCCATTAAAGTGGCAATTTAAAAAATGACTAACTTCTCATACACGCCATACAACAAAAGGTCTACTAACTGTACCAAAATGGTTGGCTTGACAGTGTGACTATGAGCTCCAACTTCAAGTGATCCTCGAGCTAGATTGGCAAACCTACATGGGAAAAAGGAAAGGAAAGGGAATAAGCACATAAAAATGTTTAGTAAGTTGCATGAATAAGTTAGCCACAACTTCAAAGAATATTTGCCTAAATAGGCATTAAAAAGTATCATAGACTTCTTACTCGTTCTTGAGTTTTCATCATGCACATTTCTTACTCATTTTCTTGAATTGCTCATTCTCATATCTTACTCATTTTCATCAAGTAGTATTTCTCATAGCCATGCATTTCAATTACCTATAACTTGCTTATTCTTGGACCTACAACACTCCACATGCAATTTCAGTCTTTCTCATATAATTTACTAACTCGTAAACTTTCCTTTAAAATCTTTAGAATACCGAAGGATACCCGTAAGTTAATATCATAAAATGATGCTAATGTTATGTCCCAGACGTGTTCTTATATGGGATCACCATCGATATCGATGCCATGTCTCAGACATGGTCTTACACGAGGTCATACTCTGATGCCGATGCCTTGTCCCAGACATGGTCTTACACGGGATCTCATAGAGGATGCCCAAGCCATATCCCAAACATGGTCTTACAGGGGGTCCGTATCTCATATCGGTGCTGAAGCCATGTCCCAGACATGGTCTTATACGGGACTTCATCTCAGATGCCCATGCCATGTCCTAGACATGGTCTCACAGGGGATCACATCTTGATGCCAATGCCATGTCCCAGACATGGTCTTCCATGGGATCTCAGTTCAGTACTGATGCCAGGTCCCAAACATGGTCTTACACGGGACCTACAATACTCAAGACATGACTATGGTATCCCTCGTATCAATTTAACTCGTATGTAATTACTCTTTTCATGATTTCATCACTCTTTGGTCAAATCTCACATCAATAATTTCCTGAATCTCATACATTTTGCACATTGCCTCATCAATTCAACATCATAGTACTTATACATGTTTCATATAGATATCATACCAAGACTTCATGGAACATTTAAATTTTATAAAACATATTCATAATGAATTTATATGGCATACAAGCTAAATTATTACATACAACTTACCTCAAGTCCAATGTAACGCCCTAAATTTTGGGCATAGAAGTATTGGGCCTTGAGTTTTGGATCAGTTAAAAGACGGCTTAAATAATTCAAATGTGTGATTTTGAAGTGTTTGGAGGGTACTATGAAGTCCCGGGTTCAAGTTAGGCCATAGGAAAAATTCTAATTTTTAGCCTCAGTGGAACCTTGATCTCAAGTGGTATGACTCTTAAATAAATCAAGGTAAAATAAGGCACAAAAAGGAGTGTGGTGTAGTGGCTAAGTGGTGCTACTTAGGTGACAAGGAAGTGACGCCATAAAGGAAGCAAGGGAGTCCAAGGTTCAAGTCTTGGCTCTTGCAATTTATTTTGGTTTTTCTTTTAAATAAATCTAGAAGCAAGTAGGCGGGCTTTAAAGTTAAATGTGTTGGACTTATGACATAAAGGAGCTTGTGTCCTAGTGTTGGTGACGTGACATGGCTATCGAGAGGACTTTGGTTCGAATCCCATTGCACGCAAAGGTTGATTATTTTGCTAATAATTTAGTTTTTGGGGATTGATGGAGAATCCCACATCGGGAAGCTAACATGAGAATAGGTGAGGAGCTAGCTTTAAATAGAGCAAACAATGAGGAGAGTAGGCATGCCTTTCTTGGCTTATCCCTATCACATTGTGGCGTGTTCATTTGGGTTAGGTGTTGGATCATTCGTTGATCTGTATGCGGTTGGATCACGGTGGTGGTGACCGTAGTTGATCGACACCCCCTAGGGAGTCAAGGGTGCGGTTATTGTTGGCTTCTAGGCATAGCAGCGTTCAGAGCGTGGATTAACTTCATATGCCTATCAGATGTGTACTTCACCCTACTTTAGCTGTAGAACGGTAAATGTCAGAATGTCGAAATGGGCCATGTGGGCCCATTGGCCCAATCGGGCAAATTCTATGATTGTGTAGTAAATATTGGACTAGACTAGGTGAATCCCATATTTGTGGCTAGTTTTGGGCTAAAGGGCAACACGAGTGTATGGGCCCACCTGGGCCGAGAACGGGTCTTAGGCCCATTCACAACGTTATTTTTGTTTAGAATACTTAAGTCGCTCGAGGCGACTATAGACTTTCTGAGGGATTGATAAAATTACTGAAATACCCTTATAGGGTAGAATTACTGTAAGACCCTCGATTTGCAAAATTATAAAAATACCCCCGATTTGTAAAATTACCAAATTACCCTCAATTTGTAAAATTACAAGTTACTGTTTTACCCCTGATTTGTAAAGTTACTGTTTTACCCCTGATTTGTTAGAATTACTGTTTTACCCTCAGTTTACAAAATTACAGAAATACCCAGTTTACAAATTACTAAAATACCTCGAATTTTAAAATTACTGAAATACCCCTGATTTACAAAATTACCAAAATACCCCTGGTTTGTGAAATTATCGAAATACCCCTGGGTTGCAAAATTATTAAAATAGCTCTGTAGGGTAGAATTATCGAAATACCCCTATAGGGTAGAATTATCGAGATACCCTTATGAGGTAAAATTATCATTTTGCCCCTAGGGTGTTAAATGACTATTTTGCCCTTGTGAGCAAGTGATTGACTTAGACTGTGTGTTTGACAGATTTGACTGTGTTTGTATGACATGATTTGACTGACGTGACCATGGTTGTATAATTGATATGTTTTAATATATGTTTAAATGACTGATATAAGCACGGCCATTCTGCATACATGTGTGATGATTGAGCATAACATACATGACATATTGGGTTGGGACATTGATATGGAGGAAGTTCTATTCTGATAGGATCGCACGGGTCGTACGAGATGACTGTGGATCCAGTAATAATCTGATAAGGTCGCACGAGTTGCACGAGCTGACTGTGGACCGACTGAGGGCTTAATGCCAATTATTTTAAGTATGGCTCTGTGCCAACCAACATATGGCTCTGTGCTATCGGGATCATGGCTTTATGCCGATTATATTTGCTTAAGGCTGTGTGCCTATCTTATTTACTTATGACTGTATGTCGATCACATTTACCCATGGCTGTGTGCCGGTTATATTACCCTAATTGATGGCTATGTGCCAATCCTATTACAGTTACTGATGGTTTTGTGCCAATTATGATACTACTACTAAAGGCTTAAAGCCGCATTTAAATTAGCAGCATGGCTACGTCATTGGTGTGTAGGGCTGGGTGGGTCGAGTTATTCCCCACATGGTGTGATGGGTTGGTATGTGTAGTGTGATGGCTGAACTAGGTTGGGATTGCATTCGCATATTGTTCTGATTCTGCTATAGGCTTGGCCTACATTGTTTTGTATAGGGCTAAGGCCCAGACTGATCTATTCTGTATAGGGCTTCGGCCCAATCTATTCTACATATCTGTATTATACTGTTACTGATTCTGTTTTGGGCTCAAGCCTACCTGGTTCTGATTCTAATTTTGATTCTAATCTGATAATGTTTATGATTTTGTAATGGGCTAAGGCCCATCAGGTACTGTTTGTTATAATGGGCTAAGGCCCATTAGGTACTGTTTGTTATAATGGGCTAAGGCCCAATTGATACTGGAATTGTAGCAGGGCTGGGGCCCAGACTTTTAATTCTTTTGTATGACTGAGTGCTCGGTTTATATGGTAGGGGATTACACACTGAGTTTTCATAAAACTCACCCGTTTAATAATTGTGTAGGTAATCCCTAGCTTTAGGAGGATCGGTGCTGCGAGGGACTCGGAGAAGGCCACACATTGCTTATGCTCTATCTTGATTTACTTTTAAGTACTTTATTTCGGTTTGGGTTGTAATAAAGCCTTTTAAACTTTCTGGTTTTTACATTTGGGATTTTATTTATTGTAACAACCCACTTTTGACCCTAATCGAAACGAGTGGTCTCGGGACTACTTAATCGAGTCAAAATATTATTTTAATTACTTTTATATGTTTTACAGCATGATAGATATATGGTGTGGAAGTTTTGTATAGAAATTTTATCGTTTAAATAGTTAATTCGGTAAAAAGGATTAAATCGCATAAAGCGATAAATAAGAGTTCTATTTCATAAATGACTTATTTGATCATGGCTTTAAAAAAAGGAAGTACTTGCATGGTAATTATGCCATTTATATTGTGAGTGGTTGGTAATGGACATTTATGTTCATGCTTTTAAATGATTATTAGTTAGTTTATAAAGGTTATTTTAGTAATTGGTTAAACATTATATGTTTAATAAAAACAAAAGCATGAAATTTGGTTTGATATTCTTCATTCTTGCCAAAAATAAAAGAAGAAAAAAAGCTAGGTTTTTGGTTTAAGCATTCGGCCACCATTTCTTTCAATTAATGTATGTTTTGTAATCGGTTTTTATTAATTTTTACGTTTTTGAGATCATTGCTTCGTATACTAGCCGACTCGTACCTCAATTTATGAAATTGATTGTGTTTTTGAAAAATGCCATTGATGACTCCATGTTATTTTAATGGTTTTTGATGAATTATTGAATGTTGCATGGAAGTATACAAGTTTTATAAAGTAAATTTTGATGACAATGAGTTTAAGGATTTATTTGAAAATAAATGGAATTTATGTGGCTAGAAATGTGATTTTATGAAAGATATGTGCTTGTATAAGGTATAGGGATATTCGACTATGGTAAATTGAGGGATTTATTGTGTAATTTGCTATTTTGTGTTAAAAGGGGCTAAATTGCAAAGTGTTGAAAGTATAGGGGCTAATAGGTAAATATGCCAAAATACATGTCTTTGGATTAAATTGAATATGTTAGTGATTAAATAGCTAAATTTGTATTAATATAGATAAAGACGATCAAATCCCAGAACTTGATCGGGGAAAACGAAAGGTAGACGAGTAGAGATCGGGAAGTCGAGGTAAGTTCGTATAATTAGAATCAAATTGTAAATGCTCATAATTGTGGTTAAATTGTCATGTGAATGTATAATACTATATAGAAATGAAATTTCCTATTGATTTTATTTATATATGAATGGATATGGAAATGTTTAAAGAGTACAAGTACAAACTGATTACCGAGCCCTGTTAAAACTGTAGAAGTCGTAGGATACAAGTGACATGTCACTAGGGCTACAAGGTGGATTGAGCTCCTGCATTTGTTATGGATTCACCACATACTCATGAGCTACACGTTTATCCCTTGGGATTACATGTTCAATCTTCGGACTTACCGTTCAGCCTACGGGCTTACTGTTCATCCTTCGGGATCACATGTTCAGCCTTCGAGCTTACCGTTACAGACTCGAAAGAGCATACATGATGCATTGACGAATTACAGGTTATATGTATATACACTGTATGTGTATCACCCAAGTATCCTCGATGTTCTTAAAGGTTCAACGGGCAAATTACCGATACATGTTACATGAGAAACAATGAAGTAAATGAAATGTTGTGTTATATGAATTACAAGGTTTCTATGTGCTATATGATATGAGTTACATGTTAAAAGCAATGGAATTATGTTTATAATGTATAAATGTTTCTCTTGTATATGAATGACCTATGAGATTATATGGACTAACATGTGAATGCTTGTGAAATAGGCAACATGAGCATATGAATTGAATTGGATTTGTATATATGTGTTTACCTTATTGATTCGGTAAGTTTAATTTTATGTTATACTAGCTTACTAAGCTTTTAAAGCTTACTCCATTTACTTTTCCCTTGTTTTATAGATTCGAAAGCTAGCTCAATTTTCAGACGAGTCGGAGACTTACTATCACACTATCCATCAAGCTTTTGGTACTTTTGAATCTTTGTAAATGAAAATGGTCATGGCATGTATAGGCTAGTTGTTAAGTGAAGGTATATGGATATTTTGATGATGAAGGTGTTATGTTTTGGTACCTATTCAAGCTATGAGATGTTGCTTGTTTTGTATGTGTTAAAATCATTTTGAATGTCTTATATGATGTGTTCTATATGGCAATGTGTTGATGAATGATTTGGTAAGAAATGATGTATATTGGGTACATGACTAGGTGGTGAATAATGTTTGCAAATTGTATTTAAAATGCTTGTTTTGGTTGCTAAATGGTGCATGAAAGGTTGTGGTTACTTTGATGCTTGTAGAAATGACCCATTTGGGTGGCAAATTGGCTTAAACCAAGCCTACATTGTGCCACACGGTCTGAGCACACGGACATGTGACTCAGCCATGTAACCCCTACACCTAATAGATTTTAGGCAGTCTTGTACACGGCCTCGACACACGAGCGTGTCTGGTAGCCGTGTGGCAGTTGACAGTGTTGGCTATGGCCTAGACACACGGGCGTGTCTGGTGACCGTGTGAGGTTAGTCAGTTTCAACCACGGGCTAAGTGTTTTAGGCGTGTCTAGTGGGCACGATCCCGTATGTGTACACGGGCTAGGGGCACAGCCGTGTGTCCCTAACTTGAGAAATTTCTAAATGTTTCCCTTATCTTTCACATGTTTGCAATTTGATCCTAAACGAATGTATGTATCGTTACATAAGCTTTAAAACATGATTGGTGAATGATTATAGAATTATGTTATTGATATTAAAGTTCAAAATTTGTCTGTTCTGATATGTATTACAAGTCCGGTAATGCCCCTTACCTATTCCGGTGATGGTTACGGGATAGGGGTGTTACATTTATTGTTTATAATTGCTAGAAGTCGGACATGGTTTTTTTGAAACAACAACTATTTTTTCAAAATATCACATTTCCGCAACTATTTTAAATTAGGCTTCTATAACAATTAAGGTTTTAAAGGTAATAACATTTTACAAGAGAACGTCTTTTAATAAACCACATTTTAAAAATATGCATACAAAATTTGAGATTTTGTACAAGTTTTAAATGGCAACAAGTTTTAATAAGAAGGGTTTTTAATGGAAACAAGGTTTTTGAAAAACACCTCAATGTGACATGCCAGATTCAGGCCTAACTTCTACGCCGAGTTTGGGGTGTTACATCTAAAATTTGGATAATTGTTTGATTTAGTCCACAACTTTTCCTTTGCCTCGGTTCCAATCCGGGCTTTGTGTTTCTTGATCTAAAATGACAAATTTAGCTTATTTAGTACCCACACTGACTAAATTGTTCCTAAATCATACATTGGTAAATTTTATAATTTTGTCACTAAACTTTTGCATAATTGTAAAATGGTCCCTAGGCTCGTAAAATGAAATGCACTTAGTTTCTTAGGTACCCAAGTGATATCACGTGATATTAAGTAATAAAATTTATAAAAACTGATCACACCAAAACTAACTAATATCACGATGTTAAAGGCAAGCGCACCTATCGAACAATAGTATAGTTTAGTGGCAAGACCGAGTTATCGTACCCAAGGGAACCAAAAGTACTAGTACTTACTTCCTTTCTATTATCTACCCTAAAAATAAAATAGGGTTGTTTAAATTAATTCTAAAACTAACTAAGAAAGTTTAAAGAGTGAATTAGGAAAACTTTTAGGGAAAAGCTGATTTATATGGACAATACTCAAGGGAGAATCCACCTAGACTTCACTTGTTATTATTTCCTTGAACTACATGATTTCTTTACTTGACTTGATCCGTAGAGATCCCTAACTTATGCTAAACCCTCCATCGAGGCATAAAGCAACTAGGCCTAAGTTGTTAATTAAAGTTCCCTTATTAATTAACTCCCTAGGTCGCATTAATTTGATCATTAGGTTTGACTCTAATCCGGTAGATTTATGTCGCCCTATGTCTAGGGTTGCATGCAACTCCGCTTAATTATGGTAGACCTACTCTTATCACAGGGATTTTTGCTCCTCTGCTCTAAGCACATCTAATTCTTGAATTAATACCTAGGATTATTAAATCAAGAATGAAGAACGCATAATTAAAAACAATTCAAGTATTTATCAAATAAATCAAGAATAAATAACAAGATCTGTCTTAGGTTTCATTCCCCTCAAGTATTTGAAGGGTTTAGTTCATAATAAATAAGGAAAACATCTCAGAAGATATAAAATAACAAAACATAAAAGAAACCAAAAATCCCTGAAGGAATTTAGGGAGATCCTTTATGTTGCTGCAGAATTTTGGCTTCTGAGATGAATTAATCGGCCTTCTCCCTTGGAGTCATCCCTTGCTTCTACCCTCAGTGTGGCAGAAAAATGAGATGAAAAATATCTAAAAACATGTACATGCTTCTGCCTCATGAGGTCTTTATATAGAGAGCTTGTGGGGAGCCTTTCTTAGCCTCTAAGCATCCCAATTCGAGTGAAATTCCCCTTCCTCATGACTAGAACACGCCCGTGTGCCACGCCCGTGTGACTTCGACAGAGGCCGTGTGCTTTTATCGGTGGAGGCACGGCCGTGTGACCTGGCCGTGCTTGTCGGGGGCTTGACCGTGTGATCTTCATGTGGCACGGTCGTGTGGCACAGCCGTGTGGCATTTCTTTGCCTTTGTTGTTCGCACATTTTGGCCCATTTTTCATCGTTTTTGGCCCGTTTTCCGTTCTTTCTTCTTCCCTATGCTCTCCTAAGTATAAGATATAAAAAGGAAGGATTAAGAGCACCAATTCTCACAAAATTGATAAGAATCCATCCAAAATATAGGCTAAACATGAGGTAAAAATATGTATAATTTAGCATTTATCAAATACCCCCACACTTAAGCCTTTGCTTGTCCTAAAGAAAAATCTCAATCCCTAAAAAGAATCATTCTTCTCAACCTATAATCTTTATCAATAATGTTTCAAACTAATCCACAGGTAATCATACAATGAAAAATTCAATCAGAAGAACATTAAAGATTCAATTACTCTAAGTTGAGAATTTTATCATTGAAAACATAAGTCTTCCTTCCTTCTAAGTAGTTATCTCTCTATCTTAATTAACAGGAGTTGACATCCTCACTAAAGGTTCACTCTATTCACTCGAAGTGTTTAGGGTTCAAAATTTTAAGCACTCTCTAGTCAACCTGAAAATTTATTACCATAAGCTTGCACGAAAATCAAATCTCCACCACTATAGTTTGATATGGTATATCGATCAAGAGGTCTTTTCATGGTTGTAACGGGGCTTGGTTAGGGGTATTGTCACAGGCTACAAAAAGAGGGTTAGAATCGAGATTGAACTGAAAATTATCTAGCTAGAAAAATCTCTATCACTGGAACATATTTTCAAAGCTTAATAACATCATTTTGGTAGCCTTAAGAGAGAAATATGCAAAAACTTAATTTGAACTATTACACATTACAACTGAATTTGACTGTATGTACACATTTTTTTAAGAACAAATAAAGTAATACAATGAATTGAGTAAAGATTTACATACTGGAAAAGAGAATAAAGCTTAGATAATCAATTCAACTCAAATCTCGACAAAAATAGGGATCAAAAGTAATTGAACGGAAAATTCAACAAAAATTGGTTAATAATTAGAGGGTGAGTTAAGGAAAAGGTTGTTAGGCTCAATGAGGTTCACTAGGGGTTAGATTATGGAGGTAGGCTTTTGTGGAGTAAGTGGGTTAAATCTTAGGTGCCTTTATCATCTCGGTATACCAAATCAATGATGTGGTCTTGACATGTATAATCAAAGCAAGTTCTAGAATAACAATTCAGTGTTGACTCACTCAAAGCAATAATAAAAGTGAGCACGAAAAAATGTATGCTCAAAAAGGCTTAAAATCTCACCAGAATTATGGCTTTTGATGTCAATCCTGCGAATTTCAATTCTCAAGATAGTACTTAAAATTAGGGAAGATAACTTATGCAAAAATTGGAGTTCTCAAAAATTTCAACTTATCATGCTTGATTCCTTAATGTTTTTAAGTTTGAATATTTAAAGTACAATCACCTATTTCTTTAATTCTCAACATATCAATAAAAATTATAAATCAATCAGAATTAATTCCTAATAGTAGACTGAAGATCATGCTATTGAGGACAGTGCAATTAGTTAGAACAATTTCAGGGATTTCAAAGAGAATGAAATAAAATTTAAAGTACGTTCCCCCCACACTTAAGATGTACATTGCCCTCAATGTACAAGGATAATATTAGCAATAAAAGCATAATATCATAAGAGAGGGAAAGATATGAAACTCCCTGAAATGTGGATGGCTTTGTGAGACAGATATGGGAAGATTTGGCATATGTGGCACGGTGTTTCCATTTCCATAGAGATTTGAGCTGTAAGGCTCCTTTGGAACTGTGAATGGATTTATTAGTCGTGGGAGGTTAAGATGAAGTGGGGTTACTTCATTAGGAGATGGCCGAAGAAAATAAAATAAACAGAATAAATAAAAAATGAAAATTCAAATAAAGAAAAAATGAAAAATAAACCTAAAAAGGAAAATAAAGTTAGAAGAAAAGGTGAAAATAAGGATCAGTGTTTAAGAGTTAGAATAAAGTAATAATAAAAGATAAAAGAAAAACTAAAAGTAAAACAAAATAAAGATAAAAATAAAGATAAAAAGAGGATCTAGTCCTCTGATAGATCTCGTGGTGGTGGGGAAATACCTAGGTGCTGACATATGTGCACTAAAGTGGTGTCGATGTAATCGAGGCACTGCTCAAATCGGTCTAGGCGCTTGTGTATGTCAGCGTGTGGGTCTGCTGTCTAGGTAGGTTGTTTGGGGCGTGATGGCTCGACGGGTGCATCCTCCTCAGGTGGTGGCGGTGGGACATCATCAGTAATGTCCTATGGGTCCTCGCCTTCCTAGACAAGGGGGGAGTGAAAGTGGCCGCCACCTGGCCGTCGCTCTACCATCCTCATGGAGAGCATGCTCTGGATGCCCTGGGAGGACATCTGGCCAAGTTGGGTGTACGAGGATGTCCGCGCTGCGGTGTTGAGTAGGCTGAAGTAGCGGCCTAATCGTGTGATGTATGGGCCCATGGATATGACTCCCTTGCGGTGCCTCTCAGTCTGGTGCTGCATGGCCAACGCTATGAAGTAGGCAAGGTCGATGGGGTGGCCATTGGCCATGCACCAAAGGAAATAGACGTCGTGAGTGTTGACGACGCCTGTACTCTCCCGTCTACCTATCAAGGTGTGAGCAATGAGGGCGTGAAAATACCTGAGAGAAGGAGGGAGGGTGGATGCCTTGCTAACGCTGGGATTATAGATCTGTCACCCTGGAGCAATCTTATTCCAGCAGTCGAGGGGTCGGATGTGGATATGCCTGGAAAGAGTAGGGAAGTCTTCTTCTGCCATGAAATGCTCGGTATAGAGACTGAGAGCCGTGCCAAACTCTGGGACACTCAGCTGTCGCACAAGACCTCCTAATCGAAATTGGACCGTGCCAGGATCGTCGAATCTGTTCATGACAGTCTGGAGGTGGAATGTGGAGCAGAACTCGAGAGTGAGTTCTAGGTAGGTGGGCTCCACATTCCTAAAGAACTGGTCCCATGGGTCGGTAGCTAGTAGGGCTCAGAAATCGTCCACCAGGTTTACTTGGGCGAGGGCCTCCTAGTCAATGCATCGGCCCATCGAGATAGTGCGTGCTCGGAGTAACTTGTAGCGTTCCTCCTGGGAGTCCTGCGGAAATGTGAGGAATGGGTGGCGTGTCTCAGAGGTGGGTCTTGCTGAGGAACTTCCCGGCCCCTTTCGTTTCTTGGAGACGGGGACAGCAGTCTTTCTAGCGCGGGAAGAAGACATAGTATCTAAAATAAAATAACATGAGCATTAGTTCTAAAAATTGAGATTAAAAATGATTTAAAATGTAAATTGATATTTTTCCTAAAATAACAAATAATGAGTAACCTGAATAGTAAAATCTAATCATATTAAAAACTTATAACAAAAACTAAGAACTATGGGTATATATAGTGATTTTATGAAAAAAATGGCATGCAAATATGTGTCCAAGTGGCAAAATAAAATGAAATCTAAATGGCAAGCAAAAATAAAATTAAATGGCATGTAATTCTAATTGATTCTATATTATTCTAGAATATTCATCCTATATTTCCTAGTTCCATGCTTGAATCAACAATTAGATTAAAGTAAAAATAAATAAATATTTAAAGAAATGAAATAAAACAAAATAAATGAGAAAAATGAGAAAGTAGAACCAATTATGAGTTTGCACGATCGTAGGGGGCTGTTACACGGGCGTGGGGAGGTTATTTTTGAGTATTATGGTGGTTTTGAGGGTGGTAGAGGTGCTCACGGAGGTTGGAGAGGTTTTGGGTGTGAGATTCTAGGGTTTTAGGTGAAAAGGAAGGTTTAAAAATGGCCCCCTATTTATACATTTTTGGTCACACGGGTATGTCGCACGCCCGTGTGAGTCATATTCAGCCTGTGTTTTTTGAAAATCGGAGGTTTTAGGGCACCATGTTCCGATGAGCACGCCCGTATGGTTGGTTCACACGGCCGTGGGAGATCAGGTCTTCGTTACTCACACGGTCATGTGATGGTATACACAGCCATTTGCGATCGTGTTCGTGTTGCACACGGTCGTGTGTTCTGTGCCACGGGCATGTGAATTTTGACAGTGTCTTCCACGGGCTAAGGACACGGGCGTGGGGATTTGTACAAGGCCAGTGTTGATACTGTAGGGTTGCCACGGCCATGTCGCACGGCCGTGGGGCGGTGTTGATAGCCCGTGTGGAATTCGTAAGGTCGCTACAGCCATATCGCACGGCCATGGGAATTTATCGATGGCCCGTGTTTTGGGAAAATTTTACTCTATTTGTACACGGTCTGGGTGCACGACCGTGCCCCTGTTTTTAAGTGTGCACATGGCCTAAGGCACGCCCATGTGCCTGGCCGTGTGGTCCTAAATTTCTGCATTCAAAGAGTTAGTTTATGCGTGAAAAAAATACTAAAAATTTTAAAGAAAAGAAAGTTACTAAGTTAGTGCTCGGGTTGCCTCCCGAGAAGCGCTTATTTAGAGTCTAAGCTCAACTCTACTTGGATCTGTCAAGAAGGGGTGTGGTGGAGCCAAAGCTCCTCATTGTTTTCCACAAAATTCTGACCTCTATAATGTTTAAGCCGATGGCCATTTACCTTAAACGTACCGTGGTTAGGGTGAGTTACCTCAATGGTGCCATATGGAAAGACATTTAGAACAGTGAATGGACCTGACCACCTTGACTTGAGTTTTCCAGGGAATAGTTTTAGCCTTGAGTTGTAAAGTAAGACGAGATCACCTGTTTTGAACTGCTTGGGTTGTTTCAGCCTTTTGTCATGACGTCGCTTCATGGCTTCCTTATATAGTCACGAGTTCTCGTAAGCATTGAAGCGCCATTCATCTAGCTTATTCAACTGCATTAATCTCTTCTCTCCTACACTTTTAAAATCAAGGTTTAAAAATTTTATAGCACAGAATGCTTTATGTTCAAGTTCAAATGGTAGATGGCAGTTTTTTCCATAAACAAGTTTATAGGGAGATGTTCCTATGGGTGTTTTAAAAGCAATTCTATAAGCCCATAATGCATCGTCTACCTTTCTTAACCAATCTTTCCTATTTGTTTCTATTGTTTTCTCTAAGATGCGTTTTAGTTCCCTATTTGTTACTTTGACTTGGCCACTGGTTTGTGGGTGATAAGGGGTGCCTATTCTATGGCGTACTCCATACCTTTTCAAGGTTTTTTCAAATTGGGTATTGCAAAAATGTGTAACCCTATCACTAATGATTATCCTAGGTGTTCCAAATTGAGAAAAAAGTCTTTTCAAGAAGCGTACTACCACCCTAGCATCATTTGTAGGTAGAGCTTGGGCTTCTACCCATTTTGGCATGTAATCTACTGCTACTAGTATGTATTTATTCCCAAATGAATTAGGGAACAGACCCATGAAATCAATACCCCATACATCAAATATTTCACATGAAAGTATATAGTTCTGAGGCATTTCATTATGCTGAGAGATATTACCTGTTCGTTGGCATTTATCACAAGAGGTCACATACCTGTTGGCATCTCTAAAAAGTGTAGGCCAGTAAAAGCCTGATTCGAGTACCTTATGAGCAGTTCTAGTTCCACTGTGATGTCCTCCTGTGGGTCCTGAGTGGCAGTGATTCAAAATTTGATATGCTTTTGTGTCATCAACGCATCTTCGAATAACCTGATCTGCACAAATTCAGAGAAGGAGAGGATCTTCCCAAAAGTAGTTTTTCACATCAGCGAAGAATCGCTACTTTTTCTGATGGGTTAGCCCTTTTGGGGTTATGTTAGCTATAAAATAATTCACAAAATAAGCAAACCAAGGAAGTGTCATATCTGCTAAGGCTAGGAGTTGTTCCTTAGGGAACAAATCGTTCATCTTGTCGAGATATTTGGGCTGTGTGTTCTCTAGCCTTGAGAGGTGATCTGCTGCCAAGTTTTCGGCTCCTTTCTTGTCCTTTATTTCCAAGTCAAATTCCTGTAACAATAGAATCCATCTTATCAATTGTAATATCCCGAATTAGGGCCTAATCGGAATAGTGGTTTCGTGACCACAAATTAGAGGTAGAAATAATTATTTTATAATTATTTTGATGTTTATGATATGATTTTATGATGGTGTGAAAATTTCATGAAGAAATTCTAAGCGTAAAGTGCTTAATTTGAAATTAGGGACTAAATCGAATAAGTTGCAAAACTTGCATTCTAGAAGTTTCTAGTATGAAATTGCTTTGGAATATTAATTAGGAGGTCTTAAATAGAAATTTGACCAATTTTAAGTTCATGGACAAAATTTGGACATGGATGGAATTTTTAAAAGTTTAGTAAGGAGGGGCATTTTGGTCTTTTGGATATTAACATGAAATAAAAAGAGAAAAATAACACAAAATTGGTCATCTTCTTCATTACCACGAAATTTCAAGGGTTCTCCATAGCTAGGGTTTGTTTCAAGCTTCCAAGCTTCATAGTAAGTGATTCCAAGCCCCGTTTTTAATGTTCTTTACGTTTTCGTAGTCCCGGTAACTCGATAAAGCTTATGTTAGCAATAATTTAAGTTAGGGTTCATATTTGGAAAAATACCCATAGGTGAAATTTGTGTATTTTGATGTTTTATGATAGAATATGAGGTTTTAAAATATGTTAAACAACTTGTGCTACTCGGTTTTAAGTAAAAACGAGTAAAACGGCTTAATCGGTAAAAGTACATATTATTCATAAGTATGTGTTTTAGTGGGAATTTGAGCTTGCTAATGGTAAATAAATGATCAGCATGTCCTAAAACATAAGAATTTGTGATAAAATTTAATTTCTGAACTTTGGGGCAAAAGTGTAAATATGCAAAAGTTTAGGGGCAAAATTGTAATTTTGTCAAAATTTGAATTTAGGACTATTTTGATAATAACAGTACTAAATAAGCTAAATGTGTTATTTTAGATCAAGAAAGACGTGGAATCAACCTTGATCGAGGAAAAGAAAAGATTTTGGACTAAATTGCAAAATTGCTATATTTTGTACCGAGCTAAGTTCATGTGTAAATAATGTAACATAATTGCTATTTTAAGTGATTTAATGCTATTTATATGATATGATACTTGTTATTATGAATATTATGCTTTGTGAAATATTATGTATTGGTATGAAAAGTATGCGATTAAATTGATAAGTATGAGATGCAAGCAACGTATTGGTTCCGATATTCCGAGGAGAACGACGGGGAAATGTGTGATTGAGGAAAATCCCGTTTGAACCTTGGGAATAGATTAGGATACAAGTGACATGTCACTAGGATGGTTGGGCATCCGAACTCGTTGATTTGAGTCCAAGTTCACTTATGGATGCAAATGTCCGAACTCGTTGAGTTGAGTCCGAGTTCGTGAGATGTAACTAGGCATCCGAGCTAGTTGAGTTGAGTCCGAGTTCACTTATGGATGCGAACGCTCGAGCTCATTGAGTTGAGTCCGAGTTCGCTTATGGGCGGGTTACATGATTGATTGATTACATATGTGGCACTTATGTGCAAATGATCCGTGTATCTGAGTTATATTCCGATGTGTTCAACGGGTAAAATTCTAGCGGAATGGAAGAATACTCAAGATGAAAATGATATTTTGGTAAGTATTGTGAAATGGACAATTTGGACAGGTATGTACTTAACCCTCGGGTTGAAACTTGATATAACAGAAATAAGGTGGTAAGATGATACACGATAGCTAGAAATGTGGTTTGTATCTTGGTCATATCATGCTATTGTTGTTGATATAATTGCTTTGTTATGTTACTTGTTATTTGCATGTGAACTTACTAAGCATTTATGCTTACTCCCTCCTTTTCATTCATTGTAGTTTTTAGCGAGCCAACTTGGATATCGGAAAGGTCGAAGAAATGCTCACACTATCCGAGGAAGAATTGGTATATTGGTTTGTATGTTTTGATGTATGGCATGTATAGCAATATACTTGTTTTGTGTAAATAATCTTGTGATATGGTTGTGGTTTGGTTGAGAAAATGCTTGATAATGATTAGTAATTGGTATGGCTAGCCTAGATAATGTTGGATGCCTTGTGAGTTTAATATGTTATATAGTTCATGAGAATTCATAAAAAGATGAAACTTGCCATAAAACAGAACACTACAGCAACAATGATGTGAGTTTGAAAAATCACAAAAAATAGTAGAAAACAAATTAGGTGAAGAATTAACTATGAAATTGAAGCTTATTGTGTCTACTTTCAAATGGAAACAGTGAAATAGGTAAAGGAGTTATATGTTATAAGATATTTGAGTTTTAGTGAAACAGGGCCAGAGCGATTTCTGGATCCCCTGTTCCAACTTTGAAAATTCACTATAAATTGTAAAAAAATAATTAGGAGGTGTAATTTATATGCTCAGAATCCTTATTGAATCTAATTTTAAGATAAATAAACAGTATGGTTATATGAATTTTTTTACATGGAGAAAAGTGGTTCGAAGTAAGTAGAGGTCAGTGCAGTCAAGTCCTGAAACAGGGGTAAATTTAACTAATAAACTGTACTAATTGGCCCAACCAAAAATTTTAGAAAAAAATTAGTAGATAGATATTTGAGTCTAGATTCAGGGAAAATTTACGGATCTTGATTTCGAGTTTCGTAACTCGAGATATGATTTTTTTAGCGACCATGATGCAGAAAAACTGCTTATTCCGAAAGTCAAAATAAATGATGTAAAGTTGTTTAAATGATAAATTATGTTCGGTAACACCTCAAGCTCGACTCCAGCGACGGTCTCGGGCATGGGGGTGTTACATTTGGTGGTATCAGAGCAGGTTTAGTCGGTTCTCGGACTAACGTGTTTTATGTCCGGATTTTGCTATACATGCCATATGTGTATATTATGATAGTGTGACGACTTCTGACATTTTAAATGATTTTTTTATAGTAAATGGATCCCGATCCAACTGTGGCCGATGATGTAGAAAGTAATGCACCAGCTTCGGCTGAAGGGGCGGTGTCGATTGAAAATTCACCTCCCACTATTAGTCAAGGAGGAGGAGAAAGGGGTCGAGAAGCCTTTCTCCAGATGATGAGTGCTTGGTATACTGAGTTCGTTCGTACGAACCCGAATGTACAACCTCCCCCACCTCCCCCAATTCCTCAACATGTACCTCCGATGCCTCAAGATGTGGGTATGATGAAATTCCAAAGAACTCCAGTTGATAAAATCCGTAAGCTAGGGGCCGAAGAATTCAAAGCTAATGTAGATGATGATGCCGAGAAAGCAGAGTTCTGGCTTGAGAATTCTATCCGGGTATTTGATGAACTGTCTTGCACACCTGAGGAATGCTTGAAATGTGCTATATCTTTGTTGAGAGATTTAGCTTATAATTGGTAGAAGACACTGATTTCAGTGGTACCGAAAGAGAGGGTAACTTGGGAATTCTTTCAAGAAGAGTTTCGGAAGAAATACATCAGTGAAATATTTATTGATCAGAAGCACAAGGAATTTCTTGAGCTAAAGCAAGGTAATATGACAGTCACTGAATACGAAAGAGAGTTTGTTCGATTGAGTAAGTATGCCAGAGAATATGTTCCTACAGAGGCCAAGATGTGCCGACGATTTGAAGATGGGCTCAATGAAGAAATTAAGGTATTTGTTGGGATTCTTGAATTAAAAGAAATGGTGGTACTTGTCGATCGAGCTTGCAAGGCTGAAAAACTACTTAAAGAGAAGAAAAAGGTAGAATCTGAGACACGAAATTGGAAGAAAAGACCAATGAGTAATGCACCCTCACAGCAACCCGGAAAATCAAGAAATATGAATCCTCGTTCCCAAGTTTCAGCTGGACAGTCATATGGGAATTTTAAGAAGCAAAATATGGGTCCTAAGTCCCAGACTACTTCGGCAGCTAGTGTAGGGAATTCGAGATTTGTTAAACCCGAGTGCCAGCGGTGTGGTAGAAATCATTTTGGTCTTTGCAGAGCAAATGAATGTTTCCGATGTGGTTCTCCAGATCATTTTATTAGAGACTGCCCAGAGAGGATTGAAAAAGAAAAATTTCTGAGTACAAAAGCAGGTGGTGCAGATTCGAGAGGAAGGTATCCAAGAAACGCTGGGAGTGAAGCAAGTAGCAAGAATGTAGCCAGAGATGCAGCAGTTAGACCTGAAGGAAGGGCTCCGGCTAGAACTTATGCTATTAAAGCTCGTGAATATGCTTCCTCACCCGATGTGATTACTGGTATATTTTCTCTCTATGATGTTAATGTTACTGCTTTGATTGACCCCGGTTCTACTCATTCATATGTGTGCATGAAATTAGTATCTAGCATGAATATACCTGTTGAGAATACAGAATTTCTGATTAAAGTGTCAAACCCATTAGGCCAATATGTTATAGTTGATAAAGTATACAAGAACTGTCCTTTAATGATTCGAGGTTATTACTTTCCGGCCGACTTGATGTTGTTGCCGTTTGATGAGTTTGATGTTATTTTGGGTATGGATTGGTTGACATTGCATGATGCTATAGTAAATTGTTAACAGAAAGTTATTGAATTAAAGTGTCAAAATGGTGAAACTCTACGGGTCGAATCAGATAAATCAGAGGCATTGTCTAGTGTGATTTCTTCAATGTCGGCTCAGAGATATTTGAGAAAGGGTTATGAAGCTTATTTAGCGTATGTGTTGAAATACAAAGGAAATTGAAAAGAAAGTGGAATCAGTGCCGATTGTATGTGAGTTTATGGATGTATTTCCAGAAGAATTGCCGGGTTTGCCTCCAGTTAGAGAAGTAGAGTTTGGTATTGATTTGATGCTGGGAACAGCTCCGATCTTGATTGCTCCGTACAGAATGGCACCAATAGATTTGAAAGAATTAAAGTCGCAGTTGCAAGAGTTGACCGACAAAGGCTTTATGAGACCGAGTTTTTCGCCTTGAGGTGCTCCGGTATTGTTTGTGAAATAGAAGGATGGTTCGATGAGATTGTGTGTAGACTATCGGCAATTAAACAAAGTGACAATTAAGAACAAGTATCCGTTGCCGAGAATTGATGATTTGTTTGATCAGCTGAAAGGAGCAACATGGTTTTCAAAGATTGATTTGAGATCTGGGTACTATCAGCTGCGGGTAAAAGAGTCAGATGTGCCTAAAACTACTTTTAGGACAAGGTATGGTCATTATGAATTTTTAGTTATGCCGTTTGGATTAACAAATGCTCCTGCCGTGTTTATGGATTTGATGAATCGAATATTTCGACCATACTTGGACAAGTTTGTTGTGGTATTTATAGATGATATCTTGATTTATTCGAAAGATGAGACAGAGCATGCTGAGCACTTGAGGAGAGTTTTGCAAACTTTGCGAGACAAGCAGTTATATGCCAAGTTTAGTAAAAGTGAATTTTGGCTTCGAGAAGTTGGATTTTTGGGTCATATTATTTCGGGTGATGGTATGCGGGTTGATCCCAGTAAAATTTCAGCTATTGTAGATTGGAAGCCACCGAAGAATGTAACTGCGGTTAGGAGTTTCTTGGGACTAGCTGGATATTATCGACGGTTTGTAAATGGATTTTCTATAATTGCTGCTCCTATGACTAGATTACTTCGCAAAGATGTTAAATTTGAGTGGACGGAAGAATGTCAACAAAGTTTTGAAGAATTGAAAAAGTTATTAACAGAGGCACCAGTGTTAGTACATCCCGAGTTAGGTAAAGAATTTGTGCTATATAGCGATGCTTCTCTAAATGGTTTGGGATGTGTACTGATGCAAGAAGGAAAGGTTGTGGCTTATGCTTCGAGGCAGTTAAAACCTCACGAGAGGAATTATCCGACTCATGATTTGGAATTAGTTGCAGTGGTGTTTGCTTTGAAGATTTGGCGACATTATCTATATGGTGAAAAGTGTCGAGTATATACCGACCACAAGAGTCTTAAATACTTGATGTCACAAAAGGACTTGAATTTGAGACAGCAAAGATGGTTGGAGTTATTAAAAGATTACGAGCTTGTGATTGACTATCATCCAGGAAAAGCAAATGTAGTTGCTGATGCTTTGAGTAGAAAACTGTTGTTTGCTTTGAGAGTTATGAACACTCAGTTGGAAATGTCAGATGATGGTTCCATTCTGGCCGAGCTAAAAGTAAGACCGATATTTTTACAAGAGATTTGTGACGCTCAGAAAAGCGATGAAGACTTGCAAGCCAAAAGAAAGCAGTTTGAGGTTGATACAGAGTCAGATTTTAGAATCGGTCCTGATTGTTGCTTGATGTTTAAAGATCGAATTTGTGTACCGAAGAATGAGGAGTTAATTCAAACGATTTTGCAGGAAGCACATGGTGGTTATTTGTCGATTCATCCAGGCAGTACGAAAATGTATAATGATTTGAAGAAAATGTACTGGTGGAATGGAATGAAAAGGGATATATCGGAATTTGTATCGAAATGCTTAATTTGTCAACAGGTGAAAGCTGAACACCAAGTGCCTTCAGGATTACTTCAGCCTATTATGGTTCCAGAATGGAAATGGGATCGGATTACTATGGATTTTGTTTCAGGGTTGCCGTTGACTCCAGGAAAGAAAGATGCCATCTGGGTAATAGTTGACAGATTGACTAAATCAGCTCATTTCATTCCAGTACGTATGGATTATTCTCTTAACAAGTTAGCTAAATTGTATGTTAGAGAAATTGTTAGACTACATGGAATACCATTGTCAATCATTTCAGACAGAGATCCGAGATTTACTTCGCGGTTTTGGCAAAAGTTACAAGAAGCGTTAGGTACAAGGTTAAATTTCAGTACTGCTTTTCATCCACAAACTGATGGGCAATCAAAAAGGGTAATTCAGATTCTTGAAGACATGCTTCGATGTTGTGTATTAGAATTTCAAGGAAGTTGGGAAAGATATTTACCGTTGGTGGAATTTGCTTACAATAACAGTTATCAGACGAGTTTGAAAATGGCACCTTATGAAGCATTGTATGGTCGTAAGTGTCGGACGCCTTTGTATTGGACCGAACTCAAGGAAAATCAGATCTATGGAGTTGATCTAATAAAAGAAACTGAAGAAAAAGTGAAGGTAATTCGAGATTGTTTGAAAGCTGCTTCGGATAGACAGAAATCTTATGCAGATTTGAAATGAAAAGAAATTGAGTTTCAAGTTGGTGATAAGGTATTTTTAAAGGTGTCTCCGTGGAAGAAAGTCCTCAGATTTGGACGGAAAGGTAAATTAAGTCCGCGTTTTATCGGGCCGTATGAAATAATTGAAAGAGTTGGACCGGTAGCTTATCGGTTAGCATTACGATCTGAGTTGGAGAAAATTCATGATGTGTTCCATGTATCTATGCTACGTTGGTATCGTTCGGATCCTTCACATGTGGTTTCACCGACAGAAATTGAATTACAACAAGATATGACCTACGAAGAAGAACCGATTAAAGTTTTAGCTCGAGAGGTCAAACAACTAAGAAACAAAAGTATTGCTCTTGTGAAAGTGTTGTGGCAAAAGCATGGAATAGAAGAGGCTACATGGGAACCCGAGGAAACTATAAGGAAACAATACCCACACCTGTTTACCGGTAAGATTTTCGAGGACGAAAATCCTTAAAAGGGGGGAGAGTTGTAATATCCCGAATTAGGGCCTAATCGGAATAGTGGTTTCGTGTCCACAAATTTGAGGTAGAAATAATTATTTTATAATTATTTTGATGTTTATGATATGATTTTATGATGGTGTGAAAATTTCGTGAAGAAATTCTAAGCGTAAAGTGCTTAATTTGAAATTAGGGACTAAATCGAATAAGTTGCAAAACTTGCATTCTAGAAGTTTCTAGTATGAAATTGCTTTGGAATATTAATTAGGAGGTCTTAAATAGAAATTTGACCAATTTTAAGTTCATGGACAAAATTTGGTCATGGATGGAATTTTTGAAAGTTTAGTAAGGAGGGGCATTTTGGTCTTTTGGATATTAACATGAAATAAAAAGGGAAAAATAACACAAAATTGGTCATCTTCTTCATTACCACGAAATTTCAAGGGTTCTCCATAGCTAGGGTTTGTTTCAAGCTTCCAAGCTTCATAGTAAGTGATTCCAAGCCCCGTTTTTAATGTTCTTTACGTTTTCGTAGTCCCGGTAACTCGATAAAGCTTATGTTAGCAATAATTTAAGTTAGGGTTTATATTTGGAAAAATACCCATAGGTGAAATTTGTGTATTTTGATGTTTTATGATAGAATATGAGGTTTTAAAACATGTTAAACAACTTGTGCTACTCGGTTTTAAGTAAAAACGAGTAAAACGGCTTAATCGGTAAAAGTACATATTGTTCATAAGTATGTGTTTTAGTGGGAATTTGAGCTTGCTAATGGTAAATAAATGATCAGCATGTCCTAAAACATAAGAATTTGTGATAAAATTTAATTTCTGAACTTTGGGGCAAAAGTGTAAATATGCAAAAGTTTAGGGGCAAAATTGTAATTTTGTCAAAATTTGAATTTAGGACTATTTTGATAATAAAAGTATTAAATAAGCTAAATGTGTTATTTTAGATCAAGAAAGACGTGGAATCAACCTTGATCGAGGAAAAAAAAGATTTTGGACTAAATTGCAAAATTGCTATATTTTGTACTGAGGTAAGCTCATGTGTAAATAATGTAACATTATTGCTATTTTAAGTGATTTAATGCTATTTATATGATATGATACTTGTTATTATGAATATTATGCTTTGTGAAATATTATGTATTGGTATGAAAAGTATGCGATTAAATTGATAAGTATGAGATGCAAGCAACGTATTGGTTTCGATATTCCGAGGAGAACGACGGGGAAATGTGTGATTGAGGAAAATCCCGTTTGAACCTTGGGAATAGATTAGGATACAAGTGACATGTCACTAGGATGGTTGGGCATCCGAACTCGTTGAGTTGAGTCCGAGTTCACTTATGGATGCAAATGTCCGAACTCGTTGAGTTGAGTCCGAGTTCATGAGAAGTAACTAGGCATCCGAGCTCGTTGAGTTGAGTCCGAGTTCACTTATGGATGCGAACGCCTGAGCTCGTTGAGTTGAGTCCGAGTTCGCTTATGGGCGGGTTACATGATTGATTGATTACATATGTGGCACTTATGTGCAAATGATCCGTGTATCTGAGTTATATTCCGATGTGTTCAACGGGTAAAATTCTAGCGGAATGGAAGAATACTCAAGATGAAAATGATATTTTGGTAAGTGTTGTGAAATGGACAATTTGGACAGGTATGTACTTAACCCTCGGGTTGAAACTTGATATAATAGAAATAAGGTGGTAAGATGATACACGATAGCTAGAAATGTGGTTTGTATCTTGGTCATATCATGCTATTGTTGTTGATATAATTGCTTTGTTATGTTACTTGTTATTTGCATGTGAACTTACTAAGCATTTATGCTTACTCCCTCCTTTTCATTCATTGTAGTTTTTAGCGAGCCAACTTGGATATTGGGAAGGTCGAAGAAACGCTCACACTATCCGAGGAAGAATTGGTATATTGGTTTGTATGTTTTGATGTATGGCATGTATAGCAATATACTTGTTTTGTGTAAATAATCTTGTGATATGGTTGTGGTTTGGTTGAGAAAATGCTTGATAATGATTAGTAATTGGTATGGCTAGCCTAGATAATGTTGGATGCCTTGTGAGTTTAATATGTTATATAGTTCATGAGAATTCATAAAAAGATGAAACTTGCCATAAAACAGAACACTACAGCAACAACGACGTGAGTTTGAAAAATCACAAAAAAAAGTAGAAAAATAATTAGGTGAAGAATTAACTATGAAATTGAAGCTTATTTTGTCTACTTTCAAATGGAAAAAGCGAAATAGGTAAAAGAGTTATATGTTATAAGATATTTGAGTTTTAGTGAAACAGGGCCAGAGCGATTTCTGGATCCCCTGTTCCAACTTTGAAAATTCACTATAAATTGTAAAAAAATAATTAGGAGGTGTAATTTATATGCTCAGAATCCTTATTGAATCTAATTTTAAGAAAAATAAACGGTATGGTTATATGAATTTTTTTACATGGAGAAAAGTGGTTCGTAGTAAGTAGAGGTCAGTGCAGTCAAGTCCTGAAACAGGGGTAACTTTAATTAATAAACTGTACTAATTGGCCCAACCAAAAATTTTAGAAAAAAATTAGTAGATAGATATGTGAGTCTAGATTCAGGGAAAATTTACGGATCTTGATTTCAAGTTTTGTAACTTGAGATATGATTTTTTTAGCGACCATGATGCAGAAAAACTGCTTATTCCGAAAGTCAAAATAAATGATGTAAAGTTGTTTAAATGATAAATTATGTTCGGTAACACCTCAAGCTCGACTCCAACGACGGTCTCGGGCGTGGGGGTGTTACATCAATCGAGGTTTTGCATCAGTTTTAATTAAGAGGTAGCGAAGAGCTAAATGATCAGTATAAACAATGACTTTTGACAAAATTAAATAAGATCTAAATTTGTCAAATGCAAAAATAACAGCTAGCAATTCTTTCTCTGTGGTAGTGTAATTTGCTTGAGCGGCTGTCAAAGTTCTACTAGCATAATAGATCGGCTAGAAGTGCTCGTCCCTTCGCTGTCCTAAAACTGCACCTACTGCAAAATCACTTGCATCGCATATTAGTTCAAAAGGTAGATTCCAATCAGGTGAAATCATAATCAAGGCGTTAACTAACTTTTCCTTAAGGTTGTTGAAAGATTCCAGACATTCTTGGTCAAAGTTGAAGGGTACATCTTTTTCTAGTAATTTAGTTAAAGGCTTAGCTATTTTAGAAAAGTCTTTAATGAATCTTCGATAAAAACTGGCGTGTCCTAAAAAGCTTCTTATAGCCTTAACTAAATTAGGAGGAGGTAGTTTTTCAATAGTTTCAATTTTCGCTTTATCTACCTCTATCCCTTTACTAGAAATTTTATGTCCTAAAACAATACCCTCTTGAACCATAAAATGACATTTTTCCCAGTTTAGCACTAAATTTGTCTCTTCACATCTGATCAAAACACGTTCTAGATTATTAAGACAAAGTTGGAAAGAATTACCAAAAACTGAGAAATCATCCATAAATACCTCCATGACGTCTTCCACGAATTCATTGAAGATAGCTAGCATGCATCGCTGAAAAGTAGCAGGAGCGTTACACAGACCAAAAGGCATTCTGCGATAAGCAAACCTACCGTATGGGCATGTGAATGTTGTTTTCTCTTGATCTTCTGGAGCTATCGGGATCTGGAAGTAACCAGAGAGGCCATCTAGGAAACAATAATACATATGACCTGATAATCTTTCCAACATCTGATCAATAAAAGGTAATGGGAAATGATCTTTCTGAGTTCAGCTTCCTGTAATCCATGCAAACTCTCCATCCTGTGACTGTTCTTGTAGGTATTAACTTTTCCTTGTCATTAGACACCACGGTCAATCCACCTTTCTTAGGAACAACCTGCACTGGGCTTACCTAAGAACTGTCAGAAATAGGATAGATAATACCTGCATTTAGAAGTTTAATTACCTCGGCTTTTACAACTTCTTTCATGTTGGGATTCAATCGTCTCTGGACTTGCATTGATGGTTTGAATTCGTCCTCCATTAAAATCTTGTGGGTGCAAAAAGAAGGATTAATTCCCATGATATCTGAAATTTTCCAAGCTATAGCACGTCTGTGTTCTCTTAACACATGGAGTAGTTCCTCTTTCTCTGCAAGGCTTAAATCGGATGCGATAATGACTGGTAAAGTTGATTCTTCCCCTAAAAAGGCATACTCTAAATGATCTGGCAGTTGTTTTAGTTCTAATTTAGGGGGTTCAGTAATGGAAGGTTTCTGTCTCAATTCATCGCTCATCTTTAAATTTTCATAACTTATGTGCCTAGTGATGATTTCATTAGAATCCAACTCTTTCCTTACTTCGTTAATTTCGGGGGTGGTTTCATCTTTCCCCCCACCTTGAACAAGACACAGTTCCAACGTGTCTGTGAGAGCAAGTTCTTGGAGTTTATCTTGAACAAAATAGTCAATAATATCAACAAAATAACACGAATCATCTTGTTCTTTAGAGAATCTCATGGCATCATAAATTTTAAAGACAACTTCTTCCTCGCCAACTCTAAGTACTAATTTGCCATCCCCTACATCAATAACAGCTCTAGCAGTGGCTAAAAATGGTCGTCCCAAAATTAAAGGTACTTCAATATCCTAATCCATGTCAAGCACAACAAAATCAACAGGGACTATAAATTTATCTACCTTCACATGCACATCTTCAATGATTCCCCTAGGATATTTAACAGATTTATCGGCTAATTGAATACTCATCCTAGTGGACTTGGGTTCCCCGAGACCTAGTCGTTTGAACATTTTGTAAGGCATGAGATTAATGCTAGCACCTAAATCAGCTAAAGCTTTATTAATAAGTAAACTACCAATCAGACAAGGGATAGTAAAACTCCCTGGATCTTTCAGTTTTGCTGGCAGTTTATTTTGGAGAATAGCTAAGCATTCCTCGTTGAGTTCTACTGTGGCCAATTCTTCCAACCTCCTTTTATTTGGCAGAAGTTCTTTAAGGAACTTCGCATACTTCGGCATCTGTGAAATTGCTTCAACAAAAGGTAAGTTAATGTGTAATTGTTTAAAATGTTCAAGGAACTTACCGAATTAAGCGTCTATATGGTCTTTCTTCAATTTTGCCGGATATGGGATGCGCGGTTTGTATTCCTTGAGTGGCGGTGGAGTGTTATCCTCGGGTTCCATTGCCTTTTCTTCTGAAAGTTCTGGGATAGTCTTCTTTTCTGGTTCGGCTAGGACCTTTCCATCTCTTAAAGTAATCGCTTTGACATGTTCTCTGGGATTTAGCTCAGTGTTACTTGGTAATCCTCCTTGTGGTCTTTCTGAAATTAATTTTGCAAGTTGACCAATTTGGTTTTCAAGCCCTTGAATTGATGCTTGCTGATTTTTCAGTGCCGTTTCAATGCTTTGAAAACAGGTTTCTAATGCGGCCATAAATTTGGTAAACATCTCTTCAAGATTCGGCTTCTTCTCATGTTGCGGTGGTGGTTGCTGAAATCCTGGAGGAGGTTGTTGTCTTTGATTTCCTTGTCCTCCCCATGAAAAATTTGGGTGATTTCTCCAACCTGCATTATAAGTATTAGTATAAGAGTTATTTTGAGATCTAGAATTGTTACCCATATAGTTGGCTTGTTCAGTTTCCATGCTGTGTCTATGAGATGCGAAATCTGGTTTAAACGTGTTTCCTTGAGTCGCGTCGCATTGCATCACTGGTTGTGCCTGTGTAGAACTAACAAAATTATCAAACTTTTTATTTAAAAGTTCTACTTGGTTAGTAAGCATGGCGACAGCATCAATATTATAAACTCCTGCGGCTTTTGCTGGCTTTGTCCTCATGACTTGCCACTGATAATTATTCAATCACATCTCTTCAATAAATTCATAAGCTGCTTTAGGTGTTTTATTATTGATCGTCCCACCTGCGGCTGCATCGATCATTTGTCTAGTTGACGGGTTTAAACCATTGTGGAAGGTTTGAACTTGTAGCCACAAAGGTAGACCATGATGAGGGCACCTTCTCAAAAGATCTTTGTATCTCTCCCATGCATGGTATAGTGTTTCTGAATCCATCTGCACAAAAGAAGAAATATCGTTTCGTAATTTGGCTGTTTTAGCTGGAGGAAAATATTTGAGTAAAAATTTTTCGGTCATTTGCTCCCATGTGGTAATTGAGCCTCATGGTAAAGAATTTAACCACTGTTTGGCTTTATTTCTCAAAGAGAATGGAAATAGCCTCAATCAAATGGCATCATCAGAAACGCCATTTATTTTGAAGGTATCACATAGTTCCAAGAAATTGGCTATGTGTGAGTTTGGATCTTCGTCCTGTAAACCATCAAACTGCACCAATTGCTATATCATCTGAATAGTGTTAGGCTTTAACTCAAAATTATTAGCAGCAATAGTAGGTCTAAGAATGCTAGTTTGGGTACCAGCCAAACTAGGTTTAGCATAATCATACGTAGTGCGAGGAGCTTTTTCTTGGTTTATTGGTTCTGCTGGTAGTGCTGGAGGTGGTGGAACATTTTGATTTGCTTCCATCTCGTCTGTAGGTTTTGGCTCTTGCTCAAGTTCTTGTTCTGGATAATGTAAACTGCGTCTAATTTCTTTGCGATTTTTGCGAACTGTTGCTTCTAGATCGTCGTCAAAAAGTAGTGGTCCTGTTGGGTTGTTTCTAGTCATAAACTAAAAAGACCTAAAAAGAAAAAGCAGAGAAAACTCAAAAATAATTTAAAAGAAAAATAAAAATACAAATAAAAATAAATAAAAACTGAAAATAAAAATAAAAGAAAAAATATATATATATAGTAATGGCTAAAGTAATAGAAATCGAGCTTTCGTAATATTTTAGGTCCCTGGCAACGGCGCCAAAAACCTGATATCACGTGATATTAAGTAATAAAGTTTATAAAAACTGATCACACCAAAACTAACTAATATCACGATGTTAAAGGCAAGCGCACCTATCGAACAGTAGTATAGTTTAGTGGCAAGACCGAGTTATCGTACCCAAGGGAACCAAAAGTACTAGTACTTACTTCCTTTCTATTATCTAACCTAAAAATAAAAGAGGGTTGTTTAAATTAATTCTAAAACTAACTAAGAAAGTTTAAAGAGTGAATTGGGAAAACTTTTAGGGAAAAGCTAATTTATATGGACAATACTCAAGGGAGAATCCACCTAGACTTCACTTGTTATTATTTCCTTGAACTATATGATTTCTTTACTTGACTTGATCCGTAGAGATCCCTAACTTATGCTAAACCCTCCGTCGAGGCGTAGAGCAACTAGGCCTAAGTTGTTAATTAAAGTTCCCGTATTAATTAACTCCCTAGGTTGCATTAATTCGATCTATGGCTCCCATATTAGGTTTGACCCTAATCTGGCAGATTTATGTCGCCTTATGTCTAGGGTTGCATGCAACTCTGCTTAATTATGGTAGATCTATTCTTATCATAGGGACTTTTGCTCCTCTGCTCTAAGCACATCTAATTCTTGAATTAATACCTAGGATTATTAAATCAAGAATGAAGAACGCATAATTAAGAATAATTCAAGTATTTATCAAATAAATCAAGAATAAATAACAAGATCTATCTTAGGTTTCATCCCCCTAAAGTATTTGAGGGGTTTAGTTCATAATAAAGAAGGAAAACATCTCAGAAGATATAAAATAACAAAACATAAAAGAAACCAAAAACCCCTGAAGGAATTTAGGGAGATCCTCTATGTTGCTGTAGAATTCCAGCTTCTGAGATGAATTAATCTGCCTTCTCCCTTGGAGTAATCCCTTGCTTCTACCCTCAGTGTGGCAGAAAAATGAGAGGAAAAATATCTAAAAACATGTACATGCTTCTACCTCATGAGGTCTTTATATAGAGAGCTTGTGGGGAGCCTTTCTTAGCCTCTAAGCATCCCAATTCGAGTGAAATTCCCCTTCCTCATGACTAGAACATGCCCATGTGCCACACCCGTGTGACTTCGACAGAGGCTATGTGCTTTTATCGGTGGAGGCACGGCTGTGTGACCTGGCCGTGCTTGTCGGGGGCTTGACCGTGTGATCTTCATGTGGTACGGTCGTGTGGCACGGCCATGTGGCATTTCTTTGCCCGTTTTGTTCGCACATTTTGGCCCATTTTTCATCGTTTTTGGCCCGTTTTCTGTTCTTTCTTCTTCCTTATGCTCTCCTGAGTATAAGATATAAAAATAAAGGATTAAGAGCACCAATTCTCACAAAATTGATAAGAATCCATCCAAAATATAGGCTAAACATGAGGTAAAAATATGTATAATTTAGCGTTTATCACCAAGCCTAGCCGAACCTCATATGGACTCATAGAAACCCACATTGCTCATTAATATACACATTAATACTCATTTTACAAGCTTTGCAATTTGGTCCCTATTAGGGACTTTCATGCAAAATCACCTAGAGAAAGGTGTTTACTACACTTTAACCCATCATTTTCCACCACTAGACATCAAATTACTTGCATTTCATGCATGGGTATATTTTTGAACATGAACCCTAGCTCAAATTAGTGGTAGAAATAGCTAGATTAAGCTAGGAGGATTTCAAAAATATGAAGAGCATGAAAAACGGGGCTTAGAGTCACTAACTTGAAGCTTGAAATTGAAGAAAACCCTAGCTGTGGAGACCCTTGGAATTTTGACACATGGAGAAGAAGATGGACAGAATTTGGCTTCTTTTTCTCCCTTTTTATTTCATTAGTTTACTAAATGACCAAAATGCCCTTTTGTCCTTTCTTTGAAAATTTTCCCTTCCATGGGCATTTTTGTCCATAGTGCCAAAAATTGGTCTAATTGCCAAATAAGGACTTCTAATAATTTCTTTTATGCTATTTCATACTTAAACCTTCTAGAAACTCATAATTTGCATCTTTTGTGATTTTGTCCTAAAGGACAATTTATTCATTATTTCATGAAATTTCCTTCATGGAATTTTCTCGATATCATGAAAGCATGTCAAATCTTATAATAAACCATAGGAATAAAATTTTCTACTTCAGATAAAACCACTATTCTGACTAGGCTCTATTTCAAGCTGTTACACTTCATCACTAATAATAGCTCTTACTGTCCCAAATCGTGTAAACACATGCTTATGTAGGAATCGCATGACTACCTTAGCATCATTTGTAGGTTATACTTCAACTTCAACCCACTTGGATACATAGTCCACATCAACTAAGATGTATTTGTTCCCATACAAAGAAGGAAACGGGCCTAATAAGTCAATGCCCCATACGTCGAATAATTCAATCTCCAAAATGTTTGTCAAGGGCATCCCATTCCTCCTTGATAAATTTCTGATCCTTTGGTATTTATCACAATTCTTCACATACGCATCTTTAAATAGTGTAGGCCAAAAAAAACTTGGTTGCAAAATCTTTGCTGTAGTACGTGAACCACCAAAGGGCCCCCCACTTGGAGATGAATGGCAATGGTACAAGATCTTAGCAATCTCACTTTCAGCTACACACTTTCAAATTATATTATCTGCACACTGTTTAAACAAAAATAAATCCTCCCAAAAATAATATCTACTATCATGAAGGAATTTTTTTTGTTTGTGGGCATGTCATTTCTCGAGGAATTATTCTACATGCAAGATAATTGGCAAAATCCACAAACCAAGGTGTTTCATGAATTCGACGTACCTCAAATAAGTGTTCATCTGGGAAATTTTCATTGATAGGCATACATGATCGAGTTACCTCATCTTGCTCCAACCTCGACAGATGATCAACTACTTGATTTTCGACACCTTTTCTGTCTTGGATCTCAAGGTCAAATTCTTGGAGTAAAAGTATCCAACGAATTAGCCTCAGTTTCGCATCTTTCTCAATGAGCAAGTATTTAATTACCGCATGGTCAGTAAATGTTGTAACTTTGGTACCTATAAGATATGTGTGGAATTTGTCAAAAGTAAAAGCTATAGCGAAGAGTTCCTTTTTAGTTACCATATAATTGAGTTGGGCTCCCGTTAAAGTTCTACTTGCATAGTAAATAGGTGAAACACTTTGTTTCTTTTTTGACCCATCACTGCTCCAACGGCATAATCATTTGCATCACATATCAAATCAAAAGGTGAGCTCAATCAGGTGTAACAATTATTGGGGCTGAGATTAACCATTTTTTAGATCTTCAAAAGCTTCCAAACATGCTTTGTTGAAATCAAACACTGTATCTTTCTCTAACAACAACACAATGTTTAGAAATTTTCGAGAAATCCTTTATAAACCTTCAATAAAAATCGACATGGCCTAAGAAACTTCTGACTCCTTTCACATTAATGGGGGCCGATAATCTTTCAATTACGCCCACCTTTGCTTTATCAACTTCAATTCCTCTCTTTGAGATTTTATACCTTAAGACAATCCCTTCTTTAACCATAAAATGGCATTTTTCCTAGTTAATGACAAGATTCATCTCATCGCATCTCTTCAATACCGTAGCCAAATTACTCAAAAAATATCATAAGTGTTAACAAAACCAGAAAAATCATCCATGAAAACATCAACAAAATTGTCAACCATATCAGTGAATATTTCCATCATACATAGTTGAAATGTTATAGGTGCATCACATAAACCAAAAGGCATTTGCCCAAACGCAAACGTACATTATAGACAAGTAAAGATTGTTTTATGTTGGTCCTCCGGAGTTACAACTATTTGGTTTTATCCCAAATAGCCATCGAAAAAACAATAGAATTCATTACCTACCAGACAATCTAACATCTGATATCCATAAAAGGGAATGGAAAATAGTCCTTCCGAGTGGCTTTATTCAACTTTCTGTGATCAATACAAATTCTCCAACCAATAATAGTTCTTGTTGGAATCAACTTATTACGCTCGTTTTCAACAATTGTGATTCCACCTTTCTTCGGCACACAATGTACCAGACTTACCCATGATCTATCTGGAATAGGATAAATGATTATTGCATCTAACTGTAACACCCCATTCCCGTAACCGTCGCCAGAATAGGTAAGGGGCATTACCGGACTTGTAACTCATGACAGAACAGTAATTTTTTTTTTAACGATCATTCATTTGGATAAACACTAAATACAGCCAGGGATAAAATTTAAACTTCTATAAGTAAACATTCAAAAGATGCCATTTTCGCATGGCTTATAAACATTAACCAAATTATTCTTCCGCTATTCTATACATGCCATAAGATAATCCAAACATAACAGTACCAAGCAGTGGATAGTGATAGTGTGACGAGTTGCTGACGATCCCCGAGCAAAGGCCAAAATCGATAATCTATAAAACAGAGAAACATAACAGCAGAGTACGCTTTCAAGGCTCAGTAAGTCTTAAGTAAAACAATTAACTTTACTAAATTAAATATATTTATAACTTACACAAAATCCAAGTGAAGTCTCGATCAGCTTAATAAGCCTACACAAGAACATGATACATACCTGGCCAACTTAATGTGCTGAACATCCGTAATTGTTGATTTATTACTAAGTCGCTTAAGATTAGGCCTTGCACAAATCACGTTTCAAAATGTCAAGATATATCACCATTCGGTCAAATAGTTTAAACCCCATGTATGCACATATAATTCATCTATTTCATCCAAATTTAAGAGTATATACCCCTTCGCATTTAAAAACATCAATGCTACTTCTAGTTTAATCAATCAAACTAAAACATAACACTATAATCACATTCGATTTCCATATTTGGAAGCACATATTCATGTTTTAATCTTACATAAACAATTTGATAGAGTCAATACTCATTGAATATAACTTATAACCATCTCATAAGTGATTCCCTAAGCACATTTGTAATTCAACCCAAATCGAGTTCACATAGCAAGTAAGTATCACTTACCATATACTTAACCTTTGTACACTTACAGTTTCCATAGTTACCATTTACCAATTCAATCTTTCAATACCTCTAACCACTTATTCATATGCACTCATTTCGTGCACATACATAAATGTATATATGTATTTAGGAGCTTAGTTCTTTAGTTCATAATCACATTAATATTTTCAAATAATCTAATCATGACAAGTATTAAAGTTACGTATAAGTATATAAAGGACCAAACATATTCCTTATCACATATACATAAATGACCAAACGCAATCCATACCTTGTATTTGCACATCTTGCCGAATACAACTCGAATTAATAGATTTTCATGAAACTAATTAAATCCTTATCTTAAAGATATACAAATGGTCTTCGTTTTGAAATAATTCAAGGCACTTAGCCATAGCCTGCTAGGTTTAAAAATCTGAATCCAGTTACCAGCACCAAGCCTGCGGGACTTTAAGCCCGGATATATCATCATAATCAATTCACAAAGTTGTATACACATCAATTCACATACCTTTGATTTTCCCATCACGGAAACACATTAATGAGGTATCACTTCATACGAATTTATTCGTATCTCAATATAGTTAGTCTCATTTCACAAAAGCCATTAAGCCACATCACGTAGTCAGCGAGTCTTAACCCGGACACTTTCCAAATTCCATGTATATTTAATCACATGTTACCACATTTCACACAGACTATCACATTTGTAATTCATTAACCTCATTCGAATATAAGCATATAACATGCACCTTAACTTTTTGTCATAATATCATTCGACTTTAATACATATATATATATATATATATATCCCTTTCAATAAACTTCCAACTAAATAAGCAAGTACACACATGACTTACATTCTTCTCATGACAACCATTCGGCTAAACAACATATATGTCACTTCACCTTCAATTTATAAAACTATCAACACATATTACATATACATAGCTTACGTTTATAAGATAGCCATTCGGATAACTTGCACACATTTAAATTTTAGCCATTTTGGCCTCACCACCTATATATTTATCTTGTACATCAATTTCAGCAATAGCTTATAAGCAACTCAAATAGTTTCATCAATGTTTACAACAAAATTTCAGATTCACTACAAGCTATTTTTCTTGCGCAACAGTCATTAAATTATTTGTAACTGGAGCTACGAAACTCCAAATGAAGTGCTGTTAATTTTATCTGAAAATATACTCATATATATTCTATCCATAAAATTTTCAGAATTTTTGGTTTGGTCAATCAATACCATAATTTTTCTTAACATTTCCCCTATTTCACTGTTTGACTATACTGACCACTCTTCACTACAAATCAAATTTCTTATTGTACAGAATTCAAAATATGTTTTTGTTTATTTCATTTGAAACTAGACTCATTAAGGAGTCTAACCATATAAATTTTATCTTATAACAATTTTTTTACAATTTATAATGATTTTCTAAAAACAGAACAGGGGATTTCGGAGTCATTCTGACACTGTCTCACACAACTTTAAATATCTCTTTATAGGAAATTCCTTTGCTTACACGGTTTCTTTTAT